>CM042092.1:32460122-34860122 GCA_023512835.1 Taxillus chinensis
TATTTTAGAAGCCTGTTTTGCTTTCTTTGGTTTGCCAATGGGAATTTGAGCTCGTAACCTTTAAGGGGGAACCTTCAGGATCACTTGAGGATTGTAGTGTGACTTTATTTGTGATAGTTGAGGTGTATGTTTGCTTTTTATATTAAGAACACTGTGGGACCCCATTTTGTCTAGGTTGGACCTACTAACTCCATTTATATATATTTGTCTGTCAATGCCATATACCTTGTTCAATAGGTCCTCAAGGATTCCCCACTACCAAGGAATGGTTTGGCGTTCATGTTAACCCTAATTTGCACAAGATGGAAACATTGACATGAACAGGGAAGCCCGAAATTGATAACCTCTGTTGCAAGCCCCGAAAGTGCCCCAAGACCAATACCAAGTGATAGAGGAGAAAATTTAGAGATCAACGCACTTGACCAAGCTCAATTCTGATGTAAAACGAAGAAAAAGTTAAAAAAATCAAATCCGGATCATTATGTTCAAATCCAGAACATCAAAGTCAAATCCGGATCATCATGGTCAAATCCAAGACATCAGGGTCAAATCCGGGACATCAAAGTCAATCTGGAACATCAAAGTCAAATCTGAGCCAACACTGATCCGGACTAAGGACTCCACTGATACGGAGTAAGGATCCGAGCCAACATTGATCCGGACTAAGGGCTCCACTGATATGAAGTAAGGATCCGAGCCAACATGCAAATGGACATGCATTAGGAAGACAAATCATGTGAATGCGCTATTATTGGGTAACCATGGAAAAAGATTGTATTGAATATGTGCGCAAATGCCTCAAGTGTCAAATTAATGTTAATAAGATCCAAGTACCTCCATCCAAGCTGCACATGATGGTTTCCCCATGGCCTTTCTCACTTTGGGGTATCGACGTTATCGGACCGATATCTCCAAAAGCATCCAATGGTCATCGCTTCATCATAGTGGCCATTGATTATTTCACCAAGTGGGCAGAAGCAGCGTCATATGCTATTGTCAAACAAGTCGTGGTGCTTAAATTTTTGCGGAACAACATCATATGTCGATACGGCCTTCCTGAGCAGATCATAACAGACAATGCCGCCAATCTGAACAGTCGGATGATGGGTAAATTGTGCGAAACATACAAAATCCAACACCGCAACTCGACTCCCTATCGCCCAAAGATGAATGGAGCAGTTGAAGCATCCAATAAGAATATCATGAACATTATTATAAAGATGACTGAAACATACAGAGATTGGCACGAGAAGCTACCATTTGCCTTGCATGCTTATCGCACCTCGGTACAAACATCAACTGGGGCAATTCCATTTTCTTTGGTCTATGGCATGGAGGCAGTCTTACCTGTCGAAGTGGAGATACCTTCCCTCCGAGTTCTCAAAGATACTCAGCTCGAACAAGTAGAATGGGCCCAAAGTCGTTATGAGCAGTTGAACTTAATCGAAGGCAAACACTTGGCAGCCGTTTGCAGAGGACAGCTATATCAACAGAGAATGATGAACAACTATAATAAAAAGATGAAGCCTAGAACCTTTCAAGCAGGTGACCTTGTCCTCAAGAAGATCTTACCAATTCAACACGACCATAGAGGCAAGTGAACTCTTAATTATGAAGGCTCATATGTGGTGAAAAAAGCATTCTCAGGAGATACCTTAATCCTCGCTAGAATGGATGGTGATGAGCTCCCTAACCTAGTGAATAGCGATGCAGTGAAAAAGTTATATGCTTAACTCCCTCGTACAAATGAGGAGTTGCTTAATCCTTTTTCCTAAACATGGAATGAAGCATGACGGCAATGAGCGGACTTGGTCAAAACCCAAAAGGGCACCAAGGGTAAAATACAAAGCTCCAAAAAAAGACAAAGAAGCAAACAAAGGCGGACTTGGTGAAAACTTGAAAGGGCACCAAGGATAAAATACAAAGCCAAAAACAAATCTTGAAGGACGAAATCAGTCAGAATCTAGAAGGAGCAAGGCCACATAAAACAGGGTCCTTTGCGAACAATAGAAACAACACCATTTAATAATAGCAGCTGCAAACAGTGGAAGACTTGGTCAAACCTAAGGCACACTCGAATCAAATTTGTACATTATGCTTTTAAAAACTTGTAATTTTGTTTGTCAGATTATAAAAAGGGGTACTTTCTATGATATAAATATATTTTGTGGAATTAAACCACTAAAAATCCCATTTTATATCCCTAACCATGTTTCATTGTCTTCATTTCATATTTAATTGGAATATTTTAAATCCCCAGTAGGCTCCTTTGGCAATGCCTTATAGGTAGGGTCAAGCACAAAATCCTCAAACAAGTCGAGTTCCTCAACTCAGAGTATAAATATCTCCATGGAGTACCAACATCCCCAACGAAGTCGTCAAGTCAAGCTCTTCAATGCAGTGAAGCTAAGGCAAACAGGCCCTTCATCCACAAAAATGGGAGTTCCCCAGCAAACTTGGATGTCAGCCAAAATCTCTAGCAGTGTAGAGATGAACCCTAGCCCATATCGGGTCATTCACAATATATTTCACTGTGCATCCCTGCATACACCACATTGCATTCCATGCATCATTGCATACATTTAGCATCTTCTACAATTTCAGGAACATCATTGCCTCTAAAGATCCCAAGAACTCATCCACAGCAAGCTTCTCATCAAGCCCTACTAGCTTCCTTTGTTTAACTCTACAAGACTTACTTTACAAATTTCCAAGCTCTAAAAGCACTCTTTTAACACTCAAACAAACTTCCTCTCTTTTTGGGGGTAACCTCGTAGAGGGAGCCCAGATCAGGTCATTAGCGACCTTCTTCCTCAATTAGTCACCTTTGTCTAGGCCTTGGATGTGTTTTCAATTTCTATTAGGCCTTGGATGCCTTTTTAATTTCTGTTAGGTGTTGCTTGCCTTTTCCAATTTCTGTTAGGCCTTAGATGCCTTTTCCCTTTCTGTTAGGCCCTAGATGCCTTTTCAATTCCTATTAGGCCTTGGATGCCTTTTCAATTCCTGCTAGGCCTTGGATGCCTTTTCAATTCCTGCTAGGCCTTGGATGCCTTTTCCCTTTCTACTAGGCCTTGGATGCCTTTTCAATTCCTGTTAGGCCCTAGATGCCTTTTCAATTCCTGTTAGGCCTTGGTTGCCTTTTTCTTTCCTGTTAGGCCTTGGATGCCTTTTCCCTTCCTGTTAGGCCTTGGTTGCCTTTTTCCATTCTTGTTAGGCCTTAGATGCACCATCCAAATTGACCAGAGTCCACCGGCCTAAGAAGCCCCATTTCACTCTTGGGGATAGACCCAATCATCGCATTCTACTCTTCCTCCGAGCAAGGTAAGTTAAGTAAGCAGTCCAACCCATCCAAAATGACTCCCTTTTATCTTTCTACACTCTTTGTATACAAATAATGCAGAAAGAGTGGCAGCTGTTGGACCCCATTTTGTCCGGGTTGGACATACTAACCCCATTTGTATATATTTGTCTGCCAATACCATATACCTTGTTGAACAGGTCCTCAAGGATTCCCTACTGCCAAGGAATGGTTTGGCGTTGTTGTTAACCCCAATTTGCACAAGATAGATACATAGACACGAATAGGAAAGCCCGAAATTGATAATGTTGGATCGAGCCCAGAATTTGGATGATATGGATAAAACCCTATGTAATTTTATTTAGGATATTTCATGTTTTATCTTAAGTTATTGCAGAAGACATGATCTTAATTCGGACCTTCACTCGTGAGACCAAAGTTGAGGACAAGATACATAATCCTGATCCGGACAAGAGTGAGTGTCGTCAAACACTTGGTAAATAACCAAGTCTACACTTCATATGGAATAAGGATCATTCGTACGGACTAAACACTTAAAGCTACGGACTAAGGATTCCGCGTCTTAGAGTTTAAATGGACTAAGTCAAATAGATGCGGATTAAGAATCCTAGTCTACAACTCGCACGAAGTAAGAGAAAGTCATCGCAGAATAAAAAGCTAAGTCTTCCACTCAAGCGGACTAAGGGCAAGAAGACACGAAGTAAGGAATTTGAGTCTTTCATACATGCAGAGTAAGGAACGACTTGTGCGGAATAAGGACCTAAGTCCTTATTCGCACGGGGTAAGGAAAATAGATACGGAGTAAGGAATCCGAACCTTTTATTCATGCGGAGTAAGGATGTGCTGATATGGAGTAAGCCATCCAGCCTTTGAACTCATGCGGAATAAGGAACTCATGCGGAGTAAGGAAGCGCTGATACGGAGTAAGCTCTCCGAACTTCCCGTTCATACGGAGTAAGGAAGCGCTGACACGGAATAACGATTCCTGTATCAAATTGACATGGAGTAAGCAACCAATGATACAGAGTAAGGATCTGAGCTTCATTAACACAAAGTAAGGAACTTTACGATGGATTAAAAAGACATTGCTTCAACGTATCATCTTCGCATTCAAAATAGTCAGCTCGCTACATCCCGATGTAAGACAAACTCATTGATAACCTAAAGCATCTTACACGTGGATCACGCGGATATATGGACATGACTTTAACTGCACTTGGGAACTTGCAAAGTAATTCAAAGTTTAAAGACCCAAGATCTTGAGCTCCACTTCCGCAGCAATTGATGCAAAGAGATTTCCGAGGAACAGTCAATGCTGCACGTTGCTCGGGAAAACAAGTTCCAAAGATGTTCCTCATGGATGGTTATATATAGGAACACTTGTATATTTTATAACGAGTGTGCGCGAGATGTAAAAGAAGACATATACGTGCATACATGTACAAGAGCTAATTGAGATATTGGCTAGTGTGTGAGTTATTTGTAAACAAAGTGTTAGAGAGTATTACAATAGATCGAAAAGTTTTATAAGCTTTAATCTTCTCTATTTTGTTGTAATTGTCATTTGATAATAAAACAAAATATTTTCACTATCTGGTTATCTTCCGCATTGATCTTATCTCTTAACCAGTATTAGTGTTGTGCCAAAGTTTGAAAAGAGTTTCGATAAAAGCCTATTCACCCCTACCTCTAAGCTTCCAGGGACCAACAGATAACCTCTGTTACAAGCCCTAAAAGTGCCCCAAGACAACACCAAGTGATAGAGAACAAAATTTGGAGATCAATGCACTTGACCGAGCTCAATTCCGATGTAAAACGAAGAAGTTATGGTAAAAAAAAATCATCGAAAAAAGTCAAATTTGTCAAAAGACGGTCAATGCCCCTGGTCAAAGGGCCCAGAAATGTGACTATGCCAGATTCAACAAAATGACTATTTAGGCGAATACGGAGCTTGTCGAACAATTTCCCAAAATTCGTCCATTTTAGCATTTTGAGTGGGGGTAAAAAGGTAATTAAAAGTTAAAAAAGAACAAAATCAAATCCGGATCATCGAGGTTAAATCCGAGACATCAGGGTCAAATCCGAGACATCAAAGTCAATCCGGAACATCAAAGTCAAATCCGAGCCAACACTGATCCGACTAAGGTCTCCACTGATACGGAGTAAGGATTTGAGCCAACATTGATCCAGACTAAGGGCTCCATTGATATGGAGTAAGGATCCGAGCCAACATTGATCCGGACTAAGAGCTCCACTGATACGGAGTAAGGATCCGAGCCAATATTGATCCGGACTAAGGGCTCCACTGATACAGAGTAAGGATCCGAGCCAACATTGATCCAGACTAAGGGCTCCACTGATACGGAATAAGGATCCGAGCCAACATTGATCCGGACTAAGGGCTCCACTGATATGGAATAAGGATCTAAGCCAACATTGATCAGGACTAAGGCCTCCACTGATACGGAATAAGGATCTGAGTCAGCATTAATCCGCACTAAGGCCTCTACTGATACGGAATAAGCTCCAATCATCCGGAAGTGCCTTCCATTGATCCGCATCTGAGCCTCCACACCATTGACCCTACCAACCTTTGACCTTCGTTGATTAGCTTATCCATGGGCTCACACACTGTTTCTTCACGAAATGTGTTTGTATTAGCTGTACAGATGCTTTTCAACGCCTGTCGGTCACATATGCTCATATGAAACCAAAAGAGCAATCATAGGTCGACAGTCCACCCAACAAAGCATGAAATCCGATAATAAAAAATACTGGGATTAATATGCAGCATTAAATGCTGCAATCAATGCAATGCAACCAAATCTCTTTAAAACCTGTATCCTCTCCAATGAAAAAGAGAGAACTCTCTAACGGAAAAAATTGTTGCCGTTCTCTCAAATTTGCCCAACTCTTGCATTAAAAAAAAACACAGTTCGATTCCTTTTTCTCTTTTTCTTTCCTTTTCTCCCCACTTTTCTCCTCACTTTTCCCCCACTCATACATACACTCTCCTCTATTTCTAACCCAGAAATTCTGAAACACCATTTTCATTCCCAGTTATGTTTTCTTTTCTTTTCAGCAACAATACCAAAATCAAAAAATAAAAAAAATAGTAAAAAAAAAAGAGAGACACAAGTTATTTGCAGCACCGGCCAGCAGTGTTCAACCTCTGGCCCAAGTCCAATTAACTAGTCTTTAGAGATTCATTCTCCTGCTAACGTTACCACTGCTGGAGTCCCCATCCAAAGCCAAAGTCAGTTCAATTTGCATTTGTTTCTATATTTGTTTTTAGCTTTATTTATGTTTATATTTGATGTAATTTTTTAGCATTTTTCTGGTTTTCATTTTTTTAGCTTATCTATATTTATATTTGATGTAAATTTTAGTATTTTCCGTTGTATTTTCCTTGTATTCTCTTTCTTTTTATGTTATACGTTGTAATATGTAAAATATATTGAAAAAAAAAGCACAAGGAGAGAGCAAAAAAAAATAGAGATGAAAAGAAAGAAGAAGAAAAAGAGAGTGGCTTCGCTTTTTATTTATTTATGGATGTCATAATCACACACTCCATGTTTATTTTGATGTATGTGTTCATTACTTTGATATGTATTTGTAACATGTGTGACTTTGGGTTTTCAAAACAAAACAAAAAGGAAAAGTTTTCAAAAAAACAAAAAAAATGGTTTTAACCAAAAAAACCCAAAACAAAAAAACAACACATTTTTCAAAAAAAAAACAAAAAAAAAACTTCTAGGATTCCCTTTGGTAATTTAAGGTAAATCAATTTTAATCATAACTTTAACAAATAACTTAGCTAAATAAAAATCATAGACTTTCTAGGAAACTCCACCCAATAAATAGAAAACCTCCTCCTCCAATAGATACCGAAAGGGCACTATAGGGGTGCTAATCCTTCCCTACACGTAACCAACTCCCGAATCCTTTTCTGATAACGCAGACCACACCTTAAACTACTCAAGGTAGAGGGTATCCAACTGTACCCCAAAAACAGTTGGTGGCGACTTTAAATTTCTCACCATTGGTTTAGTTTAAGCCCACCCCAAACGGGCCCGGACAAAAACCAGTGATGACAGCTGGCGACTCTGTTGGGGATTTGTACAAACTTTAGAGAGTTAGGTCTAGCATAGGAAATAGAAGGTTATTTTATTTTTGTGTATATTTTATTTATACACTTTAACTGCCATAATAACTGTCATTTTGTTTTCTTAACTATAATTATGATTTATTACTTTGATTGCTATAATAGTCAGTATTTTCTACTGTAAATGTGAAAACATACCATGATAGTTGTGATTTACTATTTTTCCTACCTGTTGTATTCATGCATAACCCTATACCCGGGTTTATCATAATCTAGGTTAGCGAGGTTCAGTATAGTCCCCAGTGTGTTGATCATTATCCTCACTCAAGCTTGAGGTTCTTTTAAGGCTCGTCCTTTTAAGACCCCCTCCAGTAAATCCCATGGTGTACGGAGCCCTCTATAGAGGAAGTTTGGGAACTAACGAATAAGATAGGTCTAGTAATAGAAGCCCATTAGGGGCATTGACCCACATATTGTTTGCTCATTCAATGCCATGCTAACCTTTGTTTTGTAGGGTAGTCCTTAAGTTATCCCCTACACATATTATTATTGGTTTATTCTTTTTATTTACCTTAATATGTGTTTAACTGCTATCCTAACCTATCATAATGCATAACACGACATTCATATAGGCATGGCAAGTTTTAGTCATCTCCTAAAAAGCCTTTAGGATAAAGAGGCCGTCGCAGTGGTGGCCCAAACATCTGGGGACATCCAACTTCGCCTTGGAAATTTTCCACCAAGAGAAACCTAGAAGGCCGAACATATTATCGTAGAAGATCAGTTGGACTACACTAAGGAGGTACAGACGATATGGATCTAGTGGTCAGATGAAAGGAAAAGCATCTATATACAGTAGTTTGAGGATTTGGTCCATATGACCGAGCTACTAACTGACAAGGATATGCTTGGGGCAGCCATATATTTCTAGGAGCCTCAATGGCGGTGTTTTGACTTCAACGGCGTAGATCTTGTTCCCACCATAGAAGAATATAGAAGATTATTGGATATCCCAGTTGAAAAAAACAAAAGGAAGATTTATTTACCGGAGCCCATAAGATCATGTCGAAGGTGTTGGATCAAACTCGGAATTTGAATGATGCGGATCAAACCCTATGTAATTTTGATCCGGAGTTGTTTCATGTTTACTCAGTCTGTGCAGAAGATAAAACTCTATTTTGGACCTACTCTTGTGAGGACAAAGCTAAGGACATGATACATAATCCTGATCCGGATCATCATGAGTGTCGTCATTCACTTGGTATATAACCAAGTTATCATCCGGAGTAAGGACCCTTCGTGTGGACTAAACGAGTAACAAAATAAGAAATCCGAGTCTAGCGCTGATACAGAGTAAGCTCTCCGAAACACTACTCATGCGGAGTAAGGAAGCGCTAATGCGGAGTAAGCTCTCCGAAACACTACTCATGCGGAGTAAGGAAGCGCTGATGCGGAGTAAGCTCTTCGAAACACTACTCATGCGGAGTAAGGAAGTGCTGACACGAAATAAGGATTCCAGGACTTCATTCATACGGAGTAAGAAATCACCGACATGGAGTAAGGATCCGAGCTTCGTTCATGTGGAGTAAGGAACCTTGCGACGGACCAAGAAGACGCTGCTTCATCTCTCCAAGCCACATTTAATGCTAGCAGCTCTCTACGTCCCGATGTAAGACAAAATCATTGAACACCTAAATTGTCTGACACGTGGAATACACGAAGATGTGAATGCAGTCTCAATGCAATTGGAATCAAGCAAAGATTTCAATACACTTATATTTCTAATACTTTGAGCTCCACATCCGCAGCAGTTAAAGCAGTATCAACTTCTGAGAGAACTTCAATGCCCCACTCAGCTTGGAAAATGCAGTTCCAAGATAGATTCTTAGGATGTCTATATATACCTGAAGCAATGTAAATACATAAATACGTGCGCGCGTACTAGAACGGTGTGAAATTTTAAAAAGAGCATACAGAGACTTTAGCAGTGATTGTGTGTGCAACTGTATAACTGAGTGTCATTATAATCAGCTATAAAAATGTTGTTCATTTGTTGTAGTTATCCTATGATAATAAAACAACATAATTCCACTATATTTGGTTATCATTAGACTTAGTGTTGTGCCTGTGAGAAGAGAAGAGTTTTCAAAAGAGCCTATTCACCCCCCTCTAGGCTCTCCGGGACCAACAAGTGGTATCAAAGCTTGGTTCTATCTATTCAAGTAGAGATCTCCCTCACTCTCTCAACTCAAAAATGGCCGAAGAAAGCAGCATGCTATTTAACACCCGCCTCAACTCCGGGGGAGCTCAAGAGCCCTTTCCCCACCGAAGCAGCAGTGAAAATGTTGATCCACCACAACCTGCTGCTGCTGCTGCTCCTCAGCCACGGAGTTCTGGCTACACACTGAGCAAACCGCCAAAGTTCACACTGGAGCTTTTCTCCCAGTGGAAAGCTCGCATGAAGATGTTCAGGACATGTCATGATCATCTAATGTGGCCATGTCTTCATCAGGAGCTTCCCATTCCGATGACTATCGGAGAAAATGGAGTCCGGAGACCAAAGACGGATGCTGAGCTCACAAACGACAAAAGAGCCTGGCAATATGCCAGTGAAAAGGCTCTACCTTATGTGACTTCTTCTTTGGACTCAGAAGCCTTCACAAACGTCCAGGGCTGCACAACAGCGAAAGTTGTATGGGATAAATTGACTATTCTATATGAAGGAAGTCAGTCCCAGATACAGAATGTCATCTGCACTCTCAGACAGAACTTTGAGAGTTTCAATCACAAACCCGGCGAATCCCTGGAGAGCATTTATCGGCGATTCGGCAAGCTTATTCTGGAATTGAAAACTGGCAACGAACATTACACGCAGTCTGAAATAAATGACAAGTTCTTTCGTTCCTTGCCGGATCGTTACTACTCCAAACAGCTCCAGATGCAATCCAAAGACAACTGGCAGTATGTTCCCCTAGAAGAACTTTATGGAGAACTACGGACGCACGAGGTTAGGTTTAAATACGTTGACCGAGATGAGAAGATAGCTTGGAAAGAAAAGGGGGTAGCTTTCAAAGCTACGGAACTTCCAACCATACTGTATGAGGATGATACGGATGAGTCAGAATACTCTGACTCGGACATGGAGGAAGAAATTGCTCTTCTGGTAAAATCCTTCACACGTTTCCTGCAGAAAAGCAAAAAGGGATTCAGAAGAGGCTCCTCCTCATCCTCAAGAGGAACGGAGTGGTCGGAGTCGACATCCCAGGACTGCTACAACTGTGGGAAACCTGGCCACTAGGCCAAGGACTGTAGATCCAAATCCAAGACGTCCGACAAGGATGACAAAGTTAAACCCCGACGCTCCACCTCAAACAACAGCAAGAACAAGAGGAAGGCATTTGTCACGAAATACAAGAGTGGCTCGGAAGAAGAAGAAGAATCTTCCGATGACGAGCCAACAGAAAAGGCAAACGTCTGCCTCATGGCAAACACTGAGGTACCTTCTATCTCTGAGCTCATGAGTAAATTAGAATCTCTAACTAAGGAACGTGATCATGAAAAGAATAAGAGACTAATAATTACTCAAATGTATCAAGATATGAGTAGTCAGACTAAACGTCTAGAATTCACCGTTTCTAAACTCGAAAAAAACATAGCTGATTACAGGAGCAAGGAGACTTGGTTTCGCGATCTTAGAACTGAAAATCACTTGCTGAACACCAACCTCACTGGCCTTAACGTAAACCTTAAACGACTCGAAAATGAACTTGAAAAGGAAAAGGAAATAAACCATAAATGGCTAAAATCCGGGGAAAATATGGAAAAGGCTAAGTCAACTTGGAAAGTCAAAGTTCCTAACAATGTGAAATCCGGAGAAGTTGACACTATTATTGCTTCTCTTGACCGCCCGAAACAAGTTTGGGCGCCAAAAGTGTAAATTGTTGTCTTGCAAGAGCATCTTTGGAATTCACTGCCATGCCACTTGAAGTCAAAGATCAATCAAAGCAAGTGAATACTCGACATCGGATGCTCCGAACATATGACGGGTGATCAGTCTCTGCTCATCGAAGTCAATGACAAACGTGGCCCATTCATATCATATGGAGACAACAGTAAAGGTAAAACTGTGGGGTATGGCACTTTAACCAATGGCTGTGTATCAATTACAAAGGTTGCACTAGTCGAAGGTTTGAAGCATAATCTGTTGAGTGTCAGTAATTTATGTGACAAAGGATTCACAGTTTCCTTTTTGTCCAACACCTGCACAGTTAGAGATAACTTATCCGGAGATATTAAGTTATCCGGATTAAGAGATGGGGACATATACTCTGTGGTCTTAAGAAATAATTCTTCTAACCCTGTATGCTTCCTCACTACAGCATCACCTGAAGATAGTTGGCTATGGCACAAGCGTTGCACTCATCTAAATTTTAAGACTTTGTCTAAATTAGCTTCGCTTAATCTTGTCATTGGTCTGCCTAAACACAAATACTCCAGAGATACTCTCTGTCGAGAATGTCAACTTGGCAAACAGACCAGACATAGCTTTAAGAGCAAATCAGTTAATTCAATAACTGCTCCTTTACAACTTCTTCACATGGACCTCTGTGGTCCCATTTCTGTTTCTTCACTAGCTAGTGCGAGATATACCCTTGTGGTTATCGATGACTTCACCAGATACACTTGGGTATTGTTCCTGAAATCTAAGGATCAAACTTTTGAACATCTAGTAGATCTCTTTAACTGGATAAGCAACTCACAAGGACTGAGCATTAAATGTATCAGGAGTGATCATGGTACAGAATTTGATTTTTCAGAAATGAGTTCATATTGTTCTGAACAGGGCATTCAGCATGACTTCTCTGCACCTAGAACTCCACAACAAAATGGAGTTGCTGAGCTCAAGAATCGCACACTAGTCGAGGCTGGCAGATCATTGTTAGCAGGGGCAAAGCTTCCTCTCAGTCTATGGGCTGAAGCTGTGTCCACTGCCTGCTACGTTCAGAATAGAACTCTTATAAATAAATTTACCATGAAAACACCCTATGAAATGTGAAGAGGACGAAAGCCCTCAATTGCACACTTCAGAACTTTTGGGTGTGCTTGCTACGTACTGAATAATGGCAAAGAATCCCGGAATAAATTTGAGCCAAAATCTGACGATGGGATATTTGTTGGGTACTCATTACATAGCAAGGCTTATCGTATTTTTAATAGAAAACTTTTAAAAGTTGAAGAATCTATCCATGTGACTTTCGATGAAGCTAACTTGGATTGGTCAAAAGTCGGTTCTTCATGTTCAAATGTGCAGGATCAAGACGATAACATTGACTACTCAAAGTTTATGAACATTCCTGTCGCTCATATTGACCGACCACGTGGCACCAGTGAAGAAAGAAGCAATAATGCGGATAATGCTATGAATGAATCGGGCTCTGGTCTACCATTCATTTTCGGACATATTTCGACTTATATTCAAAATACCGGAGTACCTTCTAGTCCATCCAAACCAGTTAATACTGAAATGAATAGTACCGGAGAACATCAGAATACTCCAGAACCTGTTAATACGGATAATACTGGTCCGGGAGAAGCTCAATCAGTGGAAGAACAAGAGCCACCTAATCTGACAGAGCTTCAAATCATTGAATATTCACCACCACTAGCGCAAAACTATCAGTGGACTCATAACCATCCATCTGAACAAGTGATTGGTGATCCTACTGTTGGTGTAAAAACAAGAGCAGCCACCTCCAACTTGTGTCTCTACTCATGCTTTTTATCGCAAATAGAGCCAAAAGTGGTGGAAGAAGCTCTTCAGGATTCAAATTGGATTGACGCCATGCCGGAAGAGCTTAATCAATTCAAGAGGAACGATGTGTGGACACTTGTACCACGACCAAAAGTCTCAACAAGTAATTGGAGTAAAATGGGTGTTCCGGAATAAGCTTGATACAGATGGAATCATAATCTAGAACAAAGCCCGACTGGTAGCCAAAGGATATCGTCAAGAAGAAGGAATAGATTATGACGAGACCTTTGCTCCAGTAGCAAGACTTGAGGCAATCAGAATGTTTCTGGCGTATGCTTCATATGAAAACTTCATAGTTTATCAAATGGACGTCAAAAGCGCATTTCTGAATAGAGATCTTCAAGAGGAGGTGTATGTTGAACAACCTCCCAGTTTCATAGAACCCAAGGCTGAACATCTGGTCTACAAGCTACGGAAAGCCTTGTATGGGTTGAAGCAAGCTCCAAGAGCCTGGTACGACACACTATCAGAATTCCTACTTGCTCACAACTTTCAAAAAGGGAAGATAGACACCACTTTATTTCTATGAAAAGAGAATGGACATACTCTGATCGTACAGATATATGTGGATGATATCATTTTCAGATCATCAAATCCGAAGCTTTGTGAAGAGTTTGCAAAATTGATGACTGGCAAGTTTGAGATGAGTATGATGGGAGAACTATCCTACTTCCTTGGAATAGAAGTTAAACAATTAAAGGAAGGGATCTTCATTAACCAAGCTAAGTATACACGTGATATTATTAAGAAGTTTGGTATGGAAGGTTCATCTTCTGTCAAGACTCCGATGCCAGTCAGTGCCAAGTTAGACCCTGATGTGGATGGCAAATCAGTAAATGTGACTGAATACAGAGGGATGATAGGATCCTTGCTGTATCTTACAGCAAGTCACCCAGACATTATGTTTGCAACTTGCATCTGTGCGTGATATCAGACGAATCCCAAGGAGTCAGATATGCTTCAGGTTAAACGCATATTTAGGTATCTCAAAGGAACGATGAATTTGGAACTCTGGTACTGTTGGATCAAGCCCAGAATTTGGATAATGGTGATAAAGCCCTATGTAATTTGATCTGAGATCTTTTGTGTTTCCTTGATCGTTGCAGAAGATATGTTATTAATCCGGAGATACACTCGTGAGAGCAAAGCTAAGGACAGGATACATAATCCTGATCCGGACAAGAGTGAGTGTCGTCAAACACTTGGTAAATAACCAAGTCACCAATACATACGAAATAAGGAACATTTGTGCGGACTAAGGACTTAAAAGCTACGGATTACGGAATCTGCTCTTAATGCTTCAAACGAACTAAGTCAAACTAATGCGGAGTAAGAATCTCTATCTACAAGGTTGCACGAAGTAAAAGAGTCAACACGAAGCTAAAAAGTTAAGTCTTTCACTCAAATGTACTAAAGTGAAGAAGACACGGAGTAAGGCATCCGAGTCTTTCGTACATATGGAGTAAGAAAGTACTGATGCGGAATAAGGACCCGATTCTTTATTCATACGGAGTAAGGAACTTAGATGCGGAGTAAGGAATCCGGACCACTCACTCATGTGGGTGAACTAGACTGAATCAACCTCGTGTATGCACAAGAGCTCAAAGATATAATCTAGGCTAGTGTGTGAATTCTTTTGTAAACAGAGTGTAAGAGAGTCTTGCTTCTATTTTGTTGTAATTATCTCTTGATAATAAAACAAAATACTTCCACTATCTGGTTGTCTTCCGCAGTGATTCTATCACTTAACTAGATAAGTGTTGTGTCATAAGAGAATAAAAAGAGTTTCGATAAGAGCCTATTCACCCCCCTCTAGGCTCCAAGGGACCATCAAGTGTTATCATAGCAAGTCTATTTGTTCTAAGTAGAGATCCCACTCTTTTACTCTAAGCAATGGCCGAAGAAAACAGTATGCTATTCAACACTCGCCTTAACTCTGGAGGTGCACAAGAGCCCATCCCGAATCGAAGCAGCAGTGAAAACATTGACCCACCTCAACCTGCTGCTGCCGCCGCTCCTCGACCACGGAGTTCTAGTTTTACTTTGACAAAACCGCCCAAATTCACACCTGAGCTTTTCTCCCAGTGGAAAGCTCGCATGAAGATGTTCATGGTATGCCATGATCATCTCATGTGGCCCTGTCTTCATCAGGAGATTCCAATTCCGATGACTATCGGAGAACATGGAGTTAGAAGGCCAAAGACGGATGCCGAACTTACCAACGATGAAAGAGCCTGGCAGTGCGCTAGTGAAAAGGCTCTGGCTTATGTTACATCATCTTTGGAGTCCGAGGCTTTCATGGACGTCTAGGGCTGTACGTCAGCAAAAGCTGTCTGGGATAAACTGACAATCCTCTATGAGGGGAGTCAGTCCCAGATGCAAAATGTGATATGTGCTCTCAGACAAAATTTTGAGAGTTTCAATCACAAACCTGGCGAATCCCTTGAGAGCATCTATCGGAGATTCAGCAAGCTCATTCTAGAGCTAAAAACTGTCAATGAGCACTACACTCAGTCTCAAATCAATGACAAGTTCTTTTGATCCTTGCCGGATCGCTACTACTCCAAGCAGCTCCAGATGCAAGCTGACAAAAACTGGCCGTTTACTGCCCTTGAGGAAATATATGGAGAGCTTCGGACTCATGAGGTCAGGTTCAGATACACTGACTGTGATGAGAAAATAGCTCGGAAAGAAAAGGGGGTAGCTCTCAAAGCTACGGAATGCTCCAGTAATCATCAAGAGGATGATACGGATGATTCAGAAAATTCTGACTCAGACGCAGAAGAGGAAATAGCTCTTCTTGTCAAATCCTTTGAACGATTCCTTCGGAAAAGTAGAAAAGGATTCAGAAGAGGCTCCTCATCATCCAGAAGGAAGGAACGATCGGAGTCGAGCTCCCAAGAATGCTTTAATTGTAGGAAACCCGGTCACTGGGCCAAGGAATGCAGATCCAAATCTAAGACGGCAGAGAAAAGTTACAAGGTTACTCCTCGACGTACCACCTCAGACAACAGCAAGAACAAGAGGAAGGCGTTCGTGACAAAGTACATCAGTGGCTCGGAAGAAGAGGAGGAATCCTCGAATGATGAGCCAACTCCTAAGCCGAACGTCTGCCTTATGGCAAATACTGAGGTACCTTCTTTCTCTGAGCTCATGAGTAAATTAGAATCTCTTACTACTGAATGTGATCATGAAAAGAATGAAAGACTAATAATTACTCAAATGTACAACGATATGGAAAGTCAGAATAAACGTCTTGAATTTACTATTACTAGACTTGAAAAAAACATAGCTGACTTCAGAGGAAAAGAAGCTTGGTATCACGATCTAAGGGCTAAAAATCATCTGCTAAATACCAATCTTTCTGGACTAAAAGTTATTGTAAAAAGACTCGAGAATGAACTAGAACAGAAAAAGGAAATAAATCGCAAGTGGCTTAAATTCGGGGAAATAGCCTCTTCATTTAGGACTGATCCGGATAATGTTCAAGTCAAACCTGGCCTAGGTTCAGAATCATCAACCTCTAATGCTCAAGTTACTGAGTGTCCTCCGGATTTCACTCCAAAACTTACCAACTTATATCCTGTTAGTATGTCTAAACCGTTGGATGGTTTCATTTCAGGTGGCACCATAGTTTATGACTGTGGAGTAGAGGTACATTCGCACTTCCCGAAGCAAGAAGACTTGTAACTAATGATGAAGGGAAGGCTGCTGCAGTTAAAGCCAAAACTATAGCACCCAAAAAGAAAGGAAAGGTTAAGGCTGACGCATCTAGGGCCAAGAGCGCATCACCCAAACGCAATGGATTAGGCCACAGGGAACAGAGTAGAAAGTCTGTAAAATCTAAGAGACCTGTATCTCCTGTTTGTACTCTGCATTATAGTGTCTGTTCCATTTGTAGGGAAATAGGTCATTATCACTATGAATGTTGGAGTTTATCTGATAACTGGCTTTGTAATCAAATTCGTACCAATAAAGATCAGTTCAATAAAAAGGGTTCTTCGAGCAAAACAAAAGCTAAACCTCAAAGGAGTGTCTCTCCCAAGATAACCCAAATAAAAGAAGCAGCTGAAACTAACAAATTAAAGTCAACTTGGAGAGCTAAAAGTCCTAGCAAAGTCAAATCCAGAACTGTTGACATTACTGCTGTTCTTTTTAACCACCCGAAACAAGTTTGGGCACCAAAAGTGTAAACTGTTGTCTTTCAGGAGTATCTCTAGAATGCACTGCCGGATCACTTGAAGTTAAAGATCAATCAAAGCAAGTGGATCCTTGATAGTGGATGCTCCGGACATATGACGGGTGATCAGACTCTGCTTGTAAAAGTTAATGAAAAACGAGGTCCATCCGTTTCATATGGTGACAACAGCAAAGGTAAGACTATCGGGTATGGCACTTTAACCAACGGCTGTGTATCAATCACTAGAGTTGCACTAGTCGAAGGTTTAAAGCATAATTTGCTAAGTGTCAGTAATTTATGTGACAAAGGATTTATTGTTTCCTTTATGTCCAACACCTGTACAGTAAGGGAAAACTTATCCGGAGATGTAAAGTTATCAGGATCAAGAGATGGGGACATATACTCAGTGGTCTTAAGAAATAATTCTTCTGACCCTGTATGGTTCCTCACTAAAGCTTCAGATGAAGATAGTTGGTTATGGCACAAGCGATGCGCACATTTAAACTTTAAGACACTGTCTAAGTTAGCATCACTTGATCTTGTCACTGGTCTACCTAAACTCAAATACTCCAGCGACACTCTCTGTCGAGAATGCCAACTCAGCAAACAGACCAAACATAGCTTTAAGAGCAAATCAATTAATTCAATAATCGCTCCTCTGCAACTTCTTCATATGGACCTCTCGTGGTCCTATTTCTGTCCCTTTTGGCCTGGGTGCGAGATATACCCTTGTGGTTATCGATGATTTCACCAGATACACATGGGTGATGTTCCTGAAATCAAAGGATCAAACTTTTGAGCATCTTGTAGATCTTCTCAACTGGATAAGCAACTCACAAGGACTGAGGATAAAATGCATCAGGAGTGATCATGGTACAGAATTTGATTTTTCAGATATGAGATCATATTGTTCTGAATAGGGCATTCAGCATGACTTCTCTACGCCCAGAACTCCACAACAAAATGGGGTAGCTGAGCGCAAGAATCATACTTTAGTCGAGGCTAGCAGATCTATGTTAGCAGGGGCAACGCTTCCTCTCAGTTTATGGGCTGAAGCTGTGTCCACTGCCTGCTATGTTCAGAACAGAACTCTAATAAATAAATCTACCATGAAAACACCCTATGAGATGTGGAGAGGACGAAAGCCTTCAATTTCACATTTCAGAGCTTTTGGGTGTACTTGCTATATATTGATAAATGGCAAAGAAACCCGGAATAAATTTGAACCAAAATCTGATGATGGGATTTTTGTCGGGTACTCATTACATAGCAAGGCTTATCGGGTCTTCAATAGAAAACTTTTTAAAGTTGAAGAATCTATCCATGTGACTTTTGATGAAGCTAATCTTGAATGGTCAAAAGTTGCTTCTTTAAGTTCTAATGTGCAGGTCCTGGATAGCAACATCGATTACTCGAAGTTTATGAGTATTGCTGATACACATTCTGACCAACCACGTGGCATCAGCGAAGCACAAAGAAATTATATGGATGATGCTACGGATGATTCGGACTCAGGACTACCGTTAAGCTCCGGACATACTCCTACGGATACCCAAAATTCCGGAGCACCTTCAAGTCCGTCCGGACCAGTTAACACTGAAAGAAACAGTGTTGAAGAACCACCTAGTTCTACCGTACCTTCTAATATGGAAACATCAAGTCCGGAGGAAGCTTAACCAGCAGATACACCTGAACCGCCTAACCTAGTAGAGCTTCAAATTATTCAAGATCAACCATCACATGCACAGAATTACAGATGGACCCAAAACCATCCCTCAGATCAAGTGATTGGTGATCGTACTGTTGGTGTAAGAACAAGAGCAGCCACCTCCAACTTGTGTTTTTACTTGTGTTTTCTATCTCAAATAGAACCAAAGGTGGTGGATGAAGCTCTTCTGGATTCGAATTGGATAGAAGCCATGCAAGAAGAGCTGAATCAATTTAAGAGAAATAATGTGTGGACTCTAGTACCAAGGCCTAAGTCTCAGCAAGTCATAGAAGTTAAATGGGTATTCCGGAACAAGCTTGATACGGATGGAATTGTAATCCGGAACAAAGCCAGACTGGTAGCCAAAGGATATCGCCAAGAAGAAGGAATAGACTATGATGAGACCTTTGCTCCGGTGGCAAGACTTGAGGCAATCCGAATGTTTTTGGCGTATGCTTCATATGAAAACTTCATAGTTTACGAAATGGACGTCAAGAGTGCATTCCTGAATGGAGATCTTCAAGAGGAGGTGTACGTTGAACAACCTCTAGGTTTCATTGAACCCAAGGCTAGACATCTGGTTTACAAACTAAGGAAAGCTTTGTATGGATTGAAGCAAGCTCCAAGAGCCTGGTGCGACACACTTTCAGAATTCTTACTTGCTCACAACTTTCAAAAAGGGAAGATTGACACCACGCTATTCTTACGGAAAGAGAAAGGACATACTCTGATCGTACAGATATACGTGGATGATATCATTTTCGGATAAACTAATCTGAAACTTTGTGATGAATTCACCAAGTTGATGACTGGCAAGTTTGAGATGAGTATGATGGGAGAACTGTCCTACTTCCTTGGGATCGAAGTCCAATAACTAAAGGAAGTGACCTTCATAAACCAAGATAAGTATACTCGTGACTTAATCAAGAAGTTTGGTATGGAAGGTTCGTCTCCCGTCAAAACTCCAATGCCAATCAATGCCAAGTTAGACCCAGATGTTGATGGCAAATCAGTGAATGTGACTGAATACAGAGGGATGATTGGATCCTTGTTGTATCTTATAGCAAGTCACTCGGACATAATGTTTGCAACTTGCATCTGCGCAAGATATCAGGCGAATCCCAAAGAGTCACATATGCTTCATGTAAAACGGATATTAAGGTATCTCAAAGGGACAATTACTTTGGGACTCTGGTACCCACAAGAGTCCAACTTCGTCTTATCCGGATATTCTGATGCTGATTTTGCCGGGTGTCGCATCGACAGGAAAAGCACCAGTGGTATATGCCAATTCCTTGGAAACAGATTGATCTCTTGGTTCAGTAGGAAGCAAAATTCCGTATCAACATCTACTGCTAAAGCGGCATATATAGCTGCTGGGAGTTGCTGCGCACAACTTCTCTGGATGCAAAGTCAACTTACTGACTACGGCTTCAACATGACATCTGTTCCACTCTACTGTGACAATACTAGTGCTATTGCTATCAGCAATAATCCCGTCATGCATCCAAAGACAAAACATATTGAGGTCAGGCATCATTTCATTCGCGATCATGTTCTTAAAAAGCACATATCCCTGGAACATGTTGCTACTGAAGATCAACTGGCGGATATACTCACAAAGCCCCAAGCTGATGTAAGATTTTCTGAACTTCTTCTCAAATTAGGTATGCTCGACTTTTCTGCATAGCTTCTCACCTGTTATCCATCAGTAGTTGTTTTCAGAACATGCATTGTGCTTTTATTGATAGTATGAGATACATACTGATCTTAATGATGATCATACTTACTGTCTAATGTGCTTCATGCTTCTGATATTGATAGCAACTTCATAAATGGGATGATGCTTGTGTTTCCCGACTGAAGTCGTATAAGCAAACATGATTAAAGTTTATATGGTTAACCTCATTCTGGTTTCATGATCTTAATTTCCACTGATCACCACATGACAAATGCCTGTTCATTTAGATTACTCTATTAACATGTATTGTTGAAGAAATGAAATGGGTTAGCTCGGAATGCTTGGTGGATGAATACACAATCGTAGTCTGATCAGCTTCTGAAGTATAGCTTCCTAAAAGGATAGACCATGCTGAATTTCTTTAAGCCGGAAAGGTCTACCGAGAGGATTGCACAATCTACGCAGGAGAAAATGCTTTATAAATTATTCAAGTAATACCCCCCATATATGTCTCATGACCTCTTTCCTGGCTGTCTATTCGAGGGGGAGCCTTTCATTGAGAGGATCAAATGATCTACGGGGGAGCCTAAGCTTCAGCTATTACCTCAGTAATATCCCTCTAATATGTCTCAGATACTCCCTCCTCTGACCCTTTACTTCCGGATCTGATCGGACATGCGTTGTTGAAACAGAACTGCGGCATGCTTGGATGTATTTTTTTTCTTCAACCATGCATTTTAATCGGATAATCAACTGCTTGCTTTTGACATGTGTCCACTTCCTCATTTTTCACTCATGAATCCTCGTGTGGTCAAATCATATGATTTTTAATTAATCTTAGCTACGTCGTTCAGCAGGACAGTTTCGCTATGTTGCCCTATATGAGCTTGTGAATTTATTATCTGACATAAGCCCTGATTCAGTCACATTGATCATTCTCTAGTATGTATATGTCTATTTCATTCTTTGTAATGCATAAGTTCTGCTACTCATTAGTTCGGATTATACAGCTCTTCACTGACTATTTTCTCCTAATCCATACTAATCCTTACCTGTTAAGCTTTTTTACTCTTAGCTTATCTTTGTGAAGCTACAGGTTCAGATTTTCTTTGCACCTCTATCGATAAATCCAGTCCATAGTCTTGGATTTGAAGTGTTGTGGTACTTCTCTTCTCTTCGACTTATTGACAGCAAAGGAATTTACTTTTCTCTCATTGCACTCTGTTACTACGGACACGGTCTACTTTTCATCCGGATACTCGTTACTCGACTATCGCTTATTCCGGATGATTGTCGGTTCACTCCTCCGGACTCTTGATACTGTCAAATTGCGATACTCCATGTCTTATTTCATATCGCGTGCTTTTGAGGAGGAATAATGATGATTCATTAAATGCATATCTCGGGATGCACGCACTTCCCCTGGAAGGCACCTAGTTGTTATCCTTATTTGGTTATGCCGTCTCCACGTCATCTTTTAATTCGGAGGCACACCAATATCAAGACTAATGACATCAGCCTGTCAAGCGGTCTACTGTTTCTCTCGCCACATTCCTAGACCCGTTGACATTTACGGACTCTGTCTTATATATTCTGGTCATTCCTGCGAAGCACGAGTGTTACTCTTTTCAAATCCCTAAAACTCTCGATTCCTCCTTCAATCCCTAAGACCTCGCCTTCCCTCTCGCCCTTCAATTTTCCTCTACAATGGCACCCAGAACCTCTCTTTCCGGCGTCAATCCCGGCCATCTAGTGGATTGGAGCGCTGTATCCAACCCTCCGAACTGGTTTTCCCAACTTCGCCCTCTTCTAGAAGCCTCTCACATACTCGACTTGATCTCCAATCCAGTCGATCTTCTTATCGATGACATTCTCGAGTATTACCTACGGATCCGCTGTACCACCGACTCCATCATCTCCTATGTTCGCGGTGAATCCATCCTCATTACCCCCGACGTTCTCCGAGCTGCTCTCCGTCTACCCCCCGGTGAATCACAGCGACCCGATGCCGATTCCATGGCGGCTTCTATGGGTTGCAACTATAAAGGCAAGGAATACAAGGTGAAGTCCTTCCAAGGCCACTATCACTATATGGCGGTCATACTGAGTCGCTGTAGACTGGCTCGCACTTATGCGCTGGACTCTGTTCCATACGATCTCCTTCTGGCCATGTACGGCACTTTCGAAGAAGGTCTTCTGATAGACTGGGGGACGTTTTTGTTTCGACTGCTGCAGATTGGACCCAAGAACCTTTCCTTCAGGCGCATCCTAAGCATTGTCTTCCGGCATCTTCATCCGGACCATTTCGCCCGCTCTAACGCTGTTCCCTTTCCTCCGGCTCACTATCTTCGCTATATTACGCCTGATGGGAACATGACAGCCCGCCGTCCCTCTGCAGCTCTCCGCATTCTCCCTGCCACGGAACAACAAGGCAGTTCTGTTGGTGACCCCTCCGACAACCATGCCCCTGACGTCAGCTCTGCTCACCGATCCTCCCGGATTCGGTCCATTGCTGCACCATCCATCTCTCGGGCCTCCCAGCACAGCGTCCGTGCCGAACCCTCCGAGGTTGCGGGGCTATCTCAGCGCAGTGCTCCTTGAGCTGTCTCTTCAACTCCTTCTGCTGCGGATGTCCCCACCCCCTCCACTTCCACTGTTGCTGCCGCGGTTGATACCGCCGTTGTTGCCGCCACTGCTGATGTCCCGGAATCCACTCCGGAAGCTCCTTTGCCTCCCCTACCTCAACCCTGAGATTACCTTGACCATCTCTCCGCCGACACCTTAACGGACCTATGGCTCCGTTTCAGCCTTGCCCACACCGCCTCCATTCCTGACACCGATCTCCGGGTGTTTTACACTCGCCATACCCAATCCCCGGAGACCATGATCATCTGGAACTTGGACCAAGGCTTTCTTACGCCGGCCTCCATTCCAGATGTGCCGTTCCCTACCCTCTCCAGCCCAGTCCATGCCGCATAGAGTCCTTCCCCTGCTAAGCCTGGACCTTCTTCTCCTGCTATTGACATTCTCGTTGTTGACCTATCTGGTCAAAGCGGGTCCGCTGCTCTGGATGCCTCTGCTGTTCTGGATGCCCCCTTCTGCTGCTACTGCTGATACTCCTGCGGACTCCTCTGCCCAGCGCACTCCTGCTCCTATTCATGCGGGGGAGTCCTCCAAAGCTCCAGAGTTGGCCCTTGGGCGTACTTCTTTTGGCACGGTTCACTCCGACGCTGTGCTCTCCGCCCAGCTGGACCGACACGCCCAAGCTCATAGCGCCCAAATATCCGCCATCACCGCCAAGGTTGATGCTCTTGGCGCCCAACTCCTATCCGCTCTCACTGACTCCTCCACTTCCATGGAACAGAAGATGGATCTCGTCGCCTCATCCGTCCACTCCTTGTCTACCTCCTTCGTGGACCTAGCGCACACGATGGCTCGCCCTCCCGTTGCTTCCTGGCGATCTACCAAATTAGGGGAGAGAGTGTCATCTGATCTTTCTGCTCCTCCTGCACCACAACCATCCACTCGTGCTGAGAAGCGGCCTGCCTCTTCATTGCTTCCGGGAGTTCAAATCACCAAACGTAGCTGCTTCTCTCAGCCAAGCTCCTCGACTGCAGCCCTTCCTCCATCCTCTCCATCCGCAGCTGACACCTTCCTCCCATCATATGCGGCGTGTGACCCTCTTGATGCGGACAAAAGCGTGCATAAGGCAATGCTTTCCTATGCTGCGTCTTCTGCCGAGAGAAGATGTCTCTCTCACCTGTACCCTTTCTCCCCAGACGACATTCGGACCCTTTGTTCGGAGAAAGGCCTCTTTACAACAGACGACATTGACAACTTCTCTAGGGCTGCTAAAATGGAGATGAGGCTGTTTCCATCTCTGTACAAGGATGGCCACTTGTTTGAAGTTCGCCATGCTTCGGAATGAGGGCTATCTTCCCAGTATAGATATCATTCAGTCCTTTATCGAAGGAACTGCTGAGGATAGCAAGCCATGGAGAACTCTCTCAACTATCCTCATTCCGTACCGGATCATGTCGCCACATTTCATGATGGCTGTCTTCATGATTCAGTCCAAACAGATGATTCTGATTGATTCTCATCAAATTGTGGAGCAGTATGTAAGAAAGAATCAATGGGAACCACTGTGTCTCGATTGATCGAAGCCGTGAAAAAAGCCTGATTATATGAAAAGTTGGGCATCACTCCTTTGAGACCAACTGAGAAGTCGAAGGCGACATTCGGGGCAAGAAGCAAGTGCCACAACGACCAGGATGGAGATAGCTACGGGGCCTTTGTCTGTTACTTCATCAAGTCATTCTTAACTGTGGACAAATCTTGGAGCTAACACACCACTTATACGATGAAGCAGACAATGGAGCTTAGAGAGAAGGTAGCAACAATGATCTTCAAGTATAGTAAGCCTTATGTACCTTAATGAAAATCTTGTATAAAAGCTGAATTGTATTCTGTTGCTGATAAATGAAAATGGTTGTGATGTGTATTCTATATGTTATCTTTTTGCACTGCTTACCAGATCAGATTACAAAGGGTTTGGGCATATCCATAATTGGGGGAGATTGTTGGATCAAGCCCAGAATTTGGATAATGCTGATAAAGCCCTATGTAATTTGATCTGAGATCTTTTGTGTTTCCTTGATCGTTACAGAAGATATGTTATTAATCCGGAGATACACTCGTGAGAGCAAAGCTAAGGACAGGATACATAATCCTGATCTGGACAAGAGTGAGTGTCGTCAAACACTTGGTAAATAACCAAGTCACCAATACATACAGAATAAGGAACATTTGTGCGGACTAAGGACTTAAAAGCTACGGATTACGAAATCTGCTCTTAATGCTTCAAACGGACTAAGTCAAACTAATGCGGAGTAAGAATCTCTATCTACATGGTCGCACGAAGTAAAAGAGTCAACACGAAGCTAAAAAGTTAAGTCTTTCACTCAAATGAACTAAAGTGAAGAAGACACGGAGTAAGGCATCCGAGTCTTTCGTACATACAGAGTAAGAAAGTATTGATGCGGAATAAGGACTCGAGTCTTTATCCATATGGAGTAAGGAACTTAGATGCGGAGTAAGGAATCCGGACCACTCACTCATGCGGGTGAACTAGACTGAATCAACCTCATGTGTGCACAAGAGCTCAAAGATATAATCTAGGCTAGTGTGTGAATTCTTTTGTAAACAGAGTGTAAGTGAGTCTTGCTTCTATTTTGTTGTAATTATCTCTTGATAATAAAACAAAATACTTCCACTATCTGGTTGTCTTCCGCAGTGATTCTATCACTTAACTAGATAAGTGTTGTGTCATAAGAGAATAAAAAGAGTTTCGATAAGAGCCTATTCACCCCCCTCTAGGCTCCAAGGGACCATCAGGTACCCCAAAGGAGTCAAACTTCACCTTATCTGGATACTCTGATGCTGATTTTGCTGGGTGTCGCATTGACAGGAAAAGCACAAGCGGTACATGTCAGTTTCTTGGAAATAGATTAATTTCATGGTTCAGTAAGAAGCAGAATTCCATATCATCCTCTACTGCTGAGACGGAATATATAGCTACTGGGAGTTGTTGCGCATAGCTACTTTGGATGCAGAGTCAACTTACTGATTATGGTTTCCACATAACATCTATTCCACTCTACTGCGACAACACTAGTGCAATTGCTATAAGCAACAATCCTGTCATTCACCCAAAGACGAAGCACATTGAGGTCAAGTATCACTTCATTCGTGATCATGTTCTCAAAAAGAATATATCTCTAGAACATGTTGCTACTGAAGATCAACTGGTAGACATTCTTACAAAGCCCCTACCTGATGCAAGATTTTCTGAACTACTCTTTCGGTTAGGTATGCTTGACATTTCTGCATAGCTTCACTTAAATCAATCAACAGTATATCTTCAGAACATGCATTGTGCGTTTATTGAAAGTAAAGGATTCATACCGAATTTAATTCTTGATCATACTTACTGCTTAACGTGTCCTATGTGTCTAATAAATACCAAAGTTTTGCATTGGGAGGATGCTTGCGTTCCCCGACTGAAGTCGTTTAAGCCAACTTGATTAAAACTTATATGAATAATCTTTTTAGGATTTCATGATCTTAATTCTCATTCTCCACCACATGATAAATGCTGGTTCATTTAGATTGCTCTATTATCATGTATAGTTGAAGATATGAAATGGGTTAGCTTGGAATGTCTGGCAGATGTTAATGCAGTTGCAGTCTGATCAGCTTCTGAAGTGTAGTTTCCTAAAAGGGTAGACAGCGCTAACTTTCTCTAAGCAGGAAACGTCAACCGAGAGGATCGCATGGTCTACGGGGGAGAAAATACTTTATTAATAAATCTAGTAATACCCCTCGTATATGTCTCATGATATCTTTCCTGGCTGTCTATCTGAGGGGGAGTCTTTCACTGAGAGTATGGCATGGTCTAAGGGGGAGCAAAAGCTTCATTTATTACCTCTGTAATGACCCATTTTATGTCTTGGATGCTCCTTCCTCTAAACTTTCACTTCCAGATCTAAATGGACATGCAATGATGAATCGGGATTGTGGCATGGCTGGATGTTTTTCTTTCCTCAACTATACATTTTAATCGAACAATCACCTGCTTGCTTTTGCCATGTGTTCATATTTCCAGTTTCACTCATGAATCCTAACTTGAGCAAATCATATGATTTTTAATTTCTCTTGGCTATCACTATCAATATGAAGGTTTCGCTATGTTGACCTATATAAATTTATGTGTTTATCAGCTGGCATATGCATTTTCTTCAGTAATTTGATCATAATTCATATGTATGTGTCTTGTTACTATTCGTCCGTATGCATAAGTTTTGTCTCCTTTTAGTTCGGATTATGATGTTCTCACCAAGATTATTTGATCCATATCTGTACTAATTCAACCTGTCAGTCTACTGTTTCTTTAGTGTATGTTTTCAGCTACAAGCTCAGATTCACTGTGCACTTCAATGCTCTATCTTGTTTTGATGTCTTGGATTTGAAGTGTTGTGGTACTTCATATTCTCTCGGCATCAAGACAGCAAAGGAATCATTTTTTTTGGCACTCACTTACTACGGCAACAGTCAGTCAGTCAGTCATCCGGACGATCTTTACAGGGATTACCTTCCTCTGGATGACCGTCGGTTCAATTCCTCCTAACTCTTGGCATTCTCATTTCGCGATAACCCATGTTGTTATCTTACATCGCGTCGTTTTAAGGAGGAATAATGATGGTTCATTAAATGCACACCTCGAGCCCAGTATTTTACTTTTCCACAATCCAGAAGTATTACCTACAGCTGTCATAAATACATGGCTATTACTACTGCCATGTCACATTTTCATCCGGTAGTGCGAGTACGTTAAGTCTAATGACATCGGATAGTCAAGCGGATCACTGTTCATCTCGCTTAATCCCGAGACCCGCTTGCTTCCATGGAAAGTGTCCTATTTATACTACACTCAAGCAATGCACGAGGCTATTACCCTTAATTTTCTCAAACCCTAAATCCTCGTTTGCTACCCTCTCACAAGACTTCAACTCCATCTTCTCTCACCTCCCAATCTCAATGGCAGCCCAAGCTCTCTACGGAGTTGTCCCTGGACACCTCGTCGACTGGTCCGGATTCTCCAATCCTCCGGCCTGGCTCGAAAAGGTTTGCCAACATCTTGCGTCCAGCAACCTCCTCGCCCTTGTCTCTGATAACTTGCATTTATGCCGTTATTCTAGACCTTATATAGGGTGTTTTAGTGTATGTTTTGTACCTATTTGCATGTTATTTTACACATATTTACTCTAATCCCTAGGAAGACCCTGTTTGGTGTATAGTGGTACTTTTTGAGTGTTTTTGGCAGATTTTGGAGCAACCTTTTCCCACACACCTTCGCTAGATCACTCCATACACTCAAGAGGAAGCTATAGGAAGAAGATGGAAGCAAAATGAAGGCAAAATCAAGGTGCACATGAAAAGGCTTTCTCATGTGCATTCTCACGTGCATTCTCACGTGCAAGGCTTTTATTGCATGGACGCCTTCTACAACTCAAGAGGAAGCTTTGGAGCAAATTTGAGTCGAATTGGAGCTGCACATGAAAAGGGTCTTCTCACGTGCATTCTCACGTGCAGGCATTTTTGTGCTCTAAATGCTGTGTTTTGTTGTTTTAATCATTTTCCTCTAAAGAACTGGGGTCAAATTTGGTGTAGTTTGAGTTTTATTGCACCTAGAGTGTCGAATAATGTCACTAACCAAAACGACGTCGTTTTGGCTGCGACCACATTTATAATTGGGGCACACCTTTTGTAACCCTAATTTGGCCCACTAAAACCTATAAATAGGGGTCTTTGGAGGCATTGTAAATTATCTTGAGTGGGAGAATCTGATCTGAGTTCTGAAAAGAGCTATAACCATTGCTAAAAGATCGGATTATCCCTGGCAAGGAGTGACTTTGGGCAGCAGATGCCGGAGTCGTTGGAGGCTGGAGTCCTGGTTCATCTTGGGGTCTTCCTTTATTGTCCTGGTACTGTAATCATGTTCTTTCTTGTAATTGTTATTGCTTTTGTCATGATTATGGAGTAGTTTTGTTAGTCTAGGGGAGCAATGTAGCCCCCAATAAATTGTATTCAGTTTGGTTATGGTTGTTCAATAAAATAGAATTCAGTTCTTGTTTAATTCACTTGCTTGTATGGAAATGCCTAGGTTATGCAAAATTAGGTAATCTTAGCCTTTGTCTAGGGTGGAACATTAGTGAATTAGATTTAATATTGCATGATGGACCAAGTCTGCAACTATTAGATTGTTTATCTACCTTGATCACTTTTATTCACATGGACCAAATGGGATAAAAGCCTTAAATCTATCTTAGCATGGACCAAATGTAAGATAGGTAGGAGATAATCAACATGAACATGAACTAGAACATAAATCAAGAACAAGAGCCATAACCAGACTAATACAATCGATTGGGTGGTAAACATTGTGACCCTAGATCCTTAATCACTGAAATTTATCTACCAATAGCTTGCCAACATTCTGATTTAATCATTTTTCGTTCAAACTATTTGTACAACAAAAATCAATTGTCCAGACATAAAATCAACATGTTAGCTTAGTGCTTGCTGCTTAACAGCATTAGCTACCTCCCTGTGGGTTCGACAACCGGAGTCTTAATACTCCATTTTACTACTTGACCAGTGCACTTGCTGCAAAACCTTCAGACATAATTTATGCGGGTCAAGTTTTTGGCGCCGTTGCCGGGGAAGCAAGCCAAACGTTGTTAGGACTAAGTGACATTAGGTGCTTAAGTTTATTTGTGATCTGGAATTTTATTTTCTTGTAATTTTGCTAGTACGGTGTTACCTGCTATCTTTCTGTTTTTACGTTGCAGGGGTGCACCATAGGTGTTTGAGAAAATTCCTCTGTGTATGCGTCACACCAGGGGTGAGTTATTACCATACGATCCCGAAATCGAACGGACATTGCGAGAGCAGCGAAGAGCTCAGAGGGCATTAGCTGCAGCTGAATAGCAGTTGGAAGGCTTACATACCTTGTGTGAAGAAATCATGGCTGAAAACAGAGCAAGGGAAGATCAGGGACACAACGGCCAAGGAGGTTATTAGCCAAGGACTTTCATGGATTATGCTAGACCTGTACTATCGGATGAGTATTCAAGCATTAGAAGGGTGCCTGTCCAAGCAAATAACTTCGAGCTGAAGCCTGCGCTACTGCAAATGGTTGGGCAAGATGCATTCCGAGGCTCGGCACTAGATGATCCACACAACCATCTAGCGCGATTCTTGCAAATTTGTGACACCATCAAAATTAATGGAGTCTCGGATGACGCCATTAAGCTGCGACTCTTCCCATTTTCCCTGAAGGACCGAGCTCTTGGTTGGTTCCAGTCCTACACCTGGCGGCATACACACATGGGACCAAATGGTGGAGAAGTTTCTCTCCAAGTACTTTCCACCAACAAGAGTTATTCATTTAAGGAGCCAAATAAATCAATTCACCCAGCATGGTGATAAGTCGCTATACGAGGCCTAGGAGCGCTTCAAAGATTTGGTTAGGAGGTGTCCTAATCATGGCAGGCCAGAATGGTTACAAGTCGAATCTTTTTATGCAGGTTTGCACGCAAATACAAGGAGCATGATAGATGCAGCCGCTGGAGGAGCGTTTATGATGATGGAGCCTTCTGCAGCAGTAGAGCTTATAAAGAGAATGGCGTTGTCCAACTGCCAATGGTCTAATGACAGACGCCCTAGAGTTGAGCCGGTGGCTGCAGTATCAAATTCATCTAATTCAACTCAGTTCAATGAGTTGACAAGGAAGATGGAGTTACTGACAGAGCAAATGTCAGTAATGGCTGTTCGTATGGAGGGCAGAACTGAACAACCAAAGGCATTCTATCGAAGACTGCTGCTGCAGCCCAGCTATACGAAGAAGCCTAATATGTTGGGAATCGAGGTGGAGGATTTCAGCGACAATTTCAGAATCCAAACCAGTACCAGAATCCTCCTCAGCCCAACAACTTCCAGAATCAAGGAGGACCTCACCAATTTCAACAACAGCCTTACTTATGGCAAAGGCAGACTAAGGTCCCTGCGACTGGAGCAACACAGTATGGAGAACATTCTCAGCCACAACTTCCTCCTGGGTTCCAGAAGATGCCTCAACAGAAGGAGGAAGACAAAGAGAAGGCAAAGGATGAAGAGATGCGGAACTTCTTTTATCAATTTTCTAAGCAACCAATGGATAGAATGAGTAAGGGGGAGACGAGGATTGAGTCCCTTACCACGTCTGTCCAGGATCTTGGGGCTGCCATGAAGAATATAGAGCAGCAGATTGGCCAGCTAGCAAATGCAGTTAGGCCATCTTCATCAAACACTTTTCCTAGCAATACGGAGGTCAACCCAAGGGAACAATGCAAAGCTATAATGCTTCGAAGTGGGAAAGAACTACTAGCTGGAGAGAAGAAAATCGAGCCAACCAAGGAGGAGTCGGAACAGCACACCCAGGAGGAAGCTAAAGAAGGAGATGCTGAGCAGCGTAAGGACCAGACTGAAAAGGTTGGGAGTAGTCAACCGACAATCCGTTAGCCTGAAGTTAGCTCTCCCGTTTCGTATAAACCTCCTATGCCGTATCCTCAAAGGCTGAGGAAACAGAAATTAGATGCTCAGTTCTAGAAATTCTTAGACGTATTCAAGGAGCTGGAGGTGAACATCCCATTCATAGAAGCCTTGGAACAGATGCCTGGATATGTCAAATTTTTAAAGGATCTATTGTCCAAGAGGAGAAGCTACACTGATTGTGAGATAGTGGCTCTCACAAATGACATTAGTGCAGTGGTGCAGCACAAGCTACCACCCAAGCTTAAAGATCCGGGTAGTTTCACTCTGACCTGCACCATTGGCACCTCACAATTGGAGCAAGCCCTATGTGATTTAGGGGCGAGTATAAATCTGATGCCAATGTCCATCTATCAGCGACTAGGCTTGACTGGAATAAAGCCCACTTCCATATCTTTACAATTTGCTGATCGATCGATAAGAAAGCCGGTGGGCATTATTGAAGATGTTTTAATCAAGGTGGATCGCTTTATCTTCCCAGTGGACTTTGTTGTATTGGAAATGGAAAAAGATAAAGGAGTCCAATTGATTCTTGGAAGGCCATTCCTGAGTACTGGAAGGGCCTTAATCGATGTAAACTCAGGGGAGTTGACGCTGCGTGTGGATGAAGACGCAGTGGTGTTCAACATGGAGCGTTCGATGCGCAAGGCAAATGATCATTTCAGCTGTTATTGGATTGATCAGATTGCTGAATTCATGGACAGCTACTTCGAAGAGAGCTTGATCACTGAAAGCTTGGATCACGAATTGCAGCAGGTGGATTTTGCGGAGGTGGAACCGGAAGAGACTTATGAAGTGCTGAAAGAACAAACTGAGCAGCAGCCTTCCTCAACTGAATCCTCAGCAATCACGGAACCCTTTCCAGTTCTGAAGCAACTCCCAGAACATCAGAGGTACGAGTTTTTGGATACACAAGGGCGTTACCCTGTGATAGTAGCTACATCCTTAACAGTAGAAGAAACCAGACAACTACTAGAAGTCTTAAGGGAGCATAAGCAGGCCCTGGGGTGGTCTCTGGATGATATAAAAGGTATAAGTCCAGCGGTCTGCATGCACAAGATACTGATGGAGGAGTCGTATACTCCTACTGTAGAGCGCCAACGCAGGCTTAATCCTGCAATGAAGGAAGTTGTTGGCAAGGAGATTCTGAAGTGGAGGAAAGCGGGCATCACATATGCCATTTCAGATAGCTCCTCGGTTAGTCCAGTACAAGTGGTTCCCAAGAAGGGCGGCATGACAGTGATACGCAATGAGAAGAACGAGCTTATTCCATCCCGCACAGTGACTGGGGGGCGTGTGTGCATTGATTACCGCAAGCTGAATAAAGCCACACGTAAGGACCACTTTCCGTTACCTTTCATTGATCAAATGCTAGATCGGTTAGCTGGCTACCCGTATTATTGTTTTCTGGACGATTATTCTGGATACAACTAGATAGCAGTTGCCCCAGAGGATCAAGAGAAGACTACATTCACGTGCCCTTTTGGCACGTATACTTTCAGGCGTATGCCATTTGGTCTTTGTAACGCACCTGCTACTTTCCAGAGGTGTATGATGGCAATTTTTCAAGGGTTGGTGGAGGACATTATGGAAGTCTTTATGGATGACTTCTCGGTATTTGGTTCATCCTTTTCCATCTGCCTCAGAAATCTGGAAACCGTGTTAGTCCGATGCAAGGAAAAGGACCTAGTCTTGAACTGGGAGAAGTGTCACTTCATGGTCAAGGAAGGAGTCGTCCTTGGGCATAGAGTGTCCGCAGCTGGGTTGGAAGTAGATAGAGCAAAGATCTCAACCATTGAGAGTCTACCTCCTCCCACTAATGTGAAGGGGCATCCGGAGCTTCCTGGGTCATGCAGGGTTTTATCGGCGGTTCATCAAAGATTTCTCAAAAATTGCCAAGCCCCTAAGCATGCTTTTAGAGAAGGATGTTCCTTTCATATTTTCGGAAGACTGCCTTCAGGCCTTTACAAGGCTCGAAAGAGAAGCTCGGTTCAAGACCGGTGATAGTAGCTCCAGACTGGTCGCAACCCTTTGAGCTGATGTGTGATGCGAGTGACTTTGCAGTCGGAGCGGTGCTTGGGCAGAAACGGGACAAAGTTTTCAGGGCAATATATTATGCTAGTCGCACACTCAATGAGGACCAGCTCAATTACACTACTATAGAGAAGGAGTTACTTGCTGTGGTGTTTGCTTGTGATAAGTTTCGGTCATATCTTTTGGGCACTAAGGTCATTGTTTACACCGACCACGCTGCCCTGAGATATTTGTTCAGCAAGAAGGATGCGAAACCCAGGTTGATCAGATGGGTTTTGTTACTCCAAGAGTTTGATCTGGAGATTAAAGATTTGAAGGGGACTTCCAACACTGTGGCAGACCATTTGTCAAGGCTGGAGCTAGGGGAAGGTAGTACACAAGGTGCTACTATTTCTGACACCTTCCCTGATGAGCAGCTTTTTGTAGCTGAAGCAAAGACGCCATGGTTTGCTGATATAGTGAACTACCATGCATGTGACTATGTACCATGATATAGTGAAGAGGTTCCTCTTTAATGCAAGAAGATACATGTGGGATGAGCCTGTTCTATACAGGCAATGTGCTGATCAGATCATCAGAAAATGTGTGCCAGAAGAGGAAGTGGACAGCATACTGACGCATTGTCATTCATCTGACTATGCTGGCCATTTAGGAGTGCAAAGAACGGTGGCAAAGATCCTACAAAGTGGGTTTTACTGGCCAACCATGTTCACAGACACATACACCTTTGTTAAGTCATGTGATCAGTGTCAACGAACAGGAGGGATTACAAGGAAGCAAGAGATGCCCCAAACTGGCATTATGCCAGTCGAACTTTTTGACGTATGGGGAATCGATTTCATGGGACCTTTCCCACCATCAGATGGATTTTCTTACATCCTTCTGGCTATTGACTACCTCTCAAAGTGGGTTGAAGCTATACCCACTAGGAAGAATGATGCTCGAGTGGTTACCAAGTTCCTTCGCCGCAACATATTCAGCCGGTTTGGAACACCTAGAGCAATTATTAGTGATGAAGGGAGTCACTTCTGCAATAAAATTTTCGACAAGCTCTTAAACAAATATGGAGTTCAACATAGGCGCACCTTAGCCTATCATCCACAAGCAAACGGTCAAGCTGAAGTTTCCAACCGTGAGATCAAGCACATTTTGGAAAAGACAGTGGGAGGCAACCGAAAAGATTGGGCTCTAAAACTCGATGAGGCGTTGTGGGCTTATCGCACAGCATTCAAAACGCCCATTGGAATGTCTCCTTATCGTCTACTGTACGGAAAGGCCTGCCACTTGCCTGTTGAATTGGAACACAAGGCATTTTGGGCAGTTAAAAAGCTTAGTATGGATCCCAATGTTGCTGCTAACCTACGATTGCACCAACTAAATGAGTTGGAGGAATTTCGCTTCAATGCTTATGAGAGTGCGAAGCTGTACAAGGAGAGGTCTAAGCTCAGACATGATAAGAAGATCAGCCCCTCTGCTGTTGAACCAGGGCAGAAGGTGCTTCTCTTTAATTCCAGACTTAAACTCTTCCCTGGGAAGCTGCGATCTAAATGGATGGGGCCTTTCACTGTTACAAAGGTTTTTCCATATGGCAGTGTTGAACTCCAATCAACCTCTGGACAAATATTCAAAGTAAATGGTTAGCGTGTGAAGCCATACTACATGCAGGACCATGTTAAGGAGGTTGATCATTTCACTCTGAGCACAACTTGACAGCGGGGACGGTCAAGCTAAAGACCTAAACTCAGCGCTTCATGGGAGGCAACCCATGGTGATTTCTCTTCCTTTTTTATTTTATTTTATTTTATTGGGATATTGTTATTGTGTGCTTTAACCCATAGTCTGTAGGGAGTGTATATCTGTTTTGTTTTAACTTTTATTTGCAGCATTTGAACCAGGGCCTAGGCCCAAATTCCTTGATGGAGCTTCTTTATGCTTGTGCTTACTTGGGCCTGTGTATCAGAACTTCAACTAAATTTTCTCAGGCCCACAGCCAAGCTCAGTTGAATTAAATCAAAGGGGCCCACTCCAATCTATTGCCAAACCAAGGAGATGAAGTTATGGATTATGAGATGGTATTTGGGGCCCACTAACTGACACGTTTTTGTCCTTTGGAGATGGGCTACTAGTCTGTCCAATTTCAACAACGTTGGGCTTCATTAAGGGTGTCAACCAGCATGCCCGTGAGAAGGTGTTTTTCACGTGCACATATATATTGGCTCTATAGTTCATCCGTGACCTACTGGTGCAATTTGGACAAAAAATACCCCGACCGTGAGAAGGCTTTTCGCGTGCACAAGGGTAGAATGGTCCAATTGATCTGGAAAATTGCACGAAGGCAACTGGCATCCTCTAGACCTTTCTGAGACCTGACCGTGAGAAGGCTTCTCACGTGCACAAGGATAGAAGCGTCTTTTCGCGCTCAAAATTTGGTGGAAGACAGCTGGACGTGTCTAGATTCATCCAAGCTCTGCCCGTGAAAACATGCTTTTCACGTGCACACCTATAGTTGTCCAATCAGTCTGAAATTTCGGTGGGAGCTAGCTGGCATCTTCTAGAGTCTTCTTTCGTCTGCACGTGAAAACGATGGAGCACTTTAAGAGGGTCCTTTTTGTCTTTTCCCCTTGTGGCGAATCACTATAAATAGGGATGGGTTCCAAGCTTAAAACTCACATCTCATACTTTCCTCTTCCTTCTTGCTGAGAGCAAATCCCTTCTCTGGCTAGTCATGGTGCATACAAGGAGAGCCCGCCAAGGAGAAGGCAGTCCTGAAGCCTCTGCCACCTCTATGCCTTCGGCATTGAGAGATGCCGACACTATCTTCGTGGGGAATGTGCTTGATTGGGAGATCCTGGAGTCCTCCACCCTTGACTGGACTGAAGAAGTTATGACCAAGCTGCAGGCGTTGGGACTGAGAAGGTTAGTATGCGCTCATGATGATTTGTATTACCCCTGCCATGTTAGACTTTTATAATTCAGTCTATGTCAATGAGGAAGATGATGAGATAATTGGGGAGGTTCAAGGTGTCTTAATTTCTATTTCCCCGCTATGTTGAGAGATTGCTTTGATCTGCCAAATCCCATGCACGCAAAGCCTGCATTGACCTTAGGAGAATATGGTAGAGCTTTACAGTATAATAAGGAATTTGGGAAACGTCGGCAATTTACGAAAAACGGATTTCACGGGAAATACCGTTGCCTTGCCAATTTGGTAGGGAGGTGCTTACTGTTACAAACTAGTGGCGTAGACTCAGTCCCTAAATCCCATTTGGAGTTTATGTTTTGCATCGATCGTCAGTTACACATTGATTGGGCTGCGGAAATTTTTAAATTGTGGAAATGGGACATTCATAAATGTTTATATGGTCGACTACTTAGCATGCTTCTGCAATATCAATATGGTCATCTTAGTGCTCAAGTAGTCCCCACTGTTTTCCCGGATAACTTGCGGTTATGAGTTCTCCATCCAGAGGGTGCCTTAGGAGTTAGCTACAAGGGAAAATGGGGAGATAGTATCCACGTCGCACCACAGCCTTCACATCATAGCGTGCATATAGAGCGACCCACGGAGCAGTTTAGGGACACCTCCACTCCCATGAATGCCCGCCGACAGCACATTTTCCAGTTGACTGCCATGTACATGCAGTTCAATGTTCACAAGGAGGAAATTTACAATTTCTTCCAAGGCATCAGTGGCCAAGTTATCAGTGAAGTTGACGTTCTTAACTGGGCCTTCACTAATGGCCACATCACAAGACTTCAACTGGATGAGCTGCTCGAGTACATCACTCAAGATCAACAAGCAACGTCTCGTCCATCTGCCCGACCATGGGAAGCCCCGGAGCCAACTCCTGCCGCTTCTTGTGAAGACTTACGGAAGCCTTCCCTCCAGCAGTTTCAGTTTATTTCACACCACCAGTAGGGCCCCGCTTTTCACAGGCCCTAGTTCCCTTCATCCAGCCGTTGCAATGGTGGTCTGGCGCATCATCAGAAGCTCCCCAGGAAGATAACCTCGGGGCGCCCATCTATATTCATCTTCATCCGGCCCTCTCCACAGCTACTTTTCAGCAGTTTACTTATGGAGACACCTTGCAAGCACGTTTTACACCTTCACGCCATCTTATTTGCAGTGTATCCTAGCTTATGAGTATTTATCGTCCGATGACGTTGACTTATTCTGCCGTACGATGCGACACGTGGTGGAAGCCGAGCCCAACGACTACCCTATGGCTCAGTACACGTCTATCATGCTGTGTGAGATTTATGAGCTGCCGTTAGAGGAACATATCTTCCGCCGGCGGATGAATGGAGCAGCAGAAGGACATCGCTCTTGGCACCAGGTCCATGAGGTTCTTATACCGGTCCTCCTTGATCGACACTTTGTACTCTTGCAGTTGGACCTGACTGTGGGCCATGCCGTCCTTTATGACCCGAGCCAAGCCCATGGGTTTTCCACACGAAAGAAGAAGCTTGTCCATGGTTTCTTGAAAAAAATCAAAAATGCACTCATAAAAGAAGGGCTGTTGACATCCAAGTTTCTTCTGGTGCACTTTAATGAAATGGAGCTTCCCCAACAACCTGATCAATTCAGTTGTGGGATTTTTGTCTGCTATTATTTGATAGCTCTGTTGTAGCATAAGGATACTTGGGCGCTCACAGGAGAAACCTCGACTGACTTTGTCGCACGTCTTAGAAGAATGGTGGTCCATGTTATCTTCTACTACAGTGTCCCCACCAACCGGTAACGGTCTTCTCCCTTTTTCCTTTTCCCTTGCTCTGAGGGCATCGCATCATTTAAGTGTGTGTGGGGGGGGGGATTTTCCTTGAACCGGTTGCTTGTTTGTTTGCCTGCATGCGTTAATTTTATTTTATGTTTTTGCTGTGAATGTTTGTTTTGCCTGTGAGGTGCAATGGCTACCAATGTATGCAAATTCTGGTTAACTATATTAACCACCTTCGTATCTTGTTGTGATATAGGTGTTTCAATCGTTAAAGTGTGTTAGAAGTTAGTTGAGCATGTCTTTACTTTTTGTATGATATCACCATGCTTTTGGAACTAACATTTGCATAGTAAGCTGAGTATGTTATGGTAGGATGAGCTTTGTAAACCCTGCGGTTGAGTGCAGAATAGGCATATACGTTTTGAGAGCACCATTATCTTGCCTTTGAGTGTATTTTATGGATTATTGGGTTATCAATTTGCTCTTAATATTCATTACTAGCTATTTAATGGTTGGAGTTACTTAGGCATACGAAGTACCTGTTCGTGCTCAGTGTTTGGTGTATGGTGTTAGTGATTCAAGTAATTCTGTTTAGTTCTTGTTAAAAAAAAAAACTAAGGGCTTGTGTGAGGACAATAGCAGAGTGAATAATCCATCAAGGGAGAGCATAAAATGCAACCTTGTAAGGTTATTACTAAAAAGAAGTGTGAAAAAAAAACAAAAAAAACAGAAAAGGTGTTTGCCAGAATAAAAGCCACAATGGCTTACTGTTTATATGTGTTTTTGTTTTCGTGTTGCAGCCATAATGGCTAAGTTGTTTTGTCTTGCAAATTGTTTCACAAGTGTGAGTTTCACTCTTTAGCTCCAAGTGTTTATCCGTAAGTAGAATAGAGTGGTCAAAAGTAGACTAGAGGGTGTGTTTTCCTTGACGAGAACAATGGGGATCTCTTATGTTTACGTGGCAAAACTTAATCAATAGTTAGTAGTGGGTGTAAGAGTAAATCCTTAGCTGTTAGGCATTGATAGTAGGGCTTGAGAGGAGAGAAAAGAAAGTTATATTTAAGTGAGGCTGCTCTAACCTTGGTGAGGACTTTCAGGGGGAGCTAAGTTCATTTTATCCTTGCATGTTTGCTTCTATCTGAACTGTTAGTAACGATATTACATGGTTGTTGGATTTGATAGTAAGGGCATGTTTTGATTCACTTATGATTCATTTTTAGCTATTGGAATGTCTATTTCATCATGATAGAATTGTATGTCTTGGGAAACCATGCCTCTCTTGTTTGTTAGTTTATTCTTTCTTTTTCGTTTGACTGTGTGTTTATTTCTTTTTGCTTGAGGACAAGCAAAGGTTCAAGTGTGGGGGAATTTGATAACGTGCATTTATGCCGTTATTCTAGACCTTATATAGGGTGTTTTAGTGTATGTTTTGTAATTATTTGCATGTTATTTTACACATATTTACTCTAATCCCTAGGAAGACCCTGTTTGGTGTATAGTGGTACTTTTTGAGTGTTTTTGGCAGATTTTGGAGCAACCTTTTCCCACACACCTTCGCAAAATCACTCCATACACTCAAGAGGAAGCTATAGAAAGAAGATGGAAGCAAAATGAAGGCAAAATCAAGGTGCACGTGAAAAGGCTTTCTCATGTGCATTCTCACGTGCATTCTCACGTGCAAGGCTTTTATTGCATGGACGCCTTCTACAACTCAAGAGGAAGCTTTGGAACAAATTTGAGTCGAATTGGAGCTGCACATGAAAAGGGTCTTCTCACGTGTACTCCAAATGCTGTGTTTTGTTGTTTTAATCATTTTCCTCTAAAGAACTGGGGCCAAATTTGGTGTAGTTTGAGTTTTATTGCGCCTAGAGCGTCGAATAGTGTCACTAACCAAAACGACATCGTTTTGGCTGCGACCACATTTATAATTAGGGCACACCTTTTGTAACCCTAATTTGGCCCACTAAAACCTATAAATAGGGGTCTTTGGAGGCATTGTAAATTATCTTGAGTGGGAGAATCTGATCTGAGTTCTGAAAAGAGCTATAGCCATTGCTAAAAGATCGGATTGTCCTTGGCAAGGAGTGATTTTGGGCAGCAGACGCCGGAGTCGTTGGAGGCTGGAGTCCTGGTTCATCTTGGGGTCTTCCTTTATTGTCCTGGTACTGTAATCATGTTCTTTCTTGTAATTGTTATTGCTTTTGTCATGATTATGGAGTAGTTTTGTTAGTCTAGGGGAGCAATGTAGCCCCCAATAAATTGTATTCAGTTTGGTTATGGTTGTTCAATAAAATAGAATTCAGTTCTTGTTTAATTCACTTGCTTGTATGGAAATGCCTAGTTTATGCAAAATTAGGTAATCTTAGCCTTTGTCTAGGGTGGAACATTAGTGAATTAGATTTAATATTGCATGATGGACCATGTCTGCAACTATTAGATTGTTTATCTACCTTGATCACTTTTATTCACATGGACCAAATGGGATAAAAGCCTTAAATCTACCTTAGCATGGACCAAATGTAAGATAGGTAGGAGATAATCAACATGAATATGAACTAGAACATAAATCAAGAACAAGAGCCATAACCAAACTAATACAATCGATTGGGTGGTAAACATTGTGACCCTAGATCCTTAATCACTGAAATTTATCTACCAATAGCTTGCCAACATTCTGATTTAATCATTTTTCGTTCAAACTATTTGTACAAACAAAAATCAATTGTCCAGACATAAAATCAACTTGTTAGCTTAGTGCTTGCTGCTTAACAGCATTAGCTACCTCCCTGTGGGTTCGACAACCGGAGTCTTAATACTCCATTTTACTACTTGACCAGTGCACTTGCTGCAAAACCTTCAGACATAATTTATGCGGGTCAGTCTCCACCCCGTCTGATCTTCTTATCTCCGACGTCCTCACATTCTATCAGTCCTTCACCTCCAGTGATGAGTGTATCATCTCTGTGGTCCGAGGGAAACCTATTAAGATTACCTCTCAGGTGATTCGGGACGTCTTTTATCTTCCTGCCGGCAAAGACTTCAGGCCGAGCGCTGCAGCCATGGCTGCTTCAATGGGCAGTCCCAATAAGGTGAAGGAGTACAAAATGAAGTCCTTCCAGGGCCCTTATCGCTGTATGGCCACGATACTAGGCTGGTGTCTTCTGGCTCGTTCCACGCTACAACTTGACTCCATTCCGTACGATCTGCTGCTGGTGATGTACGCGGTTTTTGAGTCACTGCCACTTGACTGGGGCGATTTTCTCTTCCGGCTGATGCGGAACGGGAAACGGAATTCGTCTTTCGGATGAATTCTTTCTCAAATATTCCGGCACCTTCACCCCGCACACTTCCAGGACCAACTGCTGATTCCCTTCCCGGCGAACTTCTACTTCCGCCATCTTACTGCCGATGGGACGCTCACCGTTCACCGCCCTTCAGTCTCCCGTGCACTTGCTGCTGTCTCAGAACAACAAGATAGTTTTGTTGGTGAACTTGCCGCGAGCTCGGTTCACGAAGTTAGTTCTGCTCCCCAGTCTTTCCACTCCCGCATCCGATCTGTTGCCGCTCCGGCACATTCTCGCAGTTCGTGCACAGCGTTCGCACTGATCCCTCCATTGGTGCAGGGCCCTCTCAGCCGCCCATCCATGAGGCTCTCTCCTCCGCCTCTCCTGCTGATGCTCCTTCCCTTCTTCCCGATGCTGCCTCTGATGCTGCTACTGATGCTCCCGCATCCCTCTCTCCGGTCGCTACCGCTGTTGCTGCAGTTCTTCCGGATCTTCCCACCTCTCCTGCGGAAGCCTCTCCTACTCACTCTCCAGACCTTCAGAACTACCTCGACCATCTCCCTGCCGACCTCCTACAAGACTGCTGACGTCTCAGAATCTACCCTCCGGGTGTTTTACACTCAACACACTCAAACCTCGGAAGAGATGCTTACTTGGAACTCTTACCACGACTTTTTGTCGCCATCCATGCTACAGGATGCACCTCCTGCTGCTGCCTCCTCCGGCTTTGCCCATGACGCACGGACACCTATCCCTGCTGAGGCTGGTCCCTCCTATCTTGCGGATATCCCTACCATTGACCTCTCCGGTCAACGTGGATGTCCCGCACCTCCTGCTGCTGCTGCTGCACCACCACCGTCCTCTCCTGCTATTGGCGACTCTGCCCTGCGCACCCCTGCTCCTATTCCTACGGGGGAGTCCTCTAAAGCACCTGCCTTTGTCCTTGGGCGCGCCTCCTTCGGCACGATTTTATCCGAAGCTGCTTTCTCTGCCCAACTCGATCGACTTGCGAAGGACACTCATCTTCAAAATGAGGCCATTATCGCTCGTTTTCAGGCCATGGGTGTTGAGATTCTTTCTGTTTTCTCCTCCTCCTCTCTCTCCGCGGACCAAAAGCTTGATAGGATAGCCACGTCTATTCTGGGCTTGTCTACTTCCATTACGGATTTAGCGCAAGTCGTGGCTCGTCCTTCCGGCTCTCACCGATCTTCCAAACCAGGGGAGAGAGTATCTGATCCTCCTTCCACTACTGGCGATGCTCCACGTAAACAGTCTGCACCTATTCTTCCTCCGGGTCTCCTGGTGCCTAAACGCAGCCGCCGTTTTGCTACTGGCCAAACCATCTCTCCCGTTGCTGCTCCTGCTGCTCCATCTGGCACCATCACCTTCCTCCCATCATACGCGGAACTGCATCCGGATGATGTTGATGGGAGCATACTTGCTACTGCCAAGGCTTATGCCTTCTCCACTGCTGAGCAGAGATGTGTGTATGTCCTGTCCCCCTTCGATCCTAATGACATCCGTACTTTGCTGTCTTAGGAGGGACAATTCTCTAATGACGACATTGACAACAACACTCTGGCAATAAAGATGGAATTGACGATGTTCCCCTCTTTATTTGAGGAAGGCCACAATTTTGACATTCTTCCTTGCTGGGTTGAGGATTAGTTTCCTGCTGTGGACACTATTCTTTCCTATATTAATGGTACAGCAGAAAACAACAGACCCTGGACATCTCTGTCTACCGTCTTCATTCCTTACTGGGTCCATGCCCCACATTTCATGCTAAATGTGCTTCTAATCAAAGAGAAGAAGATCACACTTATTGACTCTCATCAGGTTGTTGACCTTTAGATCAGAAAGAATCAAATGTTAAGCCTTGTTCGAACTTTGTATGATGCGATCAGACAGAGTACTCTTTATGGTGAGCGAGAATATTTTCCATGCGAGACAATCAAAGAAATGATACAGACCACAACAGAAGCAGGGGCACACAGATTGCTTACACTAGCTATATATGGGCTAGTCATTTTCCCGAGGATATCGGCCCACATAGATGGAGCAATTGTGGATTTGATCCAGCAGGTGCTCAAAGGATGTGACTTTACTCCTACTATATTGGCTGAAACAATCCGATCTCTTACTTATCTGAGGAATAAAGGCTCAGGGCAGTTCATGGGGTGCTTACCTCTCATATGCACCTGGTTGCAAGGTCATTTCCCTTGTAGTGTTTCTCATTTTCCTGCTATTTATCAGTTGTTAGCCACGACACTATTGGATATTCTGCTCAGTAAATGGAGTTTACCTCAAGACTTTGAAAGCTGAAAGAAAAAGTTAGAGAACCTCACAGGTGACATTACCTGGGATCGCTCCTTGGATGCCGGTGGTCTCCATGACTTATAGCTGTGGGGATTACAATTGGGTCCCACTCTTAGGTCCTTGGAGAGGAACTGCATATGCACCACTGCAGGGTGGAAGACAAGTTGGGCATCATCAGATTATCCCTATGCTATTCAGCATGGATGATTGTGACTTCACTTACAGCATAACCATGCTTACAGAAAAAGGCAAAAAGAAGTATCAGGCATGATCCGTCCCACACAAAATCCAACCCAACAGTCCAAAACCTGGCGTTTATCCGGCGTACATATCTTGGAGGGCACAACACATGCCACAGTTAACTACGGACATGAGAGCCACCCTCTAAGAGAATTAGAATCTCAGGCAGCAGATCCAAAGGCTGGAAGCATCTTTAGAAGGAGCTCTTCAGTAGTTGCAGTTGAGGGAAAAACAGGTTGAGACCATATTGAAGCAGAGGGAGGAAGTAGGTGAGCAACCACCCTAGAAGAAAAGGCGACATGCTACTTAAGAGATAATTGGAAGTTTGTCTTAAGATCATGTAGCCATAGCCCTCATTTGCATGGCATTTCTGCATTGTACTGTTTGTTTGTTTGAAAATGTTTGGAATAAAGTCATTTGTTTCTTTAACCCTTCGCATAGTCATTCATGCATACATGCATATCAAAATTGAAAATCAAGTAAAAATTACCTTGCACCCAGGTCAGTAGCTGCCTTTCTCTAGGATTACACACTCTTACAACCTTAGATCCCAGCGCAATCAAATACCACAGCAGGAGCCAATGGCAGAAGAAGCAGAGAACAGACTCACGGGGTTGGAACAGTCACAACAAGCCCTACAAGAGCAAATGTCTGTAATAATGGAAATGCTTACCAAGCTGACCGGGGAAGGAACTTCGGCAAGAGGAACCTCAAATCACCAACAAGAATAGGGGCAGGAGGCAGTTCTACCACATAATCTAGGTCCAAGTCAGGCACTCACATATCAGCCTGCCATGACACAACCCCCTACTCCAAATCAAACTCATTTCACTATGCCCGCAGCAGGAAATGTAATAGAAGCGGTGGGTTCCCCAGCTCGTAAGGAGAATGTTGACTCTCCCACTTTAAAACGACTGGAGAAAAGACTGAAAGCTGTAGAAGGCATCGACAGCTATGGCATCATTAGCCCACAAGACATATGCTTAGTCCGTGGAGTGGTGCTACCACCAAAATTCAAGATGCTAGAATTCAAGAAGTTCAATGGGACCCATTGCCCGAGGACACACCTTGCCATGTATTGTCAAAAGATGGCAACCTACGCAGGTGAAGACAAGCTCCTTATGCATTGTTTCCAGGAAAGCCTAACTTGGGCATCCCTTCGTTGGTACTTTCAGTTGGATGGTAACAGCATCAAGACATGGAAAGAATTAGCTACCTCCTTCTTGGCACAATACAAACATGTCACCGAGCTGGTGATGGATCGACTGACCCTGCAGTCCTTTGAAAAGGGGTCCAACAAAAGCTTCAAGGATTATGCGCGAAGATGGAGAGACACGGCCGTGGAGGTCCAACCTCCGCTTACAGAAAGGGAACTCACTACTCTTTTCATCAACACGCTAAAAGGTGTCTACTATGAGAAATTGATTGTCAACGTCTCTAGTATCTTTGCAGACTTGGTCGCATCTGGTGAACATGTTGAAAGTGGCATTAAAGGAGGAAAGCTAAAGGGTGATGCGGCCGAGGCATTAAAGAGGCTTCAACCACCGGCAAGGAAGAAGGAAAATGAGACCAACCTGGTATACCAATCGCACTTGACAATACAATCGACATTCTACCAAGCACTAGGGTACTACGAGAGGATCACTAGTAATGCCTATGCCGCACCTCGCTCCTGCTCCCCAATTCATGCCCTATTTGCCACAAAGAGGGGTTCCATTTCCATATCCAATGGCACCAAACCCATTTCAACCAAGAGCACCATACAAAGAGCAACTAAGGCCGTCAACTTTAGAAGGACCTAGACCCGCATTCCAAAGACAGGGGCAACCAAGGGCCCAAACCCAGCATGCAGGATCGAATCAGGCCCCTCGTCGGCCATGACAAGAGTTTGACCCGATTCCAATGACATACGCTGAATTATGCCCCCAAGCTTTTAGAAGCAAGGCTGGTACTCCCTACACCCTTGGGGGAAATAAGGTCTCCTCCCCCGGCTCTGTATAAACCAGATGCCAGGTGTGAGTATCATACTGGTGGAACAGGACATGATATTGAAAATTGCATAGCATTCAGAAGGAAGGTTCGGGCTTTGAAAGATGCGAATTGGTTAGATTTTTCCACAATGACGGGGACACCAAATGTGAACAACCCTCTCCCAGAACACTCCAATAATGTGGCTAGTATCGAGACTGAAGGACGATTGGAGAATATTTCACAAATACACGTGAAGAAGTTGTATTTGTTCCAATTGCTACAAGAACATGGATATCTACTTGCCAAAGACATATCAGAAGCAGAGAGGGGGTAAATATGAAAAAACAATGCCCATACCACAAGATGTCACGGGGACATGACATCGAAGAATGTCATGAGTTTTCTGAGGTGGTGCAAAAACTCATGGACCAAAGGATGATCGAGGTTTCCATGGAAGGAGCGGATAATCAAAGCCACATGATCCAAGGAGACATGTCATATAAACCATCAAGGGTGCCAACACCCCTTGTCTTGAATGTTAAGACTCTAGAAATCCCACTACTGCCACATAGAATCAAGCCTCTTACTATACATGATGCAAGTTTTATGCTAGACAAAAAGGTAAAAATAGAAATCCCGCAACTACTTCATGGAATTACACCTCTCACCATACGTGTTCCTGCCCTTTCCCTTACAAGATGGATAAAACAGTCCCATGGAACTACAGCTGTGAAGTAGTCTAGGGAGCCACCATAGCAGAAAAGAAAACCAGGAGTGGTTGGGCTTATGCCCCTGATATGGTTGACAAATCAAGGAAAGAAAAGGCTGTAAACCAGACATTGAACGACACTAGAGGCAACAAGGAAAGGAACACCGATCACAGAAGAAGAGACCACAGAATTTCTGAAACTCATGAAGCAGAGCGAGTATAATATTGTCGATCAGTTAAGTCGACAACCATCTCGCATTTCCTTGCTCTCTTTAATGATGGATTCCCAACCTCACTAGGAAGCACTACTAAAAGTTCTGAGCCAAGCCTGTGTACCTCCGAGCATCTTAGTGGCGAATGTGAATGGAATCGTCAGTAACCTTATCATGAACAATGTTATTAGCTTTGGAGATGACGAGCTACCTCAGGAAGGGAAGGGACATATAAAAGCTCTGCACATTACAATCAAGTGTAAGGAGCACACCATAGCCCGAGTGCTCATTGACAACGGCTAGGCCTTGAATATACTGCAACAACTTCCAATTGACACATCCTATATTCGTCCCTATACAATGAAGGTACGGGCATTCGATGGAAGAAAACGTGACGTAGTGGGAACTATGGACATTCCACTATTGATTGGACCAGCTACCTTTACGGTGGAATTTCAGGTGATGGACATTACGCCCTATTATAGCTGTTTGTTGGGAAGACCTTGGATCCACAGGGCAAGAGCAATGCCATCAAGCCTCCACCAAAAGTTGAAATTTGCGATGGGAGACCAACTCATTTGCATCTCCGAGGAAACTAGTTTCCTCGTTACCAAGCTAGCATCAGTCCCTTATACTGAAAACAATGAGGATGTGCCAGAATGTTCTTATGGGCTTTTGAGATAGTAAATGTCACTTCTGCCCCAGACTATCATCTCTCGAAGGCGACAAGAATGGTTGCAGCCACCATGATCAAACAAGGGTACAAACCAGGGCAAGGATTAGGCCCAAAAGCTCAAGGAATTCAGAAACCATTGACCATCTGAGAAAATACCGAGAAATTTGGGTTGCATACATACAAGAGCCGACAGACAGAGGGAAGTTATCAAAAAGAAAGATGTCAAAATGGCAAGGTTGCAGAAGAGGCCAATACAAGAAGAAAGGAGAAGTTTTGGCTCATTACATGTTATATTCCAGAGTGGAGGGTTTATCCACAAGAGCCAACCTGAGCCGTAGACTGAGTTTGTAGTCACATTGGATGCAGATGACTAGGTGCTGGGTGAGATGATTCTAGAGGTGCGAGAGGATCCTAGCCAGCCATTAAACAATTAGACCAGCATGGACCTCCCCATAATGTAATGCTTGGGGGGTCATTGGGATTTATTGTATTCTAGTTCAATGTCTTTTGAATCTGTGGACATTTGTTTTTATAAAAAGCTTTTCAATAAAATGTACTTTTGTTCAAATCTTTCATGGTACATTCCATTCATGACATATGCATATCATCTTTAGTTACCAACTTGCCATTCTCTTATAAGTAGGTATCACAATGTCAATGAAAACATCGTATGTGAAAGCGAAACGAGATGCCAAAGGTTTGACCAAAGTCCAAAGTGGGAGTAGCCAGTGTTTGAAGCTGATGAGAATGAGGTACAGGAGACACTCGAACTACCGGGAGAGATCATACGCCTATTGGAAAGGGACGATTGCTTATCCATTCCAAGTGAAGACCCAATAGAAATAGTGAATTTGGAGGCGGTAGCCGAACCAAATGAATTGAGGGTGGGGTCCTTAATCACTGCCGACATCAAAAAGGAATTAATTGAGCTGTTAAGAAGGTACATAGATGTTTTTACATGGTCATATCAAGATATGATGGGATTAAACACGGATATAGTGCAACATCACATACCAGTGAAGCCAGAGTGCAAGCCAGTACAGCAGAAATTGCAAAGAATGAGACTAGAGATGCTACTGAAGATTAAAGAAGAAGTCAAAAAGCAATGGGACGCAGGTTTCCTAAGTGTCTCTTACTATCCAGAATGGGTGGCCAACATTGTACCAGTACCGAAAAAAAGGAGGCAAAGTTCGCATGTGTGTTGATTATAGAGATCTAAACTGGGATAGTCCGAAAGATAACTTCCCGCTTCCTCATATTGATACCCTAGTGGATAATATAGCAAAACATGCTCTGTTCTCATTCATGGATGGCTTCTCAGGCTACAATAAAATTCGTATGGCCCCTGAACACAAGGAGAGGACCACATTTGCGACACTTTGGGGCACATTCTGTTATAATGTGATGCCTTTTAGTCTGAAGAATGCTAGGGCAACCTATCAGCGAGCCATGGTGACCCTATTCCATGAGATGATGCATAAAGAAGTCGAAGTCTATATAGATGACATGATAACCAAATCACGAAACACTGAAGATCACATTGAAGTACTCCGTAAGCTTTTCAATTGGCTATGAAAATATCAACTCAAATTGAACCCCGGAAAATGCTCTTTCGAAGCCAGGTCGGGAAAACTGTTGGGCTTCATCGTGAACCAAAAAGGAGTGGAAATTGATCCAGATAAAGTTCGAGCTATCCAAGATATGCCCCGACCACGAACTCTCAAGGAGGTTAGAGGATTCCTCGGGTGGTTGAATTACATTGCCTGATTCATTTCCCAATTGATAACCACCAATGAACCCTTTTTCAAGACTTTATGTCACGCCCCGAAATTCTAAAACCCACAGAACCAAGAATGTGACTTCCCCACGCCCCCTCAAGAGTCGTAGGGTTGGTGACTGTTCCAAACCTGTACAATACTATAACAGGGGTAGAATTGTACTATCCAATGAATTAAATCCACAATTTACTAAAAGAGTACGACAATGCATTCATTTTCCGTAAATATCCAACACATAAAAGTTCCACCAATATGGCTCGTACAACTGCCACAGACCCAAGTCTGGGAAATAAACTACTAAAAATAGTAAATCAGTCCAGGAAATAAACCCTACACCAAAAGTGTCCCGACCTGCTCCACTACGGCTCCATCAGCTACTCCCTACAGCCTGTGGGAAATAGAAATAAAGTAGGGTGGGTACGAATGCCCAGTAGGTGATCTCCATCTCTACTGTCCTACCACATAATATCCCTAGCTTACATGATCAGTGTATGTTTGTGCCAGTGTAGTGTCCTATGCTATCACAGTTAGTCTACATTAAGTCACAAATAAGACATCTCATCTTTTTTTTTTCATCAAAGGCTTCCGCCGATGATCCAGCCATCCATGGAAATTCCCGCTACCAACTCCAGGAATTTCAGTCACTACTAAACTGCCATATGTGGGACCCTCGGTGTTCCTAGCAACAACCTACCACATATGGGACCTGGGTTAGCCGGCCACATAGGGGACCCATGGCCTCATGCCAGCCCTATATGGGACCCGTAACCAACCCAACAAATTCCAATACCAATTCCGCGCATATAATCAATTAAACAAAATATTCCACAGTCAAAACTCAATACAATTGCCTCACAAAATATTTAATTCACCAGTTCAGCACTAACCACAAGTAATATATATGCACATTCATATTTAGATATTCATCAGACATACAACACCTCAGATATCAATTTATATCAAACCCAACAGAATTTACATTATTAAATTATTAATATCAACCTCAAACAACATATACATATATTCACTTTTATATATATTAAATTAACTTATATTTATTTATTATTGTTTATTTATTTTTATTTTTATTATTTAAAAAAAATAGCATGGGCCGGTCCAACAGAATTTACATTTTTATTTTTTTTATTTATCACTGATGCCGCACCCCCCCTTCTTCTCATTCCAACGCACGGATGCGCACGAAGGTCAACGGCAGCCACCCAGATGCTGCTGCCCCACCTCTTCGTCACTAGCGTGGTGGCGCGCGAGCACACGAGGTCACTCCTCGGGCGCGCGAGATTGCTCCACGAACTAGCTGGGGCGACCGCCCTTCTCTACCTCCTCTGCACAACGTGGCAACTGCTGCCCATCCCCCAGCCTCATGGCACGGTACCGAGAATGTCGCCGTCCTCCTCCATCCCCCCACGATGCGGCATCCGAACCAGCGCACGAAGATAACGAAATCGTACATATATATATATATATATATATATATATATATATTTATCAAAAGATACATAAATTCACCCTATTAATTTCCACAGACGACGGGAACCATGAAACAAAAAGTTTAACAATTTAGATCACCTACCTCGATCGAACGAACTAAACGTGACAGCTTCAACCTGCTCTCCCTTTCCAAGCTCTGCGCACACACAACTGATATAGGGTTTCTAACCCAGGCTTCCCTTTTTATACTTATTAGTATATATTATTTGATGTGATAATGATAAAATAATAATAATAATAATAATAATAATAATAATAATAATAATAATAATAATAATAATAATAATAATAATTGAATTAGTAATAATAAAGTCCCAATATTTAAATACTCATATTAATAGTAATAATCTCATATTAATAATAAACTCAAATAGATATTCCCAATTATAATACTAATTGTTATAGTAACAACCCAAATATTTAAATAATTATATTAATAACATCAACTTCAATAATTATAAACTCAAAATATTATATTAATAATAACTCAAACACTTACACTAAGGCCACGTGGACGAATAGATATTTTAAACTCTATTCGGAGCCTAACTTTCAACCTCCCACAGGTACGGGTCTTTACATCCTCCCCTCCTCAGGACTTTTCGTCCCCGAAAAGACAAGTCATCCTCAAAGAAATAACACCTCCAGGCTAAAATGATTACGCATAACCTAATTTCAACTAGCACACACAAACAAAAACATCACCAACCATAAGCACAATAAACATGCAACAAGGTTAACTACCTCATCACACGGTAAAGATCTTGACATCCTCCCCACCTTAGGACTGTTCGTCCTCGAACAGCTCGGGGTGAAGAGCACGCATCTGACTCTCCTGCTCCCAGGTCTGCTCCTCTATATTTCGGTGGCGCCACAAAACTCTGACCAATGGAATCGTTTTGCCTCGCAAGACTTGCTCCCATCGGTCTAAAATCTAAATTGGTGCCTCCACGATGGAACCATCATCTGCTAACTCTATCTCACGCCAATTGAGCACATGGGAAGGATCCGGGTAATATCTTCGCAACTGGGAGACATGGAAAACATCATGAAGACGAGCCAGCTTGGGTGGTAACTCTAATCGATAAGCCGGTCCCGAACGTAGTAATAGGAAAAGGACCCACAAATCGAGGTGAGAGTTTGGACCCTCGCCCAAACCGTCTGTGCCCCCATCGTGGCAAGACTCGTAAGAAGACGCAATCCCCTACGACAAACTGTAGCGGTCGCCGCCGCCTATCAACATATGATTTTTCCCACAACTCTGGGCCGTCAACATCCATTGCTGGATCACCTGAACCAAGTTGGTAGTCTCCGAACCATATCGGGACCTAAAACAATGCTTCCCCCCGCCTGGGCCCAACACAAAGGGGAGCGACATGGTCGTTGTAAGGACCCGTACCTTGAGTGCGTTGCCTCGAGTAGGTTTTTCAGATTTGACCTAGGGCTCAATGAATCCGTGCAAAGGAAAGCTTATCTTAGACGTCCTCTATCTACCACGAAGTTTCGGCCAAATGGCTGGGGGCGATGGGTCCATTCCGTGCAGTGTTTGTCTCCAAAGCAGGAGGCTAGGGGTGAGTTGGCTTGGTTCTATGGGGCACGGTTGGGCACGGCGGCGGCGCTTTTTGCAGGGTCCCTTGGTTTTGGCATCAGGACTTTCCCCAAAACCCCCCAATCCAAAAACCAAAGGCCCATGTTAACTCCGACCCCCCCCCCCATTTTTGGTGGTTTGCGGAAAGGTGGCTTGTGTATCAAACTACGCTTTTGATCCTTGTTTCTTTCACTACGTCTTTTGATGGATGGTGTCAAAGGGGGCTGGTTGAGGTAGGGTTCTTGTGTTCCTTTCACCCTCCGAGAGAGAGGAGGGAGAAGAGAGAGGGAAGGGGGGCCGAGCTCTGCTGGGGAGGACGGCGTTTGCCGGGAGCAGGAGATGCTTAAGGTAGGGGTCGTTCTTCCAACCCTCCTCGTCCTAGGGTCCCACCTCCCACCACCGTAATAGATCTATGGGTCTCTAGAATGTGGCCTTCAGGCTTTTGGTGTGGTCGTGTCATACTATATGTTTGAGAAAGCCGTGTGAATATGATGTGTATATACGCCAAGGTTGCCGGGGCCCCCCCCCCCCCCCCCCCCCCCCCCCCCCGTGCATGAGGTTTGGGGATGCTGGGGGTTTGTGAGCTTGTGGATATATGCTGCTAAGTGTTCGAGGTTATTCGTGTGATAAGCATCTTAGTGTTGATGTTACGTATGGCCATGTGGCGGTTTGCTTGTACACCCAGGTGGCCCTAACCCGCCCTTGGACCCTGGGGGGGCCGGGGGGCCCGTGGGGGGAACCGACAGCTACCCGTGGGGGAAGCCCGGGTGTAGCAGCCCATGGTGTGTTTCGTAAGCCGTAACCTCACGGTGGCACAACCCCAACCCAACCCCACTTGTCACACAAGGCTGTAGATACAGTGCAGGGAGGGTGGGGAGACATGCATCCCTCTCCGGTGGTGCCACTCTACCAGGTTTTTCGGACCTACGGCTTGTGGGACCCAAGGGGAAGCCTTTTTATTTATTTGTTTAGTTTTTTTTGAGAACCCCGGGGGAAAGGTTTTGTTGTATAAACGGATTGGATTCTTTTAAAATTTCTCTTGAATGTGTGGATGTTTAAAATGTTATTCTTTTTTGTTCACCTTTCCCTCCTGTGGGTAAGGGAGCACGACCGGTTCTGGTAAACCGGGCGTGACAAGGTCGAGCTGGTCGGCAGGGTGGGGCGGACTTGGTACTTGAGTCCTTTGGAGGGCCGGAGGGCATGCCGACACTGGTCCTCTTTGAGCCTCAGGGCGGGGAGCCGGTCTTGAGAGGTCATGCTGGCATTAGGGCACAGTGCTTTGCTAGAGGCAAGCGGGAAAATCAATTAAGGAAAGTCACTCTTTGTTGGCATGTATCAACGTGCAATGTTAGCATGAGTGTGTACATCAAAGGGATTGATCGGGGGGGAGAGGTAGGCGCGATGATTAAATGTTGACGTGGTTTTACTTCTGTAGTAAGAGCCGCCAGAGAGGACACGGTCGGGGCGGGGATGAGTCTCGCCCAGAGGGTCCGGTGCGGGACACCGTGGAGGGCCGTTGTTACCATGCAAAGGCATCCGGTGGAGGAGAGCAGGGAGGGACCGGCGGACGTCGGGAGGAGGGCCCTGAGGGCGCACGTGGTGCCACCACCACCACCACCAACGAGCCTCGTGAGCGTGAGAGTTCGGGGTGGTGTCCGACCGTGCGAAGGAGACGGGTGACACGGTCGAAAGGAACAACCTCCCATAAGGGGGGAAGACTGGTGAGCGGTGGTGAGGCGTTGAGCCGTGTTCTCCTTTCTCCTGCCCGGGAGGAGGAGGTGCCGCAACGGCGAGGGGGCCTTTGGGTGGTGGCGAGTGTCGGGGGCCGCGGGCACTCATGTTTTGGGAGGGTTCTTGCCTCTTCCAAGAATTCTTCCGGAACGTGGAGCAAAAGAGGGAAGAATTGGCGGCAAGCGGGGATCCAAGCGGCCGAATGAGCGGGTGAGTGAGTAGGTTTCTCCCGAGCGTGGTGGAGGACCAAGGCCCACATCACCTTGGGTCTCGGGCAGCCCTTGGGAGAGGGTGGCGTTCCCTTGAGGACCTACAACAGAGACGGCCCGTAAGCGAGACGGATGATGGGGGCGGCCCACGGGGCGCCAGAGCGAGGGGCCGATCGAGATGCGGGGTCCAGAGGCTCAAGACGGAGGGAGGGAAGCGTTCCTTCCGCACGGGGCGGACAGGCGACCCAGGGAGGTCAGCTTGGCGGTGGCAAACGAAGGGCGGTCCACGGGGTCTCCCACGCGATTCTCTGTGGGGAGCAAGGCCACTGAGGAAGGAGTGTCCAAAGAGGGGAAATGCCATAGAGTGGACGAGAGGGCCCGGCGGGTTTGCCGGAGGGCACGGGGTGGAGGCATGACATCCGACAAGGAGGATGCCGTCGTGCACCAGAGAGACCAGCTCGTCGGTGGCCAAGCCAAGCGGGATCCGATCGACCCGACCTCGGGGAGGCCGAGCAGCGACCGAGGCCGGAGGCAACCTTAGCGGGGCGTCCGGGAGTGAGCCGCTAGGGCACGGGCCAAGGAAGGGTGTTTGCCGGAGGCGACACCAAGGGAGGGCGAGGCACCACCCCCACCAGCAGGGTGGAGCGGACCATCGTGGTTAGAGGTACCCTCTTGATCTCCCGTACCTTACTCGTTCTTCGATACGGGCATCGTGTTCTTTGTGCCGAGCGTGATAGATAGTTGGGGTTGCTGTGGAGGCGCGAGGCCCTAGTTGTGGAGTTCCGGTGGGAGGCTGAAGAGGTCGACGAGGTGTCGGAGTGTGAACCATAGGAGAGGTGGGGCGTTTGACTTGCATGTGATGCCTTTGAGGGCTTGCGATCTTGGGTATGGTTGGCTTATGGCTTTCCAGGCCAAGAAGTTTGGCGGCGTGTGTCCTTTGTGACACGCGGGGACCTCTTGCACCGGGGGGAGGGGTTGTGAGGCGAGCGGGCGGGCCGTGTTGGACCTGGGGTGCCATTACCCATAGGGGCAGCAGACCTTTCTTGAGGAGGGTAAGGTGGAAAAGAGGGGTGGCCGTGGGACCATTTCGGGATGTTTTCTGAGCGGTTGAGGGTTTGCCACCAAGAGGAGGTGGGTTCACCATCGAGTGGTGCCGGGGACAGTCCTTCCCAAGACTCGTAGGGGCCAGCCAGGAGGGAGCTCAGAGGCAACGAGGGGGGGGCCGGGGTATTCACCAGCCTCACCTGGGGTGCTCCGGTGCTCTTTGCTAAGAAGGGAGGCACGCCGTCTCGCACCTACGAAGTGCGTGAGAACAGTCCCGTTCCTCGGATAGATGACTTTTGACCAGGGGGGCCCAAGTGGTTTTCCAGAAGATTTCGGCGGGGTATCACCCTCGGGGTAGGGAGGAGGACATCCCTAAGACGGCTTTTCGGTGCGGTATGGGCATTTGAGGGGTAGGATGCCTTTCGGGCTCCAATGCGCCGAGTGTTCATGCTTTGATGACCAAGTCTTTGCCCCATCTTAGACTCGTTCGTGGTGGTGTTTATCGACGACATCTTGGTGTATCCAAACCAGAGGGAGCAGGGCACTTGGCAACAAGTGTCACCTTGAGGACCAACATGTTTGCAAGTTAGCAGTGAGTTTTGGCGCAGGGGTTCTTTCTTGGCCAGTGGTGTCGAGGAGGGTGGACCCACCAGATGAGGCCGTGGCATCGTGGGCAGGCCACCACGTTTTGAGATCCGTGTTTCTTGGCTTGGCGGGGTCTTCGTCTTTTGTGAGGGGTTCTCCTTGGCGCGCCTATGAGCGTGACCAAGGCTGAGTTTGGGGCGGACAGGCCGGGCTTGAGCTCTCAAAACCCGCCCTTTGCCCCCCGCCCGCTGTTGAGGTCCTAGGGAGGATTTCCGTATGAGGTGTGTGATGCTCCGGGGTTGGTTTGGGGTGTGTGCTTGCGGGCCGGTGTGGTAGCTTATGGGTCAAGGCCAGCCCCCCACCACTCATGACACATTATCCTACTCATGACCTTGAGTTAGGTCATCTTCGCCTAAAGAGTTGGCCACTACCTCTTGGGGAAAAGTTTGTGGTGTTCTCATCCAGCCTTAAACATCTTTCTCGAAGGACTTGATTTGAGGCAAGGAGATGGGTGGAGTTTTGCGGACCTTTGATTTTCTCTGCTATACCCGGGCAAGGGTATGTTGTGGCATGTGAGAAAAGGGAGCCGAGGTGGCCGTGAGGGAGGGGAGGAGCGGCACGTCCGCGACTTGTTCAAATGCCAACCGTCCTTTGGTGGTAGTGTCAGTTCCGGCCTCGGGAGGACAGGGGACTGGTGTGAGGTTCTCCGTGCCCGTATTGAGGCCGGGGAGCGATCCCCGAGGGTCCGAGCGGTTGTCTGGGGGCGGTACTTCCCCTCGGGGAGAGGTGAGAGGAGTTTCACCAATCTGGGTTCGTGCATCCAGGGGGAAGAAGAAGACCATGCGCTGCAGACATTTTGGTGGCCGGGATGACGATGTGGGCTTTGTTTCGCGGTGCCTCACGTGTCGGCAGGAAGGGCGAGCACGGCGGCCGGCGGGCATGGCCTTGCCCAAGCGGAGGGAAGTGGGACCATACGTGTGGCTTTGCGGTCTTCCACCCACGGGAGGAAGGACAGTTTGGGTGATGTGGATCGCTCACAAAGTCGGCCCATTTTCTGTTGTTCGCGAGCGGGACTCCATGGGACTTTGAGTCGTGTCTGACGAGTGTGGCCGCAGGGGTCCATCATCGGTTGTCTCGACCGGGATTCGAGGTTCCTTCCGTTTACAGGCCGGTGCGGAGGCTACGGGAACCGCTTCCTTGAGTCAGCCTTTACCCAGAGACGGACGTAGCGGACGATCGACAGGAGGACATGTACGGGCTGTGTGTTGATTTCGGGGTTGGGCACCCCTTCCTTTGGTGGGTTGCCTACAACAAATCGCATCCATTGGGTGGCTCCTTTGAGGCGTTGTACGGACGGCCGTGTCGATCACCCTTGTGTTGGCGAGGTAGGAGAGGCGCCCTCTTGGGGCCAGTGGTTCAAAGGCTCCGAGAAGGTCAGTGATTCGCGGCGTTTGTTGTCGGCCGAGTCGGCAATCTAGGGACCCGGCGCCTTTGGGTTTTCTTGGTGATCATGTGTTCCTTCGTGTCTCTCCACGCCGTGGACACGACGGTGGGCGAGGTTCCAGCTACTCGCGGTTTTGGCCCTTTTGAGATTCGGATCGTGTAGGGCTACACCGGTTAGCGTTACCACCGCGGCGAGTCGAGTGCACAACGTGTTTCACGTGTCCCGAGGAAGATAGACCCCACTCAGGATTGATGGGGACGTTGGACAGAGGAGACATGTCCGTCATTGAGGCCCTACCGACCAGACGGCAAGAGAAACTTTTGCGTGGTCGCTTTCCTTTGGTTGCGGCCGTGGCAGCACCGTGGCTGGGGGAGACATGGGACGGAGTCGTGATGCGGGAGCACCCGGACTTGTTCGAGGCACATCTAGCTGGGGGTGGGTTGGCCGGGAGTGATGTTTCCTTGTGATGTGTTTTCTTGTTTAGTTGATGTTTTGTTTGTCTTTTAAAGACATGTGTTCTTTTTGTGATGTGCTTTGAAAGTGTTTCGTGCCATGTGGACATGTGTTCAGCATTTTGGTTATGGATTATGGTGAAAGGGTTATGTCTTTGTTGTCTTGTGTGTGGTGTATGACCCATTTGGGTGTGGTGGCTTGCCGGGTGGCAAAGGGTGTTTGTGGTTGTTTTCCTCGTATGTCTTTCTTTTCGAGACAAAAGTTAAGGGGAAAGAATTAAAGAACCCAAACTTGAGTTGCGGTTTGCCTCTGAGTAGAGTTTTTCTAGATTTTGACCTAGAGTGGCTCCAAGAATCACGGCAAAAGGAAAGATGCTTAATGATGTCCTCTACACCCGTTTGACCAAATGGACTGGGAGGTGCCGTGATATGGGTCCAATTCACGGCAGTGAATTGTCTCCAAAGGCAGGAGGCTAGGGGTGAAGTTTGAGAGCTTTGGAGTTCATGGTGCCGTGATGGGAATTACGTGCGGCGTGCAGCATTTTTTGCATGGGTCCCTTGGTTTTGGCATTCAAGGAACTTTCTCCAAAGGACCATGTGAAATCAAATTTTGGTGTTGGAGCGAAGGTGTAGCTTGTGTACAAAACTACGTCTTTTGATCCTGGGTTTACTTAATCAAACTACGTCTTTTGTGTAATGGTGCTATATAAGGAGGGCTTGGTTTGAGTTAGGGTTCTTGTGTTCCTCGCACGCAGGAGGAGAGAGAGAGAGAGAAAAAAACTAATGCGGTTCCGGAGCACTTGCGGGAGACGGCAGGCGTGGGAGCGGAGACTTAGGTGGGGTTCTTTCTCCAACCCTCCGTCCTAGGGTCCCGAAAGGTCAATATCTGTTAAAAAGAAACAATAGGTGGTCTCCTATAAATGTTGCAAGCTTTTGGTGTGGTTACATCATGCTATGTGAAAAGCGTGTGAATAGTTGTGTATACCCATGTTTGAAATTTGCCGTGAGGGTGCATGTAGGTGGGAGCTGGGCGGGTTTGTGAGCTTGTGGATAGCATGCTAGTGTTCGAGGTTTTCTGTGTGCTAGCATCTTAGTGTTTGTGTTATGCCTGTGGCCATGTGCTGCGTGTTTGCTTGACCCCGGTGGTTTGGGGAACCCGGGCTGTTTTGGGACCCGGGTTTAACCGTTTTGGGCCGGGGCGGCGCCCCCTCTGAAACCCGGTGGTGTGGAAGCCCGGGAGTGTTTAGTCTAGCCAGTGGTGTTTTTGTTACGTAACCAATCGTGGGATATTGTTCACGACAGCAGTACACAAGGCATGTGACCAGGCAGGGAGGGTGGGGACAACCCTCGCGGGCCCCCCTCCTACCATGTTGTTTTCTTTTCACCTACGCTGGGGACCCCAAGGGGAAGACCTTATTTATTTATTTGTTTTGTTATTTTTTTGAACGGACCCCGGGGAAGGTTTTGTTGTTAACGGTTGGATTGCTTTTAATGATTTCTTTCTTGAATGTTGTGGAGTTTAAAATGTAAATTCTTGTTTTTATCCTACCCTTCCTCCTGGGAAAAGGGAGCCGACGGCCGGAACCTCATACAATGCCTCATATGGCGCCATCCTTATCGTAGCCTAATAGCTGTTGTTATAGGAAATCTCTACCAAGGAAAGGTGAGCCTTCCAACAACCTCCAAAATCCAACACACAAGCACGAAGCATATCCTCGAGAATCTGAATAATGCGCTCTGACTGGCCATCTGTCTAAGGGTGGTAAGCTGTACTCAAGTGCACTCAGGTGCCCAACGCACGTTGTAACTGCCTCCAAAACTGCGAAGTGAACCGAGCATCCCTATCAGAGACGATCGATAATGGCACACCATGTAATCGTACCACCACATCAACATAATGCTGTCCCAAGGTCCGGACCGTATCAGTCTCGCGAACCAGAATAAAGTGAGCAAATTTCGTCAAACGGTCTACAACAACCCAAATAGCATCATGACCTCTAGAACGAGGAAGCCCTGTGACGAAGTCCATAGTCACATGATCCCACTTCCACTCCGGCAAAGGTAACGACTGTAACTCACTGGTAGACTGCAAATGCTCGGCCTTGACCTACTGGCATGTCAAGCACCGTCGAACAAACTCCGTAATGGCTTTCTTAAGGCCCAACCACTAGAACTGTTGCCGTATAGCATGATACATCTTCGTTCCCCCAGGATGAACAGCCAAACGAGAGTGATGGAATTCTCGTAAAACTGCCTCCCGGAGAGAAAATGGAACTATCAGCCGACCTCGATAGCGGAACACATGGTCAGAATCCTTTGTCCAATCCGTGGAAAGTACGGCAGTCTGAATCTGATCCCGAAGGACCTCACACTCAACATGCCCCAACTGACCTTCAATAACCTGACATCACAACTCAGGCACTGCTATAACCGCACTCAGCATACCCTGCACTGCTCCCTGCTCTAGCTGTAACCTCAGAGCAGCTAGTTGCCCCATCATCTCTCATTCCTTGATAGCACAGAGAGCCACCGTGGCTTAGCTCTTCCAGCTTAAGGCATCAGCTACTACATTCCCCTTTCCGGACGTATACTGAAGATCAAACTGGAACTGCTGCATATACTCCACCCAACGCCTCTGCCTGAAATTTAGATCCCGCTGAGAGAAGATGTACTGCAAACTCTTATGGTCAGTATATACCACAAACTTCTCCCCAAGGAGATAGTGCTGCGAGCTCTTTAATGTCACGCCCCGGATTTCCAACCCGAGGAAACCGGTACGTGACTCCCCTTGTACCCACACGGAGGGCAAAGGGGTTAGGGTGTAAACCCCGTATATAACATTTTAAACATCCACAACACATTCAAGAAAGTAATGTTCATAAAAGTAATCCACAATCCAAACCAGTCTTTATTACAACAAAATCCTCTTTCCAATCCATCCCCACTGGGTTACATCAATTCCCGTAAAAATAACATAAATGGAAGACAGTAAAATCAATAAGGTCTTCCACCTTGGGGTCCCACCTAACGCCTGTATGTTCCTGAAAGAAAACACAACATAGAGGGAGGGGTGAGCAACCACAGCTCAGTAGGGATCAAGTCTCCCCAATCCATCCTATGCCCCTAGCGTCTACATGAGTGTGTACAGGTGCAATGTAGTAACAATAAAATATAAACAAGTTGTATTCCACATTCACATGGCACACACATATCCATAGCCATACAGGCTTAGCCATATAGGCTAACATATCCACGGCCACTAAGGCTTACCCACACGGCTAACATATCCACAGCCACTAAGGCTTAGCCACACGGCTAACATATCCACGGCCACTCAGGCTTAGCCACACGGGCTAACATATCCACAGCCATATAGGCTTAGCCACACAGGCTAATCTTAGCTACGTCGTTCAGCAGGACGGTTTCGCTATGTTGACCTATATGAGCTTGTGAATTTATTATCTAACATAAGCCCTGATTCAGTCACATTGATCATTCTCTAGTATGTATATGTCTATTTCATTCTTTGTAATGCATAAGTTCTGCTACTCATTAGTTCGGATTATACAGCTGTTCACTGACTATTTTCTCCTAATCCGTACTAATCCTTACCTGTTAAGCTTTTGTACTCTTAGCTTATCTTTGTGAAGCTACAGGTTCAGATTTTCTTTGCACCTCTATCGATAAATCCAGTCCATAGTCTTGGATTTGAAGTGTTGTGGTACTTCTCTTCTCTTCGACTTATTGACAGCAAAGGAATCTACTTTTCTCTCATTGCACTCTGTTACTACGGACACGGTCTACTTTTCATCTGAATACTCGTTACTCGACTATCGCTTATTCTGGATGATTGTCGGTTCACTCCTCCGGACTCTTGATACTGTCAAATTGCGATACTCCATGTCTTATTTCATATCGCGTGCTTTTGAGGAGGAACAATGATGATTCATTAAATGCATATCTCAGGATGCACACACTTCCCCTGGAAGGCACCCAGCTGTTATCCTTATTTGGTCATGCCGTCTCCACGTCATCTTTTAATTCGGAGGCACACCAATATCAAGACTAATGACATCAGCCTGTCAAGCGGTCTACTGTTTCTCTTGCCACATTCCTAGACCCGTTGACATTTACGGACTCGGTCTTATATATTCTGGTCATTCCTGCGAAGCACGAGTGTTACTCTTTTCAAATCCCTAAAACTCTCGATTCCTCCTTCAATCCCTAAGACCTCGCCTTTCCTCTCGCCCTTCAATTTTCCTCTACAATGGCACCCAGAACCTCTCTTTCTGGCGTCAATCCCGGCCATCTGGTGGATTGGAGCACTGTATCCAACCCTCCGGACTGCTTTTCCCAACTTCGCCCTCTTCTAGAAGCCTCTCACATACTCGACTTGATCTCCAATCCTGTCGATCTTCTTATCGATAACATTCTCGAGTATTACCTACGGATCTGCTATACCACCGACTCCATCATCTCCTATGTTCGCGGTGAATCCATCCTCATTACCCCCGACGTTCCCCGCGCTGCTCTCCGTCTCCCCCCAGTGAATCACAGCGCCCCGATGCCGATTCCATGGCGGCTTCTATGGGTTGCAACTATAAAGGCAAGGAATACAAGGTCAAGTCCTTCCAAGGCCACTATCACTGTATGGCGGTCATATTGAGTCGCTGTTTACTGGCTCGCACTTGCGCGCTGGACTCTATTCCATACGATCTTCTTCTGGCCATGTACGGCACTTTCGAAGGTCTTCCGATAGATTGGGGGACATTTTTGTTCCGACTGCTGCAAATTGGACCCAAGAACCTTTCCTTCGGGCGCATCCTAAGCATTATCTTCCGACATCTTCATCCGGACCATTTCGCCCACTCTAACACTGTTCCCTTTCCTCCGGCTCACTATCTTCGCTATATTACGCCTAATGGGAACATGACAGCCTGCCGTCCCTCTGCAGCTCTCCGCATTCTCCCTGCCACGGAACAACAAGGCAGTTCTGTTGGTGACCCCTCCGACAACCATGCCCCTGACGTCAGCTCTGCTCACCGATCCTCCCGGATTCGGTCCATTGCTGCACCATCCATCTCTCGGGCCTCCCAGCACAGCGTCCATGCCAAACCCTCCGAGGTTGCGGGGCCATCTCAGCGCAGTGCTCCTCGAGCTGTCTGTTCAACTCCTTCTGCTGCGGATGTCCCCACCCCTCCACTTCCACTGTTGCTGCCGCGGTTGATACCGCCGTTGCTGGCGCCACTGCTGATGTCCTGGAATCCACTCCTGAAGCTCCTTTGCCTCCCCTACCTCAACCCTGAGATTACCTTGACCATCTCTCCGCCGACACCTTAACGGACCTATGGCTCCGTTTTAGCCTTGCCCACACCGCCTCCATTCCTGACACCGATCTCCGGGTGTTTTACACTCGCCATACCCAATCCCCGGAGACCATGATCATCTGGAACTTGGACCAAGGCTTTCTTACGCCAGCCTCCATTCCAGATGTGCCGTTCCCTACCCCCTCCAGCCCAGTCCATGCCACACAGAGTCCTTCCCCTGCTAAGGCTGGACCTTCTTCTCCTGCTGTTGACATTCCCGTTGTTGACCTATCTGGTCAAAGTGGGTCCGCTGCTCTAGATGCCTCTGCTGTTCTGGATGCCCCTTCTGCTGCTGCTGCTGATACTCCTGCGGACTCCTCTGCCCAGCGCACTCCTGCTCCTGTTCATGCAGGGGAGTCCTCCAAAGCTCCGGAGTTGGCCCTTGGGCGTACTTCTTTTGGCACGGTTCACTCCGACGCTGTGCTCTCCGCCCAGCTGGACCGACACGCCCAAGCTCATAGCGCCCAAATATCCGCCATCACCGCCAAGGTTGATGCTCTTAGCGCCCAACTCCTATCCGCTCTCATTGACTCCTCCACTTCCATGGAACAGAAGATGGATCTCGTTGCCTCGTCCGTCCACTCCTTGTGCCACTAGAATAACGGCATAAAATGCACGTTATCAAATACACCACACTTGAACCATTGCTTGTCCTCAAGCAAAAACATACAAGCAGACAAAAATAAAATAAACACGCAGTCAAACGAAAGAAAAATAAAATAGCAATCAAGGAGAATCATGGTTTCCTAAGCATGCAACTCTATCATGATGAAATGGGAATTTAAGCATCAAAATGAGTCATAACTTAGTTCATTCATGTCCATATCCCTAGTCCAACAACCATGCAATATCTCCACTTAAATTTCAGATATGAGCAAGCAATCCATGATAAAATAGCACCTAGTTTCCCTTTAAGTTCTTACCAAGGATAACCAGCCTCACTCAAATATAATAATTCTCAAGCCCAATACCTATCAATGAACAATGGATGGAAAACTCTATCTCTACACTCGCCATCAGCTATTGATTAAGTACTTGCCAAACAATCATGAGAGTTCCCTATTGTGCTCATCAAAGAAAACACACCCTCTATTCTACTTTATTTGAACTCACACTCTAGTCTAAACTCAATAAACTCACACTCTATTCTAATAACTGATAAAACAAAACCATGAGCCAAAGAATTGAGCTCAACATTCTTAAAACAAAACACAATTAAGCCAATGTGGCTACAAATCTAAACAATCACACAAACATCAGGCCATTGTGGCTTTTATTCGATTTTTTCTTCGATTTTTTTTTTTTTTTTTAGTAATAACCTTACAAGGTTGCATTTTATGCTCTCCCTTGATGGATTATTCACTCTTTTTTTTTACTCACATAACACATAAATAAGACTGATTTTTCTAATGCATACCCCTTGCCATTTTGCTACATAAGGAGAGACAAAAATTCATTGATGTCTCACATCCATTTCCCAATTAAGTGATGGCTTTTTCACATTCCATATCACAGCCTTTTCCAATAATATCTCACAATAAAAAAGAGAATGCAAAGACAGTCACAATGACTTAGAGGTCTTGCATCCTAACTAAACACACCAAACACTGAGCACTAATAAGTAATCACATGCTTACTTGACTCCTACCATTAAATAACCAATGTTGAATGCAAGAAGAGTATCAAATCTGACTATTACCCATAAACCATAAATGTCACTCAAGGGCTAAAAAGAAGTTGTTCTCATTTTTTATTTCTTTTTCACTCAACTTTAAGGGTTACTTAGGTCTATCATAGCATTTCATGCTCAGCTAATATTCAAAACTCAGCTCCAAAAACATGGTGATATCATTCAAATGATAAAGACATGATTAAACCAATTCAGAGCACATTTTAACTACTTTAACACCCTTATCACAACATGATACTAATGTGGCATAAAAATTAAATTTTAAGCCAAAATTGCATACTTAATATCCATGCCTCCACAAGCAAATCATTCAAGCAAACAACTCAAACAATCATGCAACTAAATTTTTTTTTTTTTTTAAATAAAACATGCAATCATAAAAGACAAGCAAGTGGCTCAAGTAACTCCCTATACACCACACTTAAAATATGCTATGTCCTCATGGCATAAAATAAGGAGTAGGAAAAACACTTACCCCTGGTTTGGCACACTGTAATAGTAGATGACATTGGCCACCATTCGTCGCACCTGAGCCACAAAGTCAGCCGACGTCTCGCCGCGCACTTCCCAATTTTCCTTCCCTTGCGAATACCCATCATGTAGTAGCAAACAAAGATCCCACAACTGAATTGGTGGCCGTTGGGGAATTTGCATTTCATTGTAGTGAATAAGAGGGAGCTTGTCCGCCAACAAGCCTTCTTTGATCATTGCTACTTTCATGCGTTTGATGAACCCATGCACTAACCTGTCTTTTCCGTCTAGCAAACCCTTCGCCTTGGCTTGGATCATATAGCACGACAGATGGCCTACATCCGATTCACACGGACAAGTACATAGTGGCGGTCAATGTGCACCGGAATCGGCACCTCATGCATACCATGCCAAGGGCGGTGCCCTTCATTCTCTCCATTAATGCGTTGGCGCCATACCTCTTCGGACAAGGGTTGATTGAAAAGCTCACACAGCATGATGGAAGTGTACCCGGTTAAGGGGTAATTATGAGGCTCGGCCTCCACTACATACCGCATGGTCCTGCGGAAGAGGTCTATCTCGTCGGCATAGAGATATTCATTCTCCGAGATCCTCTTCAAGCTAAAAGGAGTGAAGATATCATTATCCCGTATAAATCGAGCCCTATGACCTGTGGAATTGATGAATTCTTCAAATCGCTTGGCTCTCTTTGGACGATAAAGCTGGATTAATGATTAAATGAACAGGAGGGCCAAGTAGATCTTCAGGTTCAGCAGGCATGTATGCACCCCAAGATACCTGGAAGTATAGCAGGCACCAGGGCCTGAGAATATGCAGGATCCGTAAAAGGCCGGAAGGGTGAATACCCTCGCCGCTGGCTCGCCTCCTCTTGAGGTTGGAAGGGTGAATACCCTGTTGCCGGCGCCGCCTCCTCTGGGTGAGAGTAAGATGGCCGAGCTGAAGGTTCTTGTTGAGGTGGATCTGCCTGGGCCGGATAAGCATCTTCGGGGGGATGGAGAGGGTTCTTCATCGGATATCTCCACTATAGGAGAACGTTTTGATGCTTTCCTCTTGCTCAAAGCCTTCCAAATTTTGCCTAGGAGGCCTTTGACTTCTTTGTTGTCCTTCCTCGGGGCTTCCACCTCGCGCCGGGTTCTGGCATTGGCCTCCCGAGCGCTGTGCTTCTTGCCTCCAAGCTTCGATAGATGCGGCAGGAGGAGCTTCGGGGCCTCCCATGCTCTAGGTGATGCATGAGCGGCTACATCTGGGGCCTCCCATGCTCGGTTCTAGGTTGTGAAGTAGCTTGTTGGTCTCCAAGAGATGAGGGCCATTAATTCTTCAAATTGGGCATTAGTGATGTGCCCATTAGTGATCGCCCAATTGATGACCTCCACTTCACTCACCACCTGCCCACTAATGCCTTGAAAGAAATTGAAAATGTCTTCTTTGTGTACATTGAACCGCATGTACATGGCAGTGAGTCTCGTATAAAGTCTGCTTCCTTTGATCCAAATGAGGAGAAGTCTCCCTTGCAAAGTCCGTGGATCGCTCCATATGAACACCGTGCCTAGCGGGCTGTGATGGAGGAGGAACATTGGTTGCCCAATGACCTCTGGGTATCGACCCCCCAAACCTCCTTCACTTGCAATACTCTTAACACCCAGTGAGAAGGAAAAGTAATGCGCTCCATGGAGGAAAAATGCAAAGCAGGCATGCTTTGAAATATCACACACAAAATTCTGCCATTGATCCGCTTGGATGAGTTTTTCTTCCACCAGTTAAAAATGGTAGTGGCCCAATCCACATTTAGCATATGATCAATGCTATACATGAACTCCAGGTGTGGCTTAGGCACACTATCTAGCCCACTGGTCGGAATCAATAAGCATTTCCCTACCAGGTAAGCTAGGCATCTAAATTTTCCAACAAAACCATTCTTGGTATACCGCCTTCGACTTTGAAATTTTCTAGCATAGTTACATGCAATACCAAATTCTCCTAGGCTTAGCCGAAGGAAGCTATTATCGGGTTCAGGGAGGTTAAAGCAATTTCTAATAATATCAGGGGTTATTCGACATAAACCCCCTTGCACAACCCCTATCGGTTCATCCTCACTCCCAGGACAGATGCATAGAAGTCTTGTAAGGCAGAATAGGAAATAGCTGGTCGGGCGGATACTAACCTTTGTAATCCCGAGTTTGAATTTTAACGACCACCTCTCTAGCCCAGCCCAGCTCCGAAGCCTCCAAAGCCCGCATATCAAGAGCATGCCCCAAGAGTATCTCCTCCTCAGGTTGGCTATCAGCACTAGGTGAGTGCACCTCCTCCTGGCCGGTCCTCCTTGTGCGCACCATCTTTGGAATGAGAAAATAAGAACAAGAGCGAGAAAACCGAAGAGCAAGAGAGCAAAAGGGCAGAGCTTCTCTAATACTCGGATCCTGGAGTGATTATGGTGTGGAAGCCTTTGAAGATGGCCTCCCTTTATATAGCGTGCGAAGGAAAGATGCTCCAATTGGCGTGATACACGTGCCCCTAACTTTTCGAGTGTTCGACCAAAATACCCTCTCGCACGTGAATTGGATGAATTGGCGTGCAGGTCAGAATCGTCCCAAACTTTGGTGGTGGGTCCCCACTGAGCTGGAAAGCAATACTCCCTTCTGCACGTGAATTGTGGGAAGCTTCTAGGAGGGCTAAAATCGGTATTTTGCATTTTTGGGCCTCCATATGACATCTAGCAATTCGCGTGCAAGAGTAAACGTGATTCACATGGTCTTCATCTACCATTCCAGAAAGTTACAGCTCAAAAGGAGGTGCACGTGAATTGGGCAATTCACGTGCAAATTCACGTTCAGGCCCAAACTGGCCCAAATTTCTCCAGTGAGTTGCTGATGCATTATGGACCATCTTTAAGTCTTGCACGTGAATTGTTTGAGCCCATCTTCAAGCACTTTGGGGCTTCACTTGCTCCTTGCTCCTTGACTTTGACTTTAAAAACAATTCCACAAGTTCAGGACCCAAAAATTTGCTCATCCTGCACATGGTTAGCTAAGAAAGGAACAAAATCTCCTGCACAATGGTTAGCTTGCAAACAAATTTATTGAAGAAAACAAATAAGAGAAAATAACATAAAATAAAACACAGCAATAAATATTGGGTTGCCTCCCAACCAGCGCTTTATTTAAAGTCTGTAGCTAGACTTTCAGTGATGATCATGCAATGGTGAAAGAGAGGGAATCAACTATCACAAAAGGTCCCATCCACTTGGACCTTAATTTGCCAGGAAATAACCTCAACCTTGTGTTAAATAGAAGAACTTTCTGTCCTAAGGTTAAAGGTTCATTGTTGAGTTGCCAATCATGCCATTTCTTAGTTCTTTCTTTGTAGAATTTAGCACTATCATAGGCATCCAACCTAAGCTCATCTAACTCAATTAATTGAGTCATCCTAAGCTCCTTGATCTCTTGTGGGTTGAAATTTAACTTCTTCAAGGCCCAATGAGCCTTGTGTTCTAGTTCCACAGGCAAGTGACATGCCTTACCATATAGAATACGGTAAGGTGACATCCCAATGGGAGTTTTGTAAGCTGTCCTATATGCCCATAAGGCTTCATCAAGCCTTTGAGACCAATCTTTCCTATTGGCTCCAACAGTTTTCTCTAAAATGGCCTTAATCTCCCTGTTGGACACTTCGCTTGTCCATTAGCTTGTGGGTGGTAAGCTAAAGACTTCCTATGAGTGACACCATACTTGTTCAATAATTTATCAAACAATTTGTTGCGAAATGACTACCCTCATCACTGATTATAGCCCTTGGTGTCCCAAAACGACTAAAGATGTTCCTAGTAAGGAAGTGAGTCACAACCCTAGCATCATTCACTCTAGTAGGAATAGCTTCTACCCATTTAGACACATAATCCACAGCAAGCAAAATGTATGAGTACCCATCAGAATTGGGGAATGGCCCCATGAAGTCAATGCCCCAAATGTCAAAAATTTCAACTGGAAGAATTCCAGTTAATGGCATCTCATTTTTCCTAGATAGACCACCTACCCTTTGACATCTATCACACTTTTTGATGTAGACATAGGTGTCTTTCACCATGTGAGGCCAATAAAAGCCACACTGCATGATCTTAGCCACAGTTCTCTGCACCCCAAAGTGGCCCCCATAATGTGATGCATGACAATGATGTATTATGTCATCTACCTCCTCCTCAAGGACACACTTTCTTATGATTTGGTCTGGACACCTCCTATAAAGAATTGGGTCTTCCCAAATGTATTTCCTAGCATCCACTACCAATTTCTTTCCTGGTGGTAGTCTAACCGCTTGGGTATGAACCCAGTGGCTAAATAATTTGCTATGTCAAGCAAACCAAGGAAGATGATGCACCTCAAACAACTTCTCATCAGGAAAGTCATCTACAATGGGTAGAGACTTAGGTGCATTCTCCACACGGGAAAGGTGATCAGCCACAGAATTTAGGGTTCCCTTTGTGTCTCTAATTTCAAGGTCAAATTCCTGTAAGAGGAGAACCCACCTAATCAAGCGTGGCTTAGCTTCTTTTTTCGCAAACAAATATTTCAATGCAGCATGATCAGTATAAACAATGACTTTAGACCCCAAAAGGTAGGGTCTAAACTTGTTGCGACCATAAACCACGGCTAAGCAACTCTTTCTCGGTGGTGGTATAGTTCGTTGAGCATCATCTAAGGTCTTACTAGCATAGTAAATGACCCTAAACACCTTTTCTCGCCTTTGCCCTAAGACTACCCCCACAAGATAATCACTCGCATCGCACATTAGCTCAAAAGGTTGAGCCCAGTCAGGTGTGACTATAACAGGTGCAGTGACTAACTTACCCTTTAGGATGTTGAAAGCTTCTAAGCAATCTGCATTAAACTCAAAGCTAGTGTCTTTTTCTAACAACCTACTCATGGGTTTTGCAATTTTTGAGAAGTCCTTAATGAATCTCTTATAAAAGCCAGCATGGCCAAGGAAACTTCTCACTCCTTTTTCATTGGTTGGAGGTGGCAGAGTCTCAATAGTGGAGATTTTTGCCTTGTCTACCTCCAAACCATGTGCAGACACCTTGTGCCCTAGAACTATCCCCCTCTGTTACCATGAAATGGCATTTCTCCCAATTTAGGACTAGTTCCTTCTCCTCACATCTCTCTAAAACCACATCTAGATTTTTTAAGCACTTGTTGGTAGGAGGAACCAAACACCGAGAAGTCATCCATGAAGACCTCCATGATCTCCTCAACCAAACCCTGAAAAATAGCCATCATACACCTTTGAAAGGTGGCAGGGGCATTACAAAGCCCAAATGGCATTCTCCTAAATGCAAATGTGCCAAAAGGGCACGTGAAGGTGGTCTTTTCTTGGTCCTCGGGTTTAACCATGATCTGATTATACCCGGAATAGCCATCTAAAAAGCAGTAGTGACTATAGCCAGCTAACCTATCCAACATTTGGTCAATGAAAGGTAGAGGAAAATGATCCTTCCTAGTGGCCTTGTTCAGCTTTCTATAGTCAACACACACTCTCCACCCCGTCACAGTGCGAGATGGGATCAATTCATTTTTCTCATTCTTAATCACGGTCATGCCCCCTTTCTTGGGCACAACATGCAATGGACTCACCCACTCACTATCTGAAATAGCATAAATTATACCCGCATTTTTCCATTTTAAAATTTCTTTTCTAACAACTTCTTTCATAGCAGGGTTTAATCTTCTTTGTCTCTCAGCAGTGGGTTTAAAGTCATCATTCATCAAAATCTTATGCATGCAAATCCCTGGACTAATACCCCTAATGTCTTCAATGTTCCATCCTAGGGCCTTTTTGTGTTTCCTAAGGACTTCTAACAATTGAGTACACTCCACATCATTCAAATTAGAAGCAACAATGACAGGGAATTGATTTGTAGAGTCTAGAAATTCATACCTTAGGTGTCCAGGCAGCTCCTTCAGTTCTGGAGCTGGATGCACGTCATCTTCTTTCTCCTCCTCAGCTTGCTCCAAAGAGTTTGTAGTTTGCTCATCTTCCTCAGCTCTCAAGTACATCTCTTCATCTTGTTGAGCTTCTATGAGCTGAAGGGCTCCATCATTGGAGGTGGTAATTTCTTCTGCCAAGTAATCTTCCACCAATTCCTCAAGGTCTTCAACCCAAAGGCAATCCTCCTCCTCTTGACCTTGCAAAGCCTTCCCCATGTGGAAGACTAAGGTCTCCTCATTAATTCTCAGAGTAAGCTGCCCTTGAGCAACATCAATCAATGCACAACCCGTTCTGAGAAATGGTCTTCCAAGGAGTAGCTGAACTCCTCTATCTTCTTCCATCTCCAAAACTACAAAGTCTGCTGGAAATATGAAGGAGCCCACTTTAACTAGCACGTCTTCAATTATCCCTTCAGGCCTTCCAGTAGACCGGTCAGCAAACTGCAATGATATGGAAGTGGGCTTCATGCCCTTAAGCCCAAGCTGCTTATACAAAGCGAAGGAAATCAAATTGATGCTGGCCCCTAAATCACATAGGGCCCGCTTTGCGGTGCATTGCCAATCACACAAGGGAGATTAAAGCTGCCCGGATCTTTATGCTTGATGGGCAAACTCGTTGAACAACACTGCTCACCTCGTTAGTGATCGCCACCGTCTCATGATCCCCATATTTCCTCTTCTTTGTCACAAAATCTTTGATGTATTTTTTCGTACCTAGGCATCTGCTCCAAAACTTCCACAAATGGAATGTTAATCTCAAGCTTCTTGAACAAACTCAGGAAGCGCTCATACTCTTCTTCAACCCTCTGGTTCCTCGGCCTCCGAGGAAATGGCATAGTAGGCCTGAGCTCTTGCTTCTATTCTTCACCTATTCTGTCTTGACTCACTGCTTGTCCTTCTTCTCTTGCACTCTTTCTTGACTTTATCTGATTTTCCTTGGTCTTCGACTTCCAAGGGTCTGCTTTGTTCTTCCTGGAATTGCCTTCTTCTTAGGCTCTTCAGCTTCATTTAGTGTCTTCCCGCTCCTTAGAGTGATAGCCTTGCAACTCTCCTTGGGGTTCACCTCGGTGTCACTTGGAAAAGTGTTGGTGGACACCCTTTGATTAGCATTCGTGCCATGCTCACAAGTAACTTCTCCATACTCTTAAATGAAGTCTCCATACTATCTACCCTTTCCTTCAGATCACCCACCTCTCTTCTAGCTGTCTCATCCTCATGCCGATATGTTCTTCTTTGCCGCCGAGGCCGAGGCCGTCTGTCCTTCGCGAATCCTGGAGGTGGTCGTAAGAAATTATCAAGTAACATACGGATTTTGCTTCATCCCTGGAGGCACATATTTGTACTTGAATTGAGGTATCTCCCCCTCGGTTCTGATTTTTCCGAAAAGGCCGAGACTGGCTGATTCTGGTTGTACCCTTGTTGTTGTTGTTGAGGATAAAATTGCCGTCCTTGGTACAAGCCCTTTCCTCCAACATAATTTGCTTCTTCACTCCACTCCAGCCCCGCTCAACTACCTGGTAAAGCTTGTGATCCTTCAACTTTAAGAGCCAATACTTCCATGCTTTTCACTAAAGCTTGAATCGTGCTTGCACATCATTGGAAGAATTTTCAACCGAAGCTATCTTCTCCCTTGGCTTTGAAGTACGCACATTAGACCACCGCCAATCATCTAATGACAGCCTCTCCAAGAGCTCGCTGCTGCGTCAGGCTCTAGATTCATCAAGCATCCTCCAGGCAGTGCATTCACCTTGTCTTGTGAATGGGACCGAAGACCTGTGTAGAAAGATTCACTTTGAATCCACCTGGGGTCTTCCATGATCAGGGCATCTTCTCACTAAGTCTTTGAAACGCTCCCAAGCTTCATGAAGAGTCTCCATCTCATCTTGCCTGAACTCGCTAATCTCTCCTCTAAGCTGGATCACCTTGGAAGGAGGGAAGTACTTTGACATGAACTTGGTCCGCATCTCCTCCCAAGTGTTGATTGAACTTGTTGGCGATCGTTGAACCAGCCAAGAGCTCTATCCCTTAAAGAGAAAGGGAAAAGCCTTAGCTTTATGGCCTCCTCCGACACATTGTTGATCTTGATGGTGTCACACACCTGGTAGAACCTCATCAAATGCTGGTGTGGATCATCCACGGCTGTTCCTCCAAACGCGTTGTTGCTCACCATGTTGATCAATGCCGGCCCGGCTCGAAGCTATTCGCTTGGACTCTTGTCCGCCGAATCCCGAATAATGGTCCGACATCATCGGCCTCGCATAATCTAAGAAGGTTCTGGGCATAAACCTATTACCCTCTTCTTCTGGATATTGGCCATTGTAATTGGCCCCTCCTTGCGGTGCACCACCATCAGGTCCGAGATCCGCCATCGGATCGCCTACGGATTGCTCCAAGCCTTGTAGTGCTTCTTCCGCCTCACGTCGTGCTTCCCTAGCTGCTCTACGACGAGCTCGAACAACCTTTCAGGTTCCCGCGTAAATTGTATATCCTCCTCTCTTTGCATGCACAACTAGGAATCCTTGATGTATGTTCCTGTAAACAACAACAAGAACACACCCAGCAGCTCCGAACAATGCAAAAATAAACAAATAAAGAACACAAAATAACAGAAAATAAAAGACAAAATAAAACACCAAGATCAGAATTCAAACAATTTCACTCAATGTTGATTTTAAAAACTAGTTAACCATTGAAATCCCCGGCAACGGCGCCAATTTGACAGACAAGATTTTTAGCCTCTCTAAAAGAGCTAGCTAATGTCGTTAAATCTCTCTTCAAAATAATAAATTCCCTAAGTTTGCACTAAAAGAATAAAAAGCAAGAAAGGGGTCGAACCCACAGGGATTAACCTAGTTCTCTAGTTCTCAAATCAAATCACCCAATTACTCTTGTTCTATAAAATGTCTTGGCAAAAAGTTTTCTTTTTTAAACTAAAGATCTAATTTTTATGTGGTTTTCTGAATAAACAAAGAAAGTAAACTGATTTTAGGGTTAAGATTCAAGGATTAAAAGCATCTAGGGTCACAATTTCACCTCCCTATGTTATCTCTATTGGTTCATGATATTAGGGTTGTCTGATTGAAAACATGCTAAACATAAGCCAAGGACAACAAATGGTCATTGAGGTCCTTTTAAGAGTTGTATGCCAGAATGGTCATCTAAACACACAAACATGCAAAGCCAATAAATCATACTTGCAAAAGGATAATGATCACACCAATTACAAATAAGTTATGAATCTCAATCTGCCCCAGACTAGGGCTAAGAATATCAAGGTGTACATCCAAAGATAGAATTAAGAACAGATTCATAAAACATGCAAAACTTCAATCATCCAAACCCAATATTCATAAACACAGCAAAGTAACAAGGGGGCTACATTGCTCCCCTAGATTAAAAGACTACTCACGCATGATTACAAGCAAAACCATAGCAGAAAAGCTAAACATCTTCTTCTTGATCACGCGCACAGCAAAGCTTCAAATCCAAGCTCCAAAATCCGCGACGGCTGCTGCGACGGCTGTGACGGCTGCTCTCCTAGGTCAAGGAGCACCTCCAAGTCGTGGAGCCTCTCTCTCTCTCTCTAAAACGTGTAGGGGGGTTAGGCCTACAAAGCATGGGGCGTGGAGCTCTTATTTATAGAGTTTGGATGGGCCTTGAGGTGTGTAACCTAGCCCACTTATCAAAACGGCGTAGTTTTGATAAGTAACACTCGAAACATTAAAAACTCTATCTTCCATCCACAATTTGGACTTGGGCCTTCAGGAACAAATGATCAGCATGGAAAAACGTTTGGATCGGTCCAAAAATATCTCTGCACGCCAATTTGCACGTGATATGGTGAATTCACGTGCACCTCCAAATCAGCTCAAACTTCTCCCCAAGCTTCCTTGCATCCTGTAGAGGCCTGAGAGGCAAAAATATGCTTGCACGTGATATGGGTGAATTCACGTGCAACTCCAAATTAGCTCCAAATGCTCTGAAATTTCTCTGGTAGGTAGAGGACATCATTCCAAGCAACTTTTCTTCTTGCACGCCAATTGTTTGAGGTCATCTACTATGTCAAAAGTGAGGTCCAAAACCTGCCAAAACAGCTTAAAAGCGCATGTATTTGCAACTAGCATCTTCCTAGGGGTTAGAGCAAATATATATGATATATGAAGCAATAAGGCTCTAATCATGCTCTTAAACATCCTAAATAAACACTAGAATAACGGCATAAAATGCACGTTATCACTGGACCGACACGCCCAAGCTCATAGCGCCCAAATATCCGCCATCACCGCCAAGGTTGATGCTCTTAGCGCCCAACTCCTATCCGCTCTCATTGACTCCTCCACTTCCATGGAACAGAAGATGGATCTCGTTGCCTCGTCCGTCCACTCCTTGTCTACCTCCTTCGCTAAACTGGCGCACACGATGGCTCGCCCTCCCGTTGCTTCCTGGCGATCTGCCAAATTGGGGGAGAGAGTGTCATCTGATTTTTCTGCTCCTCCTGCACCACAACCATCCACTCGTGCTGAGAAGCGGCCTGCCTCTTCATTGCTTTCGGGAGTTCAAATGCCCAAACGTAGCCACTTCTCTCAACCAAGCTCCTCGACTGCAGCCCTTCCTCCATCCTCTCCATCCGCAGCTGACACCTTCCTCCCATCATATACGGCGTGTGACCGTCTTGATGCGGACAAAAGCCTGCGTAAGGCAATGCTTTCCTATGCTGCGTCTTCTGCCGAGAGAAGATGTCTCTCTCACCTGTACCCTTTCTCCCCGGACGACATTCGAACCCTTTGTTCGGAGAAAGGTGTAAGGACCCGTACCTCGAGTTAGTCACAGTTTTGCCTTCTGAGTAGTTTTTCTAGATTTTGACCTAGTGAATGGACTCCAATGAATTCACGTGCAAAAGGAAAGATGCTTAGAATGATGTCCTCTATCTACCACAGAAGTTTCAGGCCAAACGGACGTGTATGTGAGGTGCACGTGAAATGGGTCCATTTCACGTGCAAGTGTGGTTGTCTTCTACATGATGCAAGGAGGCTAGGGGTGAAGTTTGAGCGCATTTGGAGTGCATTTGGAGTTGCACGTGAATTGGGGAATTCACGTGCAAATTGGCGTGCAGGCATATTTTTGCATGGTTCCCTTGGTTTTGACATTCTAATCATCTTTTCCCAAAGGACCATGTTGAAATTGTGACTATTTTGGTGTGTACGGATGTGGGAAGGTCATAGCTTGTTCCATCAAAACTACGTCATTTTGATGCTGGGATTCACTCAATCAAAACTACGTCGTTTTGATGCTGGGATTCACTCAATCAAAACTACGTCGTTTTGATGTTGTGTTGTCTATATAAGGAGGAGAAGCCCCTCTGTTTTAGGGTTAGGGTTTGTTGCTCCACCAGCCGTCGCAGAGAGAGAGAGAGAGAGAGAGAGAGAGAGAGAGAGAGAAGGAGAGCTTCTGGTGGTTGCCGGAGCGTCGCGTGGGTGGTCGGAGTCTTGCGTGGAAGCGGGAGCAGGGGAACATACAAGGTAGGGGTTCTGTTCTTCCTAAAACCTCCTCTGTCCTAGGGTCCTAGGGCAGATTGTAGAGCTATATCTGTTTATATATACATATGTAATCCATATAGGTGTGATCTCCTATATGGATGTTGGCCTTCAATGGCAGTTTTTGATGTATTCTGGTGTTGGATGGTGTGCATATTAAGTGTTCGATAAAATACATGTGTGGACTTGTCTGTGTGAATATGCCTAGTATGTGTTTGATTTTATGCCTGATGGGCTGTGCGAACTAAGTGTTTGGTATTATGCCTGTGCAAGTGTGTATGCTATGTGTTTGGTTTAATGCCTGTGTGACCTTGTATGCTGTGCTTGTGGAACCCGGTGGCTGTGGAAGCCCGGGACTGGAAATGTTAGCCCGTGTGGCTAAGCCTATATGGCCGTGGAAATGTTAGCCTGTGTGGCTAAGCCTATATGGCTGTGGAAATGTTAGCCTGTGTGGCTAAGCTTATATGGCCGTGGAAATGTTAGCCTGTGTGGCTAAGCCTATATGGCCGTGGATATGTTAGCCTGTGTGGCTAAGCCTGTCACGCCCCAATTTCCTTCCACTTGGAAATGAGTAGTGACTACCCATGCCCGCACCCGAAGGGACAAGGGGTTGGTGCAAGCACCTTAAAAGGACTTCTGGCACGGGTGCTGTCCCAAACCTGCACAACCAGGCTAACATACCAAGGGGCATGCTCCTGCTCCCAAACCATGCACACAAACACAAATTGAATAACATCTCATTTTATTTCATTTCAAAGACTAAATGTTTATTACAACCCAGTCGGGGAAAAACCCCTATGAAGCCACAAATAAAACCAAACCAAATTCCAAACACATAAAATCCAGAGTACAACAAAGGAAATAACATAAAACTCCCAGCCTCAGGGGCCTAGCTCCTCAGGCTTCACCTACCGCCTGCTAAACCCTGCAAAAGAACAGTTTATAGGAGGGGTGAGCAAACCATAGCTCAGTAGGGATCCAGTCTCCCTAGACCCGTCCCGCTCTACAAGATGCATGATATGTGTATGCTTGTGCTCGTGTCGTGCCTAAGGCTAAAGCAGCAAACATCACCCAGTAAACACTCTTTACCTGAGCCCACACTGAAGGGCAGAGGACACCCCGCCACCACGGTGACATGACATACCACATCCAGGCGAATGTTGCATGGACACCAATGGAACATTTTCCACCCGAGTCAGATATGGTCAACCACCTCCTCGGGCGCCATACCTACCCTCAGGAATGGGTGTAGACTTAGCCCACCGTCGTGAGTGCTACACCGAGACTCAGGACCACGTCCTGGCCAAATCTCAAAGGGGTCCAGCTATTGTGCCTGGCCCATATCTCAACTCAGTCTCAAACAGATCAACGAACAAAGATAGCATTACATCTCAACATGTAAACTCAAGACCGGCATTTACACTTTATCTCAGAAGGACCAACATGGTCAGATACAAGCCAAACACATCAGCCTCATAGGCTTAAAATCAAATACAAATCAAACACAGTACACACCAGTCACGTAGGTATATCATTAGACACCCATATACAAGGTCTCATGGGCATTATATTGAATACATGGCATGCAGGCCTCACAAACATTTTATCAAATACATAGTGTGCAGGCCTCACAGACATTTCATCAAACACATGGTGGGCATAAACAAACCCAGAAAATCCTCAGGCCAAATTCAATATCAGAATCAACAGAACATGCCACTGAAGGCCAACATCCATATATGAGATCACACCTATATAGATTTACATATATATATATATAGGTGAATATCCTAGAACAGAGGAGAGTTAGGAAGAACATGAATCCCTACCTCAGACTTTTGTCCTAACCTCCACGCTAGACACCTTCCAACGACGCGAACCACCACGGCAATCGCCAGGAGATCCTCTCTCTCTCTCTCTCTCTCTCGGCAGACATGCAAGAAAGAAGAACACAAGAACCCTAAACTCAAACTCAAGCCCTCATTATATAGACACTACCCACATCAAAACGACGTAGTTTTAATTAAGTAAATCCCAGGATCAAAACGACGTAGTTTTGATCACACCAGTTAGCACCTTTCCGCACCCATATAGGCCAAAATAGTCAGAATTTCAACATGGTCCTTTGGAGAAAGATCATTAGAATGTCAAAACCAAGGGAACCATGCAAAAATATGGCTGCATGCCAATTTGCACGTGAATTCCCCAATTCACGTGCAACTCCATATGCACTCCAAATGCGCTCAAACTTCACCCCTAGCCTCCTTGCATCATTTAGAAGACAACCACACTTGCACGTGAATTGGACCCATTTCACGTGCACCTCACATACACGTCCGTTTGGCCTGAAACTTCTGTGGTAGATAGAGGACATCATTCTAAGCATCTTTCCTTTTGCACGTGAATTCATTTGAGCCCATTCACTAGGTCAAAATCTAGAAAAACTCTACTCAGAAGGCAAAACTGTGACTAACTCAAGGTACGGGTCCTTACAAAGCCTGAGTGGCTGTGGATATGTTAGCCTATATGGCTAAGCCTGTATGGCTGTGGATAGGCGTGTGCCTTGTGAATGTGGAATACAACTTGTTTACATTTTATTGTCACTACACTGCACCTGTACACACTCATGTAGACGATAGGAGCATGGGATGGGTTGGGGAGACATGATCCCTACTGAGCTGTGGTTGCTCACCCCTCCCTCTATGTTGTGTTTTCTTTCAGGAACATACAGGCGTTAAGTGGGACCCCAAGGTGGAAGACCTTATTTACTTTACTGTCTACCATTTATGTTATTTTTATGGGAACTGATGTAACCCCAGTGGGGATGGGTTGAAAAGAGGACTTTGTTGTAATAAAGACTGGTTTGGTTTGTGGATTGCTTTTATGAACTTTATTTTCTTGAATGTGTTGTGGATGTTTAAAATGTTGTATTCGGGGTTTGTATCCTAACCCCTTTGCCCTCCGTGTGGGTACAAGGGGAGTCACGTACCGGTTTCCTCGGGTTGGAAATCCGGGGCGTGACAAAAGGCCTCTTTACAACAGACGACATTGACAACTTCTCTAAGGCTGCTAAAATGGAGATGAGGCTGTTTCCATCTCTGTACAAGGATGGCCACTTGTTTGAAGTTCTGCCGTGCTGGAATGAGGGCTATCTTCCCAGTATAGATATCATTCAGTCCTTTATCGAAGGAACTGCTGAGGATAGCAAGCCATGGAGAACTCTCCCAACTATCCTCATTCCGTACCGGATCATGTCGCCACATTTCATGATGGCTGTCTTCATGATTCAGTCCAAACAGATGATTCTGATTGATTCTCATCAAATTGTGGAACAGTATGTAAGAAAGAATCAATGGGAACCACTGTGTCTCAGATTGACTGAAGCTGTGAAGAAAGCCGGATTATATGAAAAGGTGGGCATCACTCCTTTGAGACCAACTGAGAAGCTGAAGGCGACATTCCGGGGCAAGAAGCAAGTGCCACAACAGCCAGATGGAGATAGCTACGGGGCCTTTGTCTGTTACTTCATCAAGTCATTCTTAACTGTGGACAAATCTTGGAGCCAACACACCACTTATACGATGAAGCAGACAATGGAGCTTAGAGAGAAGGCAGCAACAATGATCTTCAAGTATAGTAAGCCTTATGTACCTTAATGAAAACATTGTATAAAGGCTGAATTGTATTCTGTTGCTGATAAATGAAAATGGTTGTGATGTGTATTCTGTATGTTATCTTTTTGCACTGCTTACCAGATCAGATTACAAAGGGTTTGGGCATATCCATAATTGGGAGAGATTGTTGGATCAAGCCCAGAATTTGGATAATGCTGATAAAGCCCTATGTAATTTGATCTGAGATCTTTTATGTTTCCTTGATCGTTGCAGAAGATATGTTATTAATCCGGAGATACACTCGTGAGAGCAAAGCTAAGGACAGGATACATAATCCTGATCCGGACAAGAGTGAGTGTCGTCAAACACTTGGTAAATAACCAAGTCACCAATACATACGGAATAACGAACATTTGTGCGGACTAAGGACTTAAAAGCTATGGATTACAAAATCTGCTCTTAATGCTTCAAACGGACTAAGTCAAACTAATGCGGAGTAAGAATCTCTATCTACAAGGTCGCACGAAGTAAAAGAGTCAACACGAAGCTAAAAAGTTAAGTCCTTCACTCAAATGAACTAATGTGAAGAAGACACGGAGTAAGGCATCCGAGTCTTTCGTACATACGGAGTAAGAAAGTACTGATGCAGAATAAGGACCCGAGTCTTTATCCATACGGAGTAAGGAACTTAGATGCGGAGTAAGGAATCCGGACCACTCACTCATGCGGGTGAACTAGACTGAATCAACCTCGTGTGTGCACAAGAGCTCAAAGATATAATCTAGGCTAGTGTGTGAATTCTTTTGTAAACAGAGTGTAAGAGAGTCTTGCTTTTATTTTGTTGTAATTATCTCTTGATAATAAAACAAAATACTTCCACTATCTGGTTGTCTTCCGCAGTGATTCTATCACTTAACTAGATAAGTGTTGTGTCATAAGAGAATAAAAAGAGTTTCGATAAGAGCCTATTCACCCCCCTCTAGGCTCCAAGGGACCATCAGGTACCCAAAGGAGTCAAACTTCACCTTATCTGGATACTCTGATGCTGATTTTGCTGGGTGTCGCATTGACAGGAAAAGCACAAGCGGTACATGTCAGTTTCTTGGAAATAGATTAATTTCATGGTTCAGTAAGAAGCAGAATTCCATATCAACCTCTACTGCTGAGACGGAATATATAGCTACTGGGAGTTATTGCGCATAGCTACTTTGGATGCAGAGTCAACTTACTGATTACGGTTTCCACATAACATCTATTCCACTCTACAACGACAACACTAGTGCAATTGCTATAAGCAACAATCCTGTCATGCACCCAAAGACGAAGCACATTGAGGTCAAGTATCACTTCATTCGCGATCATGTTCTTAAAAAGAATATATCTCTAGAACATGTTGCTACTGAAGATCAACTGGCAGACATTCTTACAAATCCCCTACCTGATGCAAGATTTTCTGAACTACTCTTCCGGTTAGGTATGCTTGACTTTTCTGCATAGCTTCACTTAAATCAATCAACAGTATATCTTCAGAACATGCATTGTGCGTTTATTGAAAGTAAAGGATTCATACCGAATTTAATTCTTGATCATACTTACTGCTTAACGTGTCCTATGTGTCTAATAAATACCAAAGTTTTGCATTGGGAGGATGCTTGCGTTCCCCGACTGAAGTCGTTTAAGCCAACTTGATTAAAACTAATATGAATAATCTTTTTAGGATTTCATGACCTTAATTCTCATTCTCCACCACATGATAAATGCTGGTTCATTTAGATTGCTCTATTATCATGTATAGTTGAAGATATGAAATGGGTTAGCTTGGAATGTCCAAGAAATAAAAAAACAAAAACCAACAACCAAACAAAAAAAGAATATAAAAAAAAAAAAAAAAACAAAAAAAAAAAAAAAAAAAAAAAAAAAAAAAAAAAGAAAGAAAAAAAAAAAAAAAAAAAAAAAAAAAAAAAAAAAAAAAAAAAAAAACAAAAAAAAAAAATATAATTATTTTTTTTTATATATAAATTAAAGAAATTAATAAAAAAAAAAAAAAAAAAAAAAAAAAAAAAAAAAAAAAAAAAAAAAAAAAAAAATTAAAACCCATGTCTTGGATGGTCTCCTAACTTGAGCAAATCATATGATTTTTAATTTCTCATGGCTATCACTATCAATATGAAGGTTTCGCTATATTGACCTATATAAATTTATGTGTTTATCAGCTGGCATATGCATTTTCTTCAGTAATTTGATCATAATTCATATGTATGTGTCTTGTTACTATTCGTCCGTATGCATAAGTTTTGTCTCCTTTTAGTTCGGATTATGATGTTCTCACCAAGATTATTTGATCCATATCCGTACTAATTCAACCTGTCAGTCTACTGTTTCTTTAGTGTATGTTTTCAGCTACAAGCTCAGATTCGTTGTGCACTTCAATGCTCTATCTTGTTTTGATGTCTCGGATTTGAAGTATTGTGGTACTTCATATTCTCTCGGCATCAAGACAGCAAAGGAATCATTTTTTTTGGCACTCACTTACTACGGCAACAGTCAGTCAGTCATCCGGACGATCTTTACAGGGATTACCTTCCTCTGGATGACCGTCGGTTCAATTCCTCCTAACTCTTGGCATTCTCATTTCGCGATAACCCATGTTGTTATCTTACATCGCGTCGTTTTAAGGAGGAATAATGATGGTTCATTAAATGCACACCTCGAGCCCAGTATTTTACTTTTCCACAATCCGGAAGTATTGCCTACAGCTGTCATAAATACATGGCTATTACTGCTGCCACGTCACATTTTCATCCGGCGGTGTGAATACATTAAGTCTAATGACATCGGATAGTCAGGCGGATCACTGTTCATCTCGCTTAATCCCGAGACCCGCTTGCTTCCATGGAAAGAGTCCTATTTATACTACACTCAAGCAATGCATGAGGCTATTACCCCTAATTTTCTCAAACCCTAAATCCTCGTTTGCTACCCTCTCACAAGACTTCAACTCCATCTTCTCTCACCTCCCAATCTCAATGGCAGCCCAAGCTCTCTACGGAGTTTTCCCTGGACACCTCGTCGACTGGTCCGGATTCTCCAATCCTCCGGCCTGGCTCGAAAAGCTTCGCCAGCATCTTGCGTCCAGCAACCTCCTCGCCCTTGTCTCCACCCCGTCTGATCTTCTTATCTCTGACGTCCTCACATTCTATCAGTCCTTCACCTCCAGTGATGAGTCTATCATCTCTGTGGTCCGAGGGAAACCTATTAAGATTACCTCTCAGGTGATTCGGGACATCTTTTATCTTCCTGCCGGCAAAGACTTTAGGCCGAGCGCTGCAGCCATGGCTACTTCAATGGGCAATCCCAATAAGGTGAAGGAGTACAAAATGAAATCCTTCCAGGGCCCTTATCACTGTATGGCCACGATACTAGGCTGGTGTCTTCTGGCTCGTTCCACGCTACAACTTGATTCCATTCCGTACGATCTGCTGCTGGTGATGTACGCGATTTTTGAGTCACTGCCACTTGACTGGGGCGATTTTCTCTTCCGGCTGATGCGGAACGGGAAACGGAATTCGTCTTTCGGACGAATTCTTTCTCAAATATTCCGGCACCTTCACCCCGCACACTTCCAGGACCAACTGGTGATTCCCTTCCCGGCGAACTTCTACTTCCGCCATCTTACTGCCGATGGGACGCTCACCGTTCACCGCCCTTCAGTCACCCGTGCACTTGCTGCTGTCTCAGAACAACAAGATAGTTTTGTTGGTGAACTTGCCGCGAGCTCGATTCACGAAGTTAGTTCTGCTCCCCAGTCTTTCCACTCCCGCATCCGGTCTGTTGCCGCTTCGGCACGTTCTCGCAGTTCACTGCACAGCGTTCGCGCTGATCCCTCCATTGGTGCAGGGCCTTCTCAACCGCCCATCCATGAGGCTCTCTCCTCCGCCTCTCCTGCTGATGCTCCTGCCCTTCTTCCCGACGCTGCCTCTGATGCTGCTACTGATGCTCCCGCATCCCTCTCTCCGGTCTCTACCGCTGTTGCTGCAGTTCTTCCGGATCTTCCCACCTCTCCTGCGGAAGCCTCTCCCGCTCACTCTCCCGACCTTCAGAACTACCTCGACCATCTCCCTGCCGACCTCCTACAAGACTGTTGACGTCTTAGAATCTACCCTCCGGGTGTTTTACACTCAACACACTCAAAGCTCGAAAGAGATGCTTACTTGGAACTCTTACCACGGCTTTTTGTCGCCATCCATGCTACAGGATGCACCTCCTGCTGCTGCCTCCTCCGGCCTTGCCCATGACGCACGGACACCAATCCCTGCTGAGGCTGGTCCCTCCTATCTTGCGGATATCCCTACCATTGACCTCTCCGGTCAACGTGGATGTCCCGCACCTCCTGCTGCACCACCACCGTCCTCTCCTGTTATCGGCGACTCTGCCCTGCGCACCCCTGCTCCTATTCCTACGGGGGAGTCCTCTAAAGCACCTGCCTTTGTCCTTGGGCGCGCCTCCTTCGGCACGATTTTATCCGAGGCTACTTTCTCTGCCCAACTCGATCGACTTGCAGAGGACACTCGTCTTCAAAACGAGGCCATTACCGCTCGTTTTCAGGCCATGGGTGTTGAGATTCTTTCTGCTTTCTCCTCCTCCTCTCTCTCCGCGGACCAGAAGCTCGATAGGATAGCCGCGTCTATTCTGGGCTTGTCTACTTCCATTACGGATTTAGCGCAAGTTGTGGCTCGTCCTTCCCGCTCTCACCGATCTGCCAAACCAGGGGAGAGAGTATCTGATCCTCCTTCCACTACTGGCGACGCTCCATGTAAACGGTCTGCACCTATTCTTCCTCCGGGTCTCCCGGTGCCTAAATGCAGCCGCCGTTTTGCTACTGGCCAGACCATCTCTCCCGTTGCTGCTCCTGCTGCTCCATCCGGCACCATCACCTTCCTCCCATCATATGCGGAACTGCATCCGGATGATGTTGATGGGAGCATACTTGATACTGCCAAGGCTTATGCCTTCTCCACTGCTGAGCAGAGATGTGTGTCTGTCCTGTCCCCCTTCGATCCTAATGACATCCGTACTTTGCTGTCTTAGGAGGGACAATTCTCTAATGACGACATTGACAACAACACTCTGGCAATAAAGATGGAATTGACGATGTTCCCCTCTTTATTTGAGGAAGGATACAATTTTGACATTCTTCCTTGCTGGGTTGAGGATTAGTTTCCTGCTGTGGACACTATTCTTTCCTATATTAACGGTACAGCAGAAAACAACAGACCCTAGACATCTCTGTCTACCGTCTTCATTCCTTACTGGGTCCATGCCCCACATTTCATGCTGAATGTGCTTCTGATCAAAGAGAAGAAGATCACACTTATTGACTCTCATCAGGTTGTTGACCTTTAGATCAGAAAGAATCAAATGCTGAGCCTTGTTCGAACTTTGTATGATGTGATCAGACAAAGTACTCTTTATGGTGAGTGAGAATATTTTCCATGCGAAACAATCAAAGAAATGATACAGACCACGACAGAAGTAGGGGCACACAGATTGCTTACACTAGCTATATATGGGCTAGTCATTTTCCCGAGGATATCGGCCCACATCGATGGAGCAATTGTGGATTTGGTCCAGCAGGTGCTCAAAGGATGTGACTCTACTCCTACTATATTGGCTAAAACAATCCGATCTCTTACTTATCTGAGGAATAAAGGCTCAGGGCAGTTCATGGGGTGCTTACCTCTCATATGCACCTGGTTGCAAGGTCATTTCCCTTGTAGTGTTTCTCATTTTCCTGCTATTTATCAGTTGTTAGCCACGACACTATTGGATATTCTGCTCAGTAAATGGAGTTTACCTCAAGACTTTGAAAGCTGAAAGAAAAAGTTAGAGAACCTCACAGAAGCTGACATTACCTGGACTGCTCCTTGGATGCCGGTGGTCTCCATGACTTATAGCTGTGGGGATGACAATTGGGTCCCACTCTTAGGTCCTTGGGGAGGAACTGCATATGCACCACTGCAGGGTGGAAGACAAGTTGGGCATCATCAGATTATCCCTATGCTATGTAGCATGGATGATTGTGACTTCACTTACAGCATAACCATGCTCACAGAAAAAGGCAAAAAGAAGTATTAGGCATGATCCGTCCCACACAAAATCCAACCCAACAGTCCAAAACCTGGCGTTTATCCGGCGTACATATCTTGGAGGGCACAACACATGCCACAGTTAACTACGGACATGAGAGCCACCCTCCAGGAGAATTAGAATCTCAGGCAGCAGATCCAAAGGCTGGAAGCATCCTTAGAAGGAGCTCTTCAGCAGTTGCAGTTGAGGGAAAAACAGGTTGAGACCATATTGAAGCAGAGGGAGGAAGTAGGTGAGCGACCACCCTAGAAGAAAAGGCGACATGCTACTTAAGAGATAATTGGAAGTTTGTCTTAAGATCATGTAGCCATAGCCCTCATTTGCATGGCATTTCTGCATTGTACTGTTTGTTTGTTTGAAAATGTTTGGAATAAAGTCATTTGTTTCTTTAACCCTTCGCATAGTCATTCATGCATACATGCATATCAAAATTGAAAATCAAGTAAAAATTACCTTGCACCCAGGTCAGTAGCTGCCTTTCTCTAGGATTACACACTCTTACAACCTTAGATCCCAGCGCAATCAAATACCACAGAAGGAGCCAATGGCAGAAGAAGCAGAGAACAGACTCACGGGGTTGGAACAGTCACAACAAGCCCTACAAGAGCAAATGTCTGTAATAATGGAAATGCTTACCAAGCTGACCTGGGAAGGAACTTTGGCAAGAGGAACCTCAAATCACCAACAAGAATAGGGGCAGGAGGCAGTTCTACCACATAATCTGGGTCCAAGTAAGGCACTCACATATCAGCCTGCCATGACACAACTCCCTACTCCAAATCAAACTCATTTCACTATGCCCGCAGCAGGAAATGTAATAGAAGCGGTGGGTTCCCCAGCTCCTAAGGAGAATGTTGACTCTCCCACTTTAAAACGACTGGAGGAAAGACTGAAAGCTGTAGAAGGCATCGACAGCTATGGCATGATTAGCCCACAAGACTTATGCTTAGTCCGTGGAGTGGTGCTACCACCAAAATTCAAGATGCTAGAATTCAAGAAGTTCAACGGGACCCATTGCCCGAGGACACACCTTGCCATGTATTGTCAAATGATGGCAACCTACGCAAGTGAAGACAAGCTCCTTACGCATTGTTTCCAGGAAAGCCTAACTTGGGCATCCCTTCGTTGGTACTTTCAGTTGGATGGTAACAGCATCAAGACATGGAAAGAATTAGCTACCTCCTTCTTGGCACAATACAAACATGTCACCGAGCTGGTGATGGATCGACTGACCCTGCAGTCCTTTGAAAAGGGGTCCAACAAAAGCTTCAAGGATTATGCACGAAGATGGAGAGACACGGCCGTGGAGGTCCAACCTCCGCTTACAGAAAGGGAACTCACTACTCTTTTCATCAACACGCTAAAAGGTGTCTACTATGAGAAATTGATTGTCAACGTCTCTAGCATCTTTGCAGACTTGGTCGCATCTGGTGAACATGTTGAAAGTGGCATTAAAGGAGGAAAGCTAAAGGGTGATGCGGCCGAGGCATTAAAGAGGCTTCAACCACCTGGCAAGGAAGAAGGAAAATGAGACCAACCTGGTATACCAATCGCACTTGACAATACAATCGACATTCTACCAAGCACTAGGGTACTACAGAGGATCACTAGTAACAGCCTATGCTGCACCTGCTCCTGCTCCCCAATTCATGCCCTATTTGCCACAAAGAGGGGTTCCATTTCCATATCCAATGGCACCAAACCCATTTCAACCAAGAGCACCATACAAAGAGCAACTAAGGCCGTCAACTTTAGAAGGACCTAGACCCGCATTCCAAAGACAGGGGCAACCAAGGGCCCAAACCCAGCATGCAGGATCGAATCAGGCCCCTCGTCGGCCACGACAAGAGTTTGACCCGATTCCAATGACATACGCTGAATTATACCCCCAAGCTTTTAGAAGCAAGGCTGGTACTCCCTACACCCTTGGGGGAAATAAGGTCTCCTCCCCCGGCTCTGTATAAACCAGATGCCAGGTGTGAGTATCATGCTGGTGGAACAGGACATGATATTGAAAATTGCATAGCATTCAGAAGGAAGGTTCAGGCTTTGAAAGATGCGAATTGGTTAGATTTTTCCACAATGACGGGGACACCAAATGTGAACAACAACCCTCTCCCAGAACACTCCAATAATGTGGCTAGTATCGAGACTGAAGGACGATTGGAGAATATTTCACAAATACATGTGAAGAAGTTGTATTTGTTCCAATTGCTACAAGAACATGGATATCTACTTGGCAAAGACATATCAGAAGCAGAGAGGGGGTAAATATGAAAAAACAATGCCCATACCACAAGATGTCACGGGGACATGACATCAAAGAATGTCATGAGTTTTCTGAGGTGGTGCAAAAACTCATGGACCAAAGGATGATCGAGGTTTCCATGGAAGGAGCGGACAATCAAAGCCACATGATCCAAGGAGACATGTCATATAAACCATCATGGGTGCCAACACCCCTTTTCTTGAATGTTAAGACTCTAGAAATCCCACTACTGCCACATAGAATCAAGCCTCTTACTATACATGATGCAAGTCTTATGCTAGACAAAAAGGTAAAAACAGAAATCCCGCAACTACCTCATGGAATTACACCTCTCACCATACGTGTTCCTGCCCTTTCCCTTACAAGACGGATAAAACAATCCCATGGAACTACAGCTGTGAAGTAGTCTTGGGAGCCACCACAGCAGAAAAGAAAACCAAGAGTGGTTGGGCTTATGCCCCTGATATGGTTGACAAATCAAGGAAAGAAAAGGTTGTAAACCAGACATTGAACGACATTAGAGGCAACAAGGAAAGGAACACCGATCATAGAAGAAGAAACCACAGAATTTCTGAAACTCATGAAGCAGAGCGAGTATAATATTGTCGATCAGTTAAGTCGACAACCATCTCGCATTTCCTTGCTCTCTTTAATGATGGATTCCCAACCTCACTAGGAAGCACTACTAAAAGTTCTGAGCCAAGCCTATGTTCCTCCCGAGCATCTTAGTGGCGAATGTGAATGGAATCGTCAGTAACCTTATCATGAACAATGTCATTAGCTTTGGAGATGACGAGCTACCTCAGGAAGGGAAGGTACACATAAAAGCTCTGCACATTACAATCAAGTGTAAGGAGCACACCATAGCCCGAGTGCTCATTGACAACGGCTAGGCCTTGAATATTATGCCCTTGCATATACTGCAACAACTTCCAATTGACACATCCTATATTCGTCCCTATACAATGAAGGTACGGGCATTCGATGGAAGAAAACGTGACGTGGTGGGAACTCTGGACATTCTACTACTGATTGGACCAGCTACCTTTACGGTGGAATTTCAGGTGATGGACATTACGCCCTATTATAGCTGTTTGTTGGGAAGACCTTGGATCCACATGGCAAGAGCAATGCCATCGAGCCTCCACCAAAAGTTGAAATTTGCGATGGGAGACCAACTCATTTGCATCTCCGAGGAAACTAGTTTCCTCATTACCAAGCTAGCATCAGTCCCTTATACTGAAAACAATGAGGATGTGCCAGAATGTTCTTATGGGCTTTTGAGATAGTAAATGTCACTTCTGCCCCAGACTATCATCTCTCGAAGGCGACAAGAATGGTTGCAGCCACCATGATCAAACAAGGGTACAAACCAGGGCAAGGATGAGGCCCGAAAGCTCAAGGAATTCAGAAACCGTTGACCATCTGAGAAAATACCGAGAAATTTGGGTTACATACATACAAGAACAGACAGACAGAGGGAAGTTATCAAAAAGAAAGAAGTCAAAATGGCAAGGTTGCAGAAGAGACCAATACAAGAAGAAAGGAGAAGTTTTCCCCCATTACATGTTATATTCCAGAGTGGAGGGTCTATCCACAAGAGCCAACCTGAGCCGGAGACTGAGTTTGTAGTCACATTGGATGCAGATGACTAGGTGCTGGGTGAGATGATTCTAGAGGTGCAAGAGGATCCTAGCCAGCCATTGAACAATTAGACCAGCATGGACCTCCCCATAATGTAATGCTTGGGGGGTCATTTGGATTTATTGTATTCTAGTTCAATGTCTTTTGAATCTGTGGACATTTGTTTTTATCAAAAGCTTTTCAATAAAATGTACTTTTGTTCAAATCTTTCATGGTACATTCCATTCATGACATATGCATATCATCTTTAGTTACCAACTTGCCATTCTCTTATAAGTAGGTATCACAATGTCAATGAAAACATCGTATGCGAAAGCGAAACGAGATGCCAAAGGTTTGACCAAAGTCCAAAGTGGGAGTAGCCAGTGTTTGAAGCTGATGAGAATGAGGTAAAGGAGACACTCGAACTACCGGGAGAGATCATACGCCTATTGGAAAGGGACGATCGCTTATCCATTCCAAGTGAAGACCCAATAGAAATAGTGAATTTGGGGGCGGTAGCCGAACCAAAGGAATTGAGGGTGGGGTCCTTAATCACTGCCAACATCAAAAAGCAATTAATTGAGCTGTTAAGAAGGTACATAGATGTTTTTACATGGTCATATCAAGATATGATGGGATTAAACACAGATATAGTGCAGCATCACATACCAGTGAAACCAGAGTGCAAGCCAGTACAGCAGAAATTGCAAAGAATGAGACTGGAGATGCTACTGAAGATTAAAGAAGAAGTCAAAAAGCAATGGGACGCAGGTTTCCTAAGTGTCTCTTACTATCCAGAATGGGTGGCCAACATTGTACCAGTACCGAAAAAAGGAGGCAAAGTTCGCATGTGTGTCGATTATAGAGATCTAAACTGGGATAGTCCGAAAGATAACTTCCCGCTTCCTCATATTGATACCCTAGTGGATAATATAGCAAAACATGCTCTGTTCTCATTCATGGATGGCTTCTCAGGCTACAATAAAATTCGTATGGCCCCTGAACACAAGGAGAGGACCACATTTGCGACACTTTGGGGCACATTCTGTTATAATGTGATGCCTTTTAGTCTGAAGAATGCTAGGGCAACCTATCAGCGAGCCATGGTGACCCTATTCCATGAGATGATGCATAAAGAAGTCGAAGTCTATATAGATGACATGATAACCAAATCACAAAGCACTGAAGATCACATTGAAGTACTCCGTAAGCTTTTCAATTGGCTACGAAAATATCAACTCAAATTGAACCCCGGAAAATGCTCTTTCGAAGCCAGGTCGGGAAAACTGTTAGGCTTCATCGTGAACCAAAAAGGAGTGGAAATTGATCCAGATAAAGTTCGAGCTATCGAAGATATGCCCCGACCACAAACTCTCAAGGAGGTTAGAGGATTCCTCGGGTGGTTGAATTACATTGCCTGATTCATTTCCCAATTGATAACCACCAATGAACCCATTTTCAAGACTTTATGTCACGCCCCGAAATTCTAAAACCCACAGAACCAGGAATGTGACTTCCCCACGCCCCCTCAAGAGTCATGGGGTTGGTGACTGTTCCAAACCTGTATAATACTATAACAGGGGTAGAATTGTACTATCCAATGAATTAAATCCACAATTTACTAAAAGAGTACGACAATGCATTCATTTTCCGTAAATATCCAACACATAAAAGTTCCACCAATATGGCTCGTACAACTGCCACGGACCCAAGTCTGGGAAATAAACTACTAAAAATAGTAAATCAGTCCAGGAAATAAACCCTACACCAAAAGTGTCCCGACCTGCTCCACTACGGCTCCATCAGCTACTCCCTACAGCCTGTGGAAAATAGAAATAAAGTAGGGTGGGTACGAATGCCCAGTAGGTGATCTCCATCTCTACTGTCCTACCACATAATATCCCTAGCTTACATGATCAGTGTATGTTTGTGCCAGTGTAGTGCCCTATGCTATCACAGTTAGTCTACATTAAGTCACAAATAAGACATCTCATCTTTTTTTTTTCATCAAAGGCTTCTGCCGATGATCCAGCCATCCATGGAAATTCCCGTTACCAACTCCAGGAATTTCAGTCACTACTAAACTGTCATATGTGGGACCCTCGGTGTTCCTAGCAACCACCTACCACATATGGGACCGGGGTTAGCCGGCCACATAGGGGACCCATGGCCTCATGCCAGCCCTATATGGGACCCGTAACCAACCCAACAAATTCCAATACCAATTCCGCGCATATAATCAATTAAACAAAATATTCCACAGTCAAAACTCAATACAACTGCCTCACAAAATATTTAATTCACCAGTTCAGCACTAACCACAAGTAATATATATACACGTTCATATTTAGATATTCATCAGACATACAACACCTCAGATATCAATTTATATCAAACCCAATAGAATTTACATTATTAAATTATTAATATCAACCTCAAACAACATATACATATATTCACTTTTATATATATTAAATTAACTTATATTTATTTATTATTGTTTATTTATTTTTATTATTATTATTTTAAAAAAAATAGCATGGGCCGGTCCAACAGAATTTACATTTTTATTTTTTTTATTTATCACTGATGCCGCACCCCCCCTTCTTCTCATTCCAACGCACGGATGCGTACGAAGGTCAACGGCAGCCTTCCAGATGCTGCTGCCCCACCTCTTCGTCACTAGCGTGGTGGTGCGCGAGCACACGAGGTCGCTCATCGGGCGCGCGAGATTGCTCCACGGACTAGCTGGGGCGACCGCCCTTCTCTACCTCCTCTGCACAATGCGGCAACTGCTGCCCATCCCCCAGCCTCATGGCACGGTACCGAGAATGCCGCCGTCCTCCTCCATCCCCCCACGATGCGGCATTCGAACCAGCGCACGAAGATGACGAAATCGTACAAATCTATATATATATATATATCAAAAGATACATAAATTCACCCTATTAATTTCCACAGACGACGGGAACCAAGAAACAAAAGGTTTAACAATTTAGATCACCTACCTCGATCGAACGAACTAAACGTGACAGCTTCAACCTGCTCTCCCTTTCCAAGCTCTGCGCACACACAACTGATATAGGGTTTCTAACCCAGGCTTCCCTTTTTATACTTATTAGTATATATTATTTGATGTGATAATGATAATAATAATAATAATAATAATAATAATAATAATTGAATTAGTAATAATAAAGTCCCAATATTTAAATACTCATATTAATAGTAATAATCTCATATTAATAATAAACTCAAATAGATATTCCCAATTATAATACTAATTGTTATAGTAACAACCCAAATATTTAAATAATTATATTAATAACATCAACTTCAATAATTATAAACTCAAAATATTATATTAATAATAACTCAAACACTTACACTAAGGCCACGTGGACGAATAGATATTTTAAACTCTATTCGGAGCCTAACTTTCAACCTCCCACAGGTACGGGTCTTTACATCCTCCCCTCCTTAGGACTTTTCGTCCCCGAAAAGACAAGTCATCCTCAAAGAAATAACACCTCCAGGCTAAAATGATTACGCATAACCTAATTTCAACTAGCACACACAAACAAAAACATCACCACCCATAAGCACAATAAACATGCAACAAGGTTAACTACCTCATCACACGGTAAAGATCTTGACATCCTCCCCACCTTAGGACTGTTCGTCCTCGAACAGCTCAGGGTGAAGAGCACGCATCTGACTCTCCTGCTCCCAGATCTGCTCCTCTATATTTCGGTGGCGCCACAAAACTCTGACCAATGGAATCGTTTTGCCTCGCAAGACTTGCTCCCATCGGTCTAAAATCTAAATTGGTGCCTCCACGATGGAACCATCATCTGCTAACTCTATCTCACGCCAATTGAGCACATGGGAAGGATCCGGGTAATATCTTCGCAACTGGGAGACATGGAAAACATCATGAAGACGAGCCAGCTTGGGTGGTAACTCTAATCGATAGGCAACTGGTCCCGCAATAGTAGTAATAGGAAAAGGACCCACAAATCGAGGTGAGAGTTTGGACCCTCGCCCAAACCGTCTGTGCCCCCATCGTGTCAAGACTCGTAAGAAGACGCAATCCCCTACAACAAACTGTAGCAGTCGCCGCCGCCTATCAATATATGATTTCTGTCAACTCTGGGCCGTCAACATCCGTTGCTGGATCACCTGAACCAAGTCGGTAGTCTCCTGAACCATATCGGGACCTAAAACAACTGCTTCCCCTGCCTGGGCCCAACACAAAGGGGAGCGACAAGGTCGCTCATACAATGCCTCATATGGCGCCATCCCTATCGTAGCCTAATAGCTGTTGTTATAGGAAAACTCTACCAAGGGAAGGTGAGCCTCCCAACAACCTCCAAAATCCAACACACAAGCACGAAGCATATCCTCGAGAATCTGAATAGTGCGCTCTGACTGGCCATCTGTCTAAGGGTGGTAAGCTGTACTCAAGTGCACTCAGGTGCCCAACGCACGTTAGAATCGCCTCCAAAATCTGAAGTGAACCGAGCATCCCTATCAGAGACGATCGATAATGGCACACCATGTAATCGTACCACCACGTCAACATAATGCTGTCCCAAGGTCCGGACCGTATCAGTCTCGCGAATCAGAATAAAGTGAGCAGATTTCGTCAAACGGTCTACAACAACCCAAATAGCAACATGACCTCTAGAACAAGGAAGCCCTGTGACGAAGTCCATAGTCACATGATCCCACTTCCACTCCGGCAAAGGTAACAACTGTAACTCACCGGCAGACCGCAAATGCTCGGCCTTGACCTACTGGCATGTCAAGCACCGTCGAACAAACTTTGTAATGGCTTTCTTAAGGCCCGACCACCAGAACTGTTGTCGTATAGCATGATACATCTTCGTTCCCCCAGGATGAACAGCCAAACGAGAGTGATGGAATTCTCGTAAAACTGCCTCCCGGAGAGAAAATGGAACTATCAGCCGACCTCGATAGCGCAACACATGGTCAGAATCCTTTGTCCAATCCGTGGAAAGTACGGCAGTCTGAATCTGATCCCAGAGGACCTCACACTCAACAACCCCCAACTGACCTTCAATAACCTGACGTCACAACTCAGGCACTGCTATAACCGCACTCAGCATACCCTGCACTGCTCCCTGCTCTAGCTGTAACCTCAGAGCAACTAGTTGCCCCATCATCTCTCATTCCTTGACAGCACAGAGAGCCACCGTGGCTTAGCTCTTCCAGCTCAAGGCATCAGCTACTACATTCCCCTTTCCGGACGTATACTGAAGATCAAACTGGAACTGCTGCATATACTCCACCCAACGCCTCTGCCTGAAATTTAGATCCCGCTGAGAGAAGATGTACTGCAAACTCTTATGGTCAGTATATACCACAAACTTCTCCCCAAGGAGATAGTGCTGTGAGCTCTTTAATGTCACGCCCCGGATTTCCAACCCGAGGAAACCGGTACGTGACTCCCTTTGTACCCACACGGAGGGCAAAGGGGTTAGGGTGTAAACCCCGTATATAACATTTTAAACATCCACAACACATTCAAGAAAGTAATGTTCATAAAAGCAATCCACAATCCAAACCAGTCTTTATTACAACAAAATCCTCTTTCTAATCCATCCCCACTGGGGTTACATCAATTCCCATAAAAATAACATAAATGGAAGACAGTAAAATCAATAAGGTCTTCCACCTTGGGGTCCCACCTAACGCCTGTATGTTCCTGAAAGAAAACACAACATAGAGGGAGGGGTGAGCAACCACAGCTCAGTAGGGATCAAGTCTCCCCAATCCATCCCATGCCCTTAGCATCTACATGAGTGTGTACAGGTGCAGTGTAGTGACAATAAAATATAAACAAGTTGTATTCCACATTCACATGGCACACACATATCCACATCCATACAGGCTTAGCCATATAGGCTAACATATCCATGGCCACTCAGGCTTAGCCACACGGGCTAACATATCCACAGCCATATAGGCTTAGCCACACAGGCTAACAGTTCCAGTCCCGGGCTTCCACAGCCACCGGGTTCCACAAACACAGCATACAAGGTCACACAGGCATTAAACCAAACACGTAGCATACATACTTTCACAGGCATAATACCAAACACTTAGTTCGCACAGCCCATCAGGCATAAAATCAAACACTTGACATGCAGAGTCTCACAGGTATTTTACCAAACGCTTAACACGCATACATTCACAAACCTACAAACCCAGCCACACAGGCATATTATCAAACACTTAATGTGCACTCACCATCCAACACCAGAATACATCAAAAACCGTCATTGAAGGCCAACATCCATATAGGAGATCACACCTATATGGATTACATATATATATATATACAGGTATAACTCCATAATCTGCCCTAGAACCCTAGGACAGAGGAGGATTTAGGAAGAACAGAACCCCTACCTTGTATGTTCTCCTGCTCCCGCTTCCACGCAAGACTCCGACCACCCACGCAAGACGCTCCGGCAGCCACCAGAAGCTCTCCCTCTCTCTCTCTCTCTCTCTCTCTCTCTCTCTCTTTCTCTCTCTGCGACGGCTGGTGGAGCAACAAACCCTAAACCTAAAACAGAGGGGCTTCTCCTCCTTATATAGACAACACAACATCAAAACGACGTAGTTTTAATTAAGTGAATCCCAGCATCAAAACGACGTAGTTTTCATGGAACAAGCTATGACCTTCCCACATCCATACACACCAAAATATTCACAATTCCAACATGGTCCTTTGGGAAAAGATGATTAGAATAACAAAACTAAGGTAACCATGCAAAAACATGCCTGCGCGCCAATTTGAACGCCAATTCCCCAATTGGTGTGCAGCTCCAAATGCACTCAAACTTCACCCCAAGCCTCCTTGCATCTTGTAGAGGTCTGAGAAGCAAAAATATGCTTGCACGTGAAATGGGTGAATTCGCGTGCAGCTCCAAATGCTCTGAAATTTCTGTGGTAGATAGAGGACCTCATTCTAAGCAACTTTTGTTCTTTCACGCCAATTGTTTGAGGCCATCTACTATACCAAAAGTGAGCTCCAAAATCTGCCAAAACAGCTTAAAACCGCATGTATATGCATAGCATCTTCCTAGGGCATAAATGTACGTTATCACTTGTCACATGCACCTCCCAAAAGTCCCCTCTTGGGCTCATCTCTTACCTCAAACTTGTGCACCAACATCCAAGGTGTTTGTGGTTAACTTCTTACACATGGGTCATTACATTTAATGCAAAGATCACTGCAGCCAGCTCCAAATTGTGCGTGGGATAATTCTTCTCATAGGACCACAACTGACAGGAACCATAAGCAATTACCCGCCCCTCCTACATAAGAACACAACCCAATCCAACAGTAGAGGCATCGTAATAAACCTCATAGGGTACACCCTCCTGTGGTAGGACTAGGACAAGTGCTGAAGTCAACCTAGCCTTCAACTGATTGAAAGCCTCCTCACAAGCTTCCGCCTAGTCAAACCGTACCCCCTTTCGGGTCAAGCCAGTCATTGGTGCAGCTAAATGGGAGAAGTCCTTGACAAACCTCCTGTAATAACCTGCCAACCCCAGAAAACTCCGAATCTCAAAAACATTCGTTGGCTGCTTCCAAGACATCACTGCCTTAATCTTGCCAGGATCCACTGTGATACCCTCCGATGATACCACATGCCCTAAGAATTTCACCCGTTGCAGCTAAAAGTCACATTTCGTGAACTTTGCGTACAGTCTATGGTCCCTCAACGTCTGCAACACCACCTGTAAATGCTCCTCATGCTCGCTCTCTGTCCAGGAAAAAATCAGGATATCATCTATAAAGACCACCACGAACTGATCAAGATAGGGTGTAAAGATCTGATTCATCAATCCCATGAATACCGCTCGGGCATTTGTGAGCCCAAAGGGCATAACTAGCCACTCATAATGGCCATATCTGCAACTGAAGGCTGTCTTCGGGATATCTGACTCCTGCACACGTAGCTGATGGTATCCAGACCTCAAATCAATCTTGGAAAACCAACGGGCACCCCTAAACTGCTCAAACAAATCATCGATCCTTGGTAGAGGGTACCTGTTCTTCACTGTCATCTGGTTCAACTGCTGGTAGTCAATATATAACCGAAGTGAATTATCCACCTTTTTGGCGAATAACATCGGAGCACTCCAAGGCGAACTACTCCGTCTAATAAAACCACGCGCCAAAAGATCGTCTATTTGCCTCTTCAGCTCTCGGAGCTTAACTGGTGCCATCCTGTAAGCTGCCAATCTGATAACTGCTGTCCCGGGTAGCAACTCTATCGAAAAGTCCACCTCCCTCGCTGGTGGTAAATCAACCAAGTCATCAAGAAACACGTCAGGAAACTGATCCACCACCTTGGGTAACACAGCCTTACCCTCCTGCTGGGGGTCAAGTAGTGTTAGACTAGCTAATTGATGGGTTACATCACCCCATCCTTGCCTCAAAGGCCCCAACTTGCATGCATCATCAGACCATTCACCCACGAAAGTACCCCGAGTGCCCTCCGGTGTGAGGAAAGTCACTCGACGCCTATAACACTCGATTACGGCCTCCACACGGGTCAACCAGTCCATATCCAAAATCACATCAAAGGCATCAAAGTGCATCACAAATAGGTTACACCAGAGGTCGACACCTCCTAAAGTAACCTCACGTCCTAAACAGACCCTATCAATCACCACCAGGCCCCCTACAGGTGTATCAACCACTAGGGGCTGATCAACAGTCGTATAATCCAACTCTAATCCCTCTATAGTGGAGTGTGCAATGAAAGAGTGTGTAGCACCATTATCAATCAAGACAGTACAGATAGTGCGTCAAACCAAAATCGTACCTCTCACTGCAGCTGGCCCCTGACTCGCCTCATCAACTGGTGGAACTTCTGCCTCTCTATCAGTGATCGCATAGTTCCTCCCCTTCTGAACACTGCCGCTGGCCTGACTTGTCGTAGCTCGATCATTCTGTCCCTTTTGAGCCTAGGCCTCCCGCTGAGGCTGCTGTGTAGCAAGCCGTCCCTGTACTGACTATCCTGACTGAGCTGGTCTCTAATATAGAGCCCTGCTCCTCTGGCCTTGGTCACGAGGTCGATGTGGCCCCGCAACACTAGCTGAGCTGGCAAAAGGACACTCTCTTATCCTGTGTCCCAGTCCCCCACATCGAAAGCACTTGAGTGGGTTGCCACTCTTCCGCCTACAATCTGCCTCCTTGTGTCCCCAAAGTCCGCAGGATCGACACATCCCTAAAAACCGTGAGGTAGAACTGCTGCCTGAGTTCCCCGAATGTGAAAATTTGGGCACCGGTCTCCTCTCCTGTCCCCCTATCCCTCAGACTGCTCCTCCCTTGGCCTCTTTTGGCTAGACCCCGATGAGCTCCCTGGTCTTTGAGTCCTGATTTGGTTTAAGTCCCGCTTGGCAATAAGTGCCTTGTTGACCGCGTCACTGTAAGTGGTCAACTCCATCATGTTTAATCCCCTCCTAAGTGATGGTCTTAGTCCATCAATGAAATCCCGAGTCTTATAAGCCTTAACCTTCCATGAATCTGGGGCAAATCTCCCTAGCTCAGTTAAAGCAGTGAAATACTCTGTCACAGTCCGACTGCCCTGCTCCAGTGTGTAGTACTTTCGTCACCTCGTCTTCTGCACAGAGCGAGGGAAATACTCTGCGTAAAAGAGCTCCACGAAGTCCTCCCATGCCATCTAGCTTCCACAAACATGCTTCACATCTTCCCACCACCTACAGGCCCCACTTACCATGAAATGTGTGGCTAAACGGACCTTAGCCTCTTCGGGCACCTGGATCAGCTCGAAGATGTCTTCTGTCCACTTGACCCATTCCAAGACCTCATCAGGTCTTGTATTCGCTTCAAACTTTGTCAGTTTCTGCTTCAAGAATCGACTCACCCAGTCAATCGGTACTGCGGACGGTACAGCCGTGACCTGTGGCTGGCTCTCCTCTTGAACCTCCTGCTGCTGCTCCTGCTGAGGTTGCTGCTGCTTCCTCAGTTCCTCCTGCATCACCTCTGTAGCCACATCCCTCATGGTGCCTTGCATGACACGCTGGATTTTGCTCAGTATTTGAGCCCCAATCTGAGCAACAATCTCTGAACCCAAGGAAGGTACTGGAGAACTCTGTTGTCCATGTGATTCAGACTGAACGGGTAGCTCCTCTGTGGGACCTTAAGCCCTAGTGTTGGGTGCCATTCTGCACCAACACATACCAAGGACATCTATTAACTATTGCAGTAGTCACACAACCAAATTATTTAAACCAATAGGCAGAACCAAGTTCGCCACGCAGATAATGAGGTTTCTAAGCCCCTTATTCTACTCACCAAATTATGTTGTTATTCACTTAGACTCCCTAGGTTTAAACTAGCATAATAGCATTCCCAGTTAAGCACATTCAATCATCAAAGAAAAACAAACCACAAATAGCCAATAGTATAATCAATACAAGCACATCATTATGGCATCATTAACAGATGATTTCTAGTGCCTAGATATGCACACAGTCACGCAGCATGTATGCACCCAACTAAATGCTTCCTAGGATGATTTGATGAACCCTTAGTCAACCCAGAACACATATAAGAGCTGCGTTGATCAGGCGCCCTCCTTAAAGTCTTCCAAGCTACTAAGTGTCTATTAACCACCCCTCACTAACCTAGGTCCACTAGACCATGCTCTGATACCAACTTGTCACGCCCCCAAATTCTGAAACCCACAGAACCAGGAACGTGACTTCCCCACGCCCCCTCAAGAGTCGTGGGATTGGTGACTGATCTAAACCTGTACAATACTACAACAAGGGTAGAATTGTACTATCCAATGAATTAAATCCACAATTTACTAAAAGAGTACGACAATGCAATCATTTGTCGTAAATACCCAACACATAAAAGTTCCACCAATATGGTTCGTACAACTGCCACGGACCCAAGTCCGGGAAATAAAACAATAAAAATAGTAAATCAGTCCAAGAAATAAACCCTACACCAAAAGTGTCTCGACCTGCTCCACTACGACTCTACCAGCTACTCCCTACAGCCTATGGGAAATAGAAATAAAGTAGGGTGAGTACGAATGCCCAGTAGGTGATCTCCATCTCTATTGTCCTACCACATAATATGTCACGCCCCGGATTTCCAACCCAAGGAGACCGGAATGTGACCCTCCCTTTACCTGAGTTTGGGTAAAGGGGGCAAGATACAACATGCCCACACAGGACACTAAACACTTCACAACAAATATTCAGAGAGACAAAATCATATAATTATTAAGTTCAAACCATTACAAACGTGTCCAAATATGCTTTTATTACATTAAAACTCCTCATTACAATATCTCCTCACTGGGGTTACATCAATTACCATAAATTAACATAATCGAAAAAAAACGGTAAAGCAAATACGGTCTTCCACCTTGGGATTCCACCTAACGCCTGTAAGTTCCTAAAAGAAAACACATCACAGTAGGAGGGGTGAGCAACCACAGCTCAGTAGGGATCAAGTCTCCCCCAACCCATCCCATGCACCTATCATCTATATGAGAGCGTGTACCAGTGCAGTGACGTGGCAGAAACAAATAGCAAGGAAACACACCACACAAACGGGCGCAACCTCAGCCCCAGCCACACAGGCTCCACAGCCCCATAGGCTAACACTTTAACCACCTCAAGCAAGTGATTTAACCGCCTCTTCAGGCCAATGATTTAACCGCCTCTCAGGCAAATAGTTTAACCGCCTCTCAGGCAAATAGTTCTCACAGCCTCACAGGCTAACATAAACAGTCCCGGGCTTCCACAGCCACCGGGTGTACAAGCAAACACGCAGCACACATGGCCATACAGGCATAACATCAAACACTTAATATGCATGGTCACACAGCCATAACTTCAAACACTTAGCATTCATACATTCACAGGCTCACAAACCCAGCCACACAGGTATAATCTCAAACACATAATATGGGTGGTCATTCAGACATATTATCAAACACATAACATGTGTGACCTCACAGACATAATATCAAACACTTACATGCGTGTATATATACATCCAAGCAAAACACGCCATTGAAGGTCAACATTCATGCAGGAGATCACACCTATGTGAATTTACATATTTATATATAATAAAACCAAACAGCTATATTGCCTATCACAAGGCCAAAGCCCTGGGATAGGTTCAAGGAAGAATAGCACCCCTACCTTAAAGATCCTCCACGCTCTTGCCTCCATGCTTAACGCTGTCCAACCACGGGAATAACAACGGTAGCCACGAACTAGAGCTCTCTCTCTAAATCTCCCTCTCTCTCTCTCTCTGCGATGGCTGCGGCGGTTGACAACAAAAACCTTAAACCTAAAACAAAGAGAGCTCCTCCTTATATAGACCTCACTTATCAAAACGACGTAGTTTTGATAAATGAAATGTCACCATCAAAACGACGTAGTTTTGATAAATGAAATCCCACCATCAAAACGACGTAGTTTTGATAAATGAAATCCCACCATCAAAACGACGTAGTTTTGATAAATAAAACATGAACTAACTACTCCGCTTCCACACAAGACAAAATACCAACAATCCGAACGTGGTCATTGTCACACGTAGCCTCTACACGCTCCCACTTGAGCTCATTACACTCTCTAACAACCAAACCTCGAAGACTCGTAGAAACACTTCCTCGAAGACTCACTGGAAATGCGGCCTCGAAGATCTGTCTCGAAGATTAAACCTTCGACCCTCAAACCTTTGAACTTCAACCCTCGGTCTTCAACCCTCGGTCTTCGACCCTACGACCCAAATCTTCAGGTCTTCCACCTTTCAACCCAAGCGTTCACCCAGGGTATTGTTCATCTTCGTTCCAACTTGTTTTACCCAAAACACCGGTCATTACATCCTCTCCCCCTTAAGACTTTTCATCCTCGAAAAGAAACATACAAGGGATAACAAACACATGCTACCCCATTTGCAAAATGGCAAGCCACAATACCCAGATGGATCACACAACATAACAGGACATTTCAAACACATTGCAATCTCAAAACACATCTCAATATAAATACAAATACCAGTCTACAAATACAAATACACCAAATCATGAACCACATATAAGAAAACACATTACTACCCCTTGGCCAACAGCCACCTCTCACCGTCAAGATTGTTCGTCCTCTGTAGGACATGTCTGTAAGGATCCGTATATGTGTTAGCATAACTTATAATCTATATTCAATGTTAAGAAATTTATTTTGAGAATGTGGCCATTAATACGATCATTTTGATAATATTTGGGCCTAATTTGAGGTCCAGAAGCCTCCAGAGGTTATTTAATAAATTTTGGGAGTTAAATTAAGAGTTAATAAGTGAAAATTTGAATTTTGAAGGCCATTTTGGAAATTATTAAGGAATAGGACGAATTTTAATTAAAAATAGGGTTTTGGGGTTTTATTATTTATTATAACTTTGTTTTGAGAAACCCTAGCCGTCGGAGGAGAGTTCTTAGTGTTCTTCGCGTTCTTCATCGTTTCTCGCCGATTCTAGACCGTTCCTGCGAGTTTAATCCCTTCGAAAGGCAAGAGGTAGGTGATTCTTGATTCCTCGTTATTCTATTGCACAAACACAAACTGTTAGAATATATATATATATATATAATATATATATATATATATATATATATATATATACATCCAAACTAATATTCCATTGGTATCAAAGCCTGTCGATCGCAGGTGTGGTAGGGAAAGCAGCAGATCCAAGGAGGTAAGTCCATGTTGAAGCCGACGGATAGGCGTGTTTGGGCAGTAAAACCTTGAGTTAAGCCAACGGTTACCGGACTGACTTCGATCCCTATTCCATCGACGCTCGCCATCTCGAAGTATCTACCCCTTCGTTTCCATCCCCCTAGTGACTATTCTTATCCGGTCAGTTACTGTAGTTTTTACCTTTCTATTATTAGTTCTTATTTCCGTTTAATATGGAGTCCTTTTTGTCTTCTCAATCGTCCTCTTCCTCCTCTCCAGTTAATTCTGAAGAAATAATAATTGAAAACTTTGAAAAATATATTGACAATTGGAAGATCCACAAGGTACATGAAGACCAAATTTACAAACAATCTCTCTTTTCTCGTTTCAAATCCGATTTTACAATTAAAACTGAGGAACATGATATTCAAATAACAAAGCCCTTTGAATCAATTCAAATTCTTTCCCCTAAATCTATTCATCACCATCTTTCAAAAAACTTCAAATACATCCATATCGGTCTAGTCCAAATAGGTATCAAACCCCTCACCAAAGAAGGTCTAAATACATCCATCCTTTGTGTTCTTTGAGATACACGTTTTACAAATTTTGATGATTCCCTTTTAAGCTCGGTCGAGTCTAGCTTATGTAGTGGACCACTCTCTTTCGATTGTTATCCAAACCTCACTCTTTCTTTAAATGATAAACATATATTAAAATCTCTAACTCTTCAAATTAAAACTCATAATTATAAAATGCTTGAAGGATCTATACCCATTGCTTTAATATTTAAAATCCATTATAAAGCTATGATTTCTGCTTTTGCAACTAAACATAAAATAAAAAGTAAAAAAGGCGAAACCCTTTTCCTCCAAACAGATTTTTCAAAATCAAACACTATTATTCCAAAAACAATCCAATGGAAAGATGTCAACCTTCCACAAGAATGGTTACTAGAAGGCGCTGTTCCCCCACTACCACCTCCAACTCCAACTCCCAATTCTGACCTTCGTCAAATTACCCAATACAATGATGGTACTGTCAAACTTCAATTCAAATGATCCTCTTCTTCAAGATTCTCTGATGTCGGTTCCACATCCACCTCTACAACTTTCCATATGCCTTCCATTAAATTATCCCCCCCTCGATTTTCTACATCTAATCTTCCCCCTAGGCCTAGATTATCCACCTCATTCCAAAACGTCGAATATAGATCCCAAATACAGAGACCACTTTACCAACCAGAACCACCTAAACCAAAAAGTCCACAATCACCTTCTTCTCCAAATAACTCAAATCATTCTTCTCCACCTTCTCCATCTTTCTCTGTTTTTACTGAAAACATCCAAAATGAATTAAATGTATTACAAATCGCAATTAAAATTAACAAACAACAACTTCATGATGATTTTTACTCCCAACATAATGAGGAAAAACGAAATTGGTTTTTTAAACATTTTAATAATACGCGTCAAGAAATTCAAACTAAGTTTTATTTTTTTCTCCAAAACCATAATATCCAAATCCCATTTTTTGATTGGTTTGAAATTTATGCTTCTGAAAATTTTATTAATTATCCTTTTAAAACTATTACACCCATATTTCATCCTCAAATACCCGAATGGGAACTCAACAATTCCAAACTCCATGAACCATTACATCCAACTTGGGAACTCTCTGATAATAACACCACAATTAAATCTATCCATCCTCCTTTTAGATCCATTAAGATTCCTTACTACAATCAAAAGGTAGATGCTACTCCCTACAAACATCCTAGTCATGATACTAGTACAAATCTCCGTAATATAGTCCAACAAAATAATTTTACAAATGCTCATTTACAAACAATTGCAATACAATTAACAAAAATTACACCAGAAAATAATTTCCCTTCACACTCAAACATTCGAACTCCCATTTTTAAACCATTTCAAATATCCAAAAAGAGTCAACAAGAGTTTGACCAGTCAAAATCTGAGTTATTATTTCATCTTAAAACAAAATTAAATAACCTTGAACAATGTTCTACTTCCTCGAATATCCCCAAAACACCAAAACCAGAACAACCATCCTCTTCAAAGATTGTCCCTGAAACACCTCAAAGCTGTGCTGCTCTTACAAAGTCAGAAGACCATTCTCCCCCATATCCTATTCCTCAAATTAATAATTTTAATTACCCAACTCCAAAACCAATCCCTATGACAGCAGCTCCTGATATTAGTTTTGAACATAGAGGTCTCTCTACCCAATCACGATTCAATGCCTCTACTGTCTACGAATGGAACATAGATGGTCTTTCCGAATATAATATTCTCAATCTCCTTCACCAAATGACCATGGCCTCTAATGCATACAAAACCCAAACCAACCTCTCTGACAGAGCTATTGCAAAACTTCTCATTTCAGGTTTCTCTGGCCAACTCAAAGGATGGTGGGTTTTCTATCTTTCTTCTACACAAAAGGAAATGATTCTCAATAGTGTTAAAACAGATGAAAGTAATACCCCTCTTATTGATCAACAAAATGAAACAATTCCTGATGCTGTTTCAACTTTAATTCTCTCAATAAGTATCCATTTCATTGGTGATTCCTCTCATCTAAAAAACAAAAATGCTGAACTCCTTTCTAATCTTCGTTGTAGAAAGCTGTCAGATTTTTAATATTACAAAAACACTTTCCTTACTCGAGTCATGCTCAGAGAAGATTCAAACCAACCATTCTGGAAAGAAAAGTTTTTAGCCGGTTTACCTAACCTTTTAGGAGAATGAGTTAGAAATAATATTAAAGAAACCATAGGCAATCCTATCCCCTATAACAAACTTACTTATGGTGAATTAATTAGTTTTACCTAGAAAGCCGGTCTTCAAATATGCCATGATCTAAAAATTCAAAAACATTTAAAATGGGAAATGAAACAAACAAAACAAGAATTAGGTTCTTTTTGTCAACAATTCAAGTTCTCCCCTTCCCTTTCACTACAGCACTGTGACGGAAGCTGTTCTAAAACCACAAAACAATCTCCACATAAAACTTCTCATAAAAAACCATTCAAACATTTCCCCTCTACATCCCATAAATTCCCCACAAATGAATTTTATACAAAACCACCTCCAAAAATTCCTTCCAATTCCAAATCCAAAACCATTACATGTTGGAAATGCGGAAAAATCGGTCATTATGTTAAAATTTGTCGTGTTTCCCAAAAACTTCATGAATTAAGTTTAGATAAAGATCTAGTTAACAAAATTGAAAGTCTTCTCCTTCAGAACTCCAGCGATTCGGATTTTATTAGTTGCTCTGAGGATAATCAAGCTCTCCAAATTGATGAACTTGCCAACCCAAATTCCTCTGATAATTCTTCTAACAGTTTAAATGTACTCTCCAAAGATCATCAGTCCATTCTTGATGTCATCCAACAAGTTAATAATCCACAAATCCAAAAACAATTAATTGAGAAACTCATCCCTTCACTTGAGCAAAATTCCACCAGACCACCTTCTATTCCTCCCACTCATTATGATTTAACTACCATCCTCAAAAGACAAAATTTTTCTCGATCTCCTACTCTTTCTCTTGAAAGTCTTCAAAAACAAATTCTACAATTACACAACCAAGTTGAACAACTTGAAAATTGGAAAAATGAAGTTACTCACCATTTTCAAAGTATTGACATTTCTACTTCTCATAATAAATTTACTAACCAAAATGATCCTCCCGAGAACCCTTCAAATGAATATCTTTTCCTTTTTAGAGAAATTACTACACAAAAATATTTTATTCGTATTACCATTAAATTTAATGCTCATTCCATCCTCGACACAATTGCTCTTTTTGATACGGGTGCTGACCTAAACTGTATTCAAAGCGGGTTAGTTCCTCCAAACCTCCATACTCCTTCTCATCAAAGTCTCGTTGCCGCTAACAATCAAGACCTTCCTATCTCTTCTCAGACCGAAGGTATTATAATTAATAATAATGTCCAAATTAAAACAAATTTTGTCTTATTACAAAATATAAATTATGCTGTTATTCTTGGTACCCCTTTCATTCATTTAATTACACCTTATATGGTTCATTATGATCATATTTCTAGCAGTCCAAATCTTATTTTCCATTTTTTACAAAAACCACATATTTAAAATTTCGAAATTTTAAAATCACATGCTATCACTGCTCCTCCGACTAACCCTCTGCAGGAAAAAGACTCCCAGGAGGACTTCCCTGGCACCATCACCTCCACCCATGAAGGTATCCAACCGTGTGTAGTCGGTCAGAATGACTACACCTCATTAGATGCAAATGGCTTCTAATGGGCCGTCATCAAATCCGTTGATCACTGTGGGTTTGCGAAAAATCCAAAAAAGCACTCTGTGCAAATCCGTGTGTAGTCGGTCAGAATGACTACACCTCATTAGGTGCAAACGGCGCCTAATGGGCCTCTATCAAATCCGTTGATCGCTGTGGATTTGCGAAAAATCCAATGTAGGCCCATTCCCAGTGGCCCATCCAAATTGCAGGTCCAAATTTATCCGGCCCAATCCCAGCGGCCCAGTAAAGCTCTTGTAGCAAATTCCGTGTCCAGGACAGGCCTAATCCCAATGGCTCATCCAAGACACAGCCCAAAGTCCATCTACAGTATTTGGCTCTAGGCCCAAAGCCCATGCCAAAGTGAAGCCCAAGACTATACGATCCAAATTGCAGTCACAAGCCCAGGAAAGTCTATTCCCGAAAGCCCATGATGCTGAAGCCCAAGTCCAAGGTTTCATTTTACTGTTCATAGTCCATGTGGCAAATTAAAAAAAAAAGTCAAATCCCTAAGTTACCCTTCCTTCTTCTAGAAGCCTCCTCCCGTGCCTATATAAGGAGACCCCCTCCTCCTTTTTTCATAAGCTTTTCATTCCCCAAGCATACATACAAACACTCTCCCTCTCCCCCGAAGAGCTTCTCTCTCCTCTCTCCTTCTCCGGCGAACCTCTCCTCCTCCGGCGGACTTCTCCGGCAACATTCTTCCTTCTTCTTCCCCCTTCTTCTTAATTAAGTTTGTTTTACAGGATGCTTGGTTGAAGCTCCGAAGTTGTATTTTCTTTTTTATTTCCAAAGGTATGTATATGTATTTCAAAGTTTATTAAGTTTATTAATGAAATAATTTGTTCTTTTCTTATCTTATCTCTCCCTTCCCCCAATCCTCTTTTGTATTTATGCACATACATATATATCACTGATATATATGTATATTATTATAAAGTATATATTTATATATGTATACAACCCCATGACTATGTGCTTGGCTTTCAGTCGTGGAGGACTTTAATTAATTAATTAATTTTTATATATATATATATATATATATATATATATATATACGTATATGTATTATATATGCACTGCTACGACCCCATGATTACGTGCCTAGCTTTCGGTCGTGGTGGTTTTTAATTCTATATATATATATATATATATGTGTGTGTGTGTGTGTGTCCCTTTCCCCCTTTTTTCTTATTTTCTTCATGTGGACCCGATAGGGCATCATTATGTTTCGTCCTTACTAGTTTACTTTTACTTTAAAGTCTTTTCATTATTAAAGTCTTTGTGTGGGCCACTCTGGCCATTATTATTACTTGTCTTATTAGTTTACTTTTAATTAAAGTCTTTTATGTTTTAAAAAAATTAAAAGAAAAGAAAATAAAAATTAGAAATATTAAAAAAGATATTGGTATATCGGCTGGAAACCCGTAACATCCTCGATCCCGGAAGTTCCGGAGTAAGGAAACCTCGGGTGCTAACAACGCCATGTACCAATAACAGTTGGTATCAGAGCCTGTTGGATATATATATATATATATATAAACGTTTGGATATGTATGTGTTTATATAAATATATTCATTTACGTGTATATACATATGGCTGGGCGATTGTTGCAGTGCGGCATGATTCGACCGGTTCCGAATCATTGGATGAACTATTGCACCTGTTATCCCTTTTATCATATTCTAATTAGTTATTATTAATTTCTACCCGTACCAGGCCAGTTGGCCTGGTTTTTCAGGCGGCAGAGAAGACACCAGGTCGTCGAATGACAGCCTGGTTAGCGTCTCCATGACGGGGGGCGGCGGCCTATACATTCCTGCCTCCACAATCCGTTCGATCCAATGCAGCACAAGGGTTTTGTTTTATTTTATTTAATTTTTTCTTAATCAAAAAAAGGGGGCATCTTTACATGCGTGGTTTCGTGGCAGTGAAAGAAAAGGGGCATCTTTGTTTTAGTGTCAGATTTTTTTTAAAAAGGGGGGCTTAATTGATTATGGGAATTAAGTCGTGCGTGTCAATAGTTAGTATATGTGGGTAATAAATTCGTGCATTAAATCCGTGCATTATTATGAAGTCGTGTATGGTATTATATATGTGTGTTTTGATAATTATCAAGATATATAGATAAATTTAATTTAATTTGATTTAGTAGTAAAAATAACATATTCATTTATATCATTCCAATAGCAAGGTCAAACAAGAATTATGATATTGTTAGTTTAATAATGAAAATAGTGTTTGGGTTTGATATTATAGTTTAATAATATGAAGTATTATTTGAAGCTTGATATTATTAATTTATCATCTAAAATATTGTTGGAGGCTTGACATTAATAGTTTGATATTAGAAACATTGTTTGTGGCTTGATATTTATAGTCTGACACTAGAAATATTGTTTGTAGTTCAATGTTAGAAACTTGACATTTAAATGTTACTTGTACGTAGCTTAATGTTACTTAATTGATATTTAAGGTGTTGGATGTTTGATGAATATTTATATATGTATGTATATCTATACATATTATTTGTGGTTAGCGCCGGATTGATGAATTAAATATTTTGTAAGGCTGTTGTATTGAATTTTGACTGTTGGAATATTCTATTTATTGATTATATGTGGAATTGGTGGTGGAGTTGGTTGGGTTAACCGCAGGTCCCACATAGGGCTGGCAAGAGGCCACAGGTCCCCTATGTGGCTAGTTAACTAAGGTCCCATATGTGGCAGGTTGTCATTAGGGATACCACAGGTCCCACATATGGCTATCTGGTAATGATTGGGATCCTTGGAGCTGGATGTGGGAATCTCCTGGATGGTTGGATTGTTTCGTGTGTACCCTTAATGAATGAAGTGTAATGTGTGTGATATTGTATTTTGTGATTGAATGTAAGCTTATTGTGATAAAGTAGGACACTACACTGGCACAAGCATACACCGATCATGTAGACTTAGGAATTCATGTTATAGGATGGTGAGGAGATGGACATCACCTACTGGGCATTTGTGCTCATCCCTACTTTGTTGACATGTTTCAGGTATCGACTCATCCGCTAGAAGCTGGTCCGAAGCTAATTTTTGTTTGTTTTTAAATTTTGTAATAACTTGGTTTATGAATTTTGTAAAACATGATTGATTTTATTATTTGAATATCCGGACGAGAGTCCGTGGAAGTTGTATTGGAATTATAGCATGACTCTGTGATTAATAAATTATTTTCCTTAACTTCATAGCATGTGGGAATGTACAGGAATACCCCTGATGTATGAATGTACAGGTTTATCTCGGACAACACCCAATGTGTAGTCCATATTGGTGCTAGTCACCAACCCCTTGACTCTTCGGGTGCGGGCATGGGGAAGTCACACTCTTAGTTCCAGTCCTTCCGGGATTTGGGGGCGTGACAGTGTCATCCTCGAAAAGACAACACACCTTCCATAACGCACATGTTGATGCACATCGCCCACAACCATTCACATACCTGCGACTGAAGATATCACAAAATAACACACATGAAGGCACGTACCCACAGACCCAATACAACACAGCATGATAGGGAACCACATATTCTAATCTCACAAACAACCCTTGTTCTCCTCACCTAACACATGTCACAAGTATTCACATGTCACGACGGTGTAAGACATATACGCTTATCCCCAACACGTTTAACAAATCACATAGGTCACAGACTAACTCACATCATAAACACCACTACAAGGAATAACTCACAAACAAAACACTACTACACGTTTAACGTTCCACTGCCCATTCGCCAACACCATACAAACTCATCCGCAGGGAGTTTCCTCACAACCTTCCTACCTTTGGACGTTTCGTCCCCAAAAAGAGAAACCAAGTAGCAAACATCATGAGAAGATCAAAGCAACACATAACACCCATGAGCATAACAAGAACTAGAGCTTGGCCAATTAGCGCGCTGACAACAACTCGTGTGAGCAAGTCTGACAATAGTGAGGTCGAGAAACCTCCCACAGATTCCCTAAGACCCCGACAACCGAACAAGGCCAACACCATCAGCCTACGCGCATCACAATAGAACCAACACTCCCCAATTAAAGGTACCCCAACAGTAACCCACCACTAAGATTTGATGCAACGGACACCAACAATTTACCACGCAGCCACACCCCCAGATGTAGACCTCACCCTTACAGCAAGCACCATGAGGTCACAATGAAATACAAACAAATGGGATAAGAGCATGATGTAAACCACAATCACAGTCCCACACAGGGATATCACCACAGCAGCACCAGCATCATAGCTGAATCCCCTCACGCTAACGCAGAATAGGCTTAGGGATCCGAGGAATACATCCACTAGCAAGGCACATTAAAACCCAACCAACACCAATAATGGCTCTCCACAGCTTACAATCCAAGACACAGCTATACTAGGATGAAGTTTCCATTCGGTTATAGTCAACATGACGCCCAATGGAGTCCAGGGATGACAAATTCAGTACCATACACAACCACGACAAGACCAAAAACTACTATCGGGCTAACACCAGTCACCAACGTTGAGAATCTACTAAAGAATCCCATGAACCAGAACGCCAGACAAATAACACCTCTCTGACTATGGTCACACACAGCCTTCACTAACTGAGGCTTATGTTACAACCCAAGTGATAATGCCTTACTCCGTCAGCAGACATACCATGCGATAGGAATCTTTTGACGATGGGTAGGTACCAACAACATAGTTCTCTCCACCCTGGAAAACTCTCCTACATGCAAGATGACAACAACGGAATCCTTTGTGTCACCACTCACAAGTCACAAGGGAATCCCTTGCCTCCAGGACATACTCCACCTCATGAACCACTAACTCCGCTACACCAACCATCACGTTCTATCTCAACATACCAACAAAACACTCAAATGGACCAAGAAATACTCAGGCTTTAGCCTCAGCTTAATGTGATCACTGCAATTTCTCCGTGTAGGCACAAGAAACAAGGCATGCAAACTCCTGATTCGGGACTTTCGCGTAGCTCCCAAACACACCAACACCTTGATGGCGTGAACCATCTCACTAACCGTGTGATTTTGCACATGAAAGGTTTCCAAGAGCACAGATGCAGGTCATCCGCCTACCAGCACTGCTCTAAAACATGCACCTTTGTGACATTCGCCCAACATAAATCTCTCCCCAAGGAGTAGCACTAATACCCCTTCCAAGCAAAAACTGCCAACTGACTCAATTCTGGGAATCAAACAACCTTTTTCCCAACTTACCAACATTTTAATAACACCAGACAAGGAAGAACATAAACAACATCACTTCTAACACTCTTCCTCATCCTCACAACACAGTTACTATACCAATACACCTTGCCTCATCCTTCTCTATGCATATGTGTCGCAACACCCACACGTAGCAACTCCGCTATATACCTTTACCACTTATGCAACACATACAACAACATAATGCCACATTTTCTACACATTCTCAACACATGCAATGAAACACAAGACGCCTGACGAGTAGAACGTACCAGTTTTACACCTTCTCCTTTCCTTTAAACCCACTTCCCACAAGATACAGACCAAAGGAATGGCCCTATCATGCAAAAGCACACCCGCAGCCCCTAGAGAAATGTTTTCCAGATGTGGGTAAAAAGCCCGAACGAGGCCTGCCAAATCTCATTTGCTTACCTCTTTTTTACCAATTGGACGCATCGGCCATGACCCTTGAAACCCACTCACATCCGATAGCTGAGCTCCCGAACACTTCACATTTTACACGTGTGCATCCCCATTTCACAACATGTTCTAAGAATATCACTCATGGTCTTTCACACACCACAAACATGACACGTGGCCACCGCTTGACCATCTGAGAACCCAGAACACCTATGTAATCACTAACCAAAATTTGCAATGACCTCTCTAGCTAACAAGATAACACCTCAAGTACTCAAGGAGCGAGCTATACTAGCTGTGATGCCCTCCTTCGACCCCAACGCTTTGAAAGGTAACCTTAGGAATACCCCTTCGAAGTAGTACTCCAACACGTACATCTATCCACATAAGAACATATTTCTATTATTCAAGGTTTCCATGGAGGGGTCACACGTTACCCACAAGCCATCACCTCACACCTCAAGCTCTACTAGCTATCAAAAGGTAGCCTACAAGGTTTGATTACTTTAAATTTTCACAGGTGCCGAAGTTGAATGCCACTCACATATAAAATCAACACCCAAATGTTTATAAGTTACTTATTATTCTTCTAGTGTTATAAATATATACATATTCATTTTACCCTCTCTTTTTTTAACAGGTCTCCAACCACATTCATTTGAAATAGTAACCCAAATGATCTCCTAAGCTTTACTTAACATAAAATGGTGACTCAAAAGCCCTCCCAGAGAACATACCCCACTATCACAAGAGTTAGCAATAAAAGGTTCACCCAGCCTCACATAAACTAGTACGAGACTCAACCGATCATTATCTTTAAAGGAGCATGATACCACCAATAAAACAGAAGTCTTAACACACGAGAATGGAAATCGTACCCTTGACTAAGGATAGTTCAGCCATGCTCTCCTACTGTCCTCACTAGGAAGTCCTCGGCCCCATGCCTTGCTTGCTGCACCAGTCCTCTAGCACCATGCCTTGCTTTACCAAACAGACTGTCTGGAGATGTCCTATTTATTTATTTATTTATTTATTTATTTTCCACAGATGCGACACTAGTACTGCTTCCTGCTACACCTTCTTTTCAAATGTCGCGATTGTCCACAGCAAGAACAACCCTTTGGGAAATTGGTCTCACATGGATTTGTTGAGGGATTGACCCCCGTCTCGAAACTTTGTGGCCATCTTTTGATTGCCCCCCTCTGCCTCTTGGGGTCCTTTCTGCTGATCAGGACAACAATGCTTCAGTTGATCTTCATCCGAGCTCCTCCAAATGATGTGGGTTGACCACCCTCAGCGCGCCTCGCTCTTAATCAGTTATCAAATCTCATCCCTTAATTCTAGAATAATCATGGTTAAAATGCCAATCTCTGCCATGTGAAAATCATTACTTACAGCCTGTAGCTCTGCCACTTGCCCAGCCTGGGTGGCGGGCTCTTCTGTCGTACGGGTCATAATTTTTTTTTTAGAGGCTGGGTACACGAGGAGGTAGCACTCCAGGTTAACACTCAACGCTCTCAATACCATTACCGACTAGGCGTTTGGAGCTATAACTAATCTCAAAACACACATTATCACCACACAGATTCGCAGATTCACATTTCACAGACTATACAAGTTCACACCTTCACATTGCACATATCATTTATACTCAAGTGAATATCTCATCGTTTTGAACACCACATTGCTTATTCCACACAATACCATACAAAGGCACACACTTAAGCATTCACATATCTCACCTAGTCATTTTTAGAATATCAACAGTATTATCTCTATGTAGTTCGTTCACATTGCACAAGTCCACTAGTACACAAATTCCATACCACACATTATTTTCTTTGTAGTCATGCTTAAGTTGTCACAATATATCAGAGTTGCACAATTATTTTATTTTTTTTTAATTAAAACATTCCCACAGTTATCCATACATTCATACATAAACAACAAATGCAACTAGTGACCTAATGCCAATGTATGCAAATCCTACCACAAGACTGGACAACCCCAAGTACACCTTAGAGGCTCCAAGAGGACCATGTTGATCAGGCACGTCCCTCTGGGCTCCTCCAAAGGACTCAAGATAACCAAGTCCGCCCACTACCCTAGGCCAACTAGACCATGCTCTGATACCATACTGTCATGCCCCGGATTTCCTACCCGAGGAGACCGGAACGTGACCCTCCCTTTACCCGAGTTTGGGTAAAGGGGGCAAGATATAACATGCCCACACAAGACACTAAACACTTCACAACAAATATTCGATTCATTTGAAATAGTAACCCAAATGACCCCTAAGCTTTACTTAACATAAAATGGTGACTCAAAAGCCCTCCCGGAGAACATACCCCACTATCACAAGAGTTAGCAATAAAAGGTTCACCAACCTCACATAAACTAATACGAGACTCAACCGATCATTATCTTTAAAGGAGCATGATACCACCAATAAAACGAAGTCTTAACACACGAGAATGGAAATCGTACCCTTGACTAAGGATAGTTCAGCCATGCTCTCCTACTGTCCTCACTAGGAAGTCCTCGGCCCCATGCCTTTGCTCCGCTCCGTCCTCTAGCACCATGCCTTGCTTTACCAAACAGACTACTTGGAGATGTCCTATTTATTTATTTATTTATTTATTTATTTTCCACAGATGCGACACTAATGGCTTCCGTTACACCTTCTTTTCAAATGTCGCGATTGTCCACAAACAAGAACAACCCTTTGGGAAATTGGTCTCACATGGATTTGTTGAGGGATTGACCCCCGTCTCGAAACTTTGTGGCCATCTTTTGATTGCCCCCTCCGCCTCTTGGGGTCCTTTTGCGACCAGGACAACAATGCTTCAGTGATCTTCATCCGAGCTCCTCCAAATGATGTGGGTTGACCCACCCCGCGCCGCTCTTAATCCGGGTTATCAAATCTCATCCCTTAATTCTAGAATAATCATGGTTAAAATGCCAATCTCGCCATGTGAAAATCATTACTTACGCCGTAGCTCGCACCTTGCCCCCGCCTGGGTGGCGGGCTCTTTGTCGTACGGGTCATAATTTTTTTTTTTAGGCTGGGTACACGAGGAGGTACAGACTCCAGGTTAACACTCAACGCTCTCAATACCATTACCGACTAGGCGTTTGGAGCTATAACTAATCTCAAAACACACATTATCACCACACGATTCGCAGATTCACATTTCACTAGACTATACAAGTTCACACCTTCACATTGCACATATCATTTATACTCAAGTGAATATCTCATCGTTTTGAACACCACATTGCTTATTCCACACAATACCATACAAAGGCACACACTTAAGCATTCACATATCTCACCTAGTCATTTTTAGAATATCAACAGTGTTATCTCTATGTAGTTCGTTCACATTGCACAAGTCCACTAGTACACAAATTCCATACCACACATTATTTTCTTTGTAGTCATGCTTAAGTTGTCACAATATATCAGAGTTGCACAATTATTTTATTTTTTTTTAATTAAAACATTCCCACAGTTATCCATACATTCATACATAAACAACAAATGCAACTAGTGACCTAATGCCAATGTATGCAAATCCTACCACAAGGTTGGACAACCCCAAGAAACCCTTAGAGGCTCCAAGAGGACCATGTTGATCAGGCACGTCCCTCCCTCCTGGGCTCCTCCAAAGGACTCAAGATAACCAAGTCCGCCCATTACCCTAGGCCAACTAGACCATGCTCGATCCATCCGTGCATGTCCCCCCGGATTTCCTACCCGAGGAGACCGGAACGTGACCCTCCCTTTACCCGAGTTTGGGTAAAGGGGGCAAGATATAACATGCCCACACAAGACACTAAACACTTCACAACAAATATTCAGAGAGACAAAATCACATATTTATTAAGTTCAAACCATTACAAACGTGTCCAAACATGCTTTTATTACATTAAAAATCCTCATTACAATATCTCCTCACTGGGGTTACATCAATTACCATAAATTAACATAATTGAAAAGAAACGGTAAAGCAAATACGGTCTTCCACCTTGGGATTCCACCTAACGCCTGTAAGTTCCTGAAAGAAAACACATCACACTAGGAGGGGTGAGCAACCATAGCTCAGTAGGGATCAAGTCTCCCCCAACCCATCCCATGCACCTATCATCTATATGAGAGCGTGTACCAGTGCAATGATGTGGCAGAAACAAATAGCAAGGAAACACACCACACAAACGGGCGCAACCTCAGCCCCAGCCACACAGGCTCCACAGCCCCATAGGCTAACACTTTAACCACCTCAAGCAAGTGATTTAACCGCCTTTTCAGGCCAATGATTTAACCGCAAGTGATTTAACCGCCTCTTCAGGCCAATGATTTAACTGCCTCTCAGGCAAATAGTTTAACCGCCTCTCAGGCAAATAGTTTTACCGCCTCTCAGGCAAATAGTTCCCACAGCCTCACAGGCTAACATAAACAGTCCCGGGCTTCCACAGCCACCAGGTTCAATAAAATAGGCCCGGGCTTCCACAGCCACCGGGTGTATAAGCAAACACGCAGCACACATGGCCATACAGGCATAACATCAAACACTTAATATGCATGGTCACACAGGCATAACTTCAAACACTTAGCATGCATACATTCACAGGCTCATAAACCCAGCCACACAGGTATAATCTCAAACACATAATATGGGTGGTCATTCAGACATATTATCAAACACATAACATGTGTGGCCTCATAGGCATAATATCAAACACTTAACATGCGTGTATATATACATCCAAGCAAAACACGCCATTGAAGGTCAACATTCATATAGGAGATCACACCTATATGAATTTACATATTTATATATAATAAAACCAAACAGCTATATTGCCTATCACAAGGCCAAAGCCCTGGGATAGGTTCAAGGAAGAATAGAACCCCTACCTTAAAGATCCTCCACGCTCTTGCCTCCATGCCTAACGCTGTCCAACCACGGGAATGATAACGGCAGCCACGAACTGGAGCTCCCTCTCTAAATCTCCCTCTCTCTCTCTCTCTCTGCGACGGCTGACAACAAAAACCCTAAACCTAAAACAAAGAGAGCTCCTCCTTATATAGACCTCACTTATCAAAACGACGTAGTTTTGGTAAATGAAATCTCACCATCAAAATGACGTAGTTTTGATAAATAAAACATGAACTAACCACTCCGCTTCCACACAAGACAAAATACCCACAATCCGAACGTGGTCATTGTCACACGCAGCCTCTATATGCTCTCACTTGAGCTCATTACACTCTCTAACAACCAAGCCTCGAAGACTCGTAGAAACACTCCCTCGAAGACTCGCTGGAAACGCGGCCTCGAAGATCTGTCTCGAAGATTATACCTTCAATCCTCGAACCTTCGAACTTCAACCCTCGGTCTTCGACCCTACGACCCAAATCTTCAGGTCTTCCACCTTTCGACCCAAGTGTTCACCCAGGGTATTGTTCATCTTCATTCCAGCTTGTTCTACCCAAAACACGGGTCATTACATCCTCTCCCCCTTAAGAATTTTCATCCTCAAAAAGAAACATACAAGGGATAACAAACACATGCTACCCCATTTGCAAAACGGCAAGCCACAATACCCAGATGGATCACACAACATAACAGGACATTTCAAACACATTGCAATTGTTGGTCTCTTGGAGCCTAGAGGGGGGGTGAATAGGCTCTTATCGAAACTCTTTTTATTCTCTTATGACACAACACTTATCTAGTTAAGTGATAGAATCACTGCGGAAGACAACCAGATAGTGGAAGTATTTTGTTTTATTATCAAGAGATAAGTACAACAAAATAGAAGCAAGACTCTCTTACACTTTGTTTTACAAAAGGATTCACACACTAGCTAAGATTATATCTTTGAGCTCTTATGCATACACGAGGTTGATTCAGGCTCGCTCCCTCACATACATACAATTCAAATATACAAGTATGAATATTTATACAAAGACATTCCTAAAAGACAACCTTGGAACTTGTAGTTCTAGAATGCGTTCAGCACTAACTATTCCTCGGTAATCTCTCTGCCTTGACTGCTGCGGTTTGTGGAGCTCAAGATCCTGGGTTTGAAGACTATAAGTGTCTTTGTGAGTTCCCAAATATAATTAAAGTTGTGTCCACATATCCGGGTGATCCACGTGTAAGATTCTTCATGTTCTCGACAAGTTTGTCTTATATCGGGACACCACGAGCTGATAACTTTAAATGCGGTAAATTGAAGTAGCATTTTCTTGATCCGGTGTAATTTTCCTTACTCCGTTGCTAACGAAGCTCGGAACCTTACTCCGTGTCAGTGGTTGCTTACTCCGTATCTATTTGGTACTGAAATCCTTAGTCCGTGTCAGCGCTTCCTTACTCCGTGTGAATAAGAAGGTCGGAGTGCTTATTCCGTATCAGCGCTTCCTTACTCCACATGTAAGTTCCTTACTCTGTATGTAAGTTCCTTACTCCGTGCTAGTTCAAAGGATCGGATGGCTTACTCCGTACTAGCGCATCCTTACTCCGCATGAGTGAGTGGTCCGGATTCCTTACTCCGCATCTAGTTTCCTTACTCCGTGCAAATAAATACTTGGGTCCTTATTCCGCAATACTTCCTTACTCCGTATGTATGAAAGACTCGGATGCCTTACTCCGTGTCTTCTTTACTTTAGTTCACTTGAGGGGAAGACTTAACTTTTAACTCCGTGTCTACTCTTTAACTTCGTGCGACCTTGTAGACCAAGACTCTTACTCCGCATCAGTTTGACTTAGTCCGTTTGAGGCATTAAGAGCACATTCCGTAATCCATAGCTTTTAAGTTCTTAGTCCGCACGAATGTTCCTTATTCCGTATGTATTGGTGACTTGGTTATTTACCAAGTGTTTGACGACACTCACTCTTGTCCGGATCAGGATTATGTATCCTGTCCTTAGCTTTGCTCTCACGGGTGTATCTCCGGATTAATAACATATCTTCTGCAACGATCAAAGAAACACAAAAGATCTCAGATCAAATTACATAAGGCTTTATCAGCATTATCCAAATTATGGGCTTGATCCAACAATCTCCCCCAATTATGGATATGCCCAAACCCTTTGTAATCTGATCTGGTAGGCAGTGCAAAAAGATAACATTCAGAATATACATCACAACCATTTTCATTTATCAGCAACAGAATACAATTTAGCCTTTACACAAGATTTTCATTAAGATACATAAGGCTTACTATACTTGAAGATCATTGTTGTTGCCTTCTCGCTAAGCTCCATTGTCTGCTTCATCGTATAAGTGGTGTGTTGGCTCCAAGATTTGTCCACAGTTAAGAATGACTTGATGAAGTAACAGACAAAGGCCCCGCAGCTATCTCCATCTGGCTGTTGTGGCACTTGCTTCTTGCCCCAGAATGTCGCCTTCAGCTTCTTAGTTGGTCTCAAAGGAGTGATGCCCAACTTTTCATATAATCCGGCTTTCTTCACAGCTTCAGTCAACCTCAGACACAGTGGTTCCCATTGATTCTTTCTTACATACTGCTCTACAATCTGATGAGAATCAATCAGAATCATCTATTTGGACTGAATCATGAAGACGGCCATCATGAAATGTGGCAACATGATCCGGTACGGAATGAGGATAGTTGAGAGAGTACTCCATGGCTTGCTATCCTCCGCAGTTCCATCGATAAAGGACTGAATAATATCTATACTGGGAAGATAGCCCTCATTCCAGTATGGCAGAACTTCAAACAAGTGGTCGTCCTTGTACAGAGATGGAAACAGCCTCATCTCCATTTTAGCAGCCCAAGAGAAGTTGTCAATGTCGTCTGTTGTAAAGAGGCCTTTCTCCGAACAAAGGGTCCGAATGTCATCCGGGGAGAAAGGGTACAGGTCAGAGAGACATCTTCTCTCGACAGAAGACACAACATATGACTTCATTGCCTTACGCACGCTTTCATCCACATCAGAAGGGTCACACGCCGCGTATGATGGGAGGAAGGTGTTAGCTGCGGATGGAGAGGATGGAGGAAGAGCTGCACTCGAGGAGCTTGGCTGAGAGAAGCGGCTACATTTGGGGATTTGAACTCCCGGAAGCAATGAAGAGGCAGGCCGCTTCTCAGCACGAGTGGATGGTTGTGGTGCAGGAGGAGCAGAAGGATCAGATAACACTCTCTCCCCCTATTTGGCAGATCGCCGGGAAGCAACGGGAGGGCGAGCCATCGTTTGCACCAGGTCCGCGAAGGAGGTAGACAAGGAGTGGACAGACGAGGTGACGAGATCCATCTTCTGTTCCATGGAAGTGGAGGAGTCAGTGAGAGCGGATAGGAGTTGGGCGCCAAGAGCATCAACCTTGGCGGCGATGGCAGATATTTGGGCGCTATGAGCTTAGGCGTGTCGGTCCAGCTGGGCGGAGAGCACAACGTCGGAGTGAACCATGCCAAAAGAAAGCCTTAGCAGGGGAAGGACTTCGTGCGGCATGGACCGGGCTGGAAGGGGTAGGGAACGGCACATCTGGAATGGAGGCCGGCGTAAGAAAGCCTTGATCCAAGTTCCAGATGATCATGGTCTCCGGGGATTGGGTATGGCGAGTGTAAAACACCCGGAGATCGGTGTTAGGAATGGAGGCGGTGTGGGCAAGGCTGAAACAGAGCCATAGGTCCGTTAGGGTGTCGGCGGAGAGATGATCAAGGTAATCTCGGGGTTGAGGTAGGGGAGGCAAAGGAGCTTCCGAAAGAGATTCCGGGACATCAGCAATAGCAGCAGCAACGACAGTATCAACCACGGCAGCAACAGCGGAAGTGGAGGGAGTGGGGACATCCGCAGCAGAAGGGGCTGAAGAAACAGCTCTAGGGGCACTGCACTGAGATGGCCCCGCAACCTCGGAGGGTTCGGCACGGATGCTGTGCTGGGAGGCCCGAGAAATGGAGGGCGCAGCAACGGACCGAATCCGGGAGGATCGGTGAGCGGAGCTGACGTCAGGGGCATGGCTGTTGGAGGGGTCACCAACAGAACTGCCTTGTTGTTCCGAGGCAGGGAGAAGGCGGAGAGCTGCAGAGGGACGATGGGCTGTCATGTTTCCATCAGGCGTAAGATGGCGAAGGTAGTAAGCCGGAGGAAATGAAACAGCATCAGAGCGGACGAAATGGTCTGGATGAAGATGCCGGAAGACGATGCTAAGGATGCGCCGGAAGGAGAGATTCTTGGGTCCAGTCTGCAGCAGTCGGAACAAAAATGTCCCCCAATCCATCGGAAGACCTTCAAAAATGCCGTACATGGCCATAAGAAGATCGTACGGAACAGAGTCCAGAGCGGAAGTGCGAGCCAGTAGACAGTGACTTAGTATGACCGCCATACAGCGATAGCGGCCTTGGAAGGACTTCACCTTGTATTCCTTGCCTTTAAAGGTGCAACCCATAGAAGCCACCATGGGATCGGCATCAGGGCGCTGCGGTTCACTGGGGGGTAGGCTGAGAGCAGCACGGAGAACGTCTAGGGTAATGATGATGGATTCACCGCGAACATAGGAGATGATGGAGTCGGTGGTACAACGGATCCTTTGGTAGTACTCGAGAATGTCATCTACAAGAAGATCGACAGGATTGGAGATCAAGTCGAGTATTTGAGAGGCTGCTAGAAGAGGGCGAAGATTGGAAAACCAGGCCGGAGGGTTAGAGATAGCGCTTCAATCGACCAGATGGCCGGGATTGACGCCGGAAAGAGAGGTTTTGGGTGCCATTGTAGATGAAAGTTGAAGGGCGAGAGGGAAGGCGAGGTCTTAGGGATTGAAGAAGCAACGAGAGTTTTAGGGATTGAAATGAGTAACACTCGTGCTTCGCAAGAATAACTAGAATATATAAGACCGAGTCCGTAAATGTCAACGGGTCTAGGAATGTAGCGAGTGAAACAGTAAACCGCTTGACAGGCTGATGTCATGAGTCTTGATATCGATGCGCCTCCGAATTAAAAGATGACGTGGAGATGTCATTACCAAGGAAGGGTAACAGTTGTTTGCTTTCCGGGGAAGTGTGAGCATCCCGAGATATGCATTTAATGAAACATCATGATTCCTCCTCAAAAGCACGCGATATATAATAAGACATGGATTATCGCAATTGGACAGTGTCTGGAGTCCGGAGGAAAGAACCGACAATCATCAGGAATTAATGATAGTCGAGTGACGAGTATCCGGATGAAAAGTAGACCGTGTCCGTAGTAACAGAGTGCAGTGAGAGAAAAGTAGATTCCTTTGCTTGTCAATAAGTCGAAGAGAAGAGAAGTACCACAATACTTTAAATCCAAGACTATAGACTGGATTTATCGATAAGATTGCAAAGAAACTCTGAACCTATAGCTTCACAAAAATAAGCTAAGAGTACGAAGGCTTAACAGGTAAGGATTAGTACGGATTAGGAGAAAATAGTCAATGAAGAGCTGTATAATCCGAGCTAATGAGTAGTAGAAATTATGCATTACAAAGAATGAAATAGACAGATACATACTAGAGAATGATCAATGTGACTGAATCAGGGCATATGTCAGATAATAAATACACAAGTTCATATAGGTCAACATAGCGAAACCGTCCTGCTGAACGACGTAGCTAAGATTAATTAAAAATCATATGATTTGACCAAACTAGGATTCATGAGTGAAAAATGAGGACGTGGACACATGTCAAAAGCAAGCAGTTGATTATCCGATTAAATTGCATGGTTGAAGAAAAAAAATACATCCAAGCATGCAGCAATTCTATTTCAACAACGCATGTCCAGTCAGATCCGAAAGTAAAGGTTTAGAGGAGGGAGTATTTGAGACATATTAGGGGGTTATTACTGGGGTAATAGATGAAGCTTAGGCTCCCCCGTAGATCATGCGATCCTCTCAATGAAAGGCTCCCCCTCGAATAAACAGCCAGGAAAGAGGTCATGAGACATATACGGGGGGTATTACTTGAATAATTTATAAAGCATTTTCTCCCCCGTAGATTGTGCAATCCTCTCGGTAGACCTTTCTGGCTTAAAGAAATTTAGCACGGTCTATCGTTTTTAGGAAACTATACTTCAGAAGCTGACCAGACTGCGATTGTATATTCATCCACCAGGCATTCCGAGCTAACCCATTTCATTTCTTCAACAATACATGTTAATCGAGTAATCTAAATGAACAGGCATTTGTCATGTGGTGATCAGTGGAAATTAAGATCATGAAACCAGAATGAGGTTAATCATATAAACTTTAATCATGTTTGCTTAAACGACTTCAGTCGGGAAACGCAAGCATCCTCCCATGTATGAAGTTGCTATCAATATCAGAAGCATGAAGCACATTAGACAGTAAGTATGATCATCATTAAGATCAGTATGTATCTGCTACTATCAATAAAAGCACAATGCATGTTCTGAAAACAACTACTGATGGATAACAGGTGAGAAGCTATGCAGAAAAGTCGAGCATACCTAATTTGAGAAGAAGTTCAGAAAATCTTACATCAGGTAGGGGCTTCGTGAGTATATCCACCAGTTGATCTTCAGTAGCAACATGTTCCAGGGATATGTGCTTTTTAAGAACATGATCGCGAATGAAATGATGCCTGACCTCAATATGTTTTGTCTTTGGATGCATGACGGGATTATTGCTGATAGCAATAGCACTGGTATTGTCACAGTAAAGTGGGACAGATGTCATGTTGAAGCCATAGTCAGTAAGTTGACTTTGCATCCAGAGAAGCTGTACGCAGCAACTCCTAGCAGTTATATATTCCGCTTCAGCAGTAGATGTTGATACGGAATTCTGCTTCTTACTGAACCAAGAGATCAATTTGTTTCCAAGGAATTGGCATGTACCATTGGTGTTTTTCCTATCGATGCGACACCTGGCAAAATCAGCATCAGAATATCCGGATAAGGCGAAGTTGGACTCTTGTGGGTACCAGAGTCCCAAATTAATTGTCCCTTTGAGATACCTTAATATCCGTTTTACATGAAGCATATGTGACTCTTTGGGATTCGCCTGATATCTTGCGCAGATGCAAGTTCCAAACATTATGTCCAGGCAACTTGTTGTAAGATACAGCAAGGATCCAATCATCCCTCTGTATTCAGTCACATTCACTGATTTACCATCAACATCTGGGTCTAACTTGGCATTGACTGGCATTGGAGTTTTGACGGGAGACGAACCTTCCATACCAAACTTCTTGATTAAGTCACGAGTATACTTAGCTTGGTTTATGAAGGTCCCTTCCATCAGTTGTTTGACTTCGATCCCAAGGAAGTAAGACGGTTCTCCCATCATACTCATCTCAAACTTGCCAGTCATCAACTTGGCGAATTCATCACAAAGTTTCAGATTAGTTGATTCGAAAATGATATCATCCACGTATATCTGTACGATCAGAGTATGTCCTTTCTCTTTCCGTAAGAATAGCGTGGTGTCAATCTTCCCTTTTTGAAAGTTGTGAGCAAGTAAGAATTCCGAAAGTGTGTCGTACCAGGCTCTTGGAGCTTGCTTCAATCCATACAAAGCTTTCCTTAGTTTGTAAACCACATGTCCAGCCTTGGGTTCAATGAAACCTGGAGGTTGTTCAACGTACACCTCCTCTTGAAGATCTCCATTCAGGAATGCACTTTTGACGTCCATTTGATAAACTATGAAGTTTTCATATGAAGCATACGCCAGAAACATTCGGATTGCCTCAAGTCTTGCCACTGGAGCAAAGGTCTCATCATAGTCTATTCCTTCTTCTTGACGATATCCTTTGGCTACCAGTCTGGCTTTGTTCCGGATTACAATTCCATCCGTATCAAGCTTGTTCCGAAACACCTATTTAACTCCTATGACTTGCTGAGACTTAGGCCTTGGTACTAGAGTCCACACATTATTTCTCTTAAATTGATTCAGCTCTTCTTGCATGGCTTCTATCCAATTCGAATCCTGAAGAGCTTCATCCACCACCTTTGGTTCTATTTGAGATAGAAAACACGAGTAAAGACACATGTTTGAGGTGGCTACTCCTGTTCTTACACCAACAGTAGGATCACCAATCACTTGATCTGAGGGATGGTTTCGGGTCCATCTGTAATTCTGTGCATGTGATGGTTGATCTTGAATAATTTGAAGCTCTGCCAGGTTGGGTGGTTCAGGTGTATCTGCTAGTTGAGCTTCTTCCGGACCAGATATTTCCGTATTAGAAGGTACGGTAAAACTAGGTGGTTCTTCAACACTGTTTCTTTCAGTGTTAACTGGTCCGGACGGACTTGAAGGTGCTCCGGAATTTTGGGTATCCGTAGAAGTATGTCCGGAGCTTAACGGTAGTCCTGAGCTTAAAGATTAGCTTCATCAAAAGTCACATGGATAGTGATGGTCCCTTGGAGCCTAAGGGGGGGGGGTGAATAGGCTCTTATTAAAACTCTTTCCTTTCTCTCAAGACACAAACACTTATCTAGTTTAAGTGATAAAATCACTGCGGAAGATAACCAGATAGTGGAAGTATTTTGTTTTATTATCACAAGATGAATACAACAAAATAGAAGCAAAACTCTCTTACACTCTGTTTACAAATGAACTCACACACTAGCCAAGTTCTATCTCTAAAGATGATAAAGCTCCTCTATTTTTCGACTTATTTTTTTCTAATGTATAAGTATGAATATTTATACAAAACATTCCTAAGAGACAACCTTGGAACTTGTAGTTCCAGAATGCGTTCCGCACTAACTATCCCTCAGTAATCTCTCTGCCTTGACTGCTGCGGATTGTGGAGCTCAAGATCTTGGATTTGAAGAGTATAAGTGTCTCTGTGAGTTCCGAGATACAATTAAGGTTGTGTCCACATATCCGGATGATCCACGTGTAAGATTCTTCAGGTTCTCAATACATTCGTCTTACATCGGGACACCACGAGCCGATAACTTTAAATGCGGTTTAGTTGGAGCAGTGTCTTCTTGGTCCGGTGTAATTTTCCTTACTCCGTAGCTAATGAAGCTCGGAACCTTACTCCGTGTCAATGGTTGCTTACTCCGTATCTATTTAGTACTGGAATCCTTAGTCCGTGTCAGCGCTTCCTTACTCCGCATGTAAGTTCCTTACTCCGTATGTAAGTTCCTTACTCCGTATGTAAGTTCCTTACTCCGGGCGAGTCTTGAAAAGTCTGATAACTTATTCCGTGTCAGCGCTTTCTTACTCCGCATGTAAGTTCCTTACTCCGTATGTAATTTCCTTACTCCGTATGTAATTTCCTTACTCCGTATGTAAGTTCCTTACTCCGGGCGAGTCTTGAAAAGTCTGATAACTTATTCCGTGTCAGCGCTTTCTTACTCCGCATGTAGGTTCCTTACTCCGCACTTATCCTTTAAGTTCTTAGTCCGTAGGATTGTTCCTTATTCCGTATGTATTTGTTACTTGGTTATTTACCAAGTGTTTGACGACACTCACTCTTGTCCGGATCTGGATTATGTATCCTGTCCTTAGCTTTGCTCTCACGAGTGCATCTCTGGATTAATAACATATCTTCTGCAATGATCAAATAAACACAAAAGATCTCAGATCAAATTACATAAGGCTTTATCAGCATTATCCAAATTCTGGGTTTGATCCAACAATCTCCCCCAATTATGGATATGCCCAAACCCTTTGTAATCCGATCTGGTAAGCAATGCAAAAGAATAACATACGTAATACGCAACACAACCAATTTCATTAATCAGTAACTAAATACAATTCAGCCTTAATACAAGTTTTTCACTAAGGTACATAAGGCTTACTATACTTGAAGATCATAGTTGATGCCTTCTCTCTTAGCTCCATTGTCTGCTTCATCGTAAATGTGGAGTGTTGGCTCCAATGTTTGTCCACGATTAAGAACGACTTGATGAAGTGACAGACAAAGGCTCCGCAGCCTATCTCCATCCGGTTGTTGTGGCACTTGCTTCTTGCCCCGGAATGTCGCCTTGAGTTTCTCGGTCGGACGCGGGGGTGTGATACCCAACTCTTCATATAATCCGGCTTTCTTCACGGCTTCGGTTACCCTGAGACACAGAGGTTCCCATTGATTCTTCCTAATGAAGTGCTCCACAATCTGATGAGAATCAATGAGAATCATCTGCTTGGACTGAATCATGAAGACAGCCATCATGAAGTGTGGCGACATGATCCGGTACGGAATGAGGATGGTTGAGAGAGTTTTCCATGGCTTGCTATCCTCGGCCAGTTCCTTCGATGAAAGTCTGAATTAACTCCACACCTGGGAAGATAGCCCTCATTCCAACATGGCAGAACTTCAAACAAGTGCCCATCTTCGTAAAGAGATGGAAACGGCCTCATCTCCATTTTAGCAGCTCTCGAGAAGTTGTCAATGTCTTCTCGTAGTAAAGAGTCCTTTCTCCGAACAAAGAGTCCGAATGTCGGCCGGAGAGAAAGGGTACATTTCGGAAAGACATCTTCTCTCGCAGAAGACGCAAGATAAGATTTCATTGCCTTGCGCAAGCTTCCATCCGCATCGGACGGGTCAAACTCCGCATAGGATGGGAGGAAGGTATCACTGCGGATGAGGAGAATGGAGGAGGAGCCGGAGGTGCAGTAGAGGAGCTTGGTTGAGAGAAGCGGCTTCGTTTGGGAATTTGAACTCCCGGGGCACGAAGTGGCAGGTCGCTTCTCGGTCCGAGTAGATGGTTGTGGGGCGGAAGGAGTAGACGGATCGGATGACACTCTCTCCCCCGGTTTGGCGGATCGCCAGGAAGCAACAGGAGGACGAGCCATCGTATGCGCCGGATCCGCGAAGGAAGTAGACGGTGAATGGACGGAGGTGGCGACAAGATCCATTTTTGCTCCATGGAAGTGGAGGAGTCGGTGAGAGCGGAGAGGAGTTGGGCGCCGAGGGCATCAACTTTGGCAGCAATGGCGGAAATTTGGGCGCTTTGAGCGTGGGCATGTCGGTCCAGCTGAGCGGAAAGCACAGCATCGGAGTGGACCGTGCCAAAAGAGGCACGCCCAAGTACTAACTCCGGAGCTTTGGAGGACTCCCCCGCATGAACAGGAGCAGGAGTGCGGTGGGCAGAGGAGTCCGCAGGAGTATCAGTAGCAGCAGGAGCATCCGGAGCATCAGAGGCATCCGGAGCATCGGAGGCATCCGGAGCATTGGAGGCATCCGGAGCAAGAGACCCGCTTTGACCAGACAAGTCAACCACGGGAATCGCGGCGGCAGGAGAAGAGGGTCCAGCCTTAGCAGTAGAAGGACTTCGGGTAGCAGGGACTGGGCCGGAGGGTGTAGGGAACGACACATCGGGAATGGCAGCCGGCATAAGAAAGCCGTGGTCCAGATTCCAGATGATCATGGTCTCCGGGGATTGGGTATTGCTTGTGTAAAACACCCGGAGATCGGTGTCAGGAATGGAGGAGGTGTGGGCTAGGCTGAAACGGAGCCAAAGGTCCGTTAAGGTGACGGTGGAGAGATGGTCAAGGTAATCTCGGGGTTGAGGTAGAGGAGGCAAAGGGGCTTCCGGAGAAGCAGCTGGGACATCAGCGGTGGCGACAGCAACAGCGGTAGTAACCGCGGCAGCTATAGCGGATGTGGAGGGAGTGGGGACATCAGCAGCATAGGGGGCGGAGGAAACAGCTTTAGACGCACTGCGCTGAGAGGGCCCCGCAACCTCGGACAGTTCAGCACGGACGCTTGGCTGGGAGGCCCGTGAGTGGGAGGGCGCAGCAACGGACCGAATCCGGGAGGATCGGTGGGCAAAACTGACCTCGTGGGCTTGGCTGTCGGAGGGGTCACCAACAGAGCTGCCTTGTTGTTCCGAGGCAGGGAGAACGCGGAGAGCTACAGTGGGACGGCGAGCTGTCATGTTCCCGTCCGGCGTAAGGTGACGAAGGTAATAAGCCGAGGGAAACGAGACAGCATCAAATCGGGCGAAATGGTCCGGACGTAGATGCCGGAAGACAATGCTGAGGATGCGCCCGAAGGAATGGTTTTTGGAACCATTCTGCAAGCAAACGAAATAAGAACATCCCCCAATCCATCGGAAGACCTTCAAAAACGCCGTACATGGCCAAGGAGAAGATCGTACGGAACCGAGTCCAGGGCTGATGTGCGAGCCCATAGGCATCGACTTAGAATAGTCGCCATACATCGATAGCGACCCTGGAAGGATTTCACCTTGTATTCCTTCCCCTTGTTCGTGCAACCCATAGAAGCCGCCATTGGATCGGCATCCGGGGCGCCGTGGTTCACCAAGAGGTAGGTGGAGAGCAGCGCGGAGAACAAACTGGAGTGATGATGATGGATTCACCGCGGACATAAGAGGTGATGGAATCGGTGGTGCGGCGAATCCGTTGGTAATACTCAAGAATGTCATCGATAAGAAGATCGACGGGATTGGAGACCAGGGCGAGTATGTGCGAGGCTTCAAGAAGAGGGCGAAGCTGGAAAAACCAATCCGGAGGATCGGAAACAACATTCCAATCAACTAGATGGCCAGGATTAACGCCTGGAAAGAGAGATTCTGGGTGCCATTGCAGATTTGATGGGAAGGAAAAGAGGAAAGGTGAGGTCTTGACGGTAGAAGAAGCAACGAGAGGTTTAGGGATTTGAAATGAGCAATACTCGTGCTTCGCAGAATGATCGGAACATATAAGACCGAGTCCGCAAATGTCGGCGGGTCTAGGAATGTGCGAGTGAGATAGGGACCCGCGCGACATGCTGATGTCATTAGTCTGGATATCGATGCGTCTCCGAATAAAACGATGTCGTGGAGACCGCATGACCAAGTAGAGATTACAACTGGTGGCCATCCAGAGAAGTGTGTGTGCAACCCGAGATATGCATTTAATGAATCATCATTATTCCTCCTCAAAAGCATGCGACATATGAGTATACGTGGATTATCACAGTTGAACAATGTCAGGAGTCCGGAGGTAAGAGCCGACACTCATCCGGAGTTAATAATATTCGTGAAAGAGTATCCGGATGAATAATAGACCTTGTCCGTCGTAAACGAGTTTGGTGAGAGAGTAGAGTAGATTCCTTTGCAGTCAAAAAGTCGAAGAGAAGAGAAGTACCACAACACTTCAAATCCGAGACTATGGACTGGATTTATCAATACGGTTGCAAAGAAAATTTGAACCTGTAGCTAAATAAAGATATACTGAAAACACAAAAGCTTAACAGGCAAGGATTAGTACGGATTAGAGATGAAAATCAGTGAAAAACAACATAATCCAAACCAATGAGAAACCGAACTCATGCATAGCTAAGAATGTAGTAGACGTATGCAACGTGAAAGTGATCAATATTACTGAATCAGGGCATATGTCAGATAGCAATACACAGGTTCATATAGGTCAACATAGCGAAACCGTCTTGCTGAACAACGTAGCTAAGATTAATTAAAGATCATATGATTTGGCTACATTAGGATTCATGAGGGAGCAATGATAAAGCGAACACATGTCAAAAGAAAGCAGATGATTAGTCGATTAAAATGCATGGTTGAAGAAGAAAATACATCCAAACATGCCACTTTTCTGATTTAAAACAGCATGTCCAGTCAGATCCGGAAGTAAAAGTTTAGAGGAGGGAGAATCCGAGACATATTAGGGGTTCATTGCTGCTCCCCCGTAGATCATTTAATCCTCTCAATGAAAAGCTCCTCCTCAGATAGACAGTCAGGAAAGAGGTCATGAGACATATACGGGGGGTATTACTGAATAATATATAAAGTATTTTCTCCCCGTAGATTGTGCAATCCTCTCGGTTGACCGTTCCGATTTGTAGTTCAGCACTGTCTATCTTATTAGAAAACTATACTTAAGTGATCGACCGCATTTGAGTATTCATCCACCAGGCATTCCAAGCTAGCCCATTTCACTTCTTCAACTATGCATGTTAATAGAGTAATCTAAATGAACATGCTTTTGTCATGTGGTGATTAATGGAAGTTAAGATCATGAACCCGAAAGAGGTAAATCATATAAACTGTAATTTTGTTAGCTTTAAACGACTTCAGTCGGGAAACGCAAGCATCCTCCCATTATGAGGTTGAGATTAATATCAGAAACATGAAACCGTTAAACAGTAAGTATAATCAGCAATACAGTCAGTGAGTTTCTACTACTTTCAGTAAACGTACAATGCATGGTCTGTGAGTAAATATACTGTTGGGTAATTCAAATGAGAAGCTATGCAGAGAAGTCGAGCATACCTAATCGGAAGAGTAGTTCAGAAAACCTCGTATCAGGTAGGGGCTTTGTAAGTATATCTGCTAATTGATCTTCAGTGGCAACATGTTCCAGTGAAATATGCTTTTTGAGAACATGATCGCGTATGAAGTGATACCTGACCTCAATGTGCTTCATCTTAGGATGCATGACAGGATTGTTGCTGATGGCAATTGCACTAGTGTTGTCACAATAAAATGGAATAGAGAACATGTCGAATCCGTAGTCAGTAAGTTGACTTTGCATCCAAAGTAGCTGTGCTGCAACAACTTCCAAGCGCTATATATTCCGCCTCAGCAGAGAGGTTGATACGGAATTCTGGCTTCTTATCGAACCATGAGATCAATCTATTTCCAAGAAACCGACACGTACCGCTTGTGCTTTTCCTGTCGATGCGACATCCAGGAAGTCGGCATCGAGTACCCCGGATAAGGTGAAGTTGGACTCCTTTGGGTACTAGAGTCCCAAATTCATCGTCCCTTTGAGATACCTTAATATCCGTTTTACATGAAGCATATGTGACTCCTTGGGATTCGCCTGGTATCGTGCACAAATGCAAGTTGCAAACATAATGTCTGGGCAACTTGCTGTAAGATACAGCAAGGATCCGATCATCCCTCGTAGTCAGTCACATTTCTCGATATGCCGTCCACATCCGGATCTAACTTGGCACCGACAGGCATGGGAGTTTTGACGGGAGATGAACCTTCCATACCAAACTTCTTAATAAGATCGCGAGTGTACTTAGCCTGATTAATGAAGATTCCTTCCTTTAATTGTCTGACTTCAATTCCAAGGAAGTAGGACAGTTCTCCCATCATGCTCATTTCAAACTTGTCTGTCATCAACTTAGCAAACTCTTCACAAAGCTTCGGATTTGTTGATCCGAAAATGATATCATCCACGTATATTTGTACGATCAGAGTGTGTCCTTTCTCTTTTCGTAAAAATAGGGTGGTGTCTATCTTCCCTTTTTGGAAGTTATAAGCAAGAAGGAATTCTGACAGTGTGTCGTACCAGGCTCTTGGAGCTTGCTTCAAACCATATAGTGCTTTCTGAAGTTTGTAGACAAGATGTCCTACCTTAGGTTCAATGAAGCCGGGAGGTTGTTCAACATACACCTCCTCTTGAAGGTCTCCATTCAGGAATGCGCTCTTGACGTCCATTTGATAAACTATGATGTTTTCATATGAAGCATACGCCTGGAAACATTCGGATTGCCTCAAGTCTTGCGACCGGAGCAAAGGTTTCATCATAATCTATTCCTTCTTCTTGACGATATCCTTTGGCTACCAGTCTGGCTTTGTTCCGGATTACTATTCCATCCGTATCAAGCTTGTTCCGGAACACCCATTTAACGCCAATGACTTGCTGAGACTTAGGCCTTGGTACTAAGGTCCACACATTATTTCTCTTAAATTGATTCAGTTCTTCTTGCATGGCTTCTATCCAATTCGAATCTTGAAGAGCTTCATCTACCACTTTTGGTTCTATTTGAGATAGAAAACACGAGTAAAGACTCATGTTGGAGGTGGCTGCTCTTGTTCTTACACCAACAGTAGGATCACTAATCACTTGATCTGAGGGATGGTTTCGGGTCCATCTATAATTCTGTGCATGTGTTGGTTGATCTTGAACAATTTGAAGCTCTTCCAGATTGGGTGGTTCAGTTGTATCGACTGGTTGAGCTTCGTCCGGAGTAGATGTTTCCGTATTGAGAGGTACGGATGAACTAGTTGGTTCTTCAACACTGTTTCTTCCAGTGTTAACTAGTCCGGACGGACTTGAAGGTGCTCCGGAATTTTGTGTATCCGTAGGAGTATGTCCGGAGCTAAATGGTAGTCCGGAGTCAGAGTCATCCGTAGCATCATCCATAAAATTTCGTTGTGTTTCGCTGATGCCACGTGGTTGGTCAAGATATGTAACAGGAATATTCATAAACTTCAAGTAATCGATGTTGCTGTCCATGACCTGCATATTGGAATTTGAAGAACTGACTTTTGACCAAACGAGATTAGCTTCATCAAAGGTCACATGGATAGATTCTTCAACTTTAAAAAGTTTTCTATTGAAGACCCGATAAGCCTTGCTATGTAGTGAGTACCCGACAAAAATCCCATCATCAGATTTTGGTTCAAATTTATTCCGGGTCTCTTTACCATTGATCAGTATATAGCAAGTACACCCAAAAGCTCTGAAATGTGAAATTGAAGGTTTTCGTCCTCTCCACATCTCATAGGGTGTTTTCATGGTAGATTTATTTATTAGAGTTCCGTTTCGAACATAGCAGGCGGTGGACACGACTTCACCCATGGACCGAGAGGAAGCGTTGCCCTCGCTAACATGGATCTACCAGCTTCAACTAAAGTTCGATTCTTGCGCTCGCCTACCCCATTTTGTTGTGGGGTTCTGGGGAGCAAAGAAGTCATCTCGTATGCCCTGTTCAGAACAATATGATCTCATTTCGAAAAATCAAATTCTATACCATGATCACTCCTGATGCATTTAATGCTCGGTCCTTGTGAGTTGCTTATCCAGTTGAAGAGATCTACAAGATGTTCAAAAGTTTGATCCTTTGATTTCAGGAACATCACCCATGTGTATCTGGTGAAATCATCGATAACCACAAGGGTATATCTCGCACCAGCTAGTGATGAAACAGGATATAGGACCACAGAGGTCCATATGAAGAAGTTGTAGAGGAGCAGTTATTGAGTTAACCGATTTGCTCTTAAAGCCGTGTTTGGTCTGTTTACCAAGTTGGCATTCTCGACAGAGAGTGTCTCTTGGAGAACTTGAGTTTGGGTAGACCGGTGACAAGATCAAGTGACGCTAATTTAGACAAAGTCTTAAAGTTTAAATGTGCGCATTGCTTGTGCCATAACCAACTATCTTCATCTGTTGCTTTCGTGAGGAAGCATACAGGGTCAGAAGAATTATTTCTTAAGACCACTGAGTATATGTCCCCATCTCTTGATCCGGATAACTTAACATCTCCTGGATAAGTTTTCTCTTCTTGTCAGGTGTTGGACAAAAAGGAAACAAGAAATCCTTTGTCACATAGCTTATCGACACTTAGCAAATTATGCTTTAAACCTTCGACTAGTGCAACTTTAGTGATTGATACACAGCCATTAGTTAAAGTGCCATACCCGACAGTCTTACCTTTGCTGTTGTCGCCATATGAAACGGATGGACCTTGTTTATCATTAACTTCTACAAGCAGAGTTTGATCACCCATCATATGTCCGGAGCATCCACTATCAAGGATCCACTTGCTTTTATTGATCTTTAACTTCAAGTGATCCGGCAATGCATTCCAGAGATGCTCCTGAAAGACAACAGTTTACACTTTTGGTGCCCAAACTTGTCTCGGGCGGTTAGAGAGAGCAGCAGTATTGTCAACATTTACGGATTTGATTTTGCTAGGACTCTTAGCTTTCCAAGTTGACATTAACTTGTTAGTTTCAGCTACTTCTTTTATTTGGGTTTTCTTGGGAGAGACACTCCTTTTAGATTTAGATTTTGTTTTGCTCGAAGAACCCCTTTTATAAAACTGATCTTTATTGGATTGAAATTGATTACAAAGCCAGCTATCAGATAGACTCCAACATTCATAGTGATAATGACCCATTTCCCTACAGATGGAACAGACACTATAATGTGAATTACAAAACAGGGATACAGGTCTCTTAGATTTTACGATTTTCTACTGTTCCCTGTGGCCTAATCCATTACGTTTGGGTGACGCGCTCTTGGCCCTAAATGCGTCGGCCTTAGCCTTGTCTTTCTTTTTGGGTGCTACGGTTTTGGCTTTAACTGCAGCAGCCTTCCCTTCATCTTTAGTTACGGGTCTTCTTGGTTCGGGAAGTGCGAAATGACCTCTGCTCCACCGTCATAAACTATGGTGCCACCTGAAATGAAACCATCCAATGGTTTAGATGTACTAACAGGATATAAGTTGGTTAGTTTAGGAGTGAAATCCGGAGGACACTCAGTAGCTTGAGCTATGGAAGTTGATGGTTCGGAACCTAGGCCAGGTTTGACTCGGATGTCGTCAGGATCAGTCCTAAAGGTAGAGGCTATTTCCCCGGATTTTAGCCACTTACGATTTATTTCCTTTTCCTGTTCCAGTTCATTTTCGAGTCTTTTTACTATAACTTTTAGGACTAAGAGATTGGTATTTAACAAATGATTTTCAGCTCTTAGATCATGATACCAAGCTTCTTTTCCTCCAAGTCGGTGACGTCCTTTCGAGTCTATTAATAGTAAATTCAAGACGTTTATTCCGACTTTCCATATCTTTGTACATTTGAGTAATTATTAGTCTCTCATTCTTTTCATGATCACATGCAGTAGTAAGAGATTCTAATTTACTCAGGAGCTCGAAGATAGAAGGTACCTCGTATTTGCCATGAGGCGGACGTTCGGCTTAGTGGTCGGCTCATCATCCGAGGATTCCTCCTCTTCTTCCGAGCCACTCATGTATTTTGTCACGAGCGCCTTCCTCTTGCTCTTGCCGTTATCCGAGGTGGAGCGGCGAGGAGTTACCTTGTCACTTTTCTCGGCCACTTTTGTTTTGAACCTGCATTCCTTGGCCCGGTGACCGGTTTTCCCACGGTTGAAACATTCCTGGGAACTGGACTCCGGTCGCTCCTTCCTTTGGAACGATGATGATGAGCGTCTTCGAACCCTTTTCTCGCTTTTCCGTAGGAATCGCTCAAAGGATTTGACAAGAAGGGCTATCTCCTCCTCCTCGTCGAATCGAATTGTCGGATACGTCCGTATCATCATTCCTCAGTATGTTTAGACATTGTAGCTTTGAGAGCTACCCCCTTTTCTTTCCGAGCTATTTTCTCATCTCTCGTCGAGTACTTAAACCCGACTTCGTGAGTCCGCAGCTCTCCATACAGTTCTTCAAGGGGAACATCTTGCGCAGTTTTTGTCGATTGCATCTGGAGTTGTTTGGAGTAGTAGCGATCCGGCAAGGAGCGAAAGAACTTGTCATTAATCTGGGATTGAGAATAATGCTCATTGACGGTCTTGACTCAAGAATGAGCTTGCCGAATCTCCGATAGATGCTTTCAAGTGATTCGCCCGGTTTATGATTAAAACTCTCAAAGTTACGTCCGAGAGTGCAGATCACATTCTCGCATCTGGGACCGACTCCCCTCATAGAGGATTGTCGGTTTGTCCCAAACGACTTTGCTTGTCGTGCAGCCCTGGACGTCGTGAAAGCCTCGGAATCCAAAGACGATGTAACATAAGCCGAGCCTTTTTACTAGCGCCCGCCAGGCTCTTTCATCGTTGGTAAGTTCAAGATCTGTCTTTGGTCTCCTAACTCCATGTTCTCCGATAGTCATCGGAATTGGAATCTCCTGATGAAGACATGGCCACATAAGATGATCATGGCATACCATAAACATCTTCATGCGAGCTTTCCACCTGGGAGAAAAGCTCAGGTGTGAATTTGGGCGGTTTCGTTAAAGTAAAACCGAACTCCGTGGTTGAGGAGCGGCGGCAGCAGCAGGTTGAGGTGGGTCGACATTTTCACTGCTGCTTCGATTCAGGATGGGCTCCTGTGCACCTCCGGAGTTAAGGCGAGTGTTGAATAGCATACTGCTTTCTTCGGCCATTTCTGAGATTGAAAGAGTGAGATCTCTACTTAGAACAAAGTAGAACTTGCTCTGATACCACTTGATGGTCCCTTGGAGCCTAAAGGGGGGGGTGAATAAGCTCTTATTAAAACTCTTTCCTTTCTCTCAAGACACAAACACTTATCTAGTTTAAGTGATAAAATCACTGCGGAAGATAACCAGGATAGTGGAAGTATTTTGTTTTATTATCACAAGATGAATACAACAAAATAGAAGCAAAACTCTCTTACACTCGTTTACAAATGAACTCACACACTAGCCAAGTTCTATCTCTAAAGATGATAAAGCTCCTCTATTTTTCGACTTATTTTTTTCTAATGTATAAGTATGAATATTTATACAAAACATTCCTAAGAGACAAACTTGGAACTTGTAGTTCCGGAATGCGTTCCGCACTAACTATCCCTTGGTAATCTCTCTGCCTTGACTGCTGCGGATTGTGGAGCTCAAGATCTTGGATTTGAAGAGTATAAGTGTCTCTGTGAGTTCCGAGATGCAATTAAGGTTGTGTCCACATATCCGGATGATCCACGTGTAAGATTCTTCAGGTTCTCAATACATTCGTCTTACATCGGGACACCACGAGCTGATAACTTTAAATGCGGTTTAGTTGGAGCAGTGTCTTCTTGGTCCGGTGTAATTTTCCTTACTCCGTAGCTAATGAAGCTCGGAACCTTACTCCGTGTCAATGGTTGCTTACTCCGTATCTATTTAGTACTTGAATCCTTAGTCCGTGTCAGCGCTTCCTTACTCCGCATGTAAGTTCCTTACTCCGTATGTAAGTTCCTTACTCCGTATGTAAGTTCCTTACTCCGGGCGAGTCTTGAAAAGTCTGATAACTTATTCCGTGTTAGCGCTTTCTTACTCCGCATGTAAGTTCCTTACTCCGTATGTAATTTCCTTACTCCGTATGTAATTTCCTTACTCCGTATGTAAGTTCCTTACTCCGGGCGAGTCTTGAAAAGTCTGATAACTTATTCCGTGTCAGCGCTTTCTTACTCCGCATGTAGGTTCCTTACTCCGCACTTATCCTTTAAGTTCTTAGTCCGTAGGATTGTTCCTTATTCCGTATGTATTTGTTACTTGGTTATTTACCAAGTGTTTGACGACACTCACTCTTGTCCGGATCAGGATTATGTATCCTGTCCTTAGCTTTGCTCTCACGAGTGCATCTCTGGATTAATAACATATCTTCTGCAATGATCAAATAAACACAAAAGATCTCAGATCAAATTACATAAGGCTTTATCAGCATTATCCAAATTCTGGGTTTGATCCAACAGATAGATTCTTCAACTTTAAAAAGTTTTCTATTGAAGACCAGATAAGCCTTGCTATGTACTGAGTACCTGACAAAAATCCCATCATCAAATTTTGGTTCAAATTTATTCGGGGTTTCTTTGCCATTTATCAATATATAACAAGTACACCCAAAAGCTCTGAAATGTGAAATTGAAGGCTTTCGTCCTCTCCACATCTCATAGGATGTTTTCGTGGTAGATTTATTTATTAGAGTTCTGTTCTGAACATAGCAGGCAGTGGACACAGCTTCAGCCCATAAACTGAGAGGAAGCGTTGCCCCTGCTAACATAGATCTGCCAGCCTCGACTAAAGTACGATTCTTGCGCTCAGCTACCCCATTTTGTTGTGGAGTTCTGGGCGTAGAGAAGTCATGCTGAATGCCCTGTTCAAAACAATATGATCTCATATCTAAAAAATCAAATTCTGTACCATGATCACTCCTGATGCACTTTATGCTTAGTCCTTGTGAGTTGATTATCCAGTTGAAAAGATCTACAAGATGCTCAAAAGTTTGATCCTTTGATTTCAGGAACATCACCCATGTGTATCTGGTGAAATCATTGATAACCACAAGGGTATATCTCACACCAGCCAGCGAAGGAACAGAAATAGGACCACAGAGGTCCATATGAAGAAGTTGCAGAGGAGCAGTTATTGAATTAACTGATTTGCTCTTAAAGCTATGTTTGGTCTGTTTGCCGAGTTGGCATTCTCGACAGAGAGTGTCTCTGGAGTATTTGAGTTTAGGTAGACCAGTGACAAGATCAAGCGATGCTAACTTAGACAGTGTCTTAAAGTTTAAATGAGCGCATCGCTTGTGCCATAACCAACTATCTTCATCTGAAGCTTTAGTGAGGAAGCATACAGGGTCAGAAGAATTATTTCTTAAGACCACTGAGTATATGTCCCCATCTCTTGATCCGAATAACTTTACATCTCCGGATAAGTTTTCCTTTACTGTAGAGGTGTTGGACATAAAGAAAACAGTAAATCCTTTGCAACATAAATTACTAACACTTAACAAATTATGCTTTAAACCTTCGACTAGTGCAACTCTAGTGATTGATACACAGCCGTTGGTTAAAGTGTCATACCCGACAGTCTTACCTTTGCTGTTGTCACCATATGAAACAGATGGACCTCGTTTTTCATTAACTTCTATAAGCAGAGTTTGATCACCCGTCATATGTCCGGAGCATCCACTATCAAGGATCCACTTGCTTTGATTGATCTTTAACTTCAAGTGATTCGGCAGTGCATTCCAGAGATGCTCCTGAAAGACAACAGTTTACACTTTTGGAGCCCAAACTTGTTTCGGGCGGTTAGAAAGAACAGCAGTAATGTCAATAGTTCTGGATTTAACTTTGCTAGGACCTTTAGCTCTCCAGGTTGACTTTAATTTGTTAGTTTCAGCTGCTTCTTTTATTTGGGTTATCTTGGGAGAGACACTCCTTTGAGGTTTAGCTTTTGTTTTGCTCGACGAACCCTTTTTATTGAACTGATCTTTATTGGTATGAATTTGATTACAAAGCCAGTTATCAGATAAACTCCAACATTCATAGTGATAATGACCTATTTTCCTACAAATGGAACAGACACTATAATGCGGAGTACAAATAGGGGATACAGATCTCTTAGATTTTACAAACTTTATACTCTGTTCCCTGTGGCCTAATCCATTGCGTTTGGGTGACGCGCTCTTGGCCCTAGATGCGTCAGCCTTAACCTTTTCTTTCTTTTTGGGTGCTACAGTTTTGGCTTTAACTGCAGCAGCCTTCCCTTCATCATTAGTTACGGGTGCTACTGCTTCGGGAAGTGCAAGAATGACCTCAACTCCACAGTCATAAACTATGGTGCCACCTGAAATGAAACCATCCAATAGTTTAGACGTACTAACAGGATATAAGTTGGCTAGTTTTGGAGTGAAATCCGGAGGACACTCAGTAGCTTGAGCACTGGAGGTTGATAATTCAGAGCCTAAGCCAGGTTTGACTCGAACATTATCCGGATCAGTCCTAAATGAAGAGGCTATTTCTTCGGATTTAAGCCACTTGCGATTTATTTCCTTTTCCTGTTCTAGTTCATTCTCTAGTCTTTTTACAATAACTTTTAGGCCTGAGAGATTGGTATTAAGTAGATGATTTTCAGCCCTTAGATCGTGATACCAAGCTTCTTTTCCTCTGAAGTCAGCTATGTCTTTTTCAAGTCTAGCAATAGTAAATTCAAGACGTTTATTCTGACTTTCCATATCTTTGTACATTTGACTAATTATTAGTCTCTCATTCTTTTCATGATCACGTTCAGTAACAAGAGATTCTATTTTACTCATGAGTTCAGAGATAGGAGGTACCTCAGTATTTGCCATGAGGCAGACATTCGGCTTAGGAGTTGGCTCATCATCCGAGGATTCCTCCTCTTCTTCCGAGCCACTGATGTACTTTGTCATGAACGCCTTCCTCTTGTTTTTGCTATTGTCTGAGGTGGCACGTCGAGGAGTAGCCTTGTCACTTTTCTTTGCCGTCTTAGGTTTGGATCTGCATTCCTTGGCCCAGTGACCGGGTTTCCCATAGTTAAAGCATTCTTGGGAGCTCGACTCCGATCGTTCCTTCCTTCTGGATGATGAGGAGCCTCTTCTGAATCCTTTTCTGCTTTTCCGAAAGAATCATTCAAAGGATTTAACAAGAAGAGCTATTTCCTCTTCTGCATCTGAGTCAGAATTCTCTGACTCATCCATATCATCCTCTTGATGATTACTGGAGCATTCCGTAGCTTTGAGGGCTACCCCTTTTTCTTTCCGAGCTATCTTCTCATCACGGTCAGTGTATCTGAATTTGACCTCATAAGTCCGAAGCTCTCCGTATATTTCCTCAAGGGCAGTAAACGGCCAGTTTTTGTCAGCTTGCATATGGAGCTGCTTGGAGTAGTAGCGATCCGGCAAGGATCGAAAGAACTTGTCATTGATTTGAGATTGAGTGTAGTGCTCATTGACAGTTTTTAGCTCTAGAATGAGCTTGCCGAATCTCTGATAGATGCTCTCAAGGGATTCGCCAGGTTTGTGATTGAAACTCTCAAAATTCTATCTGAGAGCACATATCACATTTTGCATCTGGGACTGACTCCCCTCATAGAGGATTGTCAGTTTATCCTGCACGACTTTTGCTGACGTGCAGCCCTGGACGTCCGTGAAAGCCTCGGAATCCAAAGATGATGTAACATAAGCCAGAGCCTTTTCACTAGCGCACTGCTAGGCTCTTTCATCGTTGGTAAGTTCGGCATCCGTCTTTGGCCTTCTAACTCCATGTTCTCCGATAGTCATCGGAATTGGAATCTCCTGATGCAGACAGGGCCACATGAGATGTTCATGGCATACCATGAACATCTTCATGCGAGCTTTCCACTGGGAGAAAAGCTCAGGTGTGAATTTGGGTAGTTTTGTCAGAGTAAAACTAGAACTCCGTGGTTGAGGAGCGGTGGCAGCAACAGGTTGAGGTGGATCAATGTTTTCACTGCTGCTTCGATTCGGGATGGGCTCTTGTGCACCTCCGGAGTTAAGGCGAGTGTTGAATAGCATACTGCTTTCTTCGGCCATTGCTTAGAGCAAAAGAGTGGGATCTCTACTTAAAACAAATAGACTTGCTCTGATACCACTTGTTGGTCCCTTGGAGCCTAGAGGGGGGTGAATAGGCTCTTATCGAAACTCTTTTTATTCTCTTATGACACAACACTTATCTAGTTAAGTGATAGAATCACTGCAGAAGACAACCAGATAGTGGAAGTATTTTATTTTATTATCAAGAGATAAGTACAACAAAATAGAAGCAAGACTCTCTTACACTCTGTTTTACAAAAGGATTCACACACTAGCCAAGATTATATCTTTGAGCTCTTGTGCATACACGAGGTTGATTCAGGCTCGCTCCCTCGCATACATACAATTCAAATATACAAGTATGAATATTTATACAAAGACATTCCTAAAAGACAACCTTGGAACTTGTAGTTCCGGAATGCGTTCAGCACTAACTATTCCTCGGTAATCTCTCTGCCTTGACTGCAACGGTTTGTGGAGCTCAAGATCTTGGGTTTGAAGACTATAAGTGTCTTTGTGAGTTCCCAAATATAATTAAAGTTCTGTCCACATATCCGGGTGATCCACGTGTAAGATTCTTCAGGTTCTCGACAAGTTTGTCTTACATCGGGACACCACGAGCTGATAATTTTAAATGCGGTAAGTTGAAGTAGCATCTTCTTGATCCGGTGTAATTTCCTTACTCCGTTGCTAACGAAGCTCGGAACCTTACTCTGTGTCAGTGGTTGCTTACTCCGTATCATTTGGTACTGAAATCCTTAGTCCGTGTCAGTGCTTCCTTACTCCGTGTGAATGAGAAGGTCGGAGTGCTTATTCCGTATCAGCGCTTCCTTACTCCACATGTAAGTTCCTTACTCCGTATGTAAGTTCCTTACTCCATATGTAAGTTCCTTCACTACAAGAAATTAGGCCTACCGTAACATCAAATGATAGCACTATTGAAAAAGTATTATAATATATAGGAATTAAAAAACATTCGCTGGGCAGTGGCTTGGTTTGGGTGGCGCGCTGAATATTTTTGGTGCACGGGATATTTTTTGTGAAATGTAAGTGTTACCGGCACATAGAACTTAAATCCCTCTCTTTTATTTCGACGTCGGTAAAAAAAACAACTCTCTCACCCTCTCTCATCCATTGACGAACCCTAGCTGGAAACAGGGAAAGAGAGAGACCTTTGATGACCGCCGGATCCATCTTCCCATGGAGAGGAAGATAGCAACCCCCCTGCAGAAGAAGAAGACACTAGAGCTGTCGTCGCTCCAATCATCAAGCTCGAAGAGGTCACCGTTACCACTAGCGAAGAGGAGGAAGATTCAATCCTCGATTTGTACATCTCTCTCTCTCTCTCTCTCTCTCTCTCTCTCTCTCTTCTAGGGTTTTCCGTTTTGATGCTTCCCTAATCCATCCATCTATTTTCATCCTCTCTCACCATGTGTCACCGTTCTGTCATCCAGGAAAGCAAAGCTCTATTGATTCGATAAAGATGGAAATCAATGGAAGGAGAAAGGTGATTGCACTCTGTCGACAACTTTTCTGTTGTTGTCGTTGATCCTTGATCTGCAGTTTTCCCTAAATATTTTGTTCCAATTTTCCCCTAATCTTCCAAATGCCTTGGGTTTTGGCTTCTACATGCGGATCTGGTTCGAAAAGCTTAGAAATGGTATGTGATTTCAATTTTATCTCATATTGTAATAATTGTTTAATTAGTATTATTTTTGAGTTGTCCATTCATCAGATTGAGCTAAGTCCCCTTTGTAATTTTTTTTGGCTACCATGTCAACACTATAATTTTGATTCTATCATTATGTTCCATTGAGAAAATTGTAACTATTTCTCTGTGGCAACACTTTCTCTCAAGGGTATAGCAAAAGAAGCTTCCCTGATTGCTTCTACATACAGTGATGTTATCTCAGCTAAAATTTTGGATGTAGAGCAATGCAAAGAGTTGAACATGAGTTCTTATTTGGGGGGTGCTGCAGCTTCTGAACATCCTCCTCATTTTATCCATATATGTTATAAACCTCTAAGTGGACCTGCTAAAACGAAGTTGGGGTTAGTTAGAAAAGGACCTGTTAAAATAGCTTTTCTGTTGCAGTGCTCTATTTTTCTAATGCTGGAAAGTGATTTGTTGGATCATCATTATAGTTGGTTACAATTTTTTTTTAATAGAAATATTCCTTTTTATCATCATTAGGAATGATATGATAGTTGGTATAGATATGCTTTCTCTTATAACCTTAATTCTTTTACGATATGTATGGTCTCTTTATTGCTAGGGATGATATGCCATCCATTGTACTATTTTTTTCTCTCTTGACTTCCAGTTAATAAATGTCTTCATATTTGTTTATATTTCCTTATTTGAGTAATTTCATACTCGCTTCACTATTTTTAGTGGTGGTTATAATATCAAGACAGGACCTGGTTGTTCAATTAAGCTCATGAAAGTTGATATGGGTGGTTCAGCTGCAGTATTTGGTGCAGCAAAAGCCATTGGGAAAATAAAACCTCTAGGAGTAGAGGTAAGTTGTGTTATTATTTCAGTTGTTGTAAGGATTGAGATCCTGACTACTTTGGAGTTGACTGTTGTCAGAGTTTAAGACTTAAAAATTGAGCTAAACTATGGAATTCTGTTTAATTTTTTGAAAATTTAACAATGTTTTTGTGAATAGTATGAGACTTCTTATTCAAATTATGGTTAATAACCTCACAAGCTGGATGCTTTTCATACACATAATGCCGAAAATATGCATTCTACAAATCACTTTCCTGCCATCTATGGTTTTTATTTGTACTATTTTAATTTCAAATCATGCAATAATATTCTCTTTAATTTTCAATTTTTCGCTAATGAAAATTTTATTTCTATTGAATTAAAATAATATTTTCAAATTTGATTTTTTTGTCCTGCCCTTGGGCCTCACATGTTGCTACTTGTAGCACTATTTTGTTTGACCAAATGTTTTACTGTTGAGAAGAATTGCTTATTCATGAAAAATAAAAAATAATATATATATATATATATTTAGGTTCATTTCATTGTTTCGTGATTAGTGGAACAGGCATGAGACCTGGAGACATTGTCACAGCTTCAAATGGAAAGACAATTAAGGTAAATTGTGCTTGTAATAGGATGCTTCTAATCTTTCTACATTAAGGTTGTGTTTGGTATCTATGCTGAAATCAAGTTCAATATTAAGCTCCATAAACCTAGATTTAACTTCAAAACCAAGTCTTGCGCAATATGTGTGTTTTTTGGCATCCACATTCAAAATTGCAATTTGTCATTTAAAACAAAGTTTTGTGTTTTTTTTGCTTGATTGCTTGAAAAAAAATTTTGATATACAAATAATGTTATACAAATCATAATTGTCAAGGCAAACTGCATTGCCTGTGTCTTTTATCTTCCCAACCATTTTATTCATTTTTTGCTTTGTAAGTTGGCATGTGATGACCAATATTCTTTGTCGTAAGTGATGAATGATGATATTAAGCTTTCATTTAAACGTTGTCTACCATCTATATGTGTGTATAACCTAAAAAATGTTATGGGCCTCTAATTGGTTCTTTGGGTTACATTAAATGTGTATGTGTATCTAAATTCCTATTTCCTATTACATTTTGCTTGTTACTTGCTTTGCTAAGTAATAATATGTAGTTTGTACTATTTGATATTTTTTTTGCAGTATCTATGCTATTTTTAATTAGAGTACATTTTGGTCACTTTATTGAAGTTTAATTCTGTTAACTTTACTTTTTTTTTCATTTCATTGTTAAGTGCTATTTACAGTGAATTTGCCGTTGTTGTTCCATAGATAAATAAGTTTGATTTATATGAGCATCATTTGGTTGTAATATTATTCTTTCTTGAAAAACAATTATCCCTAATCGGGTCTGAAATGTAGAAGCATAGAGTCTGAGAAGTTATTTCCACCAATTGATACAATACGTAATGTACTCATTGTGCTCCAGGAGGGGACTTGGGCTCTAGAGTTTATGACCCCAATATATTTAGTTATATATGCTATATTTAGAGGTAGCACTTGATGTGATGGCAAGTGCCTTCAACTTTGAGCTGCAGGTCTCAGGTTCAAAACATGGGAGTAGCCTCTTTGGAAAATATATTTTCTAAGGGCAAGGCTTGCCAACTTATACCTCTCCTAGACCCTCTGAAAAGGATCCTTATGCACTGGGTACAACCTTTTTATGCAATGTGTTTGCAATACAAACTAGAAGAGACTGGACGTTGGCATTCATATGTGTATGTTGTTTTGCTTGTTTCACAATTCTGAGATCTCATCAAGAGCTGCATTGCTTGCATTCATATTTTTAGTTTTACAAGTCTCTCATGTTGTGTTTTGCTGCTGGCGTTTTCTACTGACTGGAATATTGGAAATGTGCAGCAAGTGGTTTCAGAAGACTGGTCATAAAGGCTGTTGTTATATTGTAGTTTAATTTAGTTCTTCCTCCTTTTTGAAATTTCAGTTCAAAAATTTAAAGTTTCGGTAAACTTAAGGCAAGTAGGCGTTATAAGAGGGCAATAAAGACACTAGCAAACCAAACTTTATTCTCTACAATGAGATTATGTGTTTTTTAAAAAGAAATATCAGATTAGATTTTGGTATTATAAGCTTCGTGAATCCTTTCTACTGGCTTCATACATCTCTTCCCTTTATTCAGAGTCAATGTTTAGTTTTTTCCAAGGTAGTTTTTTGCCCTTGGTTTTTATGAATACAAAACATCATAAAAATATGTGGACTTAATAGTAAATAACGACTTTAGATCTTGTATTTTCACAGCTATCTTGACAAGTATATATTTTATCGTGCATTTAGTTAAATTTTTACAATTTCAATTGTGATTATTATATTTTATCTTATATTAATGCTTATATATTATGCCAATTAAGTGGTAACAAATATTAGAACTGGAGTGCTTACGGTAGGTGATAATTAAGGTAACTGGAGTATTTATCTATCATTATTGTTATTGCTTTTATTTTTATGATTGTTACATACTTATTTTAAGTTGATTTGCACATGACATGAAGCTGGCTTTTTTCATACATCTGCTTCTGCTTATCATTGTTTATATTTTCTGTTTTTTCAGATCTCGCTTTTTTCTATTCTATGGGTTTGTCCAAACCAAAACCAGTGAGTTAGTCTTAACTTCAAAAACAATAGTCTTAATTTCTCTGTTTTACATTTATAATTTCAATTTGTATTCATTTGTTTTTGCAGCTATGGGAAGATGTTCAAGTCACATACTCATTTTGGCATGGAATGAAGATGACATTAGGAGTTTTGTTTTGAGACATTTTGAATTTTATATTATGATTTGTAAAATATTTTGAATATAGTTGATTATTTTAGATTGTAACACTCCAGAATACTCTTTTTCAATGGGAAAATATATTATTAATATTTTGATGGTTTGTTTCTTTGAATATTTATAGTTTTTGAACTATAAAGGTATTTATGAAATTGAAACCAATAATTATTATATTTTTATGTCATCTACTGTAAGCCTTTTTGGTGTGTTAGATCTGCTTGGCTTATGGTATGTCAGTTACTTTTCGTAACACAAAAAAGTCATATTGTATAATTTTTAACAACATATAATTATAACACAATAAAAAGTGTTATGTAGAGAGTGCTATGGTAAGCTTAAAAAAAGCTTATGAAATTGTTTCATAAGACAATAATATGTGTTGTTGTATGATCTATCGTAACATAAAATTGTAACACACCAAAAAGTGTTACCGAAAGATGGGGTACTTTTCATAAGCCAAGCAGACCTAACACCCTAAAAAGTGTTACGATATCATGTGATAATACATTTTATGTCTTACTAAAGGCCTGATTTCTTGTAGTGCTTACTCCGTGCTATTTTAAAGGATCGGATGGCTTACTCCGTACTAGCGCATCCTTACTCCACATGAGTGAGTGGTCCGGATTCCTTACTCCACATCTAGTTTCCTTACTTCGTGCAAATAAAGACTTGGGTCCTTATTCCGCAATACTTCCTTACTCCGTATGTATGAAAGACTCAGATGCCTTACTCCGTGTCTTCTTTACTTTAGTTCGCTTGAGGGGAAGACTTAACTTTTAACTCCGTGTCGACTCTTTAACTTCGTGTGACCTTGTAGACCAAGACTCTTACTCCGCATCAGTTTGACTTAGTCCGTTTAAGGCATTAAGAGCAGATTCCGTAATCCGTAGCTTTTAAGTTCTTAGTCCGCACGAATGTTCCTTATTCCGTATGTATTGGTGACTTGGTTATTTACCAAGTGTTTGACGACACTCACTCTTGTCCGGATCAGGATTATATATCCTGTCCTTAGCTTTGCTCTCACGAGTGTATCTCCGGATTAATAACATATCTTCTGCAATGATCAAAGAAACACAAAAGATCTCAAATCAAATTACATAAGGCTTTATCAGCATTATCCAAATTTTGGGCTTGATCTAACAACAATCTCAAAACACATCTCAATATAAATACAAATACCAGTCTACAAATACAAATACACCAAATCATGAACCACATATAAGAAAACACATTACTACCCCTTGGCCAACAGCCACCTCCCACCATCAAGATTGTTCGTCCTCTGCAGGACGTGTCATCCTCGAAAAGACAACACACCTTCCATAACGCACATGCTGATGCACATCGCCCACAACCATTCACATACCCGCGACTGAAGATATCACAAAATAACACACATGAAGGCACGTACCCACAGACCCAATACAACACAGCATGATAGGGAAACACATATTCTAATCTCACAAACAACCCTTGTTCTCCTCACCTAACACGTGTCACAAGTATTCACATGTCACGACGGTGTAAGACATATAAGCCCATCCCCAACACGTTTAACAAATCACATAGGTCACAGACCAACTCACATCATAAACACCACTACAAGGAAGAACTCACAAACAAAACACTACTACACGTTTAACGTTCCACTGCCCATTCGCCAACACCATACAAACTCATCCGTAGGGAGTTTCCTCACATAATATCCCTAGCTTACATTATCAGTGTATGCTTGTGTCAGTGTAGTGCCATATGCTATCACAGTCAGTCTACATTAAGTCACAAATAAGACATCTCATCTTTTTTTTTCATCAAAGGCTTCCGCCAATGATCCAGCCATCCACGAAAATTCCCGCTACCAACTCTAGGAATTTCATTCACTACTAAACTGCCATATGTGGGACCCGCAGTATTCCTAACAACAACCTACCACATATGGGACCTGGGTTAGCCAGCCACAAAGGAGACCTGCGGCCTCTTGCCAGTCCTATGTGGGACCCGCGACCAACCCAATAAATTCCAATACCAATTCCGCGCATATACTCAATTAAACAAAATATTCCACAGTCAAAACTCAATACAACTGCCTGACAAAATATTTAATTCACCAATTCAGCACTAACCACAAGTAATATATATGCACGTTCTTATTTAGATATTCATCAGACATACAGCACCTCAGATATCAATTTATATAAAACCCAACAGAATTTACATTATTAAATTATTAATATTAACCTTAAACAACATATACATATATTCACCTTTATATATATTAAATTAACTTTTTTTATTGTTTATTTATGATTATTATTATTATTTTAAACTAGCCGCCTGGCTGGTGAGGGCATGCACGGGGGGGGGGAGGGTGTCACGCCCGGGTTTCCAACTCGAGGAAACCGATTCGTGACTCGTGACTCCCCTTTACCCACCTGGCAGGCAAGGGGTTGATATACAATCAAATATCCATGCAGGACATCGTACACATCCACAACAGATATTCACAGACGAAATCAATTATTTTTATTAAGCACAAACCAGAATAAATGTATACAAGCCAAACAACTTGCTTTTATTACAATTAAATTCCTTATTGCAATATTTCCCCACTAGGGTTACATAAATTCCTCAAAATCACAAGAAGAAAAATAAACAGCAAACAGAATCTTCCACCTTGGGGTACCACCTAACGCCTGTAGGTCCTTGAAAGAAAACACATCACAGTAGGAGGGGTGAGCAACCACAGCTCAGTAAGGATCATGTCTCCCCAACCCATCCCATGCTCCTAGCATCTACATGAGGACGTGTACAAGTGCAGTGTAGTGACAATAAGATATAAGCAGTTTATAATCTAGCCAAGCGCCAACACATAAGTCGTAGAACAAGAACAACCTTTGCCACAGCCACACAGGCTAACATAAACAGTCCCGGGCTTCCACAGCCACCGGGTTCCAAAATAGTCCTGGGCTTCCACAACCACAGAGTTCCAAAACAAACACACAGCACACTTAGCCACATAGGCAAAACATCAAACACTAAACATGCACAGCCTCACAGGCATAACATCGAACACATAGCGTGCACACATTCACAGGCTCTCAAACTTAGTCACATAGACATAAAACCAAATACATAGCATGCACACATTCACAGACTCACAAACTCAGCCACACAGGTATAAAATCGAACACCTAGCATGCATAATCCCCAGCCTCATGGGCATGTATACAAATATCCAAGCAAAATACGCCATTGAAGGCCAACATCCATATAGGAGATCACACACACATATATATATATATATATAATATACAACAGACTGCCTATCACAGGGCCAAAACCCTGGGATAGGTTCAAGGAGGAATAGAACCCCTACCTTGTAAGTGTCCTCCTGCTCTTGCTTCCACACTAGACACCGTCCACCCACGCGAACCACCACGACAACGATCAGAAACTCTCCTCTCTCTCTCTCTCTCTCTCTCTCTTAGGCTGCGGCGGCTGACAGAAAAGAAACCCTAAACCTAAAACAAGAGGGCTCCTCATCCTTATATAGAGACCTCAATATCAAAACGACGTGATTTTGATTAAGTGAAACCCAGCATCAAAACGACGTAGTTTCGATTACACAAGCTACAACCTTCCTGCATCCATACAAGATAAAATATTCACAATTCCAACATGTCCCTTTGGGAAAAGATTACTAGAATAACAAAACCAAGGTGATGGTGCAAAAACATGGCTGCATGTGACAAACACCATTGTCACTTGCAAGCTCCAAATGCCCTAAGATTTTTCCCCAAGCTCTAGAACAACGTTAGGAAGGCTCCCATGCAAAAACCTCACTGCCCGTGACAACCATTGTCACATCCCTTGCGATCAAATCTTGCCCCTAGCTTACTCACCAGTAAACAAAGTGTTCTAGCCAATGTGTGTCCAAATAAAACTCCCTAAAACCCAACAATTGCCACTCAAAAGGCATAACTGCGACTAACTCCTCACATCCCAAAACACGGGTCATTACGGGGGGCATCACTGATGCCCCCCCTTCTTCTCATTCCAGTGCACGGACGTGCATGAAGGTCAACAGCGGCAGCCCAGATGCCGCCGCCCCACCTCTTCGTCACCAGCGCGGTGGCGCACGAGCACACGAGGTCGCTCCTCGGGCGCGCAAGATTACTCCACGAACTAGTTGGGGCGACCGCCCTTCTCTACCTCCTCCGCGCGGCGCAGCAGCTGCCGCCCATCCCCTAGCCTCATGGCACGGTACCGAGAATGATGTCGTCCTCCTCCATCCCCCTACCATGCAGCATCCGAACCAGTGCACGAAGATGACGAAATCGTACAAATATATATATATATATATATATATATATGTATTTATATATATTTATCAAAAGATACATAAATTCACCCTATTAATTTCCATAGATGACAAGAACCAAGAAACAAAAAGTTTAACAATTTAGATCACCTACCTCGATCGAACGAACTGAACGTGATAGCTTCAACCTGCTCTCCCTTTCCAAGCTCTGCGCACACACAACTGACATAGGGTTTCTAACCCAGGCTTCCCTTTTTATACTTATTAGTATATATTATTTGATGTGATAATGATAATAATAATAATAATAATAATAATAAGAATAATAATAATAATAATAATAATAATAATAATAATAATAATAATAATAATAATAATAATAATAATAATAATAATTGAATTAGTAATAATAAAGTCACAACATTTAAAAACTCATATTAATAGTAATAATCCCATAATAATAATAAACTCAAATAGATATTCCCAATTATAATACTAATTATTATAGTAACAACCCAAATATTTAAATAATTATGTTAATAACATCAATGTCAATAATTATAAACTCAAAATATTATATTAATAATAACTCAAACGCTTACGCTAAGGCTACGTTGATGAATAGATTTAAACTCTATTCGGAGCCTAACTTTCGACTTTCCACAAGTACGGGTCTTTACACTTTACACAAGAACAATCCAGAAATTTGGTATGACAAGTGTCAAAAAGCTTTTGATAGGATCAAACAATATCTTTCTAATCCACTTATTTTGGTCCCACCAGTACTAGATAGACCTCTGATCTTATACCTAATTGTTCAGGAGTCCTTAGTGGGTTGTGTCTTAGGGCAACATGATTCTACAGGCAAGAAGGAGCAGGCCATCTATTATCTCAACAAGAAGTTCACCATCAATGAAATTAACTATACAACATTAGAAAAGACATGTTGTGCCATTGTTTGAATAACAAGGAGATTGAGGCAGTACACTCTTTATCATACTACACGGCTGATTTCGAAGCATGATCCGCTCAGGTATCTATTAGAAAAACCATTCATTTTTGGAAGAATCGCCAAATGGTAGTTGATCTTGTCGGAATATGATATCATCTATGTGCCTCAGAAAGCCATAAAAGGAAGTGCAATAGCTGATTACTTGTCAGATATAGCACTAGATGATTACGAACCTATGACTATTGGATTTTTAGATGAGCACATCAACATCATTACAGCTGAAGTATCAGACATGTGGACTATGTGGTTTGATGGAGCCTCCAGTCTCTTGGGGCACGGCATTAGGGCCATCTTGATATCCTCAAAAGGTGAACATTTCCCAATGGCGGCAAAGTTAACCTTCCCTTGTACTAACAATGTAGTTGAATATGAGGCCAATGTGATGGGACTTCACGAAGCAATTAGCAAAGGAATAAAAAAATTACGAGTATTCAGTGATTCTGCGTGTTGTTCCTACAAGGTTGAGTTGTCATTGTTGTCAACATTATGCAGAAGCGGAATTCACAGGGTCGAAGGTCTGGGTCGAAGATCCATACTTGGTTAGGTAACTTCATAGAGTGATCTCTTAGAGTGAGCTCGTAGAGGGAGTCTACCTATGTACATCCTTAATTTGAAGATCTGTAGACTCATAGGTAGTAGGGTCGAAGACTCGAAGGTCATAGACCAGGCGACTCGAAGGTAGAAGGTCGTAGACCATCAGACGATGAGGCTCAAAGCACACTCCAAGGACCACAGGGTCGAAGCCTTGAAGAGGCACAAGGTCGAAGCCTCGAAGGGTCACAGGGTCATAGGGTCATAGTTTCACAGACCCAAGGAGCAGACAGGTGAAGAGCCGCGTCTCGCAGACTCGAAGCAAAGACTCGTAGAGTCACAGCAAGCATGGTTGTAGATTGAAGAACCAGTTGTGGAGACCCGTTAACAGTTAATCAGCCAATGCAAAATGCAGCTGTCACTGACTCAAAGACTCGTAGAGCTCAAAGACTCGTAGAATGAGATGTCAGTTAAGCACTGGTTCTGACCTAGCTTCAAAGCCAGAGAGCAGAAGAATTGGAACATCAATGCCCTTGGTTCGAAGACCTAGACTCAAAAGATTGAAGATGAAAACTCGTAGACTCGTAGAAATGCTACGAGGCAATATCTTCGAGGCTGTGGCTAGTCAAAGGAACCGATCGCGTTGCAAAAGAGCAAAACATGCTGTAGTTCACCCTTTAAGTAAGTCATTACCTAGGCAGTGGTTTTAAGTACGCTAAGTACTGGAAAACATGTGGACTTCATCCGAGGGTGGTTTAACATGTTTCAACTATGAAGATCGAAGGAAGAAACATGCTTAACCCTAGCAGAAGGGTTTCTGATTTTGGCCGACCTATAAAAGCAAGGAATATGCTTGACTTGTGAGCAAGCGCCTATAATATTTTGAGCAGACAAGAAACGTATCTGGAGAGAGAAAAAGGCGACGCAGAGTAGTTCATACGATATATATAGATAGAGGAAGATTGAAAGAGAGATAACAGTGAGTTAATCTATCTTTCTTCCTCATACATTCAAAGAATAGATCGTGAGTTCGGCAAAAGGAGTGGTTGAAGGTCAAACATAGCAAACGGCTGAATACATAGGAGCAAATTGCATCAGACAGTTCTTCACAGTGAGTGAGCTCTGGAGTAATACTGTTTCTATATTTACATTTAAAAGAAAAGAGAGTTAATCCTATTATAACAAGGGCTAGACCCTATTGTATTAAAAGAAGACAGTGGATTAGACTCGGTGTAGGTAAACCCTCACCACCGTGGAGTAGATCACATTGACCGAATCACATAAACCGTGTCTTTGTCTTTTACTTTTCATACATACATGTTGTTTAGTTGATCTTGCATGAGATACCAACATACCACCCAAACAAGGACCACACCTGTTGGAATACTTCTAAAGTATCCTACTCTTTAAAACCAAAGGAATAGTTTTAAAGTATACAGATTCACCCCTCTCTTTGTATACACACACGCATACCAAGACGATCACGCTTGGAACCTAGAATATCAATTGATATCAAAGCTAAGTTCTTACTGGAGGCAGATCTATCACTTTGTGGAGAAGTGATCTCACAGATCGATATATTTGTGTGTTGCTGAGATCTGTCGCTTAACATCTTAGTGACCAAGCAAGAGTCTAGTTGGTATATATTTTAAAGAGATGGAGATTCCTATCAGTGGACCGAGTACCAGCTCCAACTACGCAAAGAGGGGGACTATCTTTGATGGCACAAATTATAAGATGTGGAGAGCGAGAATGGAGACTGTGTTTGTGTCCATGGGTATGGACGTTAAGCGGGTAATTAGAGATGGTTACATAGAACCAGCCAACGACAGAGAACCCATAGAAGCTGAAAGAAGAACCTACGAGCTGAACGACAGAGCTTTTAGTGTAATTACATCAGCACTCACAGACTCTAAATATGCTAAGGTTATGGACTGCAGGGTTGCAAAGGATTTATAGGATAGACTAGAAAGTGTCTATCAAGGAGATGGCAGATTAAAGGAAACCAGGCTGCAACTGTATACTCAGATATTTAAATCTCTCAAAATGGAAGAGCAGGAGAGTATACAGGAGTTCTTTGTTCGCTTAACTGAGATTGTCAATGACATGAGAAGTCATGGAAAAAATAAAAAAAAACTTTGCAATTGTAAAGAAAGTGTTGAGAGTTCTACCCAAGAGATTCATCCCAAGGGTGAAAGTTTTGCAGAACAGCCGAGACATGGAAATGATGAGTTTGTAGGAGTTGCAGTGCAGTCTAACTGCATTCGAGATGAAGCTGTACTCTTATGAAGAGCCATCCACTTCAACATCCCAGTCCACAACGAAGGAAGCGAAAGATGTAGCCTTCAAGGCTATTAGAAAATTAATAATAAAGAAAGAAGCTGAGTCGTCAGAAGAACAAGAGGATAGTGACAGTGAAGATGGTGAAGATGAGGTGGTAGCCTACTTCATAAGAAAATTTAGAAAAGGTGGAGCAGGAAAACAATCTGGAGGAAAAGAGAAAGAAGGACTTTCCCTAAGATGCTTTAAGTGTGGAAAGCAGGGGCACTTTGCATCTCAATGCAAAGTGAAAGCTAATGACTCGGATGAAGAGGATACAAAGTAGAAGAAGTCATCATACCGAAGAAGCAATTCCACAAGCAGACCAATAGCTCCACAGAAGAAGAAAGGCTCACACAAGAACTACATGAGCCAAATTACTAAATTTAATGATGAGAATGAATGTTCATCAAATTGTGCTTTTGTCGCCAAGATAGAGGTAAACAATGGTAGCACTGCCTCTGAGGAGGTACAACTAGTGTATGTCCCAACCCAGGAGGAAACTGTTGATATTCTCACCAAACCTCTATCCATTGACTTGTTTGATACACATAAACGCTGGTTGTCCGTGCAGCTTCCTCCCTCCGCCTAACGGCGTGGAGAGTGTTCCCCCCTCTCGGCTTTGCAATTGGTTGGCAAAGGGGGAGAAGAATGTTGTGCGCAGGGGGAGTTCAGGGGGAGCAAAGCAATGTTTTTTAGGCTCATCGAAGGGTCGAAGGTTTGCGTATTTCGTTTGTTGTCAACAATTCCAAAGTGGGAGATTGTTGTTCCCGTGAGGTTGAGTTGTCATTGTTGTCAACATGTTATAGGAAGTAGAATTCGCAGGGTCGAAGGTCTGGGTCAAAGATCCGTACTTGGTTGGATAACTTCGTCAAGTAATCTCTTAGAGTGAGCTCGTAGAGTGATCTGTAGGTCGTCGACCAGACGACTCGAAGGTTGTAGACCGGGCGACTCGAAGGTCGTAGACCGGGCGACTCAAAGGTCGTAGACCGGGCGACTCGAAGGTCAAAGGTCGCAAACTATCAGACCATGGGGCTCGAAGTACCCTTGAAGGACCACGGGTTCGAAGCCATGAAGAGGCACAGGGTCGAAGCCTCGAAGGGCCACAGGGTCGAAGGGTTGTAGTTTCTCAGACCCAAGGTGCAAAAAGGTGAAAAGCTACATCTCACAGACTCGAAGCAAAGACTCGTAGAGTCACAACATGCAGGGTCGTAGAGTCGAAGCTCATAGGGTCGTAGATTGGAGGACCTGTTGCAGAGACCCATGAACTCTGAATTAGCCAAGGCAGAGTGCAGCTATCACTGACTCAAAGACTCGTAGAGATCAAAGGCTCGTAAAATGAGATGTCAGTTAAGCACTGGTTCTGACCTAGCTCCGAAGCTAGAGAGCGGAAGCATTGGAAGATCAATGCCCATGCTTCGAAGACACAGACTCGAAGAGACGTAGATGTAGATTCGTAGACTCGTAGAAGTGCTACAAGGCAATATCTGCAAGGCTGTGGCTAGTCAAAGGAACAGAGCGCGCTACGAAGAAGCTAAACGCATTGAAGCTCATCGTTTAAGTAAGTCGTTACCAGGCATCGGTTTTAAGTACGCTAAGTACTAGAAAACACGTGGACGTCATCTGATGGTGGTTTAACATGTTTGGACGATGAAGATCGAAGGGAGAAACATGCTTAACCCTAGCAGAAGGGTTTCTGACTTTAGCCGACCTATAAAAGCAAGGAATGTGCCTGACTTTAGGTGAGCGTCGATAATATTTTAAGCAGACGAGAAACGTATCTGTAGAGATACAAAAAGGCAACGCAGAATAGTTCATATGGGAAAAGGAGACAGAGAAGAAGAAAAGAAAGATAAACAATGAGTTCATCTGTTCTGCTTCTTTATCATTTAATGAACAGATTGTGTGTCCGGTATAGGAGTGGTTAAAGGTCGAGCATAGCAAACGGTTATCTACGCAGGAGCAGATTACGTTAGATAAATTCTTACAGTGAGTAAATTTACCCGAAGCATATTTATTTTGTATTCGTATTTATTTTTTTTTTAAAAAATTTTTTCCCCCCCCCCCCCCCCCCCCCCCCCAAAAAGAGAGAGAGAGTTGATCCTATTGTAACAAGAGCTAGACCCTACTGTATTAAAAGAAGATAGTGGATTGGACTCGGTGTAGGTACACCCTCACCACCGTGGAGTAGATCACATTGATCGAACCACGTATATTGTGTGTCTCTGTCTTTTCTTTCTCATACATGCTTGCTTGTAACTGATATTGCATGAGACACTAAAAACCATCCAAACGAGGACCACATCCGATAAAGAAACTTCTCTAAAGTATCCTACTCTTTAAAACTAAAGGAATAGTTTCAAAATATACAGATTCCCCCCTCCCTGTATAAACACACGCATACCAAGACGATCACGCTTGGAACCTAGGAATATCAAAAACTAATGGTGAGAAATAGAGTTGCCACCAACTATTTTTGGGGTACAGTTGGATACCATATCTACCTTGAGTAGTCAAGATGTGATCTACATTACTAGAGAAGGGTTCAGGAGTTGGTTATGTGTAGGAAAAGATTAACACCCTACAATGTCATTTCGATACTTATCTTACAAGGAGGAGGTTTTAAACTTGCATTAACTGTTCGCTTCAATTTAACTAGTCTAGAAGCAATCTTAAATTACATGTGTGTTACAATGTGTTTATGTACTGACACACGAGGAAGAACATGGTCTATTATTGATAAATATCAATTGTGAATTGTGATGCAAAGATTACTTGTTAATATATTGTTTAGGAGCTTAGGACTTAAGAGTGAATCTAATAAAAAATCTCATTCGATTAGTGATTGTGGTAATAAGAGGTTTGACCTCCTTAAGAAATTCTGGTTTGATTCCTATTATGGGAAGATATTATCGATATTTTTTTAGAGTTTTCATATTTATTCAATAGAAAAAAAAATCTGTCATAAGTATACCATAGAGGAGCGTCACTATAGGATTTTGCTTAGGACAATACAAACTCTCAGTCCTAAAAAGATAAACATTTTTACTTGTTTTTAAAAGACGAGGAACAATTCTACAAAACAAACATATTTGAGATACAGAGAGCAAATATTGACTATGACATTCATACAATACAATACAATATATTTACTTTTCACAGTAATCCATCTATTTGCTAACACAAAAAAGGGACTAGAAGATTAACAGGAAAAAAGAATGAGAGAAAGATAAAGAGATCATATTTTAAGAAGCAAAGATAATTGATTATGTTTATTCTTTTAAAATCAAGGGGTAAACTATGACGCGATCAATTTAACTATCCAATATTATGTTAACATGAATATATATATATATATATATAACATAAAAATTAAGTGTTAATATATTCTTTATATCACTTGAGAAAACATAAAAATATTAAAATACTCTAAATATGCTTATGTAAAATTATTAAAGTTTTCGAATAATAAATAAAAAATTATGAAGTTTGGACTTAAAATATAAATAATATTTTACAAGAAAAGAAAAAGTCACACAAACTTTACTTCTATAATAATACGCCGGAATGCAAAACAGTGACCTACCGGGGCAAAGTGGCAGCGACCACCAACCTTCTGTAGAGGCGGGTCCCGGTTCGGAAGTGGGAAACACCGAGGTCACAACAACCTCCACGTCATAGAAACACCTGTCGCGATTGTAGTGGGCATGACCGAGTCGTAGACTCGTAGTAGTATTCCCATTGTTCCCGTCGATGTTTATAATATGAGGTGTCCGATTCACCGAATCGGTATTAGTGGACTCTGTACGCAATGTCGACCATGCCGACCATGCCGTCGGCGTCGTCGCTGTTCTCGGCCTACGCCTCCTTCTCCGCCACAGTGATGCTGGTCCGGTCGGTCGTTTACCAGGTGGTGCCCCAACCCATTCGAAACTACCTCGTCTCCGCAGTCCTCTACTTCATAAAGCGCCCCTCCCCCGGGAAGCTCACGCTCGCCATCGAGGAAGACACCGGGATGGCCCGTAACGAGGTCTTCGACGCCGCCGAGGTCTACCTGTCCACCAAGGTTGGCCCCAACACGAAGCGCCTCAGGATCAGCAAGACCCCCAATGAGACCGGCCTCAACATCAAGCTTCACGACGGCGAGAAGGTGTCCGACAACTACGACGGCGTTTCGCTCGCGTGGAGCTTCGTTTCCTCGACGGAGTCGTCGGACAACCCTAAAGATCCCCGGAGACCCCACAAGAATGTGAAGAGGCAGTTCGAGCTGAGCTTCGCCAAGGAGCACAGGGACAAGGTTCTAAATTCGTACTTGCCTTTTGTGATGGAGCAATCAAAGGTGGCAAAGGGCGAAGATAAGGGCGTGAAGCTCTTCACACTTGGGAGCTACGGGTAATGAGAGAGAGAGAGTTGACCATCTTCTTCTGTTTTACAATGGTTAAATTGGCATTTGCTTTTTGTCATAGGTATGGGGCGAAGGCCCACTGGGACTCGGTAAATATGGAGCATCCGGCGACCTTCGATAAACTGGCGATGGATCCGAATGTGAAGAGGGCGGTGGTTGAGGATTTGGATAGGTTTGTGAAGAGAAAGGAGTTTTACAAGAAGGTTGGGAGGGCGTGGAAGCGAGGCTACTTGCTCCACGGCCCTCCTGGTACTGGAAAATCGAGCCTGGTTGCTGCCATGGCGAATCACCTCAAGTTTGACATCTACGATTTGCAGCTGGCCAACATAATGCGCGATTCGGACCTCAGAAGGCTTCTTCTGGCCACTTCCAATCGATCTATTCTGGTGATTGAAGATATTGATTGCAGCGCTCAATTGCCGGACCGCCACCAAGGGCCAGAAGGGCGCAAGCCTCTCGATTTGCAGGCAGGTTATTTAATTTTGAGTTTGTGATGACTGATGCCTGCTGTTAATTTATGTGGACATTTTAGATTTTTTAGAGGTGTACGTATTTGATCACTTTGCGCATGCCCCGTACTGAGGTTAGAGTTTTCTGTTGTTGGCAACCCTGCAGTTGACATTATCAGGGCTTCTGAATTTCATAGATGGATTGTGGTCCAGCTGTGGGGACGAGCGGATCATCATATTCACGACAAATCACATGGAAAAGCTTGATCCCGCGCTGTTGCGGCCGGGCCGCATGGATCTCCACATTCACATGTCCTACTGCACCTCGGACGGCTTCTCTCTCCTAGCCAACAACTACTTGGGCATCTCTGCTGCTGGAACTGCCCATAGCCACCTCTTTGGAGAGATTGGGCATCTGATGACACTCGTACAAGTGACGCCCGCACAGGTGGCGGAGGAGCTGATGAAAAACGAAGAGCCGGCCACCGCACTTGGAGAAGTCGTCAATCTACTCAAGCGCAAGGGGGTTGAAGGCAATGAACAAAGCGAGGATAGAGATGTTGCGGACCAGAACGGAGGGAAGAAGCATAGAAGTGCAGATGTTATCACAGAAAATGGGATCTGCACGGAGTAATTAATTAAGATGACAATGATATCATCAGCCAAGACGAGGCGCTGATTTTTCCTCAATCAATGACATAATTTCTGAGGGCGTTTGCAGGGAAAGTTAGGACTTGGGAGGGATTGAGCTACTCTACAATTCTCTCACTTGGAAATGGGGGAGATTGCACTACTCTACAATTCTCTCTTTATGTTTGTTTAATTATTTTTGTCTCAAGATTTGTTTTGGCCATTTTGGATATGAGCGCTATTAAGTACAATTGGTATTTTGGTAATTTTGTATTTTCGATTGACGTAGAATAAGTCATATCTGTATTTTTTGACACACATTGGCGTGCTTCTGGATCATCGCTCGAGCTCCTACTCGAATCTCAATGTCAAGTAGTGGCTTGAGCATATGTGCTCGAGCCCGGCTCGAGGCGTGTTCAAGGCTGCTCAAGCAAGTTGTCTGAGATATGCGTTCGAGCACACTGCTGGAGCCACCTTGCTTGAGGCTTGCTCGAGCCATGTTCGAGGCGTGCTTGAGCTTGAAGCTCAAGCAAGTCTCGAGCATCGAACAAGCCTTGAGCACACCTCAAGCTAGGGATGGCAAAATCGCCCCGCCCCGCCCCGACCCGCCCCGACTAGCCATCGGGTCGGGCCCGGGTCTTGCCCGCCCTGCCCCGACCCAGGATTTTTAAATAATGTTAAGGTAAAAAACAATGCCCCGACCCGACCCGCCCCGACCCGACCCGCCCCGAACTGCCCAAATCCCCGGGTCGGTTCGGGTTCGGGCCGTAATAAAAAATTTCGGGTCGGATTCGGGTCGGGCAGTACCCGAGCCCGACCCGACCCGTTGCCATCCCTACCTCAAGCAGGTATTGAGCAAGCCTCGATTAGGCATCGATTATTTCTCTCACGGTCAGATTTACAGGTTTCAGGATTCCATTAACTCTAATTTCTGACGAAAACTTGAAATAATCTTAACTTTGCGCCCAATAGTTCAATTTAGCCTTTTTTTATTTGTAGGTATGAATGAGAGCTACAACGTCTAAACTTTAACAGGGGGTTTGCTGTTCTCCGATTTCCAAAAAACTCATTCTTTCACCCCAAAAATATGATTTATGTCATACTTCTACCTCCTCTTGTCTAGGATGCATTGTTCAAGGCACCTCTCTCCTTTCCTCGCTTTCTCTCTATCTCAGATGTGGCACACTGTGTGTTAAATTTTATGTATTTTTGCTGACATGCAATTACCACAACAGTTGGAGACGTAATGTAAATGTAATGCCAGTTGTAAATATTATTTTTCTTTGGATATTATTGTAAAGACTCGTATTTGGGTAGTCTTAAGAGATAGCCATTTTATAGGAATGTCACTATCTAAATGGTAGTGTAGCCGTCGATGTGAGCATTTTGACAGTGCTTGGGCCTGATTTCGAGTCGGGGCCTCGAATGGCCCGATTGTTGACTTTCTCAGGGTTTATTGGTTAACTTTGCGTTTAAGTAATTATATGAGTGTCATAATATCTTAATAGTATTGTGCTCGTCATTTCGAGCGTTTTAACAGTAATTTGACTCAATTTGGAGTTCGCGACCATTGAGGTCAATTATTGTTTTGGGGGGTCAATTATTGACAAGGTCAATTATTTGTCAATGATTGACAGAAATATAAATAGAATGAAAAGAAAGAGCTTTCACTTTACGTTATCACATTGGTGCGTTTGAGAGAGAGAGAGAGAGAGAGAAAAAGAGAAAGAAAGAGCATGGAAGCTTAAAGCTTTAGCGATTTGAGGCGATTTGAGTTCATGGAGCTTAAAAAATCATTCTAGGTAGGTATCCTTGACCTTCTTATGTCACACTCTGGATTTCTAACCCGAGGAAATTGGTTTGTGACTTCCCTTTACTCACGCGATGGATAAGGGGTTAGGATACACTTCTACACAAGATATCACACACTTCCACATTAGATATTCAAGGACAGAATCATATATCTTTATTAAACTCAAATGTCTTTTACATCATTCTCCATTGGGGTTACAATGGTTCCACAAAATAATATAAAACAAAATACAGCAGATAACTCAGTCTTCACCTTAGTGTTCCCACCTAATGCTTGTAGGTTCCTGAAGGGAAAACAAATCACAATAGGAGGGGTGAGCAACCATAGCTCAGTAGGAATCATGTCTCCCCAACCCATCCCATGCTCCTAGCATTTACATGACAACGTGCACAAGTGCAGTGTCGTGGCAATAATATATAAACAGGCTATAATCAACTTTTATAAATATGTCAACACACAAACAAACCACAAAGGCACGTACAACCATTTCCACAGCCACACAGCCTTTCAGAACCACAGTCACACAGGCTACCACAACCACAACCACATAGGCTCCACAATCACATAGGCTACCACAACGACAGCCACACAGGCTACCATAATCCCACATAGTGCATTAACAAGCACAACACAATAACATACATTCACATTACATCAAGTAACACATGTATTCAATAACCATCACCCAAACCATTATTATCATATCCACTTATTATGTTCTCAAACATGACTCCCTTGGAAATTTCAAGGTTTCCCCACGAGGCCCTATCGCGGAACCAACCCTAACGAACTCGACCACTGAACGAATAGCGCAGACACCCCAATGGCCTCCAAGGTCCGTTGCCACGCGAACGAACCCGAAAATCCCCAGACCTCGGTCTCATCATCATACCCAAACATAACTTGCCATTAAAGGCCAACATTCATATAGGAGATCACACCTATATGAATTTACACACACACACACACACACACACACACACACACACACACACACATATATATATATATATATAAACATAAACAATCTACAAATCGTCTATCTCAAGACCTAACCCAACAATAGGTTCAAGGAAGAACAAAATCCCTACCTTGGAAAAAACTTTCTTGCTCTTGCTCTCCCGCTAGACGCCATCCACCCACGCGGACACAACGGCAACGATCAAGAGAGGGTTCTCTCTCTCTCTCTCTCTGACAGCTGACAAAAATGAAGAACCCTAAAAAAAAAGATCTCCTTTTAAATATTACAATACTTATCAAAACGTAGTTTTGATAAGTGAAACAAATCCCCTTTTAAAAATACAACACTAATTAAAACAACGTAGTTTTGATAAGTGACACATGTTTTAACCTTCACACTTTCACACAGGACAAAATACCCATAATTCGAACATGGTCCTTTGAAAAAAGATTATCAGCATAACAAAACGAATGAGACGGTGTAAAAATATGGCTGCATTTGATAAAGGCCATTGTCACGTGCAACCTCCAAATGCCCTTGAATTTTGCCACTAGCTTTAGAACTTTTACTGGAAGGCTCCCATGCAAAAACACCACTGCATGTGACAAAGGCCATTGTCACGTGCAACCTCTAAATGCTCCCTCTTGAGCTCATCTCTTGCCTCATGCTTCCTCATTAATATACAAAGTGTTCTAGCTGATGAGTATGAGAACAAATCTCCCAAAAACCTGACAATTGTCACTCAAAAGGCATAACTATGACTAACTCCTCACATCCCTAAACACGAGTCATTACATCTTACCTCTTTCATGTCTTGGTTATGCACGAATTTGTCATGATTTATGAAATTGAGCATGAACCCTCAAGGGGTTCCACAGTCATACAGGCTTCCACAACCACAACCACACAGGCTACCACAATCCCACATAGCGCATTAACAAGCACAGCACAATAACATACATTCACATTACATCAAATAACACATGTATTCAATAACCATCACCCAAACCATTATTATCATATCCACTTATTATGTTCTCAAACATGACTCCCTTGGAAATTTCAAGGTTTCCCCACGAGGCCCTACCGCGGAACCAACCGTAATGAACTCAACCACTGAACGAATAGCGCAGACACCCCAGCGGCCTCCAAGGTCCGCTGCCACGTGAACGAACCCAAAAATCCCTAGACCCCGGTCTCATCATCATACCCAAACATAACTTGTCATTGAATGCCAACATTCATATAGGAGATCACACCTATATAAATTTATATATATATATATATATATATATATATATATATAAATGCAAACAATCTACAAATTGTCTACCTCAAGACCTATGTCACACCCCGAATTTCCAACCCGAGGAAACCGGTTCGTGACTCCCCTTTACCCACCCGGTGGGCAAGGGGTTGGGATTAATTCCACACAGGACTTAACGCTCATCCACAATAAATTTTCACAAAAACAAAATCATATTATTAATAATTTCAAACCACAATTAAATGTTTACAAACCAAAAATGCCTTTATTACAGTCAAAACCCTCTTACAATCTTTCCCCATTGGGTTACATCATTTTCCACTGGATTGCAAAGTTCCACAAAACATCATAACACAAAATAACATTTAAACAAAGCGACATGGTAGAATTGTCTTCCACCTTGGTATTCCCACCTAACGCTTGTAGGTCCTTAAAAAGAAAAAAAACACAGTAGGAGGGGTCAGGAAACACAGCTCAGTAGGGATCATGTCTCCCTAATCCATCCTATGCTCCTAGAACCTATATGTTAACGTGTACTGGTGCAGTGTCATGATACAAGTATGTACAGGTTTTATTCAACTTAAATAAAGATGACAGCATACAAACCACAAGGGCAAACACAACTATTTCCATAGCCACACAGGCTCCACGGCCACATAGGCCCACAATTAGCCACACAGGCTCATAATCAACCACACACGCTCCACGACCACACACGCTCCATAATTAGCCACACAGGCTCACAACCAGCCACACAGGCATACAATCAAACACATAACATGCATATCAACCACACAGGCATAAAATCAAACACATAGCATGCATCTCAGCCACACAGGCATAAAATCAAACACATGGCATGCATCACAGTCAACTATCATTATATCAAGTATATTTCCCCCGGAAACCTCAAGGTTTCCCCCACGTAACCTACAACGGAACAAAGCCTAACAAACAACACTGACATTCCCAACCGCCTCCAAGGTCCACTGTCACACAACGAACCCTAAAAGTTCCCATACCCCGGACGCAACATCAAAACCAAACAAGATATGCCTTTGAAAGCCAACATCCATATAGGATATCACACCTATATGGATTTACATATATATATATATTATAACAACAACGAAAATACTCTACAAATCATCCACCACAGGGCCTAACCCCGGAATGGGTACTAGAAGAGACAAAACCCCTACCTCAAAAGGTTCCTCCTTGCTCTTGCTCCCACGCTAGACGTCGTCCACCCACGCGAGTCACCCTAGCAACAGCGCTTAAGAACTCTCTCTCTTTTCCTCTCTCTCTCTCTCTCTCTCTGCGATGGTTGCGGTGGCTGACAACAAAAACCCTAAACCTAAAACAAAGAGAGGTCCTCCTTATATAGACCTCACTTATCAAAACGACATAGTTTTGATAAATGAAATTCCACCATCAAAATGACGTAGTTTTGATAAATGAAATCCCACCATCAAAACGACGTACTTTTGATAAATGAAACACACCATCAAAACGATGTAGCTTTGATAAATGTAACACTCCCTCGAAAACTCATAGAACACTGCCTCGAAGATCACCGCCTCGGAGCCTCGTAGTCGTAGCCTCGAAGATCGTTGGAAATGTAGCCTCGAAGATCTATCTTGAAGATCAAACCTTCGACCCTCAAACCTTTGAACTTCGACCCTTGGTCTTCGACCCTACGACCCAAATCTTTGGGTCTTCCACCTTTCGACCCAAGCATTCGCCCAGGGTACTGTTCATCTTCGTTCCAGCTTGTTCTTCCCAAAACACGGGTAATTACATCCTCTCCCCCTTAAGACTTTTCATCCTCGAAAAGAAACACATGTGAGGAATAACAAACACATGTAACCCACTATACAAAACGCAAGCCACAACAAACAAATGGATCATACACCGCACACAACACATAACAGGACATATGTCCACAAAACTCAACAAGGCACCACCACAATGCATATAACACATACCCGCATGTCACAAATACACATCTCAAATACAAATTAATGTCTAAAAAGGACAATACACAACACATAAACAACTAGCATAGAAAATCACATCACTATCTCTTGGCTAACAGCTACCTCCCACCCTCAAGCTTGTTCATCCTCGAACAACTCCGGGTGCTGCTCACGCATCATGGACTCACGTTCCCATGTCTCCTCCTTAATGCCACGGTGCTGCCACAACATATGAACCAAAGGAATAGCACGACCACACAAAAGCTTCTCCCGTCAATCCAGTATACAGATAGGGGCCTCAACAACAAATATGTCATCCTCAATATCCAATGTCCCCCAACCGATCACATGAGTAGGGTTAGGATGATACTTCCTCAACTGGGACAAATGGAACACATTGTGCACCAGACTCAATCGTGGTGGCAATGCTAACCGATAGGCCACTGGCCCCACACGATCCAAAACCTCAAAAGGACCAATAAACCGCTGAGATAGCTTGGAACCTCTCCCAAATCGCTGATGTCCATGACGTGGAGAAACATGGAGAAACACATGATCTCCCACAGAAAACTCCAAAGGTCGCCGCTGCTGATCTGCATAAGATTTCTGCCGACTCTGCGCGGACAACAAGTGTTGACGAATAAACTTGACCTTCTCAGTAGCGTCTTGAACCAACTGTGGTCCCAAGAGAGCTACCTCTCCTACCTCAATCCAACACAAAGGTGATCGGCACGGTTTGCCATACAACGCCTCAAAAGGAGCCATCCCAATGGATGCCTGGTAACTGTTGTTGTAGGCAAACTCCACCAAAGGAAGGTGAGCTACCCATGAACCCCTAAAATCTAACAAACAGGCCCTCAACATGTCCTCCAATGTCTGATTCATCCTCTCAGTTTGATCGTTAGTCTCAGGGTGAAAGGCTGTGCTCATGCTAAGCGTTGTCTCCATAGCCTCCTGTAAGCCTGTCCAGAAACGAGAAGTAAACCTTGAATCTCTGTCGGACACAATCGACGATGGCACTCCATGTAATCTCACAATCTCATTCACATACAACTGGCTCAATGTCCTGATGGAATCTCACTCTCAAACGGCAAGAAAATGGGCTGACTTGGTTAGCCGATCCACAATCACCTATATCATGTCTTTCCTCCCAAAGGTGGGTGGCAGTCCAGTCACAAAATCCATCACTATGTGGTCCCACTTCCACTCCGCTACTGGCAACGGCTATAACATACCTGTCGGTTGCTGATGCTCCGCTTTCACTTGTTGACAAGTAAGGCACCTTGCAACAAATGTCGTGACATCACGTTTCATCCCAGGCCACCAAAAATGTCCCCGGAGTGCATGTACATTTTCGTACCCCCTGGATGCACAGCAACTCTGGACTAATGAAACTCCCTCATCACCTCATCCCGAAGAGGCAAAGCCACTACAAGTTGCCCCTAAAAAGACAACGCATGCTCAGGACCCTCGGTCCAATCCTCAGATAGCTCATCAGCCTCAATACGGGCATGGAGAACCTCACACTCAATATCCCCTAATTATCCCTCCTGGACTCGCTGGAACAGCTTAGGCACAACAACAATAGGACTTAGGACTGTCCCACCATCACGAGCAATAGGCTGCAACTGCAACATCGCCAACTGTTCCATCAACTTCCACTCTCTTACTGCCACCTCAGCTTTCCCTTTCATGCTCAATGCATCATCCATGACATTGCCTTTGCCTGGGGTATAGGCAAGAGTAAAGTCAAAGGTCTGCAAATACTCTACCTATCTCCTCTGCCTCAGATTCAAGTCCTTCTGAGTAAAGATGTACTGAAGGCTCTTGTGGTCTGAGAACACCACAAACTTTTCCCCCAAGAGATAATGCTGCCAACTCTTCAAAGCAAAGATGACGGCTGCCAACTCAAGATCGTGAGTAGGGTAATTCTGCTCATGTGGTTTCAACTGCCTCGACCCATAAGGTGCTCCTGCATAAGTACATACCCCAAACCAATCCGAGATGTATCACAATACACCTCGTATGGGACGTCCTCCCTAGGTAACCTTAACACAGGTGTAGTGGTCAAATGGGTCTTGAGAGCCTCAAACGCCTGCTGATACTTGTTAGTTCACTCAAACTTTACTCCCTTCCGGTTCAACGCCGTCATAGGAGCTGCCAAATGGGAGAACCACTCTACAAAACGATGATAATACCCCACCAAGCCAAGGAAACTATGAACCTCGAAAACATTGATTGGCCTCTCCCACGATGATACAGCCTCAATCTTTGCTGGGTCCACTCTAACCCCCTCAGCTGACACTACATGGCTAAGAAAATGAACCTCCTGCATCCAAAACTCACATTTGCTAAACTTAGCAAACAACTGCTGGTCCCTCAAGGTTTGCAACATTGTTGCCAAATGCTCCACATGCTCCCTCTCCATCTTGGAATGCACCAAAATATCATCAATGAACACAACTACAAAAGAATCCAAGTACGGAGCAAAAACTTGGTTCATAAGATGTATGAACACTGTTGGTGCATTAGTCTCACGCTCCGGATTTCCAACCCGAGGAAACCGGTTCGTGACTCGCCTTTACCAACGGGGTGGATAAGGGGGTTGGGATACAAGTTCCATACATGACATCTCAAACATCCAAAACTCATATTCACAGACGGAATGAATTATCTTTATTAAGCACAAACCAGAATAAATGTATACAAGCCAAACAACTTGCCTTTATTACAATTAAATTCCTTATTACAATATCTCCCCACTGGGGTACAAAGCCTCTCAAAAATAATAATACAAATAACATTAATCAAAACCACAAACAGAACTGTTGTCCACCTTGGTGTTCCCACCTAACGCCTGTAGGTCCCTGAGAAAAACAGAACACAGTAGGAGGGCTGAGCAACTGTCATCACTGGTTTTTGTCCGGGCCCGTTTGGGGTGAGCTCAAACTAGACCAATGGTGAAAAATTTTAGAGTCGCCACCAACTGTTTTTGGGGTACAGTTGGATACCCTCTACTTTGAGTAGTTTAAATGTGTGGTCTGCGTTATCAGAGAAGGGTTCAAGAGTTGGTTACGTGTAGGGAAGGATTAGCACCCCTACAGTGCCCTTTCGGTATCTAATTTAGGAGGAGGAGGTTTTTATTTTATTTGTACTGCCATGACTAGGTTAAGTTTCCTAAAGAGTCTATGATTTTTATTTGGCTAAGTTATTTGTCAAAGTTACGGTTAAAATTGATTTACCCTAAATCCCTAAAGGGAATCCTAAAAGTTTTGGGTTTTTGTTTGAGGTGAAGAATGAGATCCTACAGGTTGATGTTGGTTTTGGTTTTTTCTTTTGGAAATTTAAGTCCTAAAAACTGGTTTTTTATTTTTCCCTTTTTTTGGTTTTTTGGGTTAGAAAACATTTTTTTTTTGTTTTTTACGTTTTGTAAAAAACATTTTGTTTTGGTTTTGCTTTCTTTTGTCTTTTTTTTTTTTTGTTTTTGGAAGAGAGGGCTGAAGTTGGGGTTATTTTTGTGTTTTTCTTTTACTGGGAGAAAGATAACTATAACGAGAAAGAGGGGATGAGGATGAAGGGGCGATTTTGATTGCTGAATAGCAGAAAAACTGGGCGATCTTCTTGGGTTTGGGTTTTAAATCTCAAAAAGACTAGCCGAATGGCAGAAAGATTGGATATACAGACTAGCAGAATAGTCAGAAAGGCTGGACGTAATCCTCTCTTTTCTGGGTATTGAATCTCTCTCTTTTTCTGGGTTTTGAATCTCTCTGTTTGCGCTGGGATGAGGAATGGTAGCAGGTTTTTTCCAATGATGATGGCTCTCTCTATTTTTTTTTGGGTGTTTTTTTTTTTGCAGGGAGGAGGCTGGGGCGTTTTTTGATGATGCGGCTGGGGTGTAGTGGTAGCAGGTTTTTTCAATGATCGGTCCCCCCCCCTTTTTTTCTTCCTCTTTTTTCTCTCCCTCTTTTTTTTTACACAGGGACAGACGACTGCATCTTAAAGGGCTGACAGTTTTTGGATGGACTCATTAATTGCTGCATTAAATGTTTTTTCGAGTGTATTATTAAATCCAGCTTTATTAATTTGCAGATTTGATGCTTTGTCGGGTGGACAGCTTGTGTGGAAAACAGGGCAGCTCGTGATTGCCTTTTGAATTTGGATTTTAGCACATGTGACTGACAGGTCGTAGAAAAATGATTCTTTGTCAGATGGCCAATGCAGAATGCGAGTCTCGTGAACAGCCAGCGAGAACAGCCAGCGGGAAGAGCCAGCGAAAAACGCCAACCAGCAAAGGTCAAGGGCAAAGGGAATCGAAGTGTCGGCAGGTCGGAGTGTCGGCAGGTCGAAGTGTCGGCAGGGCCGAAGCTTCGGTGGATCAAAAATTCGGTGGGTCGAAGGTCAACGGTCAACGGGTCGAAGTGTCGGCAGGTCAAAGGTCAACGGTCAACGGGTGGAAGGCTTACAGCCGTTGCAGGTCAAGGGTCGAAGGTTGGAGTGTCGGCAGCGGGGCTTCAAGGGTCAAGGGTCGAAGGGTCGGAGGTCGGAGTGTCGGCAGGTCGAGGGGTCGTAGGTCGCGTGTCGAAGGCGTCGCGAGTCTTGGCGTCGTAAGTCCTGGCGTCGTAAGTCTCGAGGCATCGCATCTTCACAAGGTTCGAAAGTCCAAAGGGGCGAGTCGTAGGTCGGAGTGTCGGCAACGGGGCTTGGAGGCTTCGACTCTTCGAGGCTTCGAGGCTTCGAGGCTTCGAGGCTTCGATGCTTTGAGGCTTCGAGGCTTGAGGCTTCGAGGGATCGAGGCTTCGGGGCTTCGAGGCTTTGATGCTTCGAAGGTCAATGGGTCGAAGTGTCGGTAGGTGAACGGTCAACGGTCAACTTTGAATTACCTTTTTACCCTTACCCATAATGCAAAAATGGACGACCTTTTAGGGATTGTTTGGGAAGACTCGTATTCGCCTACATAGACATTTTGGAGAGTCTCGCATGATCACTTTTTCGGGCAGTTTGACCAGGGGCATTGACCGTATGTTGGCAAGTTTGACTTTTTCCAACGAAAGTTGTTTTGGCCATAACTTCTTCATTTTAAGTCCGATTTGAGCTTAGTCAAGTGTGTTAGTCTCCAATTTTCATCCTCTATGACCTGGTGTTGGTCTTGGGGCGCTTCAAGGACTTGTAACAGAAACCATTCCTTGGAAGTATGAGATCATTGTGGACCTGCTCAACAAGGTATATAGCGTGGGCAAAAAGGTATATACACCAAATGGGGTTAGTATGTCCAACCCGGACAAAATGGGGTCCAACAGCTGCCCCTCTTTGTGCATTGTTTGTGTATAAACAGTGTACAAAGATTAAAAGGGAGTCATTTTGGACTGGTTGGAGCACTTACTTGACTTACCTAGCACATGGGAAGAGTAGAATGCGACATTTGGATCTGTCCCCGAGAGGCACAAAGGGCTTCACAGGTCGGTGGACTTGGATAATACTTTGATGCAGCATATGAGGCTGCCTACGATGTCAAGATATGGGAGATTGAAAGCCTACAACAATGACAGGTTTGAACTGAAAAAGAGAGCCTTCGGCAACGATAGACTTTGGTTAAAAAATGAAAAGCCCGCAGCAATGATAGGTTTGAACTGAAAAGTGAAAAGGCCCACAAAAATGGTGGGTGTGAACTAAAAATTGAAAGGCCCACAGCAACGATAGGCTTGAATTGAAAATGGATAGCCCACAACAACGATAGGCTTGAATTGAAAATGGATAGCCCACAACAACGATAGGCTTGAACTGAAAAATGTAAAAGGCCCACAACAATGATGGGCGTGAACTAAAAATTGAAAGGTCCACAGCAACGATAGGCTCGAATTGAAAATGGATAGCCCACAGCAACGATAGACTTGAATTGAAAATGGATAGCCCACAGCAACGATAGGCTTGAATTGAAAATGGAAAAGCCCACAGCAACGACAGGCGTAAACTGAAAATGGAAAAGCCCACAGCAACGATAGGCTTAGATTGAAAATGGAAACGCCCATAGCAACGTTAGGCTTAAACTGAAAAATGGAAAGCCCGCAACAACGATAGGCGTAAACTGAAAATGAAAAGCCCACATCAATGATAGGCTTAAATTGAAAATGGAAAAGCCCACAGTAACGATAAGCTTAGATTGAAAAATGAAAGGCCCACTGCAACGATAGGCTCGAGTTGAAAATGGAAAGCCAATAGCAACGATAGGCTTAAATAAAAAATAGGGAGGCCCACAGCAACGATAGGCTTGAATTGTAAATGAAAAACCCACAGCAACGATAGGCTTAAACTGGAAAGACTTGTTGGAGACATCAATTGGTATTGGGGAAATGCTTTAAGGAATTGGTGAGTTTGGGAAGTAACCCAATTTGGGCTCCCTCTACGAGTTCACTCAAGGAGATCACTCTACGAGGTGACCCAAAAAAGGGGAAAAAGTTTGTCAAGTGCCAAAAGGAAGTATTTAGAGCTTGGGGGAAATTGCAAAGAAAGAGTTACGGAATTGAACAAAGAAAGCTAGGATAGCTTGGTGAGAAGCTTGCCAAGTATGAGCTCGGATCTTCAGAGGCGGCAACATTCTTGAAATTACAGAGTATGCTGAATGTATGCAAATGATGCATGGAATGCAATGTGATGTATGCGGGGATGCATGGTGACATGTATGGCTAATGACCCAATATGAGCTGAGGGTTTATCTCCCTGTCCCTGGAGAGTTTAGATGACATCCAACTTGTTGGGGACTTTTTGTCTCTCGGGCTGGGGAGACCTTTTTATCTTTGCTGGGGGACTCCCTCTTTTATGGATGGAGGGTTTGTTTGACTTAGTTTCATTCCATTGAGGAGCTTAACTTGAGAGCTTCTCTGGGGATAGTGATATCCCGTGGAGATATGGGTACTCTGAGTTGGGGGATTAACTTGTTTGGGGATTTTGAGCTGGGCCCTACTCATAAGGCAATGCTAAAAGAGCCTACTGGGGATTCAAGATATTCTAATTAAATGCGAAATGAAGACCATGTAACATGATTAATGAGATAAAAAGGGATTTTTGCTGGTTTAATTCCACAAAAAATATTTATATCATAAAAAGTGTCCTATTGTTATAATCTGATAAACAGAATCACAAGTCTTTAAAAGTATAATGTACAAATTTGAGTCGAATGTGCCACAGGTTTGACCAAGTCTTCCACTATTTGTAGCCGCTGTTTTTAGATGATGTTGTCTCTACTGTGTGCAAAGGACCCTATTTGTTGTGGTCCTGATCCTTTCAGATTCTGACTGATTGATTTCACCCTTCAAGATTTATTGTTGGCTTTGTATTTTACCCTTGGTGCCCTTTTAGGTTTTCACTAAGTCCGCCCTTGTTTTCTTTTTTGTCTTTTGTTGGAGCTTTGTATTTTACCCTTGGTGCCCTTTCGGGTTTTCACCAAGTCTGCTCATTACAGGAATGAGAATTTGTTGGGAGGTATGAGAATTAAGTATAAAACTTTTTGATGGCATTACTATTCACTGGATTAGGAAGCTCATCTCCGTCCATTTTGGCAAGGATCAATGCGCCTCTCGAGAATGCTTTTTTCACAGCATATGGGCCTTCATAATTGGGAGTCCACTTGCCTCTATGGTCGTGTTGAATTGGCAAGATCTTTTTGAGGACAAGATCACCCTCTTGAAAGCTCCTGGGCTTCACCTTTTTATTGTAACTGTTCATCATTCTCTGTTGATATAGCTATCCTCTGCAAACTGCTGGCAAGCGCTTGCCTTCAATTAAATTCAACTGCTCATAACGACTTTGGACCCATTCTGCTTCTTCGAGATGAGTATCCTTAAGTACTCGGAGGGAAGGTATCTCCACTTCGACCGGTAGAACTGCTTCCATGCCATAGACCAAAGAAAATGGAGTTACCCCAGTCGATGTACGTACTGAGGTACGATAAGCATGCAAAACGTAAGGTAGCTTCTCGTGCCAATCTTTGTACATTTCAGTCATCTTTCTGATAATGTTCTTGATGTTCTTGTTGGCTGCCTCGACTGCTCTATTCATCTTTGGGCGATAGGGGGTCGAGTTGCGATGTTGAATTTTGTATGTTTCACACAACCTCCCTATCATTCGGCTGTTCAAATTGGCAGCATTGTCCGTTATGATCTGCTCGGGAAGCCCATATCGGCATATGATGTTGTTTCGCATAAATCGAAGTACGACATCCTATGTGACATTAGCATATGATGCTGCTTCTACCCACTTGGTGAAGTAATCAATGGCTACCAAAATGAAACGATGACCATTAGAAGCTTTTGGAGATATTGGTCCGATAACGTCAATGCCCCAAAGCGAGAACGGCCACGGGGAAACCATCACGTGTAGTTTGGACGGCGGTACTTGGATTTTATCGCCATAAATTTGACACTTAAGGCATTTCGCACATATTCAATGCAATCCTTTTCCATGGTGACCCAATAATAGCCCATTCGCATGATTTGTCTTGTTAATGCATGTCCATTTGCATGTGAACCACATTCCCCTTCGTGCACTTCTTTCATTATTTGTGTTAATTCTTCTTTTGCCACACGCCGCAATAATACCATGTCATGGTTTCTTTTATACAGAACGGGACTATCAAGATAGTAGTTGGACGCTGACCTTTGGATATTTCTTTTATCAGATTTAGAGGCCTCTGCTGGGTATTCTTGCTTAAGCAAATACTATTTGACGTCATCAAACCAAGGCTTTTCTTCAGTATTTCCTTCAATGGCCATGCAATGTGCAGGAGCATCTTGTATACGGATATCGAAAGACTAGACTTCCAACTTTGTGTCTAGTCGAAGGAGGGAGGCTAGAGTGGCCAACGCATCAGGGATCTGATTGTATTCCCTAGGCATATGCTCAAACGTGATGTCTTCGAATTGCTCGGCTAACTCCGTAACGTGCTTCCGATATGGGATTAATTTCTGGTTTCGAGTCTCCCATTCACCTCTTACTTGAAAAATGATGAGTGCTGAATCGCCGAACACTCGTAATTTTTTGATTCCTTTGTTAATGGCTTCTTGAAGTCCCATCACATAAGCCTCATATTCTGCTACATTGTTTGTACAAGGGAAAGTTAGCTTTGCTGCCATGGGGAAATGTTCGCCTTTTGGGGATATCAGGATGGCCCCAACACCGTGACCTAAGAGACTGGAGGCTCCATCGAACCACATCGTCCATATATCTGATACTTCGGCCAAAATGATGTTGATGTGCTCATCTGGGAAGCCAATAGTCATGGGCTCGTAGTCTTCTAGTGCTCTGTCTGCCAAGTAATCAGCTATTGCGCTCCCTTTTATAGCTTTTTATGGCACGTAGATGATATCATACTCCGATAAGATCAGCTGCCATTTGGCGATTCTCCCAGAAATGGATGGTTTTTCTAAGAGATATTTGAGCGGATCATGCCTTGAAATCAGCCATGTGGTATGATAAAGAGTGTACTGCCTCAATCTTCTTGTTATCCAGACAAGAGCACAGCACGTCTTCTCCAAGGGTGTGTAGTTTTCTTCATTGATGGTGAACTTCTTGCTCAGATAATAAATGGCCTGCTCCTTCTTGCCTGTAGAATCGTGTTGCCCCAAGACACAACCCATCGCTGACTCTTGAACGGTCAAGTATAAGATCAGAGGTCTATCCGGTACTGGTGGGACCAAAATAGGTGGATTAAACAGATATTGTTTGATCTTGTCAAAAGCTTCTTGACATTTGTCATTCCAAATTTTTGGGTTGTTCTTTCGTAAAGTCTTGAAAATGGGTTCACATGTGGCTGTCAGCTGGGAAATAAATCGGGCAATGTAATTCAGTCGCCCTAGGAATCCTCTAACCTCCTTGATGGTCCGTGGTGGCGGCATCGCTTGGATAGCTCAAACTTTATCTGGATCGATTTCAACTCCGTTTTGGCTCACAATGAAACCCAAAAGTTTTCCCGACATGGCTCTGAAAGTGCACTTTTTGGGATTCAATTTCAGTTGATATTTCCATAGCCTGTTGAAGAGCTTGCGGAGTACTTCGATATGATCTTCAGTGCTTTGTGATTTGGCTATCATGTCGTCCACATATACTTCGACTTCCTTATGCATCATGTCGTGGAATAGGGTCACCATGGCTCGCTGATAGGTTGCCCCTGCGTTTCTCAGACCAAAAGGCATCACATTATAGCATAAAGTACCCCAAAGTGTCGTGAATGTGGTCCTCTCTTTGTGTTCGGGGGCCATACGAATTTGATTATAGCCCGAGAAACCATCCATGAATGAGAACAGGGCGTGTTTTGCTGTATTATCCACTAGCGTATCAATGTGAGGAAGTGGGAAGTTATCCTTCTGGACTGGCCAGATTCAGATCTCTATAGTCGACACACATGCGTACTTTGCCTCCTTTCTTCGGTCCTTGGTACAACATTGGCTACCCATTCTGGATAATGGGAGACACTTAGGAAACCTTGCATCCCATTGCTTTTTGACTTCTTCTTTAATCTTCGCATCATCTCCTGGTCTCATTCTTCTCAATTTCTGCTGAATCGCTTGCATTCCGGCCTCACTGGTATGTGATGCCGCACTATGTCCGTGTCTAATCCTGGCATATCTTGATACGACCATGCAAAAACATCTATGTAGCTCCTTAACAGCTCAATTAATTGCTTCTTGATGTCGGTAGCTATTAAGGATCCCATCCTCAATTCTCTTGGTTCGGCAACCGACCCCAAATTCATTGTTTCTACTGGGTCTTCACTTGGAATGGAGAAACGGTCTTCCCTTTCCAATAGGCATATAATCTCCCCTGGTAGTTCAGGTGTCTCCTCTATCTCATTCTCGTTAGCTTCAAACACGGGCTGCTCCCAGTTTGGACTTTGGTCAAACCTTTGGCATCTCGTTTCGCCTTCGCATACTATGTTTTCATTGACATTGTGATACCTGCCTATAAGAGAATGACAAGTTGGTAACCAAATATGATATGCATATGTTATGAATGGAATGTACCATGAAAGATTTTGAAAAACACATTTTATTGGAAGGTTTAAGGAAAAACAAATGTTCACAGCTTCAAAGTACATTAAAATAGAATACATTAAATCCCAGCGACCCGTAAGCATTACATTATGGGGAGGTCCAGGATGGTCCAATTGTTCAATGGCTGGTTAGGATCCGCTTGCACTAACTGAACCATCTCGCTTGGTGCATGCTCATTTGTGTCCAATACGGCTACAGTCCCCGTCTTGGGCTCAGGTTGGCTCTTATGGATAAACCCTCCACTCCGGAATGTAACATTCAAAGGGGGAAAGCTTCTCCTTTCTTCTTGTACTGGCCTTTTCTGCAATCTTGCCATTCTGACTTCCCTCTTCTTGATAGCTTCCCTCTGTCTATCAGCTTTTGTAGGGACATAGCCTAGCCCAAACTTTTTGGTATTCTCTCGGATGGTTAGGGGTTTCTGAATCCCTTGAGCTGTCAGGCCTAATCCTTGCCCCGGTTTGTACCCCTGTTTGATCATAATGGCTACAACCATTTTTGCTGCCTTCGAGAGACGATGGTTTGGGGCAGAAGCGACATTCACCATCTCAAAAGCCCGATAGGAGCATTCTAGTACATCTTCGTTGCTTTCAATATAAGGAACTGATGCCGGTTTGGTGACGAGGAAACTTGTCTCTCCAGAGATGCAGATGAGCTGGTCCCCCATTACAAACTTCATCTTTTGGTGGAGACTTGATGGCACCGCTCTTGCCATGTAGATCCAGGGTCTTCCCAACAAACAGCTGTAATATGGCGTGATGTCTATCAGCTGAAATTCCACCATAAAAGTAGTTGGCCCAATCATGAGTGGAAGATCCAGAGTTCCCACCACGTCACGGTTTCCTCCATCAAATGCCCGTACCTTCATCGTACAGGGACGCATATAGGACGCATCAATTGGAAGTTGCTGCAGTATATGCAAGGGCATAATGTTCAAGGCCGAGCCGTTGTCAATGAGTACACGGGCTATGGTGTGCTCCTTGCATTTGACCATGATGTGCAGAGCTTTTATGTGCCCCTTTCCTTCTTGGGGTAGCTCGTCATCTCTAAAGCTAATGACGTTGTTCATGATGAGGTTACTGGCAATTCCATCAACATTTGCCACTGAGACGGTTGGAGGAACGTAGGCTTGGCTCAGGACTTTCAATAGCGCTTCACGATGAGGTTGGGAATTCATCATTAATGAGAGCAATGAGATGCAAGCCGGTTGTCGACTTAGCTGATCCACAATATTATACTCACTCTGCTTCATGAGCTTTAGGAATTCCAATGTCTCTTTTTTAGTGACTGGTGCTTCTTTCTTTGTTGCCTCCAGCGTTGGCTCAATTTCTAATTCCACAGTGTTCTCCTTCCTTGCTTTGTCTGCCATATCAGGGGTATAAGTCTTACCGCTCCTAGTTATCTTCTCTGCTGCTACGGTTCCCTTAACTATTTCGCAACTGTAGTTCCATGGGACTGCCTTATCAATCTTATAGGGGAAAGGAGCAGGAACACCTATGGTGAGAGGTGCAATTCCATGTGGTAGTTGTGGGATTTCGGTTCTCTCCCCCTTGTCTAGCACGAGACTTGAGGCATGGATAGTGAGAGGCTTGATTCCATGTGGCAGTAGCGGGATCTCCGGAGCCTTAACGTTCAAGACAAGGGGTGTTGGCACCCATGGCGATTTGTGTGAATTGTCTTCTTGGATCATGTGGCTTTGGTTGTCCATTCCTCCTCTTGAGAATTCTATCATCCTTTGGTCCATGAGTTTTTGCACCACCTCGGAAAACTCAGTACATTATGCGATGTCATGTCCCCGTGACATCTTGTGATAAGGGCATTGTTTTTCCCCATCTGTTCCTTTTCCTGCCTTTGGCGTGTTTTTAGCAAGTATATAGCCATGTTCCTGTAACAGAGTAAACAAATGTGTTTTCTCCATTTGTACTTGGGAGACCCTTTCCAGCCGTGCTTCATTTTTGATACTAGCAACATTATTGGAGTGTTCTGGGAGAGGATTATTGTTCACATTTGGCATCCCAGGTAGTGCGGAAAAATCCAGCCATTTTGCATCCTTTAATGCCTAAACCTTCCTTTTGAATGTTATACAATTCTCGATATCATGTCCAGCTCCACCTGCATGATATTCACATATGGCCTCTGGCTTATACCAGGCCGGGGGAGGCGTCTTTATTTCTCCCAAGGGTATAGGGGTTACCATCCTTGCCTCTAAGAGCTTGGGGTATAATTCCGCATAAGTCATTGGAATAGGATCAAACTCTTGTCGTGGTCGACGAGAAGCCTGATTCGCTCCTGCTTGCTGGGTCGGGGCCCTTGGTTGCCCCTGTCCTTGGAATGAGGCTCTTGGTCCTTCCTGAGTTGCTGGCCTTGGTTGCTCTGGACATGGCGCTCTCGGTTGAAATGAGTTAGGTACCATTGAGTATGGAAATGGGGCCCCTCCTTGCGGCAGGTATGGCATGAATTGGGGAGATGGAGCAGGTGCAGCATAAGTGGCTACCGGTGACCCTCTGTAGCATCCTGGCGCTTGGTAGAATGTTGGTTGTATTGACTGGTGTGCTTGGTATACCAGGTTGCTCTCATTTTCCTTCTTCTTTGCTGGTGGTTGAAACTGTTTTGATGCCTTAGCCGCATCACCCTTTAGCTTTCCGCCTTTAATTCCACTTTCTACACGTTCACCGGATGCAACCAAATCTGCAAAGGTGTTAGAGACGTTACCTATCAACTTCTCGTAGTGTACGCCTTTTAGTGTGTTGATAAAAAGAGTGGTGAGTTCTCTTTCGGTAAGAGGAGGTTGGACCTCCACAGCGGCCTCTCTCTATCTTCGTGCATAATCTTTGAAATTCTCCTCGGATCCCTTTTCCATGGACTGCAGGGTTAGTCGATCCAGCGCTAGCTCGGTGACATGTTTGTACTGTGCCAAGAAGGAAGTAGCTAACTCTTTCCATGTCTTGACGCGGTTTCCATTTAGTTTAAAGTACCAACAAAGGGATGCCCCGGTTAGGCTTTCCTGGAAACAATGCATGAGGAGCTTGTCTTCACCAGCATAAGCAGCCATCTTTTGACAATACATGGCCAGATGTGTCCTGGGACATCGGGTCCCGTTGAACTTTTCAAACTCTGCATTTTGAATTTTGGCGGTAGCACCACTCCAGGGACTAAGCATAAGTCTTGTGCGCTGGTCATGCCATAACTGTCCATGCCTTCTACGGCTTTCAATCTTTCCTCGAGTCGGCGTAGAGTGGGAGACTCAATATTTTCCTGAAGAGCTGGAGAACCCATCGCTTCCATTACATTTCCCGGTGCGGGCATAGTGAAATGAGTTTGATTTGGAGTTGGAGGTTGTGCCATAGCAGGATGATAGGTGGGTGCCTGGCTAGGGGCCGGATTGGGCGGTTGAACTACTTCTTGCCCCTACTCTTGGTGGTGATTGATAGTTCCCCCTGTCGGGGTTCTTCCTCTTTCCTCAGTCAATTTTGTGAGCATTTCCATAATTGCAGACATTTGCCCCTGTAGGGTTTGTTGTGACTGTTCCAACCCCATGAGTCTGTTCTTTGTTTCTTCTGCCATCGGCTGCAACTATGGTATTTGATTGCGTCGGGATCTGAGGTTGTAAGAGTGCGTAATCCTGTAGAAAGGCAGCTACCGACTTGGGTACAAGGGAAGTTTTATTTGATTTTTCCTTTGATATGCATGTATGCATGAATGTATGTGCGGAGGGTTAAAGAAACAAACAACTTTATTGCAAACAAAACACATAATATAAACACTCAATACAAACATATAATGCGAAATGCCATGTCAAATGAAGGCTATTGCTACATGATCTTAGAGCAAACTTCTAGTCATCTCCTAAGGAGCACGACGCCTCTTTCTCTGGGGTGGTCGTTCACCTGCTTCCTCCCTCTGCTTCATTATGGTCTCGATCTGTTTTTCCCTTAGCTGCAGCCTTTGAAGAGCTCCTTCTAGAGATGCTTCTAGCCTTTGGATCTGCTGCCTTAAAGTCTGATTCTCCTGGAGGATAGCCTTCATGTCTGAAGTTAGCTGTGGCTTGTGTTGTGACCTCCAAGATATGTATGCGGGGTAAACACCAGGTTTTGAGCTGTTGGGTTGGATCTTGTGTGGTGTGTACCATGCTTGATACATCTTCTTGCCTTTTTCTGTGAGCATGGTTTTTGCTGTAAGTGAAGTCACACTCTTCTATGCCAAAGAGCACGGGAATAATCTGATGACGCCCCACTTGTCTTCCCACCTGCAGTGGTGCATATGCAGTTCCTCCACAGGGACCTAAGAGTGGGACCCAATTGTAGTCCCCACAGCTATAAGTCATGGAAATCACCGGCATCCAAGGAGCAGTCCAGGTAATGTCAGCTTCTGTGAGGTTCTCCAACTTCTTTTTCCAGCTTTCAAAGTGTTTAGGTAGGCTCCACTTGCTGAGCAGAATATATAGTAGTGTTGTGGCTGGTACCTGATAAACAGCAGGAAAACGATGAACACTACAGGGGAAATGACCTTGCAACCAGGTACATAGGAGAGGTAGGCACCCCATGAACTGTCCCGAGCCTTTACTCCTCAGGTAAGTAAGAGATTGGATGGTTTCAGCCAAGATAGCAGGGGTAGGGTCACATCCTTTGAGCACCTGCTGGACCAAATCTACAATTGCTCCATTGATGTGGGCTGGTATCCTTGGGAAAATGACTAGCCCATATATAGCCAGTGTAAGCAGTTTGTGTGCACCTGCTTCTGTTGCGGTCTGTATCATTTCTTTGATTGTGTCCCATGAAAGATATTCTCGCCCACCATAGGTTGTGGCTGTCGGTGAGTCCCATACCGGCTTTCCCATTATCTCAGCAAAGGCCCTTCGACATGATCTTCTGGGCTCCGGTAGATAGATCTTCATTTTGTTTTCTACGGGGATATCCAATAATCTTCTGTATTCTTCTATGGTGGGAACAAGATCTATGCTATTAAAGTCAAAGCACCACCGTCGAGACTCCCAGAAATATATGGCTGCCCCAAGCATATCCTTATCGGCCAGTAGCTCGTTCACATGGAGCAAATCCCCAAACTGTTATATGTATATGCTTTTCCTTTCGTCAGACCACTGCCTCCATATTGTCTGTATCTCCTTAGTGTAGTCCAGGTGATCTTCTATGATAACATGTCCTGCCTTGTGGGTTTCTCCTAGCGGGAAATCCCTAAGGCGAAGTTGAATGTCTCCAGATGCTTGGGCCACCACTGCGACAGCCTCCTTGTCCTGAGGGCCTTTTTGGAGATGACTGAAAGTTGCCATGCCTATATGAATGTCATGTTATGCATGATGATAGGTTAGGATGACAGGTTAATATATATCAAGGCAGTTAGACAGGATAAAGAATAAACCAATAGTAAAAAAGCTAATATATGTGCAGGGGATGTCTTAAGGACTACCCTGCAAAACAAAGGTTAGCATGGCATGGAATGAGCAAACAAAATGTGGGTTAATGCCCCTGATGGGCTTTTATTGCTACACCTATCTTATTCGTTGGTTCCCAAACTTCCTCAATAGAGGGCTCCGTACACCATGGGATTTACCGGAGGGGGGTCTTAAAAGGACGTGCCTTAAAAGAACCTCAAGCTCGAGTGAGGAGTCCGAGGCCCCATTGCGGATAATGATTAACGCGTTGGGGACCGTACTGAACCTCGCTAACCTAAATTGTGCTAAACCCGGGTATAGGGTTATGCATGGATGCAACAAGTATGGAAAGCAGTAAATCACAACTATTATGGTAGTTAAAGCATATAAATAAATCATAGTTTAAAGATAAATGACAACTGTAAAAAAGAAATAAATATCTAGGAAAAAAACAACTTAGCACAACAGTTAAATATATACAACAGTATAATTAAAAATAACCTCCTAATCCTAGTTCTAGACCTAACTCTCTAAAGTGTTCATTCTTAAAGTTCCCAGCAGAGTCGCCAGCTATCATCACTGGTTTTTGTCCGGGCCCGTTTGGGGTGAGCTCAAACTAGACCAATGGTGAGAAATTTTAGAGTCGCCACCAACTGTTTTTGGGGTACAGTTGGATACCCTCTACTTTGAGTAGTTTAAATGTGTGGTCTGCATTATCAGAGAAGGGTTCGGGAGTTGGTTACGTGTAGGGAAGGATTAGCACTCCTACAGCGCCCTTTCGGTATCTAATTTAGGAGGAGGAGGTTTTTATTTAATTTGTACTGCCATGACTAGGTTAAGTTTCCTAAAAAGTCTATAATTTTTATTTGGCTAAGTTATTTGTCAAAGTTACGGTTAAAATTGATTTACCCTAAATCCCTAAAGGGAATCCTAAAAGTTTTGGGTTTTTGTTTGAAGTGAAGAATGAGATCCTATGGGTTGATGTTGGTTTTGGTTTTTTCTTTTGGAAATTTAAGTCCTAAAAACTGGTTTTTTATTTTCCCCTTTTTTTGGTTTTTTGGGGTAGAAAACATTTTTTTTTTGTTTTTTATGTTTTGTAAAAAACGTTTTGTTTTGGTTTTGCTTTCTTTTGTCTTTTTTTTTTTTTGTTTTTGGAAGGTAAAACATGTTTTTTTTTGCTTTGTGTTTTAAATGGAATTGGAACTCCTAAATATGGAAACGTGCATTTTTTTAGATGTTTTCTTTTCCCTTTTTTTGTGGTTTTGAAAACGTTTTTTTTGTTTTTTTTTGCAAGGACAAAACTTTGAAACTAACACAATAACATATAAAGTGACGTGTGTGATTGTGACATCCATAAATCAAAACGACCCACTCTTTTTCTTTCTTTTCTTTTTCTTCATGCCTCCCTTTGCTCTCTCTTTTTCTTTCTTTGTTTTTTTTGTTTGCTATACTTTACATATTACAACATACACATATACAAAGGAAAGGGAAATACAAGGAAAAACACAATGCAACAAGTAAAAGAAAAAGAAATACAAGGAAATATTAAGAATTACATCAAATATTAATGTAAGTAAGCTAAAAAATAATGAAGAAATAAGGGCTGAACCGACTTTGGGGCTTGCAACACCAATCTTCTGTTTGAGCTCCTGTTGGCGCTGATAATCAGTTGCTTAGAACCAACAAATCTGATGGCGAGCTTTGTGAGGAAGATTTCTTGGTATTTGAAGATTGGAGTGATGTGTTTTTTGGGTTTGAGATTTTTTGGTGACTGGAAATAAGGAAGGTGGGCGTGAGAAATAGGGGACTGGAAAAGGATTGGTGTCTTTTGTGTTTTTTTTTGTTTGATGAAAACGCAGAAAGAGAGGGCTGAAGTTGGGGTTATTTTTGTGTTTTTCTTTTACTGGGAGAAAGATAACTATAACGAGAAAGAGGGGATGAGGATGAAGGGGCGATTTTGATTGCTGAATAGCAGAAAAACTGGGCGATCTTCTTGGGTTTGGGTTTTGAATCTCAAAAAGACTAGCAGAATGGCAGAAAGATTGGATATACAGACTAGCAGAATAGTCAGAAAGGCTGGACGTAATCCTCTCTTTTCTGGGTTTTGAATCTCTCTCTTTTTCTGGGTTTTGAATTTATCTGTTTGCGCTGGGATGAGGAATGGTAGCAGGTTTTTTCCAACGATGATGGCTCTCTGTGTTTTTTTTTTGGGTGTTTTTTTTTTTTTGCAGGGAGGAGGCTGGGGTGTAGTGGTAGCAGGTTTTTCAATGATCGGTCCCCCTTTTTTTTTTCTTCCTTTTTTTTCTCTCCCCCTTTTTTTTTTTTTTTTTTTGCACAGGGACGGACGACTGCATCTTAAAGGGCTGGCAGTTTTTGGCTGGACTCATTAATTGCTGCATTAAATGTTTTGTCGAGTGTATTATTAATTCCAGCTTTATTAATTTGCAGATTCGATGCTTTGTCGGGTGGACAGCTTGTGCAGAAAACAGGGCAGCTCGTGATTGCCTTTTGAATTTGGATTTTAGCATATGTGACTGACAGGTCTTTGAAAAATGATTCTTTGTCAGATGGCCAACGCAGAATGCGAGTCTCGTGAACAGCCAGCGAGAAAAGCCAGCGGGAAGAGCCAGCAAAAAACGCCAACCAGCGAAGGTCAAGGGGCAAAGGGAATCGAAGTGTCGGCAGGGTTCGGTGGGTCGAAGGTCAACGGTCAACGGGTCGATGTGTCGGCAGGTCGAAGGTCAACGGTCAACGGGTGGAAGGCTTACAGGCGTTGCAGGTCAAGGGTCGAAGGTCAGAGTGTCGGCAGCGGGGCTTCGAGGGTCAAGGGTCGAAGGGTCGAAGGTCGGAGTGTCGGCAGGTCGAGGGGTCGTAGGTCGCGTGTCAAAGGCGTCGCAACTCCTGGCGTCGTAAGTCTCGAGACGCCGCATCTTCACAAGGTTCGAAAGTCCAAAGGGGTGAGTCGTAGGTCGGAGTGTCGGCAGCGGGGCTTCGAGGCTTCGAGGCTTCGATGCTTCGAGGTTTCGAGGTTTCGAGGCTTCGGGGCTTCGAGGCTTTGATGCTTCGAAGGTCAATGGGTCGAAGTGTCGGCAGGTCAACGGTCAACGGTCAACTTTGAATTACCTTTTTACCCTTACCCATAATGCAAAAATGGATGACCTTTTAGGGATTGTTTGGGAAGACCCGTATTCGCCTACATAGACATTTTGGAGAGTCTCGCATGATCACTTTTTCGGGCAGTTTGACCAGGGGCATTGACCGTCTGTTGGCAAGTTTGACTTTTTCTAATGAAAGTTGTTTTGGCCATAACTTCTTCATTTTAAGTCCGATTTGAGCTTAGTCAAGTGCGTTAGTCTCCAATTTTCATCCTCTATCACCTGGTGTTGGTCTTGGGGCGCTTCAAGGCCTTGTAGGAGAAACCATTCCTTGGAAGTATGGGATCATTGTGGACCTGCTCAACAAGGTATATAGCGTGGGCAAAAAGGTATATACACCAAATGGGGTTAGTATGTCCAACCCTGACAAAATGGGGTCCAACAGCAACCACAGCTCAGTAGGGATCATGTCTACCCAACCCATCCCATGCACCTAACCACTACATGAGAACGTGTACTAGTGCAGTGTCGTGGCAGTAGTAAATACAAGTAAAGCACACCACTCAAATGGGCGCAACCACAGCCCCAGCCACCCTGGCTCCACAGCCTCACAGGCTACCAATTTCACAGCCTTCCAAGCTAACAATTTAACCCCCTCTCGGGCAAATATTTAACCGCCTCTCAGGCAAATGTTTAACCGCCTCTCAGGCAAATAGTTTAACCGCCTCTCAGGCTAACAATCATACAATCAAACACATAACATACATTTCTGCGACACAGGCATAACATCAAACACATGGCATGCGCACATTCACAGGTTCTCAAACTCAGCCACACGGGCATAAAATCAAACACATAATAGGCATAGCCACACAAGCATAATTTCAGACACATAACATGCATAGTAACTCAGGCATATTATCAAACACATAACATGTGTGGCCTCAAAGGCATAATATCAAACACTTAACATGCGTATATATATATACATCCAAGCAAAACACGCCATTGAAGGCCGACATTCATATAGGAGATCACACCTATAAGAATTTACATATATATATGTATAACCAAATAGCCACATTGTCTATCACAAGGCCAAAACCCTGGATAGGTTCAAGGAAGAATAGAACCCCAACCTCAAGGATCCTTCACGTTCTTGCCTCCACGCCAAACGCCGTCCACTCCCGCGAATCACCACAGCAAGATCAGAAGCTCTCCTTCCCCTTCTCTCTCTCTCTCTCTCTGCGACGGCTGCGGTGGCTAACGGAAAAACCCTAAACCTAAAAGACCTCCACCTCTTTATATAGACACCCCAATATCAAAACGACGTAGTTTTGATTAAATGAACCACAGCATCAAAATGACGTAGTTTTGATGACACACTACAACCTTCCCGCATCCATACATGCTAAAATATCCATAATTTCAACATGGTCCTTTGAGAAAAGATTACTAGAATCACAAAATCAAGGTGACAGTGCAAAAACATGGCTGTACGCCATAATGCACGTCATATCCCCATATGATATGCAGCTCCAAATGCTATGAAATTTTACCCCAAGCTTCCTTGGATCATGTAGAAGGTAGGCATGCAATAAAAACCTTGCACGTCATAATGCCCCATATGATGTGCACCCTATTTCTGCCTCCCTAGGCTGCCCTCTTTCGTCAAAAGTTCCTTATTTGGTAAATAAAATGATTTGCCTGAAGTCCATGAGTAGAAGTTTCCTAAAAACTAGAAAGTTGCCACTCACAAGGCAAAACTGTGACTAACTCCACACATCCCAAAACACGGGTCATTACAATTAGTGAGCGCAAAAGGCATCACTACCCACTAATAATGCCCATACCTGCACCGAAAAGCAGTCTTAGGGATCTCCTCTTCTCTAACTCTTAACTGGTGATCCCCCGATCGCAGATCTATCTTGGAAAACCACTGGGCCCCACTTAACTGGTCAAACAAGTCATCTATCCGAGGCAATGGATACTTGTTCTTCATAGTTACCAAGTTCAGCTTCCTATAGTCAATGCAAAGACAAAGCATACCATCTGCCTTCTTTGCAAAGAGCACTGGAGCACCCCCAACGTGAGGTACTCGGTCTGATATATTCCTGGTTCACCAACTCCTCTATTTGCCTCTGAAGCTCCCTCAACTCAGCCGGTCCCATACAATAAGCCACTTGGGAGATTGGACCCGTCCCCGATACCAACTCAATAGTGAACTCACACTCCCCTTAGGTGGTAAACTTCTGAACTCTTCAGGAAAGACATCCTGAAATTGGTAAACAATAGCTGGCCACACCCACTTTTCCACTTTCCCCTCCTCAGCAAAGGTTAGGGCTACCAACCTATGGGTAACGGCACCCCACTGGCCCAACACTGGCCCAGCTTGACTCGCCTCACGATCCCACTCCCCCTGCAGGGTGCAAGAAACCCCCGCAGGTGACACAAATGTTACCCGTCACCGGTAACAATCTATCTTGGCCTGAAAAGCATAAGCCAATCCATACCCAAAATCAGATCAAACATCCTCAATGGCATCACATACAAATTGAAGCTAAGCTCCACATCTCTTATGGTTAACACACAGTCACAGCATACACGTCGCACCTCAATCATACCTCCCACCGGAGACTCCATAACTAGGGGTCTCTCTGCCTCAACACATACTAACCCCAAGCCATCAATCACAAGCTCAGCAACAAATGAACATGATGCACCTGTATCGAAAAGAACATAAGCAAGCGTACGAGAGATCAAAAGGGTACCTCGAACCACCGATGGTCCTGCCCCACCCACTGCCGGTGGAGGTGGTAGCTCAGCCTCCTCCTGGGGTGTTGCATTTAGCGCAAACATCCTCCCTTGGCCCATGCCACTGGTGGGCTCACCCACTGGGTGGTTCCCGCCCTGACTGGCTCCAGCATCAGTCTGCTGCCGCTTCGGTGTCCCCTGAGGTCGGGTCTGACTGGATTCCGCCTAACTAGCCTGCCACTGATGAGCTGGTCTCCCTGCTGGTGCCCGAAACCTAGCATCCCTCCTCATGTTGGATGCCATGCCTCCTGCTCCCTTGTTGTTGCTCTTGCAAACTCGGCTCAAATGACCTTCTTGTCCACAGCTCTTGCAGTGCCAATCCTTCTTGGGACACTCCCTCTTGACGTGGCCTTGCTCCCCACAGCAATAACAACCGTTGGGGAGACCCCCTGCTGAACCTCCCTGTCTGCTGCCACCAAAGGTGAACCTCCCTGGGTTCACTGAGGGTTGACCCCTGTTGCAGAAGGAATTGCTACCTCCCTCCTCGGTCTTGGGCCTCTTAGACCTTGAATCACGGTCAGACCCTCCCTGTAACTGTCGACCCTGATGGGCCTGCCTCCCATCATCAAGCTCCCTCTCAACTATACGGGCTGTCTCAACAACCTCAGCATAAGTCCTCAAACGCAGTATCGTGACCCTCTGCCTAACGGCTGGCCTGAGACACAAGGTGAACTTGTGGGCTTTCAGGTCCTCCCTTGCCACAGTCTCGGGAGCAAATCTGCTCAAGCTCCAGAACTCTCGCTTATACTTGGGCACTGTATTCGACCCCTGCCTCAAGCTGCTGAATTCCTCCCTCTTTTGCCACCTCAATGACTCGGGGAAGAACTCATTATGGAAGAGTTGCAGGAACTTGTCCCACAACATGAACGACACTTCACGGCTTCCTGCGACACTCTGCCACCACTCCAAGGCATTCCCCTCTTGTTGCCAAATGGCTAGCCTCACCTTATCCTCCTCCCGAGGTAGGAGAAAGGAAAACACATGCTCAATCTGCCTCAACCAATGTTCAGCTACCACTGGATCTACCTCTCCCTTGAATCTCGGTAGTTATTCCTTTCGGAACCTCGTCACAACGTTATCCTCTGCATGGTGCATGGGTACACCACCCAGTGAACTCTCATGCTCACGAGTTAACTCCACCTCTGGTGGTGGCGGTGGTGGTGGCACCACCTGCTGTGCTGCCATCTCGCGGCGCACTTCCTCCCGCACCTCTTGCCGGATTCCCTCCCTCAGCTCTTGGACTTCCTGTCGGATGCCCTCTCGCAGTTGCGCTAGCAACAGCTTATTTCCTCCAGCGGGCTGTCCCACACCTAGACCCTCATGGGAAGATGAATCATCAGCCACTGCCCCAAATGCACACATCGCTCTCCTCGGTGGCATTCTTACTACACAAAGTAAGAAAGACAATCGTCAAAATGCATCCGAAATCTATTGCGTGTCACTACCTCTACCCCATTTATCAATTCAATTTTCACATGGTATTACACACTATTTCAGTTCGCATTAAATCACATTGCACAAGTAGCAATTTCACAAGTACCCATCTTAAGTTATCATCAAAACGGAGTTGCACAGATTAAATCACATTCTTTATTTTCCACACAATCACACTGATCGGGGGGGGGGGGGGGGATTTATACCCCCTTTTTAGGGTCATTTTGGGAACATTTTCATACCTTTTTGCTTCATTTATTGCCCAATTGTGCTACATTATTATATTTTCAAGACCTAACCCGAAAAAGAGGATTTCTTGTAGTTTTCGTGGTATTTTTGCTATATTTCTTATAGTAATGCAACAATCAAGGAAGAATTCACCAAATCCACAGAAGGAAGAAAGAATCCTAAAGACCTAAAGATCATTGTACGCCCCGAATTTCCAACTCGAGGAAATCGGTTCGTGACTCCCCCTTTACGCACGCGGTGGAGAAGGGGGTAGGATACAATACTCCCACACAGGACACCATACACTACATAGCCAATATTCAGAAAGACAAAATCATAAACTTATTAAATTCAAATCAAGATAAACGTTTACAAATCCACATGCTTTTATTACAATAAAATCCATTTACAATATCTCCCCACTAGGGTACAAAACCTCCCAAAAATAACAATACAATTAACATAAATCAAAACCACAAACAGAACTATTGTCCACGTTGGTGTTCCCACCTAACGCCTGTAGGTCCTAGAAAAAAAAATAGATCACAATAGGAGGGGTGAGCAACCACAGCTCGGTAGGGATCAAGTCTCCCCAGCCCATCCCATGCACCTAACCACTACATGAGAACGTGTACTAGTGCAGTGTCGTGGCAGTAGTAAATACAAGTAAAGCACACCACTCAAATGGGCGCAACCCTAGCCCCAGCCACGTTGGGGCTTCCAGTTTCACAGCCTTCCAGGCTAACAATTTCACAGCCTTCCAGGCTAACAATTTAACCGCCTCTCGGGCAAATATTTAACCGCCACTCGGGCAAATGTTTAACCGCCTCTTAGGGAAATAGTCACACAATCAAACAAATAACATACAATTCTGCCACACAGACATAAAATCAAACACATAAAAGGCATAGTCACACAGGCATATTATCAAACACATAATAGGCTTAGCCACACGGGCATTTTATCAAACATATAACGTGCACACATTCATAGGCTCATAAACGCAGCCACACATGCATAAAATCGAACACCTATCATGTAGGCATACTTGCACAGGATAACAAACATCCACATAGGAGATCACACCAAATATGCCATTGAAGGCCAACATTCATATAGGAGATCACACCTACATGAATTTACATATATATATATATATATTATAACAACAACGATAATACTCGATAGATTATACACCATAGGGTCTAACCCCGGAATAGGTACTAGAGGAGACAGAACCCCTACCTCAAGGATCCTTCACGTTCTTGTCTCCACGCCAAACGGCATCCATTCTCGTGAATCACTACAGCAAGATCAGAAGCTCTCCTTCCCTCTCTCTCTCTCTCTCTCTCTCTCTGCAACGGCTGTGGTGGCCGATGGAAAATCCTAAACCTTAAACAAGGAGACCTCGGCCTCTTTATATATAGACACCTCAATATCAAAACAACGCAGTTCTGATTAAGTGAACCCCAGCATCAAAACGACGTAGTTTTAATGACACACCACAACCTTCCCGCATCCATACATGCCAAAATATCCACAATTCCAACATGCCCCTTTAGGAAAAGATTATTAGAATCACAAAACCAAGGTGATGGTGCAAAAACATGGCTGCACGCCATAATGCACGTCATATCCCCATATCACGTGCAGCTCCAAATGATGTGAAATTCTACCCCAAGTTTCCTTGAATCATGTAGAAAGCAGGCATGCAATAAAAACCTTGCACGTCATAATGGCGCATATGACGTCCACTCTATTTCTGCCTCCCTAGGCTGCCCTCTTTCGTCAAAAGTTCCCTATGTGGTAAACAAAATGATTTGGCTGAAGTCCATGAGTAGAAGTTCCCCAAAAACTAGAAAATTCCCACTCAGAAGGCAAAACTGTGACTAACTCCACACATCTCAAAACACGGGTCATTACATCCTCTCCCCCTTAAGACTTTTCGTCCCCGAAAAGAAATATGCAAGAAAAATCAAACACATGCTACCCATTTGCAAAATGGCAAGCCACAACACCTAAATGGGTCATACACTACACACAGCATGACATATGTCCGCAAACTCACAAAGCACCACCACAATTCATAACCACATGCATCACAAAGCACATACAACATGGCCACATACCTATATGTCACAAATACAAGTCTCAATCATAAACACATGTCTAAAAGATAATACAAATACATCAAATCATAAACAACTAAGACAAGAAAGCACATCACGATAGCCACCTCCCACCCTTAAGATTGTTCGTCCTCGAACAACTCTGGGTGCTGCTCACGCATCATGGACTCACTTTCCCAGGTCTCCTCCTCAATGCCGCGGTGTTTCCATAGCACACGAACCATAGGAATAGCACGACCACGCAGAAGCTTCTCCCGCCGATTTAGTATACGGAGAGGGGCCTCAACAACGGACATGTCATCCTCAATATCCAATGTCCCCCAATCGATCACATGAGTGGGGTCAGGATGATATTTCCTCAACTAGGACACATGGAACACATTGTGCACCCGACTCAATCACGGGGGTAATGTGTTGGTCCCTAGTAGCTTAGAGGGGGGTGAATAAGCTAATATCAAAACTCTTTCTCTCTTTCAGGTACAACACAATCTGGTTATGAGATGTAAAATCAATGCGGAAGATAACCAGATAGTGGAAGTATTTTGCTTTATTATCTGATGATAATTACAACAAAATAAGCAGCAATTTCAGCTGATTACAATAGCACTCTCTAGCTCACACTCTTTTATTTTTCTCCAAAAATTCACACTTAAAAATATACAAGTGTTGCTATTTATAGTGACATCCTCAAGAGACAACCTCAGAACTTGTTGTTCCGAATATTGTGCCCATTTACTATCTCTCGGAAATCTCTCTGCATTAATTGCTACGGATGTGGTCTTCAAGATCTTGGGTTTGCAATGTATGAGAGTCTTTGTAAGTTACCAAGTATATTCAAAGTTGTGTCCACATATCTGGATGATCCACGTGTAAGATGCTTTAGGTTCTCACCAAGTTTGTCTTACATCGGGAAACAGCGAGCTGATGACTTTGATAACGAAGAGAAAAGACGAAGTAGCGCCTTCTTGAATCCGGTGTAAGGTTCCTTACTCCGTGCTTAAAATTAAGCTCGGATCCTTACTCCGTAATACTGATTGCTTACTCTGTATTAATTTGGTGCTGGAATCCTTATTCCGAGTAAGCGCTTCCTTACTCCATATGAAAGAGAAGGTCGGAGTGTTTACTCCACATCTGCGCTTCCTTACTCCGCAACTAGTTTCCTTACTCCGCATGAGTTAAAGGAATGGATGGCTTACTCCGTATCAACACATCCTTACTCTGCATAAGTGAGTGGTTCGGATTCCTTACTCCGTATCTAGTTTCCTTACTCCACATCTAATTTCCCTACTCCGCATCTAATAAAGACTCAATTCCTTATTCCGTAGAAGTACTTCCTTACTTTGCATGTATGGAAGACTCGGATTCCTTACTCCGTGTCTTCTGTATTTTAGTCTGGTTGAGTGGAAGACTTATCTTTTTAACTTCGTGTTGACTCTCTTATTCCGTGTGACTTTGTAGACCAAGACTCTTACTCTGCATCTTTTAGACTTAGTCCATTTGAAGTATTAGGTGCGGATTTCTTAGTTCGTAGCTTTTGGGTTCTTACTCTGCACGAATGATCCTTATTCCGTATGAGGTAAAGACTTGGTTATTTACCAAGTGTTTGTCGACACTCATTCTAACCCGGATCAGGATTAGATATCCAGTCCTTAGCTTTGCTCACACGAGTGTAGATCCGGATGAAAGTCATATTTTCTGCAATGACTTAAGACAAAACGACAAAGGTCTCAGATCAAATTACATAGGACTTTATCAGCATTATCCAAATTCTGGGCTTGATCCAACATAATGATAACCGGTAGGCCACTGGCCCCATACGAGCCATAACCTCAAAAGGACCAATAAACCACGGAGATAGCTTGGAACCTCGCCCAAGCCGCCGATGTCCACGACGTGGCGAAAAACGGGGAAACACATGATCACCCACAGAAAACTCCAAAGGTCGCTGATCCGCATAAGATTTCTACCGACTCTAAGCTGATAACAATTGCTGACAAATCAACTTAACCTTCTCGGTAGCCTCTTGAACCAACTGTGGTCCCAAGAGAGCTGCCTCTCCTGCCTCAGTCCAACACAAAGGTGATCGGCATAGCCTCCCATACAACGCTTCAAAAGGGGTCATCCCAATGGATGCCTGATAACTGTTGTTGTAGGCAAACTCCACCAAAGGAAGGTGAGTTGCCCGCGAACCCCCAAAATCTAGCATACAGGCCCGCAACATGTCCTCCAATGTCTGGTTCATCCTCTCTATTTGACTGTCAGTCTCCGGGTGAAAGTTCGTACTCAAGTTAAGCTTTGTCGCCATAGCCTCCTGCAAACCTACCCATAAACGGGAAGTGAACCGTGAATCTCTGTCAGACACAATCGATGATGGTACTCCATGCAGTCTCCCAACCTCATTCACATATAGCTGGCTCAATGCCCCAATGGAGTCCCGCTCTCGAACGGCAAGAAAATGGGCCGACTTCGTTAGCCTATCCATAATCACCCATATCATGTCTTTCCTCCCAGTGGTGGGTGGAAGACCCGTCACAAAGTCCACGCTATGTGACACCACTTCCACTCCGCGATCGGCAATGGTTGCAACATACATGTTGGCCACTGGTTCTCAGCCTTCACCTACTGACACGTGAGGCACCTCGAAACAAAAGCAACCACATCTCGTTTCATCCCAGGCCACCATAAATGTTCCCGAAGTGCGTGATACATCTTCGTACCCCCTGGATGTACTGCAACCCTAGACTGATGAAACTCCCTCATCACCTCATCCCGGAGAGAAGAAGCCACTACTAGCCGCCCCTGAAAAGACAACTCATGCTCAGGACCCTCTGTCCAATCCGCAAACAGCTCACCAGCCTCAATACGGGCACGGAGAACCTCACACTCAATGTTACCCAATTGTCCCTCCCAGACTCGCTGATACAACGCGGGTACAGCAACCATAGGACTCAGCATTGTCCTACCATTACAAGTCATAGGATGCAACTGCAACATCGCCAACTTCTCCATTAGCTTCCACTCTCTCACTGCCACCTCAGCCTTCCTTTTTCTGCTCAGCGCGTCAGCCACAACATTGCCCTTGCCTGGGGTATAGGCAAGAATAAAGTCAAAGGTCTGCAAATACTCTACCCATCTCCTCTACCTCAAATTCAAGTCCTTCTGAGTAAAGATGTACTAAAGGCTCTTGTGATCTGAGAATACCACAAGCTTCTCTCCCTAAAGGTAATGCTGCCAACTCTTCAAGGCAAAGATGATAGCCGCCAACTCAAGATCATGAGTAGGGTAATTCTGCTCATGAGGTTTCAACTGTCTCGACCCATAAGCTACCACACTTTGCTCCTGCATAAGCACACACCCCAAACCAACCCTGGACGCATCACAATACACCTCATATGGGATACCCTCCTTAGGTAACCTCAACACAGGTGCGGTAGTCAAACAGGTTTTGAGAGCCTCAAACGCCTGTTGACACTTATTAGTCTACTCAAACTTCACTTCCTTCCTGGTCAACGCCATCATAGGAGCCGCCAAACAGGAGAACCCATCTATAGAACGACGATAATAGCCTGCAAAGCCAAGGAAACTATGGACCTCGAAAATATTGGTTGGCCTCTCCCACAATGATACAGCCTCAATCTTAGCTGGGTCCACTCTAACCCCCTCAGCTGACACTACGTGGTCAAGAAAATGAACCTCCTGCATCCAAAACTCACATTTGCTAAAATTAGCAAACAACTGCTGGTCCCTCAAGGTTTGCAGCACTGTCACCAAATGCTCCATACGCTCCCTCTCCATCTTGGAATACACCAAGATATTATCTATAAACACCACCACAAAGGAATCCAAATATGGAGCAAACACCTGGTTCATCAAATGCATGAACACTGCTGGTGCATTAGTGAGCCTGAAAGGCATCACTACCCACTCATAGTGCCCATACCTGCACCGAAAAGCCGTCTTAGGGATGTCCTCCTCCCTAACCCTTAACTGGTGATACCCTGATCGCAAATCTATCTTGGAAAACCATTAGGCCCCACTCAACTGGTCGAACAGGTCATCTCTCCGTGGCAACGTATACTCGTTCTTCACAGTCACAGAATTTAGCTTCCTGTAGTCAATGCAGAGGCAAAGCGTGCCATCTGCCTTCTTTGCAAAGAGCACCGGAGCACCCCAAGGTGAGGTACTCGGTCTGATATACCCCCGGTCCACCAACTCCTCCATTTGCCTCTGAAGCTCCCTCAACTCGGCTGGCCCCATACGATATGCTACCTGGGAGATTGGGCCAGTCCCTGGTACCAATTCAATGGTGAACTCCACACTTCTCTTAGGAGGTAAACTCCTCAACTGGTCAGGAAAGACATCCTGAAATTGGTCAATAACTACTGGCCACACTCTCTTTTCTACTTTTCCTTCCTCAGCAAAGGTCAGGGCTGCCAACCTGTGGGTAATGGCACCCCACTAGTCCAGCACTGGCCCAGCTCGACTCGCCTCACAGTCCCACTCCCCCTGCAAGGTGCAAGAAGTCCCTGTAGATGTCACGAAGGATATATGCCGCCGATAACAATCTATCTTGGCCTGGAAAGCCATAAGCCAATCCATACCTAAGATTAGGTCAAACGTACGCAAGGGTATCACATACAAATTGAAACTAAGCTCCACATCCCCTATTGTTAACACATAGTCACGACATATGCGCCGCACCTCAATCATACCCCCCACCGGAGACTCCACTGCTAGGGGTCTCTTTGCCTCAACACATGCGAATCCCAATCCCTCAATCAAAAGTTCAGCGACAAACGAACAAGATGCACCTATATCAAAAAGTGCAGAAATAAGCGTACGAGAGATCAAAAGGGTACCTCTAACCACCGATGGTCCTGCCCCACCCTCCGCCGGTGGAAGTGGTAGCTCAGCCTCCTTCTGGGGTGTTGCATTCAGTGCAAACACCCTCCTTTGGCCCGTGCCACTGGTCGGCTCCCCCACTGGACGGTTCCCGCCATGGCTGCCTCCAGCTTCAGTCTGCTGCCGCTCAGGCCTCCCCTGAGGTCAGGTTTGGCTAGATCCTGCCTGACTAGCCTGCCACTGATGTGCTGGCCTCTCCGTTGGTGCACGGAAACTAGCATCACTCCTCATGTTGGATGCCAACCCTCCTGCTCCCCTATTGCCACTCCTACAAACCTTGCGTAAATGGCCCTCCCATCCACAGTTGTCGCACCGCCAGTCTTTCTTGGGACACTCCCTTTTGACGTGGCCTTGCTCCCCACAATAAAGACAACCGCTGGGAAGACCTCCTGCTGAGCCTCCCTGTCTACTACCGCCAAAGGTGAACCTCCTTGGGTTCACTTATGGTTGACCCCTATTGTGGAAGGAGCTATCTCTCTCCTCAGTCTTGGGCCTCTTAGATCCTGAATCCCGATCTGACCCACCCTGCAACAGGCGACCCTGATGGGCCTGCCTCTCATCATCCAGCTCTCTCTCAGCTATACGAGCCGTCTCAACAACCTCAGCATAAGTCCTCAAACGCAGAATCACCACCCTCTGCCTAAGGGCTGGCCTAAGGCCCAAAGTGAACTTGTGGGCCTTCAGGTCCTCCTTGGCCACAGTCTCAGGAGGAAATCTACTCAAACCCCGGAACTCGCGTTCATACTCGGGCACCATTTTTGATCCCTGCTTCAAACTCCCGATCGAATTCCTCCCTCTTTTGCCACCTCTGCGACTCGGGGAAGAACTCGTCATGGAAAAGCTGTAAGAACTCATCCCACAACATGTACTGCACAGCATGGCTTCCCGTGACACTCAGCCACCACTCCAAGGCATTCCCCTCCAACTGCCAAATGGCCAACCTCACCTTATCCTCCTCCCGGGGTAGGAGAAAGGAGAACACATGCTCGATCTGCCTCAACCAATGCTTCGCTATCACTGGATCCCCCTCTCCCTTGAACCTCAGAGGTTCTTCCTTTCAGAACCTCGTCACAACATCATCTTTTGCACGTTGCATCGGTAGGCCACCCAGCGAACTCTCACACTCACGAGGTAACCCCCCTATTGGTGGTGGTGGTGGCACCACCTGTTGTGCTGCCATCTCACGGTGCACCTCCTCCTGAACTTCTTGCCAGATACCCTCCTTTAGCTCTCAAACTTCTAGTCAGATGCTCTCTCGCAGCTGTGCCAACAACAGTGCATGTCATCCAGTGGACTGCCCCGCACCCGGACCCTCATGGGTAGATGACGCGTCAGCCACTACCCCGGATGCACGTGTCGCTCTCCTCGGTGGCATTCTTACTGCACGAAGTAAGGAATACGAATGTCAAACGTAGTCGATATCTAACAAGTCTTACTTCCTCTACCCCATATATCAATTCTACTATCACATAGCATGTCACATACATTGCATCAATTCACAATCCAAACTGCACACAGTTCAATCCACATTGCACACAGCTCAATTCACATTTCACACAGCTCAATTAAACAAGGAGTTCTCATACTCAAGGTATTCCAAGAAAATTCAGAGTTGCACATTTCACACTTAATCACGTTATTCACGCTTTTTGTTTCCAATTTAGCAAACATAAACAACAAATGCAACCAGTGCTCTAATGCCAATGAATGCAAATCCTACCTTAGGTCTGGACTACCTCAAGTACACCTTAGAGGCTCAAAGAGGACCATGTTGATCAGGCACGTCCCTCCAGGCTCCTCCAAAGGACCAAGATAACCAAATCCGCCCACTACCCTAGGCCAACTAGACCATGCCCTGATACCATATTGTCACGCCCCGAATTTCCAACCCGAGGAAACCGGTTCGTGACGCCCCCTTTACCCACGCGGTGGAGAAGGGGGTAGGATACAATACTCCCACACAGGACACCATACACTACACAACTGATATTTAGAAAGACAAAATCATAAACTTATTAAATTCACATAAGGATAAACGTTTATAAATCCACATGCCTTTATTACAATAAAATCCATTTACAATATCTCCCCACTAAGGTACAAAACCTCCCAAAAATAACAATACAATTAACATAAATCAAAACCACAACAGAGCTGTTGTCCACCTTGATGTTCCCACCTAACGCGTGTAGGTCCCTGAAAAAAAAAATAGATCACAATAGGAGGGGTGAGCAACCACAGCTTAGTAGGGATCAAGTCTCCCTAGCCCATCCCATGCACCTAACCACTACATGAGAACGTGTACTAGTGCAGTGTCATGGCAGTAGTAAATACAAGTAAAGCACACCACTCACATAGGCACAACCCCAGCCCCAGCCACGCTGGCTCCACGGCCTCACAGGCTACTAATTTCACAGCCTTCCAGGCTAACAATTTAACCGCCTCTCGGGCAAATGTTTAACCGCCTCTTAAGCAAATAGTTTAACCGCCTCTCAGGCAAATAGTCACACAATCAAACACATAACATACATTTCTGCCACACAGGCATAAAATCAAACACATAATAGGCATAACCACACAGGCATATTATCAAACACATAATAGGCTTAGCCACACGAGCATTTTATCAAACATATAATGTGCACACATTCATAGGCTCACAAACACAGCCACACATGCATAAAATCGAACACCTATCATGCAGGCATACTTGCACAGGATAACAAACATCCACATAGGAGATCACACCAAATATGCCATTGAAGGCCAACATTCAGATAGGAGATCAAACCTATATCAATTTACATATATATATATATATATATATATATATATATTATAACAACAACGATAATACTCGATTGATTATCCACCACAGGGTCTAACCCCGGAATGGGTACTAGAAGAGACAGAACCCCTACCTCAAGGATCCTTCACGTTCTTGCCTCCACGCCAAACGCCGTCCACTCCCGCGAATCACCACAGCAAGATCAGAAGCTCTCCTTCCCCCCCCCTCTCTCTCTCTCTCTCTCTCTCTCTCTACGACGGCTGCGGTGGCTGATGGAAAACCCTAAACCTAAAACAAGGAGACCTCAACCTCTTTATATATAGACACCTCAATATCAAAACAACGTAGTTTTGATTAAGTGAACCCCAACATCAAAACAACGTAGCTTTGATGACACACCACAACCTTCCCGCATCCATACAAGCCAAAATATCCACAATTCCAACATGCCCCTTTAGGAAAAGATTATTAGAATCACAAAACTAAGGTGATTGTGCAAAAGCATGGTTGCACGCGATAATGCACGTCATATGCCCATATCACGTGCAGCTCCAAATGATGTGAAATTTTACCCTAAGCTTCCTTGAATCATGTAGAAAGCAGGCATGTAATAAAAACCTTGCACATCAAAATGCCCCATATGACGTCCACTCTATTTCTGCCTCCCTAGGCTGCCCTCTTTCGTCAAAAGTTCCCTATGTGGTAAACAAAATGATTTGTTTGAAGTCCATCAGTAGAAGTTCCCCAAAAACTAGAAAATTGCCACTCAAAAGGCAAAACTGTGACTAACTCCACACATCCCAAAACACGGGTCATTACAATCACGACGCCCAAATCTCAAGTTGGTCGAGTGAAGGTTGGGTAAAGGACCCTTCACCCGACCAGGTCGGGTGAAGCTTATTTTGCATATTCAGACACTCCAAGCATCATGGAACATTACTTCCTTCTAGTCGGGTGAAGTTTGAAGACCCTACATGGTGGTCGGGTAAAGATTTCTTCAACCAACGAAGCTCAAATTTTGTCGATTAACCCCTTATTTTTGCAGCATACTTATTCCCTTCTGGACCAAAGGCGCTTGATCAAACGACGAGCACCAAACACTCCAGTCAAAGAAGAATTAATTGAAGAAATTCAAATTCAAATGGGTGCTTTTTATTTGGATTGAGGTCTTTATGGGGTTTAAGAGAGGGATTTATCTCATTTTCAAATTCAAAAATAAGGGGAGTTACAAAAGAATTAAGGGGGGCTAATTATTTGGAGGAATTATGAGGAATAATGGGATATTCAAATTCAAAAATTCAAATTTTTCTTGGGAGGCTATAAAAGGAGAGCTAATCTTTCATTATAAATCATCAATCAAGTCATTATCCAATTTTCTTCTATTCTACAATTCCATTCCTCACCTAGAGTAGAGAAAGGGAGAGAGAAAAAGGTTTGGGGTATCTCTTGGAGTTTGAAGACAATCTACTGGGAAAAGAAGATCAACCTTGGAATTCTTGGTCCAAATAGGCAAGCTATCATTCTGGTTTTCTTATTCCATGTTTTGTAATTCTTTTGTTTTCAATTATACTATGGAAGGTTAAAAACCCTTGATTGGGGTTAGGATGGAGTTTGATGTAATAAATTAATTTGCAATATTTTAGTTTAATCTTTTTCACCTTGTGAATGTTTATTGACTATCTTGGGTTAAAATATAAAATGGATTTGATCACTTCATTTTATCATATTAGGTACTTATGTGAAGGATTGAAAAATGAAGCATAATTACTGAAAATTGCAAGATAATCAAACTAGGGGTTGCATAATTTGCGAAAGCCAGTGTAAAATCTAGGATACCAAGTTAAGAGTGGGTGTGGTACTAGCTCTAGACTAAACAACCCAAATCTTAAAGGGTCACCCGTCCCCCATGCTAGGGTGAACACACGAATTATGGCACTTGAAAAAGACTAATTCATGCATTAGAGGTTGGGTATTAATATTGTCACAAGGAAAGAATTCGATTGAACTAAGGCATATTCTTGGGAAAAATACATCAAATGAAATCTTAACTCCAATCACCTTTATCAATTGAACTTATCTCTACTCAAACAAGCTCATTTCCATTTCTCATAACCATTCAATCAACCTGTTTTAAATTTAGTTTTGTTTTTAATATATTTTCAATCAAAATCTTTTTATAAGCTAGTTAAAATTTCCAAATTCTACATCCTTCCCTTGGGTACGATAATCCGGACTTAAAAATCTACTTTATTACTTATCATGATCTATACACTTGCAAATTGCCGATCAAGTTTTTAGCGCCGTTGCCGGGGAAAATATCGTTAGAATAGGAAATTCTTTTCTAGCTTCAAAATTTATTATACAACTGTGTTTCGGTATATTCTTGGATATTGTGTTTGCAAGTGGTAATAGCCAGGTTTATGAGTCGAAGGTCGAAAAGCATTGACATCCCCTTCGATCCTGAACCGGAGAAATCGTTCCGAGCTCGAGTACGACAACTTAAGGAAGTATTTGAGCAAAAGACAGCAAACTCAAACCAGGAGCTACCACGAACACCTGAAGGAGAAAAGTTGGCCAGATTAGAAAGACTATTTCACGAAGAAGAGGTAGAATCTCGCCCACAACAAAAGCCAACCATGGATGAAGCTTACATGGACAATAGATCTGTCCGAGAGTATGTTACTCCCGATGCCAGGCACATACATAATCCTATAGACCCACCTGAGATCACCAGGGCGAACTTCGATTTCTCTCCTCAATCAATCAACCTAGTGACTCAGCATAGTTTTGGCGGGCTACCCACTAAGGATCCTAACACCCACTTATCTAGATTCAATCAAATCTGCCGAATGATCAGGAAATAGGGGGTACCCAAAGATACCATTAGATTGGAAATGTTTCCATGGTCCCTCCGAGACAATGCGCTACGATGGTTCAACTCCTTTCCGGACCTTTACTTCACTAACTGGGGGGGATTGTGCACAGGAATTCTTATCATAATACTTCCTTCCAGAGAAATTATCCAAGTTAAGGAGTCAGATTACTGCTTTCTCTCAAGGAGTGGGAGAAAATGTTGGAGAAGCATGGGAGCGCTTCAAAAATCTACAAAGGAGGTGCCCAAACCATGGGCTTAACAAAGGGTTCCTACTGGAAATCTTTTTCTATGCATTAATTCAGGAGGACCAAAATCTCCTTAATGCAGCTGCTGGAGGAACTCTTATGAAGAAGAGCATTCAAGAGTTCACTATTCTTATTGAAGATATGGTAAAGAATTTCTTTGTGGGAACAGGGAGGAGGATAGTTCCCAACAAACCTGGAGCTTATGAAGTAGAAGAAAGCACTCTACTCAATGCCAAATTAGATGCACTTACTCACCAAGTAGAAAAGCTGGTAGCCAAGCCTGTGGCAAACATAAGCTCCAACTTTTTAGAATGCGGAGGAGTACATTCACCAACAACTTGCCCTCTGAACATCAGTCGATCCAGCAATCCGATAGAGAGTGAGGATCAAGTAAACTTTGTTCAGAACAATCCTTACTCCAATACCTAAAATCCAGGCTAGAGAAACCACCCCAATTTCAGGTGGGGTGATCAACAACAGTTCAACAACAATCAAGGCCAAGCTAGTAGACAAAACTTCAGACCTCAACAACAACAAAGGAACCAACCAAAACAAAAAGCAAGTTGGGAGGTAGCCATTGAAAAGTTGGCCAATGTCATGAACGACAAGATCCAGGAGATTAGCACATGCATGGATAGAGCAGAAAGCCAAGGGAAGAGGATAGAAGCTCAACTCTCCCAAATTGCTGAGGCTCTTACTCAAAGAAACCCTGGAGAACTTCCAAGCCGCTCGGAGCTAGCCCAACCCCCGAGAATACTGCAATGTAGTAACATTGAGGAGCGGTAAGGAACTTCAACAACAAGAACCTCACATGGAACCGAAGCAGAACAAAGATCAAAATCAACCAAAAGAGGTTCAAGAAACTAAAGAGCCTACCAAGGACAAAGAGCTTGGAGAATATAAGTCCAAGGAGGCTCAAGAAACTAAAGAGCAACCATGAAAGAAGGAGCTCAAGCCATATGTTCCACCTCTACCATTCCCTCAAAGACAAATGAAGCGGAAGAAGGATGAACAATTCAATAAATTCGTGGATATCTTCAAACAACTAAAGGTAACAATTCCTTTTGCCAAAATTCTTGCAACACTGCCATCATATGCAAAATGTTTAAAGGAAATTGTGGGAAACAAAAGAGCACTAGAGGAATATGCTACCGTGGCACTCTCGGAGAAATGCAGCGCGATAATGCAACGGAATCTTCCACCTAAGCTAAGTGATCCGGGTAGTTTCTCCATTCCTTGCATCATCGGTGATCTCTCTTTCGACAATGCCCTTTGCGACCTTGGTGCAAGTGTAAGCTTGATTCCCTATTCAATGTGCAAGAGATTAGGAGTTGGGGAATTACGACCAACATCCATCACACTCCAACTGGAAGATAAGTCAATCAAGCGTCCTGTCGGGATTTTGGAGAATGCTCCTTTACAAGTCAGAAATTTAATAATCTCGGTGGACTTGATTGCTCTAGATATGGACGAGGCCGGAGCTATGCCTCTGAGTCTGGGACGACCTTTCCTTGCAACAGCTGGAGCCATCATCGATGTGAAGGGAGGACGAATGACCCTAAACATTGGTGATGAGAAGATATACTTTAATGTGTTTAAAAGTATGAAGCATTTGGATAACTCTGCGCAAGGATATGGGGTGGATTTCGTGGAAAATATGGTAAATAACCATACTATAAATTTTCAAAAACCTTTGGATGTAGCTATGGCAGGTCCATCAGATGTAAGCTATGAGGAAGTGGCTATGAAAGAGATGGCACCAAAAGCTGAGCCATTCACAAGAAGACAAAAATTTGAAGAACAAGGCCCAAGAAAGCCTTTACCACCACCATCAATTCAGGAAGCTCCAAAGGTTAAACTGAAGGACAAAGAGAAGAGGACTGTAGAGCATCAAAGGAGACTTCATCCAAACATTCAAGGGGACATCAGAGTTGAAGTCATAGATCCAGGGTAACAATCCCCATACAACGGTCTAGATAAGACCCTAAACAAGCGCTCTCGGGAGGCAGCCCGGTATACCTTCGTGTTTTGTTTTGTCTTGTTTTGTGTGTTTTGTTTTGTAGGATTTTGAATTTTTCAGAGAGGAACTTCATCCATCAGTTTAAAAAAATCTAGAAGAACCAAAAGATGAACGACATTCGGAGCCTAGTGACCATCTCACTTCACTCCAGCATTCAATCGTCGCCAACATTAGTGATGCTCTCCACACCTTTGGTATGTTTTCTCAGAGTGGATGACATCCTCTAGCTCAACTCCCCCCACTCTTCCCTCACCATAGTGTTCCTCAGCAGCCAAATACCAATAGTTGTAGAGCTTTTGTGTATTCTTATATGGGCACCTGTGTTCGGGCCCATGGCAACACGTTGATGACTACACTAAAGCTCTCCCCTGATGCACTTTGGAAAATGGTTGCTCAATTTATATACTAATTCAACCGACCAGCTTAGCCCGGGTACTCTTCTCCTTACTTTTCTCTAATTTATTGGCATGGGGACCATGCCTTGGTTTAAGTGTGAAGGAGGGAAAAGTGTTGCACACCTTTTATTCTTTTTGTTTTGTTTGATGGCATGTTTTTTGTATATACATTACATGAATGAGTGATTGTATGAATGCTTGCTTGACTTTGGAGATAGCATATGGTTTAGGATAGAGGCACCTGTACCTACTTGAAGTATATTGTGTGTATTGATAGTAATGCTTAGACTTTTTAAATTATTTTCTCTACGCTTGGAATGATATCATTATTATCAAATAATAATGCAAAAGGAATAGAGGCACCTGTACCTACTTGAAGCATATGGTTTAGGATAGAGGCACCCGTACTAGGTTTTTCATTATTAAATGCAAAAGCTTGCTTAATCTTTGGAGTTGTGTGATTAGAGAGAAATAGTCCATCATCACAATATTCCTTTTATGAGTGATTTTATCTCTTGGTTGATGAGCGTGGGCAAGTACATGTTTGACCTACTTATGCTAATTGGTTTGTGTTAGCTAAGATAGGCTAGAGTCACATGTTACAGTAATGTGAGTAGCCTAGTTGATGCTCCTTAGTATTGGCTCTACTTCATTTGAAAAAAAAAACCAAAAAAAAAAACAACAATAAAAAAAATCAGAAAAAAAACAAAAGAAAAAAATAGTGGTAATTGTTGTAAATGAGGTTTTATTATCTTTCGAGGATTACTTCGCCTCTCTCTACCAAATAATTATATTGTACACCCCATATTTTTCTGCCACTTTTATTTGTGTTAGATACAATTAAGAATTTCTGAGCTTACATCTTTTAGGGTTGAGCATCATTTGGGTAACTCATCACTCATGGTGGCATGTGGCAAAGGCTACGGTTTGTGATAAGACTAGATATGTCACCATAAGAGAGGACTGCTTATACTTACTTAAGGTCTCAAAACCCTTAGAGGTATTGAGAGCGAGTGCTGTGAGACTTACACTTGAGTGAGGCTACCTTGTTTCATTTACGAGGACTCCATAGATTTGCTTGTTACACTTTTAACTTGTTTAACTTGGTTGCTCCTTAGTATTGGTCAAGATTGTATATAATTGTTGGACTAAGTATAAAGAAAACAATGCAAAGTGTTTTGGGCTGCACTAATAATCATACAATACACTTTCATATGTTACATATGTTTTCTGCTGACCATTATCTCACTTGTAATTTTCCTTTTTCTTATTTTTCACTTGCTTGATTGAGTGTTTATTTCTTTTCTTGCTCGGGACGAGCAAGGTTCAAGTGTGAAGGAGATGATCGGGGGGATTTATACCCCCTTTTTAGGGCCATTTTAGGAACATTTTCATACTCTTTTGCTTCACTTATTGCCCAATTATGCTACATTAGCATATTTTCATGGCCTAACCCGAAAAGGAGGATTTCTTGTAGTTTTTGTGATATTTTTGCTATATTTCTTACAGGAATCCAACAATCATAGAAGAATTCACCAAATCCACAGAAGGAAGAAAGAATCCCAAAGACCTAAAGATCATGATGCCCAAATCTCAAGTTTGTCGGGTGAAGGTCGGGTGAAGGACCCTTCACCCGACCAGGTCAAGTGAAACCCATACTTCATGGAAGGCTTCTTAGAGACGTATTGAATAGTTTCTCCTTCTGGTCGGGTGAAATTCGAGGTCGTTTGGAGGTGGTCGGGTGAAGCTTATTTTGCATATTCAGACTCTCCAAGCATCATGGAAAATTACTTCCTTTTGGTTGGGTGAAGTTTGAAGACCTTACATGGTGGTCAGGTGAGGATTTCTTCACCCGACCAAGCTCAGATTTTGGAGATTATCCCTTATTTTTGCAGCATACTTATTCCCTTCTAGACCGAACTCGTTTGATCAAAAGACAAGCACCAAACACTCCAGTCAAAGAAGAATTAATTAAAGAAATTCAAATTCAAATAGGTGCTTTGTATTTGGATTGAGGTCTTTATGGGGTTTAAGAGAGGGATTTATCTCATTTTCAAATTCAAAAATAAGGGGAGTTACAAAAGAATTAAGGGGGCCTAATTATTTGGAGGAATTATAAGGAATAATGGGATATTTAAATTCAAAAATTCAAATTTCTCTTGGGAGGCTATAAAAGGAGAGCTGATCTTTCATTGTAAATCATCAATCAAGTCATCATCCAATTCTCTTCTATTCTACAATTCGATTCCTCACCTAGAGTAGAGAAAGGGAGAAAGAAAAAGGTTTGGGGTATCTCTTGGATTTTGAAGACAATCTACTGGGAAAAGAAGATCAACCTTGGAATTCTTGGTTCAAATAGGCAAGCTATCATTCTGGTTTTCTTATTCCATGTTTTGTAATTCTTTTATTTTCAATTATACTATGGAAGGTTAAAAACCCTTGATTGGGGTTAGGATGGAGTTTGATGTAATAGATTAATTTGCAATGTTTTAGTTTAATCTTTTTCACCTTGTGAATGTTTATTAACTATCTTGGGTTAAAATATAAAATGGATTTCATCACTTCATTTTATCATATTAGGTACTTATGTGAAGGATTGAAAAATGAAGCATAATTACTGAAAATTGCAAGATAATCAAACTAGGGGTTGCATAATTTGCGAAAGCCAGTGTAAAACCTAGGATACCAAGTTAAGAGTGGGTGTGGTACTAGCTCTAGACTAAACAACCCAAATCTTAAACGGTCACTCGTCCCCCATGCTAGGGTGTACACATGAATTATGGCACTTGAAAAAGGCTAATTCATGCATTAGAGGTTGGGTATTAAATATTGTCACAAGGAAAGAATTAGATTGAACTAAGGCATATTCTTGGGAAAAATACATCAAATGAAATCTTAACTCCAATCACCTTTATCAATTGAACTTATCTCTACTCAAACAAGCTCATTTCCATTTCTCACAACCATTCAATCAACCTGTTTTAAATTCAGTTCTGTTTTTAATATATTTTCAATCAAAATCTCTTTATAAGCTAGTTAAAATTTCCAAATTCTACATCCTTCCCTTGGGTACGATAATCCGGACTTAAAAATCTACTTTATTACTTAACTTATCACGATTTGTACACTTGCAAATTGCTAATCACACATATAGACAAAAAAATGCAACTAGTGCCCTAGTGCCAATGTATGCAAATCCTATCACAAGACTGGACTACCCCAAGTACACCTTAGAGGCTCAAAGAGGACCGTGTTGATCAGGCACGTCCCTCCAGGCTCCTCCAAAGGACTCAAGATAACCAGATCTGCCTACTACCCTAGGCTAACTAGGCCATGCTCCGATACCATATTGTCACGCCCCGAATTTCCAACCCAAGGAAACCGGTTCGTTACTCTACTTTACCCATCTGGTGGGCAAGGGGTTGGGATTAATTCCGCACAGGACTTAACGCACATTCACAATAAATTTTCACAAAAACAAAATCATATTATTAATAATTTCAAACCACAATTAAATGTTTACAAACCAAACATGCCTTTGTTACAATCAAAACCCTCTTACAATCTTTCCTCACTGGGTTACATCATTTTCCACTGGGATTGCAAAGTCCCATAAAACATCATAACACAAAATAACATTTAAACAAAGCAACATGGCAGAACTGTCTTCCACCTTGGTATTCCCACCTAACGCCTGTAGGTCCCTGAAAAGAAAAGAAACACAGTAGGAGGGGTGAGCAACCACAGCTCAGTAGGGATCATGTCTCCCCAACCCATCCCATGCTCCTAGCACCTATATGTCAATGTGTACTAGTGCAGTGTCGTGATACAAGTATGTACAGGTTTTATTCAACTTAAATAAATATGATAGCATACAAACCACAAGGGAAAACACAACTATTTCCACAGCCACATAGGCTCCACGGCCACATAGGCCCATAATCAGCCACACAGGCTCACAATCAGCCACACAAGCTCACAATCAGCCACACAGGCTCACAATCAGCTATACAAGCTCACAAACAGCCACACAGTCTCCACAATCAGCCACACAGGCTCACAACCAGCCACACAGGCATACAATCAAACACATAACATGCATCTCAACCACACAGGCATAAAATCAAACACATAGCATGCATCTCAGCCACACAGGCATAAAATCAAACACATAGCATGCATCATAGTCAACTATCATTATATCAAGTATATTTCCCCCGGAAACCTCAAGGTTTCCCACACGTCAACCTACAACGAAACGAAGCCTAACAAACAATACTGATATTCCCAACCGCCTCCAAGGCCCACTGCCACGTAACAAACCCCGAAAGTTCCCATACCCCGAACGCAACATCAAAACCAAACAAGATATGCCTTTGAAGGCCAACATCCATATAGGAGATCACACCTATATGGATTTACATATATAAATATTATAGCAACAACGACAATACTCTACAAATCATCCTCCATAGGGCCTAACCCCAGAATAGGTACTAGAAGAGACAAAATCCCTACCTCAAAAGGTTCCTCCTTGCTCTTGCTCCCAAGCTAGATACCGTCCACCCACGCGAGTCACCCCAGCAGCAGCGCTCAAGAACTCTCTCTCTTTCCCTCTCTCTCTTTCTCTCTGTGATGGCTGACAACAAAAACCCTAAACCTAAAACAAAGAGAGGTCCTCCTTATATAGACATCACTTATCAAAAACAACGTAGTTTTGATAAATGAAATCCCATCATCAAAATGATATAGTTTTGATAAATGAAATCCCACCATCAAAATAACGTAGTTTTGATAAATGAAACACACCATCAAAATGACGTAGCTTTGATAAATGTAACACTCTCTCGAAGACTCATAGAACACTGCCTCCAAGATCACCGCCTCGGAGCCTCGTAGTCGCAGCCTCAAAGATCTGTCTCAAAGATGAAACCTTTGACCCTCAAACCTTCGAACTTCGACCCTCGGTCTTCGACCCTACGACCTAAATCTTCGAGTCTTTCACCTTTTGACCCAAGCGGTCGCCCAGGATACTGTTCATCTTCATTCCAGCTTGTTCTTCCCAAAACATGGGTCATTACAACCTAACCCAAGAATAGGTTCAAGGAAGAACAAAATGCCTACCATGGAAAGAACCTCCTTACTCTTGCTCCTTATTGGACCCTATTTTGTCCGGGTTAGACATACACTTTCATTCGCTGCTTTAGACTTTCTTTTTCTTTTTCTTCTTTGTTATTCATTTTGTATAAATAAATAAAGAGACATGACCATCGATTCGAAGGGTGTATTTCAATGACTCCTTTAAAAAGGTTTTCAAATGCAAAAATCTAGTCCCGAGTGGTAAAGAATGAAATTTGATGATCAACGCCTTTGACCGTGCTCAAATCCGAGGTCAAACGAGGAAGTTATGGCCAAAACTATATTTGGGCCGCTAAAGGTGATTAATTGACGGCCAACATCCAAAGTGATACACCGGATCAGGTCACGAACGTCATCTTCTTAATCCTCTCATTATTATAAGAATTATATATTGCATATATCCACTCCTAGAGCCTTTTTCCAAAAAATAAAAATAATTATTTTTCTACAATAAAACAATTTAGGGACGTGTAGTATAGTCTTGACACAAAAATAAAATCATTTTTAAGAAAAAAGATACGGGGTCACTCGTTGTGACGCCCTGAGTCTAGAAATAATTTTTTCACATTTTATTGGAACCCGAGTTGCCTTCCCAAGTCCAAAACTTAAAAACATTAGTTAAAAAAATATGCAATTGGAGAGTCAAAAACCTTAGCCGTCATCTTTTTCTTTTCCCGCCCATCACTGATACACGTGTCAATGCATAATTCGTTTGGATAATAATAACAATAAAATAAAAAAAAGCAAAAGCAAAAATAAAAATAAAAAGCAAAAAAAGCAAAAGCAAAAATAAAAATAAAAAAACAAAAAAGGCAAAATATTCTCACGCCTCTCCTCTCCAGCGCATCGTCTTCCCTTCTCTCCCCTGCGTCATCTTCCCTTCTCTCTCCCCTGCATCGTCTTCCTCATCCATGCTGGACAGCCATCATGCCTACTCCCTCTCGGCCATGCCCCTACCTCCTTTTCTCTCTCCCCCTATCGAACCAAACCCTAGTCTCTTCCCCTATTTAAACACATCGAATCCACCAAACCAAGGGGGGCTCTCATGATTTACCAACCTAGATATATTCTCCCAATTTTTCCTACCTTCTCCTTTCAAAGAGAGTCCCCTATCGGCCAGAACCGTCTCGTCGGCTTCCTACCATCTTCATACCTTCTTCGTCATCACCCATCATCATCTCCAATCCAAACCCCATCCAGGAATCACACCATCACCTTGGTCCCCCCCCCCCCCCCCATGGCACTGTCACATCAACCCGCTGACGCCAACAGTTCCAGCCACTCCCCTCCAGCCACGGCTCGCCCCAATCCTCCACCCGGGCCGCCTCACCAAACCACAGACCACCACCATCTTTATCCCCCCCCCCTTTTCCTTTATTGAAGGAACACCCATTGTCGCTCCATCCCCCTTCACTTAACCACACCGTATCGTCAACCAATCCCCATCTCTTACAATCCCAGAACAAAGAGAGAGGTAAGGAAGAAGACGAGGTCAAAGCCTGTACTTCTCTATCATCACCAGCGGCAGAAGGTAACACTGACAATGGAAGGAATCCGAAAGAAGGCAATTTAGCTCGTGGTAGTGAAGAAGGCTCGTTGGCCTATTTTGGTGTGTCTAATTTTCATGATTATTGCTTCTTTGTACCTAGCATATTTCTATGTTTTTGTGTTGGTTTTTTTTCTTTTTCACGTTTCTGTCTTCAACTGGTTGATGTGTTACTGCATTCTATACTTTTTTTCAATGCCTTGCCTCTTGCCCATAAGGAAGCATAACATAAGACCATGATAAACCTATTTTAAAAATTCAACCCTGATGCTGCGTTGCCTTTATTGCTTGATTGTGGGACTGGTTATCTTAGTTGCTATTTTTTTTAATACAAGGACTGTGATAATTGTCTGATGCTGCGTTGCCATTATTTTCTTATCTGGTTTTCACACTTGGTGATTTTGATGTCTGGTAAATGGGGTGATTGATGTTGAGTTAAAATTTTTCACACAACTGATTTCTTATATTTTATGAAGGGTAATTAGTTTGATGATTATTTTGTGACTGGTTTAGTGCTGTTTGTCTCCTCGATTCTTTGGTCATTGGTTTTCAAGAAAAACCGTGGGTGTCGATCTATGTTTTCTACGCACGTGTAAATGTTCCTACAGGCTCATTGCTTCACTACCTCTTTTTCTAATCACTAGGTTCACTGGTTTTGAAAGAAAAGCGTTGTCTTCTTCTTTTTTTCATATCATTCTCTTGTTTTTTTATTAACACAGCTTTTTAAAATTATTTAATGTTACCGAACATGATTAGCATGGACTTGTTCAGTTTTATTTCATCTTTCCTTTCTTCTTTGTGGTTTCCTATAACTGCTAATCTTGCTTTGTTTTTTTTTTTTTGTTTTCCTTTGGTCTTTAAATGAGATTTTGTTTCCTTTATTGGTCATAGGAAAAATGTTAGCAATGGCCATTGAAAATCATGTAATTGTGGGTCTCTTACCCATCACCATTGTACTTTGTAAACAAGCCCATGAAAAAGAGAAGAAAGCAAAAGCAAGCAAAAAAAAAGAGAGAGGAGAGTTTATTTTGCTTGTGGATGTCACAATCACACACAATACACTCACTTTTAATGTTTGCTTTTAATTTTTATTATTTTTTTCAAAACAAATATATATATTTCAAAATACTTCAAAAAAAAAGTGCTTTCCCAAAAGAACAAAACAAAATAAAAAAGTTTTTTTAAAAAAAATATATAAAAAAACTTAATTTAAAACAAAACCAAAAAAGAATAAAACAAAACAAAACAAACAAGCAAAAAAATATTTTGCTTTAATTCATTTATTTATCTTTTAGCTTAATCTTTTAAAAATAGTTTAATTTGTTACATCGCCTTAGGCAAATAAATTTCATCCCTCACGATTGTTTTCCAAAGCAAGAATTAGGGTTTTTATTCATCAAGTTTTCGCTTGTTATGAAACATTTTGATTTGATTTGATTTTTTTTGACATAGGGTTTAGAAATAAAATGACCTAACTCTTAGGATTCCTTTAGACTCTTAAGCTAATTGGATTTAATTTTGAATTTTAATAAAGAATTTAGCAATAAAAAAGACAAAAAAAAAATCAAAATCATTAGGATTCTTTTAGAAGCTTAGGGTAAATCGGATTTAATTCTAACGTTAACAAATGATTTAATGAAATAAAAATGAATAGAAATTTTAGACCATTGAAAATTTTAACATCACCTTTGGATTAGTTAAATTTAATTAAGTAGTTAAAACAACTTAGAAACCTCCTCACTCTTAAGATAGGTATCAAAAGGGCGTTATGGGGGTGTTAATCCTTCCCTACACGTAACAAACTCCTGAACCTAGCTCTAGCGACGTAGATCATTTTTTTAGGTGACCAACTGCACCCAAAAATAGTTGGTGGCGACTGTGTATTTTTTCATCTCCATTCGGGTGAAGGGTGGGTTAACCGCATCCCCAAAAGTGGGTTCCCCTCCAGACGAAATCCGGTAATGACACTCCCACACTAGACGTCATCCACCCACATGGACACAATAACAACGATCAAGAGAGGGTTCTCTCTCTCTCTTTGCGACGGCTAACAAAAATGAAGAACCCTAAAAAAAGAAAAGAGATCTCCTTTTAAATATCACAACACTTATCAAAACGACGTAGTTTTGACAAGTGAAATAGAATTCCCTTTTAAAAACACAATACTTGATCAAAATGACGTAGTTTTGATAAGTTTCACATGTTTTAACCTTCCCGCTTTCACACAGGACAAAATACCCATAATTCGAACATAGTCCTTTGGAAAAAGATTATCAGCGTAACAAAACGAAGGAGACGGTGTAAAAATATGGCTGCACATGACAAAGGCCATTGCCACGTGCAACCTCCAAATGGCCTTGGATTTTGCCACTAGCTTTAGAACTTTTACTGGAAGGCTCCCATGCAAAAACACCACTACACGTGACGAAGGCCATTATCACATGCAACCTTTAAATGCTCCCTCTTGAGCTCATCTCTTGCCTTATGCTTCCTCATCAATATACAAAGTGTACTAGCTATTGTGTATGAGAAAAATCTCCCAAAAACCTGACAATTGCCACTCAAAAGGCATAACTATGACTAACTCCTCACATCCCTAAATACGGGTCATTACATCTTACATCTTTCCTATCTTGGATATGCACGAATTTGTCATGATTTATGAAATTGAGCATGAAACCTAGGTTTTGGGGGAAATCCAATTTTGGGTTAGATCTAATGGTTTAGCATAAGATCTGTTGTTAAGAACTGATTTATATCAGTTGAGATATGTGTTTATGTGATCTGGGGTTGTTTAACTGTGTATTTCATGAGGGTTGGGAAGTCAACCATTGAAATATAGATTTAGATCTAGATGGATATAATCTGAAATTATATGTGTGTATTTTCATTGTTACCATGCGATTTAGAGGCGTTCAGGACGCATTTTGAGGTAGATATTGTAGTCTGTTGCATAAAATGTGTGTTTGTGAGCATCTGGGGGGCGTTGGCTTAATTCCAGACGAAGAACAGGCAAAAACGACAATGAACAGTACCATAGGCAAACTTCTGGGTTAAAAGGTAAAAGATTCAAAGATTTAGGTCGAAGATCCGAAGATTCGTAGTCGAAGGTCAGAGCTTCGAGTCTTCGAGGCCGCAATCCTACAGCTTTGAGTCGTAGTTCCGTAGCTTCGAGTCCACAGCTCTGAGCCAGTGTTCTGCAACTTCGAGCTAGCGCAATTGCACTGGACTAGACCATTTACATTGTAACCTTTAAGCCTCTCCCCATTTAAGTATACTTAAGTTATAATGTAAATAGCGAAATACCTACCTTTCAGATTCAAAGAAAAATACTAAAAAAATTAAATTCTCACTCCTTTAAAATGTGAAAATTGGGATTTAGTGCCAAATCTTGGAAAAATCCAGTTTTTCATAGAGGAGAATTTTTGGAAAGTGAGGTTAGACATCTTAGAAAAATCCCCAAAAATCAGATTATCTTAGATATGATATGAAGACCCAATGCCAGGACTTTTTATAGCAAGAAAACAATTGCTATGAGTATCTTCTTCCTTGGTCAAGGCATGAGGACCGATTTGTGAAGACTGGCCTCAATTATAAAGGGAGTGTTATGAACCTGAATGCCATACTGGTGTTGATATGTTGGTTTGGGAATTTGGGGCTTGGACTACATGACTTGTTATTTGTGTTCTCACCGTGACGCATAGGTGATACTATGTAGTTGACGTGACAAGCTAAGGCCTATGTTAAGCCATTGAGCTCGTGAGCCATTGAGCTCGTGGAGCCAAGGCTGAGTGCCCTGTGTTGAGATCCTATTGAGGATTGTGTTGAGCCGTTGAGCTTGTGAGCCGTTGAGCTCGTGGAGCCAGGGCTAAGTGTCTTGAGCTAAGATCTTATTGAGGATCATGTTGAGCCGTTGAGCTCGTAGAGCTAGGGCTTAGTGACCTGAGCTGGGATCCTGTTGAGGATCGTGGACAAGTTGTCCTATGTGGGCAAGTTGGGTCCTGATGTTTGTTTGCAGGCTGAGTCCTGATGATTGTGCACACTACACAGTGCACGAGTACACAGAGCATATAGTATAGACTTGTATGTTTGCATGATGTAGAGTATTAGGGTCACCTACTGAGCTTGTCGCTCACCCCTACTTGTTATTTACCCTTTTCAGGTGTGACCCAAGACTAATGGAGGACTTTCTTCCAAGAGGACATGCCCACTACTCTAATGTATGATACAGTACTGTATTCTGTATTATTTTGTGTGATATCCCGGACAAGGGTCCGTGGACAGTTGTATTACATGTTGTTTGTCATATGATTGACTGTTTGATATATTATATGCATGTTGATGTATGGGAAAGTATACGAGTACCCTTGATGTATGACTGTGCAGGGTTACATAATTGAGACAGCACCCGTGGTGTAGTCTCTATTGGTGCTAGTCACCAACCCCTTGACCTTTTGGGTGCGGACAAGGAAAAGTCATGTTCCTGATTTCGGGTACCCTGGAATTTGGGGGCATGACAATTAGATTTGTGCTAATGCCACATCCAGCATAGTATCTCACTCACATCACGTGGACGGGAAAATGAAAACAATAAAAGCATAAGAATAACTCCAAGAGGCTCTCTATTGTTTACAAAATAGAGAGCCAAATACCAAAATTAAGCTCCAATAGCCTCTTCACCAGGCTCTCTACATCTACAAATTGCTACATTGACTCTTCAAAAATGAAGAGTTACTATTCATTCTCTACATCATTTTATATTATTTTTATTTCTCTCTCTTATTGCACAAGTCCCTCAAGCCATACCACGAAATTTTCCTCTAAAAAAACTTCCTTAAGCCCTCTTAATACCCCAAATACTCTACTCAAACCCTCTTTTGTTTTTGGTACTTACCAAGCGTCGAAGTTCTACGAAAGGTAATACTCATGATTTTGAAATTTTGAAGTTACTCTTATTTATTATGTAGATCTATATGGTTGGTTTTAGCACCTCATATATACTATATTCATGGTTAGTTTTACCACCTCATATATATTATTTACATAGTTGGTTTTACCACCTCACATATGTTATTTATATGGTTGGTTATACCACCTCGTATATACATGCATGGTTGGTATTGCCACCTTATTTTAAAATATGTTATTCTATCATAGCATTTTCATTATATAATTAAAGTGAAAATATGATAATATGAACCTGATGTTTTTATTTTTCTAAAAAGCGGAGGATCGTAAAGAACAACTTCCATAATGAATTCCCCCGACAATCGCCCTTCTTCTTCCACAACCCCAATTGCTAATGCTTCAACCTCACAGCTACCCCCATCCTTATCTCCTCTAGATATTTTCTTTACACCCATGGCTAATAACCAATCATGGTTAAGGTGGAAGACACGTAGGAAAAATAGCCTTATCGAACGTCTTTTCCATTCACCCAATACAGAAAGTAAATCTTATTCAAAAACTCTCAAGGAATATAACATAATTATTGTACAACTCAAGGCTTACGATGCATGGGATCGAAATAGGAGATGAAACCGCAATAGAAGTTGAAACCCAAATTAATATTTAACCCCACAAGCACGGTATGCCTATTAAAAGATATAAGTTAAAGTATGATATTAAAAAAAAAGAGATATGTGTGATATTGAACATTTCAAGCATTAATGCTAATTTAGTGTTTTGATATTTTTTAAGGTTTAGAACATGGGGAACGACAAGCGGATCATAAGGGTTTTCTTATTCCCTTTTTCTTTACCATTATAGTTTGTGTTTCATTATTATTGTAAGGGGTTTTCTATTTTTCATTCTCACTTTTCGCTTCCTCTTTATCTTGTTTTATTTGCAATTATTATTGTAAGAGTTTTATGTTTCTTATTCTTCTATTTCCATTTTATTGTTGAGAACGTTAGTCTCTTTTTAATCTCTCTCTTGATAATCTATGCTATTGATTGGGGTAGATGACCATTTTGATATTCGTGGCTATCCTTATTAATAATTAATGTTTTATTGGAATTCTATGATATGCCTCATGTTATGTATGTTAAAGTTGTTATAACCTCTTATGTTTGGACAAAGTAAGTTTATGATGAGTGGTTCCAGAAAGACCTCTAATGTATTGGGTAAAGAACATCACTGGAGAGTGTCATGTTTATATTATTAATAAAATAATAAATATTTATTATGTTATTTTATGTTTATAATTAAACTATTTTGATCATATATTTAGTAAATATTATTTGATAGCATGTATGATAATTATATTAATGTTAATTAAATATTGCATAAGATTTACTTTTCATAAATAAATTACAATTTAAGAAAATAAGTATGTTATTAAGTTTTCTAATGAGGTGTTATGTTATGATTTCAATCGTTTGTTTAATTATATTAAATAAATAATTTCTTCGTTGACATGTTGAATCTAAATTAAATTGAATAAAACTTTGAATTTATCACATCAAAATTTATTAAGAGTTGTAAAATAAAAAAATGTTCATTAATACTCCATGACCAATAGTTATGCTTAGAAAAAAGGATAGACTAGTGCAGTTCTGGAAGTCATCTTTAAAAATTTATAACTTTGTTTTTGTAGCTCCAAACAGCTAACATGTTTCAAACTTCGTTATATACCTTTGGTTAAAATGTCAGACTCATTGGATCAGCCCATTAGGAGAAACAATTTAAACAGTACACAAAGGTCTAGTAGCATGCCCAAAATTTCTAGTCTCACTTTAAAACCCAATAACTTTTGACATACAAGTCCAATGGACTTGATATTGGTCTCAAAATGTAGATAATTAAGTTAGGAATCCATCTCAATTGACCTTATTTAATTTAGTGAAGAATCTAGAGTGTTATAGTCAAAATAGTAGGTCATGCACCCATGTGACTTTTGTGACCAAAAAAATCTTCAAAGTCAAACAAATACAAAAAATTTAAAAAATGGGAGAAACAAGGGGCCATGTGGTAGATAATAATGGGATAAGAATCAAATTATTTGAAAAAGAGAAAATTAGGGAAGAAAATAAGGTATTAAGGATAAAGGTTTCACCTACTACACCTACCACCTACCACCACTCTTGCCCTATATAAGGAGGGTTTTGCCTCTCCTCTTATTGCACAAGTTCCTCAATCCATACCATGAAATTTTCCTCTAAAAACACTCCCTTAAGCCCTCTTAACACCCCAAGTACTCTACACAAACCCTTTTTTGTTTTTGGTACTTACCAAGCGTCGAAGTTCTACGAAAGGTAATACTCAAGATTTTGAAATTTTGAAGTTACTCTTATTTATTATGTAGATCTATATGGTTGGTTTTACCACCTCATATATACTATATTCATGGTTGGTTTTATCACCTCGTATATATTATTTACATGGTTAGTTCTACCACCTCACATATGTTATTTATATGGTTGGCTATACCACCTTGTATATACATGCATGGTTGGCATTGCCACCTTATTTTAAAATATGTTATTCTATCATAGCATTTTAATTTATAATTAAAGTAAAAATAAAATAATATTAACTTGATATTTTTATTTTTCTAGAAAGCAGAGGATCATAAGGAACAACTTCCATAATGAATTCCCTCGACAATCGCTTTTCTTCTTCCACAACCCCAATTGCAAATGCTTCAACCTCACAGCTACCCCCATCGTTATCTCCTGTAGATCTTCCCTTTACACCCATGTCTAATAACCAATCATAGTTAAGGTGGAAGACACATAGGAAAAATAGGCTTATCGAATGTCTTTTCCGTTCACCCAATACATAAAGTAAATCTTATTCAAAAACCTTCAAGGAATATAACATAATTATTACACAACATAGGGCTTACGATGTATGGGATTGAAATAGGAGATGGAACCGCAATAGAAGTTGGAACCCAAATTAATATTCAACCCCACAAGCACGGTATACCTATTAAAAGATATAAGTTAAAGTATGATAATAAAAAAAGAGAGATATGTGTGATATTGAACTTTTCAAGCATTAATGCTAATTTAGTGTTTTAATATTTTTTGAGGTTTAGAATGCAGAGAACGACAAGCGGACCATAAGGGTTTTCTCATTCTTTTTTTCTTTACCATTATAGTTTGTATTTCATTATTATTGTAAGGGGTTTTCTCTTCTTCATTCTCACTTTTTACTTCCTCTTTATGTTGTTTTATTTGAAATTATTATTGTAAGAGTTTTATGTTTCTTATTCTTTTATTTCCATTTTATTGTTGAGAACATTAGTCTCTTTTTAATCTCTCTCTTGATAATCTATGCTATTGATTGGGGTAGATAACCATTTTGATATTCGTGGTTATCCTTGTTAATATTGAATGTTTTATTGGAATTCTATGATATGCCTCATGTTATGTATGTTAAAGTTTTTATAACCTCTTATGTTTGGACAAAGTAAGTTTATGATGGGTGGTTCCATAAACACCTCCAATGTATTGGGTAAAGAACATCACTAGAGAATGTCAATCCAGCTGATAATATGTTATGTTATGATATGGTGTCTAGGTAGTTAACCTAGATCATGATGTTATGATACGATGTGCAAACATAAATCTTCTATGTTATGATTCTCTTGTGAAATGTTGATCATGTATGATGTGCAGATGTTATATGGTATTTCCTATGTTCGATATCTTTATGATTCTCCTTGCCCACTTATGTTTACCCTTACTAGGCTATTGAGCTCATCTTTTTATGATTTCTTTTCCAACCTCAAGTAATTAAAGAAATGAAGAAACTATGATTCGGAGTCGAGAAGTGCTTGGAAATAAAGTTGTGTAAAATTTAAAAGATTTATTATGTTTGATTGCTCGTGTGCTTGTTATGTAATAATGGGTTAAGAATACTTAGTCTCTAAACCCCTAAACCTTAAAGATCTTGGATTGGAATTTGTAATAATTAATAGTTTGTTTGATAAAATAGTGAAAAGTTTGAAATTTATACCAAACTTGTATTTTTAATTTCTGCTAATGCACCCGGTTTGGAGGTCCCGAATTTGAGGCATTACAATTGGTATCAGAGCAATGGTTTAGTATGGGTTAGAGATTGAGTCTTAGAAATATGAAGTGTGACACATAAGTTGAAGGTCTTAGAATGATAATTTCATATAAAGCATAGGAATAAAGTATAACACGCGACAAGAAATCAAAATTAATAAAACTTTAATTAAACGCATGAGATTATTGTTAGGAATTTTATTTTGTGTACTGATTGACTAACGGGTATTTCATGTATATATCTTGAAAATAGCAGACACAGTGAAATCTAGTAAATGACACGGTGAAAGTTATGTTATCAAGTCTTTTACGTGATTTTAAGAAAACACACTTGTGAAAGGTACGTCACTCGGCACGCTATAATATAAAATAATTGTAGTATATATTGCACACAATCACGAATTATTTTATTTCATAAGAAATATTACATGAAGAAAATTACACCAACATTGCGATAATATAAAACAAATAGATTGTCATAAGAAATGGTATGAAAATTGGGCTAAATATTTTGTCCATGAAAAATAAGAATGTTACAAAAATAACAAGAACGGTAAACAAGATCTTGACGAGAAGAAACATTTTTGTAGAGAAGGGAAGAAGTGGTTGTTTCGCCGGATTCGAAGCTTGTCATAGGAGCTGCAAGTTCGTCGGAGGAGATAGCAATCAACAACCAGTTCGTGTAGTGTTAGCCGGCAAGGAAATCAAACCGTCAATGGTGAAAGCACATTACCTGACAAGTCTTTGACATCAACATGGATTAACGGAAGTCGGTGATGCTAGTTGAAGTCCGGCGACGGCGAAGCTAGTATAGCACGAGATGGTGAGGGATGACGAGGGTTGAAGTGGAACCGAAGCAAGCCTATAATGGAGAACATGTGGTGAGGAATAAAGATGTGAACGTGTGGTTAAAAAAAAGAGGAATAGCAAACCTATAACTAATGTGTAGTGGGAGGTTTATACATATATATATATATATATATATATATATATATAATATACACAATAATTGATAGACCAAACCAATTATAGGCATGTCGAATTCGGTATATGTAATTAGGCTCGGACCAGCTCAAATAACAAGCAGGCCTCGTGGTAGCAAATCATCAACCACTACTCCCACGGGAACACATAGGAACCGAACCAAAACGTTCAAAATATTCACACAAGGTGACACTACTAGGCCACCTCTCATGCAATATCCAGGTAAATAATCCGATTTAATGGTAGGACCATAATGCTTGGTTAGAGAAGCAAATAAATGATGACCCCTTAATTTCAATAGTTATCTTATGAAATTTCACTATTATTACATGCCATGTTTAACTTATGTTACCATTTTAAGTTTAAGTAACTCTTATATTTTTATATACCACGGTTATTTTATTTTTGATATATATATTTCTTTCTTTAATGCCCAAGTAAATACCTATCATCTTGTTCCATGCTTTAAGAATCCTAGCTTCAATTTTGCGGCACGCTGAAGCTACATAGGTATAGATTTACTACACGTCAACGCCATATCATGCATGCCTTATACCGCACACCAAAGGTACTCACCCATGCTCTTGCTATATGTACAAGTTAATGCACTTATGCTTCTAGAACACGTTCAAGTCATCTTTTATCTTGCTTTTTCTTACACGCTAAGTTTACCCACCCCAACGAATAACACTATAAATGGAAATATGTGCCATTTCCAAAGTTATAGATCTAGACAACAATTTCTCTTTAGTTAAAAAATGGCTTCCTACTATAAACTACCACGAAACTCAAGGTTCCAATGAGTTGGTGTTCTTGGAGGAAAAAACATTGGGAAGAAAAAGTGTTATAAGATTAAAACCATAGAACTCGGTGAGGAACTTGTCTCTAAAGGGTTAGACGTTGTCTGCAATTGCGAAATTATTGGACTTCTGGAGCTTTTGTCTCAAGACGTTCGCTCAGTGGGAGGACATATATCTACACATTCAAAGCATGGAAACGTGATCTCCAAACTCCATCAACGAAAGGAAGAAGTTGCTAGACTCTCTGATTGCTTCATTATACTTCCTGGAGACATTGGAGCTATGGAGGAATTCATGGAAATCGTTAGCTGGGCTCAACTAGGTATCCATGATAAACCCATAGGCTTACTTAATATAGATGGATTTTTCGACCCCTTTATAGCCCAAATCGATACTGCCGTCGAAGAAGGTTTCATTAAACCATCACAAAAGAGGATCATCATCGTTAGCAGCAGCCGAAATGATCTACTAAGGAAAATGGAAGAGTATAAGCCAACACATGAAGGTGCTATTCCAAAGAACCTTTGGGAAGCTGAAGCTGGGTCATCAAATCTAGACAACATCTAGAAAAACCGCATAGCTCTATCATAATTTGAAATTTGTATGGTGTATTTTATTTCACGTATTCCCTTTTAAATAAATGATGCTTTTAACCCTATGTCATCGTATAACCCTAAAGTTTTTAAGAGTGATATCATAAACATAATAAATGGAAAGTAATAATATTGGTGATAATGTCTAGGACACATTTTACATTGTGAAACCGCAAATCTTAGTTAATATTTTATATCTATAGGAAGTGATTGATATGATTTTGATTAATGATAGAACAAGCCTATTTTGACATTTGGGAACCTATATCAATTATAATATCATTATCATTGTTGAAGTAGCCGTACTCTAAGCAAGTGATATATATATATAATGTAAACAGAAGGAGCAGATAATCTTTATAGAAAGCGGTGCAACTGTCACGCCCCGACTTTTCAGCCCGCAGAAATCGGGTAGTGAATGCCTATGCCTGCACCCGAAGGGACAAGGAGTTGGCGAGAACACCGAGAAAGGGACCTTAGCACGGGTGCCATCCCTAAAACCATATCACACATATATAGAAATCTCATTTCAAATCACAATACAAACATACATACATATATGTTCTTTCCCCCACGAGGTTACACCATAATTTTTCTAATCGAACAAAACAAACAAACACATACAAGTTCTCCACCTCTGGTAAACCTTCCAGCTCCTGTAAGCACCTGAAACAAACAAAAACAAACACAACAGGAGGGGTGAGCAACCACAGCTTAGTAGGGATCCTAGAACTCTACACCCTCCACTCAATACATGCTCAAAGCATAACCATACAGACAAGAAACGTCAGGACATAGCCTGAAGCAAACTAAAATCAAGGAACATATTCCTTATTTTTAACCTCCAACTCTCTAGATAGCTCTCTCAACGGACTGGTGCGATCACTGAGTGCCAAGGGATAGATATTCCAATCTGATACCGCCGCTCTATGGGACACGCCGCTCAACCACCTTGGGTTGAGAGGACTTTCGATATCATGGAACGCCTTCCTAAGGACAAACAAACTCTGACACCAGCATAAAATCTCGGGGGTCTCTTCTACTTGTCATCGGAAGCCTCATAACATCCCATCAATACAACATTTCAATAAGACATCCTCTCCTCATTAGAACTCGATATGTTTCCCCACAACCCAAAATAGAATTATCAACAAATCATATCAGCAGGATAGCCTATCTTATCCACACATGGACCCAGCATATTCACCACAATCTTAAACAGGATCCACATCACCACAGGGCATAGCTTGTCCCCATCAGGACAACTTGTCCATGATCTTTAACAGGATCATATCAACACAATAAGCTCATCAGGTCGTAGCCTCACCCAACAGGGTACATCACAAACTGAGGGGCCTTAGCCACCTATCACATTCACGCAAAGGTACATCCACACTAAGCTCAACTCAGCTCAAACTCAACCACCGAATATGCCACACCAAGCACAATTGATATCTCACATGGACTTAAGAGTCCCACATGTAACATAGATCTCACACGAGCATAGCATATCACAATAGACCCAAAGGTCCCACACAGTACATGTAAATATACGAGCTAGCCATAACTATAACCGCCAACATACCATGAGGCTCTCACAGTGTCGACCACCCGCACCACCCCTTTGACACCATAACCCTCATGAACCAAACCATAACATCAAACTAGCCACAATAGTTTCGTCACACAGCCTCACTAGGCTCAGTCTTACCTGTCATACATAGTATTTCCTCTCGGGAACAGTATGACCTCTCAAACATGGTATTGCACCTCGGGCATAACATTGCCTCTCAGGCACAATATTTTATATTACCTCTCAGGTACATTGCATCTCAAATACATTACTATATTACCTCTCAGGCACAATATTGCCTCTCAGGCATAGTATAGCATCTCAGGCATCGTATTGCCCCTTGGGCATAGCATTACCTCTCAGGCACAATATTCTATTACCTCTAAGGTACATTACCTCTCAGGTACAGTATTACCTCAGGCCCCGCCTTAACTATCAAGTACAGTATTACCTCAGGCCCCACCTTAACTCTCAAGTACAATATTACCTCTCAGGTATATTCTTATATTACCTCTCGTGTACATTATTGTATTACCTCTCAGGTACAATTGCCTCTTAGGCTCTGAACACGTCTCACTTCCCAGGCCCTCAATAATAGCCTCCTAGGTCCTTAATAGTAGCCTCTTAGGCTTACCAAGGTAACCTCACAGGCCCACATGACCACTTGAGTTCATAACTCTATCCTTATATCTTGACCAAGAGAGAGGATTTTCGTAGAAACTATTTTCTTGAAATAAAAAGTCCCAGCATTGGCTCCTCATATCATAACTAAGATAATCTGATTTTCGTGGATTTTTCTGAGAGGTCTAACCCCATTTGCCAAAAAGTCACCACTACGAAAAACTGCATATTTCCGAGATTTTACACTAAATCCCATTTTTTACATTTTAAAGGAGTACGAATTTGATTTTCTAGTATTTTTCTTTGAATCCAAATGGGGGGTATTTCGTTATTTACATTGTAACTTAAGTATATACTTGACTTAATGGTTATAACGTGTTGGTCCCTAGGAGCCTAGAGGGGGGTGAATAGGCTCTAATCGAAACTCTTTCTTCACACAGGTACAACACAATCTGGTTAAAAGATGTAAAATCAGTGCGGAAGATAACCAGATAATCAAAGTATTTTGTTTTATTATCTGATGATAATTACAACAAAATGAGCATTAATTACAACTTATTACAATAGCACTCAGTTTTACAGTCACACACACTGGCGTTGATAATCTCTATGAGCTCTCGTACTTCTTTTATGAATATACATAGTTTAGTATTTATAGACATTCCTAGGAATCTATCTTGGAACTGTATATCCTGAGCTCTATGTAACATTAAGTTCTATACTTCTGCTTTAACTGCTACGGATGTGGAGCTCAAAATATTGGAAGCATAAGTGTATTGAATTACTTTGCTTGATTCCAATTGCATTTGAGACAACGTCCACATCTCCAAGTGTTCCACGTGTAAGACAGTTTAGATCTTCAATGAGTTTGTCTTACATCGGGACACAGTGAGCTGAACATTAAATGCGGCTTGGAAAAGATGAAGCAGCGTCTTCTTAGTCCGTAGTAAGGTTCCTTACTCCCCTAGGAGCCTAGAGGGGGGTGAATAGACTCTAATCGAAACTCTTTCTTCACACAGGTATAACACAATCTGGTTAAAAGATGTAAAATCAGTGTGGAAGATAACCAGATAGTGGAAGTATTTTTTTTTATTATCTGATGATAATTACAACAAAATGAGCAGCAATTACAGCTGATTACAATAGCACTCAGTTTTATAGTCACACACACTGGCATTGATAAGCTCTATGAGCTCTCGTACTTCTTTTATGAATATACACAGTTTAGTATTTATAGATATTCCTAGGAATCTATCTTGGAACCATATATCCTGAGCACTATGTAACATTAAGTTCTATACTTCTGCTTTAACTGCTATGGATGTGGAGCTCGAAATATTGGAAGCATAAGTGTATTGAATTACTTTGCTTGATTCCAATTGCATTTGAGACTGCGTCCACATCTCCGAGTGTTCCACGTGTAAGACAGTTTAGATCTTCAATGAGTTTGTCTTACATCGGGACACAGCGAGCTGAGCATTACACGCTGCAGTTTGAAGCAGCGTCTTCTTAGTCCGTAGTAAGGTTCCTTACTCCGTATCAACGAAGCTCGGATCCTTACTCTGTGTTAGTAGTTGCTTACTCCGTATCGGTACAGTCCTGGAATCCTTGTTCCGTGCAAGCGCTTCCTTACTCCACATGAAGTAAAGACTCGGATAACTAATTCCGCATCAGCGCTTCCTTACTCCGCATAGAATAGGTATGGAATGCTTACTCCGCATCAGCGCTTGGTTTGGATTCCTTACTCCGCATTAGTTTCCCTTACTCCGCAACAGTTGTCTTTAGTCCGCATCAGTGACAGACTCGGATTCCATAGTCCGTGTCTTTATTTCCTTTGTCCGCTGGGTGACAACTTCGATTCGTTCTCCGCAACAAGTCTCTCTTACTCCATGCGAGTTGTAGACTCGGAATCTTACTCCTGATAGAAGGCAAGGATGTCGTAGATGAGAAGATCAGCCAGGGTAGAGACTAGGGCGAGGAGGTTACTAGAATCAAGGAGCTGGCGAACCTCTTCGAGCCAGGCTGGAGGATCAAAGATTCCAGACCAGTCTACCAGGTGGCCAGGAACAACTCCATAGAGAGCTTAGGCTGCCATTGAAATATGGAGGATTGGAGGAAAAGGAGATGAGGTCTTTGGAGAAGGAAAAAGCAACGAGGATTTAGGGTTTTGAGAATTGAGGATGATAGCCTCGTGCGTCACTGAATAGTGCAGTATAAATAGGACTCTTTCCGTGGAAGCAAGCGGATCTCGGGTAGTGATGCGCCTAACTATCCGATGTCATTAGACTTGATGTATTAGCGCTGTCAAATAGACTGATGATGTGGTGGCCGTGCTAACCATTCAAAAATGACAGTTGTATGCATACTTCCGGATTTTTGAAAAGATAATTGCCAGGCTCGAGACGTGCATTTAATGAACCATCATTATCCCTCCTTAAAAATATGCGATGTAATATGATTACATGGGTTATCGCAAGTTGAGAATTCCAAGAGTTAGGAGGAATTGAACCGACTTTCATCCGGAGGAGAATAATTCATAAAAAGAACATCCGGATGACTGACTGACTGTCCGTAGAAGCTGAGTGCTGATAAAAAATGATTCCTCTGCTGTTTTGGTGTCGAGGAAATAAAAAGTACCACAACACTTCAAATCCGAGACATCAAACAAGATAGAGCAATGAAGTGCAAAGAGAATCTGAACCTGTAGCTTAAAAAATAAACTAAAAGAATAGTAGACTAACAGGTTGGGTTAGTACGGATATGGAACAAATGGTCTAAATAAAAACATCATAATCCGAACTAAGAAGAAACAGAACTTATGCATATGAAAGAATAGTAACAAGACACATATAGGAATTATGATCAGTTTACTGAAGAAAATGCATATGACAAATGATCAATACATAAGTTCAATTTGGTCACCATAGCGAATCCTTCATACTGACAGTGGTAGCTAAGATTAATTAATTCTATATGACTTGGCCAAATTAGGATTCATGAGTGAATATGGATAATCGAACACATGTCAATAGCAAGTAGATGATTATCCGATTAAAATGCACGGTTGAGGAAAGAAAAACATTCAAACATGTCACAATTCTGATTCAACAATGCATGTCTAGTCAGATCCGGAAGTGAAAGTTTAGAGGAAAGAGCATCCGAGACATAATAGGGGGTCATTACAGAAGTAATAAATGAAGCTTTTGCTCCCCCTTAGATCATGCGATCCTCTCCGAGAAAGAGTCCCCCTCATATAGACAGCCAGGAAAGAGGTCATGAGAACGCGGGGGGGGGGGGGGGGTATTACTGAAGTAATAAATGAAGCATTTTCTCCCCCGTAGATCGTGCGATCCTCTCGGTTGACATTTCCTGCTTAGAGAAAGTTAGCACTATCTACCCTTTTAGGAAACTACACTTCAGAAGCTGATCAGACTGCGACTGTATGTACATCCACCAGGCATTCCGAGCTAACCCATTTCATTTCTTCAATTGTACATGTTAATAGAGCAATCTAAATGAACCGACATTTGTCATGTGGTGATAGTGGAAATGAAGATCATGAAATCCTAAGAAGGTTAGTCATATTAGTTTTAATCAAGTTGGCTTAAACGACTTCAGTCGGGAAACACAAGCATCCTCCCAAAATGAAATTTGATATTAATATCAGAAGCATAAAGCACATTAAGCAGTAAGTATGATCAAGATTAAGTTCAGTATGTGTCTTCTACTTTCAATAAAAGCACAACGCATGTTCTGAAAGAAAATATACTATTGGATAATTTAAATATGAAGCTATGCAGAAAAGTCAAGCATACCTAATCGGAAGAGTAGTTTAGAGTATCTTGCATCAGGTAGGGGCTTTGTAAGTATGTCTGCCAGTTGATCTTCAGTAGCAACATGTTCAAGAGTTATATGCTTTTTGAGAACATGGTCGCAAATGAAGTGATACCTGACCTCAATGTGCTTGGTCTTTGGGTGCATGACAGGATTGTTGCTGATAGCAATTGCACTGTGTTGTCGCAGTAAAGTGGAACAGATGTCATGTTGAAACCGTAGTCAGTAAGTTGACTTTGCATCCAGAGTAGCTGTGCGCAGCAACTCACAGCAGCTATATATTCCGCCTCAGCAGTAGAGGTTGATACGGAATTCTGCTTCTTACTGAACCATGAAATTAATCTGTTTCCAAGGAACTGACACGTACCACTTGTGCTTTTCCTGTCAAGGCGACACCCAGCAAAGTCAGCATCAGAATATCTAGATAAGGTGAAGTGGGACTCCTTTGGATACCAGAGTCCCAAATTCACAGTCCCTTTGAGATATCTCAATATCCGTTTGACATGAAGCATATGTGAATCTTTGGGATTCGCCTGATATCTTGCACAAATGCAAGTTGCAAACATAATGTCCGGGCGACTTGCTGTAAGATACAGCAAGGATCCTATCATCCCTCTATATTCAGTCACATTTACTGATTTGCTGTCCACATCAGGGTCTAACTTGGCACAGACTGGCATTGGAGTCTTGACGGGAGATGAACCTTCCATACCAAACTTCTTGATTAAGTCACGTGTGTACTTACTTGGTTGATGAAGATCCCTTCCTTCAATTGTTTGACTTCTATTCCAAGGAAGTAGGATAGTTCTCCCATCATACTCATCTCGAACTTGCTAGTCATCAACTTTGCAAACTCTTGACAAAGCTTCGGATTTGATGATCCGAAAATGATATCATCCACATATATCTGTACGATCAAAGTATGTCCTTTCTCTTTTCGTAGGAATAAAGTGGTGTCTATCTTCCCTTTTTGGAAGTTGTGAGCAAGTAGAAATTCTGACAGTGTGTCGTACCAGGCTCTTGGAGCTTGCTACAATCCGTACAAGGCTTTCCGTATCTTGTAGACTAGATGTCCAGCCTTGGGTTCAATGAAACTAGGAGGTTGGTCAACATACACCTCCTCTTGAAGATCTCCATTCAGAAATGTACTTTTGACATCCATTTGATAAACTATGAAGTTCTCATATGAAGCATATGCCAGAAACATTCTGATTGCCTCAAGTCTTGCTACCAGAGCAAAAGTCTCGTCATAGTCTATTCCTTCTTCTTGACGATAACCTTTGGCTACCAGTCTGGCTTTGTTCCAGATTACTATTCTATCCGTATCAAGCTTGTTCCGGAACACCCATTTAACTCCAATGACTTGTTGAGACTTAGGCCTTGGTACTAGTGTCCACACATTATTTCTCTTAAATTGATTCAGCTCTTCTTGCATGGCTTCTATCCAATTCGAATCCTGAAGGGCTTCATCTACCACCTTTGGTTCTATTTGAGATAGAAAACACGAGTAAAGACAAATCTTGGAGGTGGCTGCTCTTGTTCTTACACTAACAGTAGGATCACCAATCACTTGTTCTAAAGGGTGGTTTCTAGTCCACCTGTAATTCTGTGCGTGTGATGGTTGATCTTGAATAATTTGAAGCTCTGCCAGATTAGGTGGTTCAGGTACATCCGCTGGTTGAGCTTCTTCCGGACCAAATGTTTCCGTATTAATAGGTCTTGGAGAACTCAAAGGTTCTCCGGTACTGTTCATTTCCGTATTAACTGGTTCGGAAGGACTTGAAGGTACTCCGGGATTTTGGATATCCGTAAGAATATGTATGGAGTTTAATGGTAGTCCAGAGTCCGAATCGTCCGTAGCATCATCCGTATCATTTCTTCGTGCTTCACTGGTGCCACGTGGTTGGTCAGTATGTGTAACAGGAACCTTCATAAACTTTGAATAGTCGATGTTGTCGTCCTGATCCTGCACATTAGAACTTGAAGAACCAACTTTTGACCAATCCAAGTTAGCTTCATCAAAGGTCACATGGATAGATTCTTCAACTTTAAAAAGTTTTCTATTGAAAACTCGATAAGCCTTGCTGTGTAATGAGTACCCGACAAAAATCCCATCATCAGATTTTGGTTCAAATTTATTCCGGGGTTCTTTGTCGTTGTTCAATATATAGCAAGTACACCTAAAAGCTCTGAAATGTGAAATCGAGGGCTTTCGTCCTCTCCACATCTTATAGGGTGTTTTCATAGTAAATTTATTTATTAGAGTTCTGTTCTGAACATAGCAGACAGTGGACACAGCTTCAGCCCATAGACTGAGAGGAAGCTTTGTCCCTGATAAGATAGATCTGCCAGCCTAGACTAAAGTGCGATTCTTGTGCTCAGCTATCCCATTTTGTTGTGGAGTTCTAGGCGCAGAGAAGTCGTGCTGAATGCCCTATTTAGAACAATATGACCTCATATCTGAAAAATCAAATTCTTTATCATGATCACTCTTGATGCATTTAATGCTCAGTCGTTGTGAGTTGCTTATCCAGTTGAAAAGATCTACAAGATGCTCAAAAGTTTGATCCTTAGATTTCAGGAACATCACCCTTGTGTACCTAGTGAAATCATCGATAACCACGAGGTATATCTCGCACCAGCTAGTAAAGGAACATAAATGGGACCGCGGAGGTCCATATGAAGAAGTTGTAGGGGAGCAGTTATTGAATTAACTGATTTGCTCTTAAAACTATGTTTGGTCTGTTTGCCAAGTTGACATTCTCGACAGAGAGTGTCTCTGGAGTATTTATGTTTAGGCAGACCAGTAACCAAATCGAGCGATGCTAATTTAGACAGAGTCTTAAAATTTAAATGAGCGCACCGCTTGTGCCATAGCCAACTTTCTTCATCTGATGCTGTAGTGAGGAAGCATACAGGGTCAAAAGAATTATTTCTTAAGACCACAGAGTATATGTCCCCATCTTTTAATCCGAATAATTTAACATCTTCGGATAAGATATCTCTGACTATGCAAGTGTTGGACAAAATGGAAACAGTGAATCCTTTGTCACATAAATTACTGACACTCAGCAGATTATGCTTCAAACCTTCGACTAGTGCAACCTTAGTAATTGATACACAGCCATTGGTTAAAGTGCCATACCCCACAGTCTTACCTTTTCTGTTGTCACCATATGATACGGATGGACCTCGTTTGTCATTAACTTCAACAAGCAGAGTCTGATCACCCGTCATATGTCTGGAGCATCCACTATCGAGGACCCACTTGCTTTGATTGATCTTTAACTTCAAGTGATCTGGCAATGCATTCCAGAGATGCTCCTGAAAGATAACAATTTACACTTTTGGTGCCCAAACTTGTTTCAGGCAATTAGAAGAAACAACAGTGGTGTCAACAGTTCCAGATTTAACTTTGTTAGGAATTTTAGCTTTCCAGGTTGACTTTAATTTGTTAGTTTCAACTGCTTCTTTTACTTGGGTTTTCTTGGGAGAGACACTCCTTTGAGATTTAGATTTTGATTTGCTTGAAGAACCCTTTTTGATAAACTGATCTTTATTAATATGAATTTGATTACAAAGTCAGCTATCAAATAAGCTCCAGCATTCATAGTGATAATGACCTATTTCTCTACAGATGGAACAGACACTATGATACGGAATGGTAACAGGGGATACAGGTTTCTCAGGTTTAACGAATTTTCTACTCTGTTCCCTATGGCCTAATCCTTTGCGATTGGGTGACGCGCTCTTGGCCCTAGATGCGCCAGCCTTAGCCTTTTCTTTCTTTCTGGGTGCTACAGTTTTGGCTTTAACTGCAACAACCTTCCCTTCATCATTAGTTACAGGTGCTACTACTTCGGGAACTGCAGTAACAGCCTCTGCTCCACAATCATAAACTATGGTGCCACCTAAAATGAAACCATCCAACGATTTAGATGTACTAACAGGATAAAGGTTGGTTAGTTTCAGAGTGAAATCTGGAGGACACTCAGTAGTTTGTGTGGAGGTCGATGGTTCGGAGCCTAGGCCAAGTTTGACTCGGACGTTATCCGGATCAGTCCTAAATATAGAGGTTATTTCCCCGGATTTTAGCCACTTGCGATTTATTTCCTTTTCCTATTCCAGTTGACTCTCGAGTCTTTTCACAATAACTTTTAGGCCTGATAGGTTGGTATTTAGCAAATGATTTTTAGCTCTTAGATCATAATACCAAGCCTCTTTTCCTCTGAAGTCAGCTATGTCCTTTTCAAGTCTAGTAATAGTAAATTCAAGACGTTTGTTCTGACTTTCCATATCTTTGTACATTTGAGTAATTATTAGTCTCTCATTCTTTTCATGATCACGTTCAGTAATAAGAGATTCTAATTTACTCATGAGCTCAGAGATCGAAGGTACCTCAGTATTTCCCATGAGGCAGACGTTCGGTTTATGTAAGGACCCGTACCTTGAGTTAGTCAGTTTTGCCTCCTGAGTAGAGTTTTTCTAGATTTTGACCCAGTAAATGGACTCCAATGAATTCACGTGCAAAAGGAAAGATGCTTAGAATGGTGTCCTCTATCTACCACAGAAGTTTCAGGCCAAATGGACATGTATGTGAGGTGCACGTGATATGGGTCCAATTCACGTGCAAGTGTGGTTGTCTTCTAAATGATGCAAGGAGGCTAGGGGTGAAGTTTGAGAGCATTTGGAGTGCATATGGAGTTGCACGTGAATTGGGGAATTCACGTGCAAATTGGCGTGCAGGCATATTTTTGCATGGTTCCCTTGGTTTTGACATTCTAAGGAACTTTCTCCAAAGGACCATGTTGAAATTCTGAGTATTTTGGCCTATATGGGTGCGGAAAGGTGCTAACTTGTGTGATCAAAACTACGTCGTTTTGATCCTGGGTTTCACTTAATCAAAACTACGTCGTTTTGATAGTGGGAGGCCTATATAAGGATGAGGAGACTCCTTGTTCTAGGGTTAGGGGTTTTTCGGCCATTGCGGCCGTCGTGGAGAGAGAGAGAGCTAGAGAGAGGGAAAGGGGGGAGAACCGCCGGTTCTTGCCGGGAGCATCTTGCGTGGGGAGGACGGCATCTAACGCGGGAGCAAGGAGGATCTTCTTTAAGGTAGGGGTTCTGTTTTCTTATACCCGATCCGGGGTTAGGCCCCTGTGGTGAATTACCCGTTGGATATTGTCCTTGTTATCATACTATTTATATGTAAATTCATATAGGTGTGATCTCCTATATGAATGTTGGCCTTCAATGGCGTTGTTTGGATATATGTATATATGCCTGCCAAGTGTTTGACATAATGCCTTGTGAGGTCGTGCATGTTATGTGTTTGAGGTAATGCCTGTGAGGCCGTGCATGTTATGTGTTTGAGGTAATGCCTGTGAGGCTGTGCATGATATGTGTTTGAGGTAATGCTTGTGAGGCCACGCACGTCCAGTGTGTTAGATTATGTCTGTGTGGTGGGTGTATGAGCTTGTGGATATATGCATGCTAAGTGTTCGATGTTATTCCTGTGTGACTAAGCATACTAAGTGTTTGATGTTATGCCTATATGGCCATGTGTGCTTGCGTGTTTTGTGGAACCCAGGTGGAAGCCCGGGACGTTTGTGGAACCGGGGCCGGGACTGTTTTGTGGAACCCGGTGGTTGTGGAAGCCCGGGACTGTTTTGTGGAACCCGGTGGTCGTGGAAGCCCGGGACTGTTTTGTGGGACCCGGTGGTTGTGGAAGCCCGGGACCGTTTTGTGGGACCCGGTGGCTGTGGAAACCCGGTGGTTGTGGAAGCCCGGGAGTGTTTATGTACTAGCCCATGTATGATTGTGTTTCTTTGTTATAGTCCGTAACTATATCTGGTGGAATAATTGTATCACGACACGGCACTTGTACACAAGGCATGTAGATATTAGGTGCATGGGATGGGTTGGGGAGACATGATCCCTACCGAGCCGTGGTTGCTCACCCCTCCTACCATGTTGTTTTCTTTACAGGAACCTACAGGCGTTAGGTGGGACCCCAAGGTGGAAGACCCTATTTATTTTATTGTTTATGTTATTTTATTATGGGAACTGATGTAACCCCAATGGGGATGGATTGAAAAGAAGACTTTGTATTAAAGACTGATTTGGTTTGTGGACTGCTTGATGGACTTTATTTTTCTTGAATGTGTTGTGAATGTTTAAAATGTTTAGTTCTTGGTTTGTATCCTAACCCCTTTGCCCTCCGTGTGGGTAAAAAGGGGAGTCACGTACCGGTTTCCTCGGGTTGGAAATCCGGGGCGTGACAATATGGTATCAGAGCATGGTCTAGTTGGCCTAGGGTAGTGGGCGGACTTGGTTATCTTGAGTCCTTTGGAGGAGCCTGGAGGGACATGCCTGATCAACATGGTCCTCTTTGAGCCTCCAAGGTGTACTTAGGGTAGTCCAGTCTTGTGGTAGGATTTGCATGCATTGGCATTAGGGCACTAGTTGCATTTGTTGTCATGTGTGAAGGATGTGCATAACATGATTATGTGTGAACTGTGCAACTCTGAATATTCTTGGAATGCCTTGGGTATGACTACAATGTGGACTGTGCTGTGTGCAATATTCATTGATGCAATGGTTAAAATGTGTGTAATGCCATGTACGGCTTGACTTGATAATGAGGTAGAGGTAGTCAACTTGTTAGTAGTCAAACGCGTTCTGACGTTTGTGCATCTTACTTCATGTAGTAAGAATGCCACCGAGGAGAGTGACACGTGCGTCCGGGGCAGTGGCTGATGAGTCATCTGCCCATGAGGGTCCGGGTGCGGGGCCATCCGTTGGGGGACATGCGTTGTTACTGGCACAGCTACAAGAAGGCATCCGGCTGGAGGTACGAGAGCTACGGGAGGGACTCCGGCAGGACGTTCGGGAGGAGGTGCGCCGTGAGATGGCAGCACAGCAGGTGGTGCCACCACCACCACCACCAGTAGGAGAGCTGCCTCGTGAGCGTGAGAGTTCGCTGGGTGGTGTACCGACCCGTGCGAGAGGATGACGTGGTGACACGGTTCCGAAAGGAACAACCTCCCCGATTTAAGGGGGGGAGAAGATCCTGTGGTAGGCGAGCAGTGGTTGAGGCAGATTGAGCATGTGTTCTCCTTTCTCCTGCCCAGGGAGGAGGATAAGGTGCGACCGGCATTCCGGGCATTGGAGGGGGGATGCTTTGGAGTGGTGGACAAGTGTTGCGGGGAGCCGTGCGGTGCAACTCATGTTTTGGGAGGAATTCTTGCAACTCTTCCATGATGAGTTCTTCCCGGAATCGGTGAGATGGCGGAAGAGGGAGGAATTTGGCAGCCTGAAGCAAGGATCAAAGACGGTGCCCGAGTATGAGCGGGAGTTCCGGAGCTCGAGTAGGTTTGCCCCCGAGACAGTGGCAAAGGAGGACCTGAAGGCCCACAAGTTCACTTTGGGTCTTAGGCCAGCCCTTAGGGAGAGGGTGGCGATTCTACGCTTGAGGACCTATGCTGAGGCTGTGGAGACGGCCCGTATAGCCGAGAGAGAGCCGGATGGTGGGAGGCAGGCCCACCGGGGTCGCCAGTTGCAGAGTGGGCCTGATCGAGATGCAGGGTCCAAGAGGCTCAAGACGGAGGAGAGGGATAACGGTTCCTTTCCGCAGCAGGGGACAGACATTGGTGAACCCAGGGAGGTCTAGCTTTGGCGGTGGCAGCAAGGGCGGTCCAAGCAGGGGGTCTCCCCGGCGGTTGTTCTCGCTTGTGGGGAGCAAGGCCACTTGAGAAAGGAGTGTCCAAAGAGGGATTGGAAATGCCATAGATGTGGACGAGAGGGCCATCTCGAGCCGGGTTTGCCGGAGTGGCAACAGGGGAGTTGGAGGCATGACATCCAAGACAAGGAGTGATGCCGGTTTTCGTGCACCAGCGAGAGAGACCAGCTCGTCGGTGGCCGGCTAGTCAGGCAGGATCGAATCGGACCCGCCCTCGGGGGAGGCCGGAGCGGCAGCAGACCAAGTCGGAGGCAGCCTTGGCGGGAAGCGCCAAGTGAGTGAGCCGACCGGTGGCACGGGCCAAAGGAGGGTGTTTGCGCTGGAGGCGACGTACCCGGAGGAGGCTGAGCTACCACCCCCACCAGCTGAGGGTGGAGCAGGACCATCGGTGGTTAGAGGAACCCTCTTGATCTCCCGTACCTTAGCTTCTGTTCTTTTCGATACGGGTGCATCATGTTCGTTTGTTGCTGAGCTTGTAATAGACGGCTTGGGGTTAGCTTGTGTGGAAGCCGCAAGGCCCCTAGTTGTGGAGTCTCCTGGTGGGAGGCATGATTGAGGTACGGAGAGTGTGTCGTGAATCGTGTGTTAACCATAGGCGAGGTGGAGCCGAGTTTTGACTTGCATGTAATGCCTTTGAGGACGTTTGACCTGATCTTGGGTATGGATTGGCTTATGGCTTTCCAGGCCAAGATAGATTGTTATCGGCGGCGTGTGACCTTCGTGACACTTGCAGGGACCTCTTGCACCCTGCAGGGGGAGTGGGATTGTGAGGCGAGTCGGGCTGGGCCAGTGTTGGACCAGTGGGGTGCCATTACCCACAGGTTAGCAGCCCTGACCTTTGCTGAGGAGGGTAAGGTGGAAAAGAGGGTGTGGCCCACTGTTGTGGACCAATTTCAGGATGTTTTTCCTGAGCAGTTGAGGAGTTTGCCACCTAAGAGGAGTGTGGAGTTCACCATTGAGTTGGTGCCGGGGACGGGTCCGATTTCCCAAGTAGCGTATCGTATGGGGCCAGGCCGAGTTGAGGGAGCTTCAGAGGCAAATCAAGGAGTTGGTGGGTCAGGGGTATATCAGACCGAGTACCTCACCTTGGGGTGCTCCGGTGCTCTTTGCGAAGAAGGCTGATGGTACACTACGTCTCTGCATCGACTACAGGAAGCTAAATTCAGTGACAGTGAAGAACAAGTACCCGTTGCCTCGGATAGATGACCTGTTTGACCAATTGAGTGGGGCCCAGTGGTTTTCCAAAATAGATTTACGGTCGGGGTATCACCAGCTCAGGGTTAGGGAGGAGGACATCCCTAAGACGGCTTTTCGGTGCAGGTATGGGCATTATGAGTGGGTAGTGATGCCTTTCGGGCTCACTAATGCGCCAGCAGGTGTTCATGCATTTGATGAACCAAGTCTTTGCCCCATACTTAGACTCGTTCGTGGTGGTGTTTATCGACGATATCTTGGTGTATTCCAAGACTGAGAGGGAGCATGTGGAGCACTTGGCAACAGTGTTTCAAACCTTGAGGGACCAGCAGCTATTTGCTAAGTTTAGCAAGTGTGAGTTTTGGCCGCAGGAGGTTCACTTTCTTGGCCATGTGGTGTCACCGAGGGAGTTAGGGTGGACCCGGCCAAGATTGAGGCCGTGGCATCGTGGGTGAGGCCAACCAATGTTTTTGAGATCCGTAGTTTTCTTGGCTTGGCGGGGTACTATCGTCGTTTTGTAGAGGGGTTCTCCCGTTTGGCGGCTCCTATGACGGCGTTGACTCGGAAGGGCGTGAAGTTTGATTGGACCGACAAGTGTCGGCGGGCGTTTGAGACTCTCAAAACCCGTTTGACCACCGCACCTGTGTTGTGGTTGCCTAGGGAGGATATTCCATATGAGGTATACGTGATGCGTCCAGGGTTGGTTTGGGGTGTGTGCTTATGCAGGAGCACGGTGTGGTAGCTTATGGGTCGAGGCGGTTGAAGCCTCATGAGCAGAATTATCCTACTCATGACCTTGAGTTAGCTGCTGTCATCTTCGCCCTGAAGAGTTGGCAGCACTACCTCTTGGGGGGAAAAGTTTGTGGTGTTCTCGGATCACAAGAGCCTTCGGTACATCTTTACTCGAAGGACTTGAATTTGAGGCAAAGGAGATGGGTGGAGTATTTGCGGACCTTTGATTTTACTCTTGCCTATACCCCGGGCAAGGGTAATGTTGTGGCCGATGCATTGAGCGAGAAAAGGGAAAGCTGAGGTGGCCGTGAGAGAGTGGAAGGCGATGGAGCGGTTGGCGACGTTGCGGTGCGGCCCGTTGTTCGTGATGGTGGGACAGTCCTGAGTCCTTTGGTGGTAGTGCCTGAGTTGTACCAGCGCGTCCGGGAGGAACACTGGGTGACATTGAGTGCGAGGTTCTCCGTGCCCGTATTGAGGGCGGGGAGCTATCTTGGGGGACCGGACGGAGGGTCCTGAGCATGAGTTGTCATTTCAGGGGCGGTTGGTAGTGGCTTCTTCCCTCGGGGATGAGGTGATGAGGGCGTTTCACCAATCTAGAGTTCTTGTGCATCCAGGGGGTACGAAGATGTACCATGCGCTTCGCGGACATTTTTGGTGGCCTGGGATGAAACGCGATGTAGCTGCCTTTGTTTCGCGGTGCCTCACGTGTCGGTAGGTGACGGCCGAGCATCAACGGCCGGCGGGCATGTTACGACCCTTGCCCATAGCAGAGTGGAAGTGGGACCATATCGCGATGGATTTTGTGATCGGTCTTCCACCCACCACTGGGAGGAAGGATATGATTTGGGTGATTGTGGATCGACTCACAAAGTCGGCTCATTTCCTGGCTGTTCGCGAGCGGGACTCTATTGGGACCTTGAGTCAGCGTACATGAACGAGATTGTGAGAGCGCATGGCGTACCATCATCGGTTGTCTTTGACCGGGATTCGCGGTTCACTTCCCGTTTTTGGGCCGGTTTGCAGGAGGCTATGGGGACCAAGCTTCACCTGAGTCTGCCTTTCACCCTGAGACCGACGGTCGACCGAGCGGACGAATCGGACCATGGAGGACATGTTGAGGGCTTGTGTGCTAGATTTTGGGGGTTCGTGGGCAACTCACCTTCCTTTGGTGGAGTTTGCCTACAACAACGGTTATCAGGGCATCCATTGGGATGGCTCCTTTTGAGGCGTTGTACGGACGGCCGTGTCGGTCACCTTTGTGTTGGACCGAGGTGGGGGAGACAGCTCTCTTGGGGCCACGGTTGGTTCAAGAGGCTACCGAGAAGGTCAAGTTGATTCGTCGGCGTTTGTTGTCGGCTCGAGTCGGCGAAATCTTATGCGGATCAGCGGCGGCGACCTTTGGAGTTTTCTGTTGGTGATCATGTGTTTCTTCGTGTCTCTCCACGTCGTGGACATCGACGGTTTGGGCGAGGTTCCAAGCTATCTCCGCGGTTTATTGGTCCTTTTGCGATTCTGGATCGTGTAGGGCCTGTGGCCTACCGGTTAGCGTTACCACCGCGGCTGAGTCACGTGCACAACGTGTTTCACGTGTCCCGATTGCGGAAGTATCACCCTGACCCCACTCATGTGATTGATTGGGGGACGTTGGACATTGCGGATGACATGTCCGTCATTGAGGCCCCTATCCGTATCCTAGATCGGCGAGAGAAGCTTTTGCGTGGTCGTGCTTATTCCTTTGGTTCGCATGCTGTGGCAGCACCGTGGCATTGAGGAGGAGACATGGGAACGTGAGTCCGTGATGCGTGAGCAGCACCCAGACTTGTTCGAGGACGAACAATCTTAAGCGTGGGAGGTGGCTGTTGGCCAAGGGATGGATAGTGATGTTTTCTTGTGATGTATTTTCTTGTATTAGTTGATGTATTTGTATTGTCTTTTAAAGACATGTGTTCTTATTTGTGATGTGCCTTGAGATGTGTATTCGTGCCATGTGGACATGTGTTATGTGCATTATTGTGGTTATGGATTATGGTGGTACTTGTTATGTCTTTGTTGTCTTGTGTGTGGTGTATGACCCATTTGGGTGTTGTGGCTCGCCGTGTGGCAAATGGGTAGCTTATGTTTGTTTTCCTCTTATGTCATTTCTTTTCGAGGACGAAAAGTCTTAAGGGGGGAGAGGATGTAAGGACCCGTACCTTGAGTTAGTCGGTTTTGCCTCCTGAGTAGAGTTTTTCTAGATTTTGACCCAGTAAATGGACTCCAATGAATTCACGTGCAAAAGGAAAGATGCTTAGAATGGTGTCCTCTATCTACCACGAAGTTTCAGGCCAAATGGACATGTATGTGAGGTGCACGTGATATGGGTCCAATTCACGTGCAAGTGTGGTTGTCTTCTAAATGATGCAAGGAGGCTAGGGGTGAAGTTTGAGAGCATTTGGAGTGCATATGGAGTTGCACGTGAATTGGGGAATTCACGTGCAAATTGGCGTGCAAGCATATTTTTGCATGGTTCCCTTGGTTTTGACATTCTAAGGAACTTTCTCCAAAGGACCATGTTGAAATTCGAGTATTTTGGCCTATATGGGTGCGGAAAGGTGCTAACTTGTGTGATCAAAACTACGTCGTTTTGATCCTGGGTTTCACTTAATCAAAACTACGTCGTTTTGATAGTGGGAGGCCTATATAAGGATGAGGAGACTCCTTGTTCTAGGGTTAGGGGGTTTTTCGGCCATTGCGGCCGTCGTGGAGAGAGAGAGAGCTAGAGAGAGGGAAAGGGGGAGAACCGCTGGTTCTTTGCCGGAGCATCTTGCGTGGGGAGGACGGCATCTAACGCGGGAGCAAGGAGGATCTTCTTTAAGGTAGGGGTTCTGTTTTCTTATACCTGATCCGGGGTTAGGCCCTGTGGTGAATTACCCGTTGGATATTGTCCTTGTTATCATACTATTTATATGTAAATTCATATAGGTGTGATCTCCTATATGAATGTTGGCCTTCAATGGCATTGTTTGGATATATGTATATATGCCTGCCAAGTGTTTGACATAATGCTGTGAGGCCGTGCATGTTATGTGTTTGAGGTAATGCCTGTGAGGCTGTGCATGTTATGTGTTTGAGGTAATGCCTGTGAGGCTGTGCATGATATGTGTTTGAGGTAATGCCTGTGAGGCCACGCACGTCCAGTGTGTTAGATTATGTCTGTGTGGTTGGGTGTATGAGCTTGTGGATATATGCATGCTAAGTGTTCGATGTTATTCCTGTGTGACTAAGCATACTAAGTGTTTGATGTTATGCCTGTATGGCCATGTGTGCTGCGTGTTTTGTGGAACCCGGTGGCTGTGGAAGCCCGGGACTGTTTTGTGGAACCCGGTGGCTGTGGAAGCCCGGGACTGTTTTGTGGAACCCGGTGGCTGTGGAAGCCCGGGACCGTTTTGTGGAACCCGGTGGTTGTGGAAGCCCGGGACCGTTTTGTGGGACCCGGTGGGTGTGGAAGCCCGGGACTGTTCTTGAAACCCGGTGGTTGTGGAAGCCCGGGAGTGTTTATGTACTAGCCCATGTATGATTGTGTTTCTTTGTTATAGTCAGTAACTATATCCGGTGGAATAATTGTATCACGACACAGCACTTGTACACAAGGCATGTAGATATTAGGTGCATTGGATGGGTTGGGGAGACATGATCCCTACTGAGCTGTGGTTGCTCACCCCTCCTACCATGTTGTTTTCTTTACAGGAACCTACAGGCGTTAGGTGGGACCCCAAGGTGGAAGACCCTATTTATTTTATTGTTTATGTTATTTTATTATGGGAACTGATGTAACCCCAATGGGGATGGATTGAAAAGAAGACTTTGTATTAAAGACTGATTTGGTTTGTGGACTGCTTGATGGACTTTATTTTTCTTGAATGTGTTGTGAATGTTTAAAATGTTCAGTTCTTGGTTTGTATCCTAACCCCTTTGCCCTCCGTGTGGGTAAAAAGGGGAGTCACGTACCGGTTTCCTCGGGTTGGAAATCCGGGGCGTGACAGTTTAGGAGTTGGCTCATCATCCGAGGATTTCTCCTCTTCTTCCGAGCCACTGACGTATTTTGTGACGAACGCCTTCCTCTTGTTCTTGCTGTTGTCTGGGGTGGAGCGGCGAGGAGTAACCTTGTCACTTTTCTCGGCCACTTTAGATTTGGATTTGCAGTCCTTGGCCCAGTGACTGGGTTTCCCACAGTTAAAGCATTCTTGGGAACTAGACTCCGAATGCTCCTTCCTTCTTGAGGATGAGGAAGAGCCTCTTCTGAATGCTTTTCTGCTTTTTCTTAGAAATCGTGTGAAAGATTTAACTAGAAGGGCTATTTCTTCTTCCACGTCCGAGTCAGAATTCTCTGACTCATCTCAGTCAGAATATTTGAATCGGACCTAATGAGTTCGTAGCTCTCCGTATAGTTCTTCAAGGGCAGTATACGGCCAGTTCTTGTCAGCTTGCATCTAGAGCTGCTTGGAGTAGTAGTGATCAGGCAAGGAGCGGAAAAACTTGTCATTGATTTGGGATTGAGAGTAGTGCTCGTTGACAGTTTTTAGCTCAAGAATGAGCTTGCCGAATCTCCGATAGATGCTCTCAAGGGATTCGCCAGGTTTGTGATTAAAACTCTCGAAGTTCTGTCTGAGAGCACAAATAACGTTCTGCATTTGGGACTGACTTCCCTCATAGAGTATTGTCAGTTTATCCCAGATGGCTTTCGCTGTCGTGCAGCCCTGGACGTTTGTGATAGCCTCGGAGTCCAAAGACAATGTTACGTGTGCCAGAGCCTTTTCATTAGCACACTTCCAGAAGTTCAGCATCCGTCTTTGGCCTTCTAACTCCATGTTCTCCGATAGTCATCGGAATTGGTATCTCCTGATGAAGACAAGGCCACATGAGATGATCATGGCATACCATGAACATCTTCATGTGAGCTTTCCACTGGGAGAAAAGCTCAGGTGTGAATTTTGGCGGTTTTGTCAGAGTAAAACCAGAACTCCGTGGTTGAGGAGCAGCGGCAGCAGCAGGTTGAGGTGGATCGACATTTTCACCGCTGCTTCGATTCGGGATGGGCTCTTGTGCAGCTCCGGAGTTAAGGCGAGTGTTAAATAGCATACTACTTTCTTCAGCCATTGATGAGAGAGAGAAAGAGTGAGATCTCTACTTCGAACAGGTAGAACAGGCTCTGATACCACTTGTTGGTCCCTAGGAGCCTAGAGGGGAGTGAATAGGCTCTAATCGAAACTCTTTCTTCACACAGGTACAGCACAATCTGGTTAAAAGATGTAAAATCAGTGCGGAAGATAACCAGATAGTGGAAGTATTTTGTTTTATTATGTGATGATAATTACAACAAAATGAGCAGCAATTACAGCCGATTATAATAGCACTCAATTTTACAGTCACACACATTGGCGTTGATAATCTCTATGAGCTCTCATACTTCTTTTATGAATATACACAGTTTAGTATTTATAGATATTCCTAGGAATTTATCTTGGAACTGTATATCCTGAGCACTGTGTAACATTAAGTTCTATACTTCTGCTTTAACTGCTACGGATGTGGAGCTTGAAATATTGGAAGCATAAGTGTATTGAATTACTTTACTTGATTCCAATTGCATTTGAGACTGCGTCCACATCTCCGAGTATTCCATGTTGAAGACAGTTTAGATCTTCAATGAGTTTGTCTTACATCGGGACACAGCGAGCTGAACATTAAATGCGGCTTGGAAAAGATGAAGCAGCGTCTTCTTAGTCCGTAGTAAGGTTCCTTACTCCATATCAACGAAGCTCGGATCCTTACTCCGTGTCAGTAGTTGCTTACTCCATATCGGTACAATCCTAGAATCCTTGTTCCATGCAAGCGCTTCCTTACTCCGCATGAAGTAAAGACTCGGTAACTAATCCCGCATCAGTGCTTTCTTACTCTGCATAGAGTAGGTACGGAATGCTTACTCCACATCAGCGCTTGGTTTGGATTCCTTACTCCGCATTAGTTTCCCTTACTCCGCAACAGTTGTCCTTACTCCGCATTAGTGACAGACTCGGATTCCATAGTCCGTGTCTTTATTTCCTTGGTCCAGTGGAGTGATAACTTCGATTCATTCTCCGCAACAAGTCTCTCTTACTCCGTGCGAGTTGTAGACTTGGAATCTTACTCCGCATCACTTGACATGGTCTAGTTGAAAGTTAGACGCGGGTTCCTTGGTCGTTTTGTCAAGTGATTACTCTGCACGAAGAATCCTTACTCCGGATAATAACTTGGTTGTGTACCAAGTGAATGACGACACTCACGATAATCCGGATAAGGATTATGTATCCTGTCCTTAGCTTTGTCCTTACAGAAGTAGGTCCGTATTAAAGTTTTATCTTCTGCATAGATTGAGAATAAACATGAAACATCTTAAATCAAATTACATAGGGTCTGATCCGCATCATCCAAATTCTAGGTTTGATCCAACACAATGTGAATGAGTCCAGGCACCTTGGCAATATACACTGGCAAATGCATTGTCTAACTGCTCGAGACACCCTACTCGAAACACCTTGCTCGAAGCTCTGCTCGATGCTGCTCGACACTCTAAGCTCAAGCAACATGCTCAAAGCTCCCTGCTCGAGGCTCCTGCTCGACACTCTGCTCGAAGCTAGCCTCGAGCAGTTCCCAGTCGCGAACCGTCGACTGCGTTCTTCCCGATTTCGTCCCAAAACTCAATTATACTCGTTAAATTTCCATTTTTAAGTACTAATTCATCCCCCAAATGGCTTTCTAACTCATCCTAGCCATCTTAGGCTCTACCAAAACATCAATTCATACCAAAACAACATAAATTGAGTTTCTCAAACTCTAGGGTTCATACTTCCAATTCCACGAATTGGGTGTTAATTTACATGTTTTAGCTACTCTAGCAAGCATAATCAACAACATAGGAGTGAGAAGAACGAATCCCTACCTCGACTTTGGTTGATTTGAGCTCCGGATCATCAATTTCACTTTCTCCCTTCTCTTTCTCTCTCCTCTCTACTTTCTCTCTCTAGAAAGGCAAGAACGTATAACCATTAGGGATTTGAGTTCTTTACTGCCCTATTTATACTTTCCCACATTTATTTCGTTAAAATATCAAAATTACCCTCACATGGTCCAGACTCCAAATCAAGCCCAATTACTATCAAAGCGCTCTATTTGATGAGTACATCACTGTACTGAGGTTTATGTTTTCAAATAAGGCCTCAAATACAAAGTCACCCGACCACACTACAAAAATCCCAAAATTAGCCTTTCGGGGCTCCGACTCCGAATCAAGCCCACTCATAGTCAAAACGCTCTATTTGATACATACGTCATCGTATTGATATTCACATCCCTCGATGTACACTCCATCACATGGTTAACTATCGAAACCCCAAACATGGGTCATTACAGCAACGATATGGCATCATCCAACTCTCACGTGTATATACTTGAATCTAGCACCACACGAGATGAAGATCGACGAACGGTGTGGGCAGAGATTACATGACTACTCTTTACCATAGATGAACTGATAGCTCGTAATCATTGCTACTATTAGAGCAAACAAGGATGAGTGAAAAGGCTAATCTCATCCGTGAAGCCACATCGGCAATGTTAGCAGAAGGACAATGTGGCTCTGCTGCAAAAGCTCGCTTAACCCTCAGGATTTATACAGATACAATTCGAGAAATATTGAATAGGCCGTGGAAAGTAATCATAATTTTCTTCTTGGGAGCATGAGCTTTTGTGATAATTAAGGTATGAAATAATTTTGGGGACGAAATTTCTTTAAGGACGGTAGGATGTAAGATCCGAGATTTTTAATAAAATAATAAATATTTATTATCTTATTTTATGTTTATAATTAAACTATTTTGATCATATATTTAAAAAATATTATTTGATAGCATGTATAATAATTATATTAATGTTAATTAAACATTGCATAAGATTTACTTTTCATAAATAAATTATATTTTAAGAAAATAAGTGTGTTATTAAGTTTTCTAATGAGGTGTTATGTTATGATTTCAATCGTTTATTTAATTATATTAAATAAATAATTCCTTGGTTGACATGTTGAATCTAAATTAAATAGAATAAAACTTTGAATTTATCACATCAAAATTTATTAAGAGTTGTAAAATAAAAAAATATTCATTAATACTCCATGACCAATAGTTATGCTTAGAAAGGATAAACTAGCACAGTTGTGGAAATCATCTTTAAAAATTTAAAAATTTGTTTTTGTAGCTCCAAATGACTAACATGTTTCACACTTCGTTACATACCTTTGGTTAAAATTTCAGACTCATTGGATCAGCCCATTAGGAGAAACAATTTAAACAGTACACAAAGGTCTAGTAGCACGCCCAGAATTTCTAGTCTCACTTCAAAACCCAATACCTTTTGATATACAAGTCCAATAGACTTGAAATTAGTCTCAAAATGTAGATAATTAAGTTAGGAATCCATCCCAATTTGTCTTATTTAATTTAATGAAGAATCTAGAAAGTTATAGTCAAAATAGTAGGCCATGCACCCATGTGACTTTTGTGACCAAAAGAACCTTCAAAGTCAAACAAATCCAAAAAATTCAAAAAATGGTGGAAATAAGGGGCCACGTGGTAGATAATAATGAGATAAGAATCAAATGATTTGAAAAGGAGAAAATTAGGGAAGAAAATAAGGTATCAAGGACAAAATTTTCAACTACCATACCTACCACCATCCTTGCCCTAGGAGTGTTTTGCCTCCCCTCTTATTGCACAAGTCCCTCAAGCCATACCACGAAATTTTCCTCTAAAAAAACTTCCTTAAGCCCTCTTAACACCCCAAATACTCTACTCAAACCCTCTTTTGTTTTTGGTACTTACCAAGCGTCGAAGTTCTACGAAAGGTAATACTCATGATTTTGAAATTTTGAAGTTACTCTTATTTAGTTATGTAGATCTATATGGTTGGTTTTAGCACCTCATATATACTATATTTATGGTTAGTTTTACCACCTCATATATATTATTTACATGGTTGGTTTTACCACCTCACATATGTTATTTATATGGTTGGTTATACCACCTCGTATATACATGCATGGTTGGTATTGCCACCTTATTTTAAAATATGTTATTCTATCATAGCATTTTCATTATATAATTAAAGTGAAAATATGATAATATGAACCTAATGTTTTTATTTTTCTAAAAAGCGGAGGATCGTAAAGAACAATTTCCATAATGAATTCCCCCGACAATCGCCCTTCTTCTTCCACAACCCCAATTGCTAATGCTTCAACCTCACAGCTACCCCCATCCTTATCTCCTCTAGATATTTTCTTTACACCCATGGCTAATAACCAATCATGGTTAAGGTGGAAGACACGTAGGAAAAATAGCCTTATCGAACGTCTTTTCCATTCACCCAATACAGAAAGTAAATCTTATTCAAAAACTCTCAAGGAATATAACATAATTATTGTACAACTCAAGACTTACGATGCATGGGATCGAAATAGGAGATGAAACCGCAATAGAAGTTGAAACCCAAATTAATATTTAACCCCACAAGCACGGTATGCCTATTAAAAGATATAAGTTAAAGTATGATATTAAAAAAAAAAGATATGTGTGATATTGAACATTTCAAGTATTAATGCTAATTTAGTGTTTTGATATTTTTTAAGGTTTAGAACATGGGGAACGACAAGCGGATCGTAAGGGTTTTCTTATTTCCCTTTTTCATTATTATTGTAAGGGGTTTTCTATTTTTCATTCTCACTTTTCACTTCCTCTTTATCTTGTTTTATTTGCAATTATTATTGTAAGAGTTTTATGTTTCTTATTCTTCTATTTCCATTTTATTGTTGAGAACGTTAGTCTCTTTTTGATCTCTCTCTTGATAATCTATGCTATTGATTGGGGTAGATGACCATTTTGATATTCGTGGCTATCCTTATTAATATTGAATGTTTTATTGGAATTCTATGATATGCCTCATGTTATGTATGTTAAAGTTGTTATAACCTCTTATGTTTGGACAAAGTAAGTTTATGATGAGTGGTTCCAGAAAGACCTCTAATGTATTGGGTAAAGAACATCACTGGAGAGTGTCAATCCAGCTGATAATATGTTATGTTATGATATGGTATCTGGGTAGTTAACCTGGATCATGATGTTATGATACGATGTCCAAACATAAATCTTCTATGTTATGATTCCCTTATGAAATGTTGATCATGTATGATGTGCAGATTGTCACGCCCCCGAATTCCAAGAAACTCGGAACTAAGAACGTGACTTCCCCATGCCCGCACCCGGAGGGTCAAGGGGTTGGTGACTAGTACCAATACGGACTACACAGTGGGTGCTGTCCAAGATATACCTGTACATTCATACAACAGGGGTATTCAAGTACATTCCAACATGCTATGGAGCTAAGGAAAAATAATAATAATTTATTAATGATATAATCATGTTAAAATTCTAATACAACTTTCACGGACCCTCATCCAGATATTCAAATAATAAAACCAATTATGTTATACAAAATCCATAAACCAAGTTATACAAAATGTGAAATGAATAGCAATCAACTTCGGACCAGCCTCTAGCGAATGGGTCGATACCTGAAACATGTCAATAAAGTAGGGGTGAGCACAAGTACCCAGTAGGTGATCTCCATCTCCTCACCATCCTATAACATGAAATCCTAAATCTACATGATCAGTGTATGCTTGTGTCAGTGCAATGTCCTATTCTATCACAATAAGCTCACATTCAATCACAAATATAACATCACACCCATTACATTTCATCCATCAAAGGTTTGCACCAGCAATCCAACCATTCACAGGATCCCCGCTACCAACTCCAAGAATCCCAGTCACTACTAGATAGCCATATGTGGGACTTGTGGTGTCCCTAATGACAACCAGCCACATATGGGACCTGGGTTAACCAGCCACATAGCTAACCTGTGGCCTCTTGCCAGCACTATGTGGGACCTGCGGTTAACCCAACCAACTCCACCACCAAATCCACACATATAACCAACAAATAATATATTCAATAATCAAAATTCAGTCTTATAGCACAACGGAATATTTAAATTACTAAACCAATAATAATGTGCCACGAATAACAATTATATCACATAACAAATAACAGCAAGCTCAAACAATATTTATTTTATTAAACAAACTATATCAAGCCAAACAATATCAAGCTAATAATATTAAGACAGAATTAATATTCTTAATGCCAACTTAATAATATCAAGCCCAAACAAAATTTATATTGTTAAATTACAATATCATAATTTATTTATTTTTGACCTTACTATTGGTATGGTATCACTTAATATATTTTACTACTGAGACAAATTAAATTTTTATTTATATAGCTTGGTGATTTCAATGTAGTAAATTGAAATATACATATATAATACCAAAAGATGCCTGCACGATTTTTATGCATGTATACAATACCAAAACATATATATAATACCAAATTGAATCCTACTCGATTTTTATGCATATATTTGCTACAAAATGCCTTTATTTATTCATTTACTTATAAAAAAGTATTAGGAAAAGGTGGAAAACATTGAGTCACATTGGATCTCGTATAGGTTGGTGGGAGGGAAATCACGTGGGAAGAAGAGCAAACAAAGGCTAACAATAATAATGGGATAATGATGGGGGAGAAAGGCATTAAATAATAGAACGTATTGGAATACGCCATGCCTAGTTTTATTCCACAGCCTTGAATTAATAATAATAATAATAAACTGACATACGCAAATTTGTCCAGGGAAAGAAAAGCAGTGTTGCCCCTGCTCCCAACCCGTCGCACAGCCACAACGAACACCTCTGAAACCGACGCAACAAACCCACAAGCAAAGCAATGAGACTGTGGGAGCCGAGCAGCGACAAAGATTTCGGTACTCACAATATATATATATATATATATATATATATATATATATATATATTCAACACATAAAATTTCTAACAGTCTACGTTCGTGCAATAGAATAGTAAAGAATCAAGAATCACCTACCTCTTGCCTTTCGAAGGGATTAAGCTCGCAAGAACAGTCTAGAATCAGCAAAGAATGACGAAGAACGCAAAGAATACTATGAACTCTCCTCCGACGGCTAGGGTTTCTTAAAACAAAATTATAATGAATGATAAAACCCCCAAACCCTATTTTTAATTAAAATTCATTCTCCTCTTTAATAATTTCCAAAAAGCCCTACTAAATTTTATTTTTCATTTATTAACCCTCAATTTAACTCCCAAAAATTACTAAATAACCCCTGAAGGCTTCTAGACCTCAAATTAGGCCCAAATATAGTTAAAACGATTGTATTAATGGCCACATTCTCAAAATAACTTTCTTAACATCAAATATAGATTATAAGTTATGCTAACACATATACAGATCCTTACATCCTCCCCACCTTAGAACTTTTCGTCCTTGAAAAGTCAACTGAATCAAATGTCACAACTATCCTCATAAGACATCATAGACCTCGATATCCAACCAAGCCCATACCCACGTGAATATAATTATTGACACCTATTCTGACACACCCAAACCATCCTACAAATTTATTAACCCACAAGCGCCGAGCTGATACAATATCTACCATAGACCGAAACTAGCATGTGCTCTTAATCAATAACTAAGCACATGAATATAATTATGAGAACAAGATACAACGAACAAAATAACATAAAACAAACACACATGACATGATATCAGGAAATATCCTTACATTCTCTCCCCCTTAGGACTTTTCGTCCCCGAAAAGACTAACCGGCAACAGTCCTAACGATAGGGCAACACTTAGTCCATCATCCATGAGCCAACACAATACTTCAGGACATACCATTAACCATTACGAAGCAACAAGTATTTATAGATTTACATTCCCGTGAACTAACAATGCATCCACTAACCATTTAACATAAGGAGAGGTTGGTGGGGGGTTATCATCCTTCTATGAATTATTTATGATCCCTTGCCAACGCAACAAGGTTTAGATATTCGGATAACATATCCTTAATTAAGTCACTTGAAACGCAGCATAACTCACCCAACTCTAGTGGTAACTCTAGACTACGGATAGTCATGATAACAACAACAAGGTTAAATGGACACCTCAACATAAATCACTGGATCATAGTCGATACGATCACCTATTAAAATCCAATAACCAATCTGTAAAGACCCGTACTTAGGTGATGTTAAAGTTAAGTCCGGTTGGAGTTTGAATGTCGATTCGGCAGCGTGACCTCAACGTGAGCATTGGGTTATCATTATTATTATTATTTAATATGGTGTTTTAATATGTTGAGTTTATTATTAAATATTATAATTATTAATGTAATTATTTGGGATTAAGTCTTATAATGAAATATATTATTATTGTTATTATTAGATTGTGATTATTAATAGTTCGAGTATTTAAATAAGAAGATCTTATTAATATTATAATGTTATTAATATGAGTATTTTAAATATGAGTATTGGAACTTTATTATCATTATTATTTATTATTATAATGAATTATTATTATTATTATTATTATTATAATGAATTATTGTTTACTATTATTAATATTATGACTAATTATATTATTATTATTATTAAATTTAATAATTAAAGGTTAGTATAAAAGGTGGAACCTAGGGTAGAAACCCTACGTTCTGTTCGTTGTGCACAGAGTTTGGTGGGGAAAAGTTGTTGGTTTGAAGCCATCGTTGTGTTTAATCGATTCTTCGAGACTAGATCCAGATAGGTGATTCTAGATCTTTCGTTACTCTATCAAATAAACAGAGACCGTTAGAGAAATACATATGTTCATTATATTATCGTATGCAAATATATATATATATATATATATATATATATATATATATATCCAAATTCTTCTTTGGGGTGTGGTCTTGTGGCCGTGCAACTGGCTGGAGTTCGTTCTAAGGCAATGCTGTTGTTCGGTTCTTCCTCTGGGCAGATTTGCAGCAGCATCCTTTCCCCTCTAGTGTCGGGGGTCTTCTGGTATCTCCTGGAATGGGATGGGAGTCAACAGCCCTTCTCTATAATACATTAATTGATTTAAATCTTATTATTATTATTATTATTATTATTAAGTGATGCAGTCGCGCCCATCCCCCTGGTCTGCTTGATTTTCCCGCGCGCACATGGAATACCAGGCCGCAGCCGACAGCCTAGTCTGCATATTAGCACCGCTGATGTGAAAAGGATGGGGAACAATGTCGCCCCTGTGAGCAGTCAACGCCAGCCCTAGCGGGTTGGCGTGTTGGGCCGGCTATTTGGTCCGGTCTCTCCCCTTTCCCCTGGGCCTATTGAGATATATATATATATATATATATATATATATATATATATATATATATATATAGAGTAATGCTAACAAGAAAACGAGTGCAACAAGTTTAACGAGTGCAATTTCCTTCTAGGCCATTAGATCTGACTTAAATACATCTAACGACTCCAAATAAAAGTTGGTAAACCCAAAATACCCTCTCTCACTCAAATACCTTTGCGCCCCAACCGCCGCAACCTCTGCGTCTCCGGCCGCCGCAATCGGGGAGGGAGGAGCAAAGAACCTTTTGAGAAACATCTCTTTCTTTTTACCAGCGCTGAAAGAAACTAAACACGAAGTCTAAATCATGTCGGCTACAACCGGTCAAGTCATTCGATGCAAAGGTAAAGCCGCCGATTCTTTGAGTGATCATCGCTTCCGGGTTTTCATTTTATTTGGTCCTAATGCGTGATTGATTGTTTTGTCAAACCCAATGAATCAAGGCTGCCTGATTTATTGCGCTGGCGATGGCATGGGAAGCTGGAAAACCTCTGGTGATTGAAGAAGTGGAAGTGGCACCCCCGAAATTTGAGGTCCGCATTAAGATCCTCTTCACTTCGCTCCGCCACACCGATGTCTACTTGGGAGGCCAAGGTACAGCCCCGTTTGTTTTAAGTTCGCACTGTTCCTTGTTAAACGCTCGATCCGATTTGGAACCTCTGTTATAGTTTTCCTAAGTCATTTATTGTTTATTTATTTGGATCCGTATTGACACTTCGCTTACGGGGCCAAACCCCATTGTTTCCTCGCATTTTTGGCTATGAAGCGGCGGGTATGAATCATCAATTACCTTCAAAAAGAAAACGCAAAAAAAAAAAAGTGAACCAAGTCCCAATTTTGTATCTTTTATATCGGTTTCAATTAATGTGGTGTTTCGATTAATGCTTGTAAAAAACTTAAAAGGTACAAGCCTTCTCTCCCGAGCATGAGATCAAAAGCCTTGTTGATCTCTGAGAACGAGATTTCATGTGTAATGAACTTCTCCAATTCAAGTTCCCGTGTCACATAATTTAAACAGGGACAATCAAAAGGTTACTTCAAATAATTAACAATTTTTTTTTTTTTTTTTTTTTTTTTAATTTAATCCCATAATAAAAGAGTCAATGTACACCGAAAGTGGGGGAAAAACATACAAAACAAAATAAATTCCAAAAACATCATCATTGTGTGATCTCAATATCGATGTTACATATGAAGCTTATATTACGGAGGAACGCCTACGGAGCACCATCCAAAAGCTACTATGAGATAAACACAGCTAAGAGGCGGGCGTGCCATATGGGAAGGAGAGAGTGTGATCAATAACGTCCTAGTGATCTATAAGGAATGACCGCCAAACGAACGGTGGAGTTGTATGCGCGTGTGTGCCTCTGCGCGGAGACGCAGAGGTTGCAGCGGCTGGGAGCACAGAGGTATTTTTGTGCGTAGGTTTTGCTCACGATTGATTTGAGCAAGGGAGGGTATTTTGGGTTTACCGACTTTTATTTGGAGTCGTTAGATGTATTTAAGTCAGATCTAATGGCCTAGAAGGAAATTGCACTCGTTAAACTTGTTGCACTCGTTTTCTTGTTAGCATTACTCATATAGAGTAACGGACGCCTGTGGGGCGTGTATTTCTTTTAATAATAATAATATGGAATTACGGATGGTTTTGGCCGTGAGAGTGACTCATCGCCATGCTCCATCACAGCTGAGCATTCAGAGGGTGTGAACAAACAGTGGCGGGTTCTGATGTCGACGCAGTACTTTGAACATGGGGATCATTGAACCAGCTTTGGCCAACTGCGCTGCTAGGTTCATTTTGCTAGCTTAAGCTAATTTCATAAAGTTTGAATCTACCACAGTTTGGATTTGATTTCTATGCATGTAGCCCTTTTCGCCGCTATAGGGTTGCAAGTAAGGTTGACCATCTGCAGGGGGCTGACGCAGGCCTTTATCTCTCAAGGTATTAACAACAATTGTAAAGTAAGCACACTGATATGCACCAGAACCCAAATCCATATTGGGACGATAATCCTGTCCATTTATAGGATTCCAGCTGAGCAGAGAACTTGACGCAGGAACATGTTCCTCAGACATGGTGAATTACGTGCATGTGTAGCAGCAAGAATATTTCCAGAAACATATTGCTCAGTGAACCCCCTTCATCAAATTCTGGCCTCTAGTGTAGGAAGGGTATAAGTTGGTAAAAAGGACACTAGTTTAGTGTTATTAGATATTTAGGTACGGAATGGCGTGTATCGTATGTGGACACTATTTGTTTTTGGATACGTACGATATTAGTATGGAATGGAAGGATACACGCTTCTGTACACTTTCATGTATCCAATTGCAATTCTAGTTACATATAAATAGATAGTAATTAATTAATAAATAAATATTGTTGGCTTGATCTTGTCTAATTAAATAAATATTTATTAGACTTGATATTGTTTAATTAAATAGATATTGTTTGAGGTTTAATATTAATAGTTTGGTGATTTAAATGTTTTGTTAAGCTGTTGTGTTGAATATTAATTATTGGAAAATTCTATTTATTGGTTTTATGTGACAAATTGGTGGTGGAATCGGTTGGGTTAACCGCGGGTACCATATAGGGCAGGCAAGAGGCCGCGGGTCCCCTATGTGGCTGGTTAACCTAGGTCCCATATGTGGCAGGTTATCGTTAGGGACACCGCAGGTCCCATATATGGCTATCTGGTAGTGACTGGATCTTTGGAGTTTGATGTGGGAATCCCATGGATGGTTGGATCATTTGGTGTGTACCCTTAATGAATGAAATATATGTGTGTGATGTCATATTTTGTGGTTGAATGTAAGCTTACTGTGATAGATTAGGATACTACACTAGCACAAGCATACACCGATCATATAGACTTAGGATTTCATGTTATAGGATGGCCAGGAGATAGAGATCACCTACTGGGCCTTCGTGCTCACCCTACTTTATTTCTATTTCCTACAGGTTGTAGGGAGTAGCTATTGGAGCTATAGCGGAGCAGGTCGGGATATCTTTGTATAGGATATTCTATGGACCCTGTTTATTGTTTTATTATTTTATTTCACGGACTTGGGTCCGTGGCAGTTTTATAAACCTGATTGGTTAGCTCTGTTATGCTTTATCATGGGTGTTGATTGATTTTAGTAATGTTAACTGCATTGTTATACGTGTTTCTTTGCTTGAATATTTTATTGGACCATTGGAATTACAATTCTACCCCTGTTGTGGAGTTGTACAAGATTGGGTTGGCCACAAATCCCCTCGACCCCTCGGGTGTGAGCGTGGGGACGTCACATTCCTAGTTCAATTGTTTTCAAAATTTGGGGGCGTGACACAATCAAATTAACAGATTGCATCACACGCAACCATTGCATGCCAAATACCCAATATCGAACCACTACCAGTAACCCCTTGTAATTAATCCACTAAATGACCATAATAATGAATCATTACTGAAACAACACCATACTAACAACTCCACAACCGACCATATACTACCTCAAAATTATTCCAAGTGGTACCAACATCACCATCAAAACTAACCAATCTAATAGAACCCAAAACAATAAGGATTAACATTATAACCCAAAAATCCATCAAAGCACTATCAGCTTAGATCAACAGGGTAAACGCACCACCTCAATTAAATATTGCATTACCAAAGTCCAACAACCTACCCTCATATAACTAATATCCCCCAACAACCACAATAAGTACACAATGCTTTATGAGTCATGACCGCATATTAAAAACGCATATCGGCCATGCAACAATCACAGATAGAAAAACCAAACAAAACAACATCAAAATATCAACAATTATGTGAATAACATATACTCCCATGTAGGGGAAGAAAGGTCACACCCTAATAGGCTCCACCAAACAATGTAAGATGTCATTCCAAGTCCCCTTACAGAGAGGACTCCACGAACAAACAACAAACTCGGCTACCACAACAACACGTCATACTTACATCACCAAGGGAAAGCTCATTAAGCTAATCCCACCATAAACCGTTCACCAGTTCCACATCATCATGCTTACCACCAATCAATCCAGCCAAACGATCAATAAACAAGGTCCATCCTAGTTTTACCACGTGTCACTACACAAAACAATAATGTATGTAACTAACAACAAACCTGTCAAAGTGAAACAAGGCAACAATAAGAAATACTATCATTGTTACACTCAGGCATAGATACACAACACGGTACACATCTCAATCACACATCATAATAAATAAACAGGTTAAAAACAATATTTATAATTAAGACAACCAAGCAAGCATAATCATAGCTACAACCACACAGGTTTCCATATCCACAGCCACACAGGCTACCAAAACCACAGCCATGTAGGCTACCAAAACCACAGCCACATAGGCTCCACAGCCACACAGGCTACCATAACCATAGCCACGCAAGCTTCATAGCCACACAAGCTCCCACAATTCCAGATAGCACACTCTCAAGCACAGCACAATAATATGCGTTCACATTACATCAAATAACACATGTAGTCGTATTACACAACTATACCCCAAAACAGGGCAAAAGTCCACAACATGTCATTTGCACGCAATATCATATGAAGAATATCCAAACAATCATACAATGTGGTAATCCACATTGACATCAATCGACATGAATCACAATAATATTTAACACAGAGTTGATTATCATTATTTATTCATTTATTCACTATTGTTACTAGTGTTGTAAGTATATTATTTATGTTTTTTTAGTTTTATTGTATATTTACCATTCTTATCAATAACCGGTTACACGCACCAACATAGTCCACCACAAGCCAACACCACACAAGGTGCATGCAACCAACAACGAGCAACTACTCAAAAACAAGCAGGCCAACAAGCTATCAATATTTACACAATTATAATGGCAATCGAGTCAAGGAAAAAGGCATACCCAAGAATGCTCAACACTATTCACTAACATTTAACCAAAATCTTATATAGCATTTCAACTGACTAGTAGCATTTAACCAAGTCAACATACGACGACTGAAAAATCGATATACAGATTCAACATTTAACTATACCTTAAAGTCATAAGAAATATATCTCCCATTATTTCTCATATTATTTAATCACCTTCTAAATCATCTACTCATTAACATTTTTGAAAAGACAAGTTATTAAAATATTTTATCGAAAGGATATGAATTCTCCACTCCCATTCCAAAAGACTATGTGATCACTATCTCCCCCACTCATTGGCACGTCTACCCTTCAATTGCCTTAAAACGAAAATAAACCATTATTGAATCTACCAATCCCATCATGGTTTTCTCATAATATTTAAGCCTAATATCTGATCAGTATATATTGCTAATCATAATAGTTGTTAGTTTCTACCATATTATTATATTCACTACACTATTTAATCCTTGAATATTTTATTCCATCATTTACCATTGTTGTACTTCATGTTTTACTTTTATTAAGTTACATTTTTCCAACCTTCCAATCCTTTTGCTACTACTTTATATACCACACGTTAGACAAACATGATACATCAATTCACATCATAGGAGAAACAATCATGACTCGTAAGTCCATAACAAGTAAACAAGTAGGCTCTAACACCCTTTTCAAGAGATAATTACAAATTACTTTACCTCACTCGTGACCTCATACGATTTTTTTTAAATATTAATTCTCTCAATTCCTACACTCATCAATTTAATTCCATAAATTCACGCCAAGTAAATCTCACACATATTTTTTTTAAATAATTAACTCTCACCAAAATAAATTAATCATATCTCCACATGCAAAAGCTCTTCTCCCCAAAATTTCCTTAGTCCAAAAATTAATATTAAAATAGATAAATAAATAAACAGTAAAAATTCACCAAATTAATATTAATTCTATAAAATAATCAAAAACATAGTAAAATAAGAAATTTGGAAGTTTTTTTTAAAATGCATTAAATTATGCCACGCAATCCAAATCACTCAAAGTACATTTTAAATTTATCTAAAATTGCATTTAAAAAAAACAAATTACATTAAAGCTCAAAATACCGATGAATAGAATTTACATAATTAAAATAATCAATTAGGTTCAAATTATTGCACAAATATTTGTCATAAAGCACAAATAAAATGCAATTATCACTCCCAAGTAGTGACCCCTAAGTCTACACCACATAGAACTCATAAGTCCCAACTGTCATCCATGGGACATTGCCCCCTTCCTATACACTTCCATCAAGCAATCACCTATAACAAGCATGACCCAATTGGTCCTCATCATATCACAGTGGAGTTCATTTCCCCCGAAATCCATTACATTTGCCCAATCATTTAACTGGCTACCTAAGCCATCGAACAATTGGTAGGGTTCATATTTCCCCTACCACATCATCATAATAACATCAAGTGAAAGATAATACTATAACATATTGTACTTGAATTAGCTCAAAACAATACATGTCAGTCCAAAACAATGTAAGTTATTATCAAGCAACTACGCAAATCATTCCAGGCAATTTCAAGAAATTTCACAACTGTAAAGTCAAACTATCACAAGAGTACCATGCGCAACCAATTCTAGTGCTATAATGTGCAAGCAATGTCATGTCATGTATGCACCCATCCCAATGCATCCTAAGATGATCTGACTGACACTAAGATAACCAAGGACACCATTAAGGACTGTGTTGATCAAGCACCCTCCTAATGTCCCCTAACCTCCAAAGTCTCAATCAATCACCCTACTATGCTAGGTCCACTAAACCGACCGCTCTGATACCAACTTGTCATCCCCCCGAATTCCAAGAAACTCAGAACTAAGAACGTGACTTCCCCATTCCCACACCCGGAGGGTCAAGGGGTTGGTGACTAGCACCAATACGGACAACACAATGGGTGCTGTCCAAGATATACCTGTACATTCATACAACAGTGGTATTCATGTACATTCCAACATGCTATGGAGCTAAGGAAAAATAATAATAATTTATTAATGATATAATCATGTTAAAATTCTAATACAACTTTTACGGACTCTCATCCGGATATTCAAATAATAAAACCAATTATGTTATACAAAATCCATAAACCAAGTTATACAAAATGTGAAATGAATAGCAATCAACTTTGGACTAGCCTCTAGCGAATGGGTCAATACCTAAAACATGTCAACAAAGTAGGGGTGAGCACAAGTGCCCAGTAGGTGATCTCCATCTCCTCACCATCTTATAACATGAAATCCTAAATCTACATGATCAGTGTATGCTTGTGTCAGTGCAGTGTCCTATTCTATCACAATAAGCTCACATTCAATCACAAATATAACATCACACCCATTACATTTCATCCGTCAAAGGTTTGCACCGGCAATCCAACCATTCACAGGATCCCCACTACCAACTCCAAGAATCCCAGTCACTACCAGATAGCCATATGTGGGACTTGTGGTGTCCCTAATGACAACCAGCCACATATGGGACCTGGGTTAACCAGCCACATAGCTAACCTGTGGCCTCTTGCCAGCATTATGTGGGACCTGCGGTTAACCCAACCAACTCCACCACCAAATCCACACATATAACCAACAAATAATATATTCAATAATCAAAATTCAGTCTTATAGCACAACGGAATATTTAAATTGCTAAACCAATAATAATGTGCCACGAATTACAATTATATCACATAACAAATAACAGCAAGCTCAAATAATATTTATTTTATTAAACAAACTATATCAAGCCAAACAATATCAAGTTAATAATATTAAGCCACAATTAATATTCTTAATGCCAACTTAATAATATCAAGCCCAAGCAAAATTTATATTGTTAAATTACAATATCATAATTTATTTATTTTTGACTTTACTATTGGTATGGTATCACTTAATATATTTTACTACTGAGACAAATTAAATTTTTATTTATATAGCTTGGTAATTTCAATGTAGTAAATTGAAATATACATATATAATACCAAAAGATGCCTGCACGATTTTTATGCATGTATACAATACCAAAACATATATATAATACCAAATTGAATCCTACTCGATTTTTATGCATATATTTGCTACAAAATGCCTTTATTTAATTATTTACTTATAAAAAAGTATTAGGAAAAGGTGGACAACATTGAGTCACATTGGATCTCGTATAGGTTGGTGGGAGGGAAATCACGCAGGAAGAAGAGCAAACAAAGGCTAACAATAATAATGGGATAATGATGGGGGAGAAAGGCATTAAATAATAGAACGTATTGGAATATGCCATGCCTAGTTTTATTCCGCAGCCTTGAATTAATAATAATAATAATAAACTGACATACGCAAATCTGTCCAAGGAAAGAAAAGCAGTGTTGCCCCTGCTCCCAACCCGTCACACAACCACAACGAACACCTCTGAAGCCGATGCAACAAACCCACAAGCAAAGCAATGAGACTGTGGGAGCCGAGCAGCGACAAAGATTTCGGTACACACAAATATATATATATATATATATATATATATATACACATTCGACACATAAAATTTCTAATGGTCTATGTTCATGCAATAGAATAGTAAAGAATCAAGAATCACCTACCTCTTGCCTTCCGAAGGGATTAAGCTCGCAAGAACAGTCTAGAATCGGCGAAGAATGACGAAGAACGCAAAGAATACTATGAACTCTCCTCCGACGGCTAGGGTTTCTCAAAACAAAATTATAATGAATGATAAAACCCCCAAACCCTATTTTTAATTAAAATTCATCCTCCTCTTTAATAATTTCCAAAAAGCCCTCCTAAATTTTATTTTTCATTTATTAACCCTCAATTTAACTCCCAAAAATTACTAAATAACCCCTGAAGGCTTCTAGACGTCAAATTAGGCCCAAATATAGTTAAAATGATTGTATTAATGGCCACATTCTCAAAATAACTTTCTTAACATCAAATATAGATTATAAGTTATGCTAACACATATACAGATCCTTACATCCTCCCCACCTTAGAACTTTTTGTCCTTGAAAAGTCAACTGAATCAAATGTCACAACTATCCTCATAAGACATCATAGACCTCGATATCCAACCAAGCCCATACCCACGTGAATATAATTATTGACACCTATTCTGACACACCCAAACCATCCTACAAATTTATTAACCCACAAGCGCCAAGCTGATACAATATCTACCATAGACCGAAACTAGCATGTGCTCTTAATCAATAACTAAGCACATGAATATAATTATGAGAACAAGATACAACAAACAAAATAATATAAAACAAACACACATGACACGATATCGGGAAATATCCTTACACAGATGTTATATGGTATTTTCTATGTTTGATATCTTTATGATTCTCCTTGCCCACTTATGTTTACCCTTACTGGGCTATTGAGCTTACCCTTTTTATGATTTCTTTTCCAACCTCAGGTAATTAAAGGAATGAAGAAACTAGGATAAGGAGTTGAGAAGTGCTTGGAAATAAAGTTGTGTGAAATTTTAAAGATTTATTATGTTTGATTGCTCGTGTGCTTGTCGTGTAATAATGGGTTAAGAACACTTAGTTTCTAAACCCCTAAACCTTAAAGATCATGGATTGGAATTTGTAATAATTAATGGTTTATTTGATGAAATAGTTAAAAGTTTGAAATTTATATCAAACTTGTATTTTTAATTTCCACTAACGCACCCGGTTTGGAGGTCCCGAATTTGGGGCGTTACATTCTCAAATTGGGTCGACTCGTGAGGCGTTTCCCTAATCTCACCCATCTCGATTTGGTTAGTTCTTGCATTTCTCCCCCTAGGAATTATGGAATTTTGGCAACTCACAGATTGGTGTAGACCCACATCTGTTGGAAACACAGGATTTGATGAAGCTGCCAAATTATAGTCTAAGTCTGGAGACTCGAAGAACCGAAGGTCGTAGGGTCAAAGAGTCGTAGTTCGTAGAAGTAAAACTGTCACAGGACCCGATTGGCGGGAGGCTCGCAGACTCGTAGGGTCTGGAGACTCAAAGCGAAACAGTGACAACATTGCGACTCGTAGATCCAGGGTTGAAGGTCGTAGAGTTATAGTACGGGAAAGAGAGCATTACTGCAAGCGTCAATAAGTTCGGAGGCTTGTAGAGTCGAAGAATTCTTAAGAACAGTAACCAAAACTAAATGACTCGTAGACTCGTAGACTCGCAGCCCGTTGAACTGTAGAGTCCCCAAAAATACTTAAGCCAATTAACAGAACTTAAACTACCACTAGACTCGAAGACTCGTAGAGTCGTAGAGTCAAAGCCTTCGAACACTGTTAAGAACACTGGACCCGTAGACTTGTAGATTTGAAGGTCGAAGAGTCGATGCTATAAAGACTGGCAAACTAATGAAACTGTAACTTAAGGGTCATAGAGTCGTAGACTCGTAGACTCAAGGGATACAGTCACTATAAAGAAATTGCCACACTTTCAGACTCGGAGATCGATGGCTGAGAGTTGTAGCTGAAGGGTCGTAGCCATACAAAAACTCAGTTTATGAGCCTCTGTGAAAGACTAAGTAAGAAAAGCGAAGTTTAAGACTTGTAGAGTCGAAGATTTTCAGAACCACTTAGTTAAATATAGTAAACTGAGAGACCCGAAGGTCGTAGACCCGCAGAACTAGGGTCGTAGACTCGTAGCTATAATAACAGGTAGATTAGATGGACTCGAAGATGTCACTCGAAGTGATTATTCGAAGAGTCGCTGACTCGCAGAGTCGTAGACTTTAGTTAACGGAGTGACACGAAAGGCTAATCCATCCTGAACTCTAGCCCCGAAGACTCGAAGATATGAGTCATAGACTCGCAGAAACACTATAAAGCCTGAAGCAAAACTTCGCAACTTCCGACAGGTTCTAACTGAAATCTTCGAATCACCGAACCTACGATGCATCTACCTCCGAGGCAGACTTACAACCCCAAATACAGCCACTTAGTGATATTGTCAGCTAGGGTTTGTACAGCAAGTCTGCGCCATCCCGAGCAGTTGAGCGCATTAATGACACATTAATTGCTGCCAACTACCTCCCACAGACGAACGGCCAAGATCGACTGCATGCCAAATACGCAGTATGGGCATCTGATCTGCAAATCAAAGCAGATCAACCCATCCCTTGACATTCCACATTTTCAGTGGTAGGAAGTCAGTCTGTCGGGATGGACATCATGACGCACGAGCACTTTAATCTTAAAAATATATCTCTCACGCACTTAACGACAAAATCAAGAGTTTAACCTCTCTCTCAAAAGAAGGAAACACACAGAACACAAGAAGGTGGTTCTCACACACTTGAAATAAATAATCCTTTGAAGAACCAACAAAGAAAAAGAGTTCCAACGAAAGAGATAGAAAGACTTGGAGAGAATATTGAAAAGTGCTCTACGCCGCGATGAATCAAGAACAGGAGAGCAATCCATCTGATTACTCAAGAACCTTTTGTTCATCAAAGATCTAGCACTTGCATTAAGTCTTAATCTCTATGTTGTTTGTTTTCCACACTTTGATCTATCATAAACCATCTCTTTCACAACTTAGATCTATTGAGAAAAGAGCATTTACTCTTATCTCTGGTTTGTCTGATAATTCATCATCACTCACGTTATCCTCACAATACTATTGTCATGTTCTCCATAAATACTTCTATCATAGTCATCTGCAGAGGAATCCAAAACCAGCTAATAGTCTAGCTTTTATCATAGTCACACACGAAGAAAGTCTATTCACCCCCCCCCCCCCTCTAGACTCACTTTGGGACCTACAATTGGTATCAGAGCGGTTCTACAACTCCGTAGAGATCCCTTATGGCCGACATGGATTCCAGCAGTGCAGCTCCAACTCCCGAACAGGCTCTAGTTCCTGTTGAGGAACTTGACGCCAGTTGTGTTCCAGAGGAAGGAGTGACTGGAGACCAGGAGCAGGAAGAACCAAGTACCAGCAGCAACAAGAAAGAACAAGAAGACTTCTATGATGTTTTGCCTGGCTCATCCTCCCAAGTACCTATGTGCACACCTGCTCGTTTTTCCAAATGGAAAGCAAGGATAAGAGCACACGTAGACATGCTCGACACATATCTCTAGGAAATAATAAAGAATGGACCTTTCACTCCAAAGATTATGCAGAGAGGTCGGTTAATGACAAAAGACCCAGATAGTTGGTCTAAGGTGGAGCAGAGAAAAGTAAAGCTCGGCTTCAAGGCAAAAGCCATACTTTTCTCTACACTCAATGATGACATGTTCACGAATGTGCAGGATCTTGAGACTGCTAAAGAGGTGTGGGACAAGCTCTGTCTCATCTATGAAGGAGAAGAGCAAATACATGACAACAAGATCTCCATGCTCAAACAAGAGTATGAAGCCTTCAGATGTGAACCGAAGGAGTCATTGGACAGTATCTATAAACGGTTCACAGGTCTGATTCAACGGATGAAGACTTACAATGTTGAGATCTCTCAGAAGGACAAGAATGACAAATTTCTGAGATCTCTACCCTTGAGACTGCTGATAAAAACATCAGCCATCCGTCAGCTGAAGGAATGGAAGACTTGTGCCTTGGAAGTGTTATATGGGGACCTCAAGACGTTTGAAATGCAAAAAAAAAAAAAGAGCTTGAGGCATTTGAGAACCCTTCCAAGAAAAAGGAGAAGTCTGTTGCCTTTAAGGCTGTTGCTGAACCCCGAGAACCATCTTCAGAAGAGGAAGAAGATGAAGCTGATGAACTTGTTTCAGATAGTGCCTCAGATGAAGAAGTGGAATTTCTGATCAAGAAACTGCTGAAGAGAAGGGGGAACTATGGGAGAAAAGCAAGGCAGTCGTCCTCATCCTTCTCTAAGGGAAAGGATAAGGAGAAGTTGCAATGCTACCACTGCAACAAGCCCGGCCACTTTGCTGCCGACTGTTACGAGCTGAAGAGGGAGAAAAAGGAGGCAGCTGAGCAAAAGAAGAAGACCAGAGGCTCCTTAAGTGGAAAGGATGACAAGAGGAAGACGGCTCTTGTCACAAACAAGTTCAATAGTGAAACTGAGGAGGAAGAAGAATCTTCTGATGAGGAGAAGAAGGAAAAATGTCTCATCTACTTCATGGCTGACCATTCACCTCCCCTCAAGGTAAGAACTTATGAACAGCTCTACATTGAATATGAAGATACCTATAGAGCTCTTAAAGAAATAGGGGAACAATTTCTTCCTATGAAAGCTGACAAAGAAAGATACTATTCTAAATTGGAACAGCTTTCATGTGAATATAAAGACTCTATAGATGATTATGAAAGAACAGAGAGAAGATTAAGAGCTGAAGTGAGTGAGATGAGAAGCACACACGATGATCTTTTGGACAAAGCTGGACAACTAAAAATGGCTAATAAAGACATCGATAGGCTAGAAAAGGAATTAGCGGAAACTAAAGCAGAACTGGAAAAGGAAAGACAAATCAGTCAAAAGTGGCAAGATTCTGCTGAAATTGCAGCCCACTTTAGGACCACTCTAGATGTGAAAGGTTTAGCCTTAGGTCTAGGTTTCTCTGAAGACCAAATAGCCAAGGCCCAGACTTACCCTATGCAGACCAAGTGTCTTGCCGGCTTTGTTCCTGCTGGTAGTGTGCTTCTTGATTGTGGAAAGGAGGTACAGATGGTTGTTACTAGTCCACCCAAACCATTAACACCCGAACTCAAACACCTGGGTACTATTGCATCTCAGGACAGTGATGCAGTAGTTGCTGAGATATAACTAAAAGCTGAACCTTTAGTCAACCTGTCCTCTACATCCCAATGCAAGGGTAAGGGTGTAGTTATTCCAGAGACAAAACCAATTAGACACACTACTACATTTGAGACTGGTTCATCCAGCAAGGCTGCTGCTCTCCAGCCTAAGTTTGTCTCTGATGGTAAAGTTGAGAACGGTCTAGGATATGTGAGAAAACCTAGGAAACCTCTTAACACTCTAGCAAAACCCTTGAGACAAAGTGTTCAACCCAAACCTGTTAAATGCCCCATCTGTTGTGAAGTTAGACACCTCTCCTATCAGTGCAGATTCTACCCTGAGTATCTTAGGAAGCAGATTGCCACGGAAATCAAGGTAAACCTTAAACAGCTGAATTTCTCTAAAAATCTGCAGCGCAACAACAACTCTGATAGGAAGAAACAAATCAGGCACACACAGGCTACCCATTCAAAAGACTTAAAGACCAAACCTATGAAGAAAACTGTCAAACCTGTGCCTACTAAAGCTGCCAAAGATAACAATAAGGAAGGAAAATGTGCAGAAAATCTGAAGATTAATCCTGCTAACAAATCTAATGAAGGATCACCAAAATTAGCATGGAAAGTTAAATCTGCCCCTTCTTATTGGAAACTTAAACTGTCAACTGCAGCTTTCACTTGCCCAAAGCCCAATCTTAACTGGGCCCCCATGACTTAGTTACTCATTGTGTAGGAACAGGTACCTGAAGCTGAAAGCAGCCACCGGAAACAAAAGATCAATTCCAGCCAGTGGTATCTTGACAGTGCCTGTTCTGTGCACATGACAGATGATGCCTCTCTATTGAGTGAGGTAAGGGAGGTTGCAGCGTCATCTGTCACTTTCGGGGATAATAAAAAGGTTAATATTGTTGGTAAGGGTACTCTCTCTAATGGTTCTATTTCAATTCAAAATGTATCTGTTGTTCAAGGTCTTAAACATAACCTATTGAGCATAAGTCAATTATGTGACAAGGGTTATGAAGTTTTGTCCACTAAACACACCTGCACAGTTATGGAACCCGTCTCCAAAGAGGTGAAACTAAATGGGCATAGACAAGGCAATGTCTACAAGTTGGTCTTTGGTAATGCTCAATCTGCTGAACCAATCTGTTTTCTGTCCAAAGCTTCACCTGACATTAGTTGGTTGTGGCACAAGAGATTTGGCCATTTAAACTTTAAGACTATGTCTAAACTGGCATCTCTTGATTTGGTTGAGGGCTTACCCAAGCATGTTTATGAGATAGAACACCCCTGTAGGGATTGTCAGCTGGGTAAGGAGGTTAAACATTCCTTTAAGAGTGTAGATAAAACCTCAATCACACAACCACTCGAACTTCTGCACATGGACCTATGCGGACCAATTAATGTGTCTTCCCTATCTGGTGCACGATACTTTCTTGCAGTAATAGATGACTACACCAAATACACATGGGTCATGTTTCTCAAAAACAAAACTGAAACATTTGCGAATCTTGTTGAACTCTTCAATTGGGTCACAAATGTTAAGAGTCTTTCTATTAAATACATTCGTAGCGATCATGGCAAGGAATTTGAATTTTCTGATATGTTAGAGTTTTGTACTGAACATGGTATCCAGCATAATTTCTCCGCACCAAGAACTCCACAACAAAATGGAGTGGCTGAAAGAAAGAATCGAACTTTAGTTGAAGTAGCTAGAACCATGTTGACAGAAGCTCAGTTCCCAAAATCTTTATGGGCTGAAGCTGTTGCCACTGCTTGTTATGTACAAAACAGAACTCTAATCAACAAACGAGCCATGAAAACACCTTATGAGTTATGGAAGGGAAGGAGACCAAACATTGGTCACCTAAGGATCTTCGGGTGTACTTGCTACATTCTGAACAATGGCAAGGATTACTTGAACAAGTTTGATGCCAAATCAGATGATGGATATCTTGTTGGATATTCCATGACCAGCAAGGCTTATCGTGTATTTAATAGAAGAACCAAAGTTGTTGAAGAGTTTATTCATGTTTCTTTTGATGAGACTAACCATGGAATGCAGAAAGGAGACCCAAATGTAAATGAAGTGCAGGACATTGTCATTGTAGAAAACCAAGACATAGATAATCCCACTACAACAGAAACAATGGAAGATACACCTGAACCCGATGAACATAGAGCTGAACCGGTAGCTGAGGAACCAAGTCAAAAATCAACAAAAAATCATGAATCTAACATTCAACCTGTTCAGACTCTGCCACTTCTACCAGCTCAAGAACCTGACATTGAGCAATTGAGCATTCATCATTAAGAAAGAGAAGACCTTCCAAAGGCAAGAAGAAGGTTAAAGGACCACCCTTCTAAACTGATAATTGGAGATCCTGCTGCTCAAGTTAAAACAAGGGCTGCCACACTTCATGAAAACCTGTATATGTGTTTCCTATCACAAGTGGAGCCAAAATCAGTTGATGATGCAGTTCAGGATCACCATTGGATTGATATGATGCAAGAAGAATTAAATCAGTTCAAAAGACAGAAAGTATGGGAGTTGGTCAACAGGCCCAGATCACAGCAAGTCATTGGCGTGAAATGGATCTTCAGAAATAAACTTGATGCTGATGGTGTTGTAATCAGAAACAAGGCCAGACTAGTTGCAAAAGGATACAGACAAAAAGAAAGAATCGACTATGATGAAACCTTTGCACCAGTTGCTAGACTGGAGGCCATTCGCATGTTCTTAGCATATGCAGTATTCAAGGACTTCAAAGTTTATCAGATGGATGTCAAGAGTGCTTTCTTGAATGGAGACCTCCAAGAAGAAGTCTATGTTGAACAACCACCCGGATTTCTAGAGCCAAACTAAGAGCACGAAGTATACAAATTGAAAAAGGCTCTTTATGGACTAAAACAAGCTCCCAGAGCATGGTATGAAACATTGTCAGAGTTTTTGATCAAGAATAAGTTCAGAAAAGGCAAGATTGACCCCACACTATTTCTCAAGGAAGGAAAAGGATCACCTTTGATCGTCCAGATTTATGTGGATGACATCATTTTTGGATCAAGGGATAAAAAGCAATGTGAAGACTTCTCCCATCTAATGAAAAGTGAATATGAAATGAGTATGATGGGAGAACTCTCATTCTTCCTTGGATTGGAGGTCAAGCAGTTGGAAGATGGGATTTTTATCAGTCAAACCAAATACACAAAGGAGATACTTAAGAAGTTTAAGATGACTGATGTGACACACATGAAAACTCCCATTCCTACAAACGCCAAACTGGATATGGATGAAGCAGGCAAGGAGGTGGATACCTCAGAATACAGAAGCATGATTGGATCCTTACTGTACCTGACAGCACGCAGACCTGACATAATGTTTGTAACATGCAACTGTGCCAGATACCAAGCTAATCCCAAGGAATCTCACTTGTCACATGTCAAGAGGATTATGCGATATCTGAAGGGAACAGAGAATTTGGGACTATGGTATCCAAGAGAGTCTGATTTCAAACTGAGAGGATATTCAGATGCAGACTTTGTAGGATGCAGGATTGATAGAAAGAGCACAAGTGGAACATGCCAACTTCTTGGCAATAGACTTGTATCCTGGTTTAGCAAGAAACAGAATTCAGTTTCAACCTCCACAGCTGAAGCTGAATATATTACTGCAGGAAGCTGTTGTGCTCAATTGCTTTAGATGGCCAGTCAACTTTCAGACTATGGGTTTAACCTGAAGGCCATGCCTCTGTACTGTGACAATACAAGCGCCATTGCAATCTCCAACAATCCTGTTATGCATCCCAAAACCAAGCACATTGAGGTTAGACATCACTTCATACGTGACCATGTGCTGAAGAAAGACATTTCCCTGGAATATATATCCACTGATGACCCGCTTCCCGACATATTCACCAAACCACTGCAAAAAGCCAGGTTCAATGAACTTCTGACAAAACTTGGCATGTTAGATTTAAATTCATAAGTCTCATAGCATGTCTTGTGTTTCATTTCAACTTAATTACCTGTGCATGAACATAAGTACGACACTGTTAATAACTGTTTATGTCTCCATGAAAATTAGTAATGGCTAAGTGCGATTCATGCATGTCTACTGCGAGAAAGTGAGAAATCACATGGATAAAACTTTCCACCTCTGAACCTGGTTCAAGTCTTTTGTGCAACCTGTCATGAATCCTCAAGTCTTGAGTGAAATGAGTACAATTCCCTTTATGTTTAAATTAAATGATATTCCTATTACTTGTCATTTTCATTCTGAGCGAATATCACCTGTGTGGCATTGCATTCATTAACTAGCAGGAACTGTTGTATCTCATGGTACTGTTGGCTTGCACGGAAAGGATCCTCAATGATTTAATGCTCAAAGGATGACTGAGACTGTACTATTTAAGAATCATAAAAAGCCTATTACTTAAAATGAGCCGCTATCTTTCACTAGAAAAAGGCAAGGTGAGAAAGGCAAAATGATAATAGACAATAGAGTGAATGCCTATCTTAGGGGGAGTCCTCACTATTGCCCTCGATTGTGTCTCTGTTAGAGTAATAGTTGGAGGTCAAATTGTATGATCTTGTGATTCAAAAAGATACTATGTTGAGCTCTGTCCATGTAAAAAGGCTCATGAATAAGCACTGAAAAATTGTACTCCACAAAAGAAAAGAGACACCTCACACAGACAAGCTGAATGATCAAACTCCAAACTCTACCTATACTATGTTGTAAATTAGGCAATGATAGAGTGTGTGTTCTGATTCTCAATAGGGTTATCTTGTCTCTCAAGTCATCTATGCTGAACTGAAAATCATTGTTGGATCAGGGTTGTGGTAAGATTCGGTTGACCATGAGCATACCAAACAGTGTAATTCTAGTTCCTGAATCAAACTCACATGCTGATCCGAGAGTGAGAGGGTGAGGCCTCCGCTGAGTGAGTTTTGCTAAATATGTGAGGAGAATCTAAATTCATGACTGGGTTGCTGCAATTGATAAACCATAGTTTACTGGATGCTATGTTAACATAGTGATCATTTTCTCGCACAAGATGTAGTGTGACGAAGTACTTAGTCATTTCTAAGGTAAATGGAGAGTTAAATGGTAGTGATGTAGTAGCCATACATGTAAACCAGGTATTACGGTTGAAAGAAATCAAGTTCTGAACACGTAATTTCAATTCCACTCACAACACTGTTCATCATGAATAATATTATGTGAGTTGTTATATGAATCTCATGTGTGTTGTTAAGTGTTGAAAAAGTCCAGAGAAATCCACCACTCGCTGAATTCACAGTCGGCCTCGAAGCAAACTGCATCGAAGAAATGCGGGATTGAAGACTGCTGCTTCGAAGCCTCGAAGGTTGTAGCCTTGAAGCATCCTAATGCAGCTTCGTAGAGTTGTAGTGCAAAGGATCAAAGCGAGACGGAATCTGTCACTTACTACTCAAGCATCGCAGACACGTCAGCACGTCACTGTGCACTTAAAATTAAACTTACACCGACTTAAGGGGTGACGTGCACTCGTTGCTTGAGTACTCCAGCGGGTGGATCTGGATAATAAAGAGACGGGTTAGAGAAAAGAACGCGGACCATGAAGACGAACCGACAGAGTGAGTGACTTCTACGATACACTTCTCAACTCATATATAAGTCACTGATAGAGACAAAGCTCAAAGGTATGTTCGTCATTTTCACACTCGAACCCTAACCCTAGAACTCTCTCTCTCTCTCTTCGATTCTGTCTCCTTCTCTCTTTCTCTCTCCCCTGACCACCTTCGAACCTTACAATCTCTCTCTACGAGTGTCTCTTTCTCTCTCTACAAGCTAAATGGCAGGACTAAGCTCATCGATGGCCGACGATCTACGCAACATCGTCCCGGGATTCATCATCGACTAGGAAGCCATAGGCGACACCAAAGTCAGCTGGCTGAACGAATTCAGAAGTCGCCTCGATGAAACCGGTATTGCGTCTATCTGCTTAGGGATGCAAGACTTGCTGATAGAAGATGTTGCAGAATTTTACGAAACCATGACATTCGCTGGAGACGACCTGGTGGGAATTGTACACGGAGTGGAGATTCGAATCTATGCCGAAACACTCAGAAATGCACTTCCACTCCCGAAAGGTAACTTTGATTCTCTTCCTAGTCTCTCCAGAGAAGAGTGTAAGTCTTTTCTTGGGTATTCCAATCCCGGAAAGCAAGGTCGGGGAGCCCTGAAGATTGGGTTTTCCGGTCAAGCACTGGCGACTCTCATAGTCACCGGACAGTGCCTACTGTGTAAGAAGACTGCTCATAACTCTACAAGTCATGAGCAGATGAAGATCATGTGCAATATTCTACAGGGAAGACGAGTAGACTAGGGAACTCAGATACACTCCATGATCAAAAGCAAGAAAAGACACTTTGGACTACTTCTCACCAAAGTCCTTAAGTTCCTAAACCCTGACATATTCTACAACAGGCCTTCAGTGCCACTGCCGACCAAATACATCTTTAAAAGCATTTACAAGGATGGTCGGCTGGAGATCAAGTCGATGAAGAGGCCTGAGTCAAGTGCAAGAAGTCATGCAGGAGACATAGCCAGCTCTGTACGAGCCCCAGCTCGCATACCACAACAACCGGTCCGTGTCTCACAAACTTCTAGGGGCTCCTCTGCATCCGCCGCAACAATACATATAGCTGAAGTGATGGAGAACATTGCTAGAACTCATCTCCCCACTGATTGTACACCCGAGGAGGCCCCTACTGCCGAGCTGCCCAAGGATACTGCAGAAGTAAGAGAACCTGCAGATGGAGGGCAGACACCAGCACAGGAAACCCCAGAGGATAGGGGTACTACACATGTACTATTGAGCACTCTTGGGGAGTCTGAGCTAGAAGTTTTTTATATGGAATATGCCAAGGCTCATATGACCCCCGCAGATTTACGAAAGGCATGGATCGCCTTTGGTAAGCAGATGGTAGATAGTGACCATCTGATTAATTGGTTAGTTGATTAGGGTCTTGTAAGAAGAGACCCAGTGGAAGCCATATCAATGGTTGCCCCATCTCCCATCATGGTGGACTCACCTGCCACATCTACTCCACATGATGCTGAGGTGGTAGGAATTGTTGTAGAAGAAGAAGCAGAAGAAGAAGAAGAAGAAACTCTTGGTGCTGCAGCCAGTGAGTCCGATGCAGGAGCTGTCCCACAAGTCCCTGAGACTGTGGAAAGGACTGAGATGGCCACACCATCTGCACCTGTCATTCATCAAGTGGCCACTCAAGTGAGTGAGGAGTTCGCAGCCAATATCCCAATGGCTATCCCAGTACCAGCTGCGTCTCACTCACATTCTCTAACGGCCGAAGAAGTAGATCTTCTAGCAAGCAAGGTCATTGAGAAATTGATTTCCTCTGGCAACCTCAAGACATCAGTATCTCAGGCCTTTGAAGAATGACTGGCCACCATGGAGTCAAGTATGGAAGAGGTATGAACTCAAGTTGAATTATCAGACCATACCCTCGACAAGGTTGACCCGAATAAATTGTGTCTATAGGTTTTGCAGCAAGTGCACTGGTCAAGTAATAAAATGGAGTATTAAGACTCCGGTTGTCGAACCCATAGGGAGGTAGCTAATGCTGTTAAGCAGCAAGCACTAAGCTAATAAGTTGATTTTATGTCTGGACAATTGATTTTTGTTGTACAAATAGTTTGAACGAAAAATGATTAAATCAGAATGTTGGCAAGCTATTGGTATAGAAATTTCAGTGATTAAGGATCTAGGGTCACAATGTTTACCACCCAATCAATTGTAATAGTCTGGTTATGGCTCTTGTTCTTGATTTATGTTCTAGTTCATGTTCATGTTGATTATCTCCTACCTATCTTACATTTGGTCCATGCTAAGATAGATTTAAGGCTTTTAACCCATTTGGTCCATGTGAATAAAAGTGATCAAGGTAGATAAACAATCTAATAGTTGCAGACTTGGTCCATCATGCAATATTAAATCTAATTCACTAGTGTTCCACCCTAGACAAGGGCTAAGATTACCTAATTATGCATAAACTAGGCATTTCTATACAAGCAAGTGAATTAAACAAGAACTGAATTCTATTTTATTGAACCACCATAACCAAACTGAATACAATTTATTGGGGGCTACATTGCTCCCCTAGACTAATAAAACTACTCCATAATCATGACAAAAGCAATAACAATTACAAGAAAGAACATGATTACAGTACCAGGACAATAAAGGAAGACCCCAAGATGAACCAGGACTCCAGCCTCCAAAGACTCCGGCATCTGCTGCCCCAAATCACTCCTTGCCAAGGACAATCCGATCTTTTAGCAATGACTATAGCTCTTTTTCAGAACTCAGATCAAATTCTCTCACTCAAGATGATTTACAATGCCTCCAAAGACCCCTATTTATAGGATTTAGTGGGCCAAATTAGGGTTACAAAAGATGTGCCCTAATTATAAATGTGGTCACAGCCAAAACGACGTCGTTTTGGTTAGTGACACTATTCAACGTTCTAGGCTCAATAATACTCAAACTACACCAAATTTGACCCCAGTTCTTTAGAGGAAAATGATTAAAACAACAAAACACATCATTTGGAGCTCAAAAATGCTTGCACGCGAGAATGCACGTGAGAAGACCCTTTTCACGTGCAGCTCCAAATCATCCCAAATTTGCTCCAAAGCTTCCTCTTGAGTTGTAGAAGACATCTAAGCAATAAAATCCTTGTACGTGAGAAAGCCTTTTCACGTGCACCTTGATTTTGCCTTCATTTTGTTTTCATCTTCTTCCTATAGGTTCCTCTTGAGTGTATGGAGTGATTTAGCCAAGGTGTGTGGGAAAAGGTTGTTCCAAAACCTGCCAAAAACACTCAAAAAGTACCACTATACACCAAACAGGGTCTTCCTAGGGGTTAGAGCAAATATGTGTAAAATATCATGCAAATAGGTACAAAACATACTCTAAAACACCCTAAATAAGGCCTAGGATAACGGCATAAATGCACGTTATCAAATTCCCCCATACTTGAACCTTTGCTTGCCCTCAAGCAAAAAAAGAAAAGAAACAAACACACAGTCAAACGGAAAAGAAAGAATAAACTAACAAACAATAGAGGCATGGTTTCCTAAGACATACAATTCTATCATGATGAAGTAGACATTCCAATAGCTAAAAATGAATCACAAGTTAATCGAAACATGCCCTTACTATCAAGTCCAACAACCATGTAATATCATTACTAACAGTTCAGATAGAAGCAAACATGCAAGGATAAAGTGAAACTTAGCTCCCCCTGAGAGTCCTTACCAAGATTAGAGCAGCCTCACTCAAATATAACTTTCTTTTCTCTCCTCTCATGCCTTACTATCAATGCCTAACAGCTAAGGATCTACTCTTACACCCACTACTAGCTATTGATTAAGTTTTTGCCACGTAAACATGAGAGATCCCCATTGTGCTCGTCAAGGAAAACACACCCTCTAGTCTACTTTTTGCACCTCATACACTTTGCTTTGCTCAATGAACGCACACTCTACTCTAATGACTGATAAAACACATCTTGAGCCAAAGAATTGAGCTCAACATTCTACATAAACACAACTGAGCCAGTATGGCTTTTATTCTGCAAAACTTTTTTTTTTTAAACAACACTTCTTTTAAGTAATAACCTTACAAGGTTGCATTTTATGCTCTCCCTTGATGGATTATTCACTCTTCTATTTTCCTCACACAACCCTTTGTTGCACATAAGTAGCAATATATTTTTATTTTATTTTATTTTTTTGTTTTTCTTTATTTTAAACAAAGCTAAGCTGAAATACTTGAATCACTAACACCATACACCAAACACTGAGCCACGAACAGGTACTTTCTTATGCCTAAGTAACTCCAACCATTAAATAGCTAGTAATGAACATTAAGAGCAAATTGGTAACCCAATAACTCATAAAATATACTCAAAGGCAAGATAATGGTACTCTCAAAAAGTATATGCCTATTCTGCACTCAACTTCAGGGTTTACAAAGCTCATCCTAACATAACATGCTCAGCTTACTATTCAAATGTCAACTCCAAAATCATGGTGATATCATACAAAAAGTAAAGATATGCTCAACTAACTTAAAACACACCTTAACGATTGAAACATCTTTATCACAACAAGATACTAAGGTGGTCAATATAGTTAACCAGAATTTGCATACCTTGGTAGCCATGCACCTCACAGGCAAAATATACATTCACAGAAAAAACATAAAATAAAAATAAAGCATGCATGCAAACAAACAAGCAACCGGTTCAAGGGAAACCCCCCCCCCCCCCCCCCCACACACACACACTTAAATGATGCGATGCCCTCAGAGCATGGGAAAAGGAAAAAGGAAGAAGATCGTTACCGGTTGGTGGGTACGTTGTAGTAGAAGATAACATGGGCCACCATTCTTCTAAGACGTGCGACAAAGTCAGCCGATGTTTCTCCTGTGAGCGCCCAAGTATCCTTATGCTGCAACAAATCTATCAAATAATAGCAGACAAAAATCCCACAACTGAATTGATCAGGTTGTTGGGGAACCTCTATTTCATTAAAGTGCACCAGAGGAAACTTGGATGTCAACAACCCTTCTTTTCTGAGTGCGTTTTTGATTTTTTTTAAGAAACCATGGATGAGCTTCTTCTTTCATGTGGAAAACCCATGTGCTTGGCTCGGGTCATAAAGGACGGCATGGCCCATACTCAGGTCCAACTGCAAGAGTACAAAATGTCGATCAAGGAGGACTGGTATAAGAACCTCATGGGCCTGGTGCCAAGAGCGATGTCCTTCTGCTACTCCATTCATCCGTCGGCAGAAAATGTGCTCCTCTAACGGATGCTCATATATCTCGCACAGCATGATAGAGGTGTACTGAGCCATAGGGTAGTCATTGGGCTCAGCCTCCACCACGTGTCGTATCGTACGGCAGAATAAGTCAACGTCATCGGAAGATAAGTACTCATCAGCTAGGATACGCTGCAAATAAGATGACGTGAAGACTTCTGAATCACGCGTAAAACGCGCTTGCAAGGTGTCTCCATAAGTAAACTGCTGAAAAGCAGCTGTGGCATCAGTAGTAGAGAGGGCCGGATGAAGATGAATATAGATGGGCTCCCCTAGGTTATCTTCCTGGGGAGCTTCTGATGACACGCCAGACCACCATTGCAACGGCTGGATTAAGGGAACTAGGGCCTGTGAAGAGCTGGGCCCTGCTGGTGGTGTGAAATAAACAGGAGCTGCTGGAGGAAAGAGTGGAGCAGCGTAGGGCTCAGCCTCTTGCGGATACTGTGGATACTCCGGTGTCTCTTCACTATGTACGGCGTGCTGCTGCACCGGAGGTGACGGTGCGTCAAATGGATCCTCCACAGGAGGTGTAGGAGTTTTCTTCTTCTTCTTCTTCCCAGGGCCTTCCAGATCTTACCAAGCAGACCTTTGACTTCCTTCTATTCCTTGAGGATGAGAGTTTGATTTTTCTTCAACAGCCCGATCTCCTGGACGGTTTCCGCCTGTGCCTCTTGGAGTTGAACAGTTTGCCTCCGTAAATCTTCATAAGAAGCAGCGGGAGTTGGTTCCGGGGCTTCCCATGGTCGGGCAGATGGACGAGAGGTTGCTTGTTGGTCTTGAGCGATGTACTCGAGCAACTCATCCAGCTGAAGTCTTGTGATGTGGCCATTAGTGAAGGCCCAGTTAAAAACGTCAGCTTCACTGATAAATTTGCCACTGAAGCCTTGGAAGAAATTATAGACTTCCTCCTTGTGAGCATTGAACTGCATGTACATGGCAGTCAGCTGAAAGATGTGCTATCGGCGGGCATTCATGGGAGTAGAGGTGTCCCTAAACTGCTCGGTGGGTCGCTCCATATGAACGCTATGACGTGAAGGCTGTGGAGTGACGTGGATACTATCTCCCCATTTGCCCTTGTAACTAACGCCTAAGGCACCCTCTGGATGGAGAACTCGTAACCGCAGGTTATCCGGGAAAACAGTGGGGACTACTTGAGCACTAAGATGACCATATTGATACTGCAGAAGCATACTAAGTAGTCGACCATATAAACATTTGTGAATATTCCGTTTCCACGGTTTAAAAATTTCAGCAGCCCAATCAATGTGTAACTGACGATCGATGCAAAACATAAACTCCAAATGGGACTTAAGGACTGAGTCTACGCCACTAGTCTGTAACAGTAAGCACCTCCCTACCAAATTGGCAAGGCAACGGTATTTCCCGTGAAATCCGTTTTTAGTAAATTGCCGACATTTCCCAAATTCCTTATTATACTGTAAAGCTCTACCATAATCTCCTAAGTTCAAGTCAGGTATGGCATGCATGGGATGTGGCAGATCAAAGCAGTCTCTCAACATAGCAGGGGAAATAGAAATTAAAACACCTTGAACCTCCCCAATTATCTCATCATCTTCCTCATTGACATAGACTGAATTATAAAAGTCTAACATGGCAGGGTAATATAGATCACTGCGAGTGCATACTAACCTTCTCAGTCCCAAAGCTTGCAGCTTGGTCATAACTTCTTCAGTCCAGTCAAGTGTGGAGGACACCAGGATCTCCCAATCAAGCACATTCCCCACAAAAATAGTGTTGTCGTCTCTCAATGCTGAAGGCATAGAGGTGGCAGAGGCTTCAGGACTGCCTTCTCCTTGGCGGGCTCTCCTTGTGTGCACCATGACTAACCAGAAAGGAATTTGCTCTCAGCAGGAAGGAAGAGGAAAGTATGAGATGTGAGTTTGAAGCTTGGAACACCTCCCTATTTATAGTGATTCGCCACAAGGGTAAAAAACGAAAATGACCCTCTTAAAGTGCTCCATCATTTTCACGTGCAGAACAAAGAAGACTCTAGAAGATGCCAGCTAGCTCCCACCGAAATTTCAGACTGATTGGCTAAAGGTAGATGTGCACGTGAAAAGCTTGATTTCACGGGCAGGTCTTGGATGAATCTAGACACTTCCAGCTGTCTTTCACCAAAATTTGAGATCGAAAAGACGCGTCTATCCTTGTGCATGCGAAAAGCGTTTTCACGGGCAGGTCTCAGAAAGGTCTAGAAGATGCCAGTTGCCTTTGTGCAAAGTTTCAGATCGATTGGACCATCCTACCCGTGTGCACGCGAAAAGCCTTTCCACGGTTAGGGCCGTTTTTGTCCAAATTTCACCAGTAGGTCACGGATGAACTATAGATTCATTATAGATGTGAACGTGAAATACTGCTTCTCACGGGCAAGCTGGTTGACACCCTAAATGAAGCCCAAAGTTGCTGAAATTTGACAGGCTAGTAGCCCATCTCCCAAGGACAAAAACGTGTCAGTTAGTGGGCCCAGAATACCATCTCATAATCCATAACTTCATCTCCTTGGTTTGGCAATAGATTGGAGTGGGCCCCTCTGATTCAATTCAACTGGGCTTGGATGTGGGCCTTAGAAAAGTTATCTAAAGTTCTGATACACAGGCCCAAGTAAGCCCAAGCAGACATAAGTTCCATCAAGAAATATGGGCCTAGGCCTTGGTTCAAATGCTGCAAATAAAATTAAAACAAAGCAGATATGTACTTCCTACAGACTATGGGTTAAAGCACACAATAAAAATATCCCAATAAAATAATATAAAATAAAATAAAAAGGGAAAGAAATCACCATGGGTTGCCTCCCATGAAGCGCTGAGTTTAGGTCTTTAGCTTGACCGTCCCCTCTGTCAAGTTGTGCTCAGAGTGAAATAATCAACCTCCTTAACATGGTCCTGAATGTAGTATGGCTTTACACGCTGACCATTTACTTTGAATATTTGCCCAGAGGTTGATTGGAGTTCAACACTGCCATATGGGAAAACCTTTGTAACAGTGAAAGGCCCCATCCACTTAGATCGCAGCTTCCCAGGGAAGAGTTTAATTCTGGAATTAAAGAGAAGCACCTTCTGCCCTGGTTCAACAGTAGAGGGGCTGATCTTCTTATCATGTCGGAGCTTAGACCTCTCTTTGTACAGCTTAGCACTCTCATAGGCATTGAAGCGAAATTCCTCCAACTCATTTAGTTGGTGCAATCGTAGTTCAGCAGCAACATTGGGATCCATGTTCAGCTTTTTAACTGCCCAAAATGCCTTGTGTTCCAATTCAACAGGCAAGTGGCAGGCCTTTCCGTACAGTAGACGATAAGGAGACATTCCAATGGGCATTTTAAATGCTGTGCGGTAAGCCCACAACGCCTCATCGAGTTTTAGAGACTAATCTTTTCGGTTGCCTCCCACTGTCTTTTCCAAAATGTGCTTGATCTCACGGTTTGAGACTTCAGCTTGACCGTTTGCTTGTGGATGATAGGCTAAGGTGCGCCTATGTTGAACTCCATATTTGTTTAAGAGCTTGTCGAAAAGCTTATTGCAGAAGTGACTCCCTTCATCACTGATAATTGCTCTAGGTGTTCCAAACCTGCTGAATATGTTGCAGCGAAGGAACTTGGTAACCACTTGAGCATCATTCTTCCTAGTGGGTATAGCTTCAACCCACTTCGAGAGGTAATCAACAGCCAGAAGGATGTAAGAAAACCCATCTGATGGTGGGAAAGGTCCCATGAAATCGATTCCCCATACGTCAAAAACTTCTACTGGCATAATGCCAGTTTGGGGCATCTCTTGCTTCCTTGCAATTCCTCCTGTTCTTTGACACTGATCACATGACTTAACAAAGGTGTATGTGTCCTTGAACATGGTTGGCCAGTAAAACCCACTTTGTAGGATCTTTGCTACCGTTCTTTGCACTCCTAAATGGCCAGCATAGTCAGATGAATGACAATGCTTCAGTATGCTGTCCACTTCCTCTTCTGGCACACATTTTCTGATGATCTGATCAGCACATTGCCTGTAGAGGATAAGTTCATCCCAAATGTATCTTCTTGCATTAAAGAGGAACCTCTTCTTTTCCTGATAAGTGAACTCAGTAGGTACATAGTCGCATGCATGGTAGTTCACTATATCATCAAACCATGGCATCTTTGCTTCAGCTACAAAGAGCTACTCATCAGGGAAGCTGTCAGAAATAGTAGCACCTTGAGTAATACCTTCCCCTAGCTCCAGCCTTGACAAATGGTCTGCCACAGTGTTGGAAGTCCCCTTCAAGTCTTTAATCTCCAGATCAAACTCTTGGAGTAATAAAACCCATCTGATCAACCTGGGTTTAGCATCCTTCTTGCTGAACAAGTATCTCAAGGCAGCGTGGTCGGTGTAAACAATTACCTTAGTTCCTAATAGATACGACCGAAACTTATCACAAGCAAACACCACAGCAAGTAACTCCTTCTCTGTAGTAGTGTAATTGAGCTGGGCCTCATTGAGTGTGCGACTGGCATAATATATTGCCCTGAAAACCTTGTCCCGTTTCTGCCCAAGCACCGCTCCGACTGCAAAGTCACTCGCATCACACATCAGCTCAAAGGGTTACGACCAGTCTGGAGCTACTATCACAGTCTTGAACCGAGCTTCTCTTTCAAGATCGTAAATGCCTGAAGACAGTCTTCAGAAAACACGAAAGGAACATCCTTCTCTAAAAGCATGCTTAGGGGCTTGGCAATTTTTGAGAAATCTTTGATGAACCGCTGATAAAACCCTGCATGACCCAGAAAGCTCCGGATGCCCTTCATATTGGTGGGAGGAGGTAGACTCTCAATGGTGGAGATCTTTGCTCTGTCTACTTCCAACCCAACTACAGACACTCTATGCCCAAGGACGACTCCTTCCTTGATCATGAAGTAACACTTCTCCCAGTTCAAGACCAGGTCCTTTTCCTTGCATCGGATCAACACGGTTTCAAGATTTCTGAGGCAGATGGAGAAAGATGAACCAAATACTGAGAAGTCATCCATAAAGACTTCCATAATGTCCTCCACCAACCCTTGAAAGATTGCCATCATACACCTCTGGAAAGTAGCAGGTGCGTTGTAGAGACCAAATGGCATACGCCTGAAAGCATACGTGCCAAAAGGGCACGTGAATGTAGTCTTCTCTTGATCCTCCGGGGCAACTGCTATCTGGTTTTATCCGGAATAACCGTCCAGAAAACAATAATACGGGTAGCCAGCTAACCGATCTAGCATTTGATCAATGAAAGGTAATGGAAAGTGGTCCTTACGAGTGGCTTTATTCAGCTTGCGGTAGTCGATGCACACGCGCCACCCGGTTACTGTGCGGGATAGAATGAGCTCGTTCTTCTCATTGCGTATCACTGTCATGCCGCCCTTCTTGGGAACCACTTGCACTGGACTAACCCAGGAGCTATCTGAAATGGCATATATGATGCCCGCTTTCCTCCACTTTAGAATCTCCTTGCCAACGACTTCCTTCATTGCAGGATTGAGCCTGCGTTGGTGCTCTACAGTAGGAGTATAAGACTCCTCCATCAGTATCTTGTGCATGCAGACTGCTAGACTTATACCTTTTATATCATCCAGAGACCACCCCAAGGCCTGCTTATGCTCCCTTAAGACTTCTAGTAGCTGTCTGGTTTCTTCTACTGTTAAGGACGCAGCTACTATCACAGGGTAACGCCCCTGTGTATCCAAAAACTCGTACCTCAGCTGTTCTGGGAGTTGCTTCAAAACCGGCAAGGGTTCCGAGATTGCCGAGGATTCGATTGAGGGAGGTCTGTGCTCAGCTTGGTCTTCCAGCACTTCATAAGTCTCTTTCGGTTCCGCCTCAGCAAAATCCACCTGCTGCAATTCGTGATCCAAGCTTTCAGTCATCAAGCTCTCTTCGAAGTAGCTGTCCACGAATTCAGCAATCTGATCAATCCAATAGCAGCTGGAATGATCATTCGCCTTGCGCATCGAACACTCCATGTTGAACACCACTGCGTCTTCATCCACATGCAGCATCAACTCCCCTGAGTTTACATCGATTAAGGCCTTTCCGGTACTCAGGAATGGCTTTCCAAGAATCAGTTGGACTCCTTTATCTTCCTCCATTTCCAAAACAACAAAGTCCACTGGGAAGATAAAGCGATCCACCTTGATTAAAACATCTTCAATGATGCCCGCCGGCTTTCCTATCGAGCGATCAGCAAATTGTAAAGATATGGAAGTGGGCTTTATTCCAGTCAAGCCCAGTCGCCGATAAATGGACATTGGCATCAGATTTATACTCGCCCCTAAATCACATAGGGCTTGCTCCAATCGCGAGGTGCCAATGGTGCAGGTCAGAGTGAAACTACCCGGATCTTTAAGCTTGGGTGGTAGCTTGTGCTGCACCACTGCACTGATGTCATTTGTGAGAGCCACTATCTCACAATCAGTGTAGCTTCTCCTCTTGGACAGCAGATCCTTTAAAAATTTGACGTAGCCAGGCATCTGTTCCAAGGCTTCTATGAATGGGATGTTCACCTCCAGCTTCTTGAATACGTCTAAAAATTTCTAGAACTGAGCATCTAATTTCTTTTTCCTCAGCCTTTGAGGATATGGCATAGGAGGTTTATACGGAACGGGAGCGCTAGCTTTAGGCTGACTAGCTGTCAGTTGACTACTCCCAACCTTTTCCTTCTGGTCCTTACGCTGCTCAGCATCTCCTTCTTTAGCTTCCTCCTGGGCGTGCTGTTCCGACTCCTCCTTGTTTGGCTCAATTTTCTTCTCTCCAGCTGGTAGTTCTTTCCCACTTCTAAGCATTATAGCTTTGCATTGCTCCCTTGGGTTGACCTCCGTATTGCTGGGAAAAGTATTTGATGAAGATGGCCTAACTGCATTTGCTAGCTGGCCAATCTGCTGGTCTATATTCTTCATAGCAGCTCCAAGATCCTGGACAGAAGTGGTAAGGGACTCAATCCTCGTCTCCCCCTTGCTTGCTTAGCAAAGTGATAAAAGAAGTTCCGCATCTCTTCATCCTTTGCCTTCTCTTTGTCTTCCTCCTTCTGTTGAGGCATCTTCTGGAACCCAGGAGGAAGTTGTGGCTGAGAATGTTCTCCATACTGTGCTACTCCAGTAGCAGGGACCTTATTCTGCCTTTGCCATAAGTAAGGCTGTTGTTGAAATTGTTGAGGTCCTCCCTGATTCTGGAAGTTGTTGGGCTGAGGCGGATTCTGGTACTGATTTGGATTCTGAAATTGTCTCTGGAATCCTCCACCTCGATTCCCAACATATTGGGCTTCTTTGTATAGCTGGGCTGCAGCAGCGTCTTTAGTAACTGCCTTGGGTTGCTCAGTTCTGCCATCCATGCGAACAGCCATCACTGACATTTGCTCAGTCAGTAACTCCATCTTCCTTGTCAACTCATCGAACTGAGTTGAATTTGATGAATTTGATACCGTAGCCACCGGCTCAACTCTAGGACATCTGTCATTGGACCATTGGCAGTTGGACAATGCCATTCGCTCTATAAGCTCCACTGCTGCAGAAGGCTCCATCATCATGAACGCTCCTCCAGCGGTTGCATCTATCATGCTCCTTGTATTTGCGTGCAGACCTGCATAAAAAGATTCGACTTGTAACCATTCTGGCTTGCCATGATTAGGACACCTCCTAACCAAGTCTTTGAATCACTCCCAGGCCTAGTACAGCGACTCATCACCATGCTGGGTGAATTGATTTATTTGGCTCCTTAAATGAATAACTCTTGTTGGTGGAAAGTACTTGGAGAGAAACTTCTCCACCATTTGGTCCCATGTGTGTATGCTGCTAGCAGGTAGGGACTGGAACCAACCAAGAGCTCGGTCCTTCAGTGAAAACGGGAAGAGTCGCAACTTAATGGCGTCATCCGAGACCCCATTGATTTTGATGGTGTCGCAAATTTGCAAGAATCGCGCTAGATGGTTGTGTGGATCATCTAGTGCCGAGCCTCGGAATGCATCTTGCCCAACCATCTGCAGTAGCGCAGGCTTTAGCTCAAAGTTATTTGCTTGGACCGTCACCCTTCTAATGCCTGAATACTTATCCGATAGTACAGGTCTAGCATAATCCATGAAGGTCCTAGGCTGATAACCTCCTTGGCCGTTGTGTCCCTGATCTTCTCTTGCTCTGTTTTCAGCCATGATTTCTTCACACAAGGTATGTAAGCCTTCCAACTGCTGTTCAGTTGCAGCTAATACCCTCTGAGCCCTTCGCTGCTCTCGCAACGTCCGTTCGATTTTGGGATCGTATGGCAATAACTCACCCCTGGTGTGACGCATACACAGAGGAATTTTCTCAAACACCTATGGTGCACCCCTGCAAAGTAGCAAAAACAAAGAAATACCAGGTAACACCGTACTAGAAAATTACAAGAAAGTAAAAAAAAAATCCAGATCACAAATAAACTTAAGCACCTAATGTCACTTAATCCTAACAACGTTTGGCTTGCCTCCCCGGCAACGGCGCCAAAAACTTGACCCGAATAAATTGTGTCTATAGGTTTTGCAACAAGTGCACTGGTCAAGTAATAAAATGGAGTATTAAGACTCTGATTGTCGAACCCACAGGGAGGTAGCTAATGCTGTTAAGCAGCAAGCACTAAGCTAATAAGTTGATTTTATGTCTGGACAATTGATTTTTGTTGTACAAATAGTTTGAATGAAAAATGATTAAATCAGAATGTCGACAAGCTATTGGTATAGAAATTTCAGTGATTAAGGATCTAGGGTCACAATGTTTACCACCCAATCGATTGTAATAGTCTAGTTATGGCTCTTGTTCTTGATTTATGTTCTAGTTCATGTTCATGTTGATTATCTCCAACCTATCTTACATTTGGTCCATGCTAAGATATATTTAAGGCTTTTATCCCATTTGGTCCATGTGAATAAAAGTGATCAAGGTAGATAAACAATCTAATAGTTGCAGACTTGGTCCATCATGCAATATTAAATCTAATTCACTAGTGTTCCACCCTAAACAAGGGCTAAGATTACCTAATTATGCATAAACTAGGCATTTCCATACAAGCAAGTGAATTAAACAAGAACTGAATTCTATTTTATTGAACCACCATAACCAAACTGAATACAATTTATTGGGGGCTACATTGCTCCCCTAGACTAACAAAACTACTCCATAATCATGACAAAAGCAATAACAATTACAAGAAAGAACATGATTACAGTACCAGAACAATAAAAGAAGACCCCAAGATGAACCAGGACTCCAGCCTCCAAAGACTCCGGCGTCTGCTGCCCCAAATCACTCCTTGCCAAGGACAATCTGATCTTTTAGGAATGGCTATAGCTCTTTTTCAGAACTCAGATCAGATTCTCTCACTCAAGATGATTTACAATGCCTCCAAAGACCCCTATTTATAGGATTTAGTGGGCCAAATTAGGGTTACAAAAGATGTGCCCTAATTATAAATGTGGTCACAGCCAAAACGACGTCGTTTTGGTTAGTGACACTATTCAACGTTCTAGGCTCAATAACACCCAAACTACACCAAATTTGATCCCAGTTCTTTAGAGGAAAATGATTAAAACAACAAAACACATCATTCGGAACTCAAAAATGCTTGCACGCGAGAATGCACATGAGAAGACCCTTTTCACATGCAGCTCCAAATCATCCCAAATTTGCTCCAAAGCTTCCTCTTGAGTTGTAGAAGGCATCTAAGCAATAAAATCCTTGCACGTGAGAATGCACGTGAGAAAGCCTTTTCATGTGCACCTTGATTTTGCCTTCATTTTGTTTCCATCTTCTTCCTATAGGTTCCTCTTGATTGTATGGAGTGATCTAGCCAAGGTGTGTGGGAAAAGGTTGCTCCAAAACCTGCCAAAAACACTCAAAAAGTACCATTATACACCAAACAGGGTCTTCCTAGGGGTTAGAGTAAATATGTGTAAAATATCATGCGAATAAGTACAAAACATACTCTAAAACACCCTAAATAAGGCCTAGGATAACGGCATAAATGCACGTTATCAAAGGTGCAGCAAGAAATTACATCACTCACAAGTGTGACCACCGATGGGTTTAGACATCTGGAGGAACACTGTGAAGACATCAGAGGAGCTTACCAGAGACAATACAAAGGACTTAGTACAACTCTGGGAGCTATTCTTTCGGAATGTCATCGTCTTGCCAGTGGCGAAATATCTCTTACTGTCAAAAACACACTCCCATAGCCATCTGACCGACCTACACCTGAACCAGTAGATACTCCACAGCCAGCTGTGCCTTCCCCGAAACACTCACCACCTCCATCTACTGCCACTTACATGCGTGGGCGAAAGCGTGCACATAGAACCACAGTCATCACCGATTCTGATGATGATGATGATGTTCCCATTGCAACCCGCATGAAGAAGCAGTCAGCTGCTCCCTACCAACCCTCTTCTTCCACTCAGCCTGGTCCTTCCACTACCCATCCAAGTGCGGTTGAGTACACCATTCCTGACCTACTAAACCAGCTGCTACTACCACCGACCAACCATTCGCCCCACCTCACATTGTGACAACTGGAGGCACCTCAGCTGAACTGGCTGCATTCAACACTTATGTTGCTGGGGATACCACTGCGAGGACTTGTGGCTATGAAGCCTTCTTCACCGGACCTGACCTGTGTCGACTACTACATGACGGTGAAGAAATGGATAATATTGAGATGACTCAGTTCATCTTCGCACAGAAGTCATTCCTCGAGAAGCTACCTCTCCATATCCGTAGAGATACCAGGGTGGAACTCTGTTTGCCGATCATGCAGGCTCAGCTCCTCGATGATGCAACAATGATTGAGATTATACAGGGTCACAGATATGAGAACTCCTTCCGTCCCTGGAATGAGGTAGACCATGTGCTCATCCCCTACTTGTCCACATCGCCGCACTGGTTTCTTCTCAATCTTGACTTCAAGAACCAATAGATCGTCATCTTCGACTCCAAACCTAGTACTTTACTGATCCATCGGCGTGAACAACTGCGTGAATTCAATCGCACTCTCACCTGTGTCATGTAGGGATATTCGCATGGGTGTGGTGGCTATCATCTCTCCAAACCAATGGAAATTACTTGAGTCAAGCAAGGCGTTCCTGCTCAGGATGATGCTCATAGATGCAGCTTCTATGTTTGCCATTACATTCGCATCCTGACCACCGATGGGTTCCTAGTTCTTGTGCCTAAATTTGATCGTGTGAGCAGTCGAGCGGCCTCGTTACACTTGACTCCTGCTCAACTCTTGCGCGAGCAAGCTGCTGTTTTTCTGTTTACACAGAGTGTATTGTACTCTGAATTTAACCCATAATTGTCTTGTACTCTAATTCCTTGTACACTGCATTTCTTGCTCTTCACTTTTTTGTGTACTTACTTTCTATCAGATACCTTTTATGCATATCTTTGCTCTGCTACCTGCTGTTCTATAATTTCTTCCATTGCTCCCATGAGGTTTGTGTTATGGTGCTTGTTCCTCACCCCAGAAAGGGGGAGTGTTTCTCAGGGGGAGCTATCTTTGACAGGAGCCAGCTAACGCAGCTATCTTTGACTCCTCCAAATTCGTTATATGCAAAGACATCTTCTGATTAATCTAAAATTGCCTATCAAACTTGTAGTCTCAGACTTCATGTACTCACCCGTTGTCAGCTTACATTAAATAGGGGGAGATTGTTGGAAATATAGGATTTGATGAAGCTGCCAAATTATAGTCTAAGTCTGGAGACTCGAAGAACCGAAGGTCATAGGGTTGAAGAGTCGTAGTTCGTAGAAGTAAAACTGTCACAGGACACAATTAGCGGGAGGCTCGCAGACTCGTAGGGTCTGGAGACTCAAACCGAAACAGTGATAGAACATTGCGACTGGTAGATCCAGGGTCGAAGGGCATAGAGTCATAGTACGGAAAAGAGAGCGTTACTGCAAACGTCAATAAGTTCGAAGGCTCGTAGAGTCGAAGAATTCTTAAGAACAGTAACCAAAACTAAATGACTCGTAGACTCGCAGCCCGTAGAACTATAGAGTCCCCAAAAATACTTAAGTCAATTAACAAAACTTAAACTACCACTAAACTCGAAGACTCGTAGAGTCGTAGAGTCGAAGCCTTTGATGGTCCCTTGGAGCCTAGAGGGGGGTGAATAGGCTCTTATCGAAACTCTTTTCTTTCTCTTAAGACACAAACACTTATCTAGTTAAGTGATAGAATCACTGCGGAAGATAACCAGATAGTGGAAGTATTTTGTTTTATTATCACAAGATAAATACAACAAAATAGAAGCAAGACTCTCTTACACTATGTTTACAAATGAACTCACACACTAGCCAAATTCTATCTCCCAAAATTAAAGCCGCTTGTGCATACACAGGGTTAATCTTTACTTACAAATGCACATGCGCACACGTATACACAAATGTACAAGTATGAATATTTATACAAAACATTCCTAAGAGACAACCTTGGAACTTGTAGTTCCGGAATGCGTTCAGCACTAACTATCCCTCAGTAATCTCTCTGCCTTGACTGCTGCGCTTTGTGGAGCTCAAGATCTTGGGTTTGAAGAGTATAAGTGCATTTGTGAGTTCCCAAATACAATTCAGGTTGTGTCCACATATCTGGATGATCCAAGTGTAAGATTCTTCAGGTTCTCAATAAATTTGTCTTACATTGGGATGCCACGAGCTGATAACTTTAAATGCGGTGAGTTGAAGTAGTATCTTCTTGGTCTGGTGTAATTCTCCTTACTCCATTGCTAACGAAGCTCGGAACCTTACTCCGTGTCAGTGGTTGCTTACTCCGTATCTGTTTAGTACTGGAATCCTTAGTCAGTGTCAGCGCTTCCTTACTCCGCATGTAAGTTCCTTACTCCGTATGTAAATTCCTTACTCCGTATGTAAGTTCCTTACTCCGGGCGAGTCTTGAAAAGTTGGATGACTTATTCTGTATCAGTGCTTCCTTACTCCGCATGCAAGTTCCTTACTCCGTATGTAAATTCCTTACTCCGTATTAGTTTGACTAGGTTCGTTTGAGGTACTTACGAACATATTCCGTAATCCGTAGCTTTTAAGTTCTTAGTCCGCACGAATGTTCCTTATTCTGTATGTATTGATGACTTGGTTATTTACCAAGTGTTTGACGACACTCACTCTTGTCTGGATCAGGATTATGTATCCTGTCCTTAGCTTTGCTCTCACGAGTGTATCTCCGGATTAATAACATATCTTCTGCAACGATCAAATAAACATAAGAGATCTCAGATCAAATTACATAAGGTTTTATCAGCATTATCCAAATTCTGGGTTTGATCCAACAATCTCCCCCAATTATGGATATGCCCAAATCCTTTGTAATCTGATCTGGTAAGCAGTGCAAAAAGATAACATACAGAATACGCATCACAACCAAATTCATTTATCAGCAACTAAGTACAATTCAGCCTTAATACAAGATTTTCACTAAGGTACATAAGGCTTACTATACTTGAAGATCATAGTTGCTGCCTTCTCTCTAAGCTCCATTGTCTGCTTCATCGTATAAGTAGTGTGTTGGCTCCACGATTTGTCCACAGTCAAAAATGACTTGATGAAGTAATAGAAAAAGGCCCCGCAGCTATCTCCATCCGGCTGTTGTGGCACTTGCTTCTTGCCCCGGAATGTCGCCTTCAGCTTCTCAGTTGGACCCAAGGGTGTGATGCCCAACTCTTCATATAAACCGGCTTTCTTCACGGCTTGATCGCCACTGAGACACGGTGGTTCCCATTGATTCTTTCTTACAAAGTGCTCCACTATCTGATAAGAATCAATGAGAATCATTTGCTTGGACTGAATCATGAAGACAGCCATCATGAAGTGTGGCGACATGATCCGGTACGGAATGAGGATAGTTGAGAGAGTTTTCCATGGCTTACTATCCTCAGCAGTTCCGTCGATGAAGGACTGAATTAGATCCACACTGGGAAGATAGCCTTCATTCCAACACGGCAGAACTTCAAACAAGTGCCCGTCTTTGTGTAGAGATGGAAACAGCCTCATCTCTATTTTAGCAGCCCTCGAGAAGTTGTCAATATCTTCTATAGTAAAGAGTCCTTTCTCCGAACAAAGAGTCTGAATGTCGTCCGGGGAGAAAGGGTACATTTCAGAAAGACATCTTCTCTCAGCAGAAGACGCTGCATAGGACTTCATTGCTTTGCGAACACTTCCATCCGCATCAGAAGGGTCAAACGCCGCATATGATGGGAGGAAGGTGTCGGCTGCGGGTGAGGAGGATGGAGGAGGAGCTGGAGCTGCAGTAGATGAGCTTGGTTGAGAGAAGCGGCTTCGTTTGGGAATTTGAACTCCCTGAAGCACTGAAGTGGCAGGCCGCTTCTCAGTCCGAGTAGATGGTTGTGGTGCAGAAGAAGCAGAAGGGGCAGACGGATCAGATGACACTTTCTCCCCCGGTTTGGCAGTGTAATGACCCATGTGTAACCCGTGTGTAAGAAGTTAACCATAAACACCTTGGATGTTGGTGCACAAGTTTGAGGTAAGAGAGGAGCCCAAGAGGGGACTTTTGGGAGGTGCATGTGTCAAGCGATAGCATACATTTATGCCCTAGGAAGATGCTATGCGTTTACAGGCGGTTTTAAGCTGTTTTGGCTGATCTTGGAGCTCACTTTTGACCTAGTAGATGGCCTCAAACAATTGGCGTGCAAGAACAAAAGTTTCTTAGAATGAGGTCCTCTATCTACCACAGAAATTTCAGAGCATTTGGAGCTGCACGTGAATTCACCCATTTCACGTGCAAGCATATTTTTGCTTCTCAGACCTCTACAAGATGCCAGGAGGCTTGGGGTGAAGTTTGAGTGCATTTGGAGCTACACGCCAATTGGGGAATTGGCATTCAAATTGGCATGCAGGCATGTTTTTGCATGGTTACCTTGGTTTTGTCATTCTAATCATCTTTTCCCAAAGGACCATGTTGGAATTGTGAATATTTTGGTGTGTATGGATGTGGAAAAGTCATAGCTTGTTCCATCAAAACTACGTCGTTTTGATACTGGATTCACTTAATCAAAACTACGTTGTTTTGATGTTGTGTTGTCTATATAAGGAGGAGAAGCCCCTCTGTTTTAGGTTTAGGGTTTGTTGCTCCACCCGGCCGAGAGAAAAAGAGAGAGAGAGAGAGAGAGAGAGAGAGAGAGAGAGAGGGAAGGAGAGCTTCTGGTGGCTGCCGGAGCGTCTTGCGTGGGTGGTCGGAGTCTTGCGTGGAAGCGGGAGCAGGAGAACATACAAGGTAGGGGTTCTATTCTTCCTAAATCCTCCTCTGTCCTAGGGTTCTAGGGCAGATTATAGAGTTATATCTGTTTATATATACATATGTAATCCATATAGGTGTGATCTCCTATATGGATGTTGGCCTTCAGTGGCATTTGGGTGTGATTCTGTTGTTACATGCTATATGTTCGATGAAATGCCTGTGTGAATATAGCTGTGTGTATATGCCCATTACGTGTTTGGTAATATGTCTGTGTGGCTGGACTTGGGTTTAGTGTATGTATGTATGATGGGTGTTTGTTCTATGGCCTGAATGGCTAGGTTTGTGCACTTGTGAACGGGTGCACACCAAGTGATTGGTTTTATGCTTGAGTGACCGTGGTGTGTGTTGTGTGCATGACTGTGCTATCTGGCCTGAAGAGGCGGTTAAACTACTTTTCCTGAGAGGCGGTTAAACTAGTGGCCTGAAGAGGCGGTTAAACTACTTTGCCTGAGAGGCGGTTAAATCAGTGGCCTGAAGAGGCGGTTAAACTACTTGCTTGAGATGTGTTTTGTTAGCCAGTGTGGCTGGGGCTGGGGTTACGCCCACTTGTGTGATGTTTTATTTTCTTTTTCTTAATACTATCACGTCACTACACCTGTGCACATGCATGTAGCCGCTAGGAGCATGGGAAGGGTTGGGGAGACTTGATCCCTACTGAGCTGTGGTTGCTCACCCCTCCTACTGTGCTTGCTTGTTTTCCAGGGACTTACAGGCGTTAGGTGGATACACCAAGGTGGAAGACCATAATTATTTTACTCTCTTCCATTTATGTTTTGTTTTTTTATGGGAATTGATGTAACCCCAGTGGGGATGGGATTGGAAAGGATTTTGCTGAAATAAACTGGTTTGGATTGCTTTTATGAACATTACTTTCTTTAATGTGTTGTGGATGTTTAAAATGTTAAATTCTTGATTTGTATCCTAACCCCTTTGCCCTCCGTGTGGGTAAAAGGGGAGTCACGTACCGGTTTCCTCGGGTTGGAAATCCGGGGCGTGACAATATGGTATCAGAGCATGGTCTAGTTGGCCTAGGGTAGTGGGTGGACCTGGTTATCCTAAGTCCTTTGGAGGAGCCTGGAGGGACATGCCTGATTAACATGGTCCTCTTTGAGCCTCCAAGGTGTACTTAGGGTAGTCCAGTCTTGTGGTAGGATTTGCATGCATTGGCATTAGGGCACTAGTTGCATTTGCTGTGAATGCATGCTAAATTGTGGATAAGATCATATGATTAAGTGAAATGTGCAACTCTGATTTGTTTGGCAATGTGTACTGAACTGTGCAATGTGATTGATGCAATGTATTTGTGTAATGTCATGTGATAGTGGAATTGATCAGTGGGGTAGAGGTAGTGACACGATAGATTATAAAAATTGTTTTGACGTTGTGCTTCTTACTTCGTGTAGTAAGAATGCCGCCGAGGAGAGTGACACGTGCGTCCGGGGCAGTGGCTGATGAGTCATCTGCCCATGAGGGTCCGGGTGCGGGACCGTCCGTTGGAGGGCATGCGTTGTTGCTGGCACAGCTACGAGAAGGCATCCGGCTGGAGGTACGAGAGCTATGGGAGGGACTCCGGCAGGACGTTTGGGAGGAGGTGCGCCGTGAGATGGCAGCACAGCAGGTGGTGCCACCACCACCACCACCAGTAGGAGAGCTGCCTCGTGAGCGTGAGAGTTCGTTGGGTGGTGTATCGACTCGTGCAGAGGATGACGTGGTGATACGGTTTCGAAAGGAACAACCTCCGCGATTCAAGGGGGAAGGTGATCCTGTGGTAGCTGAGCAGTGGTTGAGGCAGATCGAGCATGTGTTCTCCTTTCTCCTACCCCGGGAAGAGGATAAGGTGCGACTGGCAATTCGGCAGCTGGAGGGAGATGCTTTGGAGTGGTGGACGAGTGTCGCGGGGAGCCGTGTGGTGCAACTCATGCTTTGGGAGGAGTTCTTGCAACTCTTCCATGATGAGTTCTTCCCGGAATCAGTGAGATGGCAGAAGAGGGAAGAATTCGGCAGCTTGAAGTAGGGATCCAGGACGGTACCTGAGTATGAGCGGGAGTTCCAGAGCTTGAGTAGGTTTGCTCCTGAGACTGTGGCAAGGGAGGACCTAAAGGCCCACAAGTTCACTTTGGGCCTTAGGCCAGCCCTTAGGCAGAGGGTGGCAATTCTACGCTTGAGGACCTATGCCGAGAGGTCGTGGAGACGGCCCGTATAGCCGAGAGAGAGCCGGATGATGGGAGGCAGGCCCATCGGGGTCGCCAATTGCGAGTGGGCCCGATCGAGATGCAGGGTCCAAGAGGCTCAAGACGGAGGAGAGGGATAGCAGTTCTTTTCGCAGTCGGGGTCAGACATCTGTGAACCCCGGGAGGTTCACCTTTGGCGGCGGAAGACAGGGTGGTCCATCTGGGAGTCTACCTAGCATTGTCCATCCTGGTGGAGAGCAGGGTCACTTCAAAGGGGAGTGCCCCAAGAAGGACTGGCAATGCAACAACTGTGGACGAGAGGGCCATTTGTGCCGGGTTTGCAGGAGTGGCAACAGGGGAGCGGGGGGCATGACATCCAGCGTGAGGAGTGATGCTAGCTTCTGTGCACCAGCTGAGAGACTAGCTCGTCAGTGGCAGGCCAGCCGGCAGGATCCGGTCAGACCCGACCCCGGGGGGAGGCCGGAGCGGCAGCGAGACCGAGGCCGGAGGCAACCTTAGCGGGAAGCGTCCAGGTGAGTGAGCCGACCGGTGACACGGGCCAAGGAAGGGTGTTTGCGCCTGGAGGCGACGTACCAGGAGGAGGGCCGAGCTACCACCCCCACCAGCGAGGGTGGAGCAGGACCATCGGTGGTTAGAGGTACCCTCTTGATTTCCCGCACGTTAGCTTCGTTCTTTTTGATACGGGTGCATCGTGTTCCTTCGCTGCCGAGCTTCTTATTGATGGCTTGGGGTTAGCTTGTGTGGAGGCCGCGAGGCCCCTAGTTGTGGAGTCTCCTGGTGGGAGGCATGATTGAGGTACGGCGTGTGTGCCGTGACTGTGTGTTAACCCTAGGAGAGGTGGAGCTGAGTTTTGACTTGCATGTAATGCCTTTGAGGACGTTTGACCTGATCTTGGGTATGGATTGGCTTATGGCTTTCCAAGCCAAGATAGACTATTACCGGCGGCGTGTATCCTTCGTGACACCTGCAGGGACCTCTTGCACCCTGCAGGGGGAGTGGGACTGTGAGGCGAGTCGGGCCGGGCCAGTGTTGGACCAGTGGGGTGCCATTACCCACAGGTTGGCAGCCCTGACCTTTGCTGAGGTGGGTAAGGTGGAAAAGACGGTGTGGCCCGCTGTTGTGGATCAATTTCAGGATGTTTTTCCTGAAGAGTTGAGGAGTTTGCCACCTAAGAGGAGTGTGGAGTTCACCATTGAGTTGGTGCCGGGGACGGGTCCGATTTCCCAAGTAGCGTATCGTATGGGGCCAGCCGAGCTAAGGGAGCTGCAGAGGCAAATCGAGGAGTTGGTGGGCCAAGGGTATATCAGACCGAGTACCTCACCTTGGGGTGCTCCGGTGCTCTTTGCTAAGAAGGCTGATGGTACACTTCGTCTCTGCATCGACTACAGGAAGCTGAATTCAGTGACTGTGAAGAATAAGTACCCGTTGCCTCGGATAGATGACCTGTTTAACCAATTGAGTGGGGCCCAGTGGTTTTCCAAAATAGATTTACGGTCGGGGTATCACCAGCTCAGGGTTAGGGAGGAGGACATCCCTAAGACGGCTTTTCGGTGCAGGTATAGGCATTATGAGTGGGTCGTGATGCCTTTCGGGCTCACTAATGCGCCAGCGGTGTTCATGCATTTGATGAACCAAGTCTTTGCCCCATACTTAGACTCGTTCGTGGTGGTGTTTATCGACGATATCTTGGTGTATTCCAAGACCGAGAAGGAGCATGTGGAGCACTTGGCAACAGTGTTGCAAACCTTGAGGGATCGGTAGTTGTTTGCTAAGTTTAGCAAGTGTGAGTTTTGGCCGCAGGAGGTTCACTTTCTTGGCCATGTGGTGTCAGTGAGGGAGTTAGGGTGGACCCGGCCAAGATTGAGGCCGTAGCATCGTGGGCGAGGCCAACCAACGTTTTTGAGATCCGTAGCTTTCTTGGCTTGGCGGGGTATTATCGCCGTTTTGTAGAGGGGTTCTCCCGTTTGGCGGCTCCTATGACGGCGTTGACTAGGAAAGGAGTGAAATTTGAGTGGACGGACAAGTGCCGGCGGGCGTTTGAGACTCTCAAAACCCGTTTGACCACCGCACCGGTGTTGAGGTTGCCTCGAGAGGATATCCCATATGAGGTATACCGTGATGCGTCCAGGGTTGGTTTGGGGTGTGTGCTTATGCAGGAGCACGGTGTGGTGGCTTATGGGTCAAGGCAGTGAAGCCTCATGAGCGAATTATCCTACTCATGACCTTGAGTTAGCAGTCGTCATCTTCGCCCTGAAGAGTTGCAGCATTACCTCTTGGGCGAGAAGTTTGTGGTGTTCTCAAAAAAAACAAACATTTCCCAAAAAAAAAAAAAAAAAAAAAAAAAAAAAAAAAGAGGAAATATTTCCTCCCCCCCCCCCCCCCCCCCCACCCAAAACCTTCCCCCCCTCCAAAAAAAAAATTCCCCCCCCCCCCCCCCAAAAGAGTTGCCGTGAATGGGAATTCACGTGCATTGGCGTGCGACCATATTTTTGCATGGTTCCCTTGGTTTTGACATCTAGAACTTTCTCCAAAGGACCATGTTGAAATTCGAATATTTTGGTGTGTATGGATGTGGAAAGGTGGTAACTTGGTGATCAAAACTACGCCGTTTTGATCCCGGGATTCACTTAATCAAAACTACGTCGTTTTGATGTGGATGGTGTCATATAAGGAGGGCTTGAGTTTGAGTTTAGGGTTTGGTGTTCCTTTGCTGCAGCTGCCGAGAGAGAGAGAGAGCTAGAGAGAGAGGGGAAGGGAGTGCCGATTCTTGCCGGAGCATCTTGCGTGGGGAGGACAGCGTTGGCCGGGAGCAAGGAAGAGCCGCTTTAAGGTAGGGGTTCTGTTCTTCTAAACCCTCCTGTCCTAGGGTCCTAGGGCGATCGGGTAATATCTGTTTATATATATATATGTAAATCATATAGGTGTGATCTCCTATATGAATGTTGGCCTTCAGTGGCATTTTGGTGTGGTTCGTGATCTAAATGCTATATGTTTGATGAAAAGCCTGTGTGAATATAGTTATGTGTATATGCTCGCCAAGTGTTTGAAATTATGCACGTGAGGCGTGCATGTTATGTGTTTGTGGAAATGCTGTGTGGCTGGGTTTGTGAGCTTGTGGATATATCATGCTAAGTGTTCGAGGTTATTCCGTGTGACTAAGCATACTTAGTTTTGATGTTATGCCCGTAGGCCATGTGTGCTGCGTGTTCTTGTACACCCGGTGGTCAGGAAGCCCGGGGCTGTTTGTGGAACCCGGTGGCCGTGGAAGCCCGGGACTGTTTTGTGGAACCCGGTGGGTGGGCCCGGACTGTTTTGTGGAACCCGGTGGTGTGGGAAGCCCGGGACATTTTGTGGAAACCCGGTGGCGGGAGCCCGGGTTTCTTGAAACCCGGTGTGGGGAAGCCCGGGAGTGTTTATGTACTAGCTCATGCATGCGTGTTTCTTTGTTAAAGCCTGTACTATACCTGGTGGGATAATTGTACCACGACACGGCCTTGTACACAAGGCATGTAGATGTTAGGTGATGGGATGGGTTGGGAGACAGATCCCTCGAGTGTGGTGCTCACCCCTCCTACCATGTTGTTTTCTTTTCGGAACCTACGGCGTTAGGCGGGACCCCGAGGTGGAAGACCCTAATTTATTTAATTTGTTTATGTTATTTTTATTATGAGGATCGATGTAACCCGGTGGGGAAAGGATTTTGTTGTAATAAACCGGATTGGATTGCTTTTAATGAATCTACTTTCTTGAATGTTGTGGATGTTTAAAATGTTAAATTCTTGTTTTGGGTATGGATTGGCTTTTGGCTTTGGCCAAGATGATTGTTATCGGCGGCGTGTGACCTTCGTGACACTTGCGGGGACCTCTTGCACCTTGCGGGGGAGTGGGATTGTGAGGCGAGTCGGGCCGGGCAGTTGGACCAGTGGGGTGCCATTACCCACGGGTTACGACCGACCTTCGAGAGGGTAAGGTGGAAAACAACCTAGCGGTTGTTTTCCACCTTAGAATGTCTAAGTTCTAAGGTGGAAAACACCAAAATATTCGAATTTCAACATGGTCCTTTGGAGAAAGTTCCTTAGAATGTCAAAACCAAGGGAACCATGCAAAAATATGGGCGCACGCCATTTGCGTGAATTCCCAATTCACGTGCACTCCATATGAACTCCAAATGCTTTCAAACTTCACCCCTAGCCTCCTTGCATCATTTGGAAGACAATTACACTTGCACGTGAATTGGACCCATATCACGTGCACCTCACATACATGTCCATTTGGTCCGAAACTACGTGGTAGATAGAGGACATCATTAAGCATCTTTCCTTTTGCACGTGAATTCATTGGAGTCCAACTACTAGGTCAAAATCTAGAAAAACTCTACTCGGGAGGCAAACCGACTAACTCAAGGTACGGGTCCTTACATCGAAAAGACTTTGTATTAAAGGCTGATTTATTTTGTGGTCCCTTGATGGACTTTATCTTTCTTGAATGTGGTGAATGTTTAAATTGTTCAGGACTTGTTTTGTATCCTACCCCTTTGCCCTCCGTGTGGGTAAAGGGGAGTCACGTCGGTTTCTCGGGTTGGAAATCCGGGCGTGACAATATGGTATCGAGCATGGTCTAGTTGGCCTAGGGTAGGGGCGGACTTGGTTATCTTGAGTCCTTTGAGGGCCCGGAGGGACATGCCTGATCAACATGGTCCTCTTTGAGCCTCCAAGGTGTACTTGGGGTAGTCCGGTCTTGTAGAGGATTTGCATGCATGGCATAGGGCACTAGTTGCAATTCTTTGTGAATGTATGCTAAACCGTGGATAAAATCAATGATTAAGTGAAATGTGCAACTCTGATTTGTTTGGCAATGTGTGAACGTGCAATGTGATTGATGCAATGTATGTGTGTAACATCACGTGATAGTGGAATTGACGGGGGGGTAGAGGTAGGACGCGATAGATTATAAAATTGTTTTGACGTTGTGCTTCTTACTTCGTGTAGTAAGAATGCCGCCGAGGAGAGTGACACGTGCGTCCGGGCGATGGCGATGAGTCATCCGCCCATGAGGGTCGGGTGCGGGACCATCCGTGGAGGGCATGCGTTGTTCGGCACGGCTACAAGAAGGCATCCGGGCGGAGGTACGAGAGCTACGGGAGGGACTCGGCGGACGTTCGGGAGGAGTGCGCCGTGAGATGGCAAAGACAGGGGTGCCACCACCACCACCACCAGGGAGAGCCGCCTCGTGAGCGTGAGAGTTCGGCCGGGTGGTGTACCGACCCGTGCGGAGGATGACGTGGTGACACGGTTCCAAAGGAACAACCTCCGCGATTTAAGGGGAGAAGATCTGTGGTAGCCGAGCGATGGTGAGGCGAGAGCACGTGTTCTCCTTTCTCCTGCCCGGGAGGAGGATAAGGGCGCGGCATTCGGCATGGAGGGGGACGCTTTGGGTGGTGGACGAGGGCAGGGGAGCCGTGCGGGCACTCATGTTTTGGGAGGAGTTCTTGCCTCTTCCAAGATGAGTTCTTCCGGAATCAGGGAGATGGCAAAAGAGGGAAGAATTTGGCGCTACGGGATCCAAGACGGTACCGAATATGAGCGGGAGTTCGGAGATTGAGTAGGTTTGCTCTCGAGTCGTGGTAGGGAGGACCGAAGGCCCACAAGTTCACTCGGGTCTTAGGCCAGCCCATAGGGAGAGGGTGGCGTTCTACGCTTGAAGACCTATCGAGGGTGGGAGACGGCCCGTATAGGCGAGAGGGCTGGATGAGGGAGGGGCCCATCGGGGCGCCGTGCGAGTGGGCTTGACGAGATGCGGGGTCCAGAGGCTCGGGACGGAGGAGAGGGATAGCGGTTCCTTCGCAGCGGGGACGACATTGTGAACCCGGGGAGGTCAGCTTTGGCGGTGGCGACAGGGCGGTCCACGGGGGTCTCCCAGCGGTTGTTCGTGGGGAGCAAGGCCACTTGAGAAAGGGTGTCCAAAGAGAGCCGGAAAGCCATAGATGTGGACGAGAGGGCCATCGAGCCGAGTTTGCCGGGGGCAACAGGGGAGTTGGAGGCTGACATCCAAGACAGGAGTGATGCCGGTGTGCACCGGGTGAGAGACCAGTCGTCGGTGGCGGGCCAGCCAAGCGAGATCCAGGTCGGACCCGACCTCGGGGAGGCCGGAGCGGCGAGACCGAGGCCGGAGGCAACCTTAGCGGGAAGCGTCCGGTGAGTGAGCCGACAAGTGGCACGGGCCAAGGAAGGGTGTTTGCGCAGAGGCGACGTACCGGGAGGAGGCCGAGCTACCACCCCCCCCGAGGGTGGAGCGACCATCGGTGGTTAGAGGTACCCTCTTGATCTCCCGTACCTTAGCTTCGTTCTTTTCGATACGGGTGCACGTGTTCGTTTGTCGAGCCGGTGATAGATAGTTTGGGGTTGCTGTGTGGAGGCCGCGAGGCCCTAGTTGTGGAGTCTCGGTGGGAGGCAGAAGAGGTACGACGAGTGTGTTGTGCCGTGTGTTAACCAAGAGAGGTGGAGCTGCGTTTTGACTTGCAGTGATGCCTTTGAGGGCTTGACCCGATCTTGGGTATGGATTGGCTTATGGCTTTCCAAGCCAAGATGATTGTTATCGGCGGCGTGTGTCCTTTGGACACCTGCGGGACCTCTTGCACCCGCGGGGGAGTGGGATTGTGGGCGAGTCGGGCCGGGCCGTGTTGGACCAGTGGGGTGCCATACCCACGGTTGGCGCCCGACCTTTCGAGGAGGGTAAGGTGAAAGAGGGTGTGGCCCATTGTTGGGGACCAATTTCGGGATGTTTTTCTGAGCGGTTGAGGAGTTTGCCACCTAAAAGGAGGTGGAGTTCACCATCGAGTGGTGCCGGGGACGTCCGATTCCCAAGACGATCGTATGGGGCCGCCAGCGAGGGAGCTCAGAGGCAAATCGAGGAGTGGTGGGCCAGGGGTATATTACCAGTACCTCACCTCGGGGTGCTCCGGTGCTCTTTGCTAAGAAGGCCGATGGCACGCTTCGTCTCGCATCGACTACGGAAGGCGAGTCGGTGTCGTGAAGAACAAGTACCCGTCGCCTCGGATAGATGACCTGTTTGACCAATTGAGGGGGCCCGTGGTTTTCCAAGATAGATTTAGGTCGGGGTATCACCACTGGGGTTAGGGAGGAGGACATCCCTAAGACGGCTCGGTGCGGGTATGGGCAATGAGTGGGAGGATGCCTTTGGGCTCACTAATGCGCCAGCAGTGTTCTGCATTTGATGAACCAAGTCTTTGCCCCATACTTAGACTCGTTCGTGGTGGTGTTTATCGACGATATCTTGGTGTATTAAGACCGAGAGGGGCACGTGGAGCACTTGGCAACGGTTGCAAACCTTGAGGGACCAGCATTGTTTGCTAAGTTTAGCAAGTGTGAGTTTTGGCTGCGGGAGGTTCACTTTCTTGGCCATGTGGTGTCGGAGGGAGTTAGGGTGGACCCAGCCAAGATGAGGCCGTGGCATCGTGGGCGAGGCCAACCAACGTTTTGAGATCCGTAGTTTCTTGGCTGGCGGGGTCTATCGTCGTTTTGTCGAGGGTTCTCCGTTTGGCGCTCTATGACAGCGTTGACTCGAAGGGCGTGAAGTTTGATTGACGGACAAGGCCGCGGGCTTTGAGACTCTAAAACCCGTTTGACCACCGCACCTGTGTTGAGGTTGCCAGGGAGGATATTCCAAGAGGTGTCTGTGATGCGTCCGGGGTTGGTTTGGGGGTGTGCTTATGCAGGGGCACGGTGTGGTAGCTATGGGTCAAGGCGTGAAGCCTCATGAGCAGAATTATCTACTCATGACCTTGAGTTAGCTGCGTCACTTCGCCACAAGAGTTGGCAGACTACCTCTGGGGGAAAAGTTTGTGGTGTTCTCGGATCACAAGAGCCTTAGACATCTTTTACTCGAAGGACTTGAATTTGAGGCAAAGGAGATGGGTGGAGTATTTGCGGACCTTTGATTTTACTCTTGCCTATACCCGGGCAAGGGTAATGTTGTGGCTGATGCTTGAGCGAGAAAAGGGAAAGCCGAGGTGGCCGTGAGAGAGTGGAAGGGATGGAGCGGTTGGCGACGTTGCAGCTGCCTCGTTGTTCGTGATGGTGAGACGGCCTGCGTCCTTTGGTGGTAGTGCCGAGTTGTACCGGCGCGTCCGGGAGGAACAACTGGGTGACATTGAGTGTGAGGTTCTCGTGCCCGTATTGAGGCCGGGGAGCTATTCGGGGACTGGACAGAGGGTCCGGAGCATGAGTTGTATTTCGGGGCGGTTGGTAGTAGCTCTTCCCTCGGGGATGAGGTGATGAGGGAGTTTCACCATCTAGGGTTCTGTGCATCCGGGGTACGAAGATGTACCATGCGCTTGCGGACATTTTTGGTGGCCTGGGATGAAACGCGATGTGGCCGCCTTTGTTTCGCGGTGCCTCACGTGTCGGCAGGTGAAGGCCGAGCATCGGCGGCCGGCGGGCATGTTACCCTTGCCCAACGGAGGGAAGTGGGACCATATCGCGATGGACTTTGGACCGCTTCCACCCACCACCGGGAGGAAGGACAGATTTGGGTGATTGTGGATCACTCACAAAGTCGGCCCATTTTCTCTGTTCGCGGCGGGACTCCATTGGGACTTTGAGTCACTGACATGAACGAGATTGTGAGACCGCATGGGGTACCATCATCGGTTGTTCTGACCGGGATTCGAGGTTCACTTCCCGTTTCGGGCCGGTTTGCGGAGGCTATGGGAACCAAGCTTCACTTGAGTACGCCTTTCACCCGCGACGGACGGTCAGACCGAGCGGACGAATCGGACCATGGAGGACATGTTACGGGCCGTGTGTTAGATTTCGGGGTTCGTGGGCAACTCACCTTCCTTTGGTGAGTTTGCCTACAACAACGATTATCGCATCCATTGGGATGGCTCCTTTTGAGGCGTGTACGGACGGCCGTGTCGATCACCCTTGTGTTGGCCGAGGTAGAGAGGCAGCCCTCTTGGGGCCACAGTTGGTTCAAGAGGCTCCGAGAAGGTCAAGTTGATTCGTCGCCGTTTGTTGTCGCCTCGAGTCGGCGAAATTTATGCGGATCCGGCGGCGACCTTTGGAGTTTTCGTTGGTGATCATGTGTTCCTTCGTGTCTTCCACGACGTGGACATCGACGGTTTGGGCGGGGTTCCAAGCTATCTCCGCGGTTTATTGGTCCTTTTGCGATTCGGATCGGTAGGCCCGTGGCCTACCGGTTAGCGTACCACCGCGGGCGAGTCGCGTGCACAACGTGTTTCACGTGTCCCAGATTGAGGAAGTATCACCTGACCCCACTCACGTGATTGATGGGGGACGTTGGACACGAGATGACATGTCCGTCATGAGGCCCCTATTCGTATCCTCGATCGGCGAGAGAAGCTTTGCGTGGTCGTCTTATTCCTTTGGTTCGCGTTGTGGCAGCACCGTGGCATTGAGGAGGAGACATGGGAACGGGAGTCCGTGATGCGGAGCAGACCGGACTTGTTCGAGGACGAACAATCTTAAGCGTGGGAGGTGGTCGTTGGCCAAGGGATAGTGATGTTTCCTTGTGATGTGTTTTCTTGTTTAGTTGATGTATTTGTATTGTCTTTTAAAGACAGTGTTCTTAGTGATGTGTTTTGAGAGTGTATTCGTGTTATATGCATTATTGTGGTTATGGATTATGGTGGTACTATTATGTCTTGTTGTCGTGTGTGGTGTATGACCCATTTGGGTGTTGGGGCTTCCGGGTGGCAAATGGGTAGTTTGTGGTGTTTTCCTCGGAGTCATCTTACCCTCCTCAAAAGGTCGGTCTTGCTAGAATGTTGGCCTTCGGGGGCATTGGTGTGGTTCGTGATCATATGCTATATGTTTGATGAAAAGCCTCGTGTGAATATAGTTATGTGTATATGCCGCCAGTGTTTGAAATTATGCCTGTGAGGCCGGGCATGTTATGTGTTTGTGGAAATGCCCGTGTGGCTGGGTTTGTGAGCTTGTGGATATATGCATGCTATGTTCGAGGTTATTCCCGTGTGACTAAGCATACTTAGTGTTTGATGTTACGCCTGTATGGCCATGTGTCTGCGTGTTTGCTTGTACACCCGGTGGGTGAGCCCGGACTGTTTTGTGGAACCCGGTGGTTGTGGAAGCCCGGGGCTATTTTGTGGAACCCGGTGGTGAGGAAGCCCGGGATCGTTTTAGGGAACCCGGTGGTTGTGGAAGCCCGGGGCTGTTCTTGAAACCCGGTGGCTGTGGAAGCCCGGGAGTGTTTATGTACTAGCCCATGTATGCGTGTTTCTTTGTTATAGCTTGTAACAATATCGGTGGGATAATTGATCACGACACAAGCACTTGTACACAGGCATGTGATACCAGTGCATGGGATGGGTGGGAGACATGATCCCTACGAGCCGGTGGTTGCCACCCTCCTACCATGTTGTTTTCTTTTCGAACCTACGGGCGTTAGGGGGACCCCAAGGTGGAAGACCTTATTTATTTAATTTGTTTATGTTATTTTTATTATGAGAATCGATGTAACCAGTGGGGAAAGGATTTTGTTGTAATAAACTGGATTGGATTGCTTTTAATGAATATTACTTTCTTGAATGTTGTGGATGTTTAAAATGTTAAATTCTTGTTTTGTATCCTACCCCTTTGCCCTCCGTGTGGGTAAAAGGGAGTCACGTACCGTTTCCTCGGATTGGAAATCCGGGCGTGACAATATGGTATCGAGCATGGTCTAGTTGCCTAGGGTAGTGGGCGGACTTGGTTATCTTGAGTCCTTTGGAGGAGCCCGGAGGGACAGCCCGATCAACATGGTCCTCTTTGAGCCTCCAAGGTGTACTTGGGGTAGTCCGGTCTTGTAGAGGATTTGCATGCATTGGCATTAGGGCCTAGTTGCATTTCTCGTGAATGTATGCTAAACCGTGGATAAAATCGTATGATTAAGTGAAATGTGCAACTCGATTTGTTTGGCAATGTGTCAACGGGCAATGTGATTGATGCAATGTAGTGTGTAACATCACGTGATAGTGGAATTGATCAAGTGGGGGTAGAGGTAGGACGCGATAGATTATAAAATTGTTTTGACGTTGTCTTTTACTATGAAGAGAATGCCGCCGAGGAGAGTGACACGTGCGTCCGGGGCAGTGGCCGAGAGTCATGCCCATGAGGGTCGGGACGGGACCATCCGTTGGAGGGCATGCGTTGTTACCGGCACACTGCAAGAAGGCATCCGGCTGGAGGTACGAGAGCTACGGAGGGACTCCGGCAGACGTTCGGGAGGAGGTGCGCCGTGAGATGGCAGACACAGGTGGTGCCACCACCACCACCACCGACGAGAGCCGCCTCGTGAGCGTGAGAGTTCGCCGGGTGGTGTCGACCCGTGCAGAGGATGACGTGGTGACACGGTTCCGAAAGGAACAACCTCCGCGATTTAAGGGGGAGAAGATCCTGTGGTAGCCGAGCAGTGGTCGAGGCGGATGAGCACGTGTTCTCCTTTCTCCTGCCCGGGAGGAGGATAAGGTGCGGCCCGGCACGGCAGTGGAGGGGGACGCTTGGAGGGTGGACGAGGTCGGGGAGCCGTGCGCAACTCATGTTTTGGGAGGAGTTCTTCAACTCTTCCAAGACGAGTCTTCCCGGAATCGGTGAGATGGCAAAAGAGGGAAGAATTTGCGCTGAGCGGGGATCCAAGACGGTGAATAGAGCGGGAGTTCCGAGATTGAGTAGGTTTGCTCCTGAGTGTGGTAAGGGAGGACCGAAGGCCCACAAGTTCACTCGGGTCTTAGGCCAGCCCTTAGGGAGAGGGTGGCGATTCTACGCTGAAGACCTAGCGAGGGGTGGAGACGGCCCGTATAGGCGAGAGGAACCGGATGAGGGAGGCGGGCCCATCGGGGCGCGCCAGTGCAGAGTGGGCTTGATCGAGATGCAGGGTCCAAGAGGCTCGGGACGGAGGAGAGGGATAGCGTCCTTCCAGACAGGGACAGACATGGTGAACCCAGGGGAGGTCTAGCTTTGGCGGTGGCAGGGCGGTCCAGCGGGGTCTCCCCGCGGTGTGCTGCGAGGGGAGCAAGGCCACTTGAGAAAGGAGTGTCCAAAGAGAGACCGGAAATGCCATGATGTGGACGAGAGGGCCATCCGAGCCGAGTTGCCGGAGTGGCAACAGGGGAGTTGGAGGCACGACATCCGACAAGGAGGATGCGGGCCGGCTGCACCGAGAGACCACTCGCAGGTGGCAGGCCGCCAAGCAGATCCGGTCGACCCGACCTCGGGGAGGCCGAGCGGCAGCGGACCGAGCGGAGGCAACCTTAGCGGGAAGCGTCCAGTGAGTGAGCCGACAAGTGGCACGGGCCAAGGAAGGGTGTTTGCGGCTGGAGGCGACATACCGAGAGGAGGCCGAGCTACCACCCCCACCACCAGGGTGGAGCGACCATCGGTGGTAGAGGTACCCTCTGATCTCCGTACCTTAGCTTCGTTCTTTTCGATACGGGTGCACGTGTTCGTTTGTTGCCGAGCCTGTGATAGATAGTTTGGGGTTAGCTCGTGTGGAGGCCGCGAGGCCCCTAGTGTGGAGTTCCGGTGGGAGGCATGAGAGGTACGACGAGGTGTCGTGACTGTGTGTTAACCATAGGAGAGGTGGAGTCGCGTTTTGACTTGCATGTGATGCCTTTGAGGGCTTTGACCCGATCTTGGGTATGGATTGGCTTATGGCTTTCCAGCCAAGATAGATTGTTATCGGCGGCGTGTGTCCTTGGACACCCGCGGGGACCTCTTGCACCCCGCAGGGGGAGTGGGATTGTGAGGCGAGTCGGGCCGGGCCGGTGTTGGACCGTGGGGTGCCATCCCACGGGTTGGCAGCCCCGACCTTTGCCGAGGAGGGTAAGGTGGAAAAGAGGGTGTGGCCCGTCGTTGTGGACCAATTTCAGGATGTTTTTCCGAGCGGTTGAGGAGTTGCCACCTAAAAGGAGGTGGAGTTCACCATCGAGTTGGTGCCGGGGACAGTCCAATTTCCCAAGTAGCGTATCGTATGGGGCCACCGAGCCGAGGAGCTCGGAGGCAAATCGAGGAGTGGTGGGCCAGGGGTATATCGGACCGAGTACCTCACCTTGGGGTGCTCCGGTGCTCTTGCTAAGAAGGCCGATGGCACGCCGTCTCCGCATCGACTAGGAAGCCGAATCGTGGTCGTGAAGAACAAGTACCCGTTGCCTCGGATAGATGACCTGTTTGACCAATCGAGTGGGGCCCGTGGTTTTCCAAGATAGATTTACGGTCGGGGTATCACCAGCTCGGGGTTAGGGAGGAGGACATCCCTAAGACGGCTTTTCGGTGCGGTATGGGCATAGAGTGGGTATGATGCCTTTGGGCTCACTAATGCGCCACGGTTCATGCATTTGATGAACCAAGTCTTTGCCCCATACTTAGACTCGTTCGTGGTGGTGTTTATCGACGATATCTTGGTGTATTCCAAGACCGAGAGGGAGCACGTGGAGCACTTGGCAACAGTGTCGCAAACCTTGAGGACCAGGGCTTGCTAGTTAGCAAGTGTGAGTTTTGCAGGAGGTTCACTTTCTGGCCATGGTGTACCGAGGGAGTTAGGGTGGACCCCCAAGATGAGGCCGTGGCATCGTGGGCAAGGCCAACCACGTTTTGAGATCCGTAGTTCTTGGCTTGGCGGGGTCATCGTCGTTTGGAGGGGTCTCCGTTGCGCCGCCTATGACGATGACTGAAGGGCGTGAAGTTTGAGTGGACGGACAAGGCCGCAGGCTTGAGACTCTCAAAACCCGTTTGACCACCCCCCGTGTCGAGGTCCTAGGGAGGATATTCCGTATGAGGTGTCTGGATGCGTCCAGGGTGGTTGGGGTGTGTGCTAGCAGGGGCACGGGTGGTAGCATGGGTCAAGGCGTGAAGCCCCATGAGCAGAATATCCTACTAGACCTTGAGTAGCGTCATCTTGCCCCGAAGAGTTGGCAGACTACCTCTTGGGGGAAAAGTTTGTGGTGTTCTCGGATCACAAGAGCCTTCAGACATCTTTTACTCGAAGGACTTGAATTTGAGGCAAAGGAGATGGGTGGAGTATTTGCAGACCTTTGATTTTACTCTTGCCTATACCCTGGGCAAGGGTAATGTTGTGGCCGATGCATTGAGCGAAAAGGGAAAGCCGAGGTGGCCGTGAGAGAGTGGAAGCCGATGGAGCGCTTGGCGACGTTGCTGGGCGGCCCGTTGTTCGTGATGGTGAGACAGCCCCGCGTCCTTTGGTGGTAGTGCTCGAGTTGTACCAGCCGCGTCCGGGAGGAACACTGGGTGACATTGAGTGTGAGGTTCTCCGTGCCCGTATTGAGGCCGGGGAGCTATCTGGGGACTGGACGAGGGTCCCGAGCATGAGTTGTCATTTCGGGGCGGTTGGTAGGCTTCTTCCCTCGGGGACGAGGTGATGAGGGAGTTTCACCATCTAGGGTTCTGTGCATCCAGGGGGTACGAAGATGTACCATGCGCTTCGCAACATTTTGGTGGCCCGGGATGAAACGCGATGTGGCCCCCTTTGTTTCGCGGTGCCTCACGTGTCGGCAGGGAAGGCGAGCATCGCGGCCGGCGGGCATGTTACCCCTTGCCCAAGCGGAGGGAAGGGGACCAATCGCATGGACTTTGGACGGCTTCCACCCACCACGGAGGAAGGACATGATTTGGGTGATGTGGACGACCACAAGTCGGCCCATTTTCTTGTTCGCGAGCGGACTCCATGGGGACTTTGAGCACCGACATGAACGAGATGTGGCCGCATGGGGTACCATCACGTTGTCCGACCGGGATTCGAGGTCACTTCCCGTTTCGGGCCGGTTTGCGGAGGCTAGGGAACCAAGCTTCACTGAGCAGCCTTTCACCCCGCGACGGACGGTCGCCGAGCGGACGACGGACCATGGAGGACATGCGGGCCCGTGTGTTGATTTCGGGGTTCGGGGGCACTCACCTCCTTTGGTAGAGTTTGCACAACAACGCTATCGCATCCATGGGATGGCTCCTTTGAGGCGTTGTACGGACGGCCGTGTCATCACCCTTGTGTTGGCGAGGAGGAGGGCAGCCCTCTTGGGGCCACAGTTGGTTCAAGAGGCCCGAGAAGGTCAAGGATTCGTCGGCGTTTGTTGTCCTCGAGTCGCGAAACAGCGGACAGCGGCGGCGACCTTTGGAGTCGTTGGTGATCAGTGTTCCTTCGTGTCTCACGACGTGGACATCGACGGTTTGGGCGAGGTCCAGCTATCTCCGCGGTTTATTGGCCCTTTTGAGATTCCGGATCGTGTAGGGCCCGAGCCTACCGGTTAGCGTTACCACCGCGGCCGAGTCGAGGCACAACGGTTTCCGGTCCCGTTGAGAGATCACCCCGACCCCACTCATGTGATTGATGGGGGACGTTGGACAGAGGAGACAGTCCGTCATTGAGGCCCCTATCCGTATCCTAGATCGGCAAGAGAAACTTTTGCGTGGTCGTGCTATTCCTTTGGTTCGCGTCTGTGGCAGACCGGGCATGAGGAGGAGACATGGGAAAGGGGGTATCCTCCCCTTGCCCTCCGTGTGGGTAAAAGGGAGTCACGCACCGGTTTCCTGGGTGGAAACCGGGCGTGACAATATGGTATCGGCATGGTCAGTTGGCCTAGGTAGGGGCGGACTTGGTTATCTTGAGTCCTTTGGAGGAGCCCGGAGGGACGCCGACACATGGTCCTCTGAGCCTCCAGGTGTACTGGGGTAGTCCGGTCTTGTAGAGGATTTGCTGCATGGCATTAGGGGCACTAGTTGCAACTTGTGAATGATGCTAAACGTGGATAAAATCATATGATAAGTGAAATGTGCACTCTGATTTGTTTGGCAAGTGTCGAATCGGGCATGTGATTGATGCAATGATGTGTGTAACATCACGGATAGGGAATTGATCAGGGGGGGTAGAGGTAGACGCGAAGATTATAAAATTGTTTTGACTTGTCTGCTTACTTAGTGAGAAGAATGCCGCCGAGAGAGGACACGGCGCCGGGCGGGGCGAGGAGTCACGCCCACGGGGTCGGTGCGGGACCATCCGTTGGAGGGCAGCGTGTTCGCCCTAAAGGCATCCGGCTGGAGGTACGAGAGCTACGGAGGGACTCACAGGGGACGTTCGGGAGGAGGTGCGCCGTGAGATGGCGACAGGTGGTGCCACCACCACCACCACCAAGGGAGAGCGCCTCGTGAGCGTGAGAGTTCGCCGGGTGGTGTACCGACCCGTGCAGGATGACGTGGTGACACGGTTCCAAGGAACACCTCCGCGATTTAAGGGGGAGAAGATCCTGTGGTCAGCGGGTGAGGCGATGAGCACGTGTTCTCCTTTCTCCCGCCCCGGGAGGAGGATAAGGTGCGACCGGCACGGCATGGAGGGGGACCTTGGAGTGGTGGACGAGGGCGGGAGCCGGCGGCAACTCATGTTTTGGGAGGAGCTGCCTCTTCCAAGACGAGTTCTTCCGGAATCGGTGAGATGGCAAAAGAGGGGAAGAATTTGGCAGCTAGACGGGGATCCAAGACGGTACCTGAATATGAGCGGGAGTTCCGGAGATTGAGTAGGTTTGCTCCGGCGGTAGGGAGGACCAAGGCCCACAAGTCACTCGGGTCTTACCAGCCCCAGGAGAGGGTGGCGATTCTCCGAAGACCTATGCCGAGGGCCGGGAGACGGCCCATATAGGAGGGCCGGATGATGGGAGGCGGCCCACGGGCGCCAGCTGCGAGTGGGCTTGATCGAGAGCGGGTCCAAGAGGCTCGGACGGAGGAGGGGATACAGTTCCTTCCGCAGCGGGGACGACAGGTGAACCCGGGGAGGTCTAGCGCGGTGGCACAGGGCGGTCCCAGGGGTCTCCCACGCCGGTTCTTGCTGTGGGGAGCAAGGCCACTTGAGAAAGGAGTGTCCAAAGAGAGCCGGAAAGCCAAGATGGGACGAGAGGGGCCATCCGAGCCGAGTTTGCCGGAGTGGCAACGGGGAGGGAGGCACGACATCCAAAGACAAGGAGGATGCCGGTGCCTGCACCACGAGAGACCACTCGTGGGGCGGCCAGCCAAGCGAGATCCAGTCGGACCCGACCTCAGGGGAGGCCGGAGCGGCACGACCGAGGCCGGGGCACCTTAGCGGGAGCGCCAGGAGGAGCCGACAGTGGCACGGGCCAAGGAAGGGTGTTTTGCGCAGGCACGTACCGGAGGAGGCCGACTACCACCCCCACCACAGGGGAGCGGACCATCGGTGGAGAGGCCCTCGACTCCCGTACCTTAGCGTTTTTCGATACGGGGCATCGTGTCTTTGTTCTGAGCCCGTGATAGATAGTTTGGGGTTGCCCGTGTGGAGGCCGCGAGGCCCCTAGTTGTGGAGTCTCGGTGGGAGGCATGAAGAGGTACGACAGGTGTGTGCCGTGTGTTAACCATAGGAGAGGTGGGCTGCTTTTGACTTGCAGTGAGCCTTTGAGGGCGTTGACCCGACTTGGGTATGGTTGGCTATGGCTTTCCAAGCCAAGAAGATGTTATCGGCGGCGTGTGTCCTTTGGTACACCCGCGGACCTCTTGCACCCGCAGGGGGAGGGGAGTGAGGCAGTCGGGCCGGGCCAGGTGGACCTGGGTGCCAACCACAGGTGCGCCCGACCTTTGCGAGGAGGGAAGGTGGAAAGAGGGTGTGGCCCGCCGTTGGGGACCATTTCGGGATGTTTTTCCCGAGCGGGAGGAGTTGCCACCTAAAAGGAGGTGGAGTTCACCATCGAGTGGTGCGGGACAGTCCGATTTCCCAAGTACGATCGTATGGGGCCCCCGAGCCGAGGGAGCTTGAGGCAAAGAGGAGTGGGGGCCAGGGGATCGGACCAAGACCTCACCTTGGGGTGCTCCTGCTCTTTGCTAAGAAGGCCAGGCACGCCGTCTCGCATCGACTACGAAGTCGTCGTGGTCGTGAAGAACAAGTACCCGTTGCCTCGGATGATGACCTGTTTGACCAGAGTGGGGCCCGTGGTTTTCCAAGATAGATTACGGTCGGGGTATCACCGACTCGGGGTTAGGGAGGAGGACATCCCTAAGACGGCTTTTCGGTGCGGTAGGGCATATGAGTGGGTAGGATGCCTTTCGGGCTCACTAATGCGCCACGTTGTTCATGCATTTGTGAACCAAGTCTTGCCCCATACTTAGACTGTCGTGGTGGTGTTTATCGACGAATCTTGGTGTATTCCAAGACCGAGAGGGAGCATGGGAGCACCCGGCCACGCAAACCTTGAGGGACCACGTTGTTGCTAAGTTTAGCAGTGTGAGTTGGGCCGCGGAGGTCCTTTTTGCCATGTGGTGTCCCGAGGGAGTAGGGTGGACCCCCAAGACGAGGCCGGGCACGTGGGCGAGGCCACCAACGTTGAGATCCGTAGTTTTCTTGGCGGCGGGGTACTATCGCTTTGTGGGGTCTCCCGTTGGCGGCTCCTAGGCCGTTGACTGGAAGGGCGTGAAGTTTGAGGACCGACAGTGCCGAGGCTTGAGACTCTCAAAACCCGTTTGACCACCGCACCGGTGTCGAGGTTACCTCGGAGGATATTCCATATGAAGTGTCCGGAGCGTCCAAGGGTTGGTTTGGGGTGTGTTTAGGCAGAGCACGGGGAGCAGGGTCAAGGCCAGCCTCATGAGCGAATTATCCTACTCATGATCCGGAGTTACGGTCATTATCTTCGCCACAAGAGTTGGCGCACTACCTCTTGGGGGAAAAGTTTGTGGTGTTCTCGATCACAAGAGCCTTCAGACATCTTTACTCGGAAGGACTTGAATTTGAGGCAGAGGAGATGGGTGGAGTATTTGCGACCTTTGATTTTACTCTTGCCTATACCCGGGCAAGGGTAATGTTGTGGCCGATGCATCGAGCAGAAAAGGGAAAGCCAGGTGGCCGTGAGAGAGTGGAAGCCGATGGAGCAATTGCGACGATTGCAGCTCGGCCTGTTGTTCGTGATGGTGGGACCCCGAGTCCTTTGGTGGTAGTGCTGCGTCGTACCGCCGCGCCCGGGAGGAACACGGGTGACATTGAGCGCGAGGTCCTCCGTGCCCGTATTGAGGCGGGGAGCTATCCGGGGACTGGACGAGGGTCCCGAGCATGAGTTGTCGTTTCAGGGGCGGTTGGTAGGCTTCTTCCCTCGGGACGAGGTGACGAGGGAGTTTCACCAATCTAGAGTTCGGCATCCAGGGGGTACAAGAGTACCATGCGCTGGGCCTTTTTGTGGCCCGGGAAAACGCGATGTGGCTGCCTTTGTTTCGCGGACCTCACGTGTCACAGTGAGGTCAGCACCGGCCGGCGGGCATGCCCCTTGCCCATACAGGGAGGGGACCATCGCGATGGATTTTGGACCGGCCTTCCACTACCCTGGAAGGAAGGATATGATTTGGGTGGTTGTGGACGACCCAAGTCGGCCCATTTTCTTTGCTGTTCGCGAGCGGACTCCATTGGGACCTGAGTCAGTACTGACAGATTGAGACCGCATGGAGTACCATCATCGGTTGTCTCGACCGGGATTCGGGTCACTCCCATTTTAGGTTGCAGAGGCATGGGGACCAAGCTTACTGAGTACAGCCTTTCACCCCGAGCCGACGGCCGACAGAGAGGACGACGACTTTGGAGGACAGTCGAGGGCTTGTGTGCTGATTTGGGGTTCGTGGGCACTCACCTTCCTTTGGTGGAGTTTGCCCCAAGCTTATCAGCTCCATGGATGCCTTTTGAGGCTTGTACGGACGGCCGTGTCGGTCACCTCTTTGGACCGAGGTGGGGGCGCTCTCTTGGGGCCACTGGTTCAAGAGGCCCGAGAAGCAGTCGACGTCGCCGTTTGTTGTCGCGTCGACGAAATCTTATGGGACGGGGCGCGACCTTTGGAGTTTCTTGGTGATCATGTGTTCCTTCGTGTCTCTCCACGTCGTGGACATCGACGGTTGGGCGAGGTTCCAGCTATCTCCGCGGTTTATTGGTCCTTTTGAGATTCGGATCGTGTAGGGTCCGGGGCCTACCGGTTAGCACCACCGGCCGAGTCAGGCCAACGTGTTCACGTGTCCCATCGGAAGACACCCGACCCCACTCATGTGATTGATGGGGACTGGACATGAGGATGACATGTCCGTCGTGAGGCCCCTATCCGTATTCTAGACGGCGGAGAAGCTTTTGCGTGGTCGTGTTATTCCTTTGGTTCGCGTGTCGTGGCACCAGTGGCATGAGGAGGAGACATGGGACGGAGTCCGTGATGCATGGCGCCGACTTGTTCACTAGCGCCAGCGTGTTCATGCATTTGATGAACAAGTGTTGGATATATGATAGCCTTCAAGGGTGTGGTTCGTGATCTAAATGCTATATGTTTGATGAAAGCCCGTGTGAATAAGATGTGTATAGCCTGCCAGTGTTTAAATTATGCCGGAGAGTGCGTGTTATGTGTTTGGGAAATGCCTGTGTGGTCGGGTTTGGAGCTGTGGAATAGCATGCTAGTGTTCGAGGTTATTCCGTGTGACTAGCATACTTAAGTGTTTGAGTTACCGTATGGCCAGTGGCTGCGTGTTTGCTGTACACCCGGTGGTCGTGAAGCCCGGGGCGCCCCCCCCCCCCCTTTGTGGAACCCGGTGTCGCGGAGCCCGGGACGTTTTGTGGAACCCGGTGGTGGGAGCCTGGGACCGCTTTTTGGAACCCGGGGCCGGGGAAGCCCGGGACCGCTCCAAAACTCGCGGGGGGGGGGGCGGGGGGGTGTGAGCACCCGCAGGGCCGTGGCGCCCAGGTCGTGTGCGGGGCCCCCCCCCCACCCCCCCGGCCGCGCGGGCCCCCCCCCCCCCCCCCCCCCCCCCCGCAGAAGCCAGCCCCCCCCGGGGGCGGGCCGCGGGGCAAGCAGCGGCCCCGCCCCCCCCCCCCCCCCCCCCCCCCCCCCCCCCCCCGCCCCCCCCCCCCCCCCCCCCCCCCCCCCCCCCCCCCCCGAGGTGGACCCCCCCCAGACCCTAATTTATTTAATTTGTTTATGTTATTTTTATTATGAGGATCGATGAACCGTGGGGAAGGATTTTTGATGAAAACGTATTGGATTGCTTTTAAATCTGCTTTCTACTTTCTTGAATGTCGTGGATGTTTAAAATGTTAAATCTTGTTTTGTATCCTACCCCCTACCCCCTTGCCCTCCCTGTGGGTAGGGAGTCACCTGAGTCCTTTGGTGATTGTGCCTGAGTTGTTGTGGCGCGCGTCCGGGAGGAACGAGTTGGGTGACATTGAGTGTGAGGTTCTCCGTGCCCGTATTGAGGCCGGGGAGCTATCTGAGGGTCGGACAGAGGGTCCTGAGCATGAGTTGTCATTTCGGGGCAGGGTAGTGGCTTCTTCCCTCAGGGATGAGGTGATGAGGGAGTTTCACCAATCTAGAGTTCTTTGTGCATCCAGGGGGTACGAAGATGTACCATGCGCTTCGGGCACATTTTTGGTGGCCTAGGATGAAACGCGATGTAGCTGCCTTTGTTTCCCGGTGCCTCACGTGTCAGCAGGTGAAGGCTGACCATCAGCGGCCGGCGGGCATGTTACAGCCATTGCCCATAGCGGAGTGGAAGTGGGACCACATAGCGATGGATTTTGTGACTGGTCTTCCACCCACCACGGGGAGGAAAGATATGATTTGGGTGATTGTGGATCGACTCACAAAGTCGGCCTATTTCCTGGCTGTTCGCGAGCGGGACTCTATTGGGACCTTGAGTCAGCTGTACATGAACGAGATTGTGAGACTGCATGGGGTACCATCATCGGTTGTCTCTAACCGGGATTCGAGGTTCACTTCCCGTTTTTGGGCAGGTTTGCAGGAGGCTATGGGGACCAAGCTTCACTTGAGTACAGCCTTTCACCCTGAGACTTGTCATCACTGGTTTTCGTCCGGGCCCGTTTGGGGTGAGCTCAAACTAAACCAATGGTGAGAAATTTTAGAGTCGCCACCAACTGTTTTTGGGGTACAGTTGGATACCCTCTACTTTGAGTAGTTTTAAGTGTGTGGTCTGCGTTATCAGAGATGGGTTCGGGAGTTGGTTACGTGTAGGGAAGGATTAGCACCCCTACAGCGCCCTTTCGGTATCTAATTTAGGAGGAGGAGGTTTTTCTTTTGTTTGTACTGTCATAACTGGGTTAAGTTTCCTAAAAAGTCTATGATTTTTATTTAGCTAAGTTATTTATTAAAGTTATGGTTAAAATGGATTTATCCCAAATGTCTAAAAAGGGAATCCTAAAAATTTTGGGTTTTTGTTTTGAAGTGGAGAATGAGATCCTATGGGTTGGTTTTGGGTTTTTGGTTTTGTTTTGGAGTCCTAGAAAATGATTTTTATTATTTTCCTTTTTTTTGTTTTGTTTTGTTTTGTTTTTTTGTTTTTGAAAGACACTTGGAATACATTTTATGAAAACATTTTCAAAACATGTTATTGAAGAGATTTTTAAAAAATATTTTATTGAAAAAACGTTTTGTTTTGTTTTGTTTTGTTTTTGTTTTTTGTTTGTTTGTTTGTTTGTTTGTTTTTTTTTTTTTTTTTTTGAAAACATTTTGAAAATTATATATTGAAAACGTTTTTTAAAAAACATGTTTGTTTATTTTTTTGTGTTTTTTTTTTTTTGAGATTGAAAATGCATATATCAAAATAGATGTGGAGTGTGTGAGTGTGACATCCACAAAAATAAAATCACTCTTTTTTTCTTTTCTTTTTTTTCTTTTCTTTTTCTTCATCCTTTCCCTTTGCTCTCTCTCTTTTTTCTTTTGTTGTTTTTTTTTGTTACACTTTACATATTACACATACACATAAGAAGAAATACAAGGAAAATGCAATGGAAAAAGGTTGAAAAGCAATTACATCAAATATAGATAAACTAAAAAAAACGAAAATTAGAAATAAATGCTAAAACAAATACACCAAATATAGATACAAATCAGCTGAAAAAAAGGAGTGAAAAGATAAGGGCTGAACCAACTTTGAATCTTCTGCTTGAGCTCCCACTGATGCTGATGGTCACCACCTGCTTGGATCCAGCAAGATTTGACAACGAGGTTTGTGAGGGGGGGTTTCTTGGTATTTGGAGATAGGAGGGCTGAAGTGGGCGTGAGAGAAAGGGGACTGGAAAAGGATTAGTTCCTGTTGTATTTTTTGCTTGCTGAACATGCAGAAAAAGGGGCTGAAATTGGGATTGTTTTTGTGTTTTTTTTGTTTGCTGAAAAAAGAAGAAAAAGCTGGCGTGAGAGGAGGGAAAGAGGATGCAGGGGCGATGCTGATTGCAGAAAAACTGGGCGTTCAATCTGAGAAGATGAGGCTGGGGCGTTTCTCTCCTTTCTTTCTTCTTCAATGATCTCTCTCTTCTTTTTTTCAATGATCTCTCCACTCTGTGTTTTTTTTTGCTCTGTCTGCACTAGGATGAGGGAGGGATGAAAGGGTACAGGTTTTTTTCCTTTTTTTTTTCAACGATTTTGCTCTGTCTGTGTTTTTCTCTTCTTTTTTTTTGCGGGGATGAAGCTGGGGCAGAAGAATTTTTCTTGTGCGTGGGAGTCTCAGGCGTAATCTCCTCTCTTTTTTTTTTTTTTTGAACTGCAGACTGCATCTTAAAGAGCTGCCGAACGTTTTTTGGCTGGACTATCATTAATTGCAGCATTTAATGCTGCAATTATTATTTCCAGCTCTTGTGCAATCTGTTGGGTGCATTATTATTTCCAGCTCCATTAATTTGCATATCAGTGTTTGGTCGGGTAGACAGTGTGCGGGAAAAGGGGAACTCGTGATTTGCCTTTTTGCATTTGTATTTTAGCAGCACATGTGACCGACAGGTATTAAAATGATGCTTTGTCAGATGGCCAGCACATAAGACAAGTCCCGTGAACGACCAGTGAGAGGAAAAAAGGAAACCCGTGAGAAAAAGTCGACGCGAGAAGCCAGCGAAAAAAAGAATCAGCGAAGGCAGAAAGGGTCGGAGGTTCGAAGTGTCGGCAGGTCGGAGCGTCGGCAGGTCGAAGTGTCGGCAGTGAGGCTTTGAAGGTCGAAGGGTCGGAGGTGGAAGGCGTACGGGTTCCGCGGGTCGAAGGCGCCGCAAGTCGGTGTCGCGGTTCGAAGTGTCGGCAGCGAGGCTTCGAGGGTCGAAGGCGGAAGGCGTACGGGTTCCGCGGGTCGAAGGCCGGAGTGTCGGCAGGGTCGGAGGCTTCGAGGCTTCGAGGCTTCGGGGTTTCGAGCTTCGGGACTTAGGGGCTTCGAGCTTCGGGGCTGCGAGGCTTCGGGGCTTCGAGGCTTCGAGCTTCGGGGCTGCGAGGCTTCGGGGCTTCGAGGCTTCGAGCTTCGGGGTCAATGGGTCGAAGTGTCGGCAGGTCAACGGTCAACCCCATTTTTTTTTAACTTTTAATTACCTTTTTACCCCCACCAAAAATGCAAAAATGTATGACCTTCCAGGGATTGTTCGAGGAGATCCGTATTCGCCTACATAGGCATTTTGAAGAGTTTCGCTTGATCACTTTTGCGGGCAGGTTGACCAGGGGCATTGACCGTCTTTTGGCGAGTTTGCCTTTTTCCAACGAAAGTTGTTTTGGCCATAACTTCTTCATTTTAAGTCCGATTTGAGCTCGGTCAAGTGCGTTGGTCTCCAATTTTCATCCTCTATCACCTGGTGTTGGTCTTGGGGTGCTTCAAGGACTTATAGCAGAAGTCATTAATTTTAAACTCCCCCATCCGTGTCAATTGTATCCATCTCGTGCAGATTGGGGTAGACCATTCCTTGGAAGTATGGGATCATTGTGGACCTGTTCAACAAGGTATATGGCATGGGCAGAAAGGTATATCAAATGGGGTTAGTATGTCCAACCCGGACAAAATGGGGTCCAACAAGACTGACGGCCAGACAGAGAGGATGAATCAGACGTTAGAGGACATGTTACGGGCCTGTGTGTTAGATTTTGGGGGTTCGTGGGCAACTCACCTTCCTTTGGTGGAGTTTGCCTATAATAACAGTTATCAGGCATCCATTGGGATGGCTCATTTTGAGGCGTTGTATGGGCGGCCGTGTCGATCACCTTTGTGTTGGACCGAGGTGGGGGAGACAGCTCTCTTGGGACCGCAGTTGGTTCAAGAGGTTACCGAGAAGGTTAAGTTGATTCGTCAGCGTTTGTTATCAGCTCAGAGTCGGCAGAAATCTTATGCGGATCAGCGGCGGCGACCTTTGGAGTTTTCTGTTGGTGATCATGTGTTTCTTCGTGTTTCCTCACGTCGTGGACATCGACGGTTTGGGCGAGGTTCCAAGCTATCTCCGCGGTTTATTGGTCCTTTTGAGATTCTGGATCGTGTGGGGCCTGTAGCCTACCGGTTAGCGTTACCACCGCGGCTGAGTTGAGTGCACAACGTGTTTCACGTGTCCCAGTTGAGAAAGTATCACCCTGACCCCACTCATGTGATCGATTGGGGGACATTGGACATTGAGGATGACATGTCCGTTGTTGAGGCCCCTATCCATATCCTAGATCGGCGAGAGAAGCTTTTGCGTGGTCATGCTATTCCTTTGGTTCGCGTGCTGTGGCAGCACCGTGGCATTGAGGAGGAGACATGGGAACGTGAGTCCATGATGCGTGAGCGACCTGGACTTGTTCGAGGACCGAACACTCTTAAGCGTGGGAGGTGGTGTTGGCCAAGGGATAGTGATGTGTTTTCTTGTATTAGTTGTGTACGATTTGGTGTATTTGTATTGTCTTTTAAAGACATGTGTTCTTATTTGTGATGTGTTTTGAGATGTGTATTTGTGACATGCGGACATGTGTTATATGCATTATTGTGGTTATGGATTATGGTGGTACCTTGTTATGTGCTGTTATGTGTTGTGCGCGGTGTATGACCCATTTGGGTATTGTGGCTCGCCGTGTGGCAAATGGGTAGCTTGTGTTTGTTTTCCTCGTATGTCATTTCTTTTCGAGGACGAAAAGTCTTAAGGGGGAGAGGATGTAATGACCCGTGTGTAACCCGTGTGTAAGAAGTTAACCACAAACACCTTGGATGTTGGTGCACAAGTTTGAGGTAAGAGAGGAGCCCAAGAGGGGACTTTTGGGAGGTGCATGTGTCAAGCGATAGCGTACATTTATGCCCTAGGAAGATGATATGCGTTCTACGGCGGTTTTAAAGCTGTTTTGGCTGATCTTGGAGCTCACTTTTGACCTAGTAGATGGCCTCAAACAATTGGCGTGCAAGAACAAAAGTTTCTTAGAATGAGGTCCTCTATCTACCACAGAAATTTCAGAGCATTTGGAGCTGCACGTGAATTCACCCATTTCACGTGCAAGCATATTTTTGCTTCTCAGACCTCTACAAGATGCCAGGAGGCTTGGGGTGAAGTTTGAGTGCATTTGGAGCTGCACGCCAATTGGGGAATTGGCGTTCAAATTGGCGTGTAGGCATGTTTTTGCATGGTTACCTTGGTTTTGTCATTCTAATCATCTTTTCCCAAAGGACCATGTTGGAATTGTGAATATTTTGGTGTGTATGGATGTGGAAAGGTCATAGCTTGTTCCATCAAAACTACGTCGTTTTGATGTTGGGATTCACTTAATCAAAACTACGTCGTTTTGATGATGTGTTGTCTATATAAGGAGGAGAAGCCCCTTTGTTTTAGGTTTAGGGTTTGTTGCTCCACCAGCCGTCGCAGAGAGAGAGAGAGAGAGAGAGAGGGAAGGAGAGCTTCTGGTGGCTGCCGGAGCGTCTTGCATGGGTGGTCGGAGTCTTGCATGGAAGCGGGAGCAGGAGAACATACAAGGTAGGGGTTCTGTTCTTCCTAAATCCTCCTCTGTCCTAGGGTTCTAGGGCAGATTGTAGAGTTATATCTGTTTATATATACATATGTAATCCATATAGGTGTGATCTCTTATATGGATGTTGGCCTTCAGTGGCATTTTGGTGTGATTCTGTTGTTACATGCTATATGTTCGATGAAATGCCTGTGTGAATATAGCTGTGTGTATATGCCCATTACGTGTTTGGTAATATGTCTGTGTGGCTGGACTTGGGTTTAGTGTATGTATGTATGATGGGTGTTTGTTCTATGGCCTGAATGGCTGGGTTTGTGCACTTGTGAACGGGTGCACACCAAGTGATTGGTTTTATGCTTGAGTGACCGTGGTGTGTGTTGTGTGCATGACTGTGCTATCTGGCCTGAAGAGGCGGTTAAACTACTTTGCCTGAGAGGCGGTTAAACTAGTGGCCTGAAGAGGCGGTTAAACTACTTTGCCTGAGAGGCGGTTAAATCGATGGCCTGAAGAGGCGGTTAAACTACTTGCTTGAGATGTGTTTTGTTAGCCAGTGTGGGTGGGGGCTGGGGTTACGCCCACTTGTGTGATGTTTTATTTTCTTTTTCTTAATCTTGTCACGTCACTACACCTGTGCACATGCATGTAGCCGCTAGGAGCATGGGAAGGGTTGGGGAGACTTGATCCCTACTGAGCTGTGGTTGCTCACCCCTCCTACTGTGTTTGCTTGTTTTCCAGGGACTTACAGGCGTTAGGTGGATACACCAAGGTGGAAGACCATAATTATTTTACTCTCTTCCATTTATGTTTTGTTTTTTTATGGGAATTGATGTAACCCCAGTGGGGATGGGATTGGAAAGGATTTTGCTGAAATAAACTGGTTTGGATTGCTTTTATGAACATTACTTTCTTGAATGTGTTGTGGATGTTTAAAATGTTAAATTCTTGATTTGTATCCTAACCCCTTTGCCCTCCGTGTGGGTAAAAGGGGAGTCACGTACCGGTTTCCTCGGGTTAGAAATACAGGGCGTGACAGGCAGATCGCCGGGAAGCAACAGGAGGACGAGCCATCGTGTGCGCCAGGTCCGCGAAGGAGGTAGACAATGAATGGACGGACGAGGCGACGAGATCCATTTTCTGCTCCATTGAAGTGGAGGAGTCAATGAGAGCGGAGAGGAGTTGGGCGCCGAGTGCATCAACCTTGGCGGCGATGGCGGAAATTTGGGCTCTTTAAGCCTGGGCGTGCCGGTCCAGCTGGGCGGAGAGCACGGCGTTGGAGTGAACCGTGCCATACGAGGCACGCCGAAGGACCAACTCCGGAGCTTTGGAGGACTCCCCCGCATGAACAGGAGCAGGAGTGCATTGGGCAGAGGAGTCCGTAGGAGTATCAGCAGCAGCAGCAGCAGAAGGGGCATCTGGAGCATCAGAGGCATCCGGAGCAGCTGACCTGCTTTGACCAGAAAGGTCAACCACGGGAATGGCGGCAGCAGGAGAAGAGGGGCCAGCCTTAGCTGGACAAGGACCCCGGGCGGAATGGACTGGGCTGGAGGGAGTAGTGAACGCCACATCTGGAATAGAGGCCGGCGTAAGAAAGCCGTGATCCAAGTTCCAGATGATCATTGTCTCCGGGGATTGGGTATGTCGTGTGTAAAACACCCAGAGATTGTTGTCAGGAATGGAGGCGGTGTGGGCAAGGCTAAAACGGAGCCATAGGTCCGTTACGGTGTCGGCGGAGAGATGGTCAAGGTAATCTCGGGGTTGAGGTAGGGGAGGCAAAGGGGCTTCCGGAGAAGAGGCCAGGACATCAGCAGTGGCGGCCGCAACAGCGGTATCAACCGCGGCAGCAACAGCGGAGGAGGAGGGAGTGGGGACATCCGCAGCAGAGGGGGCTGAGGAAACAGCTTTAGGGGCACTGCGCTGAGATGGCCCCGCAACCTCGGATGGGTCGGCACGAACGCTGTGCTGGGAGGCCCGAGAATGAGAAGGTCTCGCAACGGACCGAATCCGGGAGGATCGGGGTGCAGAATCGACGTCGGGGGCTTGGGCGTCGGAGGGGTCACCAACGGAACTGCCTTGTTGTTCCGAGGCAGGGAGTATGCGGAGAGCTACAGATGGTCGGCGGGCTGTCATGTTCCCATCCGGCGTAAGATAACGAAGGTAATAAGCCGGAGGAAATGGAACAGCATCATATCGGGCGAAATGGTCCGGATTAAGATGCCGGAAGACAATGCTGAGGATGCGCCCGAAGGAACGGTTCTTGGGACCATTTTGCAGCAACCGAAACAAGAACATCCCCCAATCCATCGGAAGACCTTCAAAAACGCCATACATGGCCAGGAGAAGGTCATACGGAACGGAGTCGAGGGCGGAGGTGCGAGCCAGTAAGCATCGACTTAAGATGGTCGCCATACAGCGATAGCGACCTTGGAAGGATTTCACCTTGTATTTCTTGCCTTTTTGGGTGCAACCCATAGAAGCCGCCATTGGATCGGCATCTGGGCGCTGTGGTTCACCAAGAGGTAGGTGGAGAGCAGCGCGGAGAACGGCCGGAGTGATGGTGATGGATTCACCGCGGACATAGGAGAGTATAGAATCGGTGGTGCAGCGAATCCGTTGGTAATACTCAATGATGTCTTCGATAAGAAGATTGACGGGATTGGAGATCAAGTTGAGTATATGCGAGGCTTCAAGGAGAGGGCGAAGCTGGAAAAACCAATCCGGAGGATTAGAGACAGCATTCCAATCAACCAGATGGCCAGGATTAACGCCGGAAAGAGAGATTCTGGGTGCCATTGCAAATGAAATTTGAAGGACAAGAGGAAAGGTGAGGTCTTGGCGATGGAAGGAGCAACGAGAGGTTTAGGGATTTGAAATGAGCAATACTCGTGCTTCGCAGGAATGATCAGAACATATAAGACCGAATCCGCAAATGTCAGTGGGTCTAGGAATTAGCGAGTGAAACAGGGACCAGCTTGACAGGCTGATGTCATTAGTCTGGATATCGATGCGCCTCCGAATGAAACGATGTCGTGGATACCGCATGACTAAGTAAGTGTAACAGCTGGTTGCCATCCAGAGAAGTGTGTGTGCATCCCGAGATTTGCATTTAATGAATCATCATGATTCCTCCTCAAAAGCACGCGACATATAGGAAGACTTGGATCGTCGCAATTAGACTGTGTCAGGAGTCCGGAGGAATGAACCGACAATCATCCGGAGTAAATAATAGTCGAGGAAGAGTATCCAGATGAAAAGTAGACCGTGTCCGTAGTATACAAAGTTCGGTGAGAGAGTAAAGTAGATTCCTTTGCAGTCAATAAGTCGAAGAGAAGAGAAGTACCACAACACTTCAAATCCAAGACTATGGGCTAGATTGATCGATACGGTTGCAAAGAGAATCTGAACGTGTAGCTAAAAAATGAACTGAAAATACAAAAGCTTAACAGGCAAGGATTAGTACGGATTAGGGAAAATAATCAGTGAAAAACGACATAATCCGAACTAATGAGAAACAGAACTTATGCATTACTAAGCATGTGAGAGACATATACATACGTGAGAATGATCAATATTACTGAATCAGGGCATATGTCAGATAACAATACACAAGTTCATATAGGTCAACATAGCGAAACTGTCTTGCTGAACAACGTAGCTAAGATTAATTAAAGATCATATGATTTGGCCAACTTAGGATTCATGAGTGAAAAATGAGGAAGCGAACACATGTCAAAAGTAAGCAGGTGATTAGCCGATTAAAATGCATGGTTGAAGAAAGAAAAATACATCCAAGCAGGCCACTTTTCTGATCCAAAACAGCATGTCTTGTCAGATCCGGAAGTAAAAGTTTAGAGGAGGGAGTATCCGAGACATATTAGGGGTTCATTACTGCTCCCCCGTAGATCATTTAATCCTCTCAATGAAAAGCTCCCCCTCAAATAGACAGCTAGGAAAGAGGTCATGAGACATATACGGGGGTATTACTGAATAATATATAGAGCATTTTCTCCCCCGTAGATTGTGCAATCCTCTCAGTTGACATTTCCGATTTGTAGAATTCAGCACTGTCTATCTTATTAGAAAACTATACTTCAGAAGCTGACCAGACTTGCGATTGAGTATTCATTCACCAGGCATTCCGAGCTAACCCATTTCATTTCTTCAACTATACATGTTAATAGAGTAATCTAAATGAACATGCTATTGTCATGTGGTGATTAGTGGAAATTAAGATCATGAAACCAGAAGGAGGTAAATCATATAAACTTTAATCATGTTAGCTTAAACGACTTCAGTCGGGAAACGCAAGCATCCTCCCATAATGAAGTTGATATTAATATCAGAAGCATGAAGCCGTTGATCAGTAAGTATGATCAGCATTAAAATCAGTATGTATCTTCCACTTTCAATAAAAGGACAATGCATGTTCTGATAGTAAGTATACTGTTGGGCAAATTAAAGGTGAAACTATGCAGAAAAGTCGAGCATACCTAAACGGAAGAGTAGTTCAGAGAATCTTGCATCAGGTAGGGGCTTTGTAAAAATGTCGGCCAGTTGATCTTCAGTAGCAACGTGTTCCAGTGAGATGTGACTTTTAAGAACATGATCACGTATAAAGTGATACCGGACTTCAATATGCTTCGTCTTAGGTTGCATGACAGGATTGTTGCTGATAGCAATAGCGCTAGTGTTGTCGCAGTAGAGTGGAATAGATGGCATGTTGAAACCGTAGTCAGTAAGTTGACTTTGCATCCAGAGTAGCTGTGCGCAGCAACTCCCAGCAGCTATATATTCCGCTTCAGCAGTAGAGGTTGATACGGAATTTCGCTTCTTCTTACGAACCATGAAATTAATCTATTTCCAAGAAATTGACATATACCACTTGTGCTCTTCCCGTCGATGCGACATCCAGTGAGTCGGCATCGAGTATCCGGATAAGGTGAAGTTGGACTCCTTTGGGTACCAAAGTCCCAAATTCATCGTTCCCTTGAGATACCTTAATATCCGTTTAACATGAAGCATATGTGACTCCTTGGGATTCGCCTGGTATCGTGCCCAGATGCAAGTTGCAAACATAATGTCTGGGCGACTTGCTGTAAGATACAACAAGGATCCGATCATCCCTCTGTAGTCAGTCACATTTACTGATATGCCGTCAACATCCGGATCTAACTTGGCACTGATAGGCATGGGAGTTTTGACGGGAGATGAACCTTCCATACCAAACTTCTTAATAAGATCGCGAGTGTACTTAGCTTGATTAATGAAGATTCCTTCCTTTAATTGTTTAACTTCTATTCCAAGGAAGTAGGACAATTCTCCCATCATGCTCATCTCAAACTTGCCTGTCATCAACTTAGCAAACTCTTCACAAAGCTTCGGATTCGTTGATCCGAAAATGATATCATCCACGTATATTTGTACGATCAGAGTGTGTCCTTTCTCTTTTCGTAGAAATAGGGTGGTGTCTATCTTCCCTTTTTGGAAGTTGTGAGCAAGTAGGAATTCCGACGAAGTGTCGTACCAGGCTCTTGGAGCTTGCTTCAAACCATATAAAGCTTTCCGAAGCTTGTAGACAAGATGTCCTGCCTTAGGTTCAATGAAGCCGAGAGGTTGTTCAACGTACACCTCCTCTTGAAGATCTCCATTCAGAATGCGCTCTTGACGTCCATTTGATAAACTATGAAGTTTTCATATGAAGCATACGCCAGTGAAACATTCGGATTGCCTCAAGTCTTGCTACCGGAGCAAAGGTCTCATCATAATCTATTCCTTCTTCTTGACGATATCCTTTGGCTACCAGCTGGCTTTATTCCTGGATTACTATTCCATCCGTATCAAGCTTGTTCCGGAACACCCATTTAACGCCAATGACTTGCTGAGACTTAGGCCTTGGTACTAAGGTCCACACATTATTTCTCTTAAATTGATTCAGCTCTTCTTACATGGCTTCTATCCAATTTGAATCCTGAAGAGCTTTATCTACCACCTTTGGTTCTATTTGAGATAGAAAACACGAGTAAAGACTCATGTTGGAGGTGGCTGCTCTTGTTCTTACACCAACAGTAGGATCACCAATCACTTGTTCTGAGGGATGGTTTCGGGTCCATCTGTAATTCTGTGCATGTGATGGATGATCTTGAACAATTTGAAGCTCTTCCAGATTAGGTGGTTCAGTTGCATCCGCTGGTTGAGCTTCGTCCGGACTAGATGTTTCCGTATTGAAAGGTACGGTTGAACTAGAAGGTTCTTCAACACTGTTTCTTTCAGTGTTAACTAGTCCAGACGGACTTGAAGGTGCTCCAACATTTTGGATATCCGTAGGTGTATGTCCGAAGCTAAATGGTAATCCGGAGTCCGAGTCATCCGTAGCATCATCCATATAATTTCGTTATGCTTCGCTGATGCCACGTGGTTGGTTAAGATGTGTAACAGGAACATTCATAAAATTCGAATAATTGACGTTGCTATCCATGACCTGCACATTAGAACTTGAAGAACCGACTTTTGACCAATCAAGGTTAGCTTCATCAAAAGTCACATGGATAGATTCTTCAACTTTGAAAAGTTTTCTATTGAAGACCCGATAAGCCTTGCTATGTAATGAGTACCCGACAAAAATCTCATCATCAGATTTTAGTTCAAATTTATTCCGGGTGTTTTTGCCATTTATCAATATATAGCAAGTACACCCAAAAGCTCTGAAATGTGAAATTGAAGGTTTTCGTCCTCTCCACATCTCATAGGGTGTTTTCATGGTAGATTTATTTATTAGAGTTCGTTTCGAACATAGCAGGCGGTGGACACAGCTTCAGCCCATAGGCGAGAGGAAGCGTTGCCCCTGCTAACATGGATCTACCAGCTTCAACTAAAGTACGATTCTTGCGCTCGCCTACTCCATTTTGTTGTGGAGTTCTGGGAGCAGAGAAGTCATGTTGTATGCCCTGTTCAGAACAATATGATCTCATTTCTGAAAAGTCAAATTCTGTACCATGATCACTCCTGATGCACTTTATGCTCAGTCCTTGTGAGTTGATTATCCAGTTGAAGAGATCTACTAGATGCTCAAAAGTTTGATCCTTTGATTTCAGGAACATCACCCATGTGTATCTTGGTGAAATCATCGATAACCACTAGGGTATATCTCGCACCAACTAGTGACGGAACAGATATAGGACCACATAGGTCCATATGAAGAAGTTGTAGAGGAGCAGTTATTGAATTAACTGATTTGCTCTTAAAGCTATGTTTGGTCTGTTTGCCCAGTTGGCATTCTCGACAGAGAGAGTCTCTGGAGAACTTGAGTTTAGGTAGACCAGTGACAAGATCAAGTGACGCTAATTTAGACAAAGTCTTAAAGTTTAAATGTGCGCATCGCTTGTGCCTATAGCCAATGTCTTCATCTCGATGCTTTAGTGAGGAAGCATACAGGGTCGAAGAATTATTTCTTAAGATCACCGAGTAAATGTCCCCATCTCTTGATCCGGATAACTTAACATCTCCTGGATAAGTTTTCTCTTCTCGTACAGGTGTTGGACAAAAAGGAAACAGTAAATCCTTTGTCACATAAATTACTGACACTTAGCAAATTATGCTTTAAACCTTCGACTAGTGCAACTCTAGTGATTGATACACAGCCGTTAGTTAAGGTGCCATACCCGACAGTCTTACCTTTGCTGTTGTCGCCATATGAAACGGATGGACCTTGTTTATCATTAACTACTACATGCAGAGTCTGATCACCCGTCATATGTCCGGAGCATCCACTATCAAGGATCCACTTGCTTTTATTGATCTTTAACTTCAAGTGATCGGGCAATGCATTCCAGAGATGCTCCTGAAAGACAACAATTTACACTTTTGGTGCCAAAACTTGTTTCGGGAGGTTATAGAGAGCAGCAGTATTGTCAACATTTACGGATTTGATTTTGCTAGGACTTTTAGCTCTCCAAGTTGACTTTAGCTTGTTAGTTTCAGCTACCTCTTTTATTTGAGTTTTCTTGGGAGAGATACTCCTTCGAGGTTTAGATTTTGTTTTGCTCGAAGAACCCTTCTTGTTTAACTGATCTGTATTGATATCAAATTGATTACAAAGCCAGTTATCAGATAAACTCCAACATTCATAGTGATAATGACCTATTTCCCTACAGATGGAATAGACACTATAATGTGAAGTACAAACAGGGGATACAGGTCTCTTAGATTTTATGGACTTTCTACTCTGTTCCCTATGGCCTAATCCATTACGTTTGGATGACGCGCTCTTGGCCCTAGATGCATCAGCCTTAGCCTTGTCTTTCTTTTTGGGTGCTACAGTTTTGGCTTTAACTGCAACAGCCTTCCCTTCATCTTTAGTTACGGGTGCTATTGCTTCGGGAAGTGCAGTAACAGCCTCGACTCCACAGTCATAAACTATGGTGCCACTTGAAATGAAACCATCCAACGGTTTAGATGTACTAACAGGATATAAGTTGGTTAGTTTAGGAGTGAAATCCGGAGGACACTCAGTAGCTTGAGCTATGGAAGTTGATGATTCGGAACCTAGGCTAGGTTTGACTCGGATGTCGCCAGGATCAGTCCTAAAGGTAGAGGCTATTTCCCCGGATTTTAGCCACTTACGATTTATTTCCTTTTCCTGTTCCAGTTCATTTTCGAGTCTTTTTACTATAACTTTTAGGCCTGAGAGATTGGTATTTAACAAATGATTTTCAGCTCTTAGATCGTGATACCAAGCTTCTTTTCCTCTGAAGTTAGTGATGTCCTTTTCGAGTCTATTAATAGTAAATTCAAGACGTTTATTCTGACTTTCCATATCTTTGTACATTTGAGTAATTATTAGTCTTTCATTCTTTTCATGATCACATGCAGTAGTAAGAGATTCTAATTTACTCAGGAGCTCAGAGATAGAAGGTACCTCAGTATGTGCCATGAGGCAGACGTTCGGCTTAGTGGTTGGCTCATCATCCGAGGATTCCTCCTCTTCTTCCGAGCCACTCATGTATTTTGTCACGAGCGCCTTCCTCTTGTTCTTGCTGTTGTCTGAGGTGGAGCAGCGAGGAGTTACCTTGTCACTTTTCTCGGCCACTTTTGATTTGGACCTACATTTCTTGGCCCAGTGACCGGTTTTCCCACAATTGAAGCATTCCTGGGAACTGGACTCCGGTCGCTCCTTCCTTTGGAAAGATGATGATGAGCATCTCCTGAACCCTTTTCTGCTTTTCCGTAGGAATCGCTTAAAGGATTTGACGAGAAGTGCTATCTCCTCCTCCTCGTCAGAATCAGAATTCTCGGACGCGTCTGTATCATCATTCCTCAGTATGTTTAGGCATTCTGTAGCTTTGAGAGCTACCCCCTTTTCTTTCCGAGCTATTTTCTCATCCCGGTCAGAGTACTTAAACCTGACTTCGTGAGTCCGTAGCTCTCCATATAGTTCTTCAAGGGGAACATACTGCCAGTTCTTGTCTGATTGCATTTGGAGTTATTTGGAGTAGTAGCGATCCGGCAAGGAGCGAAAGAACTTGTCATTGATCTGGGACTGAGAATAGTGCTCATTGACAGTCTTCATCTCAAGAATGAGCTTGCCGAATCTCCGATAGATGCTTTCGAGTGATTCGCCCGGTTTATGATTGAAACTCTCAAAGTTCTGTCTGAGAGTACAGATCACGTTCTACATCTGGGACTGACTCCCCTCATAGAGGATTGTTAGTTTGTCCCAAACAGCTTTTGCTGTCGTGCAGCCCTGGACGTCCGTGAAAGCCTCGGAATCCAAAGACGATGTAACATAAGCCAGAGCCTTTTCACTAGCGCACTGCTAGGCTCTTTCATCGTTGGTAAGTTCAGCATCTGTCTTTGGCCTCCTAACTCCATGTTCTCCGATAGTCATCGGAATTGGAATCTCCTGATGAAAACATGGCCACATAAGATGATCATGGCATACCATAAACATCTTCATGCGAGCTTTCCACTGGGAGAAAAGCTCAGGTGTGAATTTGGGCGGTTTCGTCGAGTAAAGCCGAACTCGTGGTTGAGAAGCGGCGGCAGCAGCAGGTTGAGGTGGGTCGACATTTTCACCGCCGCTTCGATTCGGGATGGGCTCCTGTGCACCTCCGGAGTTAAGGCGAGTGTTGAATAGCATACCGCTTTCTTCGGCCATTTTCGAGATTGAAAGAGTGGGATCTCTACTTAGAACAAATAGAACTTGCTCTGATACCACTTGATGGTCCCTTGGAGCCTAGAGGGGGGTGAATAGGCTCTTATCGAAACTCTTTTCTTTCTCTTAAGACACAAACACTTATCTAGTTAAGTGATAGAATCACTGCGGAAGATAACCAAATAGAGGAAGTATTTTGTTTTATTATCACAAGATAAATACAACAAAATAGAAGCAAGACTCTCTTACACTCTGTTTACAAATGAACTCACACACTAGCCAAATTCTATCTCCCAAAATTAAAGCCGCTTGTGCATACACAGGGTTAATCTTTGCTTACAAATGCACATGCGCACACGTATACACAAACGTACAAGTATGAATATTTATACAAAACATTCCTAAGAGACAACCTTGGAACTTGTAGTTCCGGAATGCGTTCAGCACTAACTATCCCTAGGTAATCTCTCTGCCTTGACTGCTGCGCTTTGTGGAGCTCAAGATCTTGGGTTTGAAGAGTATAAGTGCATTTGTGAGTTCCCAAATACAATTCAGGTTGTGTCCACATATCCGGATGATCCACGTGTAAGATTCTTCAGGTTCTCAATAAATTTGTCTTACATTGGGACGCCACGGGCTGATAACTTTAAATGCGGTGAGTTGAAATAGTATCTTCTTGGTCCGGTGTAATTCTCCTTACTCCGTTGCTAACGAAGCTCAGAACCTTACTCCGTGTCAGTGATTGCTTACTCCGTATCTGTTTAGTACTGGAATCCTTAGTCCGTGTCAGCGCTTCCTTACTCCGCATGTAAGTTCCTTACTCCGTATGTAAATTCCTTACTCCATATGTAAGTTCCTTACTCCGGGCGAGTCTTGAAAAGTTGGATGACTTATTCCGTATCAGTGTTTCCTTACTCCGCATGTAAGTTCCTTACTCCGTATGTAAATTCCTTACTCCGTATGTAAATTCCTTACTCCGTATTAGTTTGACTAGGTCCGTTTGAGGTACTTACGAACATATTCCGCAATCTGTAGCTTTTAAGTTCTTAGTCCGCACGAATGTTCCTTATTCCGTATGTATTGATGACTTGGTTATTTACCAAGTGTTTGACGACACTCACTCTTGTCCGGATCAGGATTATGTATCCTGTCCTTAGCTTTGCTCTCACGAATGTATCTCCGGATTAATAACATATCTTCTGCAACGATCAAATAAACACAAGAGATCTCAGATCAAATTACATAAGGTTTTATCAGCATTATCCAAATTCTGGGTTTGATCCAACAGCCTTCGAACAGTGTTAAGAAAACCGGACTCGTAGACTCGTAGATTGAAAGTCGTAGAGTCGAAGCCTTCGAACACTGTTAAGAACACTGGACCCGTAGACTCGTAGATTTGAAGGTCGAAGAGTCGATGCTATAAAAACTAGCAAACAAATGAAACTATAACTCAAGGGTCATAGAGTCGTAGACTCGTAGACTCAAGGGATACAATCACTATAAAGAAATTGCCACACTTTCAGACTCGGAGATCGATGGCTGAGAGTTGTAGCTGAAGGGTCATAGCCATACAGAAACTCAGTTTATGAGCCTCTGTGAAAGACTAAGTAAGAAAAGCGAAGTTTAAGACTCGTAGAGTCAAAGATTTTCAGAACCACTTAGTTAAATATTGTAAACTGAGATATCCGAAGGTCGTAGACCCATAGAAATAAGGTCGTAGACTCGTAGCTATAATAACTGGTAGATTAGACGGACTCAAAGAAGTCACTCTAAGTGATTATTCGAAGAGTCGCAGACTCGCAGAGTCGTAGACTTTAGTTAACGGAGTGACACAAAAGGCTAATCCATCCTGAACTCTAGCCTCGAAGACTCGAAGATATGAGTCGTAAACTCGCAGAAACACTATAAAGCCTGAAGCAAAACTTCGCAACTTCCGACAAGTTCTAACTAAAATCTTCGAATCACCGAACCTACGATGCATCTACCTCCGAGGCAGACTTACAACCCTAAATACAGCCACTTAGCGATATTGTCAGCTAGGGTTTGTACAGCAAGTCTGCGCCGTCCCGAGCAGTTGAGCGCATTAATGACACATTAATTGCTGCCAACTACCACCCACGGACGAACGGCCAAGATCGACTGGATGCCAAATACGCAGTATGGGCATTTGATATGCAAATCAAAGCAGATCAACCCATCCCCTAACATTTTGCATTTTCAGTGGCGAGAAGTCAGTCTGTCGGGATGGACATCATGGCGCACAAGCACTTTAATCTTAAAAATATATCTCTCACGCACTTAACGACAAAATCAAGAGTTTAACCTCTCTCTCAAAAGAAGGAAATACACAGAACACAAGAAGGTGGTTCTAACACACTTGAAATAAATAATCCTTTGAAGAACCAACAAATAAAAAGAGTTCCAACGAAAGAGATAGAGAGACTTGGAGAGAATATTTTGAAGTGCTGTGCGCCGCGGTGAATCAAGAACAGGAAAGCAATCCATCTAATTACTCAAGAACCTTTTGTTCATCAAAGATCTAGCACTTGCATTAAGTCTTAATCTTTGTGTTGTTTGTTTTCCACACTTCGATCTATCATAAACCTTCTCTTTCACAACTGAGATCTGTTGAGAAAAGAGCATTTACTCTTATATCAGTTTTGTTTGATAGTTCATCATCACTCACGTTATCCTCATAATACTACTGTCATCTTCTCCATAAATACTTCCATCATAGTCATCTGTAGAGGAATCCAAAACCAGCTAACAGTCTAGCTTTCATCATAGTCACACACGAAGAAAGTCTATTCACTCCCCCTCTAGACTCACTTTGGGACCTACAACATCGATTCTCAATTTTCCCTGTATGGGTTTATCATTGACAGCGGTGACAAAGTGGGGGGAGAGGGCGAACAACCGGTAGAGGGATGTGGCGATGAGTTAGGGTTAGAAAACGGAGAAGGAGAGATGGTGGTAACGCTTTTCACGTGATTTTTTCTTATATTATTATTTTAATAAAAATAAAGTTAATTTAGAGATTATTGTTGGAGTGCAAGTTAAAAAAAACCTATCTACATGTAAACCAAATGTGAAGATAATTTAAAAAACATTGTTGGAGTTGCTCTAAAACCAAATGAGCTCCTACTTTTCCAACACCTAGAATAAATTCAAGATTTGCTAAGGATATATTTGCTTATTATGTTTATAGTTATTTTTGGTATAAAAAATTTAAAATAATAAAAATTATTTTAAAATAAATAAAATAAAATATTATTTTTAATTTAATTTTTTTATATTTAAAAATAATTATTATATTTATAAAACGAAGAAAAAAATCAAGCATGCCCTAATAATCTAAGGAAAATTCCGAGGCAAACGTAAAAAAAAACAAAAGCAACCTGCCACCAAAGTGCCAACGTTACATAACATGGGAAAAGACACAAACACGAAACAAATTAAAGCAGGGTTACGTATGAGGAAGCCACCGATACTTGAGGCACTACTGCTGTAAATCACCCTTATATAAATTTTGGGGAAAAATAATGCCCTTAACTATCTTTCTCTCATGGAGTGTTCGGAAATAAACCCCTATGCGGCGGCCGTTAAAGCTGAACAACTCAGCAGCATCGACCTGTCCGGACATGAAGACCCTAACGAAACAAACTCCCTCTTCCACTCCCTCTTCCTCGAACCAGAAGACAACACGACATCAACTACGATGGATCCCGCCGCAGACAACCGCAACCTCCTTCCTCTTGAATCCGACCATTGCTACCAGCATATCCTCATCCCTTCCATCGACTCGACGGTGGCGATCCGGCAGCTCCCCGTTCGAGGCATCGCCTTCCAGCTCTGGCCCGCCGCCACCGCCCTCGTCTCCCTCTTTGACCTCCACTGTAGCCGCCTCCCCGCCCTCGGCCCCCTCTCCGACGCCGTCCCGGCCCTCTCCCGCCGCCTCCGCGTCCTCGAGCTCGGTTCCGGAACCGGCCTCGTGGGAATCGCCACCGCCGCGATCCTCGGAGCTTCCGTCACCGTCACCGACCTCCCGCAGGCCCTGCCCAACCTGAGGCACAACGCGGGGGCGAACGCGGGGGCGGTGGCCCGTCGCGGTGGGGCCGTTCGCGTTGCGGCCCTGCGGTGGGGGGTGGCGGAGGACGCGGCTGCCGTGGGCAGCCACTTCGACCTTGTGTTGGGGTCGGATCTGGTGTACCACGATCACCTATATGATCCACTTCTTCAGACCTTGCGGTGTTTTCTGCTTGGAAATGGCGGCTGTGAGACTGAAAAGGCGGTGTTTGTGATGGCCCACTTGAGGAGGTGGAAGAAGGAATCGGCTTTCTTCAGGAAGGCGAGGAAGGTGTTCAAGGTTGAGAAGGTTCATACGGACGACCCGAGGCCTGGGTCTAGGGTTGGGGTGGTGGTTTACACTTTTGCAGGGAAAAGACATGGATTGAAAGACCAGGACAAAGATAGCCGTGTGGCCTGAATTCGATGCGGTGACGAAACTGATGATGATCCATTAATCAGCTGTGATTGCAATTTAGTTAGTGTTCGTCTGCTGTTTTCCATTTTTTCCACGCATTTTGAGATCTGGTTTTTAACATATAGTGTGGTATTTGTTCATTAATTTTGCAATCATTAGTGTGCACCTTTCGTTTTTTTATGACACCCAAAAATTTACACTTCAACACACGATGGGACCAACCTCAATCCAAAGCTATCTTCATGGATTCAGTTTGCACCTGCCGTTGAAAAACAAACATACATATATGTGCATTGATCATGTATAGACATAATTAACAAGCGTGGTTGAGCAAGTTACGATGGTAAATATCACAACATCCGATCACACTTTTTTGCAAATGCAAGTTGTATTAATTATTAGAACATTTTTAATTTTGATGTAATTTGTACATTAAAATAAAATATTTTTTACACTATTTTTCATCTTTAAATCATTATACTGAATCTTATTCTATAAAGCATATTATCTCTTAAATTAATGTATCTTTCGTGAGTATTGGCTATGGATCATAATTCTAAACCAACTCGCGTCAATCTTATTCAAATCTATCCTACCCCAAAGAGACAATGTAACGGGTACAAGGATTAGCCAATCCACTCCATCCTAACTCTTTAAGGAGCTTTTAAATAGTTTTAGTTTCAAATACCCAACCCACCTCGATCCAAACCCACCCAAGGCGAGTCTGTGTCCCGCACTATCCTGACTCGTCTTGCCCCATTGCCATTTCTAGTATTGGCAGCTCCATATCACATATCATTGCCATCCGAGTCCCTCATGCCTCTCTCAAACACTTGCGCTACTAAAACAATCCTTGATCTTGTACACATGCTGCCATCACTTAACCCCCTCCTTGACATCGGTTGCGATCTTCCTTCATCCAGTTTGGATGTTTATAGTTGTCATCATCGGATTTCGTTTGGGAGGGAAACTGCTTTTGAGGTGCGGTTCCCCCCAACCTTCATCTGAATGATGATGAAAATTACGGAGTCGTCACTAACCGTTTTTGGGGTGCGGTTGGCCACCTAAAAGAAAATTAATCTATGCCGCTTAGGGATGGGCTCGAAAGTTGGTTACGCGTGGGGAAGGACTAGCACTCCCACAATGCCTTTTTAGTACCTATATTAAGAGTGGGGGGTTTTTTAACTTATTTTAAATGCTTGATCTAAGATTAATTAGCCTAAATGTGATGTTGAACTTGCATGCGGCCTAAAGGTCTATTAGTTTTATTTTTCTAAGTTATTTATTAAAGTGAGATTAAATCCAATTTGTCCTAAGTATGTAAAGGGAGTCCTAGCAATTTCATGTTATCCTTTTTCTAAGTTATTTGTTAACATTTAAGTTCAATTTGTCCTAAGCGTCTAAAGGGAGTTCTAACATTTTGGTTTTTCCATTTTTCTTTATTGAAATTGCAAATTAAGTTCAAATTAATCCTAGGCCACTAAAGAAAATCCTATGATTTTGTTCTAAGTTAAAACTTCAAATACACACTTTTAACGACACTAAGAAAGGCACATAAAAAAAAATCTAAATGTTTTAAAAAAAAGTTTAAGCACATATAAAAAGTTTAAGAAAATGGTAAAGGAAAATAAGAAGGCAAATGTTGAAAAAAACAGTTATTTGGAAATTCTAAAAAAATTAAGTGTGAAAAGTTTTTTTTTTGTTTGTTCGTCTCTTTTTCTCTTTTTTTTTTGAAAGGTTTTTTAAAAAAAAAAACTAAATGCATAAGTGATTAAAACAAGTGAAGTGTGTGCAATTGTCATCCACAAAATCAAAGCAAGCTCTCTCTTGTCTCTTTCTTTTTTGCTTTTCTTTTCTTCTTTCTTTTCTTTTCTTTTTTTTTTCTTTTTTTCCTTTGCTTTCTTTTTTTTTCACTATACTTAATTATAAATTACAGATTACATAACTCAAGCCCAAGCCCAGGCTAACAAACATCCTATGGGCCCAAAATCACCAAAGCAAGCTAAGAATGAAATAATAAAGAAATAAATAAATAAATAAAAGCACACACACAGAGATCACATCTACACAGGTGGACCAAACTGGAAACAGAACGTTGCAGGCAGGAACGAATAATCTCCATGCCAGAACTTCATTGAGCACACTCGCCAAATAAACATAAGCAGGAAAAATGACACAAAACATGAGAGAAATAATGGAGACATAGGGAGGAAAATGGAAACCAGAAATGGAAGGTGCAGCAGGCTCAAACTAAAGAGAGGACACAACAGAAAAAGAAAACACAAAGGGAAAACAAACAACCGTTAAAAGCTTGCGTCATAAGCGCAAAAACCAGTAACTAACAACAAGATAATGCTTGAACAAAAGATAAACCCCATTTTTTTAAGGAACGTATAAAACTCATAGGAAGCGAATAGGAAGAATCGTAGATGAAAATTAGACCCAAGAGCATTCATACGTTTTAAAAAAAAACAAACCAAAACGTTTATACATTTTGAAACCAAGTCAGAACAAAAACCATACTGAAGGGAACAAAACGCAATCCAATACATACATTTGTTTGCTGCTTTTGTTATTGAAAACGTGCATTCAGTATCTTGGAAAATAAAACAAGGCAAACATAAATAGACAGCTTTATCCAGGCCCAAACAGCATAAACAATATTCATCAGATCAAAACACATGAACCCCACGAACAGAATCAAAACGCTATCACAAAAAGGATAGCAGAAAATGTGTAAAACAAAGTCCATGGACACTCCAACGATATGAACAGAGTCGGATTCATAGCCACAACACCGAAACAAAGAATAACATATACAATGAACGAATTACCAGCTCAAACCACAGACAAAAGTTCATACAATTTGTCAGAATAGGGGCATTACTGAGGATATAGGCGATGCTCGTTTTCTTGCGCATGAACAAGAGTCCTCTGTACTGGCTGTAGACTGAGCGATGGAACGGCGAAGGGAATGCTCTCAGTGCCTCCTGGGTGTCCTCAGCGCCTTTTGGTGTCTCCCGTGTTGCCTCCTTGGTGCCTCCGTTGAACTATCGTGATGTGGTAGAATGGTCTCGAGGATCCTCCACCTCTCTCCTGGTGGCCGTGGGTCGAACGGCAGATGGATGCACCAACGCAGCGTCGATCGAGTCTAGCTCCACGGTGACTAGCAAGTGGTGTGCCGGCAAAGGGGGAGGATGGGCGTCTGGTTTTGGTGTTGTGGAAAAAGGAAAGGGTTTGGAGATGGAAGGAGGAAAGGGTCTGAAGATGGAGGTCATGATACAGGTTTCTAATTGCTCGGGGAGAAGAGGAACCAGGGGGATGGGTTTGGTGCGCGCCAAAGAGGACCGGGAGAGGTCTGGATTTCCGGGGAGGAGGAACCAAGAGAGATGGGGAGCCAATGGTTGTGATGATCAAGATTTTTGGGGCTAGCCGGAGAGGATATGGGCAGACGAGAGAGCTAAGGAAGCAATGGTAATTGACTTCGTTTTTTGGGCTGGCCCGAGAAAACTGAGAGGAAGAAGGAGCCGAGAGGAGAAGTAGTTTTATAGGCGAGGCGTTAGGGTTTGAGGTGGAGGGTGGAGTGGCAGCCTGGACTCGGTCATGGGTAAGTGCTTCCATGAGAGGGGTTAAGCTTGAGATAGGGAAGGCAACCCATGGTTGAACCATGGTTGGGTGATGTGTTGGAGGGATGGGCGAGTGGTGAGCTGGATCCAGCAAGCGCGGGGTGGTCCGGTGGTCCTCCGTGATCACGGCGGCAGGGGCGTGGATCAGGGGAAGACGGCAAGCCAGCGGGGAGAGAGGGAGGAAGAAGACGATTAGGAGTTAGTGGTGAAGATAAGATCAAGCCATTTTTGTTTTATTTTTATTATTTAATATTTGTTTTTGGTTTTTGTTTTTGGTTTTTGTTTTTTTGTATTTTGTATTTTATTTTTTTATTTTTTAAAAAACCCAGTAAAAAAGTGACACGTGGATGATGGATGAGCGGGAAAAAAAGAGAAAAGCAGAAAATGATTGTTTTGGGATTTTTAACTGACGTCTTTTGGTTTTCAGGATCGGTAGGACCAACCGGATTTCAAAACATCTCAAAAAAATTGTTTTTGGACTCGAGACGTCATGATGTGCGACCCCGTGTTAATTTTATTTGAAAATGAGCTCATTTTTACGGCAAGCCTGTACTGAGATTATTTATTACCAAAAAACATATTTATTTTTAATTTTTGTCGAAAAAGCCCCGGGAGCGAATATATACAATATATACGTCAAAATTCTCAAAATGATGAGTAGGATGAGATTATGAGGTTCGTGACCTAATCCGGAGTTCCGTTTGAAAATTAATTACCATTTTGACCACCGTTGGCGGCTCGAACGCCGTTTTGACTATATCTTCTTCATTTGACCTCAGAATTGAGCGCGGTCGATTGCGTTGATTCTTGAATTGGATTTTCTATTGCCCGCGACTGATTCTTTGGCATTTGGAGGCCATTCAAATAATTTCTTGAAATCGGGCATTTGCGGCTCAATGGTTATGACTCCGTCGTTCTGCAAAATTTCAACAGATCGAGGTAACATCGAAGAAAATTGAATTTGATAAAATATGTCCAACTCGGACAAATTAGGGTCCAACAATAGTGAATTTGCCTCGGGATCAATTTTCAGTGATAGAGGGATGCAATGCTTAAGTTAGACGACAACAACAAGGTGCGGCGCTGATGGTGCAAGTATGCGGTGGGGGTCGGCATCAGAGGGCAGGGGAGGCTCTATCATTGACGGAGGAGGGGGATAGGGAGATTTGAGGAGTGTTATGCCCTAAATTTTCAATCCGAGGAAACCGATTTGTGACTCCCCTTTATCCACTTGGTGGGCAAGGGTTAGGGTTAAACGATACCATACAGGACATCACGCACAAACATAACAAGCGTTCACAAGCCAAACCACATGATTTTATTACGTAGTCAAATCTCTTTTATGTCATTCCTCAATGGGGTTACATCAGTTCCATAGAACAATTCAAAATGAAATGAAAACAATCAACCAAACAATAACTCAGTCTTTGACCTTGGTGTCTAGCCTAACGCCTGTAGGTTTCTAAAAAGAAAAACAAATCACAGTAAGAGGAGTGAGCAACTACAGCTCAGTAGGGATTATGTCTCCCTGACCCATCCCTTGCTCTTAATACCTCAGCCACACAGGCTACTACAACCTCAGCCTCTCAAGTTATCACAGCCACAACCACACAGGCTATTACAGCCACAGCCACCCATGCAACCACATCACAAGTCCACATAGTAAAATTTAAAGCACATCACAATAATGCATATCCACACTCACAACGAGAACACACCATAGAGCATGCATTACGACATATTATATAATTCCTAATAATATGCCTCAACCAATACACTCAACACATACATACTATGCAAGCCTTGTTTATAAGCTTTGTTAACCTCCAACATGCCCTCTCATAATTTTTCCATGAAATCCTATCGCATAACTCATACGAAGAACACAAACATGAGACGAATAGCAAACGGACATGCTGACAACCTCCATAATTAACTACCACAAAACGGTCCCTTAATCCCCACTAACCACGGACTCATTGACACCCACAATTATAACATGCCAATGAAAGCCAACATTCATATATGAGATCACACCTATATGAATTTATATATATACATACATATATCATTTACCTCATGACCTAACACTAGAATAGGTTTAATAGAGTAAAAAATCTCTACCTCGAATTCAGTTACATTAGGGCTTGAAATCGAAAGATTCTCTTTGCTCCGTGCTCCTCCCCGCTAGATGTCATCCACCCACAAATGTTATTCATATGGTCCTTTTGGGTTGAGTTGTCATTAATGTCAACAATATGTGGAAGTGAGTAGCCGTAGGGTCAAAGATCCATACTGGTTGGATAACTTCATAGAGTGATTTGTTAGAGTGAGCTCCTATAGGGAGTCTAACCATGTACTACTTCAATCTATTCAGGGTTGAAGATTTGAAGAGTCAAAGACCCATAAGGTTGAAGATCAGTTGACTCAAAGATTTCTAGGGTCGAAAATCCTCAGGCTTAAAGCACCACTAACTCAAAGGTACATAGGGTCGCAGACTCGAAGATCCATAGGGTCGAAGATTCGAAGACCCAAAGTGCAGTTAGATGAAAAGCACCGTCTCAGAGACTTAAAGACTTGCAGACTCAAAGACCCATTGGGTGTACAAGGGTAGTAGCATCAAGTCAAAGTTCAAAGAGTCGAAGATTGGGAGATCCGTTGCCATGAACAGAGACCTGTTGATGTGAACCGATGATTAGCCAAGGTAGAATGTGATTGTTGTTGACTTGAAACTGAAGATTCGGAGACTCGGAGTTAGAAGTCAGTTGGTCGCAAGTTCCAATCTAGGTTCGAAGACTCGAAGGCTTAACCTGAAGATTAGAGTGTCACTAGTTCTAAGCTGGGGTTGATCGACTCGTAGAGTTGAAGGTACAGACTTGAAGATTGTAACGCATGCACTGCATGGAGAATTAGTGAGGCTACGAAGCAATAATCTTCGAAGCAGTGGCTAATTAAAGGAGTGAATCGCAGTGAAGGTTGCAATTTAAGTAAGTTATTCGGACAACGTATTTGAACAAGCTAAGTATTAGAACAAATACATGGATGTTATTCGAGGTTGGAGCAATATGTTTTAATGATGGAGATGAAAAGCTGAAACATGTCTAACCCTAGCAGAAGTGTCACGCTCCCGAATTCCAGGGAACCCGGAACTGGGTACATGACTTCCCCTTGCCCGCACCCGATAGGTCAAGGGATTGGTGACTAGCACCAATGGAGACTACACCGCGGGTGCTGTCTCAAATATGCAATCCTGTACAGTCATACATCAAGGGTAATCCTGTACTTTCCCATATATCATCATGCATACAATGAGTCAAACAGTCTTACAGACATCACATCATACAGTATGCAAATACAACTGTCCACGGACCCATGTTCGGGATACAATACATAATAAAATACAAAATACAGTACTATATCGTACATCAGAGTAGTGGGCACGTCCTCCTGGAAGAAAGTCCTCCACTAGTCTCGGGTCACACCTGAAAATGGGTAAACAAGTAGGGGTGAGCGACAAGCTTAGTAGGTGACCCCAAAACTCCACATCATGCAACACATATAAGTCTATGCTATATGCTCAGTGTACTCGTGCATCGTGTAGTGTGCGCAATCATCAGGACTCAGCCTGCAAACAAACATCAGGACTCAGCCTGCCCACATAGGTCAACTTGTCCACGATCCTCCATGGGATCCCAGCTCAGGGCACTCAGCCCTAGCTCCACGAGCTCAACGGCTCAACTCAGGCCTTAGCCTGTCCACAGCGCAATATGCCTGGCCACAGTCGCCACACAGGCCTGCCATCGGTGCATATGCCCGCCACGTCAACCACATAGCACCATCGGTGCATCACGGTGAGAACCCAACAAGTCATGGAACCCAAGTCCCAAATCCATAAACCAACATACCAACACCAATATGGTCTTAAGGTGTACAACATTCCCTTTAGAACTGTAACCAGTCTTCACAAGTCGATCCTCAATCCTTGATTTATGAAGGAAGTACCCATAGCAGCTATTTTCTTGAAATCAAAAGTCCCGGCATTGGGTTCCCATATCATAAATAAGATAATCTGATTTTTGGGGATTTTTCTGAGATGTCTAACCCCACTTTCCAAAAAGTCACCACTACGAACTTTTAGGTTTTTTCGAGATTTTACACTAAATCCCAATTTTCACATTTTGAAAAAGTGGGAATTAATTTTTCTAGTATTTTTCTTTGAATTCAAATGGGGGGGGGGGGGGTATTTCGTTATTTACATTGTAACTTAAGTATAATACCTTAAATGTGTAGGTGGGTATAGGTTGCAATGTAAATAGGTCTAGTCTAGTGCTGTCCAGTGTCCAGTTACACTGTTGGAGCAGCAACTTGTATCTCAGAACCTGCAACTCGTAGCTGCAGAATGACGACTCGTAGCTGCGGAGTGCGGAGCTGCAGTGCGCCTCGAAGACTTGAAGCGAGGCTACGACCTTCAACCTACGAGGCAACGAACTTCGACCCTTCGGCTACGAACTACGAGGCTACGAACTATGAACTACGAGGCTACGAACTACGAACTACGAGGCTACGAACTATGAACTACGAACTACGAACTATGAACTACGAGGCTACGAACTACGAACTACGTGGCTACGAACTATGAACTACGAGGCTACGAACTATGAACTACGAACTACGAACTATGAACTACGAGGCTACGAACTATGAACTACGAGGCTACGAACTTCGACCCTTTGACCCAGAACTTCGGGTCTTCGTCATTTCGACCTAGGAACGCGCCCAGGGTACTGTTCATCATCATTTTCACCTGTTCTTCGTCTGGAACGTGCCTAGAAACTCCCAGACGCTCACTGACACCCCTGCTTCGCAACAAACTACGATATCTACCTCAAAACGCGTCTAGAACGCTTCTAAATCGCGCAGAAACAACAGAAACACGTATAAAATTCTAGATTTCTAGAAATCTAGATCTAAACCTAGATTTCCATGGTTGACTTATCAACCCTCATGAAAAACACAGTTAATCAACTTCAAAATCACAGAAACATATATCCACAACAATAATAAACAGTTCTTAACCACAAATCTTATGCTAAACCATTAGATCTAACCCAAAATTGGTTTTCCCCAAATTCTAGGGTTCATGCTCAATTTCATACATCATGATAAATTCATGGAGATCCAAAACAAGAGATAAATTCTGCCAGTCAACTGACCTAGTCAACCATTGACCCAGTCAATAATTGGCCTCCCAACACAAAAATTGACCTCCAAGGCCCCGAACTCCAAATTGAGTCAAACTACAGTCAAAACGCTCGAAATGACGAGCACAACACTAGATTGATATTATCACACGCAAATGACTGCTCAAACACAAGGTCAACCAATAAACCCCGAAAAGTCAATAATCGGGTCAAATGGGGCCCCGACTCGGAATCGGGCCCAAGTACAGTCAAAATACTCACATCGATGACTACACTACCGTCCAGATAGTTACATTCCCATAGAATGGCTATCTCTCAAAACTACCCAAATACAAGTCTTTACAAGAAGGTCTTCATGCAACGGTCGTCTTATAAAAGCGAAGTATATGCCATACTTGCAAGAGTGCGTCAGAATATTTTTCAGAATACACGAAAGGTATCTAGAGAGATACAAGAGACGTAAAGTTGTTCATATTACATACAAAAAGAGAAGAAGATCGAGAGCAAGATAACAGTGAGTTTATCTGGTATACATTCAACGAGCAAATAGTGAGTTTGGTAAAGGAGTGGTTGAAGGTCAAGCAGTGCAAACAGTTGAATATGTAGGAGCAGATTGTGCTAGACAATTCATCACAATGAGTGAGTACTGAAGTAATACTAATTCTATATTTGCATTTAAAATAAAAGAGAGTTAATCTTATTGTAACAAGAGCTTTACCCTACTGTATTAAAAACATATAGTAAATTGGACTCGGTGTAGGTATACCCTCACTATCGTCGAGTAGATCACATTGATCGAACCATGTAAATCATGTCTTTGTTTTTTTTATCTCCCATACATATTTGTTGTTCACTTGATCTTGCATAAGACACTAAAATACTACTTAAACAATAACCACATATGTAAGAATAGCTCTGATAAGTAAATTACTTCTTAAAACTAAAGAGAAATAGTTTTAAATATACAAATTCACCCCCTCTCTATATACACATGCATATACCTATACGATCTTGTTTGGATCTTGGGAATATCAATTAGTATCAATGCCAAGAATTCATTGGTATATATATATATATATATATATATATATATATATATATATATATACCAATGGAGATTCATATCAGCAAACCGAGTACCAGCTCTAACTATGCAAAGAGAGTCTGTTGGTCCCTAGGAGCCTAGGAGGGGGGGGGGGTGAATAGGCTCTAATTGAAAACTCTTCACTCATCTCTGGCACAACACTTATCTAGTTAAACGATAATATTAGTGCATAAGATAACCAGATAGTAGAAGTATTTTGTTTTATTATCAACTAATAAATACAACAAAATAAAGCAGATTAAAGCTTGTGAAGCTTTTCAATCTACTGAAAAACTCTCTTACACTCTATTTACAATGACTCACACACTAGCCAATATGATCTCTAAAAGCTCTTATACATGTACGCGCATATATGCAAATATATAAGTGTTAATATATATAGCCATCTGTTATAAAACATTCTTGGAACTTGTTTTTCCGAGCAACGTGCAGCATTGACTATTCCTTGGAAATCTCTCTGCCTTGAATTACTTTATATGATTCCAAGTGTAATTAAAGTTATGTCCACATATCCATGTGATCCACGTGTAAGATGATTTAGGTTTTCAACGAGTTTGTCTTACATCAGGACACAGCGAGCTGACGACTTTGAATGTGAAGCTGATAAGTTGAAGTAGTGTCTTGTTAATCCGTCGTAAAGTTCCTTACTCTGTGTTAATGAAACTCAGATCCTTACTCTGTGTCAGTAGTTGCTCACTCAGTGTCAGTTTGATACTAGAATCCTTATTCTGTGTCAGCACTTCCTTACTTCATATGAATAAGAAGTCTCGAGAGCTTACTCCGTATTAGCACTTCCTTAATCCGCATGAGTTCTTTACTCCGCATGAGTTCCTTACTCCGCATGAGTTAAAAGGTCTGGATGGCTTACTCCATATCAGCACATCCTTACTTCGCTTGAGTAAAAAGTTTGGATTCCTTACTCCGCATATCTTTTCCTTACTCCGTGCGAATAAAGGGCTTGGGTCCTTATTCTGCACAAGTCATTTTTTACTCTGCATGTATGAAAGACTCGGATTCTTTACTCCGTGTCTTCTTGTCCTTAGTTCGCTCGAGTAGAAGACCTAGCTTTTTATTTTGCAATAACTTTCTCTTACTCCGTGCTAGATGTAGACTGAGATTCTTATTCCGCATCTATTTAACTTAGTCCATTTTAAAGCATAAGATGCGGAATCCTTAGTTCGTAGCTTTAAGCATTTGGTCTGCACGAGTGATCCTTATTCCGTATGAAGACTTGGTTATTTACCATGTAAAGGCTCATATTTGGGTAGTTTTAAGAGATAGCCATTCTATGGGAATGCAACTATCTGGACGGTAGTGTAATCATCGATGTAAGTATTTTGACTGTACCTGGGCCGGATTTCGAGTCGGGGCCCCGTTTGACTTGATTATTGACTTTTTGGGATTTATTGGTTGACTTTGCGTTTGGGTAGTCATTTGATTGTGATAATATCTGCTTAGTGTTGTGCTCATCATTTCGAGCGTTTTGACTGTAATTTGACTCAATTTGGAGTTCAAGACCTTGGAGGTCAATTATTGAATAGGTCAACTATTGACTAGGTCAGTTATTGGTCAATGACTGGCAGAAATATAAATAGCAGAAAAAGAAAGATCTTTCACTTTTACGTTATCACGTTTGTGCATTTGAGAGAGAGCTTAGAGCTTGGTGCCTTGGCGATTTGGGTTCGTGGAGCTCAAAGAATCACTCTAGGTAAGTGTCCTTAAACTTCTTATCTTGATTTCTATCTTTGGTATGCACAAATTTGTCATGATTTATGAAATTAAGCATGAACCCTAGGTTTTGGGGGAATCCAATTTTGGGTTAGATCTAATGGTTTAGCATAAGATTTGTGGTTAAGAACTATTTTATATCAGTTTTGATATATGTTTTTGTGTTTTTGGGGTTGTATAACTGTGTATTTCATGAGGGTTGAGAAGTCAACCATGGAAATCTGGATTTAGATCTAGATTTCTGGAAATCTGCAATTTGGTGCATATTTCTGCTGTTATCTGTGCAATTTAGAGGCGTTCTGGATGCATTTTGAGGTAGATATCGTAGTCTGTTGTGTAAAACACATGTTTGTGAGCGTCTTGGGGTTGCTGGGTTGATTCCAGATGAAGAACAGGCAAAAACGATGATGAACAGTACCCTAGGTGAATTACTGGGTCGAAATGACGAAGATTCGAAGTTTTGGGTCGAAGGGTCGAAGATCCAGGGTCGTAGGGTCGAAGATCTAGGGTCGTTGGATCGAAATTTCATAGTTCGTAGTTCATAGATCCGTAGACCCGTACTCCGAAGGTTGAAGTTCGTAGTCCAAAGGTCGAAGATCGAAGGCTAGCTTCGAGTCTTCGAGGCGCGCTGCAGTTTCGCGCTCCACAGCTGCGAGTCGCAGCTCCAGCTTCGAGTCTTCGAGGCGCGCTGTAGTTCCGCGCTACGAGTCACAGCTCTAGCAGTGTAACTGAACACTGGACTGGACTATTTACATTGTAACCTATACCCATCTACACATTTTAGTTACAATATAAATAACGAAATACCCCCCTTTCGGATTCAAAGAAAAATACTAGAAAATTAAATTCTCACTCCTTCAAAATGTGAAAATTGGGATTTAGTGTAAAATCTCGGAAAAATCCAGTTTTTCGTAGAGGTGAATTTTTGGAAAGTGGGGTTAGACATCTTAGAAAAATCCCCAAAAAATCAGATTATCTTAGTTATGATATGGGAACCCAATGCCGGGACTTTTTATTTGAAGAAAACAACTCCTATGGGTATCACCTTCCTTGGTCAAGGAATGATGATCGATTTGTGAAGACTGACTTCCTTGGTTAAGTATGGTGAACCTTAATGCCATATTGGTGTTGGTATGTTGGTTTGAGGAATTGGGGCTTGGGCTCTATGACTTGTTGGGTTCTTACCGTGGAGTACAGATGATGCTATGTGGTTGACGGGGTAGGCATATGCGCCGATGGCAGGCCTGTGTGGCACTGTGTTCGGGCATATAGTGCTATGGTAGGGCTGAGTGCCCTGAGCTGGGATCCTGTTGGGGATCGTGGCAAGCTGTCCTGTGCGGGCAAGCTGGGTCCTGATGTTTGTTTACAGGCTGAGTCCTGATGATTGTGCACACTACACGGTGCACAAGTACACTAAGCATATAGTATAGACTTGCATGTTTGCATGCTATGAAGTTTTAGGGTCACCTACTGAGCTTATTGCTCACCCCTACTTGTTGTTTACCTTTTTTAGGTGTGACCCAAGACTAGTGGAGGACTTTCTTCTCGGAGGACGCCCACTACTCTGATGTATGATACAGTATTATATTTTGTATTGTTTTGTGTGATATCCCGGACATGGGTCCCTGGACAGTTATATTTGCATACTATTTGTGATGTGATGTCTGTATGACTATTTGACTTATTGTATACATGATGATATATGAGAAAGTACAGGATTACTCTTGATGTATGACTGTACAGGGTTGCATATTTGAGACAGCACCCACGGTGTAGTCTCCATTGGTGCTAGCCAGCAACCCCTTGACCTTTTGAGTGCGGGCAAGGGGAAGTCATGTTCCTAGTTCCAGGTTCCCTGGAATTTGGGGGCGTGATATACCAAGTGTTTGACAATATTTATGATGATCTGGATCAGGATTATGTATCATGTACTTAGCTTTTCTCTCATGAGTGAAGGTCCGAATTAAGATCATATCTTCTACAACAACTTAAGAATAAACATGCAATGTCTGAAATCAAATTACATAGGGTTTTATCCACATCATCCAAATTCTGGGCTTGATCCAACAATCTCCCCCAATATGGATATGCCAAAACCCTTTATAATCTAATCTAGTAAGTGAAGCAAAAAGATAACATACAAAAATAAAGATAACTTCCACATTTCATTAAGTCAGCAACAACACTACAATTTAGCCTTGATACAAGAATTTTACATTAAGGTACATAAGGCTTACTATACTTGAAGATCATTGTTGTGTCTTCTCTCGAAGCTCCATTGTCTGCTCCATCGTATAGTCGTGGATGTTGTTCCAGTCTTCATCCACCCTTATGAAAGACTTGATGAAGAAATAGACAAAGGCTCTACAGCTATCTCCATTGGGCTGTTGAGGTACTTGCTTCTTGCTCCGGATCGCTGCCTTCAACTTTTCAGTAGGAGCTAAAGGAATTTGACCCATTTCTTTATAAAGCCCGAATTGCTTTACTGCTTCTGTCAGTCGAAGACACAGTGGTTCCAATTGATTCTTTCTAACTTTGTTATCCACAACTTGATGAGAATCAATCAAGAGCATTTGCATGGATGGAATCAGAAAGACAATCAGCATGAAGTGCGGCATCATGACCCGATATAGAATGAGGACCAAGGAAAGATTTTTCCATGGTTTGCTATCCTCAGCAATTCTGTCAATGAAGGTTCGGATGTGGGCTATGTCTGGAAGATAGCCCTCAGACCAACATGGCAAGACATTAAACAAGTGTCCATCCTTGTACAGAGATGGAAATAGCCTCATCTGCATCTTTACCGCCCGAGAGAAGTTGTCTATGTCATCTGTGGTAAACAGGTCCTTCTCAGAACGTAGAGTCTAAATATCTTCAGGGAAGAAGGGACAAATATCTGACAGACATCTTCGGTTGGCAGTAGAAGTGGCACACTTGGTCATTTCATTGAAAACACTTCCATCCGCATCATGTGGATCACGATCCGCATATGATGGGAGGAAGGTGATAGCCACAGATGGAGACATCGAAGGAGGAGCTGCACTTGAGGAGCTAGGCTGAGAGAAGCGGCTGCGTTTGGGGATAGAAACTCCTGGAAGTAGTGTAGATGTAGGCCGCTTACCAGCAGGAACGAAGGAAGTTGCAGGAGGATTGGATGACATTCTCTCCCCCGTTTTGGCAGATCGCCGAGGAGCGGTAGGAGGACGAGCCATCGTGTGCGCCAAGTCCGCAAAAGAGGTAGACAGTGAGTGCACGGAAGAGGCGACGAGATACATCTTCTGCTCGATGGAGGTGGAAGAGTCAGTTAGGGCGGAGAGGAGTTGGGCGCCGAGAGCATCAACCTTGATGGCAATGGTAGCAATTTGGGTGCTCTGGGCTTGGGCGTGACGGTCCAGCTATGCAAAGATCACAGCGTCGGAGTGAACCGTGCCAAATGAGGCACATCCAAGCATAAACTCCGGGGCTTTGGAGGACTCCCCCGCATGAAGAGGTGCAGGAGTGTGGTGGGCAGAGGAGTCAGCAGCTGGAGAGAGGGGTTGGTCATCAGTAGCAGTAGAGGGACCAGCCAGAGCATCGGAGGCACCCGGGGTAGCAGATCCGCTTTGACCAGAGAGGTCAACAACGAAAATGGATGCAGTAGGAGAAGAGGGCCTGGCCTTAGCAGGGGAAGGAACCCATGTGTCATGGGCCAGTCCAGAGGTAACAACGAAAGGAATGTCAGGAATAGAGGCCAGCGTAAGAAAGCCATGATCCAATTTCCAAAGGATCATGTCCTCCGGGGTTTTTGTGTGGCGAGTGTAATACACTCGAAGGTCATTGTCGGGGATGGTGGCTATGCAGGCAAGGCTAAAACGGAACCATAGGTCCGTTATGGTGTCGGCGGGGAGATGGTTTAGGTAGTCTCGAGGTTGAGGAAGTGGGGGCAATGGTGCTTTTGGAGGAGAGGTAGGGACATCAGCCACTACCGCAGCAACAACAACATCAACAGCAGCAACAACAGTGGGAGAATCAGGTGCGGGGACATCAGCAGCAGAAGGCGCTAGAGTATCAGCAACAGTGGGTCAGCGCGAACGATGTGCTGGGAGCCTCGGGAGATGGAAGGAGCAGCTACGGACCAAATCCATGAGGCTGGGTCACCAACCGAGCTACCCTATTGTTCCGGAGTAGGGAGGAGGTGGATAACAGCAGAGGGCCGGTGGGCTGTCAGATTCCCGTCAGGCGTAAGATGGCGAAGATAGAAGGCCTAGGGAAAAGGGATGACGCCATGTCCGTTGAAGTGGGATGGACGAAGATGCTGGAAGACGATGCTGAGTATCCGCCCAAAAGATTGATTCTTTGGGTTGTTTCCTAGCAGTCGGAACAAGAAAGTCTCCCAATCCATCAAGAGACCCTCAAAGACTTCGTACATGGCTAAAAGCAAGTCGTACGGGACAGAGTCGGGGGCTGTTGTGCGAGCCCGAAGGCACCGGCTCAAGATGGTCGCCATATATCTGTAGCGACCCTGGAAGGACTTTAGTTTATACTCCTTCCCTTTGTAAGTGCAGCCCATGAAAGCTGCCATTTGTTCTGGGTTTGGTCACTGATGAGGACCGGAGGAGAGATGGAGAGCGGCACGAAGGACGTTTGTGGTGATGACAATGGATTCACCCCTAATGGTGGAACGGATGGAATCGGTTGTGCAGCGGATGTTCTGGTAGAACTCATCAATATCGTCGATAAGGAGATCGACGAGGACAGAGACCAGGTTTAAGATATGGTTGACTTCTAGTAGAGGGTGAAGTTCCAAAAACCACACCAGAGGATTGGACACAGAGGGCCAATTAACCAGATGGCCGGGATTGGCGCCGAAGAGAGTGGTCTTGGGTGCCATTGGAAATGGATGCAGAGAAGGGAAAGAAAATTTAGGGTTTTTAGAAGATGAAGAGTGACAAAGAAATGTGAGAGTGGGAAATCGCTCTTGCGTGAAGGCTTATGATTTATATAGCGGGCACTGGATGCCGGCGGGTCTAGGGTTTAAGCGAAAGGAATAGTGAACTGGCTGACAATCTGATGTCATTAGACTTGATAGTTGGCTCCTCCCGAGTAAAGAGATGACTTGGAGGCAGCATAACCAAGCATTTATGACAGCTATATGCCTTCTTCTGGAAAATAAAGTGACTAATTGCCCGACTCGAGACGTGCATTTAAAGGGCCATCATTATTCCTCCTCAAAAATACGCGATGTAAGATAATACTCTGTTTATCACGATTTGAGAGTTCCAAGATGTAAGGACCCGTACCTTGAGTTAGTCAGTTTTACCTCCGGAATAGAGTTTTTCTAGATTTTGACCTAGTAAATGGACTCCAATGAATTCACGTGCAAAAGGAAAGATGCTTAGAATGGTGTCCTCAATTACCCGAAGTTTCAGGCCAAATGGACATGTATGTGAGGTGCACGTGATATGGGTCCAATTCACGTGCAAGTGTAATTGTCTTCTAAATGATGCAAGGAGGCTAGGGGTGAAGTTTGAGAGCATTTGGAGTCCATATGGAGGTGCACGTGAATTGGGAATTCACGTTCAAATTGGCGTGCAGCCATATTTTTACATGGTTCCCTTGGTTTTGTCATTCTAAGGAACTTTCTCCAAAGGACCATGTTGAAATTCTGAGTATTTTGGCCTATATGGGTGCGGAAAGGTGGTAACTTGTGTGATCAAAACTACGTCGTTTTGATCCTGAGATTCACTTAATCAAAACTACGTCGTTTTGATGTTGTGTTGTCTATATAAGGAGGAGGAGTCCCTCTGTTTTAGGTTTAGGGTTTGTTGCTTCACCGGCCGTCGCAGAGAGAGAGAGAGAGGGAAGGAGAGCTCCCGGTTCTGCCGGGCGTCTTGCGTGGGTGGTCGGTGACTCGTGGGTGGACGGCGTTCGGCTTGGGATCGGGCCGTTCTTTGTGTTGTTGCGTTTTCCTTGAGGTAGGGGTTCCGTTCTTCTTAAGTCCTTCTCTGTCCTAGGGTTCCCGGGCGATTTGGTTACAACTGTTATATATAAATATGTAATCCATATAGGTGTGATCTCTATATGGATGTTGGCCTGGTGGCATGTTGGTGTGATTTCGTGGATTTCATGCTATGTGTTCGATGAAATCCTGTGTGAATATGTTGTATGTATTTGCCCATTACGTGTTTGATAATATGCCGTGTGTGGACTTGTGATTTAGTGTATGTATGTACGCTGGGTGTGTGTTCCGTTGCTGAATGGGTGGGTTTGTGCACTTGTGAGCGGGTGACACCAAGTGTTTGGTTTTATGTTTGTGTGATCGTGGTGTAAGTTGTGTGCTGGATCGTGGTATCCGGCCTGAAGAGGCGGTTAAACTACTTTGCCCGAGAGGCGGTTAAACCTGGCTGAAGAGGCGGTTAAATCACTTGGCCTGAAGAGGCGGTTAAATAACTTGGCCCGAAGAGGCGGTTAAATCACTTGTGTTTTGTGTGGTGGATAATTGTGACTCTGGTGGTTTGTTATTGTTTGTTGAGATTGTTGTAACACGTCACTACACCCGTGCACATGCATGTAGCCGTAGGAGCATGGGAAGGGTTGGGAGACCCTCGAGCCGTGGTTGCTCACCCCTCCTCTGTGTTTTGCTTGTTTTCCAGGGACTTACAGGCGTTAGGTGGATGCACCAAGGTGGAAGACCTTAACCATTTTACTCTCTTCCATTTATGTTGTTTTCTTTTATGGGAACCGATGTAACCCAGGTGGGGATGGGATTGGAAAGAATTCTGTTGTAATAAACTGGTTTGGATTATTTTTATGAATATTTCTTTTCTTAAATGTGTTGTGGATGTTTGAAATGTAAAACTCTTGGTTTGTATCCTAACCCCTTTGCCCTCCATGTGGGTAAAAGGGGAGTCACGTGCCGGTTTCCTCGGGTTGGAAATCCGGGGCGTGACAATATGGTATCGAGCATGGTCTAGTTGGCCTAGGGTAGTGGGCGGGCTTGGTTATCTTGAGTCCTTTGGAGGAGCCTGGAGGGACATGCCCGATCAACATGGTCCTCTTTGAGCCTCCAAGGTGTGCTTAGGGTAGTCCGGTCTTGTGGTAGGATTTGCATGCATTGGCTTAGGGCCTAGTTGCATTTGTTGTCATGTGTGAAGGATGTGCATAACATGATTATGTGTGAACTGTGCAACTCTGAATATTCTTGGAATGCCTTGGGTATGACTAATGTGGACGTGTCTTTGTGTGCAATATTGATTGATGCAATGGTTAAAATGTGTGTAATGCCATGTACGGCTTGACTTGATAATGGGGTAAAGGTAGTCAACTTGTTAGTAGTCAAACGCGTTCGACGTTTGTGCACCTTACTTCATGTAGTAAGAATGCCACCGAGGAGAGTGACACGTGCGTCCGGGGCGATGGGCGATGAGTCATCCGCCCATGAGGGTCCGGGTGCGGGGCCATCCGTTGGGGGGCATGCGTTGTTCCGGCAGCCTACAAGAAGGCATCCGGGCCGGAGGTACGAGGCTACGGGAGGGACTCCGGCGGGACGTTCGGGAGGAGGTGCGCCGTGAGATGGCGACAGCGGTGGTGCCACCACCACCACCACCGGTGGGAGAGCCGCCTCGTGAGCGTGAGAGTTCGGCCGGGTGGTGTACCGACCCGTGCAGAGGATGACGTGGTGACACGGTTCGAAAGGAACAACCTCCGCGATTTAAGGGGGGAAGACCCCGTGGTAGGCGAGCGGTGGTTGAGGCGATTGAGCATGTGTTCTCCTTTCTCCTGCCCAGGGAGGAGGATAAGGTGCGACCGGCAATTCGGCAGTGGAGGGGGACGCTTTGGAGTGGTGGACGAGTGTTGCGGGGAGCCGTGCGGTGCAACTCATGTTTTGGGAGGAGTTCTTGCAACTCTTCCATGATGAGTTCTTCCGGAATCGGTGAGATGGCAAGAGGGAAGAATTTGGCAGCTTGAAGCAGGGATCCAAGACGGTACCCGAGTATGAGCGGGAGTTCGGAGATTGAGTAGGTTTGCTCCCGAGACCGTGGTAAGGGAGGACCCGAAGGCCCACAAGTTCACCTTGGGTCTCGGGCCGCCCTTAGGGAGAGGGTGGCGATTCTACGCTTGAGGACCTATCCGAGGCCGTGGAGACGGCCCGTATAGGCAGAGAGAAGGATGATGGGAGGCAGGCCCATCGGGGCGCCGATTGCGAGTGGGCCTGATCGAGATGCAGGGTCCAAGAGGCTCAAGACGGAGGAGAGGGATAGCGGTTCTTTTCGCGGTCGGGGTCGGACATCCGTGAACCCCGGGAGGTTCACCTTTGGCGGCGGAAGACGGGTGGTCCCTCCGGGAGTCTACCGAGCGGATGCCCTGCTTGTGGAGAGCGGGGTCACTTCAAAGGGGAGTGCCCCAAGAAGGCCGGCGATGCAACAACCGTGGACGAGAGGGCCACTTGCGCCGGGTTGCGGGAGTGGCAAAGGGGAGCGGGGAGCATGGCATCCGGCGTGAGGGAGTGATGCTAGCTTCCGTGCACCAGCCGAGAGACCAGCTCGTCGGTGGCGGGCCGCCGGGCGCGGATCTAGTCGACCCGACCCCGGGGAGGCCGGAGCGGCAGAGACCGAGGCCGGAGGCAACCTTAGCGGGAAGCGTCCGGTGAGTGAGCCGACCGTGGCACGGGCCAAGGGAGGGTGTTTGCGCCGGAGGCGACATACCGGGGAGGAGGCCGAGCTATCACCCCCACCGCCGAGGGTGGAGCGGACCATCGGTGGTAGAGGTACCCTCTTGATCTCCGTACCTTAGCTTCGTTCTTTTCGATACGGGTGCATCATGTTCGTTTGTTCTCGAGCTTGTAATGACGGCTTGGGGTTGCTTTGTGTGGAGGCCGCGAGGCCCCTAGTTGTGGAGTCTCCGGTGGGAGGCATGACCGAAGTACGGCGAGTGTGTCGTGATCGCGTGTTAACCATAGGCAGGTGGGCCGAGTTTTGACTTGCATGTGATGCCTTTGAGGACGTTCGACCTGATCTTGGGTATGGATTGGCTTATGGCTTTCCAGGCCAAGATAGATTGTTATCGGCGGCGTGTGACCTTCGTGACACCCGCGGGGACCTCTTGCACCCTGCGGGGGAGTGGGATTGTGAGGCGAGTCGGGCCGGGCCGTGTTGGACCGGTGGGGTGCCATTACCCACGGGTTAGCGCCCGACCTTTGCCGAGGAGGGTAAGGTGGAAAAGAGGGTGTGGCCCATTGTTGTGGATCAATTTCGGGATGTTTTTCTGAAGAGTTGAGGAGTTTGCCACCTAAGAGGAGTGTGGAGTTCACCATTGAGTTGGTGCCGGGGACGGGTCCGATTTCCCAAGTAGCGTATCGTATGGGGCCAGCCGAGCCGAGGGAGCTTCAGAGGCAAATCGAGGAGTTGGTGGGCCAGGGGTATATTAGACCAAGTACCTCACCTTGGGGTGCTCCGGTGCTCTTTGCTAAGAAGGCCGATGGCACGCTCGTCTGCATCGACTACGGAAGCCGAATTCGGTGACGGGAAAGAACAAGTACCCGTTGCCTCGGATAGACGACCTATTTGACCAATTGAGTGGGGCCCGGTGGTTTTCCAAGATAGATTTACGGTCGGGGTATCACCGGCTCAGGGTTAGGGAGGAGGACATCCCTAAGACGGCTTTTCGGTGCAAGTATGGGCATTATGAGTGGGTAGTGATGCCTTTGGGCTCACTAATGCGCCAGCGGTGTTCATGCATTTGATGAACCAAGTCTTTGCCCCATACTTAGACTCGTTCGTGGTGGTGTTTATCGACGATATCTTGGTGTATTCCAAGACCGAGAGGGAGCATGTGGAGCACTTGGCAACGTGTTGCAAACCTTGAGGGACCAGCTGTTTCTAAGTTTAGCAAGTGTGAGTTTTGGCCGCAGGAGGTTCACTTTCTTGGCCATGTGGTGTCACCGAGGGAGTTAGGGTGGACCCAGCCAAGATTGAGGCCGTGGCATCGTGGGCGAGGCCAACCAACGTTTTTGAGATCCGTAGTTTTCTTGGTTTGGCGGGGTACTATCGTCGTTTTGTAGAGGGGTTCTCCCGTTTGGCGGCTCCTATGACGGCGTTGACTAGGAAAGGAGTGAAATTTGAGTGGACGGACAAGTGCCAGGGCGTTCGAGACTCTCAAAACCCGTTTGACCACCCTCCCGTGTTGAGATTGCCTAGGGAGGATATTCCGTATGAGGTATCCGTGATGCGTCCAGGGTTGGTTTGGGGTGTGTGCTTATGCGGAGCACGTGTGGTAGCTTATGGGTCAAGGCGGTGAAGCCTCATGAGCGATTATCCTATCATGACCTTGAGTTAGCGGCGTCATCTTCGCCCTGAAGAGTTGCGCACTACCTCTTGGGGGAAAAGTTTGTGGTGTTCTCCGATCACAAGAGCCTTGGACATCTTTACTCGAAGGACTTGAATTTGAGGCAAAGGAGATGGGTGGAGTATTTGCGGACCTTTGATTTTACTCTTGCCTATACCCCGGGCAAGGGTAATGTTGTGGCCGATGCATTGAGCAGAAAAGGGAAAGCCGAGGTGGCCGTGAGGGAGTGGAAGGCGATGGAGCGGTTGGCGACGTTGGAGCTGCGGCCTGTTGTTCGTGATAGTGGGACTCCTGAGTCCTTTGGTGGTTGTGCCGAGTTGTACCAGCGCGTCCGGGAGGAACGCTGGGTGACATTGAGTGTGAGGTTCTCCGTGCCCGTATTGAGGCCGGGGAGCTATCCGGGGACCGGACGGAGGGTCCGAGCATGAGTTGTCGTTTCGGGGCGGTTGGTAGTAGCCTCTTCCCTCGGGGATGAGGTGCCGAGGGAGTTTCACCGGTCCAGAGTTCTGTGCATCCAGGGGGTACGAAGATGTATCACGCTTGGGCACATTTTTGGTGGCCCGGAATGAAACGCGATGTGGCTGCCTTTGTTTCGCGGTGCCTCACGTGTCGGCAGGTGAAGGCCGAGCATCGCGGCCGGCGGGCATGTTAGCCCTTGCCCATAGCGGAGTGGAAGTGGGACCATATAGCGATGGATTTTGTGACCGGTCTTCCACCCACCACCGGGAGGAAGGATATGATTTGGGTGATTGTGGATCGACTCACAAAGTCGGCCCATTTCCGGCTGTTCGCGAGCGGGACTCTATTGGGACCTTGAGTCGGCTATACATGAACGAGATTGTGAGCTGCATGGCGTACCATCATCGGTTGTCTCGGACCGGGATTCGAGGTTCACTTCCCGTTTTTGGGCAGGTTTGCGGGAGGCTATGGGGACCAAGCTTAACTTGAGTACGGCCTTTCACCCCGAGACCGACGGCCGACGAGAGGACGAATCGGACTTTGGAGGACATGTTGAGGGCTTGTGTGCTAGATTTTGGGGGTTCGTGGGCAACTCACCTTCCTTTGGTGGGTTTGCCTACAACAACGGTTATCGGCATCCATTGGGATGGCTCCTTTTGAGGCGTTGTAGGACGGCCGTGTCGGTCACCTTTGTGTTGGACCGAGGTGGGGGAGACAGCTCTCTTGGGGCCACGGTTGGTTCAAGAGGCTACCGAGAAGGTCAAGTTAATTCGTCGGCGTTTGTTGTCGCTCGAGTCGGCAGAAATCTTATGCGGATGCGACGGCGACCTTTGGAGTTTTCCGTTGGTGATCATGTGTTCCTTCGTGTCTCTCCACGTCGTGGACATCGACGGTTTGGGCGAGGTTCCAAGCTCTCTCCGCGGTTTATTGGTCCTTTTGAGATTCGGATCGTGTAGTGGCCCGTGGCCTACCGGTTAGCGTTACCACCGCGGGCCGAGTCGAGTGCACAACGTGTTTCACGTGTCCCGGTTGCGGAAGTATCACCCTGACCCCACTCATGTGATTGATTGGGGGACGTTGGACATTGAGGATGACATGTCCGTCCTTGAGGCCCCTATCCGTATCCTAGATCGGCGAGAGAAGCTATTGCGTGGTCGTGCTATTCCTTTGGTTCGCGTGCTGTGGCAACACCGTGGTATTGAGGAGGAGACATGGGAACGTGAGTCCGTGATGCGTGAGCAGACCCGGACTTGTTCGAGGACGAACAAGCTAAGCGTGGGAGGTGGTCGTTGGCCAGGGATAGTGTTGTGTTTTCTTGTGATGTGTTTTCTTGTAGTAGTTGATGTATTTGTTTTGTCTTTTAAAGACATGTGCTTAATGTGATGTGCTTTGAGATGTGTATTTGTGCCATGTGGAAGTGTTGTGTGCATTATTGTGGTTATGGATTATGGTGGTACTTGTCATGTCTTTGTTGTCTTTGTGTGTGGTGTATGACCCATTAGGGTGTTGTGGCTCGCCGTGTGGCAATGGGTAGCTTGTATTCGTTTTTCCTCTTATGTCATTTCTTTTCGAGGACGAAAAGTCTTAAGGGGAGAGGATGTAAGGACCCGTACCTTGAGTTAGTCGCCTTTTACCTCCGGAATAGAGTTTTTCTAGATTTTGACCTAGTAAATGGACTCCAATGAATTCACGTGCAAAAGGAAAGATGCTTGAATGGTGTCCTCTATCTACCACGAAGTTTCAGGCCAAATGGACATGTATGTGAGGTGCACGTGATATGGGTCCAATTCACGTGCAAGTGTAATTGTCTTCTAAATGATGCAAGGAGGCTAGGGTGAAGTTTGAGAGCATTTGGAGTCCATATGGAGGTGCACGTGAATTGGGAATTCACGTTCAAATTGGCGTGCGCCATATTTTTACATGGTTCCCTTGGTTTTGTCATTCTAAGGAACTTTCTCCAAAGGACCATGTTGAAATTCCGAGTATTTTGGCCTATATGGGTGCGGAAAGGTGGTAACTTGTGTGATCAAAACTACGTCGTTTTGATCCTGAGATTCACTTAATCAAAACTACGTCGTTTTGATGTTGTGTTGTCTATATAAGGAGGAGGAGTCCCTCTTGTTTTTAGGTTTAGGGTTTGTTGCTTCACCAAGGCCGTCGCAGAGAGAGAGAGGGAAGGAGAGCTCCCGGTTCTTTGCCGGGCGTCTTGCGTGGGTGGTCGGTGACTCGTGGGTGGACGGCGTTCGGCTTGGGATCGGACCGTTCTTTGTGTTGTTGCGTTTTCCTTGAGGTAGGGGTTCTGTTCTTCTTAAGTCCTTCTCTGTCCTAGGGTTCCGGGCGATTTCGGTTACAATCGTTATATATAAATATGTAATCCATATAGGTGTGATCTCCTATATGGATGTTGGCCTTCGTGGCATGTTGGTGTGATTCCGTGGATTTCATGCTATGTGTTCGATGAAATGCCTGTGTGAATATAGCTGTATGTATTTGCCCATTACGTGTTTGATAATATGCCCGTGTGGTGGACTTGTGATTTAGTGTATGTATGTACGCCGGGTGTGTGTTCTGTTGCCCGAATGGTGGGTTTGTGCTTTGTGAGCGGGTGCACACCAAGTGTTTGGTTTTATGTTTGTGTGACCGTGGTGTAAGTTGTGTGCCCGACCGTGGTATCCGGCCCGAAGAGGCGGTTAAACTACTTTGCCCCGAGAGGCGGTTAAACCATGGCCTGAAGAGGCGGTTAAATCACTTGGCCCGAAGAGGCGGTTAAATAACTTGGCCCGAAGAGGCGGTTAAATCACTTGTGTTTTGTGTGGTGGATAATTGTGACTACCGGTGGTTTGTTATTGTTTGTTGAGATTGTTGTAACACGTCACTACACCCGTGCACATGCATGTAGCCGCTAGGAGCATGGGAAGGGTTGGGGAGACTTGATCCCTACGAGCCGTGGTTGCTCACCCCTCCTCGTGTTTTGCTTGTTTTCCAGGGACTTACAGGCGTTAGGTGGATGACCAAGGTGGAAGACCTTAACCATTTTACTCTCTTCCATTTATGTTGTTTTCTTTTATGGGAATCGATGTAACCCTGTGGGGATGGGATTGGAAAGAATTCCTGTTGTAATAAACTGGTTTGGATTATTTTTATGAATATTTCTTTCTTAAATGTGTTGTGGATGTTTGAAATGTAAAACTCTTGGTTTGTATCCTAACCCCTTTGCCCTCCATGTGGGTAAAAGGGGAGTCACGTGCCGGTTTCCTCGGGTTGGAAATCCGGGGCGTGACACAAGAGATAGGAGGAATTGAGCCGACTATCATTCGGGTTAAAGATAATCTGTAGAAGAATATCCGGATGAAAAACAGACTGAGTCCATAGAAACAGGTGCAATAAGAGAAAAGTAGATTCCTTTGCTGCCTTGAAGTCGAATAGAAAAGAAATACCACAACACTTCAAATTCGAGACATCAGACAAGATATATATCAATGAAAATGCAAAGAGAATCTGAACCTGTAGCTTCACAAAGATAAACTAAAAGAATAGAAGACTAAAAAGGTTGGGTTTAGTACATATATAAGATAAATACGAAGAGTCAGCATAATCCGAATTAAAATAATCATAACTTATGCATTAAAAATGAAGCGAGACACATACATACGAGTTAAGGATCATTTTTACTGAAATCAAAGCATATGTTAGATAAGAAACACATAAGTTCATATTTGTCAACATAACGAGACTTTCATGTTGAACTATGTAGCTAAGATGAATTAAATATATATAAGTGGCCCAACTTGAGATTCATGAGTGAGAACGAATTAAAGAACAAATGTTAGAAATAATCAATTGATTATTATATTAAAATGCACAGTTGAAGAAACAAAAAACATTCAATCATGCCACAATTTCGATTCAACAATGCATGTTCAATTAGATCCAGAAGTGAGAGTTATAGTGTAGAGCATCCGAGACATATCAGGGGGTTATTACGAAAGTAATAGATGAAGCTTTTGCTCCCGCTTAGATCGTGCGATCCTCTCAAGAAAGACTCCCCCTCAGATAGACTGCTAGGAAAGAGGTCACGAGACATATAAGGGGGGTATTACTTGGGTAATAGATAAAACATTTTCTCCCCCTTAGACCATGCGATCCTCTCAATGGACATTTCCTACTTAATATTTAGATCTTGAAAAATTACTATCTATCCTTGAGGAAAACTCCCCTTCCGAAACTGATCAGACTGCAACTGTGATTTCATCCACTAGGCATTCCAGGCATTCCAAGCTAAGCCATTTTATTTCTTCAACCAAGCATGTTAATATTGCAATCAATAGGAAAAAGCATTGGACATGTGGTGAGAGATGAAAATTGTAATCATGAAATCCTAAGAAGGTTTTATTCATATATATTTAACTATGTTAGCTTAAGCGACTTCAGTCTGGACACGTAAGCATTCTCCCATATGAAAGTATGAGAATATTATCGGAGCACTATGCATGACACAAGTAAAGATGATCAGCAGTAAGAACAGTAAGTGTCTAACGCTCATCATGAAACACGATGCATGTTCTGAAAGAAATACTTTTGAATGAATAAATGAGAAGCTATGCAAAAACGTCAAGCATACCTAATTTGAGGAGTAGTTCATAAAATCTTGCATCAGGTAGGGGTTTGGTGCGTATGTTTGTGAGTTGATCATCCGTAGCAACATATTCGAGAGATATGTGCTTTTTGAGAACATGATCTAGGCTGAAGTGATACCTGGCTTCAATATGCTTTGTCTTTGGGTGCGTGACAGGATTATTGCTTATGGCTATTGCACTGGTGTTGTCGCAGTATAGTGGAACAGATGTCATGTTAAAACCGTAGTCAGTAAGTTAACTTTGCATCGAAAGAAGCTGTGCGCAGCAACTCCCAACAGCTATGTATTTTGCCTCAGTAGTAGAGGTTGATACAGAATTCTTCTTCTTACTGAACCATGGAATCAATCTGTTTCCAAGGAACTAACAAGTACGACTAGTGCTCTTCCTGTCTATGTGACACCCGACAAAATCAACATCTGAATATCCGAATAAAGAGAAGTTGGACTCCTTTGGATACCAAAGTCCCAAATTTACAGTCCCTTTAAGATACCGTAATATCCATTTGACATGAAGCGTGTGTGACTCTTTAGGATTCGCCTGATATCTTGCACATATGCAGGTTGCGAACATGATATCCGAACGACTTGCTGTAAGATACAACAATGATCCTATCATACGTATGTATTCAGTCACATTTACTGATTCTCCATTAAGATCAGGATCTAACTTGACACTGATTGGCATGGGAGTCTTCACGGGAGTTGAGTTTTGCATTCCGAACTTCTTGATTAAGTCCTGTATGTACTTAGCTTGGTTGATGAAAATTTCATCCTTCATTTGTTTAACTTCTATTCCAAGGAAGTATGTTAATTCTCCCATCATGCTCATTTCAAACTTGCCAGTCATCAACTTTGCAAATTCTTCACAAAGCTTCGGATTAGATGATCCGAAAATGATATCATCCATATAAATTTGTACGATCAGAGAATGACCCTTCTATTTCCATAAGAATAATGTGGTGTCTATCTTCCCTTTTCTGAAGTTGTGTTCGAGCAAGAATTCTGACAGTGTGTCGTACCAAGCTCTTGGAGCTTGCTTCAATCCATACAAGGCTTTCCGTAGTTTATACACCATATGTTCAGCCTTATGTTCAACGAATCCAGGAGGTTGTTCAACATAAACTTCCTCTTGAAGATTTCCATTAAGAAAAGCGCTCTTGACATCCATTTGATAAACTGTGAAGTTTTCATATGATGCATACGCTAGGAACTTTCGGATCGCTTCAAGTCTAGCTACTGGAGCAAAGGTTTCTTCATAATCAATGCCTTCTTCTTGATGATATCCTTTAGCTACTAGTCGATCTTTGTTCCGGATTACTATTCCATCAGTGTCAAATTTGTTCCGGAACACCCATTTAACTCCAATGACTTGTTGCGACTTAGGCCTTGGTACGAGTGTCCACACTTCGTTTCTCTTGAACTGATTAAACTCTTCTTGCATAGCGTCTATCCAGTTTGAATCTCAAAGGGATTCATCCACCACCTTTGACTCTATCTATGATAGAAAACAAGAATAGAGATACAAGTTGGAGGTGGCTGCCCTTGTTCTTACTCCAACAGTAGGATCACCAATCACTTGATCTGATGAGTGGTTTCGAGTCCACCTATAGTTTTGTGCAAGTGATGGTGAATATTCAATGATTTGAAGCTCTGCCAGATCGGGTGGATCATGTACATCATCTGGTTGAGCTTCTTCTGGGCCAGTTATATCCGTATGATGAACAGTTCCACAAGTACTTTGAGGTTCTTCGACACTATGACTTTCAGTATTAACTGGTCCGGATGGACTAGAAGGTTCTCAGGTGTTTTGGATGTCCGTATCAATTGGTCCGGAGTTGAGTGGAAGTCCTGAGTCCGATTCTTTGGAAGCATCATCAGTGACATTTCTTCTTGCTTCACTGGTGCTAGTTGATGGATCAATAGTGGTGGCAGGAACATGTTGGAACTGTGAATAATCAATCATGTCCGTATGATCCTGCACATTTAAATTTGAAGATCCTATACTTGACTAATCAAGGTTAGACTCATCAAAATCAACATGGATAGATTCTGTAACTATTAAACATCTTTTATTGAAAATACGATAAGCCTTGCTGTGTAATGAGTATCTGACAAAGATTCCATCATCGGATTTTGGCTCAAATTTACTTCGGGCCTCTTTGCCGTTGTTTAACACGTAGCAAGCACACCCAAAAGCTTTGAAATGAGAGTTTGACAGCTTCCTGCCTCTCCATATCTCATAGGGTGTTTTCATGGTAACCTTATTGATAAGAGTTCTGTTTTGAATGTAGCATGCAGTGGACATAGCTTCAGCCCATAGACTGAGAGGAAGCTTTACCCTTGTTAACATTGATCTACCAGCTTCGACTAAAGTGCGATTCTTACGCTCAACAACTCTATTTTGTTGTGGAGTCCTGGGCGTAGAGAGGTCATGCTGAATGCCCCGTTCAGAACAATATGATCTCATATCTGAGAAGTCAAATTCCGTACCATGATCACTCCTGATGCATTTAATGCTCAGTCCTTGTGAATTGCTTATCCAGTTGAAGAGATTTACAAGATGTTCAAAGGTTTGATCCTTCAATTTCAGTAACATCACCCATATATACTTGGTGAAGTCATTAATAACCACAAGGGTGTATCTCGTACCAGCAAGAGAAGCAAATAGAAATGGGACCACAGAGGTCCATATGAAGAAGTTGCAACGAAGCAGTTATTGAATTAATTGATTTTCTCTTAAAGCTATGCTTGGTCTGCTTGCCAAGTTGGCATTCTCGACAGAGTGAGTCTTTGGAGTATTTATGTTTGGGCAGACCATTGACCAAGTCAAGCGACACCAGTTTCGACAATGTTTTAAAATTTAAATGAGCGCAACACTTGTGCCATAACCAACTTTCTTCATTTGATGTTGTAGTGAGGAAGCATACAGGGTCAGAAGAATTATTTCTTAAGACCACTGAATATATGTCCCCATCTCTTGATCCGGATAACTTAATATCTCCAGACAAGTTTTGGCTAATTGTGCAGGTGTTGGACATAAAGGAAATAGTAAATCCTTTATCATATAAATTACTAACACTCAGTAAATTATGCTTCAAACCTTCGACTAGTGCAACCTTAGTAATTGATACATAGCTGTTGGTTAACGTGCCATACCCCATAGTCTTACCTTTATTGTTGTTGTCATACGATATGAATGAGCCTTGTTTCTCAGCAACTTCTACGAGCAGAGACTTATCACTCGTCATATGTCCGGAGCATCCGCTATCGAGTATCCACTTGCTTTAATTGATCTTTGACTTCAAGTGGTCTGGCAATGAATTCTAGAGATGCTCATGCAAGACAATAGATTACACTTTTGGAGCCCAAACTTATCTCGGGCGGTTAGGAGAAATAACAACAGTGTCAACAGTTTCGGATTTTGCTTTGTTAGGAACTTTAGCTTTCCATGTTGACTTTACTTTGTTAGCATTAGTTGCTTCTTTTACTTGGGTTTTCTTGGGAGAGTTACTCCTTTGAGATTTAGATTTAGATTTACTAGAAGAACCCTTTTTGATAAACTCATCTTTATTAATATAAACTTGATTATAAAGCCAGTCATCAGATAAACTCCAACACACAGTGATAATGGCCTATTTCTCGATAGATGGAACAAACACTATGATGAGGAGCACAAACAGGGGATACAGGTTTTTTTGGTTTAACAGGTTTTCTACTCTATTCCCTATGGCCTAGTCCTATGCGCTCTTGGCCCTAGATGCATCAACTTTAGCCTTTCCTTTCTTTCTAGGTGCTACAGTTTTGGCTTTAACTGCAGCAGCCTTCCCTTCATCTTTAGGTACAGGTGCCACTACTTCGGGAATAGCAATAACAGCCTCTCTTACATAGTCATAAACTATGGTGCCACCTGAAATAAAACCATCCAACGGTTTAGATGTACTAACAGGATAAAGGTTGGTTAGTTTCGGAATCAAATCTAAGGAACACTCAGTAGCTTATGTGGAAGTTGATGGTTCGAGGCTAAGGCCAGGTTTAACTCAGATGTCGTCTGGATCAGTTTAAAATGTGGAAGCTATTTCCTCTGATTTTAGCCACTTACGATTTATTTCTTTTTCCTTTTCAAGTTCATTCTCGAGTCTTTTAAGATTAACAGTTAGACCATTTAGGTTGGTATTTAGCAAATGATTTTTAGCTCTGAGATCGTGATACCAAACCTCTTTACTCCTAAAGTCATATATGTCTTTTTCAAGTCTTGCAACGTTAAATTCAAGACGTTTAGCCTGACCATTCATATCTTTGTACATTTGAGTAATTATTAGTCTCTCATTCTTTTCATTATCACGTTCAGCAGTAAGAGATTCTAATTTACTCATGAGCTCAGAGATAGAAGGTACCTCATTATTTGCCATAAGGCAAACGTTCGGCTTCCCAGTTGGCTCATCATCAGAGGATTCCTCCTCTTCTTCCGAGCCACTGACGTACTTTGTGACAAATGCCTTCCTCTTGTTCTTGCTATTTTTTAAGGTGGAGCGTTAGGGTTTAACCTTGTCACTTTTATCGGCCGTCTTTGATTTGGATTTACAATCCTTGGCCCAGTGACTGGTTTTCCCACAGTTGTAGCAGTCTTGGGAAGTAGACTCCGATTGCTCCTTCCTTCTGGATGATGATGAGGAGCCTCTTATGATTCCTGTTTTGCTTTTCCTCAACAATCGCTCGAAAGATTTGACCAAAAGAGCTATTTCTTCTTCAACGTTCGAGTTAGAGTTCTCTGGCTCTTCCATATCATCATCCCACTGTATGCTTAGACATTCCGTAGCTTTAAAAACTACCCTCTTTTCTTTCTGAGCTATTTTTTCATCTCGGTCAATGTATTTGAATCTGACCTCATGAGTCCGTAGCTCTTTGTATAGTTTTTCAAGGGGAGCATACTATAGTTCTTGTCAACTTGCATTTGGAGCTGCTTGGAGTAGTAGCGATCTGGCAAGGAACGAAAAAACCTGTCATTGATTTGGAATTGTGTGTAGTGCTCGTTGGCAGTTTTTAGCTCAATAATGAGCTTGTTGAATCTCCGATAGATGCTCTCGAGGGATTCGTCAGGTTTATGAGTGAAGCTCTCAAAATTCTGTCTGAGAGCACAGATGACGTTCTACATTTGGAACTAACTTCCCTCATAGAGGATTGTCAGTTTATCCTAGACAACTTTCGCTGTCGTGTAGCCCTGGACGTCTGTGAAAACTTCGGAGTCCAAAAATGATGTTACATATGCCAGAACCTTTTCACTAGCATACTGCTCGGCTCTTTCCTCGTTGTTGAGTTCAGCATCAGTCTTTGGCCTTCTAACTCCATTTTCTCTAACAGTCATCGGAATAGGTAGCTCCTGATGAAGACACAGCCACATGAGATGATCATGACATATCATGAACATTCTCATGCGAGCTTTCCACTGGGAGAAAAGCTCAGGTGTGAACTTTGGCGGTTTGGTCAGAGTGAAACCAGAACTTCGTTGTTGAGGAGCAGCAGGTTGAGCACTTGTGCTCAGATCGAGATTTTCGCTGCTGCTTCGGTTGGGGAAGGACTCTTGTGCACCTTCGAAGTTAAGGCGTGCGTTGAACGGTATACTGCTTTATTCAGCCATTGTTGAGAGAGAAAGAGGGGGATCTCTACTTTGAGCAGGTAGAATTGCTCTGATACCACTTGTTGGTCCCTAGGAGCCTAGAGGGGGGGGGGGGGGGGGGATGAATAGGCACTAATTGAAAACTCTTCACTCGTCTCTGGCACAACACTTATCTGGTTAAACGATAATATCATCAGTGCGTAAGATAACCAGATAGTGGAAGTATTTTGTTTTATTATCAACTGATAAATACAACAAAATAAAGCAGATTAAAGCTTATGAAGCTTTTCAATCTACTGAAAAACTCTCTTACACTCTATTTACAATGACTCACACACTAGCCAATAAGATCTCTAAAAGCTCTTGTACATGTACGTGCATATATGAAAATATACAAGTGTTAATATATATAGCCATCTGTTAGAAAATATTCTTGGAACTTGTTCTTCCGAGCAACGTGCAGCATTGACTGTTCCTCAGAAATCTCTCTGCCTTGATTGTTGCGAATGTGGAGCTCAAGATCTTAGGTCTTTAAACTTTGAATTACTTTGTATGATTCCAAGTGCAATTAAAGTTATGTGCACATATCCGTGTGATCCACGTGTAAGATTGTAAGGACCCGTACCTCGAGTTAGTCACAGTTTTACCTTCTGAGTAGTTTTTCTAGATTTTGACCTAGTGAATGGGCTCAAATGAATTCACGTGCAAAAGGAAAGATGCTTAGAATGATGTCCTCTATCTACCACAGAAGTTTCCGGCCAAACGGACGTGTATGTGAGGTGCACGTGATATGGGTCCATTTCACGTGCAAGTGTGGTTGTCTTTTACATGATGCAAGGAGGCTAGGGGTGAAGTTTGAGCGCATTTGGAGTGCATTTGGAGTTGCACGTGAATTGGGGAATTCACGTTCAAATTGGCGTGCAGCCATATTTTTGCATGGTTCCCTTGGTTTTGACATTCTAATGATCTTTCTCCAAAGGACCATGCTGAAATTCTGAGTATTTTGGCCTATATGGGTGCGGCAAGGTGCTAACTTGTGTGATCAAAACTACGTCGTTTTGATGCTGGGATTCACTTAATCAAAACTACGTCGTTTTGATGTTGTGTTGTCTATATAAGGAGGAGAAGCCCCTCTGTTTTAGGGTTAGGGTTTGTTGCTCCACCACCGTCGGAGAGAGAGAGAGAGAGAGGGAAGGAGAGCGTTTGGTGGCTGCCGGAGCGTCTTGCGTGGGTGGTCGGCATCTTGCGTGGAAGCGGGAGCAGGAGAACACACAAGGTAGGGGTTCTGTTCTTCCTAAATCCTCCTCTGTCCTAGGGTTCTAGGGCGATTATGGAGTTAAACTTGTTTATATATATATGTAATCCATATAGGTGTGATCTCCTATATGGATGTTGGCCTTCGATGGCGATTTTGGTGTGTTTCTGGTGTTCGTGTGATGCATGAAAAGTGTTCGATAAAATGCCTGTGTGACATGCCGGCTACATGTTTGAGAAAATGCCTGTGCGGCCGAGTTTATGAGCCTGTGAATTTATGTACACCAATTGTTTGGTTTTATACCTGTGAGGCTTTGCATGCTAAGTGTTTGATGTTATGTCTGTGTGACTAAGTGTGGCTATGTGTCTGTGTGTTCTTGGAACCCGGTGGTCGTGGAAGCCCGAGATCTGTTCTTGGAACCCGGTGGTCGTGGAAGCCCGGAAGTGTTTATGTACCAGCCCGTGTATGATTGTATTTCGTTGCTATAGCTTGTAATTATATCTGGTGGAATAATTGTATCACGACACAAGCACTTGTACACAAGGCATGTAGATATTAGGTGCATGGGATGGGTTGGGGAGACATGATCCCTACTGAGCTGTGGTTGCTCACCCCTCCTACCATGTTGTTTTCTTTACAGGAACCTACAGGCGTTAGGTGGGAACACCAAGGTGGAAGTCCTCCTTGTGGCTTGCTAATTATTATTTCGAGTTTTGCTGCTTTTCTTTATGTAACTTTGTAACCCCAGTGGGGAGATATTGTAATGTGGAGTTCAATGTAATAAAAGTGTGTTTTGAACGTATTTGCTATGTTTGGACTCAATAAATATAAGATTGTTCTCTGAATATAAAGTGTGAGGTGTATGTTGTATTCTAACCCCTCTATCCAACTTGGGTAAAGGGAGGGTCACGTTCCAGTCTCCTTGGGTTGGAAATCCGGGGCGTGACAATATGGTATCAGAGCATGGTCTAGTTGGCCTAGGGTAGTGGGCGGATCTGGTTAACCTAAGTCCTTTGGAGGAACCTGGAGGGACGTGCTTGATCAACACGGTCCTCTTGGAGCCTTTAAGGTGAATTTGGGGTAGTCCAGACCTGAGGTAGGATTTGCATGCATTGGCATTAGGGCACTAGTTGCATTTGTTGTCATGTGTGAAGGATGTGAATAACATGATTATGTGTGAACTGTGCAACTCTGAATATTCTTGGAATGCCTTGGGTATGACTACAATGTGGACTGTGCTGTGTGCAATATTGGTTGATGCAATGGTTAAAATGTGTGTGATGCCATGTACTGCTTGACTTGCTAATGGGGTAGAGGTAGTCAACCTGTTAGTAGTCGAACGCGTTCTGACATTTGTGCTTCTTACTTCATGTAGTAAGAATGCCACCGAGGAGAGTGACGCGTGCATCCGGGGTAGTGGCTGATGAGTCATCTGCCCATGAGGGCCCGGGTGTGGGACAGTCCGTTGGAGGACATGCACTATTCTTTGGCGCACTGCGAGAAGGCATCCGGTTGGAAGTCCAAGAGCTGAGGGAGGGTATCCGGCAAGAAGTCCGGGAGGAGGTGCGCCGTGAGATGGCGGCACAGCAGGTGGTGCCACCCCCACCGCCACCACCAGCGGGGGAGCTACCCCGGGAGCGTGAGGTTTCTCTGCGTGGTATACCGACTCGTGCAGAGGATGATGTGGTGACATGGTTCCGAAAGGAACAACCTCCACGATTTAAAGGGGGGGAGGACCCAGTGTTAGCTGAGCACTGGCTGAGGCAGATCGAGCATGTGTTTTCCTTTCTCCTACCCCGGGAGGAGGATAAGGTGAGACTGGCCATTCGGCAGCTGGAAGGGGATGCTCTGGAGTGGTGGTTGAGTGTCGCGGGAAGCCGTGCGGTGCAGTTCATGCTTTGGGAGGAGTTTCTACAGCTCTTCCATGATGAGTTCTTCCCGGAATCTTTAAGATGGCAGAAGAGAGAGGAATTTGGCAGCCTGAAGCAAGGATCAAAGACGGTGCCCGAGTATGAGCGGGAGTTCCGGAGCCTGAGTAGGTTTGCCCCCGAGACAGTGGCAAAGGAGGACCTGAAGGCCCACAAGTTCACTCTAGGTCTTAGGCCAGCCCTTAGGCAGAGGGTGGCGATTCTACGTTTGAGGACCTATGCTGAGGTCGTTGAGACAGCACGTATAGCTGAGAGGGAGCTGGAGGATGGGAGGCAGGTCCATCAGGGTCGCCAGTTGCAAGGTGGGTCTGAACGCGATTCGGGGTCCAAGAGGCCTAAGACTGAGGAGAGAGATAGCAGTTCCTTTCGCAGCAGGGGACAGACATTGGTGAACCCAGGGAGGTCTAGCTTTGGCGGTGGCGGACGGGCGGCCCAGCAGAGGCCTCCCCTGGCCGTCCTTCGCCGTGGGGAGCAAGGCCACTTGAGGAAGGAGTGTCCAAAGAGGGACTGGAAGTGCCATAGTTGTGGACGAGAGGGCCATCTGAGCCGGGTTTGCCGGAGTGGCAACAGGGGAGTTGGAGGCATGACATCCAGCACAAGGAGTGATGCCAGTTTCCGTGCACCAATAGAGAGACCAGCTCGTCAGTGGCCGGCTAGTCAGGCAGGATCGAATCAGACCCGACCTCAGGGGAGGCCGGAGCGGCAGCAGACTGAAGCTGGAGGCAGCCTTGGCGGGAAGCGCCCAGTGAGTGAGCCGACCAGTGGCACGGGCCAAGGGAGGGTGTTTGCACTGGAGGCGACGTACCCGGAGGAGGCTGAGCTACCACCCCCACCAGCTGAGGGTGGAGCAGGACCATCGGTGGTTAGAGGTACCCTTTTGATCTCCCGTACATTAGCTTCTGTTCTTTTCGATACGGGTGCATCGTGTTCGTTTGTTGCTGAGCTTGTGATAGATAGCTTGGGGTTAGCTTGTGTGGAGGCAGCGAAGCCCCTAGTTGTTGAGTCTCCAGTGGGGGGTATGATTGAGGTGTGGCATGTTTGCCGTGACTGTGTGTTAACCATAGGAGAGGTGGAGCTGAGTTTTGACTTGCATGTAATGCCTTTGAGGACGTTTGACTTGATCTTGGGTATGGATTGGCTTATGGCTTTCCAGGCCAAGATAGACTGTTACCGGCGGCGGGTATCCTTCGTGACACCTGCAGGGACCTCTTGCACCCTGCAGGGGGAGTGGGACTGTGAGGCGAGTCGGGCCGGGCCAGTGTTGGACCAGTGGGGTGCCATTACCCACAGGTTGGCAGCCCCGACCTTTGCCGAGGAGGGGAAGGTGGAAAAGAGGGTGTGGCCCATTGTTGTGGACCAATTTTAGGATGTTTTTCCTGAAGAGTTGAGGAGTTTGCCACCTAAGAGGAGTGTGGAGTTCACCATTGAGTTGGTGCCGGGGACGGGTCCGATTTCCCAAGTAGCGTATCGTATGGGGCCAGCTGAGTTGAGGGAACTTCAGAGGCAAATCGAGGAGTTGGTGGGCCAGGGGGTATATTGGACCGAGTACTTCACTTTGGGGTGCTCCTGGTGCTCTTTGCTAAGAAGGCCGATGGTACACTTCGTCTCTGCATCGACTACAGGAAGCCGAATTCGGTCGGTGACTGTGAAGAACAAGTACCCGTTGCCTCGGATAAATGACCTGTTTGACCAATTGAGTGGGGCCCGGTGGTTTTCCAAAATAGATTTACGGTCGGGGTATCATCGGTTGAGGGTTAGGGAGGGAGACATCCCTAAGACGGCCTTTCGGTGCGGTATGGGCACTACGAGTGGATAGTGATGCCTTTCGGGCTCACTAATGCGCCGGCGTATTTATGCATTTGATGAACCAAGTCTTTGCCCCATACTTAGACTCGTTCGTGGTGGTGTTTATCGACGATATCTTGGTGTATTCCAAGACCGAGAAGGAGCATGTGGAGCACTTGGCAATAGTGTTGCAAACCTTGAGGGACCAGCAGTTGTTTGCTAAGTTTAGCAAGTGTGAGTTTTGGCTGCAGGAGGTTCACTTTCTTGGCCACGTGGTGTCAGCTGAGGGAGTTAGGGTGGACCCAGCCAAGATTGAGGCGGTATCATCATGGGAGAGGCCAACCAATGTTTTCGAGATTCGTAGCTTTCTTGGTTTGGCAGGCTATTATCGCCGTTTTGTAGAGGGGTTCTCCCGTTTGGCGGCTCCTATGACGGCGTTGACTAGGAAAGGAGTGAAATTTGAGTGGACAGACAAGTGCCAGCAGGCGTTCGAGACTCTCAAAACCCGTTTGACCACTGCACCTGTGTTGAGATTGCCTAGGGAGGATATTCCGTATGAGGTATACTGTGATGCGTCCAGGGTTGGTTTGGGGTGTGTGCTTATGCAGGAGCACAGTGTGGTAGCTTATGGGTCGAGGCAGCTGAAGCCTCATGAGCAGAATTATCCTACTCATGACCTTGAGTTAGCGGCGGTCATCTTCGCCCTGAAGAGTTGGCAGCACTACCTCTTGGGGGGAAAAGTTTGTGGTGTTCTCGGATCACAAGAGCCTTCAGGACATCTTTACTCGAAGGACTTGAATTTGAGGCAAAGGAGATGGGTGGAGTATTTGCAAACCTTTGACTTTACTCTTGCCTATACCCCGGGCAAGGGTAATGTTGTAGCTGACGCGTTGAGCAGGAAAGGGAAAGCTGAGGTGGCCGTGAGAGAGTGGAAGGCGATGGAGCATTGGCGATGTTGCGGCTGCAGCTGTTGTTCGTGAGGGTGGGACAATCCTGAGTCCTTTGGTGGTTGTGCCTGGAGTTGTACCAGCGCGTCCGGGAGGAACAGCTAGGTGACATCGAGTGTGAGGTTCTCCGTGCCCGTATTGAGGCCGGGGAGCTATCCGAGGACCGGACAGAGGGTCCCGAGCATGAGTTGTCGTTTCGGGGGCGGTTGGTCGTAGCTTCTTCCCTCGGGGATGAGGTGATGAGGGAGTTTCACCAATCTAGAGTTCTCGTGCATCCAGGGGGTACGAAGATATACCATGCGCTTCGAGGACATTTTTGGTGGCCTGGGATGAAACGCGATGTGGTCGCCTTTGTTTCGCGGTGCCTCACGTGTCGGCGGTGAAGGCGGAACATCGCGGCCGGCGGGCATGTTACGGCCGTTGCCCATAGCGGAGTGGAAGTGGGACCACATCGCGATGGACTTTTGGATGGTCTTCCACCCACCACTGGGAGGAAGGATATGATTTGGGTGATTGTGGATCGACTCACAAAGTCGGCCCATTTCCTTGCTGTTCGCGAGCGAGACTCCATTGGGACCTTGAGTCAGCTATACATGAACGAGATTGTGGGACTTCATGGAGTACCATCATCGGTTGTCTGTGACCGGGATTCGCGGTTCACTTCCCGTTTCTGGACAGGTTTGCAGGCGGCTATGGGGACCAAGCTTCACCTGAGTACAACCTTTCACCCTGAGACTGACGGTCGACCGAGCGGACGAATCGACCATGGAGGACATGTTGAGGGCTTGTGTGCTAGATTTTGGGGGTTCGTGGGCAACTCACCTTCCTTTGGTGGAGTTTGCCTACAATAACAGTTATCAGGCATCCATTGGGATGGCTCCTTTTGAGGCGTTGTATGGGAGGCCGTGCCGCTCACCCTTGTGTTGGACGAGGTAGGAGAGACAGCTCTCTTGGGGCCACGCTTGGTTCAAGAGGCTACCGAGAAGGTCAAGTTGATTCGTCGGCGTTTGTTGTCGGCTCAGTCGGCGAAATCTTATGCGGATCAGCGACGGCGACCTTTGGAGTTTTCTGTTGGTGATCATGTGTTCCTTCGTGTCTCTCCACGTCGTGGACATCGACGGTTTGGGCGAGGTACCAAGCTATCTCCGCGGTTTATTGGTCCTTTTGAGATTCTGGATCGTGTGGGGCCTGTGGCCTACCGGTTAGCGTTACCACCGCGGCTGAGTCGAGTGCACAACGTGTTTCACGTGTCCCAGTTGAGGAAGTATCACCCTGACCCCACTCATGTCATCGATTGGGGGACATTAGACATTGAGGATGACATGTCCGTTGTTGAGGCCCCTATCCGTATCCTAGATCGGCGAGAGAAGCTTTTGCGTGGTCGTGCTATTCCTTTGGTTCGCGTGCTGTGGCAGCACCGTGGCATTGAGGAGGAGACATGGGAACGTGAGTCCGCGATGCATGAGCAGTACCCAGACTTGTTCGAGGACGAACAATCTTAAGCGTGGGAGGTGGCTGTTGGCCAAGGGATAGTGATGTGTTTTCTTGTATTAGTTGTGTACGATTTGGTGTATTTGTATTGTCTTTTAGACATGTGTTCTTATTTGTGATGTGTTGAGATGTGTATTTGTGACATGCGGATATGTGTTATATGCATTATTGTGGTTATCGATTATGGTGGTACCTTGTTATGTGCTGTTATGTGCTGTGCGCGGTGTATGACCCATTTGGGTGTTGTGGCTCGTCGTGTGGCAAAGGGGTAGCTTGAGTTTGTTTCCCCTCGTATGTCATTTCTTTTCGAGGACGAAAAGTCTTAAGGGGGAGAGGATGTAAGGACCCGTACCTCGAGTTAGTCACAGTTTTACCTTCTGAGTAGTTTTTCTAGATTTTGACCTAGTGAATGGGCTCAAATGAATTCATGTGCAAAAGGAAAGATGCTTAGAATGATGTCCTCTATCTACCACAGAAGTTTCCGGCCAAACGGACGTGTATGTGAGGTGCACGTGATATGGGTCCATTTCACGTGCAAGTGTGGTTGTCTTTTACATGATGCAAGGAGGCTAGGGGTGAAGTTTGAGCGCATTTGGAGTGCATTTGGAGTTGCACGTGAATTGGGGAATTCACGTTCAAATTGGCGTGCAGCCATATTTTTGCATGGTTCCCTTGGTTTTGACATTCTAATGATCTTTCTCCAAAGGACCATGCTGAAATTCTGAGTATTTTGGCCTATATGGGTGCGGCAAGGTGCTAACTTGTGTGATCAAAACTACGTCGTTTTGATGCTGGGATTCACTTAATCAAAACTACGTCGTTTTGATGTTGTGTTGTCTATATAAGGAGGAGAAGCCCCTCTGTTTTAGGGTTAGGGTTTGTTGCTCCACCAGCCGTCGCAGAGAGAGAGAGAGAGAGAGAGAGAGGGAAGGAGAGCGTTTGGTGGCTGCCGGAGCGTCTTGCGTGGGTGGTCGGCATCTTGCGTGGAAGCGGGAGCAGGAGAACACACAAGGTAGGGGTTCTGTTCTTCCTAAATCCTCCTCTGTCCTAGGGTTCTAGGGCAGATTATGGAGTTAAACCTGTTTATATATATATGTAATCCATATAGGTGTGATCTCCTATATGGATGTTGGCCTTCGATGGCGATTTTGGTGTGTTTCTGGTGTTCGTGTGATGCATGAAAAGTGTTCGATAAAATGCCTGTGTGACATGCCAGCTACATGTTTGAGAAAATGCCTGTGCGGCTGAGTTTATGAGCCTGTGAATTTATGTACACCAATTGTTTGGTTTTATACCTGTGAGGCTTTGCATGCTAAGTGTTTGATGTTATGTCTGTGTGACTAAGTGTGGCTATGTGTGCTGTGTTCTTGGAACCCGGTGGCTGTGGAAGCCCGGGACTGTTCTTGGAACCCGGTGGCTGTGGAAGCCCGGGACTGTTCTTGGAACCCGGTGGCTGTGGAAGCCCGGGAGTGTTTATGTACCAGCCCGTGTATGATTGTATTTGCTGCTATAGCCTGTAATTATATCTGGTGGAATAATTGTATCACGACACAGTACTTGTACACAAGGCATGTAGATATTAGGTGCATGGGATGGGTTGGGGAGACATGATCCCTACTGAGCTGTGGTTGCTCACCCCTCCTACCATGTTGTTTTCTTTACAAGAACCTACAGGCGTTAGGTGGGAACACCAAGGTGGAAGTCCTCCTTGTGGCTTGCTCATTATTATTTCGAGTTATGCTGCTTTTCTTTATGTAACTTTGTAACCCCAGTGGGGAGATATTGTAATGTGGAGTTCAATGTAATAAAAGTGTGTTTTGAACGTATTTGCTATGTTTGGACTCAATAAATATAAGATTGTTCTCTGAATATAAAGTGTGAGGTGTATGTTGTATTCTAACCCCTCTATCCAACTTGGGTAAAGGGAGGGTCACGTTCCGGTCTCCTCGGGTTGGAAATCCGGGGCGTGACAAAGATGATTTAGGTTTTTAACAAGCTTGTCTTACATCGGGACACAGCGAGCTGGCGACTTTGAATGCGAAGCTGATAAGTTGAAGTTGTGTCTTCTTAATTCATCATAAAGTTCCTTACTCCATGTTAATGAAGCTCAGATCCTTACTCCGTGTCAATAGTTGCTTACTCCGTGTCAGTTTGATACTGGAATCCTTATTCCGTGTCATCATTGCTTCCTTACTCCGTATGAATAAGAAGTTCAGAGAGCTTACTATGTATTGGCGCTTCCTTACTCCGTACGAGTTCCTTACTCCGCATGAGTTAAAAGGTCCGGATGGCTTACTCCGTATCAGTGCATCCTTACTCTGCTTGAGTAAAAGGTTCAGATTCTTTACTCCGCATTTCTTTTCCTTACTCCGTGCGAATAAAGGGCTTAGGTCCTAATTCCGCACAAGTCGTTCCTTACTCCGCATATATGAAAGACTCAGATTCCTTACTGTTGACACTACTATTGCTTCTCCTAACTGTTGGACCCCATTTTGTCCGGGTTGGACATACTAACCCTATTTTATACATACCTTTCTGTCCATACCATATACCTTGTTGAACAGGTTCATAAAGATTCTCACTGCCAAGGAATGGTTTGGAGTTGATGTTAACCCCAATTTGCACAAGATGGATAGACTTACACGAATGGGGAAGCCCAAAACTGATAAGCTCTACTACAAGCCCTAAAGTTCCCCAAGACCAACACCAAGTGATAGAGGATGAAATTTGGAGATTAACGCACTTAACTGAGCTCAATTCCGATGTAAAACGAAGAAGTTATGGTCAAAACAGTATGTATTGGAAAAAGTCAAACTTTCTAAAAGACGGTCAATGCTCCTGGTCAAAGGGCCCGGAAATGTGACCCTGCAAGATTCTTCAAAATGACTATTTAGGCGAATACGAGACTTCCCGAACAATCCCCCAAAGTTCGTCCATTTTGCCATTTTGGGTAGGGGTAAAAAGGCAATTAAAAGTTAAAAAAAGAAAAGAAAAAGAGAAGTGGTCAAATTTGGAGCATTGTGGTCAAATCTGGGACATCACTAGTCCGGACTAAGCTTCCATTGAGACGGAGTAAGAATCCGGGGCATCACTAGTCCGAACTAAGGATCTGAGCCTTCATTGATCTGGACTAAGCTTCCATTGATATGGAGTAAGGATTCGAGCCTTCATTGATCCGGACTACACTTTCACTGACATAGAGTAAGGATCCAAACCTTCACTAGTCCAGACTAAGCTTCCACTGACACGGAGTAAGGATCCAAGCCTTTATTGATCCGGACTAGGCTTCCACTAACATGGAGTAAGGATCTGAGCCTTCATTGATTTGGACTACGCTTTCACTGACATGGAGTAAGGATCCGAGCCTTCACTAGTCCGAACTACGCTTCCACTAACACGGAGTAAGGATCCGAGCCTTCATTGATCCGGACTATGCTTCCACTGACATAGAGTAAGGATTCGAGCCTTCATTGATCTGGACTACGCTTCCACTAACACAGAGTGAGGATCCGAGCTTTCACTAGTCCGGACTAAGCTTCCACTGACATGGAGTTAGGATCTGAGCTTTCACTAGTCCGAACTAAGCTTCCACTAACACGGAGTAAGGATCGAGCCTTCATTGATCCGGACTAAGCTTCCACTAACACGGAGTAAGGATCCGAGCCTTCATTGATCCGGACTAGGCTTCCACTGACACGGAGTAAGGATCGGAGCCTTCATTGATCCGGACTAAGCTTCCACTGACATGGAGTAAGGATCCAAGCCTTCATTGATCTGGACTACGCTTCCACTAACACTGAGTAAGGATTTGAGCCCCTTCACTAGTCCAGACTAAGCTTCCACTGACACGGAGTAAGGATTCGAGCCTTTATTGATCCAGACTAAGCTTCCACTGATACGGAGTAAGGATCTGAGCCTTCCATTGAGCTAGATTAAGCTTTAATCATCCAGAATTATCCGGAATAGCCTTCCATTGATCCGGATTTGAGCCTCCACTGACCTTCGACCCTGCCGACACTTCGACCTACCAACACTTCGACCCTTCGACCGTTGACCTTCGCGGTTTGGTTGTATTTCCATGAACACTTTCCTGTGCAATCACAAGACATGCTTTTTATGCGCTAGCCATCTGACAGAGCTATTTTTTAACGCTTGTCAGTCACATGTGCTAATAAAAACTTAAAAAAGAACAATCACGAGCTGCACAGGTCGCTATTCATTCCGACAAAAGGTAGCATCTAGAAATAAAAAACTGCTAGCATTAATCATACAACATTAAATGCAGCAATTAATGGGGTGCGGCCAACCTCTTTAAAAGCAAGACATATCCACGAAAAAAGGGAATTACACCCAAGCTCTTTCCCTTTGGACAGGCTTATGCCTAGAGAAGAACACGCAGATTTTCGCCCAACTCTCTCCTTTTCCCAAAATAAAAAAAAGGGCTCTCTTTCCCATATTCCTCTCTCTCTCTCTCTCTCTCTCTCTCTCTCTCTCTCTCTCCCTCTCTCCCTATGAGTTCCCTTTCCAAAAACCAAAAAAAACTCCTTCCCTCACTCCTCTCTCGTACGGGTTCTATCACCCAAAACAAAAATCTCTCTCACAGTTTAGCCCAAAAAATATATCCTCCCTCCCTCTATCATGTTTAAATCCTTTTCATCAATTTCTCTCAACTCCAACATACCACTACAGTTTTCAGATTAAACTCCAGCTGATTTTTATAATTACGCTATTGGAATTTGGTGATTTCGGGTGAGCAAGCGATTTTCGGTGTGAACAGGATATTTCAAATGGAAGTCCAGTGTTGAGGCCCTATTCAAGCTAAAGTCGGTTCAATTTGCATTTGTTTATTTATTTTTTAGCTTTTTTGCATTTATATTTGATGTAATTTTTAGTATTTTTCTGGTCTTTATTTTTAGCTCATTTATATTTATGTTTGGTGTAATTTTTATTATTTTTGGTTTTTTTATGTTGTTGGTGTATATTGTACCTTTCTTGTATTTTCCTTTTTACGTTATACGTTGTAATACGTAAAGTATAGTAAAGACAAAAAAAAAAGTAAATAAAGGCATAAAAAAGAGAAGATGAAGAAAAGAAAAAAAGGAGTGAGTTGTTATTTGATTTGTGGATGCCACAATCACACACACACAAGTTTATATATTATTATTTAACCTATGTTAGTTCATAGTTTTATCCTTTAAAAAACACGTTTTAAAAAAAAAGTATTAGGTCTTAGTTTTAATTCTTTCAAAAAAAAAAAAACATTTTCCAACCAAAAAAACTAAAAATTATTTCAATTTTTAGGACTTCAATTTTCAAAACAACAAAAAAAAAACACAAAAAAACCAAAAAAATTAACCTTGGGTTCCATTTTCCACATCAAACAGTAATAGAAAAAATAAACAACAAAAAAATAAAAGAAAAAACAAAAAATCAAAACATTAGGATTTCATGTTCCACTTCAAACAAAAAGCAAAACAAAACTTTTAGGATTAATTACCTTTAGAAATTCAGGGTAAATCAATTTTAACTATAACTTGGACAAATAACTTTGCTAAATAAAAAGCAAACTTTCTAGGAAAACTATAGTGCCTAACTCAATCCCAAACAGTGAAAAAAAATAGAAACCTCCTCTTTTGAAAATAGATACCGAAAGGGCGCTGTAAGGTGCTAATCCTTTCCTACACGTAACTAACTCCCGAACCCTTCTCTGATAATGCAGACCACACCTGTAAACTACTCAAAGTAGAGGGTATACAACTGTACCCGAAAAACAGTTGGTGGTGACTCTAAACTTCTCACCATTGGTTTAGTTTGAGCCCACTCCAAACGGGCCCAGACGAAAATCGGTGATGACTGTTGGACCCCATTTTGTCCGGGTTGGACATACTAACCCCATGTTTTTCTATATACCATCCAGCCCATGCCATATACCTTGTTAAACAGGTCCATAAATGGATACACTTGCACGAACGGGGAAGTCCAAAATGGATAACCTTTGCTACAAGTCCCTGAAGTACCCAAGACCAATACCAGGGGATAGAGGAGGAAATTTGGAGAATAACGTACTTGACTGAGCTCAATTCCGATGAAAAAAAATAAGTTATGGCCAAAATAACTTTCGTTGGAAAAAGTCCAACTTGCCAAAAGACGGTCAATGCCCCTGGTCAAACTGCCCAGAAAAGTGACTATGCGAAATTTTCCAAAACATCTATTTGAGCAAATACGGGTCTTCCTAAATAATCCCCGAAAGGTTGTCCATTTTTGCATTATGGGTGAGGGTAAAAAGGTAATTAAAAGTTTCGAGGTAGACTCGTAGACTCGAAGATTCGAGGTCTTCGAGCCTCGAAGGCCGAAGTCCTCAACCTCCGAGTTTATGACCCTTGAGCTTCAACCCTTCGACCTGCTGACACTTCGACCCGTTGACTGTTGACCTTCGACCCTGCCGACACTCTGACCCTTTGACCTCTGACCTTCGCTGTTTGGCCTTATCTTCGTGGTCGCTCTCCCACATTATTCACAGGACGCATTTTTATTAGCTGGCAATTGTCAGAGATGCTTTTCAATGCCTGTCAGGCGCATGTGCTCACAAAAAAACGAAAAAACAATCACAGGCTGCCCCATTTTACGCACAGGTCATCCAACCGCCAGACAAAAATCAAAATCTTACAATTAAAAATGCTGGCATTCATAATAGAGTAATAAATGCATAATAATGACGGTCCAGCCAAATTAAGCCAACCCCTTTAAAAGAAAGTCGTCTATCTATGAAAAGGAGGAGAGAAGACCCAGAGAATGCCCAGAAAAAGAAAAAAAACCTCTGACCTTAAAAAAAAAACAGCTGCTGCCATTCTCCATAATTTTTTCGCCCAGCTCCCTCCTTCAAAAACACAAAAAGGGAGCCACATAGGCCGATTCCTCCTTCTTTATTTTCTATTTCCACTACCTTTCCCCTCACCTTTTTTAACAACCATACATACTCCTTCTCCTTCTCAAACCCAGAAGTTTCTAAAACAACATTCTCACCTCCCCAGTTTCATTTTTGTTCCTTTTTTTAGCAACAAATATCAAAAAAACAAAAAAAACAGATCCATTCGCAGTTCTTGCCAGTGGTACCTAGCTTCCAGCCCAATTTCGACTGACAATCTTGGAGTCTCGCCCTCCTCCCAACGTCGCTGCTACCGGACCTCCAAGCTAGAGCCCAAGTCGGTTTATTTATTTATTTATTTTTTAATCGTTATGTTGTTTTAATTTGTTCCTGTTTTACTTCATGTATTCGTTTATTATTATGTTGTTTTCTTATTTTTTAGTTATTTTAATACATGAGTGTAATTTGTAATAGCAAGTAAAAAAAAAGGAAGCCGAGAGAGTAAAAAAAAAGAGAAAAAAGAGAAAAAAGAGAAAAAGAATCATGCCCAAAAAAAAAAAAGGAAAAAGAGGAGAGTGGGTTTGTTATTCTATTTGTGGATGTCACCAGCACACACATAACTTTTATGTTGATATATGTTCTTTTTTTTTCATTAAAAACATATGTTAGTGCTTAGTTTTACCCCTGTCAAACCACAAAAGAAAAACTCCAAAAACAAAGGAAAACAAAATAAATACAAAAAAATGTTTAAAAAAAAAAACAACCAAAAAAACAACAAAAAAGGTTATTTTTAAACCAAAAAAAAGGGACATATTTCAATTTTTAGGACTTCAATAAAAAACAACAAACAAAACAAATAAAACATTTTTAACAAAAAACAAACAAACCACAAAATGTTTTTTTCACAAAAAAACAAAAACAAAAACAAAACAAAAAAAGGCATTAGGATTTCGTTTTCCACTTCAAACAAAAAAGCAAAATAAAACTTTTAGGATTCCCTTTAGAAATTTAGGGTAAACAAATTTTTAACCATAACTTTAACAAATAACTTAGCTAAATAAAAACATAGACCTTCTACGAAACTCAATCCAATTACGGCAGTAACAATAAATAGAAAACCTCCATTCCAAAAATAGATACCGAAAGGGCGCTGTAGGGGTGCTAATCCTTCCCTACATGTAACCAACTCCCGAACCCTTCTTTGATAACGCAGACCCCACTTTACACTACTCAAAGTAGAGGGTATCCGACTGTACCCCAAAAACAGTTGGTGGCGACTCTAAATTTCTCACCATTGGTTTAATTTGAGCCCACCCTAAACGGGCCCGGACGAAAACCAGTGATGACAATGATAACTGACTACTCTGCTGGGGATGTGTATAAACTTTAGAAGTTAGGTCTAGCATTAAGAATAAGAGGTTATGTTATTTTTGTATATATTTAACTGCCATGATAGTTGTGATTGTGATTTATTTATACACTTTAACTGCTATAATGACTGTCATTTTGTTTTCTCAACTGTAATTGTGATATATTTATATGCTTTGACTACCATGATATTTATCTTATACTGTAAATGTGAAAACATGCCACGATAATTGATTTACTACTTTCCCTACCTGTTGCATCCATGCATAACCCTATACCCGGGTTTATCACAATCTAGGTTAGCGAGGTTTAGTATGGTCCCCAATGCATTGATCATCATCCGCAGTGGGGCCTCAGACTCCTCACTCAAGCTTTAGGTTCTTTTGAGGCTCGTCCTTTCAAGACCCCCTCTGGTAAATCCCATGGTATACGAGACCTCTACAGAGGAAGTTTTGGAACTAATGAATAAGATAGGTCTAGCCATAGAAGCCCATCAGGGGCATTGACCCACATGTTGTTTGCTCATTTCATGCCATGCTAACCTTTGTTTTGTAGGGTAGTCCTTAAGTCATCCCTTGTACATATTATTTGCCTTACTATTGGTTTATTCTTTTATCTTGTCTATTTGCCTTGATATTTGTTTAACTGCCATCCTAACCTATCATCATGCATAACATGACATTCATATAGGTATGACAACTTTCAGTCATCTCCTAAAAGGCTTTCAGGATAAGGAGGCTGTCGCAATGGTGGCCCAAGCATCTGGGGACATTCAACTCTGCCTTGGAGATTTTCCACCAGGGGAAGCCCACAAGGCAAAGCAAGTTATCATAGAAGATCAACTGGATTACATGAAGGAGTTACAAATGATATGGAAACAATGGTCAAACAAAAGGAAAAGTAGCTATATACAACAGTTTGGAGATTTGCTCCATGTGACTGAGCTACTAGTCGACAAGGATATGCTTGGGGCATCAATCTATTTCTGGGAGCCTCGACGGTGATGTTTTGACTTTAACAACATAGATCTTATTCTTACCATAGAAGAATACCGAAGGCTGCTGGATATCCTAGTGGAAAACAAAATGAAGATCTATCTACCAGAGCACAGAAAATTATGTCGAAGGGCCTTTGTTGAGATAATAGGAAAACCAATCTAGGACTCACCAACGACTACAAACTATGGTGGACGAGAATATGTTCAATGGGCAACAATAAAAGAAATAATACATGTCATAACAGAAGCAGGGGTACACAAACTACTTACACTAGCCATATACGGGTTAATCATCTTCTCGAGGATTTCGGCCCATATCAATGGAGCAATTGTGGATTTGGTTCAACAAGTGCTCAAAGGATACGAACGTACTCCTACCATATTAGACGAAACCATTCGCTCTCTTACCTATTTGCGGAGTAAGGGCTCGAGGCAGTTCATGGGGTGCTTGCCTCTCCTATATACCTGGCTGCAAGGACATTTCCCTTGTACTGTCTCTCAATTTCTTTCAGTATATCAGTTGCCAGCCACGAGCCTATTGGATATTTTGCTCAGCAAGTGGAGCTTAGCTAAAGGCTTTGAAGACTGGAGGAAGAAGTTAGAGAACCTTACAGAGGCTGACATTACCTAGACTGCCCCTTGGATGCCGGTGGTCTCCATGACATATAGCTGCGGGGACTACAATTGGGTTCCACTCTTAGGTCCTTGGGGAGGAACTGCATATGTACCGCTGCAAAGGCAGAAGACAAGTTAGGCATAATCAGATTATCCCGGTTCTCTTTGGAATGGAAGATTGTGACTTCACCTATGATAGAACCATGCAAACAGAAAAAAAGCAAAAAGATGTATCAGGCATGGTCCATCCCACATAAGACCCAACCTAATAGTCCAAAACCTGGCGTTTATTTGGTGTAATTGACCTAAGGAGAATGTTGACTTTTATGCTTTAAGACAACTAGAGGAAAGATTGAAAGTTGTAGAAGAAATCGACATCTATAGTATGACCAACCCACAAGACTTATGCTTAGTCCCTAGAGTGGTTCTACCACCGAAATTCAAGATGCCAGAATTCGAGAAGTTCAACGGGACCCATTGTCCGAGGATACACTTAGCCATGTATTGTCAAAAGATGGCAGCCTATATAGGTGAAGACAAGCTCCTTATGCGTTGTTTCCAGGAAAGCCTAACTAGGGCATCCCTCCGCTGGTACTTTTAGTTGGATGGTAACTACATCAAGACTTGGAAAGAATTGGCCACATCCTACATGGCTCAATACAAATACATCACCGAGCTAGCGCTAGACCGACTGACCCTGCAGTCCTCAGAAAAGGGATCCGACGAAAGCTTCAAGGATTATGCATGCATGGAGATAGAAAGAGACGGCTGTGGAGGTCCAACCTCCCCTTACGAAAAGGGAACTCACTACTTTTTTTATCAACATGCTAAAAGGCGTTTACTATGAGAAATTGATTGGCAACGTCTCTAGTAGTTTTGCAAACTTGGTCGCATTTGGTGAACGTGTTAAAAGTGGCATTAAAGGAGGAAAAATAAATGGTGATGTGGCTGAGGCATCAAAAAGGTTTCAACCACCGGCAAAGAAGAAGGAAAATGAGACTAACCTGGTATACCAATCACAACTGACAATACAACCAACGTTCTACCAAGCACTAGGGTACTACAAAGGATCACCAGTAACTGCCTATGCTGCACCTGCTCCTACTCCCCAATTCATGCCCTATTTACCACAAGGAGGGGTTCCATTTCCATATCAATTGGCACCAAACCCATTTCAACCGAGAGCACCATACCAAGAGCAACCAAGGGCGTCAGCTCTGGAAGGACCTAGACCCGCATTCCCAGCTCCAGAAGGGTCCATGCCCAACATGCAGGATAGAATCGGGCCACTCGTCGGCCACGACAAGAGTTTGACCCTATTCCAATGATATACGCTGAATTATACCCCAAGCTTTTAGAAGCAAGGCTGGTACTCCCTACAACCTTGGGAGAAATAAGGTCTCCTCCCCCAGCTTGGTATAAACCAGATGCATGATGCGAGTATCATGTTGGTGGAGCAGGACATGATATTGAAAACTGCATAGCATTGAAAAGAAAGGTCCAAGCTTTGAGAAATGCAAATTGGTTAGATTTTTCCACAATAACGGGGACACCAAATGTGAACAGCAACCTTCTCCTAGAACACTCCAATAATGTGGCTAGTATCGAGACTGAAGGATGATTGAAGAAGACTTCAAAAATACATATAAAAAAGCTGTATTTTTTTCAATTGCTACAAAAACATGGATATGTATGGTCCAAAGACACATTAGAAGTAGAGGGATAAATATGAAAAAATAATGTCCATACCACAAGATGTTATGGGGACATGACATCGAAGAATGTAGTGAGTTTTCCGAGGTGGTGAAAAAACTAATGGACCAAAGGATGATCGAGGTTTCTAGGGAAGAGACGGGCAATCAAAGCCGCATGATCAAAGGAGACATTTCATACAAATCATCATGGGTGCCAACACCCCTTGTTTTGAACGTTAAGACTCCAGAAATCCCGCTCCTGCCACATGTAATCAGGCCTCTCACTATACATGATGCAAGTCTTGTGCCAAACAAGAAGGTGAAAACAGAAACCTCACAACTGCCTCATGGAATTACACCTCTCGCCATACGTATTCCTGTCACTTTCCCTTACAAGACGGATAAAAGAGTGCCATAGAACTATAGCTCTGAAGTAGTCCAAGGAGCCACTGTCATCACCTGGTGTCGTCCGGGCTCGTGACTGGCTTGGGATTACTCCTTTCAATGGAGATTTGGTCATTGAGCCATCATTGCCATAGCTCGCACAGAACCAAAAAGAGAGATAGAAAAACAGAGTCGCCACCAAACAAAAATCAAGGTGTGCTTGGCCACCTAGAGGGGTCTATGGTTCCAGAGAATAGGTTCGAGAGTCGGTTACGTGTGGGGAGGGAAGAAGAATTCTTGCACCCCCACAACGCCCAAAATTGGTACCTAGTCTTTGTCTATGGGTGCTTGCTTGTTTTAATTTTCCTTTTTTTCCTTTTTATTTCGTTGTAAAAATGGGGTGGTTTTATTAAGAAAAATAGAATGTTATTCTTTTGTTTTATCTAGGAAAACAGAAACAAAGTTAGTACTATAAAGAGCATGGCATTGAGCTCGGATTCATTACCACAGTTGACGTCGGCCAGGCAGCGAAGATATAAGCATAGGGCTTAATCCCACAGCCACTGGTGCCTAGATTTATTTAAAAAGATCCTAGGTTTTATCTTAGGAAACGAAAAAACCAGGATCTGGTGATGTGAAGAGCATATTGTGAAGCTCAGATTCACTGCCAGACGCAATGTTGGCCAAGTGGCAAGGATATGAGCATAAAAGCTCAATCCCACGGCCACCGGGCCTCTAAAACGATTCTTGTATTTTTGAATAAAAAAGATGAGATTCTTGATGTAGTTTATGATGAAGAATGTGAGAAAGAAAGGAATAAAAACCTGGAAATCGCAGTTGATGTTCCTGCTAGTGCTTTACCCCCTCCTTTGAATGTTTGAAGAATGTGAGAATAAAATCCCGCAAAGGTGGCGAGAGATATCTATTTGTTAGCTCTAGTCAGCAAGAATTTGTTCCAAGAATAGCACCACATTTCCCTCTTTTCAGAAATGGGAACATAGAATTTGCAAGCTGCTTTTTGGGATTTCACCCGTTGGATTCTTGAACTCACTGCTGAACTCTCTATATGGCCAGAAGTTAACCTCTAATCCCCCCTTCTCTTTTTTTTTTTCGTTGAGGAGATAACCATTCTATAGAGGTTTTTAGAGGGGACAGATGGCTACTTGGGAACTTAGAGAATTAAATGACGGGATTTTTGGAGTTCCCAGGCATCAATAACAGGTCCCGAAAATGACATATGCGTTTACGAGGTGAACACGAGTCCCCAGGCATTAAATAATACATTTTCGAGAGTCCTACCTTTAAAACACGTGTTTTGAGCCGTTAAATTCAATTCCGAGAAAAACAGTGCTTACTTTATTGTGCACTTAAAAGAGGAGCAAAACGGCGTCGTTTTGGAGTTTCCAGCTAAAGCCTGCAGGGTCGAAGGTCGTAGGTTGCCTCGCAGGGTTGAAGGTTGTAGGTTGGCTCGCAGGGTCGAAGGTCATAGGTTGGCTCGCAGGGTCGAAGGTCGAAGGATGTGTAATGATTCGTACTTTTGGGATGTGAAGTTAGTCACAGTTATGCCCTTTGGGTGGCAATTATTGGGTTTAGGGAGTTTTTTCCCCCACTCTCTGTGGATAGAACACCTTGTACGATGTTGATCAAGCAATAGGCAAGATTTGGGCTGCCTAGGGAGGCATACATGGGGTGCACGTCATATGGGGCATATGACGTGCAAGGGTATTAGTGCTTGCCTGTCTTCTTCATGATTCAAGGAAGCTTGGGGTGGATTTTCAGAGCATTTGGAGCTGCATGTCATATGAGGATATGACATGCATTGTGACGTGCAGGCATATTTTTGCACCGTCACCTTGGTTTTGTGATTCTAAACATCTTTTCCCAAAGGGGTATGTTGGAATTGTGGATATCTTGGTGTGTATGGATGTGGAAAGGTCATAGCTTGTTCCATCAAAACTACGTCATTTTGATGCTGTGATTCACTTAATCAAAACTACGTCATTTTGATGTTGTGTTGTCTATATAAGGAGGAGAAGCCCTCTGTTTTAGGTTTTAGGGTTTGTTGTTCCACCAGCTGTCGCAGGGAGAGAGAGAGAGAGAGGGAAGGAGAGCTTCTGGTGGCTGCCGGAGCGTCTTGCGTGGGTGGTCGGAGTCTTGAGTGGAAGTGGGAGCAAGAGGACATACAAGGTAGGGGTTCTGTTCTTCCTAAATTCTCCTCTGTTCTAGGGTTCTAGGGTAGATTATGGATTATACCTGTTTATATATAAACGTAATCCATATAGGTGTGATCTCCTATATGGATGTTGGCCCTCAATGGCGGTTTTTGTTGTATTCTGGTGTTGGATGGTGTACATATTAAGTGTTCGATAAAATGCCTGTGTGAATATGCCTAGTATGTGTTTGATTTTATGCCTGTGAAAGTGTGTATGCTACGTGTTTGGTTTAATGCCTGTGTGACCTTGTATGCTGTGTTTGTGGAAACCTGTGGTTGTGGAAGCCCGGGACTGGAACTGTTAGCCCGTGTGGCTAAGCCTGAGTGGCCATGGATATGTTAGCCCAGGTGGCTAAGCCCGAGTGGCTATGGATATGTTAGCCCGTGTGGCTAAGCCTGAGTGGCTGTGGATATGTTAGCCTATGTGGCTAAGCCCGAGTGGCTGTGGATATGTTAGCCTATATGGCTAAGCCTGTATGGCTGTGGATATGTGTGTGCCGTGTGAATGTGGAATACAACCTGTTGATATCTTATTGTCACTACACTGCACCTGTACACACCCTCATGTAGACGCTAGGAGCATGGGATGGGTTGGGGAGACATGATCCCTACTGAGCTGTGGTTGCTCACTCCTCCCTCTATGTTGTGTTTTCTTTCAGGAACATACAGGCGTTAGGTGGGACCCCAAGGTGGAAGACCTTATTTACTTTACCGTCTTTCATTTATGTTATTTTGTGGGAATTGATGTAACCCCAGTGGGGATGGATTGAGAAGAAGATTTTGTTGTAATAAAGACTGGTTTGGATTGTGGATTGCTTTAATGAACATTACTTTCTTGAGTGTGCTGTGGATGTCTAAAAGGTTATATTCAGGGTTTCTATCCTAACCCCTTTGCCCTCCGTGTGGGTAAAAGGGGAGTCACGTACCTGTTTCCTCGGGTTGGAAATCCGGGGCGTGACAATATGGTATCAGAGCATGGTCTAGTTGGCCTAAGGTAGTGGGCGGGTCTGGTTATCTTGAGTCCTTTGGAGGAACCTGGAGGGACGTGCCTGATCAACACGGTCCTCTTGGAGCCTCTGAGGTGTACTTAGGGTAGTCCAGACCTGAGGTAGGATTTGCATGCATTGGCATTAGGGCACTAGTTGCATTAGTTGTTGTATGTGAAGGTGTAGATAACTGTTAAAATTGTAATTTGATAAAAAGAAAAATGTGAATAATGTGATAAGGTGTGAACTGTGCAACTCTGATTTTTCTTGAAGTACCTTGAGCATAACTACAAGGAAAGGTTTTTGTTTATTTTAGCTATGTGCACTATGGATTGAACGGTGTGCGATGTTGATTGGTGCAATGTGTAAAATGTGTGTTATGCCATGTACTACTTGACTTGGTAATGGGGTAGAGGTACTGAAACTTGATAGTAGTCGAACGCGTTCTAACGTTTGTGCTTTTTACTTCATGTAGTAACAATGCCACCGAGGAGAGTGACACGTGCGTCCGGGGCAGTGGCTGATGAGTCATCTGCCCATGAGGGCCCGGGTGCGGGGCAGTCCGTTGGAGGACTTGCACTGTTGCCAGCGCAGCTGCGAGAAGGCATCCGGCTGGAAGTCCAAGAGCTAAGGGAGGGTATTCGGCAAGAAGTCCGGGCGGAGGTGCGCCGTGAGATGGCGGCACAGCAGGTGGTGCCACCACCACCACCACCACCAGCGGGGGAGTTACCAAGGGAGCATGAGGGTTCGCTGAGTGGCATACCGACTCGTGCAGAGGATGACGTGGTTATACAGTTCCGAAAGGAACAACCTCCGCGATTCAAAGGGGAGGAGGACCTAGTGTTAGCTGAGGACTGGCTGAGGCAGATCGAGCATGTGTTTTCCTTTCTCCTACCCCGGGAGGAGGATAAGGGGAGACTGGCCATTCGGCAGCTGGAGGGGAATGCTCTGGAATGGTGGTAGAGTGTTGTGGGAAGCCGTGCTGTGCAGTTCATGCTTTGGGAGGAGTTTCTACAGCTCTTCCATGATGAATTCTTCCCCGAGTCGTTAAGGTGGCCGAAGGGAGAGGAGTTCGGCAGCCTGAAACAGGGATCAAAGACGGTGCCCGAGTATGAGCGCCAATTCCGGAGCTTGAGCAGATTTGCTCCCGAGACCGTGGCGCAGGAGGACCTGAAGGCCCACAAGTTCACCTTGGGTCTCAGGCCAGCACTTAGGCAGAGGGTGGCAATTCTACGTTTAAGGACCTATGCTGAGGTTGTGGAGACAGCCCGAATAGCTGAGAGGGAGCTGGATGATGGGAGGCAGGCTCATCAGGGTCGCCCGTTGCAGGGTGGGTTGGAGCGCGATTCCGGGTCCAAGCGGCCCAAGACTAAGGAAAGAGATAGCAGTTCTTTCCGCAGCAGGGGACAACCATTAGTGAACCCAGGGAGGTCTAGCTTTGGCGGTAGTAGACAGGGAGGTCCGGCAGGAGGACCCCCCAGCGGTTGTCATTGCTATGGGGAGCAAGGCCACTTCAAGAGGGAGTGTCCCAAGAAGAACTGGCGATGCAATAGCTGTGGACGAGAAGGCCATTTGAGCCGGGTTTGCCAGAGTAGCAATAAGGGAGTTGGAGGCATGGCATCCAGCATGAGGAGTGATGCCAGTTTTCATACACTAGCAGAGAGACCAGCTCGTCAATGGTAGGCTAGTCAGGCAGGATCGAGTCAGACCCAACCCCAGGGGAGGCCGGAGCGGCAGCAGACTGAAGCTGGAGGCAACCTTGGCGGGAAACATCCAGTGAGTGAGCCGACCAGTGGCACGGGCCAAGGAAGGGTGTTTGCGTTGGATGTGGCATACCAGGAGGAGGCTGAGCTACCACCTCCACCTGCGGAGGGTGGAGCAGGACCATCAGTGGTTAGAGGTACCCTCTTGATTTCCCATACGTTAGCTTCTGTTCTTTTCGATACGGGTGCATCGTGTTCCTTCGTTGCTAAGCTTCTTATTGATGGCTTGGGGTTAGCTTGTGTGGAGGCCACGAGGCCCCTAGTTGTGGAGTCTCCGGTGGGAGGCATGATTGAGGTACGGCGTGTGTGTTGTGACTGTGTGTTAACCATAGGAGAGGTGGAGCTGAGTTTTGACTTGCATGTAATGCCTTTGAGGATGTTTGACCTGATCTTGGGTATGGACTGGCTTATGGCCTTCCAGGCCAAGATAAATTGTTATCGGCGGCGGGTATCCTTTGTGTCACCTGCGGGGGTTTCTTGCACCCTGCAGGGGGAGTGGGATTGTGAGGCTAGTCGGGCTGGGCCAGTGGGGTGCTATTACCCACAGGTTGGCAGCCCTGACCTTTGCTGAGGAAGGGAAAGTGGCGAAGAGAGTGTGGCCAGCAGTTGTTGACCAATTTCAGGATGTCTTCCCTGATCAGTTGAGGAGTTTACCTCCTAAGAGGAGTGTGGAGTTCACTATTGAGTTGGTGCCGGGAACGGGTCCGATTTCCCAAGTAGCGTATCGTATGGGGCCAGCCGAGTTGAGGGAGCTTTAGAGGCAAATCGAGGAGTTGGTGGGCTAGGGGTATATCAGACCGAGCACCTCACCTTGCACGCTTCGTCTCTGCATCGACTACAGAAAGCTGAATTCGGTGACTGTGAAGAACAAGTATCCGTTGCCTTGGATAGATGACCTGTTTGACCAGTTGAGTGGAGCCCAGTGGTTTTCCAAGATAGATCTGCGATCGGGGTATCACCAGCTAAGGGTTAGGGAGGAGGACATCCCTAAGACTGCTTTTCGGTGCCAGTATGGGCACTATGAGTGGGTGGTGATGCCTTTCGAGCTCACTAATGCACCAGCGGTGTTTATGCATTTGATGAACCAGGTCTTCGCCCCATATCTGGATTCCTTTGTGGCGGTGTTTATCAACGATATCTTAGTGTATTCCAAGACGGAGAGGGAGCATGTGGAGCATTTGACAACGGTGTTGCAAACCTTGAGGGACTAACAGTTGTTTGCTAGGTTTAGCAAATGTGAGTTTTGGATGTAGGAGGTTCACTTTCTTGGCCACGTAGTATCAGCTGAGGGAGTTAGGGTGGACCTAGCCAAGATTGAGGTCGTGGCATCGTGGGCGCGGCCAACCAACGTTTTAGAGATCCGAAGCTTTCTTGGCTTGGCAGGGTACTATCGTCATTTTGAAGAGGGGTTCTCTCGTTTGGCGGCTCCTATGACGGCATTGACTAGGAAAGGAGTGAAATTTGAGTGGACGGACAAGTGCTAGCAGGTGTTTGAGACTCTCAAGATCCGTTTGACCACTGCACCTGTGTTGAAGTTGCCTAGGGAGGATATTCCGTATGAGGTATTTTGCGATGCGTCCAAGGTTGGTTTGGGGTGTGTGCTTATGCAGGAGCACAGTGTGGTAGCTTATGGATCGAGGCAGCTGAAGCCTCATGAGCAGAATTACCCTACCCATGATCTTGAGCTGGCGGCTGTCATCTTTGCCTTGAAGAGTTGGCAACATTACCTTTTCGGGGAGAAGTTTGTAGTGTTTTCTGATCACAAGAGCCTTCAGTACATCTTTACTCGGAAAGACTTGAATTTGAGGCAGAGGAGATGGGTGGAGTATTTGCAGACCTTTGACTTTACTCTTGCCTATACCCCGGGCAAGGGTAATGTTGTGGCTGACGCATTGAGTAGAAAGGGGAAAGCTGAAGTGGCCGTGAGAGAGTGGAAGTTGATGGAGCAGTAGGCGATGTTGCAGTTGCAGTCTGTGGCTTGTGATGGTGGGACAGTGCTGAGTCCTATGGTTGTTGTACCTGAGTTGTATTAACGAGTCCGGGAAGGACAGTTGGGTGATATTGAGTGTGAGGTTATCTGTGCTTGCGTTGAGGCTGGTGAGCTATCTGCGGACTTGACAGAGGGTCCTGAGCATGAGTTGTCTTTTCAAGGGCGGTTAGTAGTGGCTTCTTCTTTCAGGGATGAGGTGATAAGGGAGTTTCACCAGTCTAGAGTTGCTGTGCATCCAGGAGGTACGAAGATGTACCATGCGCTTCGGGGACATTTTTGGTGGCTTGGGATGAAACGCGATGTGGCTGCCTTTGTTTCGCGGTGCCTCACGTGTCAGCAGGTGAAGGCTGAGCATCAGCGGCCGGCGGGCATATTACAGCCATTGCCCATAGTGGAGTGGAAGTGGGACCACATAGCGATGGATTTTGCGACGGGTCTTCCACCCACCACAGGGAGGAAAGATATGATTTGGGTGATTGTGGATCGACTCACAAAGTCGGCCCATTTCCTAGCTGTTCGCGAGCGGGACTCTATTGGGACCTTGAGTCATCTCTACATGAACGAGATTGTGAGACTGCATGGAGTACCATCATCGGTTGTCTCTGACCGGGATTCGAGGTTCACTTCCCGTTTTGGGGCAAGTTTGCAGGAGGCTATGAGGACCAAGCTTCACTTGAGTATATCCTTTCACCCTGAGACTGAAGGCCAGATAGAGAGGACGAATCAGATTTTGGAGGACATGTTACGGGCCTGTGCGTTAGATTTTGGGGGTTCGTGGGCAACTCACCTTCCTTTGGTGGAGTTTGCCTACAATAACAGTTATTAGGCATCCATTGGGATGGCTCCTTTTGAGGCATTGTATGGGCGGCCGTGCCGATCACCTTTATGTTGGACTGAGGTCAGAGAGGCAGCTCTCTTGGGAGCACAGATGGTTCACGAGGCTACTGAGAAGGTTCGGTTATTCCATCAGCGCTTGTTATCAGCTCAGAGTCGGCAGAAATCTTACGCGGATCAGCGGCGGCGACCTTTGGAGTTTTCTGTTGGTGATCATGTGTTCCTTCGTGTCTCTCCACGTCATGGATATCGACGGTTTGGGCGAGGTTCCAAGCTATCTCCCCGGTTTATTGGTCCTTTTGAGGTTCTGACTCGTGTGGGGCTAGTGGCTTACCGGTTAGCTTTGCCACCGCGGCTGAGTAGGGTGCACAATGTGTTCCACGTGTCCCGGTTGCGGAAGTATCACCCTGACCCCACCCATGTGATCGATTGGGGGACATTAGATATTGAGGATGACTTGTCCGTTGTTGAGGCGCCTATTCGTATCCTTGATCGACGGGAGAAGCTTTTGCGTGGTCGTGCTTTTCCTTTGGTTCGTGTGCTGTGGCAACACCGTGGCATTGAGGAGGAGACATGGGAACGTGAGTCCTTGATGCATGAGCAGCACCCAGAGTTGTTCACGGACGAACAATCCTAAGGGTGGGAGGTGGCGTTTGGCCAAGGGATAATGTTGTGCTTTGTATGTTGTTTTGTTCGACCTGGTGTATTTATTTATGTGTTATCCTTTGGACATGTATTGTATCGTTGTATTTTCATTGAGGCATGTTTTGTGATGGGTTTCCATGGATTATGATGCTTGTGGTATTGCTTATGGTGGTGTCTTGTTATGTGCTGTTCTGTGTTGTGTGAGGCGTATGACCCCTTTTGGGTGGTGTGGCATGTTGTATTGCAATTGGGTAGCATGTGTGTGTTAATCCTTGTATGTTGGTTCATTTTGAGGACGAAAAGTCTTAAGGGGGAGAGGATGTAATGACCCGTACTTTTGGGATATGGAGTTAGTCACAGTTATGCCCTTTGGGTGGCAATTATTGGGTTTAGGGAGGTTTTTTTCCCCACTCTCTGTGGATAGAACACCTTGTATGATGTTGATCAAGCAATAGGCAAGATTTGGGCTGCCTAGGGAGGCATACATGGGGTGCACGTCATATGGGGCATATGACGTGCAAGGGTATTAGTGCTTGCCTGTCTTCTTCATGATTCAAGGAAGCTTGGGGTGGATTTTCAGAGCATTTGGAGCTGCACGTCATACGTGCAGGCATATTTTTGAACCGTCACCTTGGTTTTGTGATTCTAAACATCTTTTTTGGAAGGGGTATGTTGGAATTGTGGATATCTTGGTGTGTATGGATGTGGGAAGGTCATAGCTTGTTCCATCAAAACTACGTCATTTTGATGCTGGGATTCACTTAATCAAAACTACGTTGTTTTGATGTTGTGTTGTCCATATAAGGAGGAGAAGCCCTCTGTTTTAGGTTTTAGCGTTTGTTGTTCCACCAGCCATCGCAGAGAGAGAGAGAGAGAGGGAAGGAGAGCTTCTGGTGGCTACCGGACTGTCTTGCGTGGGTGGTCGGAGTCTTGAGTGGAAGTGGGAGCAGGAGGACATACAAGGTAGGGGTTCTGTTCTTCCTAAATTCTCCTCTATTCTAGGGTTCTAGGGTAGATTATGGATTATACCTATTTATATATAAACGTAATCCATATAGGTGTGATCTCCTATATGGATGTTGGCCCTCGATGGCGGTTTTTGATGTATTCTGGTGTTGGATGGTGTACATATTAAGTGTTCGATAAAATGCCTGTGTGAATATGCCTAGTATGTGTTTGATTTTATGCCTGTGAAAGTGTGTATGCTACGTGTTTGGTTTAATGCCTGTGTGACCTTGTATGCTGTGTTTGTGGAAACCTGTGGCTGTGGAAGCCCGGGACTGGAACTATTAGCCCATGCGGCTAAGCCTGAGTGGCCGTGGATATGTTAGCCCAGGTGGCTAAGCCCGAGTGGCTGTGGATATGTTAGCTCGTGTGGCTAAGCCCGAGTGGATGTGGATATGTTAGCCTATGTGGCTAAGCCCGAGTGGCTGTGCATATGTTAGCCTATATGGCTAAGCCTGTATGGCTGTGGATATGTGTGTGCCGTGTGAATGTGGAATACAACCTGTTTATATCTTATTGTCACTACACTGCACGTGTACACATCCTCATGTAGACGCTAGGAGCATGGGATGGGTTGGGGAGACATGATCCCTACTGAGCTGTGGTTGCCAACTCCTCCCTCTATGTTGTGTTTTCTTTCAGGAACATACAGGCATTAGGTGGGACCCCAAGGTGGAAGACCTTATTTACTTTACCGTCTTTCATTTATGTTATTTTGTGGGAATTGATGTAACCCAGTGGGGATGGATTGAGAAGAGGATTTTGTTGTAATAAAGACTGGTTTGGATTGTGGATTGCTTTAATGAACATTACTTTTTTGAATGTGTTGTGGATGTCTAAAATGTTATATTCGGGGTTTGTATCCTAACCCCTTTGCCCTCCGTGTGGGTAAAAGGGGAGTCACGTACCTGTTTCCTCGGGTTGGAAATCCGGGGCGTGACAATATGATATCAGAGCATGGTCTAGTTGGCCTAGGGTAGTGGGCTGGTCTGGTTATCTTGAGTCCATTGGAGGAACTTGGAGGGACGTGCCTGAAAAACACGGTCCTCTTGGAGCCTCTAAGGTGTACTTGGGGTAGTCCAGACCTGAGGTAGGATTTGCATGCATTGGCATTAGGGCACTAGTTGCATTAGTTGTTGTATGTGAAGGTGTGGATAACTGTTAAAATTGTAATTTGATAAAAAGAAAAATGTGAATAATGTGATAAGGTGTGAACTGTGCAACTCTGATTTTTCTTGAAGTACCTTGAGCATAACTACAAGGAAAGGTTTTTGTTTATTTGAGCTGTGTGCACTATGGATTGAACGGTGTGCGATGTTGATTGGTGCAATGTGTAAAATGTGTGTTATGCCATGGACTACTTGACTTGGTAAGGGGTAGAGGTAGTGAAACTTGATAGTAGTCGAACGCGTTCTGACGTTTGTGCTTCTTACTTCATGTAGTAACAATGCCACCGAGGAGAGTGACACGTGCGTCCGGGGCAGTGGCTGATGAGTCATCTGCCCATGAGGGCCCGGGTGCGGGGCAGTCCGTTGGAGGACATGCACTGTTGCTGGTGCAGCTGCGAGAAGGCATCCGGTTGGAAGTCCAAGAGCTGAGGGAGGGTATCCGGCAAGAAGTCCGGGAAGAGGTGCACCATGAGATGGCGGCACAGCAGGTGGTGCCACCACCACCGCCACCACCAGCGGGGGAGTTACCAAGGGAGCGTGAGGGTTCGCTGAGTGGCATACTGACTCGTGCAGAGGATGACGTGGTCACACGGTTTCGAAAGGAACAACCTCCGCGATTCAAAGGGGAGGAGGACCCAGTGTTAGCTGAGCACTGGTTGAGGCAGATCGAGCATGTGTTTTCCTTTCTCCTACCCCGGGAGGAGGATAAGGTGAGACTGGCCGTTCGGCAGCAGGAGGGGAATGCTTTGGAATGGTGGCAGAGTGTTGTGGGAAGCCGTGCTGTGCAGTTCATGCTTTAGGAGGAGTTTCTACAGCTCTTCCATGATGAATTCTTCCCCGAGTCGTTAAGGTGGCAGAAGAGAGGAGTTTGGCAGCCTGAAACAGGGATCAAAGATGGTACCCGAGTATGAGCGCGAATTCCGGAGCTTGAGCAGATTTGCTCCCGAGACCGTGGCGCAGGAGGACCTGAAGGCCCACAAGTTCACCTTGGGTCTCAGGCCAGCACTTACGCAGAGGGTGGCAATTCTGCGTTTGAGGACCTATGCTGAGGTTATCGAGACAGCTCGAATAGCTGAGAGATAGCAGTTCTTTCCGCAGCGGGGGACAGCCATTAGTGAACCCAGGGAGGTCTAGCTTTGGTGGTAGTAGACAGGGAGGTCCGGTCGGAGGACCCCCCAGCAGTTGTCATTGCTGTGGGGAGCAAGGCCACTTCAAGAGGGAGTGTCCCAAGAAGAACTGGCGATGCAATAGCTGTGGACGAGAAGGCCATTAGAGCCAGGTTTGTCCGAGTAGCAACAAGGGAGTTGGAGGCATGGCATCCAGCATGAGGAGTGACGCCAGTTTTCGTACACCAGCAGAGAGACCAGCTCGTCAATGGCTGGCTAGTCAGACAGGATCGAGTCAGACCCGACCCCAGGGGAGGCCGGAGCGGCAGCAGACGGAAGCTGGAGGCAACCTTAGCGGGAAGCGTCCAGTGAGTGAGTTGACCAGTGGCACGGGCCAAGGAAGGTTGTTTGCGCTGGAGGCGACGTACCAGGAGGAGGCTGAGCTACCACCCCCACCAGCTGAGGGTGGAGCAGGACCATCGGTTGTTAGAGGTACCCTTTTGATCTCCCATACATTAGCTTCTGTCCTTTTCGATACGGGTGCATCATGTTCTTTTGTTGCTGAGCTTGTGATAGATGGCTTGGGGTTAGCTTGTGTGGAGGCCACGAGGCCCCTAGTTGTGGAGTCCCCGGTGGGAGGCATGATTGAGGTATGGCGTGTGTGTCGTGACTGTGTGTTAACCATAGGAGAGGTGGAGCTGAGTTTTGACTTGCATGTAATGCCTTTGAGGACGTTTGACCTGATCTTGGGTATGGATTGGCTTATGGCTTTCTAAGCCAAGATAGATTGTTACCGGCGGCGTGTATCCTTTGTGACACCCGCAGGGACCTCTTGCACCCTGCAGGGGAGTGGGACTGTGAGGCAAGTCGGGCTAGGCCAGTGTTAGACCAGTGGGGTGCCATTACCCACAGGTTGGCAGCCCTAACCTTTGCTGAGGAGGGGAAAGTGGAGAAGCGGGTGTGGCCAGCTGTTGTTGACCAATTTCAGGATGTCTTTCCTGACCTGTTGAGGAGTTTACCTCCTAAGAGGAGTGTAGAGTTCACCATTGAGTTGGTACCAAGGACTGGCCCAATCTCCCAAGTAGCTTATCGTATGGGGCCAGCCGACCTGAGGGAGCTTCAGCGGCAGATAAAGGAGTTGGTGGACCAGGGGTATATTAGACCGAGTACCTCACCTTGGGGTGCTCCGGTGCTCTTTGCAAAGAAGGAAGATTGCACGCTACGCCTTTGCATCGACTATAGGAAGTTGAATTTGGTGACTGTGAAGAACAAGTATCCGTTGCCTCGGATCGATGACCTGTTTGACCAGTTGAGTGGAGCCCGGTGGTTTTCCAAGATAGATCTACGGTCGGGGTATCACCAGTTAAGGGTTAGGGAGGAGGACATCCCTAAGACGGCTTTTTGGTGCAGGTATGGGCACTATGAGTGGGTAGTGATGCCTTTCGGACTCACTAATGCACCGGCAGTATTTATGCATTTGATGAACCAAGTCTTTGCCCCATACTTAGACTCGTTCGTGGTGGTGTTTATAGACGATATCTTGGTGTATTCCAAGACGGAGAGGGAGCATGTGGAGCATTTGGCAACAGTGTTGCAAACCTTGCGGGACCAGCAGTTGTTTGCTAAGTTTAGCAAATGTGAGTTTTGGATGCAGGAGGTTCACTTTCTTGGCCACGTAGTATCAGCTGAGGGAGTTAGGGTGGACCCAGCCAAGATTGAGGCTGTGGCATCGTGGGCGCGGCCAACCAACGTTTTTGAGATCCGTAGCTTTCTTGGCTTGGCGGGGTACTATCGTCGTTTTGTAGAGGGGTTCTCCCATTTGGCGGCTCCTATGATGGCGTTGACTAGGAAAGGAGTGAAGTTTGAGTGGACTGACAAGTGTCAGCAGGTGTTTGAGGCTCTCAAAACCCATTTGACCACTGCACCGGTGTTGCGGTTACCTCGGGAGGATATCCCATATGAAGTATACTATGATGCGTCCAGGGTTGGTTTGGGATGTGTGCTTATGCAGGAGCACAGTGTGTGGTAGCTTATGGGTCAAGGCAGCTGAAGCCTCATGAGCAGAATTACCCTACCCATGATCTTGAGCTGGCAGCTATCATCTTTGCCTTGAAGAGTTGGCAACATTACCTTTTAGGGGAAAACTTTGTAGTGTTTTCAGATCACAAGAGCCTTCAGTACATATTCACTCAGAAGTGCTTGAATTTGAGGCAGAGGAGATGGGTAGAGTACTTGCAGACTTTCGACTTTACTCTTGCCTATACCCCGGGCAAGGGTAATGTTATAGCTGACGCGTTGAGCAGGAAAGGGAAAGCTGAGGTGGCCGTGAGAGAGTGGAAGCTGATGGAGCAGTTTGCGATGTTGCAGCTGCAGCCTGTTGTTCGTGATGGTGGGACAGTCCTGAGTCCTTTGGTGGTTGTGCCTGAGTTGTACCAGCGCGTCCGGGAGGGACAGTTGGGTGACATTGAGTGTGAAGTTCTCCGTGCCCGTATTGAGGCTGGTTAGCTATCTGGGGACTGGACAGAGGGTCTTGAGCATGAGTTGTCTTTTCAGGGGCGGTTAGTAGTGGCTTCTTCTCTCAGGGATGAGGTGATGAGGGAGTTTCACCAGTCTAGAGTTGCCGTGCATCCAGGGGGTACGAAGATGTACCATGAACTTCGGGGACATTTGTGGTGGCCTGGGATGAAACGCGATGTGGCTGCCTTTGTTTCGCGGTGCCTCACGTGTCAGCAGATGGAGGTAGAACATCAGCGGCCGGCGGGCATGTTACAGCCATTGCCCATAGCGGAGTGGAAGTGGGACCACATAGCGATGGATTTCGTGACTGGTCTTCCACCCACCACAGGGAGGAAGGATATGATTTGGGTGATTGTGGATCGACTCACAAAGTCGGCCCATTTCCTTGCTGTTCGCGAGCGGGACTCCATTGGAACCTTGAGTCAGCTGTACATGAACGAGATTGTGAGACTGCATGGCGTACCATCATCGGTTGTATTCGACCCGGATTCGAGGTTCACTTCCCGTTTTTGGGCTGGTTTGCAGGAGGCTATGGGGACCAAGCTTCACTTGAGTACAGCCTTTCACCCTGAGACTGACGGTCAGACTGAGAGGACGAATCAGACCATGGAGGACATGTTGCGGGCTTGTGTGCTAGATTTTGGGGGTTCATGGGCCACTCACCTCCCTTTGGTGGAGTTTGCCTACAATAACAGTTATCAGGCATCCATTGGGATGGCTTCTTTTGAGGCGTTGTATGGGCGGCCGTGTCGATCACCTTTGTGTTGGACCGAGGTGGGGGAGACAGCTCTCTTGGGACCACAGTTGGTTCAAGCGGCTACCGAGAAGGTTAAGTTGATTCGTCAGCGGTTGTTATCAGCCCAGAGTCGACAGAAATCTTATGCGGATCAGCGGTGGCGACCTTTGGAGTTTTCTATGGGCGATCATGTGTTTCTCCGTGTCTCTCCGCGACGTGGACATCGGCGCTTTGGGAGAGGTTCCAAACTCTCTCCCCGGTTCATTGGTCCATTTGAGGTTATAGCTCGTGTGGGGCTTGTCGCTTACCAGTTAGCATTGCCCCCGCGATTGAGTCGGGTGCACAATGTGTTCCACGTGTCCCAGTTGAGGAAGTATCATCCTGACCCCACTCATGTGATCGATTGGGGGACATTGGACATTGAGGATGACATGTCCGTTGTTGAGGCCCCTATCCGTATCATCGATCGGCTGGAGAAGCTTTTGCGTGGTCGTGCTATTCCTTTGGTTCGCGTACTGTGGCAGCACCATGGCATTGAGGAGGAGACATGAGAACGTGAGTCTGTGATGCGTGAGCAGCACCCAGAGTTGTTCGAGGATGAACAATCATAAGGGTGGGAGGTGGCTGTAGTGATGTGTAGTGATGTGTTTTCTTCTGTAGTGATGTGTTTTCTTCTGGTTCATGATTTGGTGTGTTTGTATTTCTACTTGTAAACCGGTATTTTTATTGAGATGTGTTTTGCGATTGCAAAATGTGTTTGAGATGTCCTGTTATGTTGTGTGGCCCATTTGGGCATTGTGGCTCGCCATGTGGCAAATGGGTAGCTTGTGTTTGTTTTCCTTGTATGTTGTTTCTTTTCGAGGACGAAAAGTCGTAAGGGGGAGAAGATGTAAGGACCCGTGTTTTGAGTTAGTCAATCTTACCTTCTGAATGGGAACTTTCTAGATTTTGACCTAGTAGATGGGCTCAGATGAATTGGCGTGCAGACCAAAAGATTCTTAGAATGATGTCTTCTATCTACCACAGAAGTTTCAGGCCAAACGGACGTGCAAGTGAATTGGACCCATTTGGCATGCAAGGTTTTTATTGCATGGATGTCTTTTACATGATGCAATGAGGCTTGGGGTAAAGTTTGAGTGCATTTGGAGCTGCACGCCAATTGGGGAATTGGCGTTCAAATTGGCGTGCAAGCATGTTTTTGCATGGTTACCTTGGTTTTGTCATTCTAATGATTTTTCCCCAAAGGACCATGTTGGAATTGTGGATATTTTGGCGTGTATGGATGCGGGAAGGTTGTTGCTTGTTCCATCAAAACTACGTCGTTTTGATGCTAGGTTTCACTTAATCAAAACTACGTCATTTTGATAGTGGGAGGTCTATATAAGGATGAGGAGCCCTCTGTTTTAGGTTTTAGGGTTTGTTGTCCACCAGCCGTCGCAGAGAGAGAGAGAGAGAGAGGGAAGGAGAGCTTCTGGTAGCTGCCAGAGCGTCTTGCGTGGGTGGTCGGAGTCTTGCGTGGAAGTGGGAGCAGGAGAACATACAAGGTAGGGGTTTTGTTCTTCCTAAATCCTCCTCTGTTCTAGGGTTCTAGGGTAGATTATGGATTATATCTGTTTATATATATATGTAATCCATATAGGTGTGATCTCCTATATGGATGTTGGCCTTCAATGGCGGTTTTTGATGTATTCTGGTGTTGGATGGTGAGTGCATATTAAGTGTTCGATAAAATGCCTATGTGAATATGTCTGTGTGAATATGCCTAGTATGTGTTTGATAATATGCCTATGTGGCTGGGTTTGTGGGTTTGTGAATGTATGCATGTTAAGCGTTTGGTAAAATACCTGTGAAACTCTGCATGTCAAGTGTTTGATTTTATGCCTGATTGGCTGTGCGAACTAAGTGTTTGGTATTATACCTGTGAAAGTGTGTATGCTACGTGTTTGGTTTAATGCATGTGTGACCGTGTATGTTGTGTTTGTGGAACTTGGTGGCTGTGGAAGCCCAGGACTGGAACTGTTAGCCCGTGTGGCTAAGCCTACATGGCCGTGGATATGTTAGCCCGTGTGGCTAAGCCTGAGTGGCCGTGGATATGTTAGCCCGTGTAGCTAAGCCTGAGTGGCTGTGGATATGTTAGCCTATATGGCTAAGCCTGTATGGCTGTGGATATGTGTGTGCCATGTGAATGTGGAATACAACCTGTTTATATCTTATTGTCACTACACTACACCTGTACACACCCTCATGTAGACGCTAGGGGCATGGGATGGATTGGGGAGACATGATCCCTACTGAGCTGTGGTTGCTCACCCCTCCCTCTATGTTGTGTTTTCTTTCAGGAACATACAGGCGTTAGGTGGGACCCCAAGGTGGAATACCTTATTTACCTTACCGTCTTTCATTTTATGTTATTTTGTGGGAATTGATGTAACCCCAGTGGGGATGGATTGAAAAGAGGATTTTATTGTAATAAATACTGGTTTGGATTGTGGATTGCTTTAATGAACATTACTTTCTTGAATGTGTTGTGGATGCTTAAAATGTTATATTCGGGGTTTGTATCCTAACCCCTTTGCCCTCCGTGTGGGTAAAAGGGGAGTCACGTACCTGTTTCCTCGGGTTGGAAATCCGGGGCGTGACAAGGCTGGAGCGGCAGCAGACTGAAGTTGGAGGCAACCTTGGCGGGAAACATCCAGTGAGTGAGCCGACCAGTGGCACGGGCCAAGGAAGGGTGTTTGCGTTGGATGTGGCATACCAGGAGGAGGATGAGCTACCACCTCCACCTGCGGAGGGTGGAGCAGGACCATCGGTGGTTAGAGGTACCCTCTTGATTTCCCATAAGTTAGCTTCTGTTCTTTTCGATATGGGTGCATCGTGTTCCTTCACTACTGAGCTTCTTATTGATGGCTTGGGGTTAGCTTGTGTGGAGGCCGCGAGGCCCCTAGTTGTGGAGTCTCCGGTAGGAGGCATGATTGAGGTACAGCGTGTGTGTCGTGACTGTGTGTTAACCATGGGAGAGGTGGAGCTGAGTTTTGACTTGCGTGTAATGCCTTTGAGGACGTTTGACCTGATCTTGGGTATAGACTGGCTTATGGCCTTCCAGGCCAAGATAAATTGTTATCGGCGGCGGGTATCCTTTGTGTCACCTACGGGGGTTTCTTGCACCCTGCAGGGGGAGTGGGATCGTGAGGCTAGTCGCGTTAGGCCAGTGCTAGACCAGTGGGGTGCTATTACCCACAGGTTGGCAGCCTTGACCTTTGCTGAGGAAGGGAAAGTGGCGAAGAGAGTGTGGCCAGCAGTTGTTGACCAATTTCAGGATGTCTTCCCTGACCAGTTAAGGAGTTTACCTCCTAAGAGGAGTGTGGAGTTCACCATTGAGTTGGTGTCGAGAACGGGTCCGATTTCCCAAGTAGCGTATCGTATGGGGCCAGCCGAGTTGAGGGAGCTTTAGAGGCAAATCGAGGAGTTGGTGGGCCAAGGGTATATCAGACCGAGTACCTCACCTTGGGGTGCTCCGGTGCTCTTTGCTAAGGAGGCAGATGGCACGCTTCGTCTCTGCATCGACTACAGGAAGCTAAATTCGGTGACTGTGAAGAACAAGTATCTGTTGCCTTGGATAGATGACCTGTTTGACCAGTTGAGTGGAGCCCAGTGGTTTTCCAAGATAGATCTGCGATCGGGGTATCACCAGCTAAGGGTTAGGGAGGAGGACACCCCTAAGACTACTTTTCGGTGCTGGTATGGGCACTATGAGTGGGTGGTGATGCCTTTCAGGCTCACTAATGCACCAGCGGTGTTTATGCATTTCATGAACTAGGTCTTCGCCCCATATCTGGATTCCTTTGTGGTGGTGTTTATCGACGATATCTTAGTGTATTCCAAGACGGAGAGGGTGCATGTGGAGCATTTGACAATGGTGTTGTAAACCTTGAGGGACCAATAGTTGTTTGCTAGGTTTAACAAATGTGAGTTTTGGATGTAGGAGGTTCACTTTCTTGGCCACGTAGTATCAGCTGAGGGAGTTAGGGTGGAACCAGCCAAGATTGAGGCTGTGGCATCGTGGGCGTGGCCAACCAACGTTTTTGAGATCCGTAGCTTTCTTGGCTTGGCAGGGTACTATGACGGCGTAGAGGGGTTCTCTCGTTTGGCGGCTCCTATGACGGCGTTGATTAGGAAAGGAGTGAAATTTGAGTGGACGGACAAGTGCTAGCAGGCGTTTGAGACTCAAAAGACCCGTTTGACCACTGCACTTGTGTTGAAGTTGCCTAGGGAGGATATTCCGTATGAGGTATTTTGTGATGCGTCCAGGGTTGGTTTGGGGTGTGTGCTTATGCAAGAGCACAGTGTGGTAGCTTATGGATCGAGGCAGCTGAAGCCTCATGAGCAGAATTACCCTACCCATGATCTTGAGCTGGCGGCTGTCATCTTTGCCTTGAAGAGTTGGCAATATTACCTTTTTGGGGAGAAGTTCGTAGTGTTTTCTGATCATAACAGCCTTCAGTACATCTTTACTCAGAAAGACTTGAATTTGAGGCAGAGGAGATGGGTGGAGTATTTGCAGACCTTTGACTTTACTCTTGCCTATACCCCAGGCAAGGGTAATGTTGTGGCTGACGCGTTGAGTAGAAAGGGGAAAGCTGAAGTGGCCGTGAGAGAGTGGAAGCTGATGGAGCAGTTGGCGATGTTGTAGTTGCAGCCTGTGGCTTGTGATGGTAGGATAGTGCTGAGTCCTATGGTTGTTGTACCTGAGTTGTATCAACGAGTCCGGGAGGGACAGTTGGGTGATATTGAGTGTGAGGTTATCCGTGCTCGCATTGAGGCCGGTGAGCTATCTGCGGACTAGACAGAGGGTCCTGAGCATGAGTTGTCTTTTCAGGGGCGGTTAGTAGTGGCTTCTTCTCTTAAGGATGAGGTGATGAGGGAGTTTCACCAGTCTAGAGTTGCTGTGCATCCAGGGGGTACGAAGATGTACCATGCGCTTCAGGGACATTTTTGGTGGCCTGGGATGAAACGCGATGTGGCTGCCTTTGTTTCGCAGTGCCTCACGTGTCAGCAGGTGAAGGCAGAGCATCAGCGGCCGGCGGGCATATTACAGCCATTGCCCATAGCGGAGTGGAAGTGGGACCACATAGCGATGGATTTTGTGACGGGTCTTCCACCCACCACAGGGAGGAAAGATATGATTTGGGTGATTGTGGATCAACTCACAAAGTCGGCCCATTTCCTAGCTGTTCGCGAGCGGGACTCTATTGGGACCTTGAGTCATCTCTACATGAACGAGATTGTGAGACTGTATGGAGTACCATCATCGGTTGTCTCTGACCAGGATTCGAGGTTCACTTCCCGTTTTGGGGCAAGTTTGCAGGAGGATATGGGGACCAAACTTCACTTGAGTATAGCTTTTCACCCTGAGACTGAAGGCCAGACAAAGAGGACGAATCAGATTTTGGAGGACATGTTACGGGCCTGTGTGTTAGATTTTGGGGGTTCGTGGGCAACTCACCTTCCTTTGGTGGAGTTTGCCTACAACAACAGTTATCAGGCATCCATTGGGATAGCTCCTTTTGAGGCGTTGTATGGGCGGCCGTGCCGATCACCTTTATGTTGGACTGAGGTCGGAGAGGCAGCTCTCTTGGGACCACAGATGGTTCACGAGGCTACTGAGAAGGTTCGGTTAATCCATCAGCGCTTGTTATCAGCTTAGAGTCGGCAAAAATCTTACGCGGATCAGCGGCGGCGACCTTTGGAGTTTTCTGTTGGTGATCATGTACTCCTTCGTGTCTCTCCACGTCGTGGACATCGACGGTTTGGGCGAGGTTCCAAGCTATCTCCCCGGTTTATTGGTCCTTTTGAGGTTCTGACTCGTGTTGGGCCAGTGGCTTACCGGTTAGCTTTGCCACCGCGGCTGAGTAGGGTGCGCAATGTGTTCCACGTGTCCCAGTTGCGGAAGTATTACCCTGACCCCACCCATGTGGTCGATTGGGGGACATTAGATATTGAGGATGACTTGTCCGTTGTTGAGGCCCCTATCCGTATCCTTGATCGACGGGAGAAGCTTTTGCATGGTCGTGCTCTTCCTTTGGTTCGCGTGCTGTGGCAACACCTGTTGGGATAGTGCTATATAAAGCAATGTGTAATCCTAATAATGTAAAGACTATTTCTGAGTAATTGAAATATTTTTTGTTTAAATATTTATTAGATTGCATTATTCTGCTTTCTTGTGTGGCTGAGCATCATAACATCTCATTGCTTATCAAAGTCTATTACTGGGTATGTGTGAGACACATACAATAGATCCACTAATTAGACTAAGTATAAAATTAGTTCACAATCGGTTAATAGAGTTTGGGATGCTCTATTCTGATAAGATTGTGGTGCGGACTATTTCCATAGTGGGAGTGATCTAATCTAGGATCATTGTAAAGAGTTTACAAATAGTAGTGCCAGTATGTAATCATACATATTGAACAGGACCATGATAGAATAAGTTCTTCAACTAATATCCGTTGCATTGTATGAAGAACTTTATATTTTATCGCTAGATGATCGATTTATGGATTAATCTTAATCCAGACCGTTTGATTAACTCATGTCTATAATTTATGTCTTTTGACTTATTAATGAGTGAGAGGCTTAGTGCTTCAAATACCTCGATATCTTGGAGATATAATATTATAGATAGTGGGAGCGTCAAGTCAGGTGCATGGAATCCCTTGGCTTCGTTATACGAAGAGTAATGATATTCCCATGTTGTTTAATTCGGGATTCTTGGGTGAATCAAGCGCTTGTAATTATATTAGATATAATTTATTATAAATCCTAATTCATGATTGGATTATGAATAGGTCGCCCATTAGAGAATTAATGGTAACACATGGATAAAGATATAATTAGAGAGGTTGAACGGAATCTATTGATACTGTCTCTAATTATGAATATCATAGTGGAGGATCATATCACATGGAAATCAGTTATATCGATGGACAAATAATTTATTATGGATTCTTGTAATCATATCTGCTTGATCTTAGAGTGCGTTTTTAGTCCCTGATCGTGGCTCGGACTAAAACTAATAAATAATAATTTAATTGATTAATAAGATTAATTAATTAAATATTATTTATTGGAGCTTCGATTAAGTGGGTCCATTTGGTCCCTCTTGCTAGCACCGTTTATTCTTGTATGGAGTCCTGGATCGTTGTGAGTTAATTCTCCTGGTTGTGCTTAAGAGCTAATTAATTAACGTGTGTTAATATATATTTAAGAGTTAAATATATATCACATGGTTATTTATTTAATTAGATTAAATAAATAATAATAAATATTTTATCCATTTAATGTGATTAAATGAATAAATAAATTATTTATTTATTTGATAAATAAATAATATTATATATTTATTTAATTAGTTTGTTGCATAATAATTATATTATTTAAATAGTTTAAATAATATGTATTATTATTATTTAACTAAAGGGGCGTATGCGTAATAGAACAGGGGTAACCCTAGGTCTATAAATAGATGCATAGCCTCCTAGGTTAAATGGTGTGCGTGTGCAATCATTGACAGCCAAGAGAGAGAGAGAGATAGGTGACGGCCAACCCTAGCAGAGGTGGTGTTCCTGTTCTTTGATCCAAGGGTGCCACAGCCCTGTACTCATTGAGAAGGTGAATAGCAGAGAAGGCTATTTGGTGGTTGAATCCAGGAGACTGCGAGGACGATCAAAGGCAGATCGTGAGTTCGTTCTTGGAGGGAAAAGAAGAGGGTTCTAGCTTTACCGTTCTTCAGGTTGGTTTCTTCTTTTCTCTCTTTGCAAAATTAAACGAATTGATTCATGTTTAGATCCTGCTGTTTGTTTGCTGGAATAAAATTTTTAAAATTCGTTTCTGCTGCGGTTAATCGTTAACCCCATTCCAGTATTCCAACAACACCATGGCATTGAGGAGGAGACATGGGAACGTGAGTCCTTGATGCGTGAGCAGCAGCCAGAGTTGTTCGCGGACGAACAATCCTAAGGGTGGGAGGTGGCGTTTGGCTAAGGGATAATGTTGTGCTTTGTATGTTGTTTTGTTCGACCTGGTGTATTTATTTATGTGTTATCCTTTGGACATGTATTGTATCATTGTATTTGCATTGAGGCATGTTTTGTGATGGGTTTCCATGGATTATGATGCTTATGGTATTGCTTATGGTGGTGTCTTGTTATGTGCTGTTCTGTGTTGTGTGAGGCGTATGACCCCTTTTGGGTGATGTGGCATGTTGTGTTGCAATTGGGTAGCATGTGTGTGTTAATCCTTGCATGTTGGTTCATTTCGAGGACGAAAAGTCTTAAGGGGGAGAGGATGTAATGACCCGTACTTTTGGGATGTGGAGTTAGTCACAGTTATGCCCTTTGGGTGGCAATTATTGGGTTTAGGGAGTTTTTTTTCCCCACTCTCTGTGGATAGAACACCTTGTATGATGTTGATCAAGCAATAGGCAAGATTTGGGCTGCCTAGGGAGGCATACATGGGGTGCACGTCATATGGGGCATATGACGTGCAAGGGTATTAGTGCTTGCCTGTCTTCTTCATGATTCAAGGAAGCTTGGGGTGGATTTTCAGAGCGTTTGGAGCTGCACGTCATATGGGGATATGACGTGCATTGTGACGTGCAGGCATATTTTTGCACCGTCACCTTGGTTTTGTGATTCTAAACATCTTTTCCCAAAGGGGTATGTTGGAATTGTGGATATCTTGGTGTATAGATGTGGGAAGGTCATAGCTTGTTCCATGAAAACTACGTCGTTTTGATGCTGGGATTCACTTAATCAAAACTACGTCGTTTTGATGTTGTGTTGTCTATGTAAGGAGGAGAAGCCCTCTGTTTTAGGTTTTAGGGTTTGTTGTTCCACCAGCCGTCGCAGAGAGGGATAGAGGGAAGGAGAGCTTCTGGTGGCTGCCGGAGCGTCTTGCGTGTGTGGTCGGAGTCTTGAGTGGAAGTGGGAGCAGGAGGACATACAAGGTAAGGGTTCTGTTCTTCCTAAATTCTCCTCTGTTCTAGGGTTCTAGGGTAGATTATGGATTATACCTGTTTATATATAAACGTAATCCATATAGGTGTGATCTCCTATATGGATATTGGCCCTCGATGGCGGTTTTTGATGTATTCTGGTGTTGGATGGTGTACATATTAAGTGTTCGATAAAAAAGCCTGTGTGAATATGCCTAGTATGTGTTTGATTTTATGCCTGTGAAAGTGTGTATGCTACGTGTTTGGTTTAATGCCTGTATGACCTTGTATGCTGTGTTTGTGGAACCCGGTGGCTGTGGAAGCCCGGGACTAGAACTGTTAGCCCGTGTGGCTAAGCCTAAGTGGCCGTGGATATGTTAGCCCGGGTGGCTAAGCCCGAGTGGCTGTGGATATGTTAGCCCGTGTGGCTAAGCCCGAGTGGCTGTGGATATGTTTGCCTATGTGGCTAAGCCCGAGTGGCTGTGGATATGTTAGCCTATATGGCTAAGCCTGTATGGCTGTGGATATGTGTGTGCCGTGTGAATATGGAATACAACCTGTTTATATCTTATTGTCACTACACTGCACCTGTACACACCCTCATGTAGACGCTAGGAGCATGGGATGGGTTGGGGAGACATGATCCCTACTGAGCTATGGTTGCTCACCCCTCCCTCTATGTTGTGTTTTCTTTCAGGAACATACAAGCGTTAGGTGGGACCCCAAGGTGGAAGACCTTATTTACTTTACCGTCTTTCATTTATGTTATTTTGTGGGAATTGATGTAACCCCAGTGGGGATGGATTGAGAAGAAGATTTTGTTGTAATAAAGACTGGTTTGGATTGTGGATTGCTTTAATGAACATTACTTTCTTGAATGTGTTGTGGATGTCTAAAATGTTATATTCGGGGTTTGTATCCTAACCCCTTTGCCCTCCGTGTGGGTAAAAGGGGAGTCATGTACCTGTTTCCTCGGGTTGGAAATCCGGGGCGTGACGGGTTGCCTCGCAGGGTCGAAGGTCGTAGGTTGCCTCGCAGGGTTGAAGGTCATAGGTTGCCTCGCAGGGACTTCGAAACTGCCACTGCGAGGCTTCGAGGCTGCGACTGCGAGGCTTCGAGGCTGCGACTGCGAGGCTTCAAGGCTGCAACTGCAAGGCTTCGAGGTTGCATCTACGAGGCTTTGAGGCTACGACAGCGAGGTTTCGAAGCTACGACTGCGAGGCTTCGAGGCTGCGACTGCGATGGCGTTCACCGTCTTTTCGCAAGCTTGACTTTTTATGCCCAAAACGATTTTGGCCACAACTTCCTCGTTTCAAGTCGGATTTGGGTACGGTCGGATGCGTTAGTCTCCAAATTCCGTCCTCTATCCTTTGGTGCTAATCTTGCGGCATTTTGGGCATGGTTGATTGTCACGCCCCAGATTTCTAACCCGAGGAAACCAGTACATGACTCCCCTTTACCCACGCGATGGATAAGGGGTTAGAATAAATAATACCACACAGGACATCACATAACTTTAATTAAATTCAAACCATAATACATATCCATAAGACAAACCACATCACTTTATTAATTTAAAAATATTTTACATCATTTTCCCGTTAGGGTTACAATGGTTCCACCAAATAATATTAAACAAAGCAACAAAGCAGATAACTCAGTCTTCCACCTTGGTGTCCCACCTAATGCCTATAGGTTCCTGAAAGGAAAACAAATCACAATAGGAGGGGTGAGCAACCATAGCTCAGTAGGGATTATGTCTTCTCAACCTATCCTATGCTCCTAGCATCTACATGACGACGTGCATAAGTGCAGTGTCATGGCAATAATATAGAAACAGGTTATAATCAACATTTATAGATATGTCAGCACACAAACAAACCACAAAGGCACGTACAACCATTTCCACAGCCACAGGCTTCCACGACCATAGCCACACAGGCTTCCACAACCACAGCCACACATACTACCACAGTCCCACATAGCACATTAACAAGCACAACACAATAACATACATTCACTTTATATCAAATAACACACGTATTTAACAACCATCACACAAACCATAATTATCATGTCCACATATTATGTTTTCAAGCATACTTACCCTGAAAACCCCAAGGTTTCCTCACGAGGCCCTACCACGGGACTAATCCAAACGAACTCAACCGCTGAGCGAATAGCACAGACACCCCAACGGCCTCCAAGGTCCGCTGCCATGCGGACAAACCCGAAAATCCCCAGACCTCGGACTCAGAGAAATATTCAAACATAATTTGCCATTGAAGGCCAACATTCATATAGGAGATCAGACTTATATGAATTTACATATATATATATATATATAAACATATAATCCAAAAATCGACTACCACAAGACCTAACCCTAGAATAGGTTCAAGAAGAACAGAATAGGTTCAGGAAGAACAGAATCCCTACTTCAGAAGGATCCGCTTTGCTCCTGCTCCCACGCTAGACGCTGTCCACCCACGTGAATCACCACAGCAACGATTAGGAGGGTAGGAGGGCTCTCTCTCTCTCTCTCTCTCTCTCTCTCTCTCTCTCTCTTGGCAGCGGCTGACGGAAAGATCCCTAAACGTAAAAACAAGAGATCACAACCTCCTTATATAGATACCTCACTTATCAAAACGACGTAGTTTTGTTAAGTGAAACATGTGCATCAAAACGACGTAGTTTTGATAAGTAAAACATGTTTCAACCTTCCCGCTTTCACAAAGGACAGAATACCCATAATTCGAACATGACCCTTTGGGAAAAGATTATCAACATAATAAAATGAATGTGACGGTGCAAAAACATGGCTGCATGTGACAAAGGCCATTATCACTTGCAACCTCCAAATGGCATAAGATTTTGCCACTAGCTTTAAAACTTGGTCTAGAAGGCTCCCATGCAAAAACATCACTGCACGTGACAAAGGCCATTGTCACGTGCAACCTCTAAATGCTCCCTCTTGAGCTCATCTCTTGCCTCATGCTTGCTCATCTATATACAAAGTGTTCTAGCCAATGTGTATGAGAAGAAATTTCCCACAAGCCTGACAATTGCCACTCAAAAGGCATAACTATGACTAATTCCTCACATCCCAAAACACGGGGCATTACATTGATGACTCTCACTCTTGGGCTTCTCTGTTGAGTTCGGTTGCCATCTGGCTCGGTCAAAATGGGGTCCAATAGCTGCCCCTCTTTTCGCGTTGTTTGTATGTGAACGACGTGCAAAGATAATCCCATACCCATTTTGACAAGTTGACTCTCTTTTTTAGGGATTGACATTCTTTGGTTTTGGAGTGGTTCGCATGCTGGTGAGCATGGCTTTAGATATTTGGCATGCTAGTGAGCATGGCTTTGGATATTTGGCATGCTAGTGAGCATGACTTTGGATATTTGGCATGCTAGTGAGCATGGCTTTGTATGTTTGGCATGCTAGTAAGCATGGCTTCGGATGTTTGGCATGCTAGTAAGCATGGCTTTGGGGGTACAACATCTAGGGTTGAATAAAGGTAAACAACATCTTAGGCTAGAGGTAAGATATCTTGGGCCAATACCTGACAATTTGGAAGCGACGACATCTAGGGTCGAATACAAGAAATAGCAGTTTGGGCTGAAGGGGCCAAGATGAATGGTATACCCTCTCGTGGCTCCTTCTACGAGTTCACTCTAAGAGATTGCTCTTTGAAGTGACCAATTGAGACTCGCCTTGGCTCGGAATTTAGATCCGGTAAATTGGTTGCGGAAATGGATGGTTTCTTTATTGGGGATGAAACTTTATTCACTTCTTGGTGCAAGCTCTAAGGCTTATCCACTGGTGAGTCCGGGATGCGGTGCTGCGACAACAGTCCTACAATTGGACAAGAACAAACATGCCATATGTAGGAATGATGCGTGAAATGTAGTTGATGCATGAGGTGCAGGGGATGCATAAAACTTTTGAAAATATGCATGAGGTGCATAAAATGTGGGGCAGAGATAATTTTAAGGAGTTCTTGGTTTTATTTCTTCTGAAAAGTACTCTGTCAAATGACTTGGCATTCACTTCTCCTACTGGGGAGCAAACTATTAAGTAGCTTGAGCCATGGTTTCTCTTAAGGCAAAGGTCCAGGGCTTTGCTGTTGCCTCATGCAAACCTCACGGATAAGCAAAGTTTAAGAAACTCCAGCGGGGGAATGAATGATTTTAAAATGATTTAAAAGGAAACAACCATATTTATTTGATAAGACATTTTGCACTTACAATTACATCATTGCATAGGGAACAATTTGTTTATCATCATACAAAGTTAAACTAAACTCCCTTTTGTAGAACAAGGACAATAGCTTTGAAAGACATGTCTTGTAAAGTCAATCAGAGTACACTTAAAATTTAACCAATCCTTTGGTTCACAGCCTAGTCCCTGGTTTGAAGTAGCATGACGATCCCACTGTGACCGTCTGCTTGGGGAGTTTTAAGTGGTGTACCCTACCTCGGCTCTATTAGAAGATCATGGAGAAGTCGTTGCACTTGTTTTTGTTGGCTTTGTATTTTACTCTTGGCACCCTTTCGGGTTTTCACCAAGTCCACCTTTCTTTTTCTTTTTATTGAGCTTTGTGTTTTACCCTTGGCGCCCTTTCAGGTTTTCACTAAGTCCACTCTTGGGCCACGAACCTCGTTTGTCAGTTCATACTCAAACTTGATTACCATATGCCTATAGTGAGGACAAGGTTTAGCCCATTTATGTGAAGGACCAAAGCATGAGACTTTGATTCAGATGGGGATAAAGGGTTTTGAAATGGTGATGTATTATTCATAGTAAATGGCAAGACAATTACCATTTAGAAGGGAAGTTAAGCATAAAACTTATTACAACATCGCTGTTTACAGGATTTCGTAGCTCAACTCCGTCCATTTCTGTGAGGATTAGGGCGCCTCCTGAGAATGCTCTTTTTACAACATATAAACCTTCATAGTTTGGAGTCCACTTGCCCCTGTGATCATGCTGTATCGGCAGTATCTTCTTCAAGACCAAGTCCCCTTCTTTGAAGGTTCGAGGTTTTACCTTTTTGTTGAAGCTAGCCATCATCCTTTGTGTATAACTGGCCTCGACCAATTGCGGTGAGATGTTTTCCTTCGATCAGATTCATCTGCTCAAAATGGTCTTTGACTGACTCTGCTTCGTCTAGCTTCGTATCTCTAAGAACTCTGAGAGATGGGATTTCCACTTCAATGGGTAGGACTACTTCCATACCATAAACTAGGGAAAAAGGAGTTGCCCCAGTTGATGTTCGCACAAAGGTCCGGTTAACATGCAGTGCATATGGAAGTTTCTCGTTCCAATCTTTGTATATCTCAGTCATTTTTCGAATAATGTTCTTGATGTTTGTATTTGCTGCCTCAACTACTTCATTCATCTTGGGACGATATGGTGTAGAATTGCGGTGTCGGATTTTGAACCCCTCGCATAAATTGTCCATCATTTGATTGTTCAAGTAGACAACATTGTTAGTTATGATTTGCTCGGGGAGCCCATAACGACAAATAATGTTGCTTCGAAGAAACCTAATCGACCCCTTTGGTGAAGTAATCGATCGCCATTGGATGAATCTGTGACCGTTAGAAGCCTTAGGTGAAATGGCTCCAATAATGTCCATTCCCCACATGGCAAAAGGCCAAGGAGATGTTATTGTGTGCAAGTAGGATGGAGGTGCTTGGATTCGATCCCCGTAAAGTTGGCATTTAAGGCACTTATGCACATGATTGATGCTATTCTTTTCCATGGTGACCCAATAGTAGCCCATCCTCATGATCTATCGGGATAGTGTATGTCCATTCATATGTGCTCCATAACTACCATTGTGGACTTCGTTGAGGATCTAAGCTGCTTTGTCTTTCTTAATGCACCATAGTAGCATCTTGTTGTAACTACATTTATAAAGGACTGACCCATCTAAGTAGTAGTTAGCACTTGTTCATTGGATATTTCTCTTTTCCGATTCCAAGGCTTTTGTAGAATACTCTCTTATGAGTAGATATTGTTTGATATCATGATACCATGACTTTGTGTTAGCATCCGCACTAGCCATCATGCAGTATATTGGCTCCTCTAGTACGCAGATGTCAAAAGAGGGCACTTCTAAGCTTGTATCCAACCGTAGGAAGGCTGCCAGAGTTGCCAAGGCATTAGGAATCTGATTATGTTCTTGGGATGTATGTTCAAATGAGATTTCATCAATTAGTCTGACCATATCACATATCATCTCTTGATAGGGAATGAGTTTGGGATTTTGGGTTTCCCACTCCTGACGGACTTGGTAGATGACTAAGGCTGAATCGCTAAAGACCTGTAGTTTTGTGATTCCCTTGGTTAAGGCTTCTTGGAGACCCATGATGCAGGCTTCATATTCTACAACATTATTTGTGCAAGGGAAGGCCAATTTAGCGGCCATGAGATAATGTCGACCAGTTGGGGAGATTAATACTGCCCCAATGCCGTGACCGGATAAATTTGAGGCTCCATCAAACCATAGGACCCACGTATTTGATTCGTGATTCTCCTAAATGACATTAATGTATTCGTCTGGAAAATCAGAGCTCATGGGCTCATAATCCTCCAAGGCCCTGTCTGCCAAGTAATCTGCTATGGCGCTTCCTTTGATGGCCTTTTATAGGACATAGATGATGTCATATTCGGATAAAAGCAATTGCCATTTTGTAATCCTCCCTGTCATTGCCAGTTTTTCTAATAGATATTTGAGTGGGTCATGTCTTGAGATGAGCCATGTAGTATGTTAGAGGGTGTACTATCTCAATCTTCGCGTTGTCCAGACGCGGACGCAACAAGCTTTCTCTAAGGGAGTGTACTTCTCCTTGCACAATGTAAATTTCTTGCTCAAGTAATAAATGACTTGCTCCTTTTTCTTTGCTTCATCAAGCTACCCCAGTACGCAACCCATGGATGTATCCCGAACCGTCAAATATAAGATCAAAGGTTCGTTAGGTGTTGGAGGAGCCAAAATTGATGGGTTCATAAGGTATTCCTTGATTTTGTCCAAGGCCTCCTGACATTCGTCATTCCAAACTTCGGGGTTATTCTTGCAAAGCACTTTGAAGATAGGTTCACAAGTTGCAGTAAGCTGTGAGATAAAGTGGGCAACATAAATGAGGCGCCCGAGGAAGCCTCTGACTTCTTTGATAGTCTTTGGGGTGGGCATGTCTTGGATGGCCTGGACCTTGTCGGGATCGATTTCTATTCCATTTTGGCTAACAACAAATCCCAGTAGTTTGCCAGATGTAGCTCCGAAGGTATACTTGGCCGGATTTAGCTTTAGCTGGTATTTGTGCAATCTGTTAAATAGTTTACGCAATACCTCCACGTGGTCTTCTCCTTTCCTAACTTGGCAGTCATATCATCGACATAAACCTCCACTTGTTTGTGCATTATGTTATGGAAGAGTGTCACTATGACCCTCTGATATGTTGCCCCAACATTTTTGAGTTCAAAAGGCATGACATTGTAGCAGATGGTGCCCCAGGTAGTTGTGAAGGTGGTCCTTTCTTTGTAATCGGGATCCATTCGAATTTGGTTGTAGCCGGAGAAACAATCCATGAAAGAAAACACGGCATGCTTTGCGGTGTTGTTTAGCAAAGTGTCGATATGAGGGAGTGGGAAGTTGTCTTTAGGGCTAGCCTTGTTGAGGTCATGGTAGTCCACGCATATACAGACCTTCCCGCCTTTCTTTGGGATGGGCACGATGTTAGCGACCCATTCTGGGTATCGAGCTACACTAAGGAATCTAGCATCCCATTGTTTCCAAACCTCTTCTCTGATCTTCAGTATCATTGCTGGTCTCATTCGTCGTAACTTCTATTGCACTGGCGTACATTCTGGATTCAGTGGCAACTGGTGCTGCACTATGTCGGTATTTAGTCTCGGCATATCTTCGTAAGACCATGCAAAAACATCGATATAGGCTTTTAGGAGGTCGATCAATCGGCTCTTGACATCCTCAGTGATTATAGATCCCAGTCGCAGTTCTTTTGGCTCAGTAGGTGTCCCAAAGTTGACAGTCTCGATCGGGACTTCGCTAGGAACAATGGGTCGATCCTCCTCTTTTAACAAGCGTATGATTTCCTCTGGAGGCTCAAAGTTTTCTTCGACGTTAGCTTCCTCTGCCCCAAATACCGGTTGTTCCCAATCTGGATTATAATCAAACCTTAAGCAACTCGTTTCTTCTTTACTTAGCAAATCCTTTTTAGTTTGATCGCACCTGTTGGTAAAAGTTTGACAGTTTAACTAAAGATGATGATGCACACGTCATACAATGCAAGAAGATGCGTTTTCAAGTCTAGTATGAGGCCGAATCTCTAATAGATGCTCTCGAGGGATTCGCCAGGTTTATGAGTGAAGCTCTCAAAGTTCTGTCTGAGAGCATAGATGACGTTTTGCATTTGGGATTGACTTCCCTCATAGAGGATTGTCAGTTTGTCCCAGACAGCTTTCACTGTCATGTAGCCCTGGACATCCGTAAAAGCTTCGGAGTCCAAAGATGACGTTATATATGCCAAAGCCTTTTTGCTAGCATACTACCAGGCTCTTTCCTCGTTGGTGAGCTCAACATCAGTTTTTGGCCTTCTAACTCTATTTTCTCCGATAGTCATCGGAATAGGTAGCTCCTGATGAAGACATGGCCACATGAGATGATCATGACATATCATGAACATTCTCATGCGAGCTTTCCACTGGGAGAAAAGCTCAGGTGTGAACTTTGGTGATTTGGTCAGAGTGAAACTAGAACTCCGTTGTTGAGGAGCAGCGGGAGCAGCAGGTTGAGCACTTGTGCTCGGATCAAGATTTTCGCTGCTGCTTTGGTTGGGGAGGGGCTCTTGTGCATCTCCGGAGTTAAGGCGAGCATTGAACAACATATTGTTTTCTTCGGCCATTGTTGAGAGAGAAAGAGTGGGATCTCTACTTTGAGCAGGGAGACTTGCTCTGATACCACTTGTTGGTCCCTAGGAGCCTAGAGGGGGGTGAATAGGCTCTAATCGAAAACTCTTTGCTCATCTTGGGCACAACACTTATCTGGTTGAACAATAAAAATAGTGTGGTAGATAACCAGATAGTGGAAGTATTTTGTTTTATTATCAGAAGATAAATACAACAAAACAGTAGCAGATTAAAGCGAATGAAGCTTTTCGATCTACTGTAAACTCTCTTACACTCTGTTTACAATGACTGACACTCTAGCCAATATAATCTCTAAAAGCACTTGTACATGTATGCGCATCTATGAAAATATACAAGCGTTAATACATATAGCCATCCGTTATAAACATTTTTGGAACTTGTTTTTCCGAGTGACGTGAAGCATTGACTGTTCCTTGGAAATCTCTCAACCTTGATTGCTGCGGATGTGGTGCTCAAGATCTTGGGCCTTTAAACTTTGAATTACTTTCCATGATTCCAAGTGCAATTAAAGTTATGTCCACATATCCTTGTGATCCACATGTAAGATGATTTAGGTTTTTAACGAGTTTGTCTTATATCGGGACACAACAAGCTGATGAATTTGAATGTGAAGCTAATAAGTTTGAGTAGTGTCTTCTTAATCCGTCGTAAAGTTCCTTACTCCGGGTTAATGAAACTTGGATCCTTACTCTGTGTCAGTGGTTGCTTACTCCGTGTCAGTTTGATACTGGAATCCTTATTCCGTGTCAGTGCTTCCTTACTCTGTATGAACGAGAAGTCTGGAGAGCTTACTCCGTATCAGTGCTTCCTTACTCCACACGAGTTCCTTACTCCGCATGAGTTAAAAGGTCCAGATGGTTTACTCTGTATCAGTGCATCCTTACTCTCCTTGAGTAAAAGGTTCGAATTCCTTACTCCGTATCTATTTTCCTTACTCCGCATGTATGAAAGACTCGGATTCCTTAGTCCGTGTCTTCTTGTCCTTAGTCCACTTGAGTGGAAGACTTAGCTTTTTATTCCGCGATAACTTTCTCTTACTCCGTATTAGATGTAGACTAGGATTCTTATTCCGCATCTATTTGACTTAGTCCATTTAAACTGTAAGACGCGGATTCCTTAGTCCATAACTCGAATCATTTGGTTTGCACGAGTGATCTTTATTCCTTATGAAGACTTGGTTATTTACCAAGTGTTTGACGACACTCGCAATGGTCCGGATCAGGATTATGTATCCTGTCCTTAGCTTTTCTCTCACGAGTAAAGATCTGGATTAACATAATATCTTTTACAACAACTAAGAACAAACATACAAGGTCTCAAATCATATTACATAGGGTTTTATCCGCATCATCCAAATTTTGGGCTTGATCCAACAAGCTTCTTGGGCTATGACGGTGGCTTTCTTGGGCCGATTAGCTTTTAGGGCTATAAGGGTGGCTTCTTGGGCCAAATGGTAGTGAGATAGCATCTTGGGCTTTGGATAGGTGACTCTATCATGGCTCTCTCTACGAGTTCACTCTAAGAGATCACTCTACGAGGTTACCACTTAAGAATCATGCTTGGGCTTACGATCTAGGTTAGCCAGGTTTTAGTTCTTTGATTCTGAAAGGGAATTTTGTTTGTCGAGGGTGAGTCCTCATCTGTCTTTAGAGATGGTTTTTGAAGCTTAAATGTTGGTGGATCATGAGATGAATCCTCATGCCATTTTGACGTGTAGTCAATCTTGTAAGTAAGAAGAGCAAACATGCTAAGATGTATGCTAATGATGCATGAATATGTTAATCCTTTTGAGAATGATGCGTGAATGCATGTGAATTTATGATTAAGTTTTGAAATCCTTTTTCTTCGGGCGGAGAATGAGGCCAATGGGTGACTTGTGCCTTTTGTTCTCCTTGTGCAAGAGATCGGGACTCTGGTATCATTGTGTCGGCACCCCCAAGGGTATACTACTTTCTTTAGACTTGCATATTGAATATGCAGGGAGTATTTGGATGTGGCATCTAGGGCCTATGGAAAGTGACGTCAAGGGTCAGAGTGGATGGACATTGAGGAGATGACTTCTAGGGTCAAAATTAGTAGCTTGATCGAGGCTCCCTTTACGAATTCACTCTAGGAGATCACTCTACAAGGTTACCTTTTAGTATGACAGGGCTGGTGACCTAACCATCATGACCAATTTTCTGAAAAGAGGCTGTTGTTCCCTAGGAGCCTAGAAGGGGGGGGGGGCGTGAATAGACTCTTATCAAAAACTCTTTTTCTTCTTCGGCGCAACACTTATTCTGGTTAAAAGATAAAATCAGTGCGGAAGATAACCAAATAGTGAAAGTATACTGTTTTATTATCAAAAGAAAATTACAACAAAATAATAGCAAATTAAAGCTGATGACAAGTTTTTTGATCTACTGTAACTCTCTTGCACTCTATTTTATAATAACACACACTCTAGCCAAATTAATCTCTAAGAGCTCTTTTACATGTGCGCACACCGTAGTGAAAATATAAAAAGCTTAATATATATAGACATTGTCACGCCCCGAATTTCCAACCCGAGGAAACCGGTTCGTGACTCTCCCTTTACCCGAGTTTGGATAAAGGGGTTAGGATACAATATGCCCACACAGGACACCATACATTCCACAACAAAAATTCAGAGAGACACTCATATATATATATATATATATATATATATATATATATATATATATATATTAAGTACAAACCATTATAAACGTATCCAAACATGTTTTTATTACATTTAACTCCTCATTTACAATCTCCCCGCTGGGGTTACAAAACTCTCACAGAAACAACAAAACACAAATAACAATAAGCAAAGCCACAAGCAGGTCTTCCACCTTGGTGTTCCCACCTAACGCCTGTAGGTCCTTGTAGAGAAAACAATACGGTAGGAGGGGTGAGCAACCACAACTCAGTAGGGATCATGTCTCCCCAACCCATCCCATGCGCTTAGCATGTACATGCCATGTGTACAAGTGCAGTGTCGTGATACAATTATTTCAATAGATATAATAACAAGCCACATCAACAAATACAATCATTTCCACAGCCGCACAGACTTACAGGTCCACAGCCACACAGGCTAACACATGAACACTCCCGGGCTTCCACGGCCACCGGGTTCCAAGAGCAGTCCCGGGTTTCACAAAATAGTCTCGAGCTTCCACAACCACTGGGTTTCACAAAATATTCCCGGGCTTCCACAGCCACTAGGTTTCACAAAATAGTCCCGAGCTTCCACAGCCACCGGGTTCCACAAAACACAGTACACATAGCCACTCAGGCATAACATCGAACACATAATAGGCACAGTTACTCCGGCATAACAGCGAACACATAATATGCACAGTCACTCAAGCATAATAACAAACACATAATATGCACAGTCACTCAGGCATAACAACAAACACATAGCATGTGTGGCCTCGCAGGCATAATCTCAAACACTTGACATGTGTGGCCTTACAGGCATAATCTCAAACACTTGGCATGCATATAGACATGTATCCAAACAACACACCATTGAAGGCCAACATTCATATAGGAGGTCACCCCTATATGAATTTACATATAAATAATATAACAACAATAACGATATCCAACAGTTTATTCACCACAGGGCCTAACCCTAGATTAGGTACAAGAAGACAGAACCCCTACCTTGCAAGTGTCCTTCTGCTCCTGCCTCCACGCTAGACACCGTCCACCCACGCGAACCACCACGGCAACGATCCGGAGGTTCTCTCTCTCTCTCTCTCTCTCTCTCTCTCTCTCTCTCTCCTGCGGCTGCGACGGCAAAAGAAACCAAAGAACCCTAAACCTAAGCCTGAACCCCTTTATATAGACACCACGACATCAAAACGACGTAGTTTTGATTAAGTGAAACCCAGCATCAAAATGACGTAGTTTTGATTGCACAAGCTACAACCTTTCCGCATCCATACAAGACAAAATACTCATAATTCCAACATGGTCTTATGGGAAAAGATGATTAGAATAACAAAACCAAGGTGACGGTACAAAAATGTGGCTGCACGCCATAATACACGTCATATCCCCATATGACATGCAGCTCCAAATGCTGTGAAATTCTACCCCAAGCTTCCTTGCATCATGTAGAAGGTAGGCCTACAATAATATCCTTGCACGTCATAATGCCCCATATGACGTGCACTCTATTTCTTCCTCCCTATGCTGCCCTCTTTCTTCAAAAGTTCCCTATTTGATAAATAAAATGATTTAGCTGAAGTCCATGAGTAGAAGTTCCCCAGAAACTAGAAAATTGCCACTTAAAAGGCAAAACTATGAATAACTCCACACATCTCAAAATACGGGTCATTACAGACATCCCTAGGAAACATTTTTGGAATAGGATTTTCTCAGCACCGTGTAGCATTAAAGGACTTCTCGGAAAATGCCTCTACTTTAATTGCTGCGGATGTGGTGCTCAAAATCTTGGGTCTATGAACATATTAAATATCTTCACGTGATCCCAATTGCATTAAAAACTTTGTCCACACCTTAGTGTGTTCCACGTGTAAAATGTTTTAGGTCTTCAACAAGTTTCTTTTACATCAGGACATAGTGAGCTGATGACTTGAACGCAAAGTAGATAAGTAGGATCAGCGTCTTCTTAGTCCGTCGTAAGATTCCTTACTCCGTGTTAGTGAAGCTCGGATCCTTACTCCATGTCAGTGTTAGATAAGTATATATTCTCAGGTTCCAAGCGTGATCGTCTTGGTATGCGTGTGTGTATACAAAGAGGGGGGTGAATCTGTATGCTTTAAAACTTTTCTTTCAGCTTTCAAGAATAGGATACTTTAGAGAAGTTTCTTTATCAGATGTGGTCCTCATTTGGATAGTCTTTTAGTGTCTTATGCAATATCAGTTATAAGCAAGCATGTATGAGAAAGAGATGTCAGAGACACAATATACGTGGTTCGATCAATGTGATATACTCCACGGTGGTGAGGGTGTACCTACACCGAGTCCAATCCACTATCTTCTTTTAATACAGTAGGGTCTAGCCCTTATTACAATAGGATCAACTCTCTCTCTCCTTTTAAATGCGAATACAAAACAGTATTGCTCCAGAATTTACTCACTGTAAGAATCTGTCTAATGCAATCTGCTTCTGCGTAGATAACCGTTTGCTATGCTCAACCTTCAACCATTCCTATACCGGACACACAATCTGTTCACTAAATGATGAAAAAGCATAACAGATGAACTCACTGTTTATCTTTCTTTTCTTCTTCTCTATTTATATATATCGTATGAACTATTCTGCCTCACCTTTTTGTATCTCTACAGATATGTTTCTTGTCTGCTCAAAATATTACTAGCGCGTACCTAAAGTCAAGCACATTTCGTGCTTTTATAGGTCGGCCAAAGTCAGAAACTCTTCTGCTAGGGTTAAGCATGTTTCTCTCTTCGATCTTTACCATCCAAACATGTTAAACCACCCTCGGATGACATCCACGTGTTTTCCAATACTTAGCGTACTTAAAACCACTGCCTGGGTAACGACTTACTTAAACGATGAGCTTCAGTGCGTTTAGCTTCTTCACAGCGTGCTCCGTTCCTTTGACTAGCCACAGCCTCGTAGCATTTCTACGAGTCTACGAATCTTTATCTATGTCTCTTTCACTCTATGTCTTCGAACCAAGGGCATTGATCTTCCAATGCCTCCGCTCTCTAGTTTCGAAGCTAGGCCAAAACCAGTGCTTAACTGACATCTCATTCTACGAGTCTTCGAGTTAGTGACAGCTGCACTCTGCCTTGGCTGATTCACAGTTCACGGGTCTCCGCAACAGGTCCTCCAATCTACGACCCTGCGAGCTTCAATCTACAACCCTGCGAGCTTCGACTCTATGACCATGCATTGTCACGCCCCGGATTTCCGACCCGGGGAAACCGGTACGTGACTCCCCGTTCACCCACATGGAGGGTAAAGGGGTTGGATTACTGGATGTCACACGAGCAAAACTAACAATTACAATAAACAAACAAGCCACATCTTTATTTAATTTCGAACATCAAAGGGGTCACAAACCAACCATGTTCCATACTACAGTTTAATCCCTTATTACATTTTCCCCCTTGGGTTACATAAATTATAAAATTACATTACTGAACTGAACAATAAAATGAAGATGGTCTTCCACCTTGGTGTATCCACCTAACGCCTGTAAGTCCCTGGAAAACAAGCAAACACAGTAGGAGGGGTGAGCAACCACAGCTCAGTAGGGATCAAGTCTCCCCAACCATTCCCATGTTCCTAGCGGCTACATGCATGTGCACAGGTGTAGTGACGTGGCAGTATTAGGAAAAAGAAAATAAAACATTCCACACAAGCGGGCGTAACCCCAGCCCCAGTCACACTGGCTAACAAACATCTCAAGCAAGTAATTTAACCGCCTCTTCAGGCCACTGATTTAACCGCCTCTCAGGCAAAGTAGTTTAACCGCCTCTTCAGGCCACTGGTTTAACCGCCTCTCAGGCAAAGTAATTTAACCGCCTCTTCAGGCCAGATACCATAGTCATGCACACAACATACACCACGGTCACTTAAGCATAAAACTAAACACTTGGTGTGCACCCATTCACAAGTGCACAACCCAGCCATTCAGGCAATAGAACAAACACCCAGCATGCATACATACACCAAATCACAAGTCCAGCCACACAAGCATATTACCAAACATGTAATGGGCATATACACGGCTATGTCCACACAGGCATTTCATCGAACATATAGCATGCAACAACAGAATCACACCAAAATGCCATTGAAGGACAACATCCATATAGGAGATCACACCTATATGGATTACATATATATATATATATATAAACAAATATAATCCGTAATCTGCCCTAGAACCCTAGGACAGAGGAGGATTTAGGAAGAACAGAACCCCTACCTCAAGTAAAAGGCAACAACACCGCAATACTGTTCCCACGCCGAACGCTGTCCGCCCACGAGACACCGATCACCCACGCAAGACGCCCGGCAGCAACCAGGAGCTCTCCTTCCCTCTCTCTCTCTCTCTGCGACGGCTAGTGGAGCAACAAACCCTAAACCTAAAACAGAGGGCTTCTCCTCCTTATATAGACAACACAACATCAAAACGACGTAGTTTTGATTAAGTGAATCCCAGCATCAAAACGACGTAGTTTTGATGGAACAAGCTATGACCTTCCCACATCCATACACACCAAAATGCTCACAATTTCAACATGGTCCTTTGGGAAAAGATGATTAGAATGACAAAACCAAGATAACCATGCAAAAACATGCTTGCACGCCAATTTGAACGCCAATTCCCCAATTGGCGTGCAGCTCCAAATGCACTCAAACTTCACCCAAAGCCTCCTTGCATCTTGTAGAGGTCTGAGAAGCAAAAATATGCTTGCACGTGAAATGGGTGAATTCATGTGCAGCTCCAAATGCTCTGAAATTTCTGTGGTAGATAGAGGACCTCATTCTAAGAAACTTTTGTTCTTGCACGCCAATTGTTTGAGGCCATCTACTATATCAAAAGTGAGCTCCAAAATCTGACAATACCGCTTAAAACCGCATGTATATGCATAGCATTTTCCTAGGGCATCAATGTACGTTATCACTTGTCACATGCACCTCCCAAAAGTCCCCTCTTGGGCTCATCTCTTACCTCAAACTTATGCACCAACATCCAAGGTGTTTGTGGTTACACACGGGTCATTACATCCTCTCCCCCTTAAGACTTTTCGTCCCCGAAAAGAAATGACATACGAGGAAAACAAACACAGGCTACCCATTTGCCACACGGCGAGCCACAACACCCAAATGGGTCATACACCGCACACAGCACATAACAGCACATAACAAGGTACCACCATAATCCATAACCACATGCATCACAATAATGCATATAACACATATCCGCATGTCACAAATACACATCTCAAAACACATCACAAATATGAACACATGTCTAAAAGACAAAACAAATACACCAAATCATACGCAACTAATACAAGAAAACACATCACTATCCCTTGGCCAACAGCCACCAATAGCCACCTCCCACGCTTAAGATTGTTCGTCCTTGAACAATTCTGGGTGCTGCTCATGCATCACGGACTCACGTTCCCATGTCTCCTCCTCAATGCCACGGTGCTGCCACAGCACGCGAACCAAAGGAATAGCACGACCACGCAAAAGCTTCTCTCGCCGATCTAGGATACGGATAGGGGCCTCAACAACGGACATGTCATCCTCAATGTCTAATGTCCCCCAATCGATCACATGAGTGGGGTCGGGGTGATACTTCCTGCAATCGGGACACGTGAAACACGTTGTGCACTCGACTCAGCCGCGGTGGTAGCGCTAACCGGTAGGCCACAGGCCCCACACGATCCAGAATCTCAAAAGGACCAATAAACCGCGGAGATAGCTTGGAACCTTGCCCAAACCGTCGATGTCCATGACGTGGAGAAACACGAAGAAACACATGATCACCAACAGAAAACTCCAAAGGTCGCCGCCGCTGATCCGCATAAGATTTCTGCCGACTTTGAGCTGATAACAAACGCTGACGAATCAACTTAACCTTCCCGGTAGCCTCTTGAACCAACTGTGGTCCCAAGAGAGCTGTCTCCCCCACCTCGGTCCAACACAAAGGTGATCGACACGGCCGCCCATACAACGCCTCAAAAGGAGCCATCCCAATGGATGCCTGATAACTGTTGTTATAGGCAAACTCCACCAAAGGAAGGTGAGTCGCCCACGAACCCCCAAAATCTAACACACAGGCCCGTAACATGTCCTCCAAAGTCTGATTCGTCCTCTCTGTCTGGCCATCAGTCTCAGGGTGAAAGGCTGTACTCAAGTGAAGTTTGGTCCCCATAGCCTCCTGCAAACCTGCCCAGAAACGGGAAGTGAACCTCGAATCCCGGTCAGAGACAACCGATAATGGTACTCCATGTAGTCGCACAATCTCGTTCATGTATAGATGACTCAAGGTCCCAGTAGAGTCCCGCTCGCGAATAGCCAAGAAATGGGCCGACTTTGTGAGTCGATCCACAATCACTCAAATCATATCTTTCCTCCCTGTGGTGGGTGGAAGACCAGTCACAAAATCCATCGCTATGTGGTCGCACTTCCACTCCGCTATGGGCAAGGGCTGTAACATGCCCGCCGGCTGCTGATGCTCAGCCTTCACCTGCTGACACGTGAGGCACCGCGAAACAAAAGCAGCCACATCGCGTTTCATCCCAGGCCACCAAAAATGTCCTCGAAGCGCATGGTATATCTTCGTACCCCCTGGATGCACAAGCAACTCCAGGACCGGTGAAACTCCCTCATCACCTCATCCCTGAGGGAAGAAGCCACTACCAACCGCCCCTGAAAAGACAACTCATGCTCAGGACCCTCTGTCCAGTCCTCAGATAGCTCCCCAGCCTCAATACGGGCACGGAGAACCTCACACTCAATGTCACCCAACTGTTCCTCCCGGACGTGCTGGTACAACTCAGGCACAACCACCAAAAGACTCAAGACTGTCCCACCATCACGAACAACAGATTGCAGCTGTAACATCGCCAACTGCTCCATCAGCTTCCACTCTCTCACGGCCACCTCAGCTTTCCCTTTTCTGCTCAACACGTCAGCCACAACATTACCCTTGCCCGGGGTATAGGCAAGAGTAAAGTCAAAGGTCTGCAAATACTCCACCCATCTCCTCTGCCTCAAATTCAAGTCCTTCTGAGTAAAGATGTACTGAAGGCTCTTGTGATCTAAGAACACCACGAACTTCTCCCTCAAAAGGTAATGTTGCCAACTCTTCAGGGCGAAGATGACAGCCGCCAACTCAAGATCATGGGTAGGGTAATTCTGCTTATGAGGCTTCAGCTGCCTTGACCCATAAGCTACCACACTGTGCTCCTGCATAAGCACACACCGCAAACCAACCCTGGACGCATCACAATATACCTCATATGGGATATCCTCCCTAGGAAACCTCAACACAGGTGCAGTGGTCAAACGAGTTTTGAGAGCCTCAAACGCCTGCTGGCACTTGTCCGTCCACTCAAACTTCACTCCCTTCCGAGTCAACGCCGTCATAGGAGCTTCCAAACGGGAGAATCCCTCTACAAAACGACGGTAATAGCTTGCCAAGCCAAGAAAACTACGAATCTCAAAAACGTTGGTTGGCCTCGCCCATGATGCCACAGCCTCAATCTTGGCTGGGTCCACCCTAACTCCCTCAGCTGACACCACATGGCCAAGAAAGTGAACCCCCTGCAGCCAAAACTCACACTTGCTAAACTTAGCAAACAGCTGCTGGTCCCTCAAGGTTTGCAACACTGTTGCCAAATGCTCCACATGCTCCCTCTCGGTCTTGGAATACACCAAGATATCATCAATAAACACCACCACAAACGAATCCAAGTATGGAGCAAAGACCTGGTTCATCAAATGCATGAACACCGCTGGCGCATTAGTGAGCCCAAAAGGCATCACTACCCACTCATAATGCCCATACCTGCACCGAAAAGCCGTCTTAGGGATGTCCTCCTCCCTAACCCTGAGCTGGTGATACCCCGACCGTAAATCTATCTTGGAAAACCAGTGGGCCCCACTCAATTGATCAAACAGGTCATCTATCCGAGGCAACGGATACTTGTTCTTCACGATCCATCGAATTCAGCTTCCTGTAGTCGATACAGAGACGAAGCGTGCCATCAGCCTTCTTAGCAAAGAGCACCGGAGCACCCCAAGGTGAGGTACTCGGTCTGATATACCCCTGGTCCCCTAACTCCTCGATTTGCCTCTGTAGCTCCCTCAGCTCGGCTGGCCCCATACGATACGCTACTTGGGAAATCGGACCCGTCCCCGGCACCAACTCAATGGTGAACTCCACACTCCTCTTAGGTGGCAAACTCCTCAACTCTTCAGGAAAAATATCCTGAAATTGGTCCACAACAGCGGGCCACACCCTCTTTTCCACCTTCCCCTCCTCAGCAAAGGTCAGGGCCGCCAACCTGTGGGTAATGGCACCCCACTGGTCCAACACTGGCCCGGCTCGACTCGCCTCACGATCCCACCCCCCTTGCAGGGTACAAGAGGTTCCTGTGGGTGACACGAAGGATACACGCCACCGGTAACAGTCTATCTTGGCCTGGAAATCCATAAGCCAATCCATACCCAAGATCAGGTCAAAAGTACGCAAATGCATCACATGCAAGTCGAAGCTCAGTTCCACATCACCCATGGTTAACACACAACCGCGGCAAACATGTCGCACCTCAATCATACCTCCCACCGGAGACTCTACAACTAAGGGCCTCTCTGCCTCAACACACGTTAACCCCAAGCCCTCAACTATAAGCTCAGCAATAAAAGAACGCGATGCACCCGTATCGAAAAGAATAGAAGCAAGCATGCGGGAGATCAAAAGAGTACCTCTAACCACCGATGGTCCTACTCCCTCCTCTGCCAGTGAAGGTGGTAGCTCAGCCTCCTCCTGGGGTGTCGCATTCAGTGCAAACACCCTCCCTTGGCCCGTGCCACTAGTTGGCTCACTCACTGGGCGGCTCCCGCCCTGACTGCCTCTAGCATCAGCCTGCTGTCGCTCTGGCCTCCCCTGAGGTCGGGTCTGCCTGGATCCTGCCTAGCTGGCCTGCCACTGACGAGCTAGTCTCTCAGCTGGTGCACGGAAGCTAGCATCACTCCTCACGCTGGATGTCATGCCCCCCGCTCCCCTGTTGCCACTCCTGCAAACCCGGCGCAAATGGCCCTCTCATCCACAGTTGTTGCAACGCCAGTCCTTCTTGGGGCACTCCCCCTTGAAGTGACCCTGCTCTCCACAGCAGTGACAACTGCTAGGTAGACCCCAGATGGACCACCCTATCTTCCGCCGCCAAAGGTGAACCTCCCAGGGTTCACAGATGTCTGACCCCGACTGCGAAAAGAACTGCTATCCCTCTCCTCCGTCTTGAGCCTCTTGGGCCCTACATCTCGGTCAGGCCCACTTTGCAACTGGCGACCCTGATGGGCCTGCCTCCCATCATCCAGCTCTCTCTCGGCTATACGGGCCGTCTCCACAACCTCAGCATAGGTCCTCAAGCGTAGAATTGCCACCCTCTACTTAAGGGCTGGCCTAAGGCCCAAAGTGAACTTGTGGGCCTTCAGGTCCTCCCTTGCCACAGTCTCGGGAGCAAACCTACTCAAGCTCCGGAACTCCCGCTCATACTCAGGTACCGTCCTGGATCCCTGCTTCAAGCTACCGAATTCTTCTCTCTTCTGCCATCTCACTGATTCCGGGAAGAACTCATCATGGAAGAGTTGCAAGAACTCCTCCCAAAGCATGAGTTGCACCGCACGGCTCCCCGCGACACTCGTCCACCACTCCAAAGCATCCCCCTCCAGCTGCCGAATGGCCAGTCGCACCTTATCCTCTTCCCGGGGTAGGAGAAAGGAGAACACATGCTCGATCTGCCTCAACCACTGCTCAGCTACCATGGGATCTCCTTCCCCCTTAAATCGCGGAGGTTATTCCTCTTGGAACCGTGTCACCACGTCGTCCTCTGCACGAGTCGGTACACCACCCAGTGAACTCTCACGCTCACAAGGCAGCTCCCCTACTGGTGGTGGTGGTGGCACCACCTGCTGTGCTGCCATCTCACGGCGCACCTCCTCCCGAACCTCCTGCCGGAGTCCCTCCCGTAGCTCTCGTACCTCCAGCCGGATGCCTTCCCGTAGCTGTGCCAGCAACAACGCATGCCCTCCAACGGACGGTCCCACACCCGGACCCTCATGGCCAGATGACTCATCAGCCACTGCCCCAGACGCACGTGTCGCTCTCCTCAGCGGCATTCTTACTACACGAAGTAAGAAGCACAAATGTCAAAACGAATTTATAATCTATCGCGTCACTACCTCTACCCCACTGATTAATTCCACTATCACATGACATTACACACATACATTGTATCAATCACATTTCACAGTTCAGTACGCATTGCCAAACAAATCAGTGTTGCACATGGCACTTAATCATATTATCTTATCCACAATTTCCACAGTTTAGCACACATTCACAGCAAATGCAACTAATGCCCTAATGCCAATGCATGCAAATCCTACCACAAGACTGGACTACCCTAAGTACACCTTGGAGGCTCAAAGAGGACCATGTTGATCAGGCATGTCCCTCCAGGCTCCTCCAAAGGACTTAGGATAACCAGGTTCGCCCACTACCCTAGGCCAACTAGACCATGCTCTGATACCATATTGTCACGCCCCGGATTTTCGACCCGGGGAAACCGGTACGTGACTCCCCGTTCACCCACACGAAGGGTAAAGGGGTTGGATTACTGGATGCCACACGAGCAAAACTAACAATTACAATAAACAAACAAGCCACATCTTTATTTAATTTCGAACATCAAAGGGGTCACAAACCAACCATGTTCCATACTACAGTTCAATCCCTTATTACATTTTCCCCCTTGGGGTTACATAAATTATAAAATTACATTACTAAACTGAACAATAAAATGAAGATGGTCTTCCACCTTGGTGTATCCACCTAACGCCTGTAAGTCCTTGGAAAACAAGCAAACACAGTAGGAGGGGTGAGCAACCACAGCTCAGTAGGGATCAAGTCTCCCCAACCCTTCCCATGTTCCTAGCGGCTACATGCATGTGCACAGGTGTAGTGACGTGGCAGTATTAGGAAAAAGAAAATAAAACATTCCACACAAGCGGGCGTAACCCCAACCCCAGTCACACTGGCTAACAAACATCTCAAGCAAGTAATTTAACCGCCTCTTCAGGCCACTGATTTAACCGCCTCTCAGGCAAAGTAGTTTAACCGCCTCTTCAGGCCACTGGTTTAACCGCCTCTCAGGCAAAGTAATTTAACCGCCTCTTCAGGCCAGATACCACAGTCATGCACACAACATACACCACGGTCACTTAAGCATAAAACCAAACACTTGGTGTGCACCCATTCACAAGTGCACAACCCAGCCATTCAGGCAGTAGAATAAACACCCAGCACGCATACATACACCAAATCACAAGTCCAGCCACACAAGCATATTACCAAACATGTAATGGGCATATACACAGCTATGTTCACACAGGCATTTCATCGAACATATAGCATGCAACAACAAAATCACACCAAAATGCCATTGAAGGCCAACATCCATATAGGAGATCATACCTATATGGATTACATATATATATATATAAACAGATATAATCCGTAATCTGCCCTAGAACCCTAGGACAGAGAAGGATTTAGGAAGAACAGAACCCCTACCTCAAGTAAAAGGCAACAACACCGCAATACTGTTCCCACGCCGAACGCTGTCCGCCCACGAGACACCGATCACCAACGCAAGACGCCCGGCAGCAACCAGGAGCTCTCCTTCCCTCTCTCTCTCTCTCTCTCTCTCTCTGCGACGGCTGGTGGAGCAACAAACCCTAAACCTAAAATAGAGGGCTTCTCCTCCTTATATAGACAACACAACATCAAAACGACGTAGTTTTGATTAAGTGAATCCTAGCATCAAAACGACGTAGTTTTGATGGAACAAGCTATGACCTTCCCACATCCATACACACCAAAATGCTCACAATTCCAACATGGTCCTTTGGGAAAAGATGATTAGAATGACAAAACTAAGATAACCATGCAAAAACATGCTTGCATGCCAATTTGAACGCCAATTCCCCAATTGGCGTGCAGCTCCAAATGCACTCAAACTTCACCCAAAGCCTCCTTGCATCTTGTAGAGGTTTGAGAAGCAAAAATATGCTTGCACGTGAAATGGGTGAATTCACGTGCAGCTCCAAATGCTCTGAAATTTCTGTGGTAGATAGAGGACCTCATTCTAAGAAACTTTTGTTCTTGCGCGCCAATTGTTTGAGGCCATCTATTATATCAAAAGTGAGCTCCAAAATCTGCCAAAACCGCTTAAAACCGCATGTATATGCATAGCATCTTCCTAGGGCATCAATGTACGTTATCACTTGTCACATGCACCTCCCAAAAGTCCCCTCTTGGGCTCATCTCTTACCTCAAACTTGTGCACCAACATCCAAGGTGTTTGTGGTTACACACAGGTCATTACATGCATGTTGTGACTCTACGAGTCTTTGCTTTGAGTCTGTGAGATGCGGCTCTTCACGTTTCTGTACCTTGGATCTGTGAAACTACGACCCTTCGACCCTATGGCCCTTCGAGGCTTCGACCCTATGCCTCTTCAAGGCTTCGACCCTGTGGTCCTTCGAGGGTGCTCCGAGTCCCATCGTCTGATAGTCTACGACCTTCGACCTTTGAGTCGCCCGGTCTACGACCTTCGACCTTCGAGTTGTCCGGTCTACGACCATCGACCTTCGAGTCGCCCGATCTACGACTTTCGAGTCATCTGGTCTACAACCTACAGATCTACGTTCATAGGTAAACTCCCTCTACGAGCTCACTCTAAGAGATCACTCTACGAAGTTATCTAACCAAGTACGGATCTTCGACCTAGACCTTCGACCATGCGAATTCCGCTTCCTGCATCATGTTGACAACAATGACAACTCAACCTCGTGGGAACAACAATCTCCCCCTTTGGAATTGTTGGCAACATACGGAATATGCATACCTTCGACCCTTCGAGGAGCCTAGAAAACATTGCTTTGCTCCTTTTGTTCCCCCTGAACTCTTCCCACTACACTCCCCCTGCGCACAATATTCTTCTCCCCCTTTGCCAACCAATTGCAAAGCCGAGAGGGGGGAACACTCTCCACGCCGTTAGGCAGAGGGAGGAAGCTACACAGACAACCCGCGTCTGTGTGTATCAAACAAGTCGATGGATAGAGGTTTGGTGAGAATATCAGCAGTTTGCTCCTGGGTTGGGACATACACCAGTTGTACATTTCCCTCTTCCACTTGTTCTTTGATGTAGGGGTATCTGTAGTTGATATGTTTGGTCTTTGAATGCTGAACGGGATTCCTGCTAATATTAATTGCACTCTGGTTGTCACACCAAATGTTGACAGGTAACTCCACATCCACTCCCAAGTCTGACAGTTGAGTGTTCATCCATACCACTTGAGTACATGCAGCATGTGCAGCCACATATTTAGCTTCGGCTGTACTGCAGGCCACACTGTTCTGTTTACGGCTCAACCATGCAACACACTTTGAACCCAGATAAAAACTACAGCCACTGGTAGAACGTCTATCATTAATATTTCCAGCCCAGTCTGGATCAGTGTAAGCCTATAGTTCAATTGAATCCTTAGATGGATACCACAGTCCCATTTCTAGTGTACCTTGTAGGTATCTAAGAATTCGCTTGACTGTCAGCAAGTGAGATTCCTTCGGGTCTACTTGATATCTACTTACTTGACACACAGTTTGCATAAGATCAGGTCGGGAGGCTGTAATGTATAGGAGGCTTCCAATCATGCCTCGATAATCTTTCTGATTTACACCCACGCCTTCCTGATCTTTGTGTAGCCTGTAGCCATTGGTATGTCATGTCGCCGTGGTGGCGGGGTGTCCTCTGCCCTCCAGTGTGGGCACGGGTAAATGGTGTGTTACTGGGTGATGTTTGCTGCTTAGCTTTAGGCACTACACGAGCACAAGCATACACTTGTCATGCATATTGTAGAGTGGGACGGGTCTGGGGAGATTGGAACCCTACTGAGCTATGGTTTGCTCACCCCTCCTATAAACTGTTCTTTTGTAGGGTCTAGCAGGTGGTAAGTGAAAGAGCTGTGGTGGTAGGCCATTAAGGCTGAAGACTTTATGTTAGTTTTATTGTTTTTTTGTGGATTTTTGTTTTATGGTTTGGATTATTTGTAAACAGAGCACATTGTGGTTTGATGGGAGTTTTTCCCCTATTGAGTTGTAATGAACTTTGAGCCCCTTTGAAATGTAATATTTTGATATATGGTTATTGTTTAATTTGTGGTTGTGTGCATGGTTTGGGAACAGGAGCATGCCCCGTGGCATGTTAGCCTGGTTGTACAAGTTTGGGGACAGCACCCGTGTTATAAGTCCTTTTTAGGTGCTTACACCAACCCCTTGACCCTTCGGGTGCGGGCATGGGCAGTCACTACCCATTTCAAAGTGAAAGGAAATTGGAGCGTGACATAAACTTCCTCTTTTAGCAATCCATTCAGAAATGCATACTTCACATCCATTTGATAGACTTTGAACCTCTTATGTGCTGCCAATGCAAGAAACATCCTGATCATTTTTAGCCTTGCCACTGGTGCAAATGTTTCATCAACATCTATACCCTCAATCTGAGAGTATCCCTTGCATACCAGTCTAGCATTGTTCCTAACAACCTTGCCATCTTCATTTAGTTTATTTCTGAACACCCACTTTGTTCCGATGACATTTTTGCTCTTTGGTCTAGGAACCAGCTCCCATGTCTTGTCCTTTTCAATTTGGTCCAGCTCATCATTCATTGATGTGATCCAAACTTCATCCTCTATTGCTTCTCCAACTGTTTTTGGCTCTATTTGAGAGAGCAGTGTAGTAACCCTTGTAAACTTTCTCCTGGTAGTTACACCTGCTTGGGGATCACCAAGGATCTGATCCTTGTCATGTACATTGGACCATGTCCTCCTAGTTTTTTTAGTTGAATCTTCTCCAAGATTGGACTCTTCTTTCTCTTCTTCATCGGACTTCTTTGAGTTTGTGTCCTCATCTTTCTTTTCTTTTTCATGCTCAGTCTCTTCTTCCATCTGAGGTTCTGCTACTTCAAAATCTGGATTCTCATCCTCAGTTACATCTTTCTTCCAATTTTCATCCACTTTAACTTCACTTAAAGTTATAACTTTTCCAAGTCTTGGAAGAAAAAATCTATACCCCTTTGTCTAATATGAGTATCTAATGAATGTTCCTTCCTCAGATCTAGCATGAAACTTTTCTCTTCCTTGCTCCTTTATCTTCACAAAACAGGGACTTCCAAATATTCTGAAGTATCTGACTGTTGACTTCTTACCACACCATAGTTCATAGGGTGTGTAGCCTGTTCTTGGTCTTAATGTTACTCTGTTCAGGAGATGTACTGTTGTTCTTATTGCCTCTGTCCAAAACCTTACATGAAGATTAGCTTCCAGTAGTAGAGTTTTGCCCATTTCAATGATAGCCCTATTCTTCCTTTTAACAATCCCATTTTGTTGTGGAGTTCTTGCCACTGACAGTTGATGCTGAATCCCATGTTTATTCAGATATCTCTCAAAGGCTTCATTTGTAAACTCAGTACCCTGATCAGATCTTAGTATCTTAATCTTTTGACCACAATCATTTTCAACTATTCTTCTATACTTCTTGAAGCAGTCCAGCGCTTCTGTCTTGTGCTTCAAATACATGATGCAGGTCCTCCTGGTGAAATCATCCACAAATCGAATGAAGTACCTTTCACCATTGAGTCCCTTGTTTCTCATTGGTCCACACAGGTTTGTATGCACAATATCCAGAGCTACTTCTGAACTATACTCCTTTACATGGTAGTGAAATCTGGCTAGTTTTCCATGTAAGCATGCTGAGCAGACATGCTCTCTGTCCCTTTTGATATTTGGGATATCTTTAATAGCCTTGCAATTCACAAGTCTTCTCATATTCTTCTAATTAAGATGTCCAAGTCTTCTGTGCCAAAGTTCATTCTTTTCAATCTTTGTTATATGACAGGTATGGGTCATGTTTTCATCAATCATATACAGATCCCCATCTGTCCTTCTTCCAGCTGCTACTGTGTTGCCATTTTCTCTTTTCACCTGACAACCAGTTTTTGTAAAGGTCACTTCATGACTTGCATCACACAGCTGACTGACGGATGCAAGATTGTATTTCAATCCTTCAACATGCAGAACATCCTTCAGTTTATTCTTTCCCCATTTGGCTGATCCTAGCCCCTTGATCTTTAGTGAGCTATCATTGTCAAATCTTACTTTGCCAGATTTGTCTTTGTTCACATCTGACAGTTTCTTTAGGTCACAAGTCATGTGACCTAAGCAACCACTATCAAGGATCCACTGTCTGTCCTTGATATCTGCTTTCAATGTAATCTCAACAATATGAGCCACTTCCTTCTCCTTAACCATATAAACTTGTTTTACTTTGGACTTGAAGTGTTTTTCCTGATTTACTTTAGACTTGAAGCACTCCCCCTGATGCTTGGGTTTCACAGTCTCCTGAGACGCTTTCTCTCATCTCTTGTAACTTCACAGTATTCTTCTTCTTATCCTTCTCAGGAATAAGCACTTTTCTTGCACTGTGTTGGAAATGTAGGATTTGATGAAGCTTCCAAAATATAGTCTAAGTCTAGAGACTCGAAGATCCGAAGGTCGTAGGGTCGAAGAGTCGTAGTTCATAGAAGTAAAACTATCACAGGACATATTGGCAAGAGGCTCATAGACTCATAGGGTCTGGAGACTCGAAGCATATTGTGACAAAACACATTGCGACTCGTAGATCCTGGGTCGAAGGTCGTAGAGTCACAGTACAAAAAAGAGAGCATTACTGTAAGCAACGATTTAATTCAGAGACTCGTAGGGTCGAAGAATTCCAAAAGAACAGTAACCAAACTTAAATAACTCGAAGACTCGAAGCTTGTAAAAGTTAACAGAACTTTAAGTACCGCTAGACTCATAGACTCAAGGGTCGTAGAGTCGCAGCCTTATAACACGGTTAAGAAAACAGGACTCACAGACTTGTAGGTCAAAGGTCGAAGAGTCGAAGCCAAAAAGACTAACCAACTTAAATGAAACTATAACTTGAGAATCGTAGAGTCATAGACTCGAGAGATACAGGTATGTTAAAGAACTTGTAAGACATCATAGACTCGAAGATCATAAAGGCAGAGAATTACAGCTGAAGGGTCGTAGCCTTAAAGACGAAAACTCGTAGACTATGGAAACTCGGTGCATACGCAATTGCGAAAGGCTAAATAAGAAATGTAAAGTCTAAGACTCGTAGAGTCGAAGAGTTTTAAGGTCGAAGACTCGTAGAGTCGAAGAGCCTCTTAGTCAAGAAAAATAAACTGAGAAACCTGAGGCTCGTAGATCCGCAAAGCTAGGGTCGTAGACACGCAGCTGTAACAACGGGGAGATTAGGCGCACTACGAAGAAGTTACTCTAAGAGCCATTAGGATAGTCACAGACTCATAAAGTCGTAGACTCGCAGAGTCGCAGATTTTAATTAATAGAGTGACACAACAGACTTAATCTAACTCGAACTTTAGCCTCTGAGACTCGAAGATATTTGAGTCGTAGACTCGCAGATACCAACACTGTAAAGCCTGAAGTAAACTTCCGCAACCTCAACGGGCTCTAACTGAAACCTTCGAGTCATCAACCTACGAGGCACCCACCTTCAAGGCATACTTAAAACCTTAAACATATTCACTTAATGATATCTTCAGCTAGGGTTTGTACAGTAAGCTTGCGCCGTCTCGAGCAGCTAAAGTGCAATTAATGCCGCAGTAATTGTGATCAACCACTTTCCACGGATGAACGGCCAAGATCGACTGCGCAAATATGGGCATGCAACTGCGCAGCATGGGCAACAAATCTGCAAATCACAGCAGATCAACCCATCCCCTGACATCCCGCATATTCAGTGGCGGGAAGTCCGTCTGTCGGATGGACAACTAGGCACACAGCAATTTAAATTTAAAATATATATCTCTCTCACACAAAATGAAAAAGTGAGCTAGTCTCTTTCTCTGAAAGCGTGGAATACATAGAATACAAGAGAAAGGATTCTTACACACATGAATATACATCTTTTGAAGAATTCAACAAAGAGTTCAAACGCAAGAGAGAAAGACTAAGTGAGAGAAAAGAGAACTTCAAAGTGTTGTGTGCTGCGGTGAACCACGATCAAGATCAAACGTTGTGATCAATCAAAACCCCTTGTTCATCAAAGATCTAGCACTATCATTGAGTCTCATCTCTGTGTTGTTTCTTACAATCCTAACTATCAAAACTCATTCCTGTTACATCTGAGATCTGTTTAGCAAAGAGCATTTACTCCCATCTCAGATTTGTCTAATAGTTCATTACACCTCACATTATCACTCAAATTACTACTGTCATCTTCTTCATAAATACTTCCATCATAGTTATTCATAGAAGTAGTATAAACCAGCTAACGGTCTAGCTTCAAAGCAAAAAGAAAGTCTATTCACCCCCCCCCCCCCTCTAGACTCACTTTGGGACCTACAATTGGTATCAGAGCTTTTCTACAACTCCGTAGTGATCCCTAAATGGCCGACATGGATTCCGACAGTGCAGCTCTAGCTCCCGAGCAAGCTCTAGTTCCTATTGAGGAACTTGAAGCCAGTTGTGCTCCAGAAGAAGGAGCGACTGGAGACCAGGAGCAGGAAGAATGAAGCACTAGCAGCAACAAGAAAGAACAAGAAGACTTCTATAACATCTTGCCTGGCTCATCCTCCCAAGTTCCTATGTGCACACCCACGCGCTTCTCCAAATGGAAAGCCAGAATGAGAGCACACCTAGACATGCTTGACACCTATCTCAGGGAAATAATAATGAACGGGCCTTTCACCCCAAAGAGTATGCAAAGAGGCCGGTTGATGACGCAGGATCCAGACAGTTGGTCTAAAGTGGAGCAGAGGAAAGTAAAACTTGGCTTCAAGGCAAAAGTCATACTTTTCTCTGTGCTCGATGACGGCATATTCACGGACGTGCAGGACCTAGAGACAGCAAAGGAGGTATGGGACAAGCTATGTCTCATCTACGAAGGAGATGAACAAATACAGGACAACAAGATCTCCATGCTTGAGTAGGAATATGAAGCCTTCAGATGTGAACCAAAGGAGTCACTGGACAGTATCTATAAAAGGTTCATAGGTCTGATTCAACGGATGAAGACTTACAATGTAGAGATCTCTCAGAAGGACAAGAATGACAAATTTCTGAGATCGCTACCCTTGAGACTATTGATAAAGACATCAGCCATCCGTCAGCTGAAGGAATGGAAAACGTGTGCCTTGGAAGCATTATACGGGGACCTCAAGATGTTTGAAATGCAAAAGGAAGAGCTTGAGGCATTTGAGAATCCTTCCAAGAAAAAGGTGAAGTTTGCTGCCTTTAAGGCGGCTGCTGAATCAAGGGAAATATCTTCTGAAGAAGAAGAAGATGAAGCTGAAGAGCTTGACTCAGATAGCACCTTAGATCAAGAGGTGGCGTTTTTGATCAAGAAACTGCTGAAGAGAAGGGGGAACTACAAAAGGAAAGCAAGGCAGTCATCCTCATCTTTCTCTAAGGGAAAGGATAAGGAGAAGTTGCAATTTTACCACTGCTACCGGCCTGGCCACTTCGCTGCCGACTGTTACAAGCTGAAGAGGGAGAAAAAGGAGGTAGCTGAACAAAAGAAGAAGACCAAAGGCTCCTCAAGCAGAAAGGATGACAAGAGGAAGAAGGCTCTTCTCACCAACAAATTCAACAGTGAAACTGAGGAGGAAAAAGAATCGTCTAATGAGGAGAAGAAGGAAAAAGGTCTCATCTGCTTCGTGGCTGACCATTCACCTCCCCTCTAGCTAAGAACTTATGAACAACTCTACATTGAATATGAAGATACCTATAGAGCTCTTAAAGAAATAGAGGAACAATTTCTCCTTATGAAAGCTGACAAAGAAAGATACTATTCTAAATTGGAACAACTTTCATATGAACATAAAGACTCTATAGATGACTATGAAAGAACAGAGAGAAGATTAAAAGCTGAAGTGAGTGAGATGAGAAGCACATATGATGATCTTTTGGACAAAGCTGGACAATTGAAAATGGCTAATAAAGACATTGATAGGCTTGAAAAGGAACTAGCTGAAACCAAAGCGGAACTGGAGAAAGAAAGACAAATCAGTAAGAAGTGGTAAGATTCTGCTTAAATTGCAGCCCACTTTAGGACCACTCCAGATGTTAAAGGTCTAGCCTTAGGTCTAGGTTTCTCTGAAGACCAAATAGCCAAGGCCCAGACTTACCCTATGCAGACCAAGTGTCTTGCTGGCTTTGTTCCTGCTGTCAGTGTGCTTCTTGATTGTGGAAAGGAGGTACAAATGGCTGTTACTTGTCCACCCAAACCTGTAACACCCGAACTTAGTGTTGGATCAAACCTAGAATTTGGATGATGCGGATCAAACCTAATGTAATTTGATTTACGTTGTTTCATGTTTATTCTAAGTCTGTGCAGAAGATAAAACTTTAATCCGGACCTACTCCTGTAAGAGCAAAGCAAAGGACAGGATATATAATCCTGATCCGGGTCATCATGAGTGTCGTCAAACACTTGGTAAATAACCAAGTCTTCATCCGGAGTAAGGACTCTCTCGTACGAACTAATAACTTGTCAAAAGGACTAAGGAATCCGCGCTCTTATTGTTGATTGGACTAAGTCATTTTATGCGGAATGAGAATCCGAGTCTATGCCTCGTACGGAGTAAGAGAGATTTATTGTAGAGAAAGAATTAAGTCTTTCACTCCAGCTGTCTAAGGAAAAGAAGATACGGACTAAGGAATCCGAGTCTTTCATTCAAGCGGAGTAAGAAATGACTGATGCGGAGTAAGGACGACTAATGCGGAGTAAGGACATCTGATGCGGAAAAAGGAATCCGAATCATTACTCAAGCGGAGTAAGGAACTCACGCGGAGTGAGGAAGCGCTGGCACGGAATAAGGATTTCAGGACTTCATGTACACGGAGTAAGCAATAACTAATGCGGAGTAAGGATCCGAACCTCGTTGATATGGAGTAAGGAAATGTACACCGGACTAAAAGGACACTACTTCAACTTATCAATACCGCATTTATGATATCAGCTCGCTGTGTTCCGATGTAAGACAAACTCATTGAAGATCTAAACTATCTTACACGTGGACCACTCAGAGATGTGGATGCAGTCCCAAATGCAATTGGAACCAAGCAAAGTAATTTAATTCACTTATGTTTCCCATATTTCGAGCTCCACATCCGAAGCAGTTATAGCAGAAGCATTTTCCGAGAAGAACTTAATGTTTACACAGTGCTAGGAAAATACAGTTCCAAGATAGATTCCTAGGATATCTATATATATATGTAGCGTTGTACATTGAGTGTGCGTACACATACGAAGGAAAAACTGATACGCGCGTGAGAAAGGTTGTTGTACAAGAGCTTATAGAGATTATTAATGCCAATGTGTGTAATTGTAAAGCCGAGTGCTAGTGTAATCAGCTATAATTGCTGCTTATTTTGTTGTAATTATCATCTGATAATAAAGCAAAATACTTCCACTATCTGGTTATCTTCCGCACTGATTTCATATCCTTTAACCAGATTGTGTTACACCTGTGAGAAAAGAGTATTTGTTCCAACTAGAGATCCCACTCTTTCACTCTCACAAATGGATGAAGAAAGTAGCATGCTTTTCAACACTCGCCTTAACTCCGGAGGTGCACAAGAGCCCCTTCCAAATCGAAGCAGCAGTGAAAATGTCGATCCACCTCAACCTGCTGCTACCGCTGTTCCACAACCACGGAGTTTTGGCTTCACTCTGACAAAGCCACCCAAGTTCACACCTGAGCTTTTCTCCCAGTGGAAAGCTCGCATGAGAATGTTCATGGTCTGCCATGATCACCTCATGTGGCCATGTCTTCATCAGGAGATACCCACTCCGATGACTATCGGAGAACAAGGAGTTAGAAGACCGAAGACTGATGCCAAACTCACCAATGATGAAAGAGCCTGGCAGTGTGCCAACGAAAAGGCTCTGGCATATGTTACATCGTCCTTTGATTCCGAGGCTTTCACGGACGTCCAGGGCTGCATGACAGCGAAAGTTGTCTGGAATAAACTGATAATCCTCTATGAAGGAAGTCAGTCCCACATGCAAAATGTTATCTGTACTCTCAGGCAGAACTTTGAGAGTTTCAATCATAAACCAGGCGAATCACTCAAAAGCATCTATCGGAGATTCAGAAAACTCATCCTTGAGCTGAAAACTGTAAATGAGCATTATTCTCAATCTCATATCAATGACAAGTTCTTTCGCTCCTTGCCGGATCGCTACTACTCCAAACAACTCCAGATGCAGTCAGACAAGAACTGGCAGTATGTTCCCCTTGAAGAACTATATGGAGAGCTGCGGACTCACGAAGTCAGGTTTAAGTACTCTGACCGGGATGAGAAAATAGCTCGGAAAGAAAAGGGGGTAGCTCTCAAAGCTACGGAATGTCTAAGCATACTGAGGAATGATGATACAGACGCGTCTGAAAATTCTGATTCTGACGAGGAGGAGGAGATAGCTCTTATTGTCAAATCCTTTGAGCAATTCCTATGAAAAAGCATAAAAGGATTCAGGAGACGCTCCTCATCATCTTTCCAAAGAAAGGAGCGACCGGAGTCCAGTTCCCAGGAATGCTACAACTGTTGGAAAACCGATCACTGGGCCAAGGACTGTAGATCCAAATCTAAAGTGGCCAAGAAAAGTGACAAGGTAACTCCTTGCCACTCCACCTCAGACAATAGCAAGAACAAGATGAAGGCGTTCGTCACAAAATACATCAGTGGCTCCGAAGAAGAGGAGGAATCCTCAGATGATGAGCCAACTCCCAAGCCGAACGTCTGCCTCATAGCAAATTCTGAGGTACCTTCGATCTCTGAGCTCATGAGTAAATTAGAATCTCTTATTACTGAACGTCATCATGAAAAGAATGAGAGACTAATAATTACTCAAATGTACAAAGATATGGAAAGTCAGAATAAACGTCTTGAGATTACTGTTGCTAGATTAGAAAAGGACATAACTGACTTGAAGAGAAAAGAGGCTTCGTATCATGATCTAAGAGCTGAAAATCATCTGTTAAATACCGACCTAATGGGCCTAAAAGTTATTGTGAAACGACTCGAAAATGAAGTGGAACAGGAAAAGAAAATAAATCGTAAGTGCCTAAAATCCGGAGAAATAGCCTCTACCTTTAGGACTGACCCTGACAACATCCGAGTCAAACCTGGCCTAGGTTCCGAACCATTGACCTCCACACAGACTACTGAGTGTCCTCCGGACTTCACTCCGAAACTAACCAACTTATATCCTGTAAGTACATCTAAACCATTGGATGGTTTCATTTCAGGTGGCACCATAGTTTATGACTGTGGAAGAGTGGCTGTTACTGCTATTCCCGAAACAGTAGCACCCATAACTAATGATGAAGGGAAGGCTGCTGCAGTTCAAGCCAAAACTGTAGCACCCAAAAAGAAAGGAAAGGCTAAGGCTGACGCATCTAGGGCCAAGAGCGTGTCACCCAAACGCAATGGATTAGGCCATAAGGAACAGAGTAGAAAATCTGTAAAATCTAAGAGACCTGTATCCCTTGTTTATACTCCGCATTATAATGTATGTTCCATCTGTATGGAAATAGGTCATTATCACTATGAATGTTGGAGTTTATCTGATAACTGGCTTTGTAATCAAGTTTCTATCAATAAAGATCAGTTAAATAAAAAGGGTTCTTCGAGCAAGACAAAATCTAAACCTCAAAGGAGTGTCTCTCCAAAGAAAACCCAAGTAAAAGTAACAGCTGAAACTAACAAATTAAGGTCAACCTGGAAAGCTAAAAATCCTAGCAAAGTTAAATCCGGATCTGTTGACATTAATGCTGTTCCTTCTAACCGCTCGAAACAAGTTTGGGCACCAAAAGTGTAAACTGTTGTCTTTCAGGAGCATCTCTGGAATGCATTGTCGGATCACTTGAAGTTAAAGATCAATCAAAGTAAGTGGATCCTCGATAATGGATGCTCCAGACATATGGCGGGTGATCAGACTCTACTTGTTAAAGTTAATGACAAACGAGGTCCATCCGTTTCATATGGTGACAACAGCAAAGGTAAGACTGTCGAGTATGGCACTTTAACCAACAGCTGTGTATTAATCACTAGAGTTGCACTAGTCGAAGGTTTGAAGCATAATTTGCTAAGTGTCAGTAATCTATGAATAATTTGCTATGAATAACATCTTTAGGATTTCATGATCTTACTTTCCACTCATCACCACATGACGAATGCTATTTCATATTGATTGCTCTATTAACTTGTATGGTTGAAGAAATGAAATGGGTTAGCTCAGAATGTCTGGTGGATGTACTCACAGTCGCAGTCAGATAGCTCCTGAAGTGTAGTTTCCTAATGGGTAGACAGCGTTGTCTCATGATCTAAATTCTTTAACAGGAAATGCCCATCGAGAGGATCACATGATCTACGGGGGAGAAAATGCTTTATTAATTATCCAAGTAATACCTCTCGTATATGTCTCGTGACCTCTTTCCTGGCTGTCTATCTGAGGGGGAGTCTATCACTTAGAGGATCGCATGATCTCAGGGGGAGCAATTGCCATCTATTACCTTTGTAATGAACCCCTAATATGTCTCAGATGCTCTCTCCTCTAAACTCTCACTTCCAGATCTAACTGGACATGCATTGTTGAATCAAAATTGTGGCATGCTTGGACGTTTTTCTTTCTTCAACCGTGCATTTTAATCGGTTAATCATCTGCTTGCTTTTGACATGTGTTCATTTCTCCAGTTTCACTCATGAATCCTAATTTGGACAAATCATATGATTTTTAATTAATCTTAGCTACGTCGTTCAGCAGGAAGGTTTCGCTATGTTGACCAATATGAACTTGTGTGTTTATTATCTGACATATGCCTTGATTCAGTAACAATGATCATTCTCTCGTATGTATATGTTTACTACATTCCTTTTCAATGTATTAAGTTTTGTTTCTCATTAGTTCGGATTCAGTTGCTCTTCAATAGACTATTTGTTCATATCCGTACTAATTCCTTCCTGTACAGCTTCCTGTTCTTTTAGTTTATTTTCGTGAAGCTACAGGTTCAGATTCTCTTTGCAACTTTACCGATATATCTTGTCTATAGTCTCGGATTTGAAGTGTTGTGGTACTTCTCTTCTCTTCGACTTCACAACAGCAAAGGAATCTACCTCTGTCTTACCGCACTCAATTTCTCCGGACACGGTCTGCTTTTCATCCGGATGATCTTATCTCGGATATCGTATACTCCGGATGATCGTCAGTTCATTCCTCCAGACTCTTAGAACTCTCAAATAGCGATAATCCATGTATTATTCTATATCGCGTGCTTTTGAGGAGGAATAATGATGGTCCATTAAATGCATGTCTCGGGATGCACAAACTTCCCAAAGAAGGCAAACAGCTGTTATCATTCCCTGGTCATGCCGTCTCCACGTCATCTCTATATCCGGAGGCGCACCGCTATCAAGAATAATGACATCAGCCTGTCAAGCGGTTCACTGTCTCACTTGCATAATCCCTAGACCCGCTGACAATCACGGACTCGGTCTTATATATCCTGGACATTCCTGCGCAGCACGAGTTTACATTTTCCAAATCCCTAAAACCCTCATCGCTCCTTCAATCCCTAAGAGCTTGTCTCCTTTCCACTCTCAATCTTTCTCTCAAATGGCACCCAAAACTTCTCTTTCCGATGTTAACCCCAGCCATTTGGTTGATTGGCGCGCTGTCTCTGATCCTCTGGCTTGGTTTTTGGAACTCCTCCCACTCTTGGAAGCCTCTCACATCCTGAACCTGATCTCCAATCCTGTCGATCTTCTTATTGAAGACATTCTTGAGTTCTACCAACGGATCCGCTGCACCACCGACTCCATTATCTCCTACGTCCGCGGTGAATCCATATTGATCACCCCCGCCATCCTCCACGCCGCTCTCAATCTACCTCCTGGTGATCCTCAGCGCCCGGATGCTGAGACAATGGCCGCTTCCATAGGCTGCTCCTATAAAAGGAAGGAGTACAAAATGAAATCCTTCCAAGGTCGCTATCGATGTATGGCGACCATACTGAGCCAATGCCTCTTGGCTTGTACAACTGCTCTAGACTCCGTCCCGTACGACCTTCTATTGGCTATGTACGGAGTCTTTGAGGGTCCCCCGATGGACTGGGGGACATTCTTGTTCCAACTGCTGAAGAACGGTCCCAAGAATCATTCTTTCTGGCGGATACTCAGCGCTGTCTTCTGGCATCTACATCTAGCCCATTTTGCCTAATATGATGCTTCCCCTTTCCCTCAGGCATATTATCTTCACCACCTTACGCCTGATGGGAACATGATGGCCCACCGTCCCTTTGCTGCTCTTCGCCTTCTTCCTGCCTCGGAACAACAAGGCAATTCGGTTGGTGACCCCTCTGACAGTCGTGCCCCCGAAGTCAGCTCTGCTCACCGGTCCTCCCGGATTCAGTCCATTGCTGCCCCTTCCATCTCTCGAGCCTCTCAGCACAGCGTCCGTGCCTACCCCTCTGAGGTTGCGGGACCTTCTCAGCCCAGTTTACCTAAGGCTGTTTCCCCAGCACCTTCTGCTGCGGATGTCCCCACTCCCTCTACTTCCGATGTTGCTACCGCGGTTGATACTATCGTTGCCACTGCAGTCACTGATGTCCCGGAATCTCTTCCGAAAGCTCCTTTGCCTCCCCTACCACAACCCCAAGACTACCTTGACCATCTCTCCGCCGATACCTTAACAGACCTATGGTTCCGTTTTAGCCTCGCTTGTACTACCTCCATCCCCGACAACGATATCAAGGTGTTTTATGCCAAACACACCCACACCCCGAAAGATATGATCGTCCGAAATCTAGACCATGGCTTTCTTACGCCTGCTCACATTCCGGACGTTCCCTTCGCTGTCTCCTCCGGAAAGGCCCATGACACACGAGTTCCCTCCCCTGCTGACGCTCGGTCCACCACTCCTACAGCTGCCATCCCTGTTGTTGACCTCTCTGGTCAAAGGGGCTCTGCTGCTCTGGAAGCCTCTAATGCTCCGGATGCCCCCTCTGCTGCTGCTGCTGACATTCCCTCCACTCTTGCTGACTCCTCTGCCCATCGCACACCTGCACCTATTCCTGCTGGGGAGTCCTCCAAAGCTCTGGAGTTGGTGCTTGGACGTGCCTCTTTTGGCATGGTTCACTCCGATGCTGTGCTGTCTGCTCAGCTGGACCATCACGCCCAAGCCCAAACCGCCCAAATTTCCACCATCGCCGCTAAGGTTGATGCCCTCGGCGCCCAACTCCTCTCCGACTTAACCGACTCTTCCACCTCCATCGAGCAAAAGATGGATCTTATCGCCTCGTCCATCCATTCCTTGTCTACCTCTTTTGTGGACTTGGCCCATACGATGGCTCGTCTTCCTCCCATACCTCGACGATCTGCCCAACCGGGGGAGAAAGTGTCATCTGATCCTCCTGCACCTTCCCCAGCTCGTGCTAAAAAGCGGTCTACATCCTCACTGCTTCCGGGAGTTACCATCCCCAAACGCAACCGCTTCTCTCAGCCCAGCTCTTCTAGTGCAGCTCCTCCTTCGACCTCTCCATCTGCAGCGGCTAACACCTTCCTCCCATCATATGCGGATCTTGATCCTCTTGTTGAGGATGGAAGTGTTTTTAATGCTATGGCCAAGTATGCCGCGTCAAATGCTGAACAAAGATATCTATCCGAGTTATACCCCTTCTCTCCTCAAGACATAAGGACTATTCGTTCTAAGACGGGTCTGCTCACCATAGAAGACATAGACAACTTCTCTCGGGCAGTTAAGATGGAGATGAGGCTGTTTTCGTCCCTATACAAGGACAGGCACATGTTTGATATCTTGCCTTGTTGGAATGAAGCGTATCTTCTAGATATAGCCGATATTCAGACCTTTATTAACGAAACTGCTGAGGATAGCACTCCCTAGAAGACTCTTCAATCTGTCCTCATTCCATACCGGGTCATGACGCCGCACTTCATGCTAGTTGTCTTTATGATTCCGTCCAAGCAGCTGATCCTAATTGATTCTTATCAAATTGTGGAGCATAATGTTAGAAGGAATCAATTTGAGCCACTGCGTATTCATCTGACAGAAGCCGTAAAGCAATCGGGGCTTTATGAAGAAAGGGGCCTAACTCCGTTGGGTCCAACTGAAAAGCTGAAGGCGACGATCCGGGGCAAAAAGCTAGTGCCACAACAGCCCGATGGAGGTAGCTGCGGAGCCTTTGTCTGTTTCTTTATCAAATCTATTGTCAAGGTGGATAAAAACTGGAACAGCATCCAAGCCTACACAATGGAGCAGACAATGGAGCTTAGAGAGAAGGCTGCAACAATGATCTTCAAGTATAGTAAGCCTTATGTACCTTAATGAAAATTTTGTATAAAGGCTGAATTGTACTTTGTTCCTGATTAATGAAAATGGGTGTGATTTCTATTCTATATGTTATCTTTCTGCGTTGCTTACCAGATTAGATTACAAAGGGTTTGGGCATATCCATAATTGGGGGAGATTGTTGGATCAAGCCCAAAATTTGGATAATGCTGATAAAGCCCTATGTAACTTGATTTGAGACCTTTGTTGTTTTGTCTTAAGTCATTGCAGAAGATATGATCTTAATCCAGATGTACATTCGTGAAAGCAAAGCTAAGGACAGGATACATAATCCTGATCCAGGTGAGAATGAGTGTCGTCAAATACTTGGTAAATAACCAAGTCTTTACTTTATACGGAATAAGGATCATTTGTGCGGACTAAGAACTTAAATGCTACGGACTAAGGAATCCGCACCTAATACTTCAAACAGACTAAGTTAAATAGATGAGGAGTAAGAATCTTAGTCTACAAAGTCACACGGAGTAAGAGAGTCGTCACGGAGTTAAAAAGTTAAGTCTTCCACTCAAACGGACTAAAGTAAAGAATACATGGAGTAAGGAATCCAAGTCTTCCATACATGCGGAGTAAGGAAGTACTTCTACGGAATAAGGACTTGAGTCTTTATTCGCACGGAGTAAGAAAACTAGATGCGGAGTAAGGAATCCGAACCACTCACTCATGCAGAGTAAGGATATGCTGATACGTAGTAAGCCATCCATTCCTTTAACTCATGTAGAGTAAGGAAACTAAATGCGGAGTAAGGAAGCGCTGATGTGGAGTAAGCATCCGACCTTCGCTTTCATACGAAGTAAGGAAGCGCTTACACAGAATAAGGATTCCAGTACCAAATTGATACGGAGTAAGTAATCAATACTATGGAGTAAGGATCCGAGCTTAGTTTAGCACGGAGTAAGGAACCTTACACCGGATTCAAGAAGACGCTACTTCAACTTATCTCTTCGTATTCAAAGTCACCAGCTCGCTGCTTCCCGATGTAAGACAAACTTGTTGAAAACCTGAAGCATCTTACAAGTGGATCATCCGGATATGTAGACATAACTTTAACTACACTTGGGAACTTACAAAGACTCTTATGCATTGCAAACCCAAGATCTTGAAGACCACATCCGCAGTAATTGAGGTAGAGAGATTTCCGAGAGACAGTAAATTTGCACAATGTCCGTAACAGTTCCAAGGTTGTCTCTTGTGGATGTCTCTATAAATAGCAACACTTGTACACTTTATAATGGAGTTGATTTTTGTGAGCGTGTTGTGTATATACCAAAGCTCATTGAGATCATAGAGGCTAGTATGTGAGTACATTGTAAACAGAGTGTTAAAGAGTTGTCAAATATGTCTAAAAGCTTTCAAGCTTTAGTCTGCTTCCATTTTGTTGTACTTATCATACTGATAATAAAACAAAATACTTCCACTATTTGTTTATCTTCATCATTGATTCTATCTCTTAGCCAGATAAGTGTTGTGCCAAAGAGTGAGAAAAGAGTTTCGATAAGAGCCTATTCACCCCCCTCTAGGCTCCAAGGGACCAACAAGACTTGTATATTTTTATATGTGTGCGCAAGAATAGAGTGCTTAACTGTGTGTATGCGCGTGTATGTACAAGAACTCATAGAGATATTTGGCTAGTGTGTGAGTAACTGTAAACAGAGTGTAAGAGATTTGTTTAGTAGATCGAAAAGCTTTACAAGCTTTAATTTGCTTCTATTTTGTTGTAATTATCTCTTGATAATAAAACAAAATACTTCCACTATATGGTTATCTTCCGCATTGATTATATCTCTTAACCATATAAGTATTGTGCCAGAGACGAGCGAAGAGTTTTCGATTAGAGACTATTTACCCCCCTCTAGGCTCCTCGAGACCAACAGTTAACACTGTGATTAATTTCCTGCATAAAGACTAATGTGATGATGCACTTTATCATACATGGAAACCAGGTACCTTAGTTGAAAGAATCCAAGTACCCTCATGCTTGATGCTTGTTACTACTTACAACACTGTTCATCATGGTTGATTTTATATGATATATCCTATGCTTCACATTCGTGTTGTTAAGTAATGAAAAGGTCCAATGAAATCCATTCCGTTTGCTGAACCCAAAATTGACCAAAGGATCAATTGCCTCGAAGAACTACTGCCGCAAAGCTTGCTACCGCGAAGAATTAAAGCTTGAAGAGTTGAAGACTCAGCCACACGCAGCTTCAAAGAAAGCAATCCCAAGGGTTGAAGAAATTGGACTGGACTTCAGCACACGCTCGTACTCAAGCCTCGAAGACACGTAGGCATGTCACTATGCGCTTAAAATTCAAAATGCGTTGACACATTGGTGACGTGCTCTTATGTCTAGAGTACTCCAACGGGTGGATCCGAAAGACGAAAAGTTGGGTCAAATCTGAGAAAGACGCGGATCTAGAAGACAAACCGACAACTTACATGTGGCTTCTTCGACATGTTTCATTAGATCATATAAAATCCATGAATAGAGAAAGCCTAGAGGTATGTTCATTACTTTCACACTTGAACCCTAACCCTAGTGCTTATGCTCTCTCGCTCTTCGAACCTCATCTCTTTTTCTCTGTTTGAACATCTTCGAACCTCACTACTCTCTCTCTATGATATTTTCTTTCTCTCTCTCTATAACCTCCATGACAAGACCAAGCTCATCAATAGCAGACAGACTAGGCGAGATCGTTCCAGGTTTTATCGTCGACTAAGAAGCCATTGATGAAGCAAAGGTTAGCCGGCTGGGCGACTTCAAAAATCGCCTTGACAAGTCGGGTGTGGCATCCATTTGTTCAAGGATGCATGATATCTTGGTGGTCGGCATTCTATGAGATAGTGTCAACCTCTATAAAGGAATTGGTAGCTATAGTACAAGGAGTGGAGATTCAGATTTCAACCAAAACACTTCGCAACGCACTCCAACTCCCAATAGGTAATTTCTTCCCTCTACCAACCCTATCCAAAGATAAAATGTAAAGAGGCTCTTGGGTACTCAGATCCTGGAAACAAGGGACGCGGAGCCTTGAAGATTGGGTTTTCCGGTCCTGCACTAGCAGCTGTTGTTTTGGTAGGATAGTGCTTTATGTGCAAGAAGACCGCTCATGATTCGGCAATTCATGAGAAGATGAAGATGGTCTACTGTGTAGTAAATAGAAGACGTATTGATTGGGGATCAATACTACACAGTATGATAAAGACCAAAAGGGATGGATTTGGACTGATTCTTACCAAGGTCCTTCGACACCTCCATCCATCCATATTCAACACTCGCCCCTCAGTGCCACTGCCAGCCAAATACATCTTCAAGAGCATCTACGAGGATGGCTAACTGGATATCAAGTCACTAAAGCGGCCCGGGTTGAGTGCAAAAAGTCAAGAAAAGGACACGGCCAGCTCCATTAAGGCCCTAGCCCATACTCCATGACAGCTGGCACCTATCCCTCAGACTTCTTGAGTCTCCTCTGCGTCTGCTGCAATGGCACATATTGAAGAAGTTGTGGAGAAAATTGCTGAAACCTATCTCATAACTGATCCTACACCAAAAGAGGCCCAATCTGTTGAGCTGCCCAGTGATACTGTAGAAGTAGGAGAGCCTGAAGCTGGAGGGCAGACCTCAGAACAAGAAGCCCTGGAGATTAGGGCAAAGGAGCATGTTCTATTGAGCTCTCTCAGGGAGTCTGAGCTTGAAGACTTCTATGTTGAATATGCTAAGGCTCACATGACCCCCGAAGCACTAAGGAAGGCATGGATTGCCTTTGGGAAGTAGATAGTGGATAGAGGCCATCTGATTAGTTGGTTGATTGAGCAGGGTCTTGTGAGGAAAAACCCTATGGAAGCAGTGTCAATAGTGGCGAAAAATACTGTACGATCAGAGTATGTTCTTTCTCTTTCCGTAAGAATAGCATGGTGTCAATCTTCCCTTTTTGAAAGTTGTGAGCAAGTAAGAATTCTGAAAGTGTGTCATACCAGGCTCTTGGAGCTTGCTTCAATCCATACAAAGCTTTCCTTAGTTTGTAAACCAGATGTCCAGCCTTGGGTTCAATGAAACCTGGAGGTTGTTCAACGTACACCTCCTCCTGAAGATCTCCATTCAGGAATGCACTCTTGACGTCCATTTGATAAACTATGAAGTTTTCATATGAAGCATACGCCAGAAACATTCGGATTGCCTCAAGTCTTGCCACCGGAGCAAAGGTCTCATCATAGTCTATTCCTTCTTCTTGACGATATCCTTTGGCTACCAGTCTGGCTTTGTTCCGGATTACAATTCCATCCGTATCAAGCTTGTTCCGGAACACCCATTTAACTCCTATGACTTGCTGAGACTTAGGCCTTGGTACTAGAGTCCACACATTATTTCTCTTAAATTGATTCAACTCTTCTTGCATGGCTTCTATCCAATTCGAATCTCGAAGAGCTTCATCCACCACCTTTGGTTCTATTTGAGATAGAAAACACGAGTAAAAACACATGTTGGAGGTGGCTGCTCTTGTTTTTACACCAACAGTAGGATCACCAATCACTTGATCTGAGGGATGATTTCGGGTCCATCTGTAATTCTGTGCATGTGATGGTTGATCTTGAATAATTTGAAGCTCTACCAGGTTAGGTGGTTCAGGTGTATCTGCTGGTTGAGCTTCTTCCGGACTAGATGTTTCTGTATTAGAAGGTATGGTAGAGCTAGGTGGTTCTTCAACACTGTTTCTTTCAGTGTTAACTGGTCCGGACGGACTTGAAGGTGCTCCGAAATTTTAGGTATCCGTAGGAGTATGTCCGAAGCTTAACGGTAGTCCTGAGTCCGAATCATCCGTAGCATCATCCATATAATTTCTTTGTGCTTCGCTGATGCCACGTGGTTGGTCAGAATATGTATCAGGAACATTCATAAACTTCGAGTAATCGATGTTGCTGTCCGGGACCTGCACATTAGAACTTGAAGAAGCAACTTTTGACCAATCAAGATTAGCTTCATCAAAAGTCACATGGATAAATTCTTCAACTTTAAAAAGTTTTCTATTGAAGACCCGATAAGCTTTGCTATGTAATGAGTACCCGACAAAAATCCCATCATCAGATTTTGGTTCAAATTTATTCTGGGTTTCTTTGCCATTTATCAATATATAGCAAGTACACCCAAAAGCTCTGAAATGTGAAATTGAAGGCTTTCGTCCTCTCCACATCTCATAGGGTGTTTTCATGGTAGATTTATTTATTAGAGTTCTGTTCTGAACATAGCAGGCAGTGGACACAGCTTCAGCCCATAGACTAAGAGGAAGCGTTGCCCCTGCTAACATAGATTTACCAGCCTCGACTAAAGTACGATTCTTGCACTCAGCTACCCCATTTTGTTGTGGAGTTCTGGGCGCAGAGAAGTCATGCTGAATGCCCTATTCAGAACAATATGATCTCATATCTGAAAAATCAAATTCTGTACCATGATCACTCCTGATGTACTTTATGCTCAGTCCTTGTGAGTTGCTTATCCAGTTGAAAAGATCTACAAGATGCTAAAAAGTTTGATCCTTTGATTTCAGGAACATGACCCATGCGTATCTGGTCAAATCATCGATAACCACAAGGGTATATCTCGCACCAGCCAGCGAAGGAACAGAAATAGGACCACAGAGGTCCATATGTAGAAGTTGCAGAGGAGCAGTTACTGAATTAACTGATTTGCTCTTAAAGCTATGTTTGGTCTGTTTGCTGAGTTGGCATTCTCGACAGAGAGTGTCTCTGGAGTATTTGAGTTTAGGTAGACCAGTGACAAGATCAAGTGATGCTAACTTAGACAGTGTCTTAAAGTTTAAATGTGCACATCGCTTGTGCCATAACCAACTATCTTCATCTGAAGCTTTAGTGAGGAAGCATACAGGGTCAGAAGAAGTATTTCTTAAGACCACTGAGTATATGTCCCCATCTCTTGATCTGGATAACTTTACATATCCGGATAAGTTATCCCTTATTGTACAGGTGTTGGACATAAAGGAAACAGTAAATCCTTTATCACATAAATTACTGACACTTAGCAAATTATGCTTCAAACCTTCGACTAGTGCAACTCTAGTGATTGATACATAGCCGTTGGTTAAAGTGTCATACCCGACAGTCTTACCTTTGCTGTTGTCACCATATGAAACGGATGGACCTCGTTTTTCATTAACTTCTACAAGCAGAGTCTGATCACCCGTCATATGTCCGGAGCATCCACTTGCTTTGATTGATCTTTAACTTCAAGTGATCCGGCAGTGCATTCTAGAGATGCTCCTGAAAGACAACAGTTTACACTTTTGGTGCCCAAACTTGTTTCGGGCGGTTAGAAAGAACAACAGTAATGTCAACAGTTTCGGATTTGACTTTGCTAGGACTTTTAGCTCTCCAAGTTGACTTTAATTTGTCAGGTTCAGTTGCTTCTTTTATTTGGGTTATCTTAGGAGAGACACTCCTTTGAGGTTTAGCTTTTGTTTTGCTCGAAGAACCCTTTTTATTGAACTAATCTTTATTGGTATGAATTTGATTACAAAGCCAGTTATCAGATAAACTCCAACATTCATAGTGATAATGACCTATTTCCCTACAGATGGAACAGACACTATAATGCGGAGTACAAACAGGGGATACAGGTCTCTTAGATTTTACAGACTTTCTACTCTGTTCCCTGTGGCCTAATCCATTGCATTTGGGTGACGCGCTCTTGGCCCTAGATGCGTCAGCCTTAGCCTTTCCTTTCTTTTTGGGTGCTACAGTTTTGGCTTTAACTACCGAGCTTCCCTTCATCATTAGTTACGGGTGCTCCGCTGCCGGGAAGTGCAAGAATGACCTCAACTCCACAGTCATAAACTATGGTGCCACCTGAAATGAAACCATCCAACGGTTTAGACGTACTAACAGGATATAAGTTGGTTAGTTTTGGAGTGAAATCCAGAGGACACTCAGTAGCTTGAGCATTGGAGGTTGATGATTCTGAACCTAGGCCAGGTTTGACTCGAACATTATCCGGATCAGTCCTAAATGAAGAGGCTATTTCTCCGGATTTAAGCCACTTGCGATTTATTTTCTTTTCCTGTTCTAGTTCATTCTCGAGTCTTTTTACAATAACTTTTAGGCCTGAGAGATTGGTATTTAGCAGATGATTTTCAGCCCTTAGATCGTGATACCAAGCTTCTTTTCCTCTGAAGTCAGCTATGTCTTTTTCAAGTCTAGTAATAGTAAATTCAAGACGTTTATTCTGACTTTCCATATCTTTGTACATTTGAGTAATTATTAGTCTCTCATTCTTTTCATGATCATGTTCAGTAACAAGAGAGGCCTGGTATCATGATCTAAGAGCTGAAAATTACTTGCTAAATACCAACCTAACTGGCCTAAAAGTTATTGTGAAACGACTCGAAAATGAACTGGTACAGGAAAAAGAAATAAATCGTAAGTGGCTAAAATCCGGGGAAATAGCCTCCACTTTTAGGACTGATCTAGATAACATCCGAGTCAAACGTGGCCTAGGCTCCGAACCATCGACCTCCGCACAAACTATTGAGTGTCCTCCGGATTTCATTCTGAAAATAACCAACTTTTACCCTGTTAGTACGTCTAAACCATTGGATGGTTTCATTTCAAGTGGCACCATAGTCTATGATTATGGAACTGAGGCTGTTACTGCTATTCCCGAAGCAGTAGCACCCGTATCTAATGATGAAGGGAAGGTTACTGCAGTTAAAGCCGAAACTGTAGCACCCAGAAAGAAAGGAAAGGCTAAGGCTGGCACATCTAGGGCCAAGAGCGTGTCACCCAATCGCAAAGGATTAGGCCATAGGGAACAGAGTAAAAAATCTATTAAACCTGAGAAACCTATTTCCCCTGTTACCACTTCGCATCATAGTGTCTGTTCCATCTGTAGAGAAATAGGGGTCATTATCACTATGAATGCTAGAGCTTATCTGATAGCTGGCTTTGTAATCAAATTCATACTAATAAAGATTAGTTTATCAAAAAGGGTTCTTCAAGCAAATCTAAATCTAAATCTCAAAGGAGTGTCTCTCCTAAGAAAACCCAAGTAAAAAAAGCAACTGAATTCAACAAAATAAAGTCAACTTGGAAAGTTAAAATTCCTAACAAAGTTAAATCCGGAACTGTTGACACCACTGCTGTGTCTCCTAACCGCCCGAAACAAGTTTGGGCACCAAAAGTGTAAACTGTTGTCTTATAGGAGCGTCTTTGGATTGCATTGCCGGATCACTTGAAGTTAAAGATCAATCAATTCAAGTGGATCCTCGATAGTGGATACTCCAGACATATGACGAGTGATCAGTCTCTGCTCGTTGATGTTACTGACAAACGAGGCCCATCTTTATCATATGGGGACAACAGTAAAGGTAAGACTGTGGGGTATGGCACTTTAACCAACGGTTGTGTATCAATCACTAGAGTTGCACTAGTCGAAGGTTTGAAGCATAATCTGTTGAGTGTTAGTAATTTATGTGACAAAGGATTTACTGTCTCTTTTATGTCCAACACCTGCACAGTTAGGGAAAACTTATCCGGAGATATTAAGTTATCCGGATTAAGAGATAGGGACATATATTTAGTGGTCTTAAGAAATAATTCTTCTGACCCTTTATGCTTCCTCACTAAAGCATCAGATGAAGAAAGTTGGCTATGGCACAAGCGGTGCGCTCATTTAAATTTTAAGACAATGTCTAAACTAGCGTCGCTCGACTTAGTGAACGGTCTGCCCAAACACAAATACTCTAGAGACTCTCTCTGTCGAGAATGTCAACTTGGCAAACAGACCAAACATAGTTTTAAGAGCAAGTCAGTTAATTCAATAACTACTCCCTTACAACTTCTTCATATGGACCTCTGTCGTCCCATTTCTATCGCTTCACTAGCTGGTGCGAGATATACCCTTATGATTATCGATGATTTCACCAGGTATACATAGGTGATGTTCCTGAAGTTAAAGGATCAAACCTTTGAGAATCTTGTAGATCTCTTCAACTGGATAAGCAATTCATAAGGACTGAGCATTAAGTGCATGAGGAGTGATCATGGTACGGAGTTTGATTTTTCCGATATGAGATCATATTGTTCTGAACAGGGCATTCAGCACGACTTCTCTGCGCCCAGGACTCCACAACAAAATGGAGTTGCTGAGCGTAAGAATCGCACCTAGTCGAAGCCGGTAGATCCATGTTAGCAGGAGCAAAGCTTCCTCTCAGTCTATGGGCTGAAGCTATGTCAACTGCATGCTATGTTCAGAACAGAACTCTTATCAATAAGGTTACCATGAAAACACCTTACGAGATGTGGAGAAGAAGGAAGCCATCAATCTCCCATTTCAAAGCTTTTGGGTGTGCTTGCTACGTGTTAAATAACGACAAAGAGGCCCGGAGTAAATTTGAGCCAAAATCCGATGATGGGATCTTTGTCGGATATTCTTTACATGGTAAGGCTTATCATATTTTCAATAGAAAGCGTCTAACTGTTGAAGAATCTATCCATGTCAATTTTGATAAATCTAACCTTGACTGGTCAAGTATAGGATCTTCAAATTCAATTATGCAGGATCATACAAATATAATCGACTACTCTCAGTTCAGACATGTTCCTGGTACTATTATTGACCAATCAACAAGCACCGGTGAAGCAAGAAGAAATGCTACTGATAATGCTTCAGAAGACTCGAACTCAGGACTTCCACCTCTCTTCGGACAAACTATTACGGACATCCATAACTCCGGAGAACCTTCAAGTCCGTCCGGACCAGTTAATACTGAAAGCAACTGTGCTAAAGAACTTCCAAGTACTTCAAGAATTGTTTATCTTACAGATACGAATGGTCCGAAAGAAGCTCAACCAACTGATATTCAAGATCCACCCGATCTGGCAGAGCTTCAAACCATCAATTACTCACCACCTCTTGCGCAGAACTATATATGGACTCGGAACCACCCATCAGATCAAGTGATTGGTGATCCTTCTGTCGAGGTACGAACCAGGGCAACCACTTCCAATTTATGCCTCTACTCGTGTTTTCTATCACAAATAGAACCAAAGGTCGTGGAAGAAGCCCTTCAAGACTCAAATTGGATAGAAGCTATGCAAGAAGAGCTAAATCAGTTCAAGAGGAATGAAGTGTGGACATTAGTACCAAGGCCGAGATGTCAACAAGTCATAGGAGTTAAATGGGTGTTCTGGAATAAATTGGATACCAAGGGAATAGTAATCCGGAACAAAGCCAGACTGGTAGCCAAAGGATATTGTCAAGAAGAAGGCACTGATTATGACGAAACCTTTGCTCCAGTAGCTAGACTTGAGGCAATCTGAATGTTCTTGGCGTATGCATCATATGAAAACTTTAAGGTTTATCAAATGGACGTCAAAAGTGCATTTCTAAATGGAGACCTTCAAGAGGAGGTTTATGTTGAACAACCTCTGGGGTTCGTTGAACACAAGGCTGAGCATATGGTATATAGACTACGGAAAGCTTTGTATGGATTGAAGCAAGCTCCAAGGGCCTGGTACGACACACTGTTAGAATTCTTGCTTAAACATAATTTCAGAAAAGGGAAGATAGACACCACTCTATTTCTACGAAAGGAGAAGGATAATTCACTTATCGTACAAATCTATGTGGATGACATCATTTTCGGATCGTCCAATCCAAAGCTTTGTGAAGAATTTGCAGAGTTGATGACTGTTAGCACCACGCTGCTCGGGTCCCGCCAGCACCACGTTGCCTGGAACCTTCTCGCTGCTCGGGTCGTGACCCGATGAGCCCAGTGTCACGACCCGAGCAGCGTGGTGCTGGTGGGACGTTTCTTAGTGGCACGATTCAGGAATGGATTCGTGCTACGTAAAGGAGAGGGGTTGGTTGGAGCGTAGATGGTGCGCAGCGAGAAGGTTCTAGGCAGTTCGTGGAGGAAAACGGATGGAACCCCTTCGGAGTTCAGACGTGCCGACCCGGTTGAATGCGGGGAGCACGCCGCTAGTCGAGGACTTGACGTTGAAGAAGGGATTTGGCCATCCTTACACAAACTGGTCAGGAACTGGAGCCGTTCTCCTGATGAGCCCAGTGGCAGCGCGAAACCAGTCTACGTGCGCTTCAACCCTCAAAGGCTAAACTTAGCGGACCGTGGATAGAGAAGCTAAGTGCTGTAATGGGTTGAGAGGTGTAGGAAACCTGACCCTGTGACAAGTGGTATCAGAGCCGAACCGGCCCGTATCTTGAAGACTCGCTGAGCACTCTCGCGAGTAGCGTGATCCCAAGGTGGGAACTCACAGAGGTGAGTCGACCGATAGTGTCTTGCACGCCTTGCGTCCATAGAGTTGGAGTATCCTAGAGTGTGATACAGAGCTGGTCAAGGGAGTACGAAGGAGCGCGTTGGAGCGATCTTGGAAGCCTCCTATCCTTTGGACATTGGGCGAGTGGGCGAGCATCTTGGTAAAGGTGTTGCAACCTGCGGGGAAGCGATGTCCAAGCTGTTGACATTGGGCGAGTGGGAGGGCGTCGAGGTAACGATGCCATCGCCTGCGGGGAAGCGATGTCGACAAGCGCAATGAGGACGTTGCGAGGATTGGGTGGAGGAGAATGTCATGACCCGAGCAGCATGGTGCTGGCGGGACATTTCTTAGTGGCACGATTCAGGAATGGATTCGTGCTACGTAAAGGAGAGGGGTTGGTTGGAGCGTAGATGGTGCGCAGCGAGAAGGTTCCAGGCAGTTTGTGAAGGAAAACGGATGGAACCCCTTCGGAGTTCAGACGTGCCGACCCGATTGAATGCGGGGAGCACGCCGCTAGTCGAGGACTTGACGTTGAAGAAGGGATTTGGCCATCCTTACACAAACTGGTCGGGAACTGGAGCCGTTCTCCTAATGAGCCCAGTGGCAGGGCGAAACCAGTCTACGTGCGCTTCAACCCTCAAAGGCTAAACTTAGCGGACCGTGGATAGAGAAGCTAAGTGTCGTAATGGGTAGAGAGGCGCAGGAAACCTGACCCCGTGACAAGTGGTATCAGAGCCGAACCGGCCCGTATCCTGAAGACTCGCTGAGCACTCTCGCGAGTAGCGTGATCCCAAGGTGGGAGCTCACAGAGGTGAGTCGACCGATAGTGTCTTGCACGCCTTGCGTCCATAGAGTTGGAGTATCCTAGAGTGTGATACAGAGCTGGGCAAGGGAGTACGAAGGAGCACGTCGGAGCGATCTTGGAAGCCTCCTATCCTTTGGACATTGGGCGAGTGGGCGAGCATCTTGGTAAAGGTGTTGCAACCTGCGGGGAAGCGATGTCCAAGCTGTTGACATTGGGCGAGTGGGAGGGCGTCGAGGTAACGATGCCATCGCCTGCGGGGAAGCGATGTCGACAAGCGCAACGAGGACGTTGCGAGGATTGGGTGGAGGAGAATGTCACGACCCGAGCAGCGTGGTGCTGGCGGGACATTTCTTAGTGGCACGATTCAGGAATGGATTCGTGCTATGTAAAGGAGAGGGGTTGGTTAGAGCGTAGATGGTGCGCAGCGAGAAGGTTCCAGGCAGTTCGTGGAGGAAAACGGATGGAACCCCTTCGGAGTTCAGACGTGCCGACCCGGTTGAATGCGGGGAGCACGCCGCTAGTCGAGGACTTGACGTTGAAGAAGGGATTTGGCCATCCTTACACAAACTGGTCGGGAACTGTAGCCGTTCTCCAGATGAGCCCAGTGGCAGGGCGAAACCAGTCTACGTGCGCTTCAACCCTCAAAGGCTAAACTTAGCGGACCGTGGATAGAGAAGCTAAGTGCCGTAATGTCACGCCCCGGATTTCCAACCCGAGGAGACCGGAACGTGACCCTCCCTTTACCCAAGTTGGATAGAGGGGTTAGAATACAACATACACCTCACATTTTATATTCAGAGAACAATCTTATATTTATTGAGTCCAAACATAGCAAATACGTCCAAAACACACTTTTATTACATTGAACTCCACATTACAATATCTCCCCACTGGGGTTACAAAGCTACATAAAGAAAAGCAGCATAACTCGAAATAATAATAAGCAAGCCACAAGCAGGACTTCCACCTTGGTGTTCCCACCTAACGCTTGTAGGTTCCTGTAAAGAAAACAACATGGTAGGAGGGGTGAGCAACCACAGCTCAGTAGGGATCATGTCTCCCCAACCCATCTCATGCACCTAATATCTACATGCCTTGTGTACAAGTGTTGTGTCGTGATACAATTATTCCACCAGATATAATTACAGGCTATAGCAGCAAATACAATCATACACAGGCTGGTACATAAACACTCCCGGGCATCCACAGCCATCGGGTTCCAAGAACAGTCCCGGGCTTCCCAGCCACCGGGTTCCAAGAACACAGCACACATAGCCACACTTAGTCACACAGACATAACATCAAACACTTAGCATGAAAAGCCTCACAGGTATAAAACCAAACAATTGGTGTACATAAATTCACAGGCTCATGAACCCAGCCGCACAGGCATTTTCTCAAACATGTAGCAGGCATGTCAGACAGGCATTTTATCGAACACTTTTCATGCATCACACTAACACCAGAAACACACCAAAATCGCCATCGAAGGCCAACATCCATATAGGAGATCACACCTATATGGATTACATATATATATATAAACAGGTTTAACTCCATAATCTGCCCTAGTACCCTAGCACAGAGGAGGATTTAGGAAGAACAGAACCCCTACCTTGTGTGTTCTCCTGCTCCCGCTTCCACGCAAGACTCCGACCACCCACGCAAGATGTTCCGGCAGCCACCAAAAGCTCTCCTTCCCTCTCTCTCTCTCTCTGCGACGGCTAGTGGAGCAACAAACCCTAACTCTAAAACAGAGGGGCTTCTCCTCCTTATATAGACAACACAACATCAAAACGACGTAGTTTTGATTAAGTGAATCCCAGCATCAAAACGACGTAGTTTTGATGGAACAAGCTATGACCTTCCCACATCCATACACACCAAAATATTCACAATTCCAACATGGTCCTTTGAGAAAAGATGATTAGAATGACAAAACCAAGGTAACCATGCAAAAACATGCCTGCACGCCAATTTGCACGCCAATTCCCCAATTGGTGTGCAGCTCCAAATGCACTCAAACTTCACCACAAGCCTCCTTGCATCTTGTAGAGGCCTAAGAAGCAAAAATATGCTTGCACGTGAAATGGGTGAATTCACGTGCAGCTCCAAATGCTTTGAAATTTCTGTGGTAGATAGAGGACCTCATTCTAAGAAACTTTTGTTCTTGCATGCCAATTGTTTGAGGCCATCTACTAGGTCAAAATAGCTCTCCAAAACCTGGCAAAACAGCCTAAAAGCGCCAGTATATGCATAGCATCTTCCTAGGGCATAAAGGTACGTTACCACTTGTCACATGCACCTCCCAAAAGTCCCCTCTTGGGCTCATCTCTTACCTCAAACTTGTGCACTAACCTCCAGGGTGTTTGTGGTTAACTTCTTACACACAGTTTACACACGGGTCATTACATCCTCTCCCCCTTAAGACTTTTCGTCCTCGAAAAGAAATGACATACGAGGAAAACAAACACAAGCTACCCATTTGCCACCCGGCAAGCCACAACACCCAAATGGGTCATACACCGCACACAGCACATAACAGCACATAACAAGGTACCACCATAATCCATAACTACAATAATACATATAACACATATCCGCATGTCACAAATACACATCTCAACACATCACAAATAAGAACACATGTCTAAAAGACAATACAAATACACCAAATCGTACACAACTAATACAAGAACACACATCACTATCCCTTGGCCAACAGCCACCAACAGCCACCTCCCACGCTTAAGATTGTTCGTCCTCGAACAATTCTGGGTGCTGCTCACGCATCACGGACTCACGTTCCCATGTCTCCTCCTCAATGCCACGGTGCTGCCACAGCACGCGAACCAAAGGAATAGCACGACCACGCAAAAGCTTCTCTCGCCGATCTAGGATACGGATAGGGGCCTCAACAACGGACATGTCATCCTCAATGTCTAATGTCCCCCAATCGATCACATGAGTGGGGTCAGGGTGATACTTCCGCAACTGGGACACGTGAAACACGTTGTACACTCGACTCAGCCGCGGTGGTAACGCTAACCGGTAGGCCACAGGCCCCACACGATCCAGAATCTCAAAAGGACCAATAAACCGCGGAGATAGCTTGGAACCTCGCCCAAACCGTTGACGTCCACGACGCGGAGAGACACGAAGGAACACATGATCACCAACAGGAAACTCCAAAGGTCGCCGCCGCTGATCCGCATAAGATTTCTGCCGACTCTGAGCTGATAACAAACGCTGACGAATCAACTTGACCTTCTCAGTAGCCTCTTGAACCAACTGTGGCCCTAAGAGAGCTGCCTCTCCTACCTCAGTCCAATACAAGGGTGAACGGCACGGCCTCCCATACAATGCTTCAAAAGGGGCCATTCCAATGGATGCCTGATAACTGTTATTGTAGGCAAACTCCACCAAAGGAAGGTGAGTTGCCCACGATCCCCCGAAATCTAGCACACAAGCCCTCAACATGTCCTCCATGGTCTGATTCGTCCGCTCAGTCTGACCGTCAGTCTCAGGGTGAAAGGCTGTACTCAGGTGAAGCTTGGTCCCCATAGCCTCCTGCAAACCTGCCCAAAAACGGGAAGTGAACCTCGAATCCCGGTCAGAGACAACCGATGATGGTACTCCATGCAGTCTCACAATCTCGTTCATGTAGAGCTGACTCAAGGTCCCAATGGAGTCCCGCTCGCGAACAGCAAGGAAATGGGCCGACTTTGTGAGTCGATCCACAATCACCCAAATCATATCCTTCCTCCTAGTGGTGGGTGGAAGACCAGTCACAAAGTCCATCGCGATGTGGTCCCACTTCCACTCCGCTATGGGCAATGGCTGTAACATGCCCGCCGGCCGCTGATGTTCTGCCTTCACCTGCTGACACGTGAGGCACCGCGAAACAAAGGCAGCCACATCACGTTTCATCCCAGGCCACCAAAAATGTGTCCGAAGCGCATGGTACATCTTCGTACCCCCCTGGATGCACAAGAACTCTAGGACCGGTGAAACTCCCTCATCACCTCATCCCTGAGGGAAGAAGCCACTACCAACCGCCCCTGAAACGACAACTCATGCTCGGGACCCTCTGTCCGGTCCCTAGATAGCTCCCCAGCCTCCATACGGGCACGGAGAACCTCACACTCGATGTCACCCAGCTGTTCCTTCCGGACGCGCTGGTACAACTCAGGCACAACCACCAAAGGACTCAAGACTATCCCACCATCACGAACAACAGGCTGCAGCCGCAACATCGCCAACTGCTCCATCAGCTTCCACTCTCTCACGGCCACCTCAACTTTCCCTTTCCTGCTCAACGCGTCAGCTACAACATTACCCTTGCCGGGGTATAGGCAAGAGTAAAGTCAAAGGTCCGCAAATACTCCACCCATCTCCTTTGCCTCAAATTCAAGTCCTTCGAGTAAAGATGTACTCGAAGGCTCTTGTGATCCGAGAACACCACAAACGTTTCCCCCAAGAGGTAGTGCGCCAACTCTTCAGGGCGAAGATGACGGCCGCCAACTCCGGATCATGAGTAGGATAATTCTGCTCATGAGGCTTCAGCTGCCTTGACCCATAAGCTACCACATTGTGCTCTTGCATAAGCACACACCCCAAACCAACCCTGGACGCATCACAATACACCTCATACGGAATATCCTCCCTAGGCAACCTCAACACAGGTGCAGTGGTCAAACGGGTTTTGAGAGTCTCAAACGCCTGCTGGCACTTGTCCGTCCACTCAAATTTCACTCCTTTCCTAGTCAATGCCGTCATAGGAGCCGCCAAACGGGAGAACCCCTCTACAAAACGGCGATAATAGCCTGCCAAACCAAGAAAGCTACGAATCTCGAAAACATTGGTTGGCCTCTCCCATGATGATACCGCCTCAATCTTGGCTGGGTCCACTCTAACCCCTTCAGCGGATACTACGTGGCCAAGGAAATGGACCTCCTGCATCCAAAACTCGCATTTGCTAAACTTAGCAAACAACCGCTGATCCCTCAAGGTTTGCAACACTGTTGCCAAATGCTCCACATGCTCCCTCTCGGTCTTGGAATATACCAAGACATCGTCTATAAACACCACCACGAACGAGTCTAAGTATGGGGCAAAGACTTGGTTCATCAAATGCATAAACACTACCGGCGCATTAGTGAGCCCAAAAGGCATCACTATCCACTCGTAGTGCACATACCTGCACCGAAAGGCCGTCTTAGGGATGTCTTCCTCCCTAACCCTCAACTGATGATACCCCGACCGTAAATCTATTTTGGAAAACCACTGGGCTCCGCTCAACTGGTCAAACAGGTCATCTATCCGAGGCAACGGATACTTGTTCTTCACAGTCACCAGATTCAGCTTCATGTAATCTATGCAGAGGCGTAGTGTGCCATCTGCCTTCTTTGCAAAGAGCACCGGAGCACCCCAAGGTGAGGTACTCGGTCTGATATACCCCTGGCCCACCAACTCCTCGATTTGCCTCTGAAGCTCCCTCAACTCAGCTGGCCCCATACGATACGCTACTTGGGAAATCGGACCCGTCCCCGGCACCAACTCAATGGTGAACTCCACACTCCTCTTAGGTGGCAAACTCCTCAACTCTTCAGGAAAAACATCCTGAAATTGGTCCACAATAGCGGGCCACACCCTCTTTTCCACCTTCCCCTCCTCGCAAAGGTCGGGCCGCCAACCTGTGGGTAATGGCACCCCACCGGTCCAACACTGGCCCGGCCCGACTCGCCTCACAGTCCCACTCCCCCTGCAGGGTGCAAGAGGTCCCTGCAGGTGTCACAAAGGATACCCGCCGCCGATAACAGTCTATCTTGGCCTGGAAAGCCATAAGCCAATCCATACCCAAGATCAGGTCAAACGTCCTCAAAGGCATTACATGCAAGTCAAAACTCAGCTCCACCTCTCCTATGGTTAACACACAGTCACGGAAAACACGCCACACTTCAATCATACCCCCCCCACCTGGAGACTCAACAACTAGGGGCTTCACCGCCTCCACACAAGCTAACCCCAAGCTATCTATCACAAGCTCAAGAACAAATGAACACGATGCACCCGTATCGAAAAGAACGAAGCTAATGTACGGGAGATCAAAAGGGTACCTCTAACCACCGATGGTCCTACTCCACCCTCAGTGGTGGGGGTGGTAGCTCGGCCTCCTCCTCCGGGCACGTCGCCTCCAGCCGCAAACACCCTCCCTTGGCCCGTGCCATCGGTCGGCTCACTCACCTGGGCGCTTCTGCCAAGGCGCCTCCGGCTTCGGTCTGTTGCCGCTCCGGCCTCCCCCCTGGGGTCGGGTCCGATTCGATCCTGCCCGACTAGCCGGCCACCGACGAGCTGGTCTCTCTGGCTGGTGCACGGAAACTAGCATCACTCCTTGTGTCTTGGATGTCATGCCTCCAACTCCCCTGTTGCCACTCCGGCAAACCCGGCTCGGATGGCCCTCTCGTCCACAATTATGGCATTTCCAGTCCCTCTTTGGACACTCCTTCCTCAAGTGGCCTTGCTCCCCACAGCAGTGACAACCGCTGGGGAGACCTCCTGCTGGACCGCCCTGTCTGCCACCGCCAAAGCTAGACCTCCCTGGGTTCACCAATGTCTGTCCCCTGCTGCGGAAGGAACCGCTATCTCTCTCCTCGGTCTTAGGCCTCTTGGACCCCGAATCGCGTTCGGACCCACCTTGCAACCGGCGACCCTGATGGACCCGCCTCCCATCCTCCGCTCCCTCTCAACTATACGTGCTTGTCTCAACAACCTCACGATAGGTCCTCAAACGTAGAATCGCCACCCCTCGCCTAAGGGCTGGCCTAAGACCCAGAGTGAACTTGTGGGCCTTCAGGTCCTCCTTTGCCACTGTCTCGGGGGCAAACCTACTCAGGCTCCGGAACTCCCGCTCATACTCGGGCACCGTCTTTGATCCTTGCTTCAGGCTGCCAAATTCCTCTCTCTTCTGCCATCTCAAAGATTCCGGGAAGAACTCATCATGGAAGAGCTGTAGAAACTCCTCGCAAAGCATGAACTGCACCGCACGGCTCCCCGTGACACTCAACCACTACTCCAGAGCATCCCCTTCCGGCTGCCGAATGGCCAGTCTCACCTTATCCTCCTCCCGGGGTAGGAGAAAGGAAAACACATGCTCGATCCGCCTCGGCCCGGTGCTCGCCTAACACCGGGTCCTCCTCCCCTTTAAATCGTGGAGGTTGTTCCTTTCGGAACCGTGTCACCACATCATCCTCTCGCACGAGTCGGTATACCACGCGGAGAACCCTCACGCTCCCGGGGTAGCTCCCTCGCCGGTGGTGGCGGTGGGGGTGGCACCACCGTTGTGCCGCCATCTCACGGCGCACCTCCTCCCGGACTTCTTGCCGGATACCCTCCCTCGGCTCTTGGACTTCCAACCGGATGCCTTCTCGCAGCTGCGCCAAGAAACGGTGCATGTCCTCCAACGGATCGTCCCGCACCCGGGCCCTCGTGGGCAGATGACTCATCAGCCACTACCCCGGACGCCCGCGTCACTCTCCTCGGTGGCATTCTTACTACATGAAGTAAAAAGCACAAATGTTAGAACGCGTTCGACTACTAACAAGTTGACTACCTCTACCCCATTATCAAGTCAAGCAGTACATGGCATCACACACATTTTAACCATTGCATCAATCAATATCGCACACAGCACAGTCCACATTGTAGTCATACCCAAGGCATTCCAAGAATATTCAGAGTTGCACAGTTCACACATAATCATGTTATTCACATCCTTCACACATGGCAACAAATGCAACTAGTGCCCTAATGCCAATGCATGCAAATCCTACCTCAGGTCTGGACTACCCCAAATACACCTTAGAGGCTCCAAGAGGACCGTGTTGATCAGGCAAGTCCCTCCAGGTTCCTCCAAAGGACTCAGGATAACTAGATCCGCCCACTACCCTAGGCCAACTAGACCATGCTCTGATACCATATTGTCACGCCCCGGATTTCCAACCCGAGGAGACCGGAACGTGACCCTCCCTTTACCCAAGTTGGATAGAGGGGTTAGAATACAACATACACCTCACACTTTATATTCATAGAACAATCTTATATTTATTGAGTCCAAACATAGCAAATACGTCCAAAACACACTTTTATTACATTGAACTCCACATTACAATATCTCCCCACTGGGGTTACAAAGCTACATAAAGAAAAGCAGCATAACTCGAAATAATAATAAGCAAGCCACAAGCAGAACTTCCACCTTGGTGTTCCCACCTAACGCCTGTAGGTTCCTGTAAAGAAAACAACATGATAGGAGGGGTGAGCAACCACAGCTCAGTAGGGATCATGTCTCCCCAACCCATCCCATGCACCTAATATCTACATGCCTTGTGTACAAGTGCTTTGTCGTGATACAATTATTCCACCAGATATAATTACAGGCTATAGCAGCAAATACAATCATACATAGACTGGTACATAAACACTCCCGGGCTTCCACAGCCACCGGGTTCCAAGAAACACAGTCCCAGGCTTCCCACTGACCACCGGGTTCCAAGAACACAAAGACACATAGCCACACTTAGTCACACAGACATAACATCGAACACTTAGCATGAAAAGCCTCACAGGTATAAAACCAAACAATTGGTGTACATAAATTCACAGGCTCATGAACCCAGCCGCACAGGCATTTTCTCAAACATGTAGCAGGCATGTCACACAGGCATTTTATCAAACACTTTTCATGCATCACACTAACACCAGAAACACACCAAAATCGCCATCGAAGGCCAACATCCATATAGGAGATCACACCTATATGGATTGCATATATATATATAAACAGGTTTAACTCCATAATCTGCCCTAGTACCCTAGGACAGAGGAGGATTTAGGTAGAACAGAACCCCTACCTTGTGTGTTCTCCTGCTCCCGCTTCCACGCAAGACTCCGACCACCCACGCAAGATGTTCCGGCAGCCACCAGAAGCTCTCCTTCCCTCTCTCTCTCTCTCTCTGCGACGGCTGGTGGAGCAACAAACCCTAACCCTAAAACAGAGGGGCTTCTCCTCCTTATATAGACAACACAACATCAAAACGACGTAGTTTTGATTAAGTGAATCCCAGCATCAAAACGACGTAGTTTTGATGGAACAAGCTATGACCCCCCACATCCATACACACCAAAATATTCACAATTCCAACATGGTCCTTTGAGAAAAGATGATTAGAATGACAAAACCAAGGTAACCATGCAAAAACATGCCTGCACGCCAATTTGCACACCAATTCCCCAATTGGCGTGCAGCTCCAAATGCACTCAAACTTCACTACAAGCCTCTTTGCATCTTGTAGAGGCCTAAGAAGCAAAAATATGCTTGCACGTGAAATGGGTGAATTCACGTGCAGCTCCAAATGCTCTGAAATATCTGTGGTAGATAGAGGACCTCATTCTAAGAAACTTTTGTTCTTGCACGCCAATTCTTTGAGGCCATCTACTAGGTCAAAATAGCTCTCCAAAACCTGACAAAACGACCTTAAAAGCGCCTGTATATGCATAGCATCTTCCTAGGGCATAAAGGTACGTTACCACTTGTCACATGCACCTCCCAAAAGTCCCCTCTTGGGCTCATCTCTTACCTCAAACTTGTGCACTAACCTCCAAGGTGTTTGTGGTTAACTTCTTACACACAGTTTACACACGGGTCATTACACGTAATGGGTTGAGAGGCGCAGGAAACCTGACCCCGTGACAAGTGGTATCAGAGCCGAACCGTCCCGTATCCTGAAGACTCACTGAGCACTCTCGCGAGTTGCGTGATCCCAAGGTGGGAGCTCACAGAGGTGAGTCGACCGATAGTGTCTTGCACGCCTTGCGTCCATAGAGTTGGAGTATCCTAGAGTGTGATACAGAGCTGGGCAAGGGAGTACGAAGGAGCGCGTCGGAGCGATCTTGGAAGCCTCCTATCCTTTGGACATTGGGCGAGTGGGCGAGCATCTTGGTAAAGGTGTTGCAACCTGCGGGGAAGCGATGTCCAAGCTGTTGACATTGGGCGAGTGGGAGGGCGTCGAGGTAACGATGCCATCGCCTGCGGGGAAGCGATATCGACAGGCGCAACGAGGACGTTGCGAGGATTGGGTGGAGGGGAATGTCACGACCCGAGCAGCGTGGTGCTGGCGGGACGTTTCTTAGTGGCACGATTCAGGAATGGATTCGTGCTACGTAAAGGAGAGGGGTTGGTTGGAGCGTAGATGGTGCGCAGCGAGAAGGTTCCAGGCAGTTCGTGGAGGAAAACGGATGGAACCCCTTCGGAGTTCAGACGTGCCGACCCGGTTGAATGCGGGGAGCACGCCGCTAGTCAAGGACTTGACGTTGAAGAAGGGATTTGGCCATCCTTACACAAACTGGTCGGGAACTGGAGCCGTTCTCCTGATGAGCCCAGTGGCAGGGCGAAACCAGTCTACGTGCGCTTCAACCCTCAAAGGCTAAACTTAGTGGACCGTGGATAGAAAAGCTAAGTGCCGTAATTGGTTAAGAGGCGCAGGAAACCTGACCCCGTGACAAGTGGTATCAGAGCTGAACCGGCCCGTATCCTGAAGACTCGCTGAGCACTCTCGCGAGTAGCGTGATCCCAAGGTGGGAGCTCACAAAGGTGAGTCGACCGATAGTGTCTTGCACGCCTTGCGTCCATAGAGTTGGTATAAGGACCCGTACCTTGAGTTAGTTACAGTTTTGCCTTCTGAGTAGAGTTTTCCTAGACTTTGACCTAGTGAATGGGCTCAAATAAATTCACGTGCAAAAGGAAAGATGCTTAGAATGATGTCCTCTATCTACCACAAAAGTTTCAGGCCAAACGGACGTGTATGTGAGGTGCACGTGAAATGGGTCCAATTCACGTGCAAGTGTGGTTGTCTTCTAAATGATGCAAGGAGTCTAGGGGTGAAGTTTGAGCGCATTTGGAGTGCATATGGAGTTGCACGTGAATTGGGAATTCACGTTCAAATTGGCGTGCAGCCATATTTTTGCATGGTTCCCTTGGTTTTGACATTCTAATGATCTTTCTCCAAAGGACCATGTTGAAATTCTGAGTATTTTGGCCTATATGGGTGCGGAGAGGTGCTAACTTGTGTGATCAAAACTACGTCGTTTTGATCCTGGGTTTACTTAATCAAAACTACGTCGTTTTGATGTGGATAGTGTCTATATAATGAGGGCTTGAGTTTGAGTTTAGGGTTCTTGTGTTCTTCTTTGCTTTGCATGCTTGGCCAAGGAGAGAGAGAGAGAGAGGATCTCCAGGCAGTTGCCGTGGTGGTTCGTGTCGTTGGGAGCTGTCTAGCGTGGAGGTTAGGACAAAAGCCTGAGGTAGGGATTCATGTTCTTCCTAACTCTCCTCTGTTCTAGGATATTCACCTATATATATATATATATATGTAAATCCATATAGGTGTGATCTCCTATATGGATGTTGGCCTTCAGTGGCATGTTCTGTTGATTCTGATGTTGAATTTGGCCTGAGGATTTTCTGGGTTTGTTTATGCCCACCATGTGTTTGATGAAATGTTTGTGAGGCCTGCACACTATGTATTTGATAAAATGTCTGTGAGGCCTGCATGCCATGTATTCAATATAATGCCTGTGAGACCTTATAAATGGGTGTTTGATGATATACCTACGTGACTGGTGTGTACTGTGTTTGATTTGTATTTGATTTTGAGCCTATAAGGCTGATGTGTGTGGCTTGTATCGACCATGTTGGTCCTTTTGAGATAAAGTGTAAATGCTTATCCGAGTTTACATGTTGAGATGTAATGCTTATCTTTGTTCGTTGATCTGTTTGAGACCGAGCCGAGATATGGGCCAGGCACAATAGCTGGACCCCTTTGAGATTTGGCCAGGACGTGGTCCTGAGTCTCGGTGTAGCACTCACGACGGTGGGCTAAGTCTACACCCATTCCTGAGGTTAGGTATGGCGCCCGAGGAGGTGGTTGACCATATCTGACTCGGGTGGAAAATGTTGCATTGGTGTCCATGCAACATTCGCCTGGATGTGGTATGTCATGTCGCCGTGGTGGCGGGGTGTCCTCTGCCCTCCAGTGTGGGCTCAGGTAAAGAGTGTTTACTAGGTGATGTTTGCTGCTTTAGCCTTAGGCACGACATGAGCACAAGCATACATATATCATGCATGTTGTAGAGCGGGACGGGTCTGGGGAGACTGGATCCCTACTGAGCTATGGTTTGCTCACCCCTCCTATAAACTGTTCTTTTGCAGGGTTTAGTAGGCGGTAGGTGAAGGCTGAGGAGCTAGGCCCCTGGGGCTGGGAGTTTTATGCTATTTCCTTTGTTGTACTTTGGTTTTATGTTCTGGAATTTGGTTTAGTTTTATTTGTAACAGTATACCTGGCTTCATAGGGGTTTTTCCCCGACTGGGTTGTAATAAACATTTAGTCTTTGAAATGAAATAAAATGAGATGTTGTTATTCAATTTGTGTTTGTGTGCATGGTTTGGGAGCAGGAGCATGCCCCTTGGCATGTTAGCCTGATTGTGCAGGTTTGGGACAGCACCCGTGCTAGAAGTCCTTTTAAGGTGCTTGCACCAACCCCTTGTCCCTTCGGGTGCGGGCATGGGCAGTCACTACTCATTTCCAAGTGGAAGGAAATTGGGGCGTGACAGTTGGAGTATCCTAGAATGTGATACAGAGCTGGGCAAGGGAGTACGAAGGAGCGCGTCGGAGCGATCTTGGAAGCCTCCTATCCTTTGGACATGGGGCGAGTGGGCGAGCATCTTGGTAAAGGTGTTACAACCTGTGGGGAAGCGATGTCCAAGCTGTTGACATTGGGCGAGTGGGAGGGCGTTGAGGTAACGATGCCATCGCCTGCGGGGAAGCGATGTCGACAAGCGCAATGAGGACGTTGCGAGGATTGGGTGAAGGAGAATGTCACGACCCGAGCAGCGTGGTGCTGGCGGGACATTTCTTAGTGGCACGATTCAGGAATGGATTCGTGTTACGTAAAGGAGAGGGGTTGGTTGGAGCGTAGATGGTGTACAACAAGAAGGTTCCAGGCAGTTCGTGGAGGAAAACGGATGGAACCCCTTCGGAGTTCAGACGTGCCGACCCGGTTGAATGCGGGGAGCACGCCGCTAGTCGAGGACTTGACGTTGAAGAAGGGATTTGGCCATCCTTATACAAACTGGTCGGGAACTGGAGCCGTTCTCTTGATGAGCCCAGTGGCAGGGCGAAACCAGTCTACGTGCGCTTCAACCCTCAAAGGCTAAACTTAGCGGACCGTGGATAGAGAAGCTAAGTGTCGTAATGGGTTGAGAGGCGCAGGAAACCTGACCCCGTGACAAGTGGTATCAGAGCCGAACCGGCCCGTATCCTGAAGACTCGCTGAGCACTCTCGCGAGTAGCGTGATCCCAAGGTGGGAGCTCACAGAGGTGAGTCGACCGATAGTGTCTTGCACGCCTTGCGTCCATAGAGTTGGAGTATCCTAGAGTGTGATACAGAGCTGGGCAAGGGAGTACGAAGGAGCGCGTCGGAGTGATCTTGGAAGCCTCCTATCCTTTGGACATTGGGCGAGTGGGCGAGCATCTTGGTAAAGGTGTTGCAACCTGCGGGGAAGCGATGTCCAAGCTGTTGACATTGGGCGAGTGGGAGGGCGTCGAGGTAACGATGCCATCGCCTGCGGGGAAGCGATGTCAACAAGCGCAACGAGGACGTTGCGAGGATTGGGTGGAGGAGAATGTCACGACCCGAGCAGCGTGGTGCTGGCGGGACGTTTCTTAGTAGCACGATTCAGGAATGGATTCGTGCTACATAAAGGAGAGGGGTTGGTTGGAGCGTAGATGGTGCGCAGCGAGAAGGTTCCAAGCAGTTCGTGGAGGAAAACGGATGGAACCCCTTCGGAGTTCAGACGTGCCGACCCGATTGAATGCAGGGAGCACGCCGCTAGTCGAGGACTTGACGTTGAAGAAGGGATTTGGCCATCCTTACACAAACTGGTCGGGAACTGGAGCCGTTCTCCTGATGAGCCCAGTGGCAGGGCGAAACCAGTCTACGTGCGCTTCAACCCTCAAAGGCTAAACTTAGCGGACCGTGGATAGAGAAGCTAAGTGCTGTAATGGGTTGAGAGGCGCAGGAAACCTGACCCCGTGACAAGTGGTATCAGAGCCGAACCGGCCCGTATCCTAAAGACTCGCTGAGCACTCTCGCGAGTAGCGTGATCCCAAGGTGGGAGCTCACAAGAGGTGAGTCGACCGATAGTGTCTTGCACGCCTTGCGTCCATAGAGTTGGAGTATCCTAGAGTGTGATACAGAGCTGGGCAAGGGAGTACGAAGGAGCGTGTCGGAGCGATCTTGGAAGCCTCCTATCCTTTGGACATTGGGCGAGTGGGCGAGCATCTTGGTAAAGGTGTTGCAACCTGCGGGGAAGCGATGTCCAAGTCGTTGACATTGGGCGAGTGGGAGGGCGTCGAGGTAACGATGCCATCGCCTGCGGGGAAGCGATGTCGACAAGCGCAACGAGGACGTTGCGAGGATTGGGTGGAGGAGAATGTCACGACCCGAGCAGCGTGGTGCTGGCGGGACGTTTCTTAGTGGTACGATTCAGGAATGGATTCGTGCTACGTAAAGGAGAGGGGTTGGTTGGAGCGTAGATGGTGCGCAGCGAGAAGGTTTCAGGCAGTTCGTGGAGGAAAACGGATAGAACCCCTTTGGAGTTCAGACGTGCCGACCCGGTTGAATGCGGGGAGCACGCCGCTAGTCGAGGACTTGACGTTGAAGAAGGGATTTGGCCATCCTTACACAAACTGGTCGGGAACTGGAGCCGTTCTCCTGATGAGCCCAGTGGCAGGGCGAAACCAGTCTACGTGCGCTTCAACCCTCAAAGGCTAAACTTAGCGGACCGTGGATAGAGAAGCTAAGGGCCGTAATGGGTTGAGAGGCGCAGGAAACCTATCCCCGTGACACATGGTTCAGTAATAAGCAGAATTCCGTATCAACCTCTACTGCTGAGGCAGAATATATAGCTGCTGGGAGTTGCTGCGCTCAGCTACTCTGGATGCAAAGTCAACTTACTGACTATGGTTTTAACATGACATCTGTTCCTCTGTATTGCGATAACACTAGTACCATTGCCATCAGCAACAATCCTGTGATGCACCCAAAGACCAAGCACATTGAAGTCAGGTATCACTTCATCCGAGATCATATTCTTAAAAAGTACATATCTCTCGAACATGTTGCTACAGATGATCAACTCACAGACATACTCACCAAGCCCCTACTTGATGCAAGATTTTTTGAACTTCTCCTTAAATTAGGTATGCTTGATCTATCTGCATAGATTCTACTTTAAAATTCAAACAGTACTTCTTCCAGAACATGCATCACATTTATAATGCACATTTGACACCATCTGTTTCTCATGCTGATTATTTTTACTTGTGTCATGCATTTTGTTTTTGATAATTTTCTTATATGTTCATAATGGGAGGATGCTTGTGTTTCCCGACTGAAGTCGTTTAAGCCAACATAATTCAAACGTATATGAATAACCTCTTTAGGATTCCGTGATCTTACTTTCCACTCATCACCACATGACGAATGCTGTTTCATATTGATTGCTCTATTAACTTGTATAGTTGAAGAAATGAAATGGGTTAGCTCGAAATGCCTAGTAGATGTATTCACAGTCGCAGTCTGAATAGCTTCTGAAGTGTAGTTTCCTAATGGGTAGACAGCGCTGTCTCAGGCTCTAAATTCTTAAACAGGAAATGACCATCGAGAGGATCGCATGATCTACGGGGGAGAAAATGCTTCATTAATTATCCAAGTAATACCCCCCGTATATGTCTCATGAACTCTTTCCTGGCTGTCTATCTGAGGGGGAGTCTATCACTGAAAGGATCGCATGATCTAAGGGGGCGCAATAGCTATCTATTACCTTTGTAATGACCCCCTAATATGTCTCGGATGCTCTTTCCTCTAAACTCTCACTTCCGGATCTAACTGGATATGCATTGTTGAATCTGTTTGTGGCATGCTTAGATGTTTTCTTTCTTCAACCATGCATTTTAATCGGATAATCATTTGCTTGCTTTTGACATGTGTTCATTTCTCCAGTTTCACTCATGAATCCTAATTTGGACAAATCATATAATTTTTAATTAATTTTAGCTACGTCGTTCAACAGGACGGTTTCGCTATGTTGACCAATATGAACTTGTGTGTTTATTATCTGACATATGCCTTGATTCAGTAATAATGATCATTCTCTCGTATGTATGTGTCTACTACATTCCTTTTCAATGCATTAAGTTCTGTTTCTCATTAGTTCGGATTCAGTTGCTCTTCACTAGACTATTTGTTCATATCCGTACTAATTCCTTCTTATACAGCTTCCTATTCTTTTAGTTTATTTTCGTGAAGCTACAGGTTTAGATTCTCTTTGCAACTTTACCGATATATCTTGTCTATAGTCTTGGATTTGAAGTGTTGTGGTACTTCTCTTCTCTTCGACTTCACGACAGCAAAGGAATCTACTTCTCTCTTACTGCACTCTGTTTCTCTGGACACAGTCTGCTTTTCATCCGGATGATCTTATCTCGGATATCGTATACTCCAGATGATCGTCGGTTCATTCCTCCGGACACTTGGAACTCTCAAAAAGCGATAATCCATGTATTATTCTATATCGCGCGCTTTTGAGGAGGAATAATGACGGTCCATTAAATGCACGTCTCGGGATGCACACACTTCCCAAAGAAGGCAACTGTTGTTATCATTCCCTGGTCATGCCGTCTCCACATCATCTCTATATCCGGAGGCGCACCGCTATCAAGACTAATGACATCAGCCTGTCAAGTGGTTCACTGTTTCACTCGCTTAATCCCTAGACCCGCCGACAATCACGGACTCGGTCTTATATATCCTGGACATTCCTGCGCAGCGCGAGTTTACTTTCCAAATCCCTAAAACCCTCGTCGCTCTTTCAATCCCCAAGACCTCGCCTCCTTTCTTCTCTTAATCTTTCTCTCAAATGGCACCCAAAACTTCTCTTTCTAGCGTTAACCCCGGCCATCTGGTTGATTGGCACGCTATCTCCGATCCTCCGACTTGGTTTCTGGAACTCCGCCCACTCCTGGAAGCCTCTCACATCCTGAACCTAATCACCAATCCTGTCGATCTTCTTATTGAAGACATTCTTGAGTTCTACCAACGGATTCGCTGCACCACCGCCCATTATCTCCTACATCCGCGGTGAATCCATATTGATCACCCCCGCCATCCTCCGCGCCGCTCTCAATCTACCTCCCGGTGATCCCCAGCGCCCGGATGCTGAGACAATGGCCGCTTCCATGGGCTGCTCCTATAAAGGGAAGGAGTACAAAATGAAGTCCTTCCAAGGTCGCTACTGATGTATGGCAACCATACTGAGCTGATGCCTCTTGGCTCGTACAACTGCTCTGGACTCCATCTCGTACGACCTTCTATTGGCTATGTACGGAGTCTTTGAGGGTCTCCCGATGGACTAGGGGACATTCTTGTTCCGACTACTAAAGAACGGTCCCAAGAACCATTCTTTCAGGCGGATACTCAGCACTGTCTTCCAGCATCTCCATCCGGCCCATTTTGCCCGATATGATGTTATCCCTTTCCCTCAGGCATATTATCTTCGCCACCTTACGCCTGATGCGAACATGACGGTCCACTGTCCCTCTGCTGCTCTCCGCCTTCTTCCTGCCTCGGAACAAGAAGGCAACTTGGTTGGTGACCCCTCTGACAGTCGTGCCCCCGAAGTCAGCTCTACTCACCGGTCCTCCCGGATTCGGTCCGTTGCTGCCCCCTCCATCTCTTGGGCCTCCCAGCACAGCGTCCGTGCCGACCCTTCTGAGGTTGCGGGACCTTCTCAGCCCAGTTTACCTAAGGCTGTTTCCCCAGCGCCTTCTGCTACGGATGTCCCCACTCCCTCCACTTCCGCTGTTGCTACCGCAGTTGATACTGTCATTGCCACTGCAGTCGCTGATGTCCCGAAATCCCTTCCGAAAGCTTCTTTGCCTCCCCTACCTCAACCCCACGACTACCTTGACCATCTCTCCGCCGACACCTTAACGGACCTATGATTCCGTTTTAGCCTCGCCTGCATTGCCTCCATCCCTGACAATGATATCAAGGTGTTTTATGCCAAACACACCCACACCTCGGAGGATATGATCGTCTGGAATCTGGACCACGGCTTTTTTACGCCTGCTCACATTTCGGACGTTCCCTTCGCTGTCTCCTCCAGAAAGGTCCATGATGCACAGGTTCCCTCCCCTGCTGAGGCTCGGTCCGCCTCTCCTGCAGCTGCCATCCCTGTTGTTGACCTCTCTGGTCAAAGTGGCTCTACTGCTCCGGAAGCCTCTAATGCTCCGGATGCCCCCTCTGCTGTCACGTCCCCGAATTCCAGGGAACCTGGAACCGGGTACATGACTTCCCCTTGCCCGCACCCGAAAGGTCAAGGGGTTGGTGACTAGCACCAAAAGAGATTACACCGCGGGTGCTGTCTCACATATGCAACCCTGTACAGTCATACATCAAGGGTAATCCTGTACTTTCCCATATATCATCATGCATACAAAGAATCAAACAGTCATACAGACATCACATCATACAGTATGCAAATACAACTGTCCACGGACCCATGTCCGGGATATCACATAAAACAATACAGAATATAACTGTATCATACATCAGAGTAGGGGGCGTCCTCCTGGAAGAAAGTCCTCCACTAGTCTCGGGTCACACCTGAAAAGGGTAAACAACAAGTAGGGGTGAGCGACAAGCTCAGTAGGTGACCCTAACACTCCACATCATGCAACACATATAAGTCTATACCATATGCTTAGTGCACTCATGCACCGTGTAGTGTGCACAATCATCAGGACTCAGCCTGCAACAAACATCAGGACAACTTGTCCACGATCCTCCATGGGATCCTAGCTCAGGGCACTCAGCCCTAGCTCCACGAGCTCAACGGCTCAACTCAGGCCTTAGCCTGTCCACAGCGCAATATGCCCGGCCACAGTCGCCACACAGGCTTGCCATCGATGCATATGCCTGCCACGTCAACCACATAGCACCATCGGTGCATCACGGTGAGAACCCAAACAAGTCACGGAGTCCATGCCCCAATACCTCACACCAACATACTAACATTAGTATGGCATGTCATTTTCAATATTCCTTTAAACCGTAGCCAGTATTCACAAGTAAGTCTTTAATCCTTGATTTATGAAGGAAGTACCCATAGCAGCTATTTTCTTGAAATCAAAAGTCCCGGCATTGGGTTCCCATAGCATAAATAAGATAATCTGATTTTTGGGGGTTTTTCTGAGATGTCTAACCCCACTTTCCAAAAATTCACCACTACGAACTTTTAGGTTTTTCCGAGATTTTACACTAAAACCCAATTTTCACATTTTGAAATAGTGGGAATTAATTTTTCTAGTATTTTTCTTTGAATCCAAATGGGGGGTATTTCGTTATTTACATAGTAACTTAAGTAGATACTTGTATAGGTTACTTTGTAAATAGGTCCAGTCAAACTGTATTTCGAATCTGCCAGTGAAACTACATTTTCGAATCTGCCTTTACTGTATTTCGAATCTATATTTTCGAATCTCTTTTCGGACTGCCTTCGACTCTCGAACTAACACTCGAACTACCTTCGAAAACTACCTTCGAAGTACCCATGAACTGCCTTCGAAACTCCCTTCAAAGTACCTTCGAACCTTCGAAACGATACTCGAAAATTTCACATTCGACACTCGAAATTACACTACATCGAACCTACCTTCGAACCTTCGAAACTGCACATTCGAAATTTCTAATTTCCAGTCGATCTCATCGGCTGTTCTCTACCCAGTTCACGACGATTCATCGTTCATCATCGTTTTTCACCTGTTTCTCGTCTGGATTCAACCCGAAACCTCCGGACCTTTCGGAATCTCATAAAACTCATACCTAATACTATATATTAGGTTTTAAATCACGTCTTACCCCTCAGAACGCATTTTAAATACAAGTTTCAACCCAAAATTGGTTTTTCCCCAAATTCTAGGGTTCAACACGAATTTGCATGATTTCATCAAATTCTTACATGTTAATCCAAAAAAACAGCAAGAAAAGGGTGAAGAATCAGTGGAACACCTACCTGGAATGATTCTTAATGCTTGAACGAGCTCAAAACGCCCCAAATCGCCAAGGCCTCCAAGCTTCCTTCTCTCTTTCTCTCTCTAAGCTCTCCAACTGAGATGCGAAATGCTAAAACGTAACGTGGAAGCTCTCTTTTCCCTATTTATATTTTTGCAGTCAATCGACCTAGTTAACCATTGACCCAGTCAATAATTAACCTCCAAGGTCCCGAACTCCAAATTGAGTCAAACTACAGTCAAAACGCTCGAAATGACGAGCACAATACTACACAGATATTAGTACACCCAAATGACCGCTCAAACACAAAGTCAAACCAATAGACCCCGAAAAGTCAACAATCGGGTCAAACGGGGCCCCGACTCGGAATCGGGCCCAAGTACAGTCAAAATGCTCACATTGATGGCTACACTACCGTCCTGATAGTTACATTCCCATAGAATGACTATCTCTCAAGACTACCCAAATACGAGTCTTTACATCTGCTGCTACTACTGATGTCCCCTCCACTCCTGCTGACTCCTCTGCCCAGCGCACACCTGCACCTATTCCTGCCGGGGAGTCCTCCAAAGCTCCGGAGTTGGTGCTTGGACGTGCCTCTTTTGGCACGGTTCACTCCGATGTTGTGTTGTCTGCTCAGCTGGACCATCATGCCCAAGCCTAAACCGCCCAAATTTCCGCCATTGCCGCTAAGGTTGATGCTCTCGGTGCCTAACTCCTCTCCGCCTTAACTCTTGATGAATCTTGTTGCCTCGTTCGTCCATTCCTTGTCTACCTCTTTTGTGGATTTGGCCCACACGATGGCTCGTCCTCCTCCCGTACCTCGCCGATCTGCCCAACCGGGGGAGAGAGTGTCATATGATCCTCCTGCACCTTCCCCAGCTCGTGCTGAAAAGCGGGCTGCATCCTCACTGCTTCCAGGAGTTACCATCCCTAAATGCAGCCGCTTCTCTCAGCCCAGCTCTTCTAGTGTAGCTCCTCCTTTGACCTCTCCATCTGCAGTGGCTAACACCTTCCTCCCATCATACGTGGATCTTGATCCTCTTGATGAGGATGGAAGTGTTTTTAATGCTATGGCCAAGTATGTCGCGTCAAATGCTAAGCGAAGATGTTTATCCAAGTTGTACCCCTTCTCTCCTCAAGACATAAGGACTATTCATTCTGAGACGGGTCTACTCACCACAAAAGACATAGACAACTTCTCTCGGGCAGTTAAGATGGAGATGAGGCTGTTTTCGTCCCTATACAAGGACAGACACATGTTTGATATCTTGCTTTGTTGGAATGAAAGGTATCTTCCAGATATAGCCGATATTCAAACCTTCATTAACGGAACTACTGAGGATAGCACTCCCTGAAAGACTCTTCAATTTGTCCTCATTCCATACCAGGTCATGACACCGCACTTCATGCTGGTTGTCTTTATGATTCCGTCCAAGCAGCTGATCCTAATTGATTCTCATCAAATTATGGAGCATAATGTTAGAAGGAATCAATTTGAGCCACTGCGTATTCATCTGATAGAAGCCGTAAAGCAATCAGGGCTTTATGAAGAAAGGGGCCTGACTCTGTTGGGTCCAACTGAAAAGCTGAAGGCGACGATCCAGGGCAAAAAGCTAGTGCCACAACAGTCCGATGGAGATAGTTGCGAAGCCTTTGTCTGTTTCTTCATCAAATCTATTGTCAAGGTGGATAAAAACCTGGAACAGCATCCAAGCCTACACAATGGAGCTAAGAGAGAAGGCTGCAACGATGATCTTCAAGTATAGTAAGCCTTATGTACCTTAATGAAAATTTTGTATAAAGGCTAAATTGTACTTTGTTGCTAGTTAATGAAAATGGAGGTGATTTCTATTATGTATGTTATCTTTTTGCGTTGCTTACCAAATCAGATTACAAAGGGTTTGGGCATATCAATAATTGGGGGAGATTGTTGGATCAAGCCAGAATTTGGATAATGCTGATAAAGCCCTATGTAACTTGATTTGAGACCTTTGTTGTTTTGTCTTAAGTCATTGCAGAAGATATGATCTTAATCCGGATGTACACTCATGAAAGCAAAGCTAAGGATAGGATACATAATCCTGATCCAGGTGAGGATGAGTGTCGTCAAACACTTGGTATATAACTAAGTCTTTACTTCATACAAAATAAGGATCATTCGTGGGGACTAAGAACTTAAAAGCTACGGACTAAGAAATCCGCACCTAATACTTCAAACGGACTAAGTCAAATAGATGCGGAGTAAGAATCTTAGTTTACAAAGTCGCATGGAGTAAGAGAGTCGTCACGGAGTTAAAAAGTAAGTCTTCCACTCAACCGGACTAAAGTAAAGAAGACACGGAGTAAGGAATCCAAGTCTTCCATACATGCGGAGTAAGGAAGTACTTCTACGGAATAAGGACTTGAGTCTTTATTCGCACGGAGTAAGAAAAGTAGATGCGGAGCAAGGAATCCGAACCATTCACTCATGCAGAATAAGGATGTGCTGATACGGAGTAAGCCATCTGTTCCTTTAACTCATGCGGAGTAAGGAAGCACTGATGCAGAGTAAGCACTCCGACCTTCTCTTTCATACAGAGTAAGAAAGCGCTTACACGGAATAAGGATTCCAGTACCAAATTGATACGGAGTAAGCAATCAGTACTACAGAGTAAGGATCTGAGCTTTGTTTAGCATGGAGTAAGGAACCTTACACCGGATTCAAGAAGACACTACTTCAACTTATCTCTTCGTATTCAAAGTCACCCGCTCGCTGCTTCTCGATGTAAGATAAACTTGTTGAAAACCTAAAACATCTTACATGTGGATCATCCGGATATATGGACACAACTTTAACTACACTTGGGAACTTACAAAGACTCTTATGCGTTACAAACCCAAGATCTTGAAGACCACATCCACAGCAATTGAGGCAGAGAGATTTCTGGGAGACAGTAAATGTGCACATTGTCCGGAACAACAAGTTCCAAGGTTGTCTCTTGTGGATGTCGCTATAAATAGCAACACTTGTACACTTTATTAATATATATAAGTGAACGAGTAATAGAGTTGTGAATGTACCAAAGCTCATAAAGATCATAGAGGCTAGCGTGTGAGTACATTGTAAATAAAGTGTTAAAGAGTAGTCAAGTAGGTCTAAAAGCTTTCAAGTTTTAGTTTGCTTCCATTTTGTTGTACTTATCATACTGATAATAAAACAAAATACTTCCACTATCTGGTTATCTTCCGTATTGATTCTATCTCTTAGCCAGATAAGTGTTATGTCAAAGAGTGAGAAAAGAGTTTCGATAAGAGCCTATTCACCCCCCTCTTGTCTCCAAGGGACCAACAACAATATTGAAAGTTCAATCATACACTTTTGTTCAAACAGATCCAATACAATCATCTAGTCTACTCTCAATGTTGTTTATCCACTATCAACCACTATCTTAGAACATTCCAAATGAAGTCAATCTTTCCATATTGACATCCATAGGAATATTCACATCGTATCTGAGGTCTGTCCCAACTAGAGCATTAACTCTCATCTCAGATTTGTTAGATAGTTAATAATCACTACTATACGATATTGTCTTCTTCTCCATTAATATCCATAGCATAGTCATCTCTAGAATTCATTCATCAGCTTGCAGTCTTAGCTTCTGCGAAAATAGTCTATTCAACCCCCCCTCTAGACACATTTTGGAACCTACACAATTGTCATATAATTTATAGAAAAATGAGTCGACGAACGTGAGTCCGTTTGAGCTTGCTATGGGACAACAACCGATGACGCCAACTTCCTCCACCATTGGCTATACAGGAAGAAGTCCTGTGGCGTACAAGTTTGCAAAGGGATAACATGAACAAACTAATCTTTCCAAAACTTACTTGCATGAAGCAGTTAAGAAGATGAAGAAGTTTGCGGATCAGAATTGGCGGTTTGTCGAGTTAGAGGAAGGTGACATGGTGATGTTAAAAAACCTTCCATGCCAAACTAGGACACTCAAGAAGTTACACAAAAGTTTTGGTGCCCCAGTATGAAAGACCTTTTTAGGTACTCAAACAAGTAGGAAAGGTATCGTACAAGCTAGAACTCCTAGCATATCTACAGAGACATCTGGTATTTCATGTGAGACTACTCAAACCCTATCATGATGATGAAGATACTAGTAGGCAACAAGCGGTGAGAGCCTCAATTATAATTGATAAGAGTCACGACAAAGATATCAAGATGATACATTCTCGGAGAGTCGTGCCAACAAGAGGTGTAGTACCAGGTTATGTGGAGTACTACATAAAATGAAAGGACAGACTCGATGAGGAGGCAAGTTGGGAAAAGGAAGAAGACTTGCGGCAATTCCCCGAAGAGATCAAGGCATATAATGCAAGTGTCTCATCGAGGGTACTACGAAGTTAAGTGGGAGAGAATGTCACACTTGTAAAATTTTATACCACACTTGTAGTGTGGGGACTTGTATACTATCATACATAATGTTTCCTGGTGGCAGTTAAAGCATAGATATGTCATTAAAGACCTTGTAATAGATTAGATGTCTCCTAATACGTGAGAGGCAGAGTGAGGCCATCGTATATGTCATATCACTTTATGTCTTCTAGCGACGAAGATCAAATAGTGCTAATATCTATATGTAGAGCAAGACTCTATAGGATATTTTCAATACTGTAAAGCTTTTCTTACATCAACACAAGAGATCATATTTCTCAAGAAGTTTCCTTGTGTCTTTTCTATTGTGTGTGCGATTGTTTATAAGTTTCAGGATCGAAAGAGACGATCTGATTGAAAATCGAGGATTGAATGAGTCGATCTGATTGAAGATAGATTGAACATAATAGATTGTGATGCAAGAAAAACTAGGTACCACATGAGTGATATGCTGAGAATAAACCCGGTCCTCAAACGGGATAAACTAGGTCCCGTGACACTCATATATACTGGACTCTAACGGGATAAAATATGTTTGCCCCGTCCTCAATGCCGGTTCCTTTTTCGTCCCGATAAATTCAAAAAGAAATTTGCCCCATTCGAGGCGGATTCTACTAAACAATTACCACCCGTAACCGTAAACGAAATGTTTTAAATTGCGTTTTTAGTAGAAAAAAAGTCAATGCGTAACCCAAACGCGCCGTGAGAAATGGACATGACTGGACAGGAGTAAAGGTTCTGCAGCAATCTCGCCTTCGTTTGATAAAACCCCGTTTCCGAAAAGCAAGGAATATTTGGCAAGACATTAATTGAGCTTTAGCAGGAGGTAGGGAGGTAGGCAGGCAGGCAGAGCAAGAGGAGGGAGTAGGGGTATCGATGGCGGTGAGAATAAACCATCTTCTTCCTCTTCCTACGAGAAGGCCCTCCTCCTTTGCGTTTTATCGTCATCGTCCTCTTCGGAGGATGTTCTGTCGGTGCACCGCAGCTACCTCCAAGACCAGCTCCGAAGGCAGCGACGACGATGTGTTTGCCGTGACTTCGCCCGGCAAGAGCCAAGTTGATTACCTCGGCGAAAGCACCAAAGGCGATTTGAATCTCCGCATGGACCATCTAGAGGCTTTGTCGTGGGGTAATAGCATAACCAACCAACCAACCAACCGCACCAATTGACCTCCGGGTCTTTGTTCTTTATGCGTGTAACTTTTTTTTTTCTTTTAAAAAAGAAATTCTTTCTGCTTCCCACTATGTTTAATCATCTCCCTAATTTCTCACTCCCACTCACCACTCAGTTTATCACCATTGCTGTTAACCTGTTACTTCTGTTATTTAATTAGGTATTGATGGCCCCGAGACCTTAGAGGGTCCAATCGAGGAGGTCGCCAGAATGGAAGCTCAAGAAGCTGAGCATTTGCTTGCCGACCTGGGAATTCCGGTCTCCTGATATCCCTATTTCCTCATCAGTCCTATGTTAATATTATTTTCACTAATTAATCACTCTCATATTCGGCTGCTTATTTGATTGGTTTCTTGTGTTCAGTCACTACAGTAATACAATAATACAGTGTCCCAAAAAGGCCCGACATCTATCATATTAATTGCAGTCGCAACCTCCAAATAATGTGTACATCACATGCAAACCCTATCAAACTTTGGATTATTCATCAGTGTCTTGCCCAAGTTGTAGTTGTAGGTACCTTTATATGCACTGCGAGTGTTATATTATAACGATGCCCCTTATCACGGCTTTCCATTTTTTTTTCATGAGGAGAAAAGCCTTATCTTATTTTTGAAGCACTGCAGTGCTTTCCAATTTCTTTTCCTAGGATGGCTTTTTTTTCCCCTTATTTTTTTCTTTTTCCTTTTAAATTAACCGCTTTTCTTTTGTCAGACCCGGAGACCCCTTCATCAATTTCATAACATGTTATGATGATGTGCAGGGCCCATTCTCATCCAGGCAATCATCTCGTGGCATATTTTGTAGCCGCACATTGAATCTGCGGTCAATCAGTGCCATTGGATATGATATGGACTACACCTTAATGCATTATAATGTGATGGTATTGGCCACTTCTGATATTGTGATTCGATTTGATGACGCCAATTTTGAATTAATTTTGTTCTGTGTTTCTGCCTTTGGATTTCTGAAATAAATTGTTCATTCTGTTTCTTCTATTTATTTAGTCGTTTTCTGCGTTCAGTGCGTTTTATGGAAGTATAATGGACCTAATTTTGTTTATTTGCCTATGTCAAATTTCTGTTGACGGCACATCTGATAATGTGGTGTAACTTTGTGTTAGCCCCATAACAATTCTAAAATGAGTGCTCCTAATCATGCTGTTGGGATAATATCCCTGTGGGTATCTTCTGCAGGCTTGGGAAGGTAGAGCTTATGATTACTGTATGGACAATCTGAGCAAGATGGATTTCCCTGTGGATGGGCTTGCATTTGACCCAAATTTGGTATTTGCTTGAAGTCATCATACTTCCTAACATTTTCGAATGTGCGGATTTCCTCCTCTTTCTATTTTCTTTTTTTAACTCATTGTTCCATTCATCTTCTTAGGTTATTAGAGGCCTTGTTATAGACAAAGAGAAAGGAAATTTAGTCAAGGCTGATCGTTTTGGTTATATAAAGAGGGCTATGCATGGAACAAGAATGCTGTCTACTCGAGCTGTGAGGTGTGGCCTGAAATTAATTGATGTACTGATCTGCTGAAATTTGACTTTTAAAATGGTTCATGCTCACATACATCTTTCTCTTTCTCTTTTTTTTTTTTTTTCGTAAAGGACCCTAGTTATTACATCTCCATATCCTAGGGAAAAGTATTGAGTAATAAAAGGCCTTGTGTGTGTTTTGACCTCACGCACTTTTTTCTTCTTTTGCGTCGGGAAAGGTGTGGGGGAGGGGGGTGGTTTGGTGTGGGACAACAACCTGGTTAATATTTTTACAGTGAATCTTAAATTTCTGTGCATGAAAGTGAGATATATGGGAGAGAGCTTGTGGATCTACGGAAGGAGAATCGATGGGAATTCCTCAACACACTTTTTTCTGTTTCAGAGGCAGTGGCTTATGTGCAGGTAGCCTGTAACTGCATTACAGCATGCCATTCTTATTGACTGTGCAGAAAACAGTTTATTGTTGGGTAACTTTTTCCATATATACATTGAACTTGTCTTTGTGTTTTTATCAATGCTTCTTCATTGCTGCATGCTGAAACTTTTCCACTTGTAATTAATATATATTCTGTTTCCTAAATATTCCTTAATCTTCTGTCTAATCTTTTCCTAAGTAGCATGCTCAATGTTGTTGGTGCAAATAACTGATTGGATGAGAGCATAATTCATGATTTGCTTCATTTCCATATGGCTTTCAGATGGTTGACAGATTAGATGAAGGTGTCATACCTGCAGAACTTGGTCCACTTGATTATAAAGGACTTTACAAGGCAATAATTGCAGAATTTTCTTTGGAATTTCATTTGAGATATTTTTTGCTAACCCTTGACATGGCTTTCAGGCTGTTGGAAAGGCCCTCTTTAGGGCTCATGTGGAAGGCCAGCTTAAGGTAAACTTTTGGCAATCAGCATATTTTTTTTCCTGTTGCCTATTCTTTTGGCACACAAATGTCAACTAATTGATGCAATGGACAGAGTGAAATAATGTCTAAGCCTGAACTTTTTGTTGAGCCTGATCCGGAGCTGCCTCTGGCACTTCTGGATCAAAAAGAGGTATTACTTCAAACTTGTCATCTTTGTTAACCATGAGGTCTCTTATTCAGTAGTGCATTCTATTGGATCAGGCTGGGAAAAGACTCCTGCTTATTACCAATTCAGATTATCACTACACAGACAAAATGATGCAGCATTCATTTAACAGATTCCTCCCAAATGATATGGGTTGGCGAGATTTATTTGATATGGTTGGTAGCTTTTAACTCATTAATTAATTATATCATATCCTAATGGCTACTTATTCTTCACATTCTTGTCTGTTAAACTTTTTTATTTATATAACTAAAAGAAGATTTTTATTAAGAAAGGCACCAAGCCGGTGTCACAATTAAACAAGAAACCTTAAAACAGAGGGAGATCAATGACCCCCTCAGAACAAGGTAGATTACAGCAAGAAGATATATAAGATCAAGGACCAAAGCTCTCTTTACACTTTTTGAAGCCCACTTTCGAGGCCCTAAAAAATCTGGAGTTTCTGTTCCCATGATCCTAAAAACCATCATTGGTAGCATAATAATGAGATCTCTTGCCCCCCTTTGCGCTTTCACCCCTCCCCAAGCCTCCAGCCCAAAACCCACTCTCTCCTGCTGCACCCACACAGGTCCCTGCCATGCACACTCAAGGTCCCAAAGGTGGTGCGTCTAGCAACAATAGAACAAGAGATGGTCAACCCATTGTATATTAAACTATTTAAGGTAGTTTTGAGCCATATGATTATGATGCAGAAACAATTATTGCACGATGTTTCTGAATTGCTACTTCCTTTGTGCAATTCATTCCTTAAATAGTTGATTAAAAATCAAAATTTCTTTCATTGATTTGCAATGCTTTGTCTACTCTCTCTCTCTTCGGTCAAAGTGACCTATTATTAAAATGCTTGGTTTGCAGTATGAAGGTAGGTTAGGTGTGATTGTTGATTTGAACTCACTTGTCTAACACTCAAAGATAATAAAGTATGGAACTCAAACTCAACAGTTTTGTGAAGCAAGCTTGATTCTTAAGGTTTTTTTCCATGTTTTTCTCCTGGATGGGTTTTAGATGTTAAATCGTTGTCTCGTTGTTTGTGATTGTTTGATTTTTCTTTTTATAACTAGTTCTTAGTGCATTAATTTGTTGTTGTTGTTGATTTAGGTTATAGTCTCTGCAAGGAAGCCTGAGTTCTTTCAGATGTCACACCCAATGTATGAGGTGGTGACTGGTGAAGGTCTAATGCGTCCCTGCTTCAAAGCTTGTACAGGTGATCTGTGTTCAACACTTTTGTGTGCTAACTTAGAAAAAAGGATAGTAATTTAATTGAATGACTTTCCCGTGAATGAAGTAGAGATCCTGCATTTATAACCATGAGAATGTACAAGGGAACAAAGAATAGGGAATCCATGATTGACTCAATCATGGATTATATATAATCCATTATAGATACTTACGGTTTATATACAATCATTCACAAATATAATATTCCTATGTCTAAATATTTCTATATTTCAACACTACCTTAAGATGGGGTGAATACATTCGGTAAACGAAACTTGGCAATAGACAATTAAAGCATGGATGGACCCAGCAAATTTATTGTCACATAACAGAGAAGTCAATTTAGGTTCTTTAAATTCCAATTCTTCCAAAATAGAACGAAGTCAAAGAATCTCACAAGTGCCCTGTGCCTTATTCAATCTTAGCATAGGATCGAGAAACAACTGCCTGCCTACTTATTCGTTTTCCATGAAATTAGATATCACCATAGAAAGTAGAGAAGCCTGAGGTAGAACGTCAATCTATTTTAGATCTTGGATGGTCAGCAAATATAGCAAGAGAGGCCAACTTGAGGACTAGTTGTGAAAAATAACCCAAAACTAGGAGATGTCTTCAAATATCTCAAAATATGATTTACAACATGAAGATGGCCTTAACGAGGAGCCTATATAAACTGACTAACAACACTAACGACAAATGTCAAATTAGGTCTAGTGTTAGTCAAATAAATGAGATGTCCCACAAGACGTTAATACATACTAAGATCCTTTAATAAATCACCAAATTTCATTGTGAGTTTGATGTTTGGATCCATAGGAGTTATAGAAAGTTTACACCCTAGCATAATTGTATCCTTAAGTAAGTCAAGTGTGTATTTCCTTTGTGATAAAGAAATCCTTTGCCGTGAGCAAGCTACCTCAATCCTTAAACAATATTTAAGAGTATCTAGGTCCTTAATATTAAAAGCTTGCTCCAAGTCCTTCTTGACTTAAGTGATGCCAATAGCGTCATCTCTTGTGAGAAGAATGTCGTTAGAATAATGTCATTCACATAAACTAATAAGATAATGCACTAGACCACAAAATTATGATGAATAAAGTGGGATCAGAATGACATTGAACAAAGGACCCTCGAACTTTTGAGCACCTCTAGTGCAAGGTCCCTCGAACTTTTGAGTTTCACACTAGTGTTCCTTTTTAGGCAGTAAAGCTGTCAAAGTTCTTTTTTCTTCCATCTACTTTAAATCTATTGTCATGATTCTATAATTAATAACTATCTTACTGATACTTTTTAACCAAGAAATGTCCAAAACTATATCAACTCCCTCCATCTTCAACACATGCAAGTTAGTAGATCCATACTCCTTGTATGTTTAGCTTTACATCCCGAACTACCTCCCCACAATGTAATTTTTCTCCACTAGCTATTTGCACAACAAAAGGTTCTAGGGTAGACACTTTTAGTCTAATAACCTTTTCTATGATATCAGTATTGATGAAATTGTGGGTAGAACCATAATCTACAAGCATTGAAACTTTATGAGTTCCAATCCACGTTATGAGCCTCATAGTAGCTGGCTTCAAGCCCCTGTTATGACATCAAGAGATAATTTAGCGTCGCATGGATCTTTTCCCTTAGACTACTATCGCGTGGGCTTCAACATTGATCCTTCCTTGAGTTGGGATCATGATGCAGTGCTACTTGGGGAGAATAAGTTGGGTGGATATTCTGTTCTGCCTATGGTAGCCGCTGATCCACTTGTTGATGCTCTCTATGGGGAGCCTTGTTCTCTATGAACACACAGAGCCATTGAAACGGTGTTAGGGGTGAGTTGCGAGGGATTTGACCTCGCTACTTTTGATTTGTTGCGGGATATTGAAACTAGGCATGAAGCCTAGAAGGCTTTTGCCTCATCTTCTCGGACGTCCGCGTGCACGTGGTCTAAAGGTATGTGGGAGCTTAAAAGGCTTGCCTCTTCGATTAATTATGATGTCGGAATTTCTCGAACTTCTAGGTTGAGTTAGTCGGATGGTTTGGCTCTTAGGGGGATCCTTTCCTTTGCCTATTTTTAGGCTTTGTATTGGGCCTATTGTGGTTTAATTGTTATATATGTTTGTGCCTTTTTTATTGGGTAAGACAATCCTCTGCCTAATTAACTTGTACTTTTTCATTATCTTTAATTCAATGTTTCTTTACTTATAATTAGAAAGAATCTTCAATCAATTAGTTGTCATATATCTTGTAATCAATTAGTTAATTGTTATATATTTTGTAATTAGGAAGTTTTTTACATAGGTTTATTTTCTAGGTTAGGTCATCACAATTTTGTATTTATATGTGTATATAATCTTTCATTTGATATGAATAATAAGAAAGATTGTATTTTTCTCTCTTATTTTCTACTTCGTATCAAAGCCTAACCTTAATTACCTAATTAGAAGAAGCTGCCGCCGTCACCCCTTGCAAGAGCACTACTGTTGCGCTGCCGCCTGTCACCATCTGATGTGTTGCTGTTCTTTTTCGTGCCTAAGCAAGTGCATCGTCGCTGCTCAAACAAATGTCGCGCCAAGGTTTCTTAGATTTCTTGGATACCTGTTAAATCTATTCAGATTGCTAATGAGACTTCTATGCCTATTAGTGGGGCTAAAGTTGTCTCACTTTCACCTACTTTTTTCTTGTCATTAGTTTTACTTGCCCCTAATCTCTCTAATAACCTTCTTTTCATTAGTTAAATTACCAAACATTTTAATTGTTCTGTAACCTTTTATTCTACTCATTGTGTGTTTCAGGACAATCTCAAGAAGATGATGATTGACATTGGTAGAGAGAGGAGATTTGCACTATTGGGAGGACTCGTGAGCATTGAAATCTAAGTCTAGACAGAGATTCCAAGTAAGGTATGAAATACTTGACAAAAAACAATTTCTTTTATGGCATTATCGCTTAGGATACTCTTATTTTGTCACTCTCGAACGATTATTTTCTCAATTATTCAAAAATATTCCTATTTCTAGTTTAAAATGTGAATAATGTATTTATGCTAAAAATTATCGTATTCCATTTAAAATCAATGTCAATAAAAGTTTTATTCCTTTTTTTTGTGTCCATTACGATGTTTGAGGTTCTTTTTCTACTCCTTTTGCTTTAGGACATAGATATTTTGTGTCTTTTATTGATGACCATACTAGGGTAAGTTGGATATATTTGATGAAATCTGAAAGTGATGTTATTCATGCCATTCTTTAATTCTATCATATGATTCTTACCAGTTTCAAACTCCCATTCAAGTGTTTCATTCTAACAATGATCATGAGTTTGTAAATTAATCTTTGACTAACTTTTTTAGACAACATGTGTTTACACCCCATAACAAAATGGTGTCACAAAACGGGAGGTGTCTTTTTTACAGGCTCGTGTGGCTTCCTTGCATTGGGAGGTGTCTTTTTTGCGTCCGGCCCAAGATTGGGAGTTGGAATCCTTTTCCTCCTTTGCTCTTTTGTATTCCAGTCGCCCCTCCCAGACCACTCTGGACTGGTTGTGCTGGCGTTATGCTCCGACGGTTGGCTTTAGTGTACGGTCCTTATATTCTTTCGTTACCCCGGCCGCCCCTCCTTGCTTTCCGTGGAGGTTGGTCTGGAAGGTTCCGGTCCCTCCTCGGGTGAGCTTCTTTGTTTGGTCTGCAGTGCTTGGGAGGATCCTTACGGCGGACAATTTGCGTTGTCGTGGTATGGTGGTGGTTAGCCGTTGTTTCTTATGTCAGGCAGACACTGAATCTATTGATCACATTTTTCTTCATTGTCCGTTTGCCCGGAGCTTTGGGACATGTTTCTTGGTTTGTTTGGCCTTCCTTGGGTGATGCCTCGCAGTGTGGTTGACTTATTTTTTTGCTAGGCTGGTTGTGTGGGTCGCCGGTCAACACTTTGGCGTGTTATTTCTCATTGTATCTTGTGGTGTCTTTGGCGCGAGTGAAATGCTAGGCTGTTTGAAAATCGCGTGCTTTGCGTGGTGGAGCTTAAAGCCTGTGTCTTGCGTTCTCTTCTTGGGTGGCTCTCTGCCTCAGGTTCCGGTTTTTCTTGTATTGTGGATGTTATTGATGGGTGTTCCTTTTGAGCTGGGTGTTGCTCGTTTGTTGTTTTTTATTCTTTTGTTAATTTTCTCTTAGTACACTTCTTGTGTACTTTGTGTTTAATAAAGTTTCTTATTACTTATCAACAAAAAAAAGGTGTCACAGAACGTTAAAATTGACATCTCCTTGAGGTGGCTCGGGCTTTATGCTTTATTATGAAAGTTCCTAAACGTTTTTGGGCAGATGCCGTCATTACTGCTGTTTATCTTATCAATCGAATGTCTGCTCATATAATTGACTATCAAACTCCTTTGAGGATGTTGTCTCGCTTCTCCCATTGATGAGCCACCCATGTGCACTTAGCATCGCTACGTGCAAATCATCACCACGTGCAGATCATCGCTACGTGCAGATTCTATTGCTATGTGCAGATTTCATCACCACGTGCATTGTCATATGCATGTGCCGTGTTGCTCAAGATTACTTCTACTGCCAGAACTCTTCTTTTATTTAGTTGTCTTATCATATTAAAAGTTTTTTTTATTATTATTTTTATTTAATTTGTATTAGGTATTTTACTCTAATTTCTTAATTGTATTAAGTTTTTAATTCTTAGTTATTTTCCTATAAATAGGCCTTCTATTCGGATGTAATAAATTTAAAGAGTGATTTTGTCAATTATAAACTCTCAATTAGAGGTTTATACTTATTTTCGACATTTTCAGTTAATTACTTGAATTGTTTCGGCTAGAGTTTGAGTATTCAGTTATTTTTCTTTAGATTGTTGTTGGATCTTAATCAAGGTCTTCAATACATTCTTAGCCATTCCAACCTATCAAACATAAATTAAAATGTTCGTAATTCAATTGCAATTATTTTCGTCACTTTTACAGACAATTACTTAAAATCAACAATATTAATTGTCAAGTTTGTTAACCGATTAAATTAAAGACATAAAATTTAATTAAATAATTTAAATTAAATTAAACTTACTTAGTAAGTTAAGGTTAAAGCCACAGACAATAGGTGGGACTGCGATTGAATTGAAGAGCGGGACTTAGGTGTGGTGACAGCGACTGTCTGGCGACGGCAATTGGCGATTGGCAGATGATGTCGATGCTGATCATGCGTGAATGAAATGATTGAAGAAGACAATGCATTAGCGTCAACATTGCTGGTGATGGCACTGTTGGCGATGACATTGCTTGCGATGGCAATTTTGCTGCAGGGAGAAGATTGAAAGAACCCTACACTATGGATACTTCGGCAATTCAGCTGTGTAAGATACATTGACGAAGGGCGTTTGATGTGTAGGTAAGAACTAACAAACATTTTTTTGCTACTCCTTCATAATTAAAAAAATCATCGCCTAGGCAACGCCTGGGCAATGATGGCACTTAGGCGCTCTCCCAAACAGCTGGGCAAGTGCCTTTCTCACTTTAAGCTAGGCATCATGGCGCCTAGTGATCTCTTAAGCGCCTAGGCGTACGCTTTGAAAACTATGGATGATGATAGAAAGAAAATTTTATTTTACCGTGGACAATAGAGGCGGCGTTGACAACAAATGCTCTGATACCATGATAAAAACAAATATCTTTTATTGATATATATTTTTCATACAATAATACAATGAATGATTACATATTTATATAGAAGGGGCAATCTATCTATAATAATGTATAATTAGGATATTATTCATAATCAATCATAACTAATTCCCACTAATTATTTAACTAAATATTGCAATCTTACTAATTACTTTATTATAATTTTCTAATTATTTTATTACAATAACAAGACTTCAAATTTGACTCTTCAAAACAATTAAAATGTACTTTTTGTTATTTTAGTATTTTATTTTTTTTAACACACTTTTTAGCCTTTTTTACTTTAACAAATAACTTTTATTATTTGATTAAAATATTATTTGTTAAATATTTGTTTATTATCTAAAAAGGAAAAAAATGAGTGAAATTAAAAAAGAAAAAGAGAGAAGTAAAATATAATTATTTAAAAAATAGAGGATTTGAATGAATACTATTTATAACGTTAATTTTTTTGTTAAAATAAAGAAACTAAAAAAATGAGATTTTAAAGCATTTTTTGTTAAATTAGATTTTCAAATTTTTTTTAAAAATTAAACAGGTTGTAGTGGGTTCTATAAGATGATAAATGGCAGTGGAAAAACTGGAAAAGGTGGGACAAATTGGTGGATCTCCAAAATAGATTAAAATTATCTTTTAATGTTGTTTATCCTATTTCTGATTTCATCTCTTTTCATCATTTTTTTAAATCTCACCTTGCTTTGTCATTTAGTTGTTATTTATCTATTTTTAGTCATTTTTAGGAAGCTTTTGAAGAACTCAAATGGAAGTCTACCATGAAAGCCCTCTAAAAGAATTTCATTTGAAAATGGTTAAATTACTTTGAGATAAGACGATGATAGGATGCAAATGAGTGTTTACAGTAAAATATATGTCAGATGAGATGGTTGAAAGATACAATGTTAAATTAGTTGCTAAAGGTTACACTCATACATATAAAATCGACTATCAATAACACAATTGCTATTAAGATAAGTACTATTAGAGTTATACTTGGACTAGCCATTATGCTAGTTTAATGTGAAGAATGTCTTCATTCATGGTGATTTGATGAAAGAGGTGTATATGGTTCCTTTTCTAGGTTTTATATCAAAAGAAGCAGAAGTATGCAAGTAGAAGAAGACGTTATATAGTTTGAAACAGTCACCAAGAACTTAATTTGGTTGATCGAGCCATTCAATCCAAAAATATAGTTTTAAGCAAGCTTTTGTTGATCATACTCTGTTCTACACAAGAGGAGATGACACTATTACCTTGCTTCTCGTTTCTGTTGATGATATGATTGTTACATGTAATAATCAGAGTGAGATAGAAAAGCTTTAGTGTTATTTGATACATGAGTTTGAGATGAAAGAGTTATGAGATGTGAAATATTTTCTAGACATTGAAGTATATCATTCCAAGTAGGAAATTTTTCTCTCTCAACGGAAGTTTGTTATGGACCTCTTACATTGAAGTATACTGGTAACACGGCTTGCAAACCTACAAATACTTTTATTGAGGTGAATCATGATCTAACTATATATTCTAATCAGATTTCAACAAACTCGGAGAGATATCAAAGGTTAGTGGAAACATTGATTTATCTAATTTACACTAGACTTGACATTTTATACTCAGCTAGTGCTGTGAGTCAATTAATGCATAATCTGAGTGATCGACACATGAGTGTTGTGAACCGTTGGCATATTTGAAGTCTTTTCTATTCAAAAGTATTATGCTTTCTAAGCATGTACACTTAGACATTATGAGATAAATATGACTTTGTTGAATTAAATTGAACAAAAAGTTTACTTTCGGGTATGTGACTTTTGTAAGTGGTAATTTGGTGACATGGAGAAATAAGAAATAAAATGTAATTTCTTTATCTAGTGCAAAAGTTGAATATCGTGTTCTTTATCATGCTACTTAAAAGCTCACATGGCTATGTATCGTTTTGCAAGATCTTGGTTATGGCATTTATAAGCCGTTAATGCTTTTCTGTGATAACACAATTGCTATCAAGATAACTCATAATTTAGTATAGCATGATTGTACCGAACATATTGAACTGGATAAAACTTATATTAAAGATAATTTAAACTTTAGTGTAATGGAGATTTCTTCTATTAAGAGAACAAATCAATTAGCTGATACAATGATTTATGCAGTTTTTGGTGGTTTATTTCAAATGTCATTATCTAAATTGGACATGTGATATTTTTGTATCAATTTGAGAGGGAGAGTTGAAATGAGGTGTTTAATTGTTTATTTGGGTATATAGATATATTACCTAATTAGGGTTCTTTATTATTCAGGTCGCTCCTCAATTGTGTATTGTTTGTAATGTCTTACTATAATATGAAGAAAGAATTATTATTCTTATATTTTCTGCTTGATATGGTTGTGTTGCCTGAGTAGTTTGGAAGAAATTTCTGCTTTTTGTCATATTATTTGTCATCTTTATCATATATAAATAGAAATCTATTGAGGACATGCATTATAAAGGAGGCTAGTTATTATTTTTATGGCTAGTTGTCTATGTGATAGTTTGACTCTGATATTAAAAATCCTTGGAACTACATGCTTGCTCGACATAAGAAAATGATTGAGTTTGAAAGGACATGACGGCCTTTTTGATAGTTGATACCCTGAAAAGTTTCCATCTGTATATATAATAAGAAAAATATATAAATTTTCATTGCATTGTTCATCATGGTCTCAGAAATGTCTATTATAATTTTCGGTGGACTGCTATATGTTTCTTCCTTAATTTAGCTTTAAAATTTTCGGTTTTTACAATCTTTATGTAATAGGAAATAATTTTGTATGAAAAGTGAGGATTAAATTTTTACTATTCTTTCTTCTTTTTTAGGAGGCTTGTACTCAGGAGGGAGTGCTCAGATGGTTGAGAATTCCCTAAACATTCATGGAGATGAGATCTTGTACGTGGGTGACCACATTTACACAGATGTAAGCCAATCCAAAGTCCATCTGCGGTGGCGGACAGCATTGATTTGTCGAGAATTGGAAGAAGAGGTCAGCCTATAGAACTTTACACCCATTTGGTTAATGTTGTATCAGTTTCACAGTCTATATAAATTAAAAGTTTCATGGATCGAACTTCAGTATTGTATTACTTTTGTTTGCAACTTAATATTTGCTACTTTCTGATTTTCTTACAACACCTCATGCCATTTATTTATAAAATGCAGTATAACGCTCTGATATGTAGTCGTCATCATCGTGCCTTGCTGATAGATCTTATAAATCAGAAGGAGGTTGTTGGGGATCTCTTTAATCAACTTCGACTTGCTCTTCAAAGGCGAAGAAAGGGGCGTCCTGCTCAAGTAACGATTTCTACTGGGACCTGAGACATTGTTAAGATTGACTGTATTTTTGCCCTGTTTGCAATGACCATTTTACTCTGGAATTTCGTGGGTCAGCTCAACTTACTTGCTGCCTTTCCAGAGTATTTCTAGTTGTCTGCTAAATTATTTTTCTGTTTTCCACTCAAGCATGATATATTCTTTTATCAGTCTTGACCTTCTAAGATACATGGTTAGTGCATAATGTTAATGTTATAATATTTAGGATGTGAATCCGTGTGTGAATTTTGTTATTATTAGGTGATTCATGTTATTGTAGGCTTGTTCTTTCAGACCCTTGCTGCAACTAATTTGGATGATCAAGAACTGACGGAAAGCATGCAGAGACTACTTATTGTTATGCAAAGATTAGACCAGAAGATTGGTCCAAAGTTGGAAGCAGATGGAGAGCACTTCAACAAAAGGTATGACCAAAGTTCAAAAATACGTGAGGCGGGAATGGTACGGCCGAAAGCTGTACTGAAATAAGTGCGCCTCAGTATGATTGAGACGGGCGCTTTAACCTTAAAAAATAAATTTATGCTAAAAATATTAACATATTAAAAATAAAAAAATTTACATCTTTTATAGAAATATATTAGTCTTACAATAATAATAGTCTTACATTTTATGAAATCAAACTAAATATATGAAATGAAGTCTTACTTAAAAATGAAATTAAGTATTTATAGTTAATTTCAAATATTCAATAAAACAAAACAATTTAACATTTCGAATACACACTTTAATCTTCATTGAATAGAGTGTCATCTGTATCTAATGGTCACGGTTTGAAGTCGCGGTCGCGGACGTCGTGGTTGCGGACAATTTGTTGCATCTCGGGCGAGATACTACTTTAAGCATGAAATAATATTCAAAAACAAAATTTAAAATCATAGAAAAATCAGAAAAAATCAAATCATTATATTAGAACCATCAAACAAGCAAAATAAATGATTTGAATTGCATGTTATGACTTTAAACATAAAAAAAACGCTAGAGCATAGTTTTTTATTGAGAAATAAGCAAATTTTATTAGAAAAAGATTACACACAGAGTGCTCGAAGAGTAGAAATACACTAACAAGCTCAAAAGAACTTCACATTAACATCACAAATGAAAAAAAAAGTACATGCCTGAAGCAAATATTCACTCCCTCAAACGACAGAAACAATAAGAGAAAGATCGGTAGTAGACTGCTCCCGATCATCAAAGACATGCATTCCGCTCTCGTCAAAGACTTCAAAGAAGGCAATGAGAAATAGTCCGCTAAAGTACCGAATGTTGCCCCATGCCTCCTATCCAACACAAATAATTAATGTAGCATTAAAATAAATATATAATTATATTTTGCATGATTTATAATTTAGCATTTCAAATTGTCTTTCAAGTTCAACTTTTGTTTTATTTACTTGACAAAAGAATAGGTGAACATATACCTTTTTCTTTTTAATTATATGTGGAGTAACGGTAAGAATGAAATTCTCCTCCTCCTTCAGGTTCAAAGAAGAATGCGAAAGAGTGGCCTACACCTGTTTCTTGTAAAGAGTAGACACTAGAATTCTGTGGATATATTGGTTGGTTAGGTGGATAGTACATCTGTGTACCACTACCCCTTGAAATTGACCCATTGATGACATTTGATCAAGTTATCCATAACCACCACCACTACTACTGCCATAGGAATAAGATTTGCTACCATGGTAAGGATGTCTAATCCCGATCATAATAACTACTAGTTTTAGGATGGTAGTGGTGATGATGATCTCTATCACAATCTCGATGAACTCCACCAGAAGTAGTACCGCTACAACTACGAGATCTCTGCAATGGGGGTGATGAAAGTGGTGAGGATGATTGCTCATGTTCTAAATTCATGCGACCCATTTCAACATCAAGTGCAGAACCCATGGAAACTAGTTGACCGCCCAGTCTTTGGCGACTCCGCAAAACTTCCTCATATGCATAATCAGTTGAATCATTGTCTTGACTTGGATAGCTAGTTATTTGATCCCAATACCTCAAGTGGATCAGAGTGCTGCTTCAATAATCTTCTTGACCCATGATCTGCATCTTGTGTGGCAATGAAATCATCATTTTCTTTTTGCCATGTTTGAGTTTCAACCTGGGTTGATTCTAGATAACCACTACCACCACCACCACGACTATCATCCTCTTCACTTTCATCATAACCGATACCACTGCCACTATATTCATATCCACCACCACTAAAACCCTCACCTCCACCTCCACTATCATTGGATTCATTCCCACTTCCAGAATTTTTCTCTTCAGAATTTCCCACATAAATTCATTTTTCACGACTTGCTTGTGAATCCCTAATCGCTTGTGCTCGCCTGCTTGTGCCAATGTCCTTTCTATACTCATCATCCCCACTGAACTCTTGAATACGATTTTGTAATCATTGATCAGTAGGACTTAGCAATGGTTGTTCAGACTCTCGAATCCATTCATCCAATATGTCTTCATCATTAAAGATATGGTTCAGGACAATTGGATTGTAGTAGTTATTATCGTCATTTTTATTCAAGAGGTTTCTTACTTGAAGGCGCATATTATAGTGCACATACACCAGTTGCTCTAACTTTTTCATAACCAGTCGATTTCGAATTTTGGTATGGATTAAGGCAAATGTGCTCGAATTTCTTTCGCATCCCGATGAGGAACATGTTTGGCTAAGTACTTTAATTGTAATTTTCCTCAAATTTAGAGCAGATTTTTCATAATTATACCACCATTCAACTACAAATATAATTTGTGCACAATGTGTTAGTTTTTACATTTAAAAATCTCTATGAATTCAAAATAAAAAAAATATTACTCTCAATTATCTTATTTATTTCAAACCTGGAAGACAAGTAGTTCTTGATTGTTTGGTTAAAGTTTCTCCAAACTCTCCCCTTGCCTCTTTAAAGATTTTGACCTGCAATTAGAAAATCATTATTAAGTTTAAACAGATGTCTTAGTATTATTTCTCATTTTTTATAAATTACATTAATCATACTTACTTCATTTAGTGTCTTTGCTTGTATCGCCACATCAGGTTCAAGACGTTTAATTACAACTTTTAAACCCCTTCTAATCTCTTCATCCTCTTCAAAGTTATTGCTGTATTGACATGCCGGGTTTAAAAAGTATGATGTCATAATATAAGAAAATTAATAAATATGTGTTAATGTAAATATCTCTTAGAAATATATATATATATATATATAATTAAACTATTTAAATAAAATACTTGCTGCATGCAAGTCTGTGTGAAGCTAAGTTTCTCATCTTTGGTCAATAATTTGCCAATTTTTTTTCTAGAATTTGCAAGCCATTTTAATTACCAACTTTGTCCTATCCATGCAATCGTAGATGACAACCAAAGTTGGTTTTTTATTACTGTCAACAACTTTGAGGACCCTAATGAGTGACTCCATTATAGCACGAATAGTCTCAACTTGTTGCCAAAATTGTTCAGTAAGAATGATAATAGATATCTTTGTTCTCAACTCCCTTCTCTCACGGTTGTGTGAATATGATAGCTATTGCCACTCATGAAATGAAAACATCCTCTTTAAAGCTTGTTAATGTCTCAATAGCCTCTCAATAGCTATGTAGTCAGTGGCAAACCGTGTGATCCCCGGCGTAAGGAGTCCTCATTAGGTTAACAAGAGCATCGCTGTTATATATGAAGCTCGTGATCTTACAAGCATCATTGATCATAACTTTTACGTTATTCATTTTTCCAATATCCTCCAGTATCAAATCAATGCAGTGAGCGGCGCATGGAGACCAGAACAAGTGTTTCCTCTTCTCTATCAATTTAAGGCTTAACGCCTTATATGAAGCTTCATTATCCGTGACAATTTGAACAATATATTGTTCACCTACTTCCTCCACTACCTTTTCTATAAGCCTATAGAGGTAGTCAGCCATTCTTGATCTTACATTAGTGTTGTTAATAGATTTATGAAAAATCATTTCACGATCACAATAAATCATAAAGTTCGTGATGAGGTGTTTGTTTTGCGATGACCATCCATCACACATAATTGTGCAACCATATTCAGGCCACTTTCTTTTCATAGACTCAAGATGGTTTTTTAAATATTCAACCTCTTCATTCAAGAAAACCCCAACAATTTGATATCCTGTAGGACCAACCACTACTGGGCCACACTCAACTATGGTATCTATCATGACTCTGCTGCATTAAATGGTATTTCATTGAAGTAAAAGAATTTTGATATTGCCTTTCCCATTTTGTTTGCCCTCTCTTAAAAAAAGAAGTTTTCAACTTTTTTTGCTTTGCATCTTGTGGTCTATACATGTAGGGATCAATACCTTTTAATTCGGCACCTGAAGTCTTACGTGAATCTCGTACGCTGAAAGTACAGCGAGGGAGGGCAGAAGGACCACCTTGAGAAAAACCACCTTGAGAAGGCCCCGCACTAAACTGTGTAGGTTGAAGGGGATGACCTGCAATATCAGATGTAGAAAACCTGCGAGCATCATTCTCATAAAATGCAATCCTTAGACTCTGTTCCATAGCATATCTCATTTGTTCCTGTTCTTGTCTAGACATTTCTCCCCAATCATCAATATAATGTTGAGGTTGGTGCTCAAACTAAGCTATTTACTAGTTGTTTTTTTTCTTTTTTGAGCCTCTCTCATCTGTGTAGCCTCACTAAGAGCTTTCTTCATCATTTGTGAAATCTCTCTAGGACACTTCGTGCACACTGTTACCTCACCCCCGTACACTAGCAAGATGTTGTTTCAAACGTATGATTCCCCCACTAATAACTTTGTAACAATAATTGCACCGGATTTTTTTTTATCTTGTGAGACAGTTGTACCGTATTCCGAACCAATATTTGGTAGCTTATTCGACATCCTAAAAAGGAAAAAAAATTAACTACTTAAAATATAATCATAATGGTCACTAAAAAAACATGTACGTCATTGTAGAGTAAATTAAAAAAACTATTTATAATTAATAAATTTACTAAATAACACAACTGCAAGGCCGGCCGACAGCGTGCGTGTGTATCCCACTCAGCAATGGCAGCGTCAGGCAGCAGCGGTGGCGACACTCGATAGCGGTAGCGGTTGCAAAACTTGCAGCATCAGCGGCAGCGACAGAGTGCATTTTCCCATTGAAGAAGAGAAGATGAGGAAGAAGAGGAAGAAGAGAAGATGAGGAGGATTGGCCATCGGCGTGAATGATTTAAAGAAAATCATCAGAAAATGGAGTGGAGGAGGAAGAAAGATAATTCGATTTTTCGTACCAATTATTTTCGTTTATTACGGATGAATTTTCGTTTGTGATGCTGTGTTTCGGCTTGAGATCGACCGGTACGCGTCCTTGAGCTTGAGATCTCGGGCGACAGGCGAGATGAAGCCGATGCACGATATTTTCGTATCGGGGTGGGATCTCGTACCGGGTCCTCTTGATACCGAGCCGACTCCGGTGATACGTAGAGGTATCACCCAATACTTCGAACAGTGCTAATGGTAGAAATTTTGGATCCCAAAATGATTTTTCACTAGAATGGTCATCCGTCTTTGGTTCATCTTTTGATTCAATTAAAATATTTTTTTCGTTTTCTACACTAAAATAATTAAAAATAACATCAATATATATATATATATAATATTTTAAATATAACAAAATTGTTTCATTTAATTATTAAACATTACTAAACTTACTTGAACTTCTACTCGTCTCTCCTTGCAAACTTTCACTTGGTTTGCATGAAAGGTTTGCAAAATTTCTATCAATATCATTCATAATTATCCAATTTTGTTCACAACCAGATGAGAAACAAGTGAGACTTAAAACTTTACTGCAAAAGATCTTACCTTCGGGGTATGATCTCCAAATTGAATTCACCAATTAGCTACAATAATAATTCTCCTAGTTAGAACTTTGTGCCAATACAAAGCCAAACAATTCATTCTTTTCTCTTTTCCAATAGCCTTTTCTGAGTCATTCAATCTTAACACATTAATAAAAGGTCTAGTTGTCTTTAATGCATAAGACATATTAGACCAAATTTTTTTATTCCTCATAATAATCTTTTTCAATTTCTTTTGTTTTGCTTTATTCGCTCATGAACTTTTACTCCATTCCTATGAAATTAACATTTGTTCTAAAGGTTCACACAATTCATATAAACTTTGTAATGTCAAGTACGTTGTAGCAAACCTAGTAGGAGCATGTTGAATTAAGTCTTTTTTTTTTTTTTGTGAACTTCCCCATCAATGCCAATATCCACTCATGATTATAAATAAACCGGGTCACCTATTAAGAAACAAATAATTTAATAATGAAAGTTTAATTAAAGAAATAATGTAATAAAGAAATAAATATACCTTCTTTGCTTTTCTTAATGCCATTTATGTTAAGTTAGTTTTTCAATTTTTTCAAGGATCAAATCTAAGCAGTGTGCGGCACATGGTGTCCACCATAAATTTGTTCTTTTTTTATTTATGTTTGTCCATCTTTTTTATTGTTAGAGATATTATCAATTACTACTTGAACTACAATATCCTCTTTAATGTCTCCAACTATATCATCCAATAATTTAAATATCATTTCTGCATCTTTCACTGCATCACTGACATCAATAGAATGCAAGAAAGTTGTCCATGTGGATTATTGACAAGAATGTTAATCAACTGTCGCCCCCTCATCTTTTTAACCGTCTAATAATATGGACACTCCTTGCACCTATGTTTTCTTCACTTCATTCACAATGGTTTTAGTGTTCTTTTCTTTTTTTAAAATGGTAGTCTTCAACTCATAATTGTTAAGTACTTTCAAACCAATTCCATAACGACTGATTGTTCGACATATGCTAATAAATGATGAATTATCAATAACATTAAAAGCAAGAACATTGTCAAAGAAACATCGACTAATCTTCGTGCACACATCCTCACGTAATTCCTTATTAGTAAGTCTTTTTTTATTCACTTTTATCTATATCATTGATCTCTTTAACACCATCCTCCAAAATTCCTAAGAATCTATCCATAGGACACCTATTCATTCTTTGAGTAACACTATTACTACTTGAGTCTATTACAAACTTACTATTTAATGTTGTACATCTATAAATAATTTTCTCTTTAGCTAATTGATTTATTTATTTTTGATTATTTTGAATCATCAAAAAAATTTAAATTTCATTTCTAACCTCTTTCGGACATAAGACAACATTACTCCTTTTACCGGCAAGATGTTCTTTCAATCTAAATACACTCTCTTTTATTTTTTTTCACAAAATTTGCATTGAATATATTTATTTATTTATTTTTTATGTTTTTTTAATTTTATGTTCAATGATCAATAACAATGGACAAGACTGTGGTTTGAATAATTGAAAATAAAAGATAATATTAATGCAATTAGATTAAAATAAATATATAATGTAATATTAATTTAACAAAAATAATTAGATAAAATATATATTACATATTTATTATTTATATACTCACAGTCATAGACGGACGGCGGGCGACAGATGGAGCAACACATCGTCGATAATGCTTGGTGAGGAGCAACAGCTGCCGGCGAAGGCGAGGTGAGGCGGAGGCAAGGCAAGGCGATGTTAGGTGAGAGTCATTGGGGGAGACAATCGTCAGCGAGGATAGTCGTCCGGTGAGGCGAGGTGAGTCGTCGGCAAGACGATGGCAGTGGCTGCGTCAGGTAGTGGCTGCTCAAGGGTGTGAGACTGCGAGGTACGGATTTTATGCCTCATTTTTTTCTTTTAAAAAGACGCCTATGCTGCCTCACCCCATACCGCCTGTGAGGCGGGTGTACCGACGGTGAGGTGGCCTCCTCGACCGCCCAGAACGGGCATCGCTTGATCTCTGGCTCCGAGCGCCCGTCTCTGTATGGCTGGCTGCCAAGGTGCCGAAGCACCATATTAAGGCGGCGCCTTTGTACGTTTTTTCAAACGAAGGGTATGACAAGGCTATGGGCCTTGAAGCCTAACTCAACTTACATATGTTCATTATCTGAAAAAAAAATGTTGCGTTTGATGAATTTACACGGTTTGACCTTAATATTGAGGTGTGTTAGCATTTAGTAAATTGTGAGTTTGTTACTACATAATGAGTAGTTGGGTTCATCTCAACTAAATTGCCATGTATGGAGGTCAGAAGGTGATGCCAGCAGCAGTTAGTATATGCTGCTAAACTTTATTGGTTTAACAATCAATTTCTGGAATTGTTCGGTTTTTCAAATTAATTGAGGGAATCAGGATTGTAATTTGTTTGCCGATTAAGTGTGTGTGCATGTGTGCCTGCACAGCAAGTATTGAACTCACCTGCTAAACTTCATTTGTACTAGGTGGGGCTTTCTTTCACGTGCAGGACTGTGGGATAAAAGCCATCTGATGAGGCAAATTGAGAAGTATGTTCTTTTTCTTTAATTTTATTTGGCCTTGCCTTTGCGTCTAGGATACTTGAATTCTAATTGACTACTCCGTGAGATGGCAACAATAATTCTATTTATTCTGAATGATCTTGGTTTAATGCATCACAGGTATGCTGATATTTATACCTCTCGAGTTTCAAATTTCCTACAATATACGCCTTTCATGTATTTCCACTCCCAGGAACAGGTAATTAGACCATTTTGATAACTAAATGTTTTTTGATAACTGAATAGGATTATTTCTTAGTTAGGTCTTATTAAAATAGTTATTTAAGATGCACTCAAGGCGCAATGATTGTGCCTTGCCTAGACAGAAGGCGTAAAAAAAAGCAAGAATCTAGTGAAAATGAGGTGGACATACGTGATATATGATAATAATATAACACTGAGACTTATATCTCATACATATATTATTTATTAGGACACTCGTATATGATTTTTAATTATTTTTCTTAAATTTATAGAATTAAATTATTTTTTATTTTTTTTATACAAATATATAGCATAATAGATTTTTTAAATTACTCTTAATATTATTAAAATAATATTTTATGTTTTTTTATTTAATAATATATTTTTTATAATTTAATATTAAATATAATTGAAAATTGTGGGAAATATGAGGATAAGAGGTAAGAGCAAAAAGTAGTGTTGGAGCGATGCAATTGCTGAGAGTGGAGAGGGAAGAAGAAAGAGGAGTGAGGAGAGAAGAGAAAAGAAGAATAGGGAAGAAGAACCTATCGTAAGTCGATGAGACCTAGGGCTTAGTTGGAGGCATCAAAGGAGTTGTTGGAGTTGTCGCTAGAGGCATTGGAGGAGTCGTCAAAGGCATTTCTGGAGTTGTAGGAAGCATCGCGGGAGCACTAGAGCGAAGCGACAAACGGACTCTTTTCTTTTTACTTTTTTCTTTTCTTTTTTCGTTTATATTCATGGTAGACACCTCACTTCCTTAAGGTGTGCCTTTTCTGCGCCTTGAAGTCTGGGAACAAAGCACAAAAAGGCGCACTTTATTTGTACTTTGTGAAACTCATCTCACTTGAAATGAAATGGAGCATAGAGGTTGCGCTTGGTACCTAGGTGCACGTTTAATTACTATGCTCAATTGTGTATTGTTGGAGGTTAGTTCAAATTTATTAGTTGGATTAACTAAATAGTCAGGATTGTAGATTCTCATATTCATTAATTTCGTAGATTATAGTTATTATATTGACTTTTTAGTTTTCTCATGTGCTATTTGTATTTATGATTTAAGTATTAATTGTTATAAGACTCTTTAGTTTCTTAAGCATTAATTGTTATAAGCAATTAACAAATATCAAATAGTCTTTGGGCTAATATGATAATGCATGCTTCTGAAAAGTTAATTATGCTTATTTTATAAATAGAAACACTAAAATATTGGTGAAATATAAAAAATACTTATAATTTTTTTTGTCTTTTTATGATCAAAAGCAAAACAGTTTAAGGATTACTTTTAAAAGTTATTTTATTAAGAAACAGTTTTACAGAAATTATATTTTTGCCTTTTAAATTTTATTTTTAATTTATTAAATATTTATTATTACTTTTAAAAATTTATATTTTATTAAATATTTACTTATTTTTATATTTTTATAATAGTTTTATTTTTTATACGGTTAAACGGCCTTTTTAAAAGTACGTCATTACTAAAAATAGGCCTTTGTCTGGCTGCCTAGGTCGAAGTATATTTCTTATATTGTAATTCTATTGGATTCACCTTTATAGTGTGTCCTACACTAGAAAATAGTATTACTGTCCTCCACTAATAAGGCCCACATTGCATCTATTTATAGCAGAGTTCAGAATGCAAAGAGGAACTCCTATAATGTGGGAATGGTGTAAAAATAGGCCTTTGTCCGGCTGCCTAGGACGACGTATATTTCTTATATTGTAATTCTGTTGGATTCACCTTCATAGTGTGTCCTACACTAGAAAATAGTATTACTGTCCTCCACTAATAAGGCCCACATTGCATCTATTTATAGCAAAGTTCAGAATGCAAAGAGGAACTCCTATAATGTGGGAATGGTGTAAAAATAGGCCTTTGTCGGGCTGCCTAGGACGAAGTATATTTCTTAGATTGTAATTCTGTTGGATTCACCTTCATAGTGTGTCCTACACTAGAAAATAGTATTACTGTCCTTCACTAATAAGGCCCACATTGCATCTATTTATAGCGAAGTTCAGAATGCAAAGAGGAACTCCTATAATGTGGGAATGGTGTAAATATATGAAGGGATATGTCCGAAAGAACATTCATCCCTTTTAGTCTAATAATGCCAAAATATATAATATGATCCAATAGCCCCATTATGATTCTGTTTTTTGGCTAGATTTGGGGCATCAAGGCCTAAGTGCTTTCCAATTCTGCTATTGATTAGTTGGTCACAAAACTTTCTTTCTTTGTACAGACGCTTGCTCATGATTCGTGCTCAGTCAAACCAGCTTGCACAGAGTTTAATGGGCCTGCTGTCAACAACCAAAACTAACATCCTGCTTCCAATTTGGTGGCGAAAAGATCTTGTTAAATATCCCCCCCCCCCCCCCCCCCCCCCCCCCGATTAAATATGCATTGGGATTTGGGATTGTGAATGCATATTGCATCATGTGTATATTTGTGGTTAGAAAAGTCTATTCGCGGGATTTATTATGTCTTTTCGTCGAATTTATATGAAAAATAAATTATTAAAAAAATAATATTAATTTAGTGACGCCTATTATCATTGTCTTATGTGGTTGTCTGTCGCTTGGATTAATTTTCAGGTCGATTTTGAACTTCAAAACCGTTGTGTGCCTCTACGTATTTGACCCACATTTTTAGTTGTCAAATCACATGGAAGTTAATTACCAAGTATACTATCTATAAACAGCAGGATTGCAGTCCGTCGAGATTGGCTTTGGTTGTTGCATCGACTAGGTGGAATTTGAGCTACTTGTTTATCTATAAGTAGAGAATAAAATTATAAATTTATGTTCCAATAAGCTTTTTATTACATGTATATATTGTTATAATAATTTTTCATAATTAAAGAGTTACTATTTATGATCTCTTCTCCCTTCGCTGGTCTTTCTCATTTCTCATCTCCTTTGATCTTGTCTCCATCTCTTTCTTGTTTCTTGCAAATCCCTCGATGATGTTGTGTACAGGGGGTGTCCTTGACTTGGGCTGATGAAGGTGATGTAGGGGTTGTCTTCGGCCTAGGCTGATGAAGGCAATGTAGGGGCCGTCCTTGACTTGGGCGATGACCTTGTGGACATTGACAGATGATTGGGTGAGGCAGATAGGGGCGATGTAGGGGCGTCCTTGACCTAGGCGGCTACCTTGTGGATGCGGACAAAGGACTGGGCGAGGCGGTGATGAAGGATGATGATGTATCGGGGGCGATGCAAGAGAATCCTCGACTAGGGCGGTGACCTTGTGGATGTGAACAGAAAACTAGGCGAGGTAGTAACAAAGGATGATGATAGATTGGGGTGATGCGGGGCGTCCTTGACCTGGGCAGTGACCTTTTGGATGCAGGCAGAGGACTGGGTTATGTGGTGGCAAAGGATAATGATGGATGAGGGCAACGAAGGGAGTTGTATTTTAAAACAATATTTTAATAAAAATAAAAGTAAATTAAAGCATAGTGTTAAGAGTTGTAGGTGTAAAATAGCTATCTACATTTGAAAATTTCTGTACATGTAAAAAAATACACAGAACAGTGTTGAAGTTGCTCTAAATCCAATCTCTTACCTTATTTATTCTGTATGATAATGCAAATTTTGTTACCCAGACCAAGTGTGCAATGGTCTCTCTTTTAAATAGAAACCCAAATAAAAATTTATAATAATAATTATTTTTTTTACATTATAATAGTTTTTAAAAACATTTGAAATGAAAATCCATCTAACAAGACTAAATTGAATATTTAATGTATTTTTGAATTTTAAATATGTAGTGTTTTAAAAATTTAATTTCTTTAATATGTGAGTCAGTATTTAGTTCACAAAATTAGGGGTATAAAATGGACCGGTCAGGTTCTGTCCGTGAAAGTGCGGACCTAAATGGGCTAGCCCATTTAGGATCGCACTTTTAATAGACCAAAATTTTTATGGTCTGATTTAGTCCGCATGTAGATGCGAATCAGTCCTCGGATCAATTTATATTTATTTATTTATTTAAAAATTTATCATAAGTTAATTTTGTTAAATGTATTTCAAAATTTTAATTTTAAAAGTATATTTAATAATTTATATTTCTAAATGTTAATTTTAAAATTAATAGTTTAGGCTCTAAGTACTAATGTACTAGGTAGGATGAGTAATAGTTTTTAAAAAATTATTAAAAAAAAATTGGTCTACGGACCGATCCGTGCACAGATCGGGCCTAAAAAGGCCTGGTTCGTATTAGGGTATTTTACTTTAGTTTCCTATTGTATTAAGTTTCTAATTCCTAGATAGTCGTTTGCCTATAAATAGGCCTTGTATTTAGACGTAATAATGCATTGAAGAGTGTTTTTATCAATTATAAACTCTTAATTAGAGGTTTACATATATTTTCGGCTTTTCTAGAGTTTGGGTATTCGGTTATCTTTTTTTAGATTCTTGTTGGATCCTAATCAAGGTCCTTAACAATTTAGTACTTTTCTAGAGTTTGAGTATTCGGTTATCCTTTTCTAGATTCTTGTTGGATCCTAATCAAGGTCCTCAACAATTTAGTGCTTTCATTGAGAGGTCCTCATTATGAATTCTCAAACTTTTTTCGTGTTCTTCATCGAGATGATAAAGGAGGCGACTAAGACAAATAAACAACGGTTTGAAGCCTTGGAGCATTCTATTACAGAACTTTTGACAGTAATGACGGAGATGGCTCGTTCTCAAGCTATAACCAACCAGAATATTAACCGTTTTCTCACTGCCAGCAAGGGCAAGGAACCGGTCGGAAGAAGGCGAACTCATGGTGACGATTGTAGATCATGAAGGTCTGCAAAGGAGGCTGATGGTTCCTTGAAATGCTTACCATGGTTGGCTTAGGCGTGGTAGGCGTGTGGAGCGAGGTCTGATGGTTATTGAGCAGTGGGTGCATGATGATCCAATCGGTGGAGAGAACATTGAAGGCTATGAATTTACAGGATGTCCAACAAGACATACCATGGATGGAGACCAATCTTCAAACATCAAAGGGGACAGAGGCACGACGATGAAAATTCTGATGGTAATAGACATTGTGATTGGGGACCAAGGAAACCAAAGATCGAGTTCTCGCACTTTAAAAGAGGCGATCCATATGAGTGGCTGGACAAAGTAGCTCACTACTTCAGAGTTTTTGAGGTATCCAGAGATGACCGAGTTGTAGTGGCCTGCATGTATTTGGATGCAAAGGCCAACAACATGTGGCGTTGGATCAAGGCCCAGTATGAACAAGATGGGTGACGAATGGGGTGATGACATTCGAGCGAGAGTTTCTGATTCAGTGGGGGCCCTCTCCTATTGTCAACCACCATGGACAACTAGCTAAGTTGAAGCAAGATTGGAAGTTAGCTAGCTATGTGGAGGAATTCCGTCGACTCCAAATCCTTGTTCAGGGTGGGTTTGAAGAGTCACTACTAGAGACACTCATTGAAGGGTTGCAGCCATGGTTAGCAAGAGAGTTAAAACTTAAGCAACCCCAAATGTTATCAATAGGTTATGGAGAAGCTAAATAGCCTGTCACCTTCGCGATTATGCAACCATCGCATTATCTTGACAGATGAGTCAAAGCCTGTGAATATTCCACCTTACAGGTATACACACTTTCAGAAGGATGAAATTGAAAGGCAAGTTGAGGAGATGTTGAAGAATGGGTTGGTACGACCAAGTTAAGGTCCCTTTTCATCTCCAATCTTGTTGGTAAAGAAGTGTTATGTCCTGGATTTTCCAACACCAAGAAACCGGTTAGTGATGCCCCATGCCTCGCACCCAGGAGGACAAGGGGTTGGTGAGTGGTCACCCAATAGGGCTCCCTTTAGGGTGTAATGACCCGTGTTTTGGGATGAGAGGAGTTAGTCACAGTTATGCCTTTTGGGTGGCAATTGTCGAATTTTTGGGAATTTTATTCCAACACACATTAGCTAGAACATCTTGTTTATTGATGAGCAAGCATGAGGCAAGAGTTGAGCTCAAGAGGGAGCCTTTAGAGGTTGCACGTGACAATGGCTTTGTCACGTGTAGTGATGTTTTTGCATGGGAGCCTTCCAGACTTAATTCTAAAGCTTGTGGCAAAATCCTAGGGCATTTGGGCTTGTACGTGACAATGGTCTTTGTCATGTGCAGTCATGTTTTTGCACCGTCACCTTGGTTTTGTTATGCTGGTAATCTTTTCCCAAAGGGCCATGTACGAATTATGGGTATTTTGTCCTGTGTGGATGTGGGTAGGTTGTAGCATGTTTCATTTATCAAAACTACGTCATTTTGATGATGGGGTTCACTTATCAAAACTACGTCATTTTGATTAGTGAGATCTATATAAGGAGAAAGAGCTCTCTTTGTTTTAGGTTTAGGTTTTTGTTGTCAGCCATCACAGAGGGAAAGAGAGAGAGTTCCTGATCATTGCTGCTAGGGTGAGTCGCGTGGGTGGACGGCGTCTAGCATGGGAGCAAGAGCAAGGAGGATCTTCCTGAGGTAGGGGTTTTGTCTCTTCTGGTGTCCATTCTGGGGTTAGGACCTGTGGTAGATGAATCGTAGATTGTTATTGTTATTATATATATATATATATGTGTAAATCTATATAGGTGTGACCTCCTATATGGATGTTGGCCTTCAATGGCATATTTTGTTTGGATATGATGTTGAGTTCGGGGTCGGGGGATTTTGGGTTCGTTCTTGGGCTAGAGGACCCTAGGGGCCGTTAGGGCATCTGTGTTGTTCGTTCTGTGGTTGAGATCATTAACGTTAGTCCTGCGGTAGGACCGCGTGGGAAAACCTTAGAGTTTCCGGGGTAGTTATGTCGATATGAAAATTATGTTTGATATGATAACTATGTAGATATGATAATTATGGATTGTGTGTGGATTGTTGGATACATGTGTATATCTGATGTGCTGTGAATGTGATTATGTGTGCTATGTGGTTATGGAGCCTGTGTGGCTATGGATGTGGAGCCTATATGGCTGTGGAGCCTGTGTGGCTGTGGATGTAGAGCTTGTGTGGCTGTAGTTGTGGTTGTATTTGCCCTTGTGGCTTGTTTGTATTGACATATTTTTAAATGTTGATTATACCTATTTATATATTATTGCCACGACATTGCACTAGTGCACGTCTTCACGTAGATGCTAGAAGCATGGGATGGGTTGGGGAGACATGATCCCTACTGAGCTGTGGTTCCTCACCCCTCCTATTGTGTTTTGTTTTCTTTTCAGGGACTTACAGGTGTTAGGTGGGGACACTAAGGTGGAAGACAGTTCTGTTTTGTTGCTTTGTTTAATGTTATTTTGTGTTATATTATTTTGTGGGACCTTTGTAACCCTAGTGGGGAAAGATTATAAAAAGGGATTTGACTGAAATAAAGGCATATGGTTTGGTTTGTAAACGTCTAATGTGGTTTGAATTCAATAAAGATATATGTTTCTGACTAGCACCAATAGAGACTACACCGCGGGTGCTATCTCAAATATGTAACCCTGTACAGTCATACATCAAGGGTAATCTTGTATTTTGCCATACATCATTGTCACGCCCCCAAATCCCGGAAGGACTGGAACTAAAAGTGTGACTTCCTCATGCTTGCACCCGAAGGGTCAAGGGGTCAGTGTCTAGCACCGATATGTACTACACAGTGGGTGCTGTCCAAGACATACCTATATAATCATACATTAGGGGAATTCCTGTACCTTTCCACATGCTATAAAGCTAAGGATAATATTTTATTAATAATAAAATCATGCTATAAATCCAATACAATTTTCACGGACCCTTGTCTGGATATTCAAATAATAAAACCAATCATGTTATACAAAATCCATAAACCAAGTTATACAAAGTGTGAAATGAATAGTAATTAACTTCGGACCAGCTTCTAGGAAATGAGTCAATACCTGAAACATGTCAACAAAGTAGAGGTGAGCACAAATGCCTAGTAGGTGATCTTCATCTCCTCACGATCCTATAACATGAAATCCTAAATCTACATGATCAATGTATGTTTGTGCCAGTGCAGTGTCCAATTTTATCATAATAAGCTCAAATTTAATCACAAATATAACATCACACCATTTACATTTCATCCATCAAAGGTTTGCACCGGCAATCCAACCATTCACAGGATCCCCGCCACTAACTCCAAGAATCCCAGTCACTACTAGATAGCCATATGTGGGACCTGTGGTGTCCCTAATGACAACCTGCCACATATGTGACCTTGGTTAACCAGCCACATAGGGGACCTGCGGCCTCTTGCCAGTCCTATGTGGGACCTGCGGTTAACCCAACAACCTCCTCCACCAAATCCACACATATAACCAACAAATAATAAATTCAATAATCAAAATTCATTCTTATAGCACATCGGAATATTCAAATTGCTAAACAAATAATAACGTCCCACGAATAACAATTATATCACATAATGAATAACAGTAAGCTCAAACAATATTTATTTTATTATACAAATTATATCAAGCCAAACAATATTTTTATTAAACTAACAATATCAAGCTAATAATATTAAGCTACAATTAATATTCTGAATGCCAACTTAATGATATCAAGCTAATAATTTTATTTGTTTTTTTATTTTTCTTATTTAGAAATCGTTAAATTCTTTTCACGAAATATCCCAACCTTTGATTCATGTTTTCAAAGTAAAATGAAACACTACCATTCTTGTTGCTCTAATCCCAATGTCACCAATTGCCAACTTGTCCTCACATCAAGTTTTACTGCATGTCTTCTAATATGACACCCCTACGTATTCCTAATTATTTTTAAATCACCACAATTCATAAAAGCTATCACTATCAATGTTGCTTTATTATACTTGTGTAAATTCAAAATTTTACATCTTCGTTGCTTCGTTTGTTATATACATATAAACACTATTGCTTTATAAAAACATAAAGGGGGTGATCAGCAGAATTACTACTATCGGGATCTACAAAAAGTGCTACTACTGCACATAACAACGAATCTAGATCATCGTAAGTTTGCTCCGCCTAGACACTTATCCAAGACCCAATTGACACCTAGTCATCGGTAACGCCATGTATGTGAAAATCAACGGATATATATATATATATATATATATATACACACACACACACACACACACGCACGCACGCACGCACGCGCATACAACATTAGGGTTGAACTTACACTTTCTCTAACTGTGTTTCATGCAATAAAATAACGAAGGATCAAGAACCACCTACCTCTTGCCCTCCAAAAGGATTAAACTCGCAAGAACGGTCTAGAATCGGCGAAGAATGACGAAGAAGACTATGAACTCTCCTCCGACGGCTAGGGTTTCTCAAAACAAAGTTATAATGAATAATAAAACCCCAAAACCCTATTTTTAATTAAAATTCGTCATCCTTTTTAATAATTTCTAAAAAGCCCTCATAAATTCTATTTTTCACTTATTAACCCTCAATTTAACTCTTAAAAATTACTAAATAACCCCTGGAAGCTTCTGGACCTCTAACTAGGCCCAAATATAGTCAAAATGATCATATTAATGATCACGTTCTCAAAATAACATTATTAACATCAAATATACATTATAAGTTACGCTAACACATATACGAATCTTTACATCCTCCCCACCTTAGGTTTTTTCGTCCTCGAAAAAAAAAATGTTCCTACACCTACACACAACTACTACACATACCCAATATCTAACATATTACCCTCATTAACGAACACAATTATTTTCACTAGCATAATTTTACATAGCCTATCATATTTTATACACAAGCAACACATAGTAACAACCATATATCATGCCCTTCACAAATACCACCATATATCCACAAGTAATCATTTCAACATACACATCATAGTGAACTTGCTCTCACCACTGAGAAAAATCCTTATATTCTCCCCTCCTTAGGGCTTTTCGTCCGTGAAAAGACGAACCAACTAATAGTCCTAATGATAAGGGCCTCTAACCGCAATGATAGGATCCAGGAACCCACCTAGCCATTAACCATTTCAACTGTTAAGGCGACGCTTGGTCCACCAACCATTAACCAGCCCAACGCTTGAGGACATACCATAAACCATTACGAAGTAATAATACATTTACCAGTTCACATTCCCTTAAACTTACAATGCATCCACTAACCATTCAACATAATAAGGGGGGTGGTTTATCATCCTTGTAAATCATTCCTAATCCCATGGCAATGCAACAAGGCTTAGATATTTGAGTAACACCTCCTTAGCTAAGTCACTTGGAACGCAACATAAACTCGTCCAACTCCAGTGGTAACTCTAGGCTATGAATAACCATGGTCACAACAACAAGGTTAAATGGACACCTCAACATAGTTAAACTGACACCTCAACATAAATCACCGGTTCATAGTTGATACGATCACCTATCAAAATCTAGTAACCAATTAAATCAACAAATTTCACCATATGCAACCATTGTATGTCTCAATACCCAATATCGAACCACTACCGGTAACCCCTTGTAACTAATTTGCCAAATAACCATTATAACGAATAGTTAACAAAACAACACCATACCAACAACTCCACAACCAACCATATACTACCTTAGAATTACTCCAATTGGTGCCAACATCACCACCAAAACTAACCAATCTAATAGAACCCAAAACAATAAGGATTAATACTAAAACCTAAAAATCCATCAAAGCACTATCAACTCAGATTAATAGGATAAACTAGCCACTCTAATTAAACATTGTGTAACCAAAGTCCAACAACTTACACCCAATTAACCAATAGCCCGAAACAAGTGCAATAAGGAAACATTGCCTCACAAATCATGATCACATATTAGAAACAACATATCAACCATATAACAATCACAAACAGAGCACAAAACAAAACAACATCAACATATCAACCATCATGTGAATATCTACTCCTATGCAAGAAAGGAAGGTCACACCCAAGTATGCTCCACCAAATAGGGTACGATGCCATTGAATCATAGTTGAGTCCCCTTATAGAGAGGACTCCACCAACAAGCAACAATCTCGGCTATCACAACATGTCATAATGATGTCATCGAGGGAAAGCTCACCACGCTAGTCCCACCATAAATCATCCACCAGTTCCACATTATCATACTTACCACCAGTCAATCAAGCCAAATAATTGATAAACAAGGTCCATCTTAGTTCCACCAAGTGTCACCGCACAAAATAATAATGTATGTAACTAACAACAACCAGTCAAGTGGAACAAGGCAACAATAGGAAATACTATCATGCTCACACTCAGGCGTAGATACACAACATGATACACATGTCAATCATACATCATAATTCCAAACATCACCAGGTTCATTAATCCCCAATGGAGTCGTATCACACAACTATACCTCAAAACAAGGAAAAAGTCCACAACATGTCATTTGCACACAATATCATATGAAGAATATCCAAACAATCATACAGTGTGGTAATTCACATTGACATCAGTCGACATGAATCACAATAATATTTAACATAGAGTCAGTCATCATTATTTATTCATTTATTTACTATTGTTACTAGTGTTATAAGTATATTATTTATGATTTTTTTATTAATTTTATTGTACATTGACCATTCTTATTAATAACCGGTTACACACACCAACATAGTCCACCACAAGCCAACACCACACAAGGTGCACACAACCAACAACGAGCAACTACTGAAAAACAAGCAGGCCAACAACCCATCAATATTTACTGGGCAAACAACCACAATTATAATGGCAATCGATCCAAGGAAAAATCAACACCATTCACTAACATTCAATCAAAATCCCATATGGCATTTCAACTAACTAGTAGCATATAACCAAGTCAACATAAAACTAACACAGTCAACATACGACAACTGAAAAATCGATACAATCACCTTCACAAGTTACAAGAAAATGAATATTTCAAACATCATTCGCCAACATCAACCAACAATTCATAACAACAATTAACCAACTAATGACATACAACAAGGTCACATCAATATCATATTATACAACTAACTACATCAATCGACATGTTTTTTTTTGCTATTTTATTTTACTATTATGATTTTTTTTATAACATAGATGCAACATTTAACTATATCTTAATGACATCATCACATGTTTAACAAGTTCCACAATTTAAATCTAGGGGAAAAGGGCATTACTTTCCTCGTGTGGTGTTCCTCCAAGACTATTTCTAAAACTATGTATAAAGTCCTAAAAAATAGAACTCCCTTTGATTCTCAGATTATTTATTAACTTTTAAATCACTTACTAACACTTTTTTAAAAAATATTGAAATATTTTATCTAATGGAAACGAATTCTTCACACCCATTCCAAAAGACTATGTTATCACTATCTCCCTTACTTGTTGGCACATCTACCCTTCAATTGCCTTAAAACGTAAATAAACTATTATTGAATCTACCAATCTCATCATGGTCTTCTCATAATATTGAAGCCTAATATCTGATCAGTATATATTGTTATTCATAACCGTTATTAGTTTCTCTCGTATTATTATATTTATTGCACTGTTTAATCCTTGAATATTTTATTCCATCAATTACCATTGTTTTACTTTTATTAAGTTACTTTTTTCCAACCATCCCTTTTGCTACTACTTTATATACCACACGTTAGACAAACATGATACATCAATTCACATCATAGGGGAAGAAATCATGACCAGTAGGTCCATAACAAGTAAATAAACAAGCTCTAACACCCTTTTCAAGAGATAATTACAAATTACTCTACCGCACTCATGACCCCATACGATTTTCCTCTTCTTTTTTTTTTCAATTTCCCGTATGAACTTTCTCCATCCAATCTATTCTCTCAACCTTTTTTTACACGGTCCAAATCACAAGACAAAGGAAACCAATATAATAAATCATCTTTAATCTCATCTCTTTCCTTTTTTAAATATTCATTCTCTCAATTCACACACCCATCAATTTAATTCCATAAATTCATGCCAAGTAAATCTCACACATATTTTTTTAAAATCATTAACTCTCACCAAAATAAATTAATCATATCTCACACATGCAAAAGCTCTTCTCCCCAAAATTTCCGTAGTCCAAATATTAATATTAAAATAGATAAATAAATAAACAATAAAAATTCATCAAATTAATATTAATTCTATAAAATAATTAAAAACATGGTAAAATAAGAAATTTGGAAGAGAATTTAAAAAAAATGCATTAAATTATGACACGCAATCCAAATCACTCAAAGTACATTTTAAATTCCTCTAAAATTGCATTTAAAAAAATTACATTAAAAGCTCAAAATACCGATGAATAAAATTTGCACAATTAAAGCAATCAATTAAGTTCAAATTATTGCACAAATATTTATCATTAAGCACAAATGAAATACAATTATCACTCCCAATCAGTGACCTATAAGTCTACGCCACATAGAACTCATAAGTCTCAACTTTTATCCATGGGACATTACTCCTCACCTATACACATCCATCAATCAATCAACCAAAACAAGCATGACCCAATTAGTCCTTATCATATCCCAGTGGGATCCATTTTCCCCTGAAATCAATCACATTTACCCAATCATATAATTGGTTACCCAAGCCATCAAACAATTGGTAGGGTTCATATTTCCCCTACCACAACATCATAATAATATAAAGTGAAAGGGAATACTCTAGCATATAGTACTTGAATCAGCTCAGAACAATACAGGCAATCCAAAACAATGTAAGTTATTAACAAGCAGCTACGCAAATCATTCCAGGCAATTTCAAGAAATTTCACAACTGTAAAGTCAAACTATCACCAGAGTACCAAGCGCAACCAATTCTAGTGTTTATAATGCGCAAGCAATGTCATGTCATGTATGCACCCATCCCAATGCATCCTAAGATGATCTGACTGACACTAAGGTAACCAAGGACACCATTAAGGACTGCGGTGATCAGGCGCCCTCCCTAATGTCTCCCAAGCTCCAAAGTTTCAATCAATCACCCTACTATGCTAGGTCCACTAAATCGACCGCTCTGATACCAACTTGTCACGCCCCCAAATCCCGGAAGGACTGGAACTAAAAGTGTGACTTCCCCATGCCTGCACCCGAAGGGTCAAGGGGTCAGTGTCTAGCACCGATATGTACTACACAGTGGGTGTTGTCGAAGACATACCTATATAATCAAACATCAGGGGTATTCCTGTACCTTTCCACATGCTATGAAGCTAAGGATAATATTTTATTAATAATAAAATCATGCTATAAATCCAATACAATTTTCACGGACCCTTGTCCGGATATTCAAATAATAAAACCAATCATGTTATACAAAATCCATAAACCAAGTTATACAAAGTGTGAAATGAATAGCAATCAACTTCGGACCAGCCTCTAGGAAATGGGTCAATACCTGAAACATGTCAACAAAGTAGGGGTGAGCACAAATGCCCAGTAGGTGATCTTCATCTCCTCACCATCCTATAACATGAAATCCTAAATCTACATGATCAATGTATGTTTGTGCCAGTGCAGTGTCCAATTTTATCATAATAAGCTCACATTCAATCACAAATATAACATCACACCATTTACATTTCATCCATCAAAGGTTTGCACCGGCAATCCAACCATTCACAGGATCCCCGCCACTAACTCCAAGAATCCCAGTCACTACTAGATAGCCATATGTGGGACCTGTGGTGTCCCTAATGACAACCTGCCACATATGGGACCTTGGTTAACCAGTCACATAGGGGACCTGCGGCCTCTTGCCAGCCCTATGTGGCACCTGCGGTTAACCCAACAACCTCCTCCACCAAATCCACACATATAACCAACAAATAATAAATTCAATAATCAAAATTTATTCTTATAGCACATCGGAATATTCAAATTGCTAAACAAATAATAACGTCCCACGAATAACAATTATATCACATAATGAATAACAGTAAGCTCAAACAATATTTATTTTATTATACAAATTATATCAAGCCAAACAATATTTTTATTAAACTAACAATATCAAGCTAATAATATTAAGCCACAATTAATATTCTGAATGCCAACTTAATGATATCAAGCTAATAATTTTATTTGTTTTTTTATTTTTCTTATTTAGAAATCGTTAAATTCTTTTCACGAAATATCCCAACCTTTGATTCATGTTTTCGAAGTAAAATGAAACACTACCATTCTTGTTGCTCTAATCCCAATGTCACCAATTGCCAACTTGTCCTCACATCAAGTTTTACTGCATGTCTTCTAATATGACACCCCTACGTATTCCTAATTATTTTTAAATCACCACAATTCATAAAAGCTATCACTATCAATGTTGCTTTATTATACTTGTGTAAATTCAAAATTTTACATCTTCGTTGCTTCGTTTGTTATATACATATAAACACTATTGCTTTATAAAAACATAAAGGGGGTGATCAGCAGAATTACTACTATCGGGATCTACAAAAAGTGCTACTACTGCACATAACAACGAATCTAGATCATCGTAAGTTTGCTCTGCCTAGACGCTTATCCAAGACCCAATTGACACCTAGTCATCGGTAACGCCATGTATGTGAAAATCAACGGATATATATATATATATATATATATATATATATATATATATATATACCACACACACGCACGCACGCACGCGCGCGCGCATACAACATTAGGGTTGAACTTACACTTTCTCTAACTATGTGTTTCATGCAATAAAATAACGAAGGATCAAGAACCACCTACCTCTTGCCCTCCAAAAGGATTAAACTCGCAAGAACGGTCTAGAATCGGCGAAGAATGACAAAGAAGACTATGAACTCTCCTCCGATGGCTAGGGTTTCTCAAAACAAAGTTATAATGAATAATAAAACCCCAAAACCCTATTTTTAATTAAAATTCGTCATCCTTTTTAATAATTTCTAAAAAGCCCTCATAAATTCTATTTTTCACTTATTAACCCTCAATTTAACTCTTAAAAATTACTAAATAACCCCTGGAAGCTTCTGGACCTCTAACTAGGCCCAAATATAGTCAAAATGATCATATTAATGATCACCTTCTCAAAATAACATTATTAACATCAAATATAGATTATAAGTTACGCTAACACATATAGGAATCTTTACAATCATCATGCATATGATAAGTCAAACAGTCATACAGACATTACATCACAAATAGTATGCAAATACAACTGTCCACAGACCCATGTCCGGGATACAACACATAATAAAATACAGAATACAACACTGTATCATACATCAGAGTAGTAGGCACGTCCTCCTGGAAGAAAGTCCTCCACTAGTCTCGGGTCACACTTGAAAAGGGGTAAACAACAAATAGGGGTGAGCGACAAGCTCAGTAGGTGACCCCAAAACTCCATATCATGCAACACATATAAGTTTATACTATATGCTCAGTGTACTCGTGCACCGTGTAGTGTGCACAATCATCAGGACTCAGCCTGCAAACAAACATTAGGACTCAGCCTGCCCACACAGGACAACTTGTCCACGATCCTCCATGAGATCCCAGCTCAGGGCACTCAGCCCTAGCTCCACGAGCTCAATGGCTCAACTCAGGCCTTAGCCTGTCCACAGCGCAATATGCCCGACCACAGTCGCCACACAGGCCTGCCATCGGTGCATATGCTTGTCACGTCAACCACATAGCACCATCGGTGCATCACGGTGAGAACCCAAACAAGTCACGGAGTCCAAGCCCCAATACCTCACACCAACATATTAACATTAGTATGGCATGTCATTCTCAACATTTCCTTTAGAACTGTAGCCAGTCTTCACAAGTAAATCCTCAATCCTTGATTTATGAAGGAAGTACCATAGCAGCTATTTTCTTAAAATCAAAAGTCCTGGCACTGGGTTCCCATAACATAAATAAGATAATCTGATTTTTGGGGATTTTTCTGAGATGTCTAACCCCACTTTCCAAAAAGTCACCACTACGAACTTTTGGGTTTTTCTGAGATTTTACACTAAATCCCAATTTTCACATTTTGAAAGAGTGGGAATTATTTTTTTTAGTATTTTTCTTTGAATCCAAATGGGGGGTATTTCGTTACTTAGATGTGTAGATGGGTATAGGTTACAATGTGAATAGGTCTAGTCCAGTGCTGTCCAGTGTCCAGTTACACTGCAGGAGCTGCGACTCGTAGCTCAGAACCTGCGACTCGTAGCTGCGAAACGGCGACTCATAGCTGCGGAGTGCGAAACTGCAGCGTGCCTCGAAGACTCGAAGCGAGGCTACGACCTTCGACCTACGAGGCAACGAACTTCGACCCTTCGGCTACGAAATACGAGGCTACGAACTACAAACTACGTACTACGAGGCTACGAACTACGAACTATGACCCTTCGACCCAGAACTTCGGGTCTTCGTCATTTCGAACCAGGAACACACCCAGGGTACTATTTATCGTCGTTTTCACTTGTTCTTCGTCTGAAAAGCGCCTAGAAACTCCCAGACGCTCACTAACACCCCTGTTTTGCAACAAACTACGATATCTACTTCAAAACGCGTCTAGAATGCCTCTAAATCGCGCAGAAACAACAGAAACACGTATAAAATTCTAGATTTCCAGAAATCTAGATCTAAACCCAGATTTCCATGGTTGACTTATCAACCCTCATGAAAAACACAATTAATCAACCCTAAAATCACAGAAACATATATCCACAATGATATAAAACAATTCTTAACCATAGATCTTATCCTAAACCATTAGATCTAACCCAAAATTGGATTTTGCCCAAATTCTAGAGTTCATGCTCAATTTCATAAATCATGATAAATTCGTGCAAATCCAAAACAAGAGAGAGATAAGAAGTTCAAGGACACCTACTTGAAGTGAATCTTTGAGCTCCACGAACCCAAATCGCCCCGAATCGCCAAGGCCTCCAAGCTCTCTCAAGCTCTCTCTCTCAAACGCACAAACGTGATAACGTAAAGTAAAAGCTTCTTTTTTTTCTACTATTTATATTTTTGCCAATCAACTGACCTAGTCAACCATTGACCCAGTCAATAATTGACCTCCCAACACAAAAATTGACCTCTAAGGCCCTGAACTCCAAATTGAGTCAAACTATAGTCAAAACGCTCGAAATGACGAGCACAACACTAGACTGATATTATCACACGCAAATTACCGCTCAAACGCAAAGTCAACCAATAAACCCCGAAAAGTCAACAATCGGTCAAATGGGGCCCCGATTTGAAATCGGGCCCAAGTACAGTCAAAATGCTCACATCGACGACTACACTACCATCCAGATAGTTACATTCCCATAGAATGGCTATCTCTCAAAACTACCCAAATACGAGTCTTTACATCCTCCATACCTTAGGACTTTTCGTCCTCGAAAATAAAACACATGCCCAAAGGACATAGCAAAATTCAAGCTCAATGTCCCAACAACAAAACATAAAACATGATCACCGATCACACATGTGCAATGCAACTCGCAACAAGCTAAAAGGGCTGACAAAATCCAACAACAACGAGCTAAACCACATCTCAAACAACATATGCAAAACAAATGCATAAAACATAACTCATACCTTAGGGAAGGTCCTCACATCCTCCCCACCTCAGAATTGATCGTCCTCGAACAGCTCAAGATGAAGAACCCGCATCTGGCTCTCTTTCTCCCAAGTTTGCTCCTCCATGCCTCGGTGTCGCCATAACACCCGAACTAGTGGGATTGTCTTGCCTCGCAAGACCTGATCCTGCCTGTCCAAAATTTGTGCCGGCATCTCAACAACGGCACCATCATCAGCCAAGTCTATCTCGTGATAGTCCAACACATGAGAAGGATCAGGGTGATACCGCCTCAACTGAGAACATGAAACACATCATGTACTCGCGCCAACTCTGGTGGCAAAGCTAATCGGTAAGCCACTGCGCCCACGGTGGCAACAATTTCAAACGGCCCCACAAAATGGGGGGAAAGTTTGGATCCATGTTCAAACCTCCGATGCCCTCGACGCAGCGAAACCCGCAAAAATACACGGTCCCCCACCTCAAACTGCAAGGGTCGACGCCTCTGATTCGCGTAGGACTTCTGCCTACTCTGTGCTGTCAGCATACGCTGTCTAATCAACTGCACTATCTCCGTGGTTTCTTGAACCATATCGGGACCAAGATCTGTTGTCTCTCCCGTCTGTGCCCAACACAAGGGTGATCTACAAGGCCGCCCATATAGCGCCTCATACAGAGCCATCCCAATCGTGGCCTGATAACTGTTGTTGTAAGAGAACTCCACCAAAGGAAGGTAAGTCTCCCAACAACCTCCAAAATCTAGGACACAGGCATGCAACATATCCTCGAGCGTCTGAATTGTCCGCTCCGACTGACCGTCTGTCTGCGGATGAAAAGTTGTACTCAGGTTCACCCTGGTACCTAAAGCTCGCTGCAACTGTCTCCAAAACTGAGATGTAAACCTCGCATCCTGATCAGATACAATAGACAATGGGACTCCATGCAACCACACAATAACATCAATATACCTCTATCCCAAAGTCCTCACTGGGTCTTGTCATCACCCGTTTTTGACCGGACTCGTACTGGCTTTTGTGAAAGGACTCCATGCTAGTTCATTCCATTGATCCTAGAGTCATCCCTGCACAAGGCTCGCACAAACCATTAAAGAAAAGAAAAACACAGAGTCGCCACCAAACAAATTAAAGGTGTGATTGGGCACCTAGAAAAAGAAAGGTCTACGGTTCCAGAGAATTAGGTTCGGGAGTCGGTTACGTGTGGGGAAGGAAGAAAAATTCTTGCACCCCCACAACGCCCACAATTGGTACCTAGTCTTGATCTATGGGTGTTTGCTTGCTCTATTATTTATTCTAAAAAAGGAGTTTTTGTATTTTTAATTTTAAGAAAAAGAAAGATTTTAGGATCTAGGCCTTAAAACAACAAAGAAAAAGATTTTAATAAAGTAAATAAAAAGGGACATTCTAATTTTAGAAAAAGAATGTGGGATCTAGGCCCGTGTGACAGATTGCATTTTTATAAGAAAACAAAAGTAATTTTCCTTTTTTAGAAAAGAAAACAAAAGCAATTTGAATTCAAATAAGAAAATACGCCACAATTGATATTGGCCCAGCGACTAGGATGTGAGCATCTAGGCTCAACCCTATGACCGCCAGCCTTGTTTAAATTTTTCTAGAAGAGATTTGAGTTTTGTTTTTTTTACATTTTATTATTTTTTTTGAAAATAATAAAGGAAAAGAGAGATACAAGAAGTTTTTTTTGCGTTTTCGTTTTTTAAACTCTAAGAAATAATTAAAATAAATAGAGACGTTTTTGGGGTTTTATTTTTTGAAAACAACGCAGAGAAAGAACTTAAAAAAAAAAGAACAATTTAATAAATAAACAAAGTAAAGAACCTGAAGGAAAGAAAATGATGCGGTGGGAGCCCCTTTTTCCTTCGAGTAATGCCTTCAAAGAGTTTCCCGAAAGCACAAAGGTTAGAAAAAGAATTTTTCCAGGTCGGCTCCTCCCCGTGAAGACGAACAGTGATTCCTGGGTGCTTTTTCCCTTAGAAAATGAGTATATCTCTCTTTGTGATTCCCAGGATACTCTCTCTCTCTCCCTCTGGTTTTTATCTCTCGGAAATTTAGTCGAAAGCTCTCTCTCGAATAACCTCCCTCGATCCTTGATAATTGATGCCCCTTCCTTGCCTCTTGGGGCGACCTATTTATAGGAATCCCAGGGGAGACAGCCCGTGCCTCGGCATTTATTGGATGCCTTACAGTCCCCATGAGTCAACTACATCGTTCCAATGAATTAATGACTTCGGAAATGGAATTCTCGGTTCCCAGCGATTTACAATAATTCACAGTTCCCGTGCTTTGAAAAAAGGAGTCCCAGGTGCTCGAAAATAAATAAATCGTTTGAGATTATTTAATCCTCTGTTGTACCTGGACGCTTTGGTGGGTAAGGGCGGAATACATTTCCTGGATGTATTGGAGCCGTTGGGAATTAATGGTTATGCAATCCCCAGGGTCAACCGTGATGTCCCGAGGAAAATGACATTTAATTACAGAGGTCTTCGTCCCTATGCTCAAAAAATGGAGTTCCGAGACATTTGAATGTAATATTTGGAGACTCCTCAATTCCCACACTTAAAAAGAGGGTTTCGAGATACTGCTGGCATTTAATGCATTTAAAAAGAATTTTCGGAGTCCCGATGCTTTGGAGTCACTCCCAGGACTGTGAGGAGCTATTTTGGAGTTTTTCAAAATTATTGACCAGGTTTGACCTCCTGGATCTAGGCTTATTCCGGATCGTGCCCTTATTCCGCATCAATAGGTCCTCATTCCGTATTAACAAGTCCTTATTCCGCACTAATGAGCTTATTCCGCATCAATAGGTTTAGCTCGGATTTGACCAAGTTTGACCTCCGGATCTGCGCTTATTCCGGATCAGTGGCCTTAGTCCGCATCGGTAAGTCCTTACTCCGCATCGTTGACCAAGTTTGACCACCGGATTTGGGCTTAGTCCGGATCCGTAAGTCCTTACTCCGCATCGGACCAGTTGACCAAGTTTGACCACGGGATTGACCAAGCTTACCGCCGGATTTGACCAAGTTTGACCAAGTTTGACCACCGGATCTGGGCTTAGTCCGGATTTGACCAAGTTTGACCACCGGATCTGGGCTTAGTCCGGATTTGACCAAGTTTGACCACCGGATTTGGGTTTCCCCAAAAATTTCCGTGCGTGGGCTCGGTTGCCACGTGGCACCTCTACTTGGGCTTCCTTAGGCCTCTCTTGTTATCACTTGCTGTGTAAGGAGAGTGCCTTTGTATATATCTTGGGCGAAGGAGAAGCAAAATTGGCAATGTGGGACAAACATGCATATGAAGAACCAAAATTCGTGGAAAATTGGCAGATTTCTGGGGCAACTTCAAAAATCCATAACTTTCTCCACAGAGCTCGGATTAGGGCCAAATTGGTCTTGTTTTGCTCGAAATTCTGTTATCTATCTCCTGAAATTGGAATCACTCCAAAAGGATCATCCATTTAGGAGAAAAGTGGGAAATACCGCACAGAGGTACATGATAAAGTGAGCATTCTGCCCGTCCGATTCAAAAATTCATAGTTAATTGCATAGAACTCGGATTACCTTCAAACCAATTGGAGATGATAGATAAAGATGTTATCTAACTAATGCAATTGACTTTGTTCAGATCCAATGAGTATTGAGAAAGTTATTGGCAAAATAGTGGCTGCGCACTAGCTGTCTCCCCCAAATTTGCACAAGGTTTGGTTGCCAACTTTGAAAAATCATAACTAATTGAATACAACCCGGAATATTCTCAAACCAATTGGAAATGATAGATAAAGGTGTTATCTAATCAATTCAATTGACTTTGTTGGATTACGACAAGTATCGGGGAAGTTATTAATAAAATGGCGGGCTGCCCACCGATTGTCCAATTCAACTTGGTATCATTTCATTTCTCCTCGGAATCAAGTGTGGTCAAGTGCGTTATTCTCCGAATGTCATCCTCTATCACTTAGTGGTCCTTTGCCAAGTACGGTTGCGATCTAACCTGGTCAAAATGGGGTACAACAGCTGCCCCTCTTTGTGCATTGTTTGTATACAAATGATGTACAAAGATAACCAAATACCCATTTTGAATGGTTAGATCTCCTTGGAGTTTGGCATTGCTATGAGATTGATGCGGCATTTTTGGTTATGAGGGTGGCTTCTTGGGCCGAATAGCTTCTTGGGCTATGATATGACATCTTAGGTTGATTTGCTTCTTGGGCTATAAGGGTGGCTTCTTGGGCCGAATAGCTTTTGGGCTATGACACGACATCTTGGGTCGAAAATGAGTGACATCTTGGGCCGGTTAGCTTCTTGGGCTATGAGGGTGGCTTCTTGGGCCAAATAATAGCGTCTCGGGCTATAAAGGTGGCTTCTTGGGCCAAATAGCTTCTTGGGCTATGAGAGTGGCTTCTTGGGCCGAATAGCTTCTTGGGCTATGAGGGTGACATCTTGGGTCGAAAATGAGTGACATCTTGGGTCGATTTTGAGTGACATCTTGGGTCGATTAGCTTCTTGGGCTATGAGGGTTGCTTCTTGGGCCAAATAATAGCGTCTCGGGCTATAAAGGTGGCTTCTTGGGCCAAATAGCTTCTTGGGCTATGGATAGGTGACTCTATCATGGCTCCCTCTACGAGTTCACTCTAAGAGATCGCTCTACGAGATTACCACTCAAGAGTTATGCTTGGGCTTACGATCTAGGTCTGCCGAGTTTAGTTCCTTGATTTTGAAAGGGAATTCTGTTTGTTGACGGTGAGTCCTCATCTGTCTTTGAAGCTTAACTGTTGGTAGATCATGAGATGAATCCTCATGCCATTCTGATATACGGATAATCCTGTGAGTAAGAAGAACAAACATGCTAGGATATATGCTAATGATGCATGAAGATGCGTGAATGTATGTGACTTTATGATTAAGTTTGTGAATCCTTCTCCTCTGTCGGGAAAGAGGCCAGTGGATGACTTGTGCTTTTTGTTCTCTCTTTGCTCCAAGAGACCGGGGCTCCATCTTTTCTGCATGTTGATATCCCCATGCATGGAATGTTCAAGAAAACTCTGCTTGGGGAATTTTATTTTTATTTTTTTTTTAAAAAAGGAATTTTGAAAAAGAATTTTGAGAAAAGTACATCATCATACACAACATGACTCATGCATTATCATAAGAGTTTAACAAGTCTTCCTTTTATAAAACAGAATGATAATCTTTTAAGATATTGGTTTACAAAGTTGATCAAAGTGTGCTCAAAACATGACCAATCCTTCTATTCATAGGCCAGCCTTTGATGTGGAGTAACTGATCAATCCCTCTGAGGTGCTTGAGATTCTATCAGTCGCTTTAGGTGACTTTGGATCCTGGTCCTTTTGTTTGGCTTTGTATTTTACCCTTAGTGCCCTTTCGGGTTTTCACTAAGTCCGCCTTTAATCCTTCTCTCTTTTCACGAGCTTTGTATTTTACCCTTAGCGCCCTTTCAGGTTTTCACCAAGTCCGCTCTTACTGGACTTCCTTGTCTTTGTACCAAAATGAATTTTTTGTTGTCATTTATATGAAGGAGATGATGAGCGTGAGATTTGTACTCAATAGTGAATGACTGTTTAGAGTTCTTTTGAAAGATGAGAAGGCTCTGTTTTTTTTGGCCCTTTGGTGCCCCCTTTTTTTGTCTCTTTCTCAGGGAAAAGCTCCCTTACTGGAAAATAAGGATATATGAAAGGTTTAAGAACATGGAGAATTCTTTCAATAAATGACAATTTTAAATCCACTTTGGTACAAGAACGGAAACTAAACATAAAATTTCTTTACAGCATCACTGTTTACAGGGTTCGGGAGTTCGTCTCCATCCATTTTGGTGAGGACGAGTGCACCACCCGAGAATGCTCTTTTTACAACATACGGCCCCTCATAATTTGGAGTCCATTTGCCTCTGTGATCATGCTGTATTGGTAGTATCTTTTTAGGACCAGGTCTCCTTCTTGAAATGCTCTTGGTCGCACCTTTTGTTAAGCTAGCCATCATTCTCTTTTGATAAAGCTGACCTCGGCAAACCCTTGTGAATCGTTTCCCGTCAATTAGGTTCAACTGTTCGAAACGGTTCTTAACCCATTCGGCTTCATCTAGCTTGGTATCCATGAGCACCCTCAGAGATGGGATTTCTACTTCCACCGGTAAAACAGCCTCCATGCCATAAACTAAGGAAAATGGCGTTGCCCCAGTTGAAGTCCGGGACTGTGGTTCTATAGGCATGTAGTGCATATGGGAGTTTCTCGCTCCAATCTTTGTACGTCTCGGTCATTTTTCGGATAATGTTCTTGATATTCTTGTTTGCCGCTTCTACCGCTCCGTTCATTTGAGGACGGTAAGGTGTAGAGTTGCGATGTCGGATTTTGAACTGTTCACACAAATTGTCCATCATCCGGCTATTCGGATTGGCAGCATTATTGTTATAATGTGCTCTGGGAGCCCATACGGCACACGATGTTGTTCGGACAAACTTAGTGATTACCGATCGAGTGACTTGGACGTAGGAGGTTGCCTCGACCCACTTAGTGAAATAGTCGATGGCTACAAGAATGAATCTATGTCCATTGGAGGCTTTTGGAAATATGGGCCCAATGACGTCCATGCCCCACAATGCAAATGGCCACGGAGATGTAAGCACGTGTAACTTAGATGGGGGTGCTTGAATGCGATCCCCGTAAACCTGGCATTTAAGACATTTACGCACATGCTCGATGCAGTCCTTTTCCATAGTAACCCAATAGTAGCCCATCCTCATGATCTGCCTAGTTAGTGTATGCCCATTTGCATGAGATCCGCATGCCGTTGTGAACCTCATTGGTGACCCGAGCTGCTTCATCTTTGTCTAAGCACCGCAAGAAAAACTTGGTTATGGTTGCGTCTGTATAAGATTGAACCGTCGAGGAAGTAATTGATGCTTGCTCGTCGGATGTTTCTTTTTTTCGCTTTCGAGGCCCCTACCGGATATGAGTCTGGACAGTCTTGTTTGATATCTTGATACCAAGGCTTGTTGTCGGTGTCAACATTGGTTACCATGTTGTAAATGGGTTCCTTGTTCACATTGATGTCAAAGCATGGTATTTCGAAGCACGTGTCCAATCGAAGGAGGGAGGCTAGAGTTGCTAAAGCATCGGGAATTCGATTATGCTCTCTTGACATGTGTTCAAATGTGATTTCATCAAATAGGTTAGCCATTTCACAAATCATTTGTCGGTAAGGAATCAACTTGTGATTTCGAGTTTCCCATTCCTTTCTAACTTGATAAATGACTAGTGCTGAATCACCGAATACTTGTAACTTTCTGATTCCTTTACTCAATGCCTCTTGGAGGCCCATTACACAAGCTTCATATTCTGCTATATTGTTTGTGCAAGGGAATGTCAACTTGGCGGCCATCGGAAAATGTACTCCGGATGGGGAAATTAAGACCGCCCCGATGCCATGACCTGATAAGCTTGATGCTCCATCAAACCATAGGGTCCATGTGTCTGACTCTTCATTTTCTTGGATGGTGTTGATGAATTCATCTGGGAAATCAGAGATTGCCGGCTCATAATCTTCCAAAGCTCGATCCGCTAGATAATCAGCTATGGCACTTCCTTTGATGGCCTTTCGAGGCACATAGACAATGTCATATTCTGCTAAGAGTAGCTGCCACTTAGCAATTCTTCCCGTCATGGATGGCTTTTCTAATAGGTATTTGAGCGGGTCATGTCTAGAGATGAGCCATGTGGTATGGTAGAGTGTATACTGCCTTAACCTTCGTGCCGTCCAAGCAAGGGCACAACAAGTCTTTTCCAGAGGAGTGTACTTTTCCTCACAAGGTGTAAACTTCTTGCTCAGATAGTAAATGATTTGCTCTTTCTTCCCTGAGGCATCATGTTGTCCTAGTACACAACCCATCGAGGTTTCTTGGACTGTTAAGTACAAAATTAGAGGTTGACCAGACATCTGGGGGAACCAAAATTGGAGGGTTCATCAAATACCGCTTAATTGTATCAAAGGCCTCCTGACATTCTTTGTTCCACACTTGGGGCTATTCTTGCGCAAAGACCTTGAAGACGGGTTCACAAGTCATAGTGAGTTGTGAAATGAACCGAGCGATGTAGTTGAGTCTTCCGAGGAATCCTCTAACTTCCTTGATAGTTTTGGCACAGGCATATCTTGGATGGCCCGGACTTTATCAGGATCAATTTCAATTCCCCGTTGATCGACGATGAATCCCAATAGCTTGCCTGATGTAGCCCCAAAGGTACATTTGGCCGGATTTAACTTCAATTGATATTTTCGTAGTCTGTCGAAGAGCTTACGCAACACTTCGACATGGTCCTTGTCTCCTTTTGATTTGGCGATCATATCATCAACATAGACCTCTACTTCTTTGTGCATCATGTCATGGAACAGTGTTACCATGGCTCTTTGATAAGTTGCCCCAGCATTTTTGAGTCCGAAAGGCATGACATTGTAGCAAAAGGTGCCCCATATAGTGATGAATGTAGTCTTTTCCTTGTGTTCAGGATCCATCCGAATTTGGTTATAGCCAGAGAATCCATCCATGAAGGAAAACATAGTATGTCTTGCCGTGTTGTCTACCAAAGTGTCAATGTGAGGCAGTGGGAAGTTATCTTTTGGACTAGCCCTATTGAGGTCGCGATAGCTACACACATACGGACCTTCCCCCCTTTCTTTGGAACCGGTACGATATTGGCCACCCATTCTGGATAGTGGGCCACACTAAGGAACCCCGCATCCCATTGCTTTTTGACTTCTTCCTTGATCTTTAGTATCATCTCCTGGTCTCATCCTCCTTAGCTTTTCTTGGACAGGCTTACACTCAGGTCTCAAGGGCAACTGGTGTTGCACTATATCTATATCCAATCCCGGCATATCTTTGTAGGACCAGGCAACACATCAATGTAGGACTTGAGAAGATCAAGTAGCCGATGTTTGATATTATTGGGGATTAAAGACCCCAATCTCAATTCTTTTGGCTCAGTGGCTGTTCCGAAGTTCACGATCGTGGCTGGGTCTTCACTAGGGATAGTGTCTTGGTCTTCTTTTTCTAGCGGGAGCTGGATGTCTTCCTGGTAGCTCGGGATCTTCTCTTGTTCCAGCTTCCTCTATCTCAACCATCGCTGTTCCCAGTTTGGATTATGGTCAAGTCTTAAGCAACTCGTTTCTTCTTTTCTTACCATATCTTTGAATTTATCATACCTGTTTGAAAAAGTCCGACTTACTCAACCATATATGATAATGCACATGCTATGAAATGCAAGAGGATGTTTTTGAAAAAGTTTCATTTTATTCAAACTTTCAAAAATAAGTTCTAACAAACTCAGAATTAAAAAACAACAAAGAGAAAACATTGAAAATGTCCCAGCAGGTTCCTTGAACCGTTTACATGATAGGGAGGTCCAAGCTTTTCCAGTTGTCTAGTTGTTGTCTCGGGTCTCCTTGGCAAACCCGAACCAGTTTCACCTCTTCATTGTCATCCCCTATACGGCCACCGTCTCCTCCCCTGGTTTATGAACCCCGCGCTCCCGAATGTAGCTTCGAGCGGTGGAAAAATCATCTTTGTTCTTGGAAAGCTCTTTTCTCCAGCTTACCGGCCCGGCTATCCCTTCTTCTTGAGGTCTCTAATTGCCTGTCGGCTTTAGTGGGCTTGTAGCCTAGCCCAAATCTTCCAATTGTGCTTCGAATGGTAATAGGTTCTTTGATCCCTTGTCCTTGCAAGCCCAATCCTTTTCCTGCTTTGTGGCCCAACTTCAGCATGACTGATGCTACCATCTTCGATGCCTTTGGTAATTGTGTCCCATCGTCCTGATCAGTTGTAGGGTTTGGAAGGTAGGTTGCATTGACGACCTCGAATGAGCGGAAGGAACATTCTGGGATATCTTCACTGCTTTCGATGTAGGGGACAGAGAGAGGTTTGGTGACAAGGATTTCGTTTCTCCGGACACGCATATGAGTTTTCCGTCTACAATAAATTTAACCTTCGATGGAGGGTTGAGGGGATTGCCCCTGTGCATGAATCCATGGCCTTCCCAAGAAGCAACTATAGTAAGGAGCGATATCCATGACTTGGAACTCCACGGTGAAAGTGCTTGGACCGATTTGTAGTGGTACATCTAGGGTTCCCACTACTTCTCGCTTTTCTCCATCGAAAGCCCTGACAATCATGTTGGTGGGGCGGATGTAAGACGGATCCATTGGTAGTTGCCTTAGAATGGGAGCTGGCATAATGTTCAGAGAGGATCCATTATCAATCAGCACACGTGAGATAATATGATCCTTGCATTTAACAGAAATATGCAAAGCCTTGATGTGCCCAACACCTTCTTGAGGGAGCTCTTCTTCGCCGAAGCCAGAAAGTTACTCGCCACGATATTATTTGCAATCCCATCTAAGTTTTCCACGAAATGGATGGAGGAACGTAAGCTTTGCTCAAGACCTTCATAAGGGTTTCCCGGTGTGGAGTAGAATCCATAAGCAAAGATAATAATGAGATGCGAGCCGGCGCCGACTCAATTGATCAATGATGTTGTATTCACTCGTTTAATCGGCTTGAAACTCGTTACCTCCTTCTTTGAGATAGAGGTATTTTTGTTACCGATATCGGTTTTGGAATGATATCTTGCTCTATGGCTTTGCCTTTATCAGCTTTGTTGATTTCTTGCGGTGTGTATGAACGACCACTTCTTGTCTTCTTCTCTTCTATAGGAACCCCGCAATGACAGACTTGCAGTGATAGTTCCAAGGGACTGCTTTATCATCCTTGTATGGGAAAGGCGACGGCTCCCGAATAGTAAGGGTTTTGATCTTTTGATCAATGAGTCGGCCTTCGGCTTCTCCGTGCCTGGATAATTAGGGGTTTCGGTGCCCCAGGCTTGGGTGCCACTTGTGACCTATCAGTGGAGGCCATACGGACCTCACGATGTACCTCCAGCTTTGAAATTTCTAGTCTCTTAGAGTTTAGCAATTCTTGGACTGCTTCTTGAAATTCTTCACATTCCTCTAAGTCGTGTCCATAAGCTGTCTTGTGATAGAGGCATCGCTTCCTCCAGTTGTTGCCCCTATTAGCATCAGTCACATCCTTGGTCACTATGAATCCATTCTTGTGTAGGGTCATGAATAATTGATACGCAATTATTCATCCAGCATCTCTTAAATGTTGTATCTTCCTTTTTAGGGCAAAACAACCTTCTGTGTCATGTCCAATTCCACCTCCATGGTATGCGCAACTGGTATCAGCTTTGTACCAATCAGGATATGGAGGGCTTAACTTTTTTAGGGCACCGGACCGACAAGTCCTGCTGCCAATAGTCGGTGTACGCCTCCGTGTATGTGATAGGAATTGGATCGAATTTCTCCTTTCCGTTTTTTGCTTCGCCATGGCCGTTTTGATTGCTCGGACCGTGATTGGTTAGTTGAGTAAAAGTTCCCGCCCCGAGGCTGATATTGTGGGTTTGGGGCTTGAGCAATGTAGGACACCGTGAGTTCCTCCATAACACCCAGGTGTAGTTGATTGTTGGGGTTGTTGTGACCCGGCGCTGTTATAGTTAGCCTTGGGTTGCCATATTGCCTGGGATTCTCCTTCTTTCTTTCGATTGGAGGAAGAGGGCTTTCTAGAAGCTTCATACTTGCTTCCCCCGAGTTTTCCTTCCCTTATGCCACCTTCGATTCGTTCTCCCGAGGCGACCGGATCTGCGAGGCTACTTGAAACATTCCCAATTAGTTTTTTGTAGTAAACCCCCTTCATGGTGCCGATGAAGAGGGTAGTGAGTTCTCTTTCGGTGAGTGGAGGCTGAACATCCATTGCTGCCTCCCTCCATCGTCGGGCATAAACTTTGAAGCTTTCATTACTTCCTTTTTCAAATGATCGTAGGGCCGGCCGATCTAACGCCAGCTGGTGACATGCTTGTATTGAGCTAAGAATGCCGTGGCAAGCTCATTCCATGTTCGATACGGCTACCTTCAAGTTGGATGTACCATCGCAGTGGACCGCCGGTTAGGCTCTCCTGGAAGCAATGCATTAAGAGTTTTTCATTATCGCATGGGCCGCCATCTTGCGGCAGACATGGTCACATGTGTTCTAGGACACCGAGTACCATTGAACTTTTCAAAATCAGGCATCTTGAACTTGGAAGGAAGTACTATGCCTGGCACCAAGCATAAATCATGAGGATCGGTCCCTCCATATGTTTTCACCCCCTCCACAGCTTTTAGTCGGGCCTCGATGGATTTCCAATCGATGGTTGAGTGAGGGATTCCACGACCTCCATGATATTTGGGGTTGCCGCCCCTATAGCAGGTGGTGTAGGTGGGACTTGATGTGATGCCCCAGGAACCATGTTTCCTGGAGCATAGGCTCGTGAAGCATGTGGAGCTTGTTCTTGCTCTTGATTAATGGCCCCCGGGTTGGGCTAGCTTCTCTCTCCGAAGTGGCTTGGCTAGCATGTCCATCATAGTCTTCAACCGGGCCTGCACTTGGAGCATGCTTCCCCAATCTCTTCTTGAGCCTGCTCAAGACCCGAAGTCTATCCTCGGTATGTTCTGCCATTGGAGGAGATGACCGGTGGGCGGGAAGACCTTAAGTTGTATGAGTGCCCAACCTGCCGAAAATCCTCTAGCAAACCTGGCGAATCTGAAAAGTTTATTTTGGTTCTCACTTTTTAAGTATGAGTGCATGATATGCATGAGATGCAAAGACACAAACTTTATTAAGTTGGAAGCCAGACTTAACTTCAAAAGGTACAGACAGTCAAACTGAATTTAAAACAAGAAAAATGACATGAAATCCTTAAAACTACATGTTCTAGGACAAGCTTTGATTATCTCCTAGCATCGTCTTCTTCGGAGGTTCCTTAGTCTCTCATTCTCCTGTTCAAGCCTGTTGATGACCATCCCCCTTGCCAATGACCGCTTCCTTGCATGACTCTTCGCATCTTAGCTGCTTCCAACTGCTCCACCATCTTCTGTATAGCTTCCCCTTGTTCTTGCACTGTTTGCTGTAAAACGGCGTTCTCTTGTAACAAGGATGTAGTTGTATCTAGGACAACCACAGGTTCTTCATTAGAGGCCACCTCTTCAGCTGCAGTGTCCTCGCCTATGTTGGGGAGAGGGAACAACTTCTCTTTCCATGCCTTGTATTCTGATAAGACAGGAGTAGCATGTAGGTTGGCCTTGATTCGTCGAGGGGTGGCCCAAGCTCTGTGCATCTCAAAGATTGCCCGCTTTGCCCCAGGAGCTCCATATTCTCTATCACAGGATTCCATTCCATGTAAGACTGGGACGATTTGACGCCCCTCAAGTTGTCTTCCCACCGTAATGGTGCGTATGCGGTGCTTCCCCAAGGGCCAATTAGTGGGACCCAATTATAGTTGCCGCAGCCTATATAGATGCTTGATCTATGCATCCAGGGGGCCCTCCAAATGATATCCTCATCTCCTAGTGTATGGAACTTGTGCATCCAACCTTCCTTGTCATTGGGTAGCCGCCACCCACTGTTTAGAATATCTATCAAGGTTGTAGCAGGTAGCGCATACACTTCCTTGAAGCATGGAAAGATGCATGGGAAGTGACTCTTCAACCATGTGCATAGGAGAGGAAGACAACCTCTGAATTGTCTTCGGCCTCTTACTCGGATGTAGGATAAGGACCTAATGGTTTCAGCTAAGATGGCAAGAACAGGATCATTTCCCTTTATCAATTGCAGGACAAGTTCCAGGACTTCCCCGTCAATGAAGTTTGGATTTCGAGGGAAAATGAGCAGACTATAGACAACAACGGTGAAAAGTATATGGGTCTCCTCTTGAGTTGAATGTTGCATCATCCTCTTGAAGAACTCCCATGGAACAACTTCATGCTTCCCATCATTTTGAATGATTGGAGGAACTTCTTTAGCTTGTATATCTAGGAGACAAGCCAAAGTACGCCGACATGATTTTCGAGGATCATAGTTGAAGATTGCCTTCTTTTGATCAACTTCTTGATCAAGAAGCCTTTTGTATTCTTCAATAGTTGGGACCAAATCCACGCCATTAAAACGAAGCACCTTCGCCTTGGATCCCGAAGTTCACTGCCGCAATGATCATGTTCTCATCTATTGGTAGTTGAGTTAGATGTAACATATCCCCAAAGTGCTTGATGTATACGGCTTGACTCCTTGAAGACCACCTCCTCCATATAGATGTGAGTTCGGGAGCATGATTCTTTGGGAGCTTAATGTGTATGTCTCGGACCTTCGTGGCTCCTCTTGAGAAAAATTTCCCAAGTCCCTTTGGATTATCCTTGATGCGGAGCGACCTCTTGAATGTTTTCTTTGTCCACCTTGTCGGTTAGAAGACAATCAAAGCTTGCCATGTTTCCTAAATGAATGTGTGCAATGCTATGATATGCAATGAATGAGAATGAGGGGTTAGTAGACAATAATTGATAATATATACAAGGGGTTAGTACATGGACAATATATACGACGTTCAAGCAAGGCAAGTACACAAATGTCATAACAAGGCTCAAACACATGAAGGTCATGCCCTTGATGGGCTTCTAAATCTGCCTATCTTATTCATTGGTTCCCAAGCATTCCCTACTTAGCCTTGTACCACGAGGGCATTAACAAGAACTAAGAGGGAGCCCCCGTACCCCAAAGGGCATTAACGGAGGGGGTCCTTCTTGTACCTCTTGGGGCATTAACAAGAAAGGACCCTGCCTGAGTGAGACATTTCGGGTATTCCACGTAGACAAGCACAACCAAGTCCACGTGGGCAAACCTTTACTAGCCTCTTCTAATCCTGTTGTGTTAGAGAAAACCCTGGGTATAGGGTTAGAGAAAGAGAGAGAAGCATGTATGCATAGTTAAAACAATTATAGAATAAAAGAAAATAAACAGAAAAGAAACAAGCAAGCAAACATTCCAAAAATTGAGACCATGGCTAGACTCTCACAACCAGTCCCCAGAGTCGCCAATGTCATCACCCGTTTTTGACCGGACTCGACCGGCTTTTGTGAAAGGACTCCATGCTAGTTCATTCCATTGATCCTAGAGTCATCCCCGCACAAGGCTCGCACAAACCATTAAAGAAAAGAAAAACACAGAGTCGCCACCAAACAAATTAAAGGTGTGATTGGGCACCTAGAAAAAGAAAGGTCTACGGTTCCAGAGAATTAGGTTCGGGAGTCGGTTACGTGTGGGGAAGGAAGAAAAATTCTTGCACCCCCACAACGCCCACAATTGGTACCTAGTCTTGATCTATGGGTGTTTGCTTGCTCTATTATTTATTCTAAAAAAGGAGTTTTTGTATTTTTAATTTTAAGAAAAAGAAAGATTTTAGGATCTAGGCCTTAAAACAACAAAGAAAAAGATTTTAATAAAGTAAATAAAAAGGGACATTCTAATTTTAGAAAAAGAATGTGGGATCTAGGCCCGTGTGACAGTATTGCATTTTTATAAGAAAACAAAAGTAATTTTCCTTTTTTAGAAAAGAAAACAAAAGCAATTTGAATTCAAATAAGAAAATACTGCCACAATTGATATCGGCCCAAGAAGCCACTCTCATAGCCCAAGAAGCTATTTGGCCCAAGAAGCCACCTTCATAGCCCAAGAAGCTATTTGGCCCAAGAAGCCACCTTTATAGCCCAAGACGCTATTATTCAGCCCAAGAAACCACCCTCATAGCCCAAGAAGCTAAGCGACCCAAGATGTCACTCAAAATCGACCCAAGATGTCACTCATTTTCGACCCAAGATGTCGTATCATAGCCCAAGAAGCTATATGGCCCAAGAAGCCACTCTCATAGCCCAAGAAGCTATTCGGCCCAAGAAGCCACCCTTATAGCCCAAGAAGCAAATCAACCTAAGATGTCATAGCCCAAGAAGCTATTCGGCCCAAGAAGCCACCCATATAGCCCAAGAAGCAAATCAACCTAAGATGTCATATCATAGCCCAAGAAGCTATTCGGCCCAAGAAGCCACCCTCATAACCAAAAAATGCCGCATCAATCTCATAGCAATGCCAAACTCCAAGGAGATCAAACCATTCAAAATGGGTATTTGGTTATCTTTGTACATCATTTGTATACAAACAATGCACAAAGAGGGGCAGCGTTGTACCCCATTTTGACCAGGTTAGATCGCAACCGTACTTGGCAAAGGACCACTAAGTGATAGAGGATGACATTCGGAGAATAACGCACTTGACCACACTTGATTCCGAGGAGAAATGAAATGATACCAAGTTGAATTGGACAATCGGTGGGCAGCCCGCCATTTTATTAATAACTTCCCCGATACTTGTCGTAATCCAACAAAGTCAATTGAATTGATTAGATAACACATTTATCTATCATTTCCAATTTGTTTGAGAATATTCCGGGTTGTATTCAATTAGTTATGATTTTTCAAAGTTGGCAACCAAACCTTGTGCAAATTTGGGGGGAGACAGCTAGTGCGCAGCGCACTATTTTGCCAATAACTTTCTCAATACTCATTGGATCTGAACAAAGTCAATTGCATTAGTTAGATAACATCTTTATCTATCATCTCCAATTAGTTTGAAGGTAATCCGAGTTCTATGCAATTAACTATGAATTTTTGAATCGGACGGGCAGAATGCTCACTTTATCATGTACCTCTGTGCGGTATTTCCCACTTTTCTCCTAAATGGATGATCCTTTTGGAGTGATTCCAATTTCAGGAGATAGATAACAGAATTTCGAGCAAAACAAGACCAATTTGGCCCTAATCCGAGCTCTGTGGAGAAAGTTATGGATTTTTTGAAGTTGCTCCAGAAATCTGCCAATTTTCCACGAATTTTGGTTCTTCATATGCATGTTTGTCCCACATTGCCAATTTTGCTTCTCCTTCACCCAGATATATACAAAGGCACTCTCCTTACACAAGCAAGTGATAACAAGAGAGGCCTAAGGAAGCCCAAGTAGAGGTGCCACGTGGCGACCGAGCCCACGCACGGAAATTTTTGGAGAAACCCAAATCCGGTGGTCAAACTTGGTCAAATCCGGACTAAGCCCAGATCCGGTGGTCAAACTTGGTCAAATCCGGACTAAACCCAAATCCGGCATCAAACTTGGTCAAATCCGGACTAAGCCCAGATCCAGGTGGTCAAACTTGGTCAAGCGATCGGAGTAAGGACTTACAGATCCAGACTAAGCCCAGATCCAGGTGGTCAAACTTGGTCAACCGATGCGGAGTAAGGACTTATAGATCCGGACTAAGCCCAAATCCAGGTGGTCAAACTTGGTCAACCGATGCGGAGTAAGGACTTACGATCCGGACTAAACCCAAATCCGGTGGTCAAACTTGGTCAACCGATGCGGAGTAAGGACTTACCGATCCCGGACTAAGCCCAGATCCGGTGGTCAAACTTGGTCAACCGATGCGGAGTAAGGACTTACCGATCCGGACTAAGCCCAGATCCAGGTGGTCAAACTTGGTCAATCGATGCGGAGTAAGGACTTACAGATCCGGACTAAGCCCAAATCCAGGTGGTCAAACTTGGTCAACCGATCGAGTAAGGACTTCCCGATGCGGACTAAGGCCACCGATCCAGAATAAGCGCAGATCCGGAGGTCAAACTTGGTCAAATCCGAGCTAAACCTATTGATGCGGAATAAGCTCATTAGTGCGGAATAAGGACTTGTTAATACGGAATGAGGACCTATTGATGCGGAATAAGGGCACTGATCCGGAATAAGCCTAGATCCGGAGGTCAAACCTGGTCAATAATTTTGAAAAACTCCAAAATAGCTCCTCTACAGGTCTGGGAGTGACTCCAAAGCATCGGGACTCCGAAAATTCTTTTTAAATGCATTAAATGCCAGCAGTATCTCGGAACCCTCTTTCTAAGTGTGGGAATTGAGGAGTCTCCAAATATTACATTCAAATGTCTCGGAACTCCATTTTTGAGCATAGGGACGGAAGACCTCTGTAATTAAATGTCATTTTCCTCGGGACATCACAGTTGACCCTGGGGATTGCATAACCATTAATTCCCAACGGCTCCAATACATCCGGAAATGCATTCCGCCCTTACCCACCAAAGCGTCCAGGTACAACAGAGGATTAAATAATCTCAAACGATTTATTTATTTTCAGGCACTAGGACTCCTTTTTTCAAAGCACGGAACCGTGAATTATTGTAAATCCGGGAACCGAGAATTCCATTTCCGAAGTCATTAATTCATTGGAACGATGTAGTTGACTCATGGGGACTGTAAGGCATCCAATAAATGCCGAGGCACGGGCTGTCTCCCCTGGGATTCCTATAAATAGACTGCCCCAAGAGGCAAGGGGGGGGGGCATCAATTATCAAGTATCAGAGGAGGTTATTCTGAGAGAGAGCTTTCTAACTAAATTTCCGAGAGATAAAAACCAGAGAGAGAGAGAGAGTATCTTGGGAATCACAAAGAGAGATATACTCATTTTCTAAGGGGAAAAGCACCCAGAATCACTGTTCGTCTTCACGGGGAGGAGCTGACACTGGAAAAATTCTTTTTCTAACCTTTGTGCTTTCAGGAAACTCTTTGAAGGCATTACTCGAAGGAAAAGGGGGCTCCCACCGGCATCATTTTCTTTCCTCCAGGTTCTCTACTTTTATTTATTTTATTTTATTTTATTTTATTTTTCTGCGCTGTTTTCAAACGTAAAACCCAAAAACTGCTCTTTTTTCCTTTTTTCCTCATCTCTCTAAAGTAAAAAAACGAAAATATAAAAAACAAACATCTTGCATCTCTTTTTTTTTCTTCCTTTATTATTTTCAAAAAAATAATAAAATGTAAAAAAAACAAAACTCAAATCTCTTCTAGAAAAATTCAAACAAGGCCTGGGCGGTCATGAGGGTTGAGCCCTAGATGCTCACATCCTAGTCTACTTGGGCCAATATCAATTGTGGCAGTATTTTCTTATTTGAATTCAAATTGCTTTTGTTTTCTTTTCTAAAAAAGGAAAATTACTTTTGTTTTCTTATAAAAATGCAATACTGTCACACGGGCCTAGATCCCACATTCTTTTTCTAAAATTAGAATGTCCCTTTTTATTTACTTTATTAAAATCTTTTTCTTTGTTGTTTTAAGGCCTAGATCCTAAAATCTTTCTTTTTCTTAAAATTAAAAATACAAAAACTCCTTTTTTAGAATAAATAATAGAGCAAGCAAACACCCATAGATCAAGACTAGGTACCAATTGTGGGCGTTGTGGGGGTGCAAGAATTTTTCTTCCTTCCCCACACGTAACCGACTCCCGAACCTAATTCTCTGGAACCGTAGACCTTTCTTTTTCTAGGTGCCCAATCACACCTTTAATTTGTTTGGTGGCGACTCTGTGTTTTTCTTTTCTTTAATGGTTTGTGCGAGCCTTGTGCAGGGATGACTCTAGGATCAATGGAATGAACTAGCATGGAGTCCTTTCACAAAAGCCAGTACGAGTCCGGTCAAAAACGGGTGATGACAGGTCTGTCTCTCGAATTGGAATAAAATGCGCCGATTTGGTCAACCAGTCCACAATAACCCATATAGTGTCGTGTCCCCTGGAACGAGGAAGTCCAGTGACAAAATTCATGGTCACGTGGTTCCATTTCCACTCTGGCACTGGCAATGACTGCAACTCACCAGCTGATCTCAGGTGCTCTGCCTTGACCTGCTGATAGGTCAAACACCTCCTCACAAAATCAGCAATGGCCTTCTTCAGGCCTGGCCACCCAAACTGCCTCCTCATGGCATGGTACATCTTGGTCCCACCAGGATGTACAACTAACCTCAACTGGTGAAATTCCCGAAGAACCTCCTCCTAAAGAGAAGTGGGAACTATCAATCTACCCCTATACCGCAGCACATACTCTGCATCCTCAGTCCAATCAGAAGGTGCCTGCCCAGTCTGAATCCTGTCCCTGATGACCTCACAATCAATGTCCCCCAGCTGATCCTCTATGATCCTATGGTGTAACTCAAGGACTGTGACAACAACATTGAGGATCCCTCGCTCCTCGCTGGTCACCATCTGCAACCTTATCGCTGCCAACTGACCCATCATCTCCCATTCCTTAATGGCACAATGGGCCACCACGGCCCTGCTCTTCCTACTCAGAGCATCTGCCACCACATTACCCTTCCCAGGGGTGTACATCATATCAAACTGACTCGCTGCAGGTACTCCACCCACCGCCTCTGCCTAAGGTTCAAGTCTCGCTGAGAGAAGATATACTGCAAGCTCTTGTGGTCCGTATACACCACAAACTTCTCCCCAAGGAGATAATGCTGCCAGCTCTTTAAAGCAAAGATCACTGAAGCCAACTCCAAATCATGCGTGGGATAGTTCTGCTCATGTGGTCTCAACTGCCTAGATCCGTAAGCAATCACCTGCCGAGTCTGCATCAACGCACAACCAAGTCCCACCCTGGAAGCATCACAATAGACCTCAAAAGGCACACCCTCTTGTGGAAGAATTAGGATACGTGCTGAAGTTAATCGTGCCTTCAGCTCAATGAAAGCACTCTCACATGCATCAGACCAAACAAAAGAAACTCCCTTCCTGGTCAGGTTCGTCATAGGAGCTGCCAACCTGGAAAAATCTTCCACGAACCTCCGATAGTAGCCTGCTAAACCAAGGAAGCTATGAATCTCAAACACATTCGTGGGCCTCTTCCACGACATAACCGCCTCGATCTTCTCAGGATCCACTGTGATACCCTCCGAGGATACCACATGCCCCAAAAAGTGTACGTATTGCAACCAGAAGTCACATTTCGTGAACTTCGCGTACAACCGGTGCTCCCGCAAGGTCTGCAACACAACCTACAAATGCTACTCATGCTCCCTCTTGGTCGCTGAATAGACCAAAATATCGTCGATGAACACCACAACGAACATATCTAAATATGGAGCAAACACATGGTTCATCAATCCCATAAACACTGCTGGAGCATTCGTGAGCCCGAACGGCATCACAAGCCACTCATAATGCCCATAACGACAACTGAACGCGGTCTTAGGGATATCTACCTCCCTAACCCTAAACTGATGGTATCCAGATCTCAAGTCTATCTTGGAAAACCACCTCGCACCGCGAAACTGATGAAACAGGTCATCGATCCTCGGCAATGGATACCTGTTCTTCATAGTCACCTGGTTTAGCTTTCGGTAGTCTATACACAGACGAAGTGAACCATCCGCCTTCTCGGCGAACAACACTGGAGCGCCCCACGGTGAGCTACTCCGCCTGATAAAGCCTCGTGCCAATAAGTCATCTATCTGTCTCTTGAGCTCTCTAAGCTCTGTCGGTGCCATCCTGTAGGCCGCTAACCTAATCGGTGTTGTCCCTAGCAACAACTCGATCGAAAACTTTACCTCCCTCATGGGTGGCAAACTGACCAAGTCCTCGGGAAACACATCCGGGAACTGATCTACAATGGGTGGCAAAACAACCTTCCCCTCTCTCCTCCTGTCAACCAACGTCAAGTTGGTTAACTGGTGGGTCACATCACCCCACCCATGCCTCAAAGGTCCCAACCTGCATGCCTCCTCAGTCCACTCACCCACAAAGATACCCCGCGTACCCTTTGGCGTGAGGAACGTCATACGCCGTCGAAAACAATCAATCTTGGCCTCCACGGAGACCAACCAGTCCATACCCAGGATAACATCAAAATCATCTAACTCCATGACATACAAATCACACATTAGGTTAACACACCCAAGTGTTACCTGACAAGCACGACAGATACTCTCAAGTATCACAATTCCACCCAAAGGTGAAGCAACCACCAGAGACTGACTAACTGTCTCCTGGTCTAAAGATGGCCTCAAGCCTTGAATAACATCCTATGTCTTATGAGCTTCCTTTTCCCAAGCCTCAAGAGCAAACCGCCCTAAATCTATGAAGGCTTGCACATACTCACCCACCGTCTGGCCACCCTGCTGAAGCTCATAATACTCTCTCCGTTGGGCATACTGTATCAAGCTGGGAAAATACTCCCCAAAGAAGCGCTCAACAAACTCTCTCTAGCTTATCTGGTTGCCATGGACAGCTCTCGTGGATTCCCACCACCTGTGTGGGATACCCAACAGATAGTGCGTTGCCACTCACACCCGCTCCTCATCTGGCACCCTAATCATCTCAAAGATGTCCTCTGTCCATCTAATCCAGTCCTCGACTGCCTCTGGCCGCGAACCATCCTCAAAAGTCCTGGGTGCATGTTTCAAAAAAGCTGCCGGCCAGTCCACTCCTCGTCGCGCTGGCTCTATCACGACCTCCTGCTGGTGCACATCCTGCACCACCCTTGCCTCCTGCTACTGAGGTTGTGGTGGCTGCTGAGGCTGCTGTTGGCTCTTCAGCTCATCCACCTCTCTAGCCATATCCCTCATCGAGCCCTGCATACCATGCATGGCCTCCTGCAACTGAATCAACACCTGAGCCAAATCAGGTCCCACAACGGAAGCTGACGATCTCTGCTACCCCTGGTGCCCCGACTCTATCGTGGGCTCCTTTGCCAGGCCTTGGCCTCGGACAACTCTCCTCGGTGGTGCCATCATACTGGCCACAACAACAAATTACAAACGATCAACACTAGCACTACTAGCACAAACAGCCATCAAAGGCACATTCGACTCGTAGGTTCTCACCACACAACCCGTAGGTCCACAACCATGCATATAGCATCGTGTCCCCCTCATGGTACACCACACGACCCATAGGTCCACAACCATGCATATAGCATCGTGTCACCCCTCAGGGTACACCGCAATCAAGTCCTAGCTCTCACGGCCACGTGCCATCCTGGCACCACATACAAGCACATCACACACAAAGACAATCTAGTGCCCTATATGCACACAATCATACCACTAGAAATGCACCCCATCCCCGTGTATGCTCCTAGGATGATCTAACTAACACCAAAATAACCTAGAACACATGTAAGGACTGCGTTAATCAGGCGCCCTCCCTACAATTTTCCAAGTCACATGGAATCAATTAACCACTCCTCACTAACCTAGGTCCACTAGACCATGCTCTGATACCAACTTGTCACGCCCCCGAATTCCAAGAAAACCCGGAACCAGGAACATGACTTCCCCTTGCCTGCACCCGAAAGGTCAAGGGGTTGGTGACTAGCACCAACAGAGACTACACCGCGGGTGTTATCTCAAATATGTAACCCTGTACAGTCATATATCAAGGGTAATCCTGTACTTTCCATACATCATCATGCATATGATAAGTCAAACAGTCATACAGTCATTACATCACAAACAGTATGCAAATATAACTGTCCACGGACCCATGTCCGGGATACAACACATAATAAAATACAGAATACAGCACTGTATCATACATCAGAGTAGTGGGCACGTTCTCCTGGAAGAAAGTTCTCCACTAGACTCGGGTCACACCTGAAAATGGGTAAACAACAAGTAGGGGTGAGCGACAAGCTCAGTAGGTGACCCCAAAACTCCACATCATGCAACACATATAAGTCTATGTTATATGCTCAGTGTACTCGTGCATCGTGTAGTGTGCGCAATCATCAGGACTCAGCCTGCAAACAAACATCAGGACTCAGCCTGCCCACATAGGTCAACTTGTCCACGATCCTCCATGGGATCCCAGCTCAGGGCACTCAGCCCTAGCTCCACGAGCTCAACGGCTCAACTCAGGCCTTAGCCTGTCCACAGCGTAATATGCCTGGCCACAGTCGCCACACAGGCCTGCCATTGGTGCATATGCCCGCCACGTCAACCACATAGCACCATCGGTGCATCACGGTGAGAACCCAAACAAGTCACGGAGTCCAAGCCCCAATACCTCACACCAACATACTAACATTAGTATGGCATGTCATTCTCAACATTTCCTTTAGAACTGTAGCCAGTCTTCACAAGTAAATCCTCAATCCTTGATTTATGAAGGAAGTACCATAGCAGCTATTTTCTTGAAATCAAAAGTCCCGGCATTGGGTTCCCATAACATAAATAAGATAATCTAATTTTTGGGGATTTTTCTGAGATGTCTAACCCCACTTTCCAAAAAGTCACCACTACAAACTTTTGGGTTTTTCTGAGATTTTACACTAAATCCCAATTTTCACATTTTGAAAGAGTGGGAATTAATTTTTCTAGTATTTTTCTTTGAATCCAAATGGGGGGTATTTCGTTATTTACATTGTAACTTAAGTAAATACTTTATAGGTTACAATGTGAATAGGTCCAGTCCAGTGCTGTCCAGTGTCCAGTTACACTGCAGGAGCTGCGACTCGTAGCTCAGAACCTGCGACTCGTAGCTGCGGAACGACGACTCGTAGCTGCGGAGTGCGAAACTGCAGCGCGCCTCGAAGACTCGAAGCGAGGCTACGACTTTCGACCCACGAGGCAACGAACTTCGACCCTTCGGCTACGAACTTCGACCCTTCGGCTACAAACTACGAGGCTACGAACTACGAACTACGAGGCTACGAACTACGTACTATGAGGCTACGAACTATGACCCTTCGACCCAGAACTTTGGGTCTTTGTCATTTCGACCCAAGAACACGCCCAGGGTACTGTTCATCATCGTTTTCACCTGTTCTTCGTCTGAAATGCACCCAGAAACTCCCAGACGCTCACTAACACCCCTATTTTGCAACAAACTACGATATCTACCTCAAAACGCGTCCAGAATACCTCTAAATCGCGCAGAAACAACAGAAACACGTATAAAATTCCAGATTTCCAGAAATCTAGATCTAAACCTAGATTTCCATGGTTGACTTATCAACCCTCATGAAAAACACAGTTAATCAACCCCAAAATCACAGAAACATATATCCATAATGATATAAAACAGTTCTTAACCACATATCTTATGCTAAACCATTAGATCTAACCCAAAATTGGATTTCTCCAAATTCTAGGGTTCATGCTCAATTTCATAAATCATGATAAATTCGTGCAAATCCAAAACAAGAGAGAGATAAGAAGTTCAAGGACACCTACTTGAAGTGAATCTTTGAGCTCCACGAACCCAAATCGCCTCAAATCGCCAAGGCCTCCAAGCTCTCTCAAGCTCTCTCTCTCAAACGCACAAACGTGATAACGTAAAGTGAAAGCTTCTTTTTTTTTCTTCTATTTATATTTCTGCCAGTTAACTGACCTAGTCAACCATTGACCCAATCAATAATTGACCTCCCAACACAAAAATTGACCTCCAAGGCCCCGAACTCCAAATTGAGTCAAACTATAGTCAAAACGCTCGAAATGATGAGCCCAACACAAGACTGATACTATCACACGCAAATGACCGCTCAAACGCAAAGTCAACCAATAAACCCCAAAAAGTCAACAATCGGGTCAAACGAGGCCCCGACTCGAAATCGAGCCCAAGTACAGTCAAAATACTCACATCGACGACTACACTACCGTCTAGATAGTTACATTCCCATAGAATGGCTATATCTCAAAACTACCCAAATACGAGTCTTTACACCGCGCCACACTAGCCAGGGATCCACGTCGATGCCAGCCAGCCCTTATCCCCTCTCTCTCCCTCTCTCTCGACCTCCCACAGACCAAGTCCATACCACACCCTCTCTCTCAGCCGAACCAAGCCCATGGCTCACGCCCCGCGCCAGAACCCATCCTCCTTGAACCCATGGCCAAACTCCCATCGAGTCGTGTTCTGCCATAGCCGAACCTTCCCTCCTTACTATAAAAAGCCATTCCGAAACCAGAAGCAAGGGGGCTCTCGAATCAAAAGACCTAGCTACAACCTCTCAACCTTTCATCTTCTCACTCGTCCCACAGAGAGTCCCCCGGCCGGAAATCACACCACCGGCCGTCACCTTAGCTCCCCCATCACCCTCTTTAATCTCACCAAAAGCCACACAGCAGGCCGATATCGGTTGTTTCAATGGTGGCCCACTTCAGTCCTCTGAGACGTTTCCGTATCGATTGGTCGATGCAGAAGACTCCAACAACGGCATCCTTCAGCCCCTTAACGATGACTTGACAAAGCCACCGATCCTCACCGACCCAATCTACTGCCGACCACGAGACGTCCTTCCCCATTTACCACTGGCTTCTCCAAATCGGGTGGGAACCTAGTCGACCGCCTAACACTCCATCCAAAGACGGCCGCCTGGTGAGCCACCGAGGTCTGACCAATGAGCTCTTTGCTGTCTACTGTCTCTTCATGACTCCAAGCAACAGAAGACGCAATTTGGTGTGCCACCTTAGCAGGCTGTGTCTGAGGAAAGGATTGCGAATCCACTTGGGTTGGTCGATAGTTTCTTTATTTCACCTTCACCGTTAATGTTTATGTGTTTATATTGTGTTTGATTTGGTGTTGTGACTGGGTTGGTGTTCCTCTATGTCACGCCCCGGATTTCCAACCCGAGGAGACCGGAACGTGACCCTCCCTTTACCCGAGTTTGGATAAAAGGGGTAGAATACAACATACACTTCATATTTTATTTTCAGAGATTAAAATCACATAATTATTAAATTCAAACCACATGCCTTTATTATGTTTCAAACTTCATTACAATATCTCCCCGCTGGGGTTACAAGGCCTCAACAAAATTACATAATGCAAATAACATAAAACAAAGCCACAAAAACAGAACTCTTCTACCTTGGTGTTCCCACCTAACGCCTGTAGGTTCCTGCAAGAAAACACACCATAGTAGGAGGGGTGAGCATCCACAGCTCAGTAGGGATCATGTCTCCCCAACCCATCCCATGCTCCTAGCATCTACATGCCATGTGTACAAGTGCAGTGTCGTGTTACAATAATTTCAACAGACAATAACAAACCACATCAGTAGTTACAATTCTCCACCACACAAACCACAAGTGATTTAACCGCCTCTTCAGGCCAATGATTTAACCGCCTCTCAGGCATAGTTTCCACAGTCAGTCTCACTGACGTTAACTCAACCTCTCAGGCTCCACAGTCAGTCTCACTGACATCAACTCAGCCTCTCAGGCTCCATGGGTACACAAGCATTGCCTCAGCCTCTCAGGCTTCTTAGGCTCCACAGACATAACAACAAACATTTAACATATATCTCAGTTATTCAGGCATAACAACAAACATTTAACATGCATGTCCACCCTGGTATAACATCAAACACTTAGCATGCATATCCTCACAGACATTACATCAAACACTTTTTAGGCATAACCACACTGGCATAACATCAATCGCATAACATGCATGGCCTCACAGGCATAATATCAAACACCTATTGTACAGTGCCACACAGGCCTAATCTCATCCCCATACATGCCACTGAAGGCCAACATCCATATAGGAGATCACACCTATATGGATTTACATATAATATATATATATATATATATATATATCCAGATTACGAAATCGACTACCACAAGGCTAAAACCCTGGGATAGGTACAAGGAAAAACAGAACCCCTACCTTGAAAACGTCCTCCTGCTCTTGCTCCCGTGCTAGACGACGTCCTCCCCATGCAAGATGCTCCGGCAGCAAGCCAGCAGCTCTCCTTCCTTGCCTCTCTCTAGCTCTCTCTCTCTCTCTCTCTCTCTCTCTCTCTCTCTCTCTCTCTCTCTCCTGCGACGGCTGTAATGGCTGAAGAGAACTCTAACCCTAGAACAAGGAGTCTTCAGTTCTATATATAGGCATCACAGCATCAAAACGACGTAGTTTTGATTAAGTGAATCCCAGCATCAAAACGACGTAGTTTTGATTACACAAGTTGTAACCTTTCCGCACCCACACACGACAAAATATCCACAATTCCAACATACCCCTTTGGGAAAAGATGTTTAGAATCACAAAACCAAGGTAACCATGCAAAAATATTGTTGCACGCCATATTGCACGCCATATCCCCAATTGACTTGCAGCTCCAAATGCTGTGAAATTCTACCCCAAGCTTCCTTGCATCATGTAGAAGGCTGATATGTAGAAAAATGCTTGCACACCAATTGGTCCAATTGGCTTTCAACGCCTTTGGCTCTGAAACTTCCGTGGGAGGTAGAGGACATCATTTTAAGAATCTTTTGGTCTGCACGCCAATTTATCTGAGCCCATCTACTAGGTCAAAATCAATCTCCAAAACCGGACAAAATAGCCTAAAAACGCCTGTATATGCAAATAGCATCTTCCTAGGCATAAATACACGTTATCACTTGTCACGTGTACCTCCCAAAAGCCCCCTCTTGGGCTCATCTCTTGCCTCAAACTTGTGCACCAACATCCAAGGTGTTTTAGCTAAAATGTATGGGAAGGAAACTCCCTAAAACCCAACAATTTCCACTCACAAGGCATCTGTGGTTAACTTCGTACATACCACAAGCATGGGTCATTACACTCTATAGTTTATGCTTTATTTGTTATGTTGCGTTCTTGAGGTTTACAGATAACAAAGCAGGTTACATTTTTTTGTTAACAAATGCTCTCTGCCTATAATGTCTTGGCATTATTAGCTCGGTTTGTTTTGGCTTATGCATGTTCCTACTTGATTTTGTTTATGGCTTGGTGTTGATTGAGTTTTGGTCTGGATACGTATGGTTAGATTTTATATAAACCAGTGTTGAGTGCTTTGTGTTCTGTATTTCGTTTTTTAGAGTGTTTTAGTCTGTTTTTATACTGAACCAATGTTGAATGTTGTTTGCGTTCACTGTTGTGGAAAAACAGCCTGCGTGAGTGTAGTGAGTACCTGATTCAGACTCAAAAACCCATTATTCAGCATGTTGTCCCTCTATTACATGCTCTAGTTGAATTGTTTAAGGAGATGCAGTATGTTTTGTTTTAGTTGAATGTTGTTTGCCAGTTGGGAATAGTGAATGCTTATTCTAACAAAGGAAAGACAGCACCCACATTCTGTGATTTGTATTCTCGGTGTGATTGCTTGTGTTTCTTTGCCTGGGCTTATGTTTGCTCCATTGTTTGCTTTGGTGAACAAAGTAGGTTGTTTTTTTATTTTGATTTTTTTTCTTTTCTTCTCCTTCCGGGTTGCATGTTGTATTGTTTAGTCTTGTATTCCCGTTCATCCCTTTATTTACCTGGCCTTAGGCAAGTGTTAGGAGGGCATTAAGTTATGTTTTTTTGTTTTTTCTTTGTTTTCGTTGTTGGGGTCATGACCCATACAGTTGTAATGTTGTAAATTAAATGTTTAGTGGAATGAGTGAAAAAAGAAAAAAGAGAGTGAAAAGAAAAAAAGAGAAAAAAAAAAGTGAAAAAAAAGAAAAGGAAAGAAGAAAGAGTGAAAAAAAAAACAAAAGGAAGGTTTTTTGTTTTCATTTATTTATTTGGATGTCACTTTCACACACAAACACCTTTATTTATGTTTTCTTAATATAGTTCTAAAAAAAATGTTTTAAAGTTAGAAATGTTTTTAAAGAAAAAAACAAAAACAAAACAAAAAGACACATTTTTTTAAACACACAAATATTACTTTTGTAAAAAAAAAAGACATTATTTATTTGTTTTCTTCAAATACAAATTAATTTTTCTATCATGATTTATTTCTTAAAAATTCTTTTGACATAATCCTCTTTAAGTTCATTTTAGACCTCTTAGGTATACAACGATTACAATCTTTCTTGTATTCGCCAAACATTTTTTCTATTTGCTTAGAACTTTTAAAAATTCTTTTAGGATTTGTTAAGTAAATTTTAAAAAAAAATTAGGCTAATTCTTTGATTTGTAAATATTTTAAAATTTTAGGATTTCTTTAGACTTTTTTAGGGTAATATGACTTAATTCAATTTTGACAGATAATTTAGAAAAAAAAAAGTAGAAACTTTAAGCCCTTAGGAAAATAAATTTAGCCTTAGACTAGTTAAAATAGTGACAACATTTAAAACAAATTTTAAGATAGGTACCGAAAGGGCGTTGTGGGGGTGTCATTCCCCACACGTAACAAACTTCCGAACCCGTCTTTGACAACGTAGACCATTTTAGGTGACCAACTGCACCCCAAAAACAGTTGGTGGCGACTCTGTTTCTTTTTCATCACCATTCGGGCGAAGGGTGGGAGAACTGCATCCCCGAAAGCGGGTTTCCCCCAGACGAAATCCGGTCATGACAGCTGGCGACTCTGCTGGGGACAATTAGAGAGTTAGGAGGTTTATTCTTTGTTTTAATTTGTTTTATTCTTTCATTCTTTATTTATTTTTTAACCGATTTATTTATTGCACTTAATCACCGTTGCATGATAGTTTTGATTTACGCGCTTTAATGCCATGATAGTCTTGTTTTACTACTTTCCTTAAATCGTTGCATTCATGCATAAACCCTATATCCGGGTTTTTATCACAGTCTAGGTTAGCAAGGTTTATTAGGGTGCCCTGCGCGTTGATCATTATCCGCAACGGGACCCCGGACTCCTCACTCAAGCTTGAGGTCCTTTTAAAGTTCATCCTTTTAAGGCCCCCCTCCGGTAAATCCCATGGCGTACGGAGCCCTCTATAGTGGAAGTTTGGGGACCAACGAATAAGATAGGTTCAGCAATAGAAGTTCATTAGGGACATTGACCCACATGTTGTTTGCCCATTTTAGCCTTCCTTTCGAAGGATAGGTGCATTAATATTAGACTATATTATTACTGCTATCTTGTTGTATGCTGTCTTGTAAATATCTTGTTGTTATTGTTCATATATTGTCTCTTTTTTTATATTGTTATTTTTCTTACTTTGTTTTTATTTATGTAATTGTTCATATGAATATTATTGTTTTACTAACCTTATTTTATGTATATTAATGTTCTTTTTACTGAACTTGTCTTCATTGTATACATATTAATGCTGTTTTTCTTTTAATCTTACCTTGTATATCGTTATCCTTTTAATTTGATTTTCATTCATACATTTGTTCATATAGTCTTAGGACATAACTATCGAACATAAATTTAGGTGTACATTCAAGCATTCATTACTTAGTTTAGGGGTAGTTGAGACTAGGCTTCATTAATCCATATGTGTTTGTGAATTTCATAACTAGAAAAAGAAGAAAGACAAAATAACAAAAAAGGGAAAATCATGTAAATAATACAAACCCTTAGGACTCATAACATGCTTCCTGCATCACTCTAAGAAGGGTAGGTTTTTAAACTCTCATGCACATCCTTACGTGCATGCATACCTTCAGCATAAAAAAATGAAAAAAAAATAAAAAAAATGAAACAGAATAAAAGGGAACTTACCGCATTTTACCTTTTTCAGAAGTCAACATAGCGCACCAATACAATTTACGATCCCGTCATTAACGATCATCCACTTCAATGGCAGACCAAACTGAAAGTCATTTTAGTAGTCTAGAGCAAGGACAACAAGAACTTCAGAATCAGATGAGGGTCATGATAGAAATGCTGACTAAGATGGCAGCTGAAAAAGAAAGGGGATCTATTGAGTTAGACACTAACTCCCCTCATGGGCGGCCACAAGAAGCACAATTACCCCAAAATTTCATGCCAACACCTCCCCAAGCATCTGTTCCAACCAATGTGAATCTTGGACCTTCAAATTACATGTTATTTGTTCAACCAAATCCAGTGAATGTTGCTGAACCGATAGAGACTCCAATACATAAAGAAGATGACCAGTCCCTGGCAATGAAGCAATTAGAGGAGAGACTAAGAGTTGTGGAAGGAATAGAAACCTACAGAATGATCAGTCCTCAAGACTTATGCCTAGTCCCTGGAGTTGTTCTACCACCGAAATTCAAGGTTCCAGAATTTGAAAAGTTTAAAGGATCTCAATGCCCTAGGACGCATATCACTATGTACTATAGGAAGATAGCTGCTCACACCAATGATGATAAACTCTTAATCCACTATTTCCAAGAAAGTCTGATTGGGGCGCCACTTCGATGGTATATTCAGTTGTAGGGACGTCATATCAAGACCTGGAGGGACCTTGCAACTACATTCCTAATGCAGTACAAGCATGTCACGGAGTTAGAACTCGACAGGTTAACACTATTGGCTTTTGAAAAAGGGGCTAATGAGAGTTTTAAAATTTATGCTAGAAGATGGAGGGAGGCAGCTATGGAAGTCCAACCCCCATTGACCGAAAAAGAGCTGACTACAATGTTCATTAGAACTCTAAAAGGGGTATACTATGAGAAACTAATTGGCAATGTGTCTAACAACTTTGCAGACTTAGTAGCTTCTGGGGAACGCATAAAAGATGGTATTAAGGAAGGGAAGCTTCATGGAGATACACCTGATCCACCAAAGAAGTCTCCATTGGGAGGAAAGAAAAAGGAAGCTGATACTCAGGTAGTTTGGCAGAATCCTCCTATTCCTCAAAGCACTTTTGGGGCATACCCAAGTCTTTTCCCTACTCCTGGATTCTATACGGGGTTACCTCTGTTTGCAGCCTATGCGGCCCCAGTACCCTAATTTCCAACATATCAACCACCAAGGGGAGCCCCTAGCCCTCTTCCACCAGTCCCACCTCCGACTGTGCAACCAGGGCCCCAGCAGACGTCTACAAGGCCAAATCAAGCTTCCAACCGGACCAAGTTAGAATTTGATCCAATCCCCATAACCTACATTGAGTTATATCCCCAACTTTTGAAAGTCAGTATGGTGAGCCCTATACCTATGGGAGAAGTGAAGCAACCTTACCCGGGATGGTACAAAGCAGATGCCCATTGTGCCTATCACAATAACGAAGTTGGTCACAACATTGAGGGTTGCATTGCCTTCAAGAGAAAGGTCTAACATCTACTCAATTCCAAATGGTTGGATTTCTAAAAGCAAGCTAGGGCACCAAATGTCAACTCAAATCCATTGCCAGAGCATTCTAACCAGTGAACCGTGAACGTGGGAGCCATTATAAAGAAGAGGAGCAAGCCTTGTGACACCTTGGGAAACTCTTTGGATGTTTAGAACCTTTTCTTGTGTTTAGTTGTGTCAATCTTGTTTTATATTCTGCATGCTTTTTTTAAATTCTAGAACTTTGTTCCTTTGTTTGGCATTTGTGAAAAAAATAAAAAAACCTAGCTTTTTAAAGTTATTTTACCCACATTTTGCATGCAATGTCCATTATCACTTGTTTACTCTCTTGGCATGGGTAATAAGCCCAACAGGGGCATACCGAACAAAGAAGCTAGGCTATCTAGGTTTAACCGAAACCAAAAGGACGATCAAGGAGCAGTTACCATTGAAATCAAAGGATCAGACTTAAGAGAAGCAACATCCACTTCAAACAGGGGCATTTGACACCGAAGGGTTCCTTCTGCTACCAAAAGATAACTTCATTTCTGTTTTGAGCATTTTGAGACAAATTTTGATTGTTTAAAATGAAGAGAGGCCGTCTTTTCCTTCCTCGTAATACTACCATTGCTACCCCTTTCGAACCTGAGTATATTTCTTTCAAATAACCCGATCCATAGTTCACCCCACATTGGGGCAATATATAAGTGTCAAGACCCCATATTGGGGCAATTTTGTCAAATAATTCTTTTACTGGGGCAGTTTTTAAGACCCCTCATAGATGCATTGATGGTCCCTTGGAGCCTAAAGGGGGGGGGGTGAATAGGCTCTTATTCGAACTCTTTCTTTTCTCTCAAGACACAAAGACTTATCTAGTTTAAGTGATAATATCACCCGGAAGATAACCAGGATAGTGGAAGTATTTTGTTTTTATTATCACAAAGTGATTACAACAAAATAAAGCAAACACTCTCTTACACTCGTTTACAACTTTGAATTCACACACTAGCCAAGTGCCTTTTCTATTTTTGCACTTCTTCGCTCTAGCTCTCTCTCTTTTTTTGGCTCACATTTTACAAGAAGTATAAGTATGAATATTTATACAAAACATTCCTAAGAGACAACCTTGGAACTTGAAGTTCCGGAATCGTTCCGCACTAACTATCCTCCTGTAACTGTCCGCCTTGACTGCTGCGGATCGTGGAGCTCAAGATCTTGGATTCGAAGAGTATAAGTGTCTTTGTGAGTTCCGAGATACAATTAAGGTTGTGTCCACATATCCGGATGATCCACGTGTAAGATTCTTCTTGTTCTAAATGCATTCTTCTTACATCGGGACAGACGAGCCGATAACTTTAAATGCGGTTTCATTGGAGCAGTGTCTTCTTGGTCCGGTGTAATTTTCCTTACTCCGTAGTTAATGAAGCTCGGAACCTTACTCCGTGTCGGTGGTTGCTTATTCCGTATCTATTCGGCACTAGAATCCTTAGTCCGTGTCGGCGCTTCCTTACTCCGCATGTAAGTTCCTTACTCCGTATGTAAGTTTCTTACTCCGTATGTAAGTTCCTTACTCCGTGTGTAAGTTCCTTACTCCGTGTGTAAGTTCCTTACTCCGTGTGTAAGTTCCTTACTCCGTATGTAAGTTCCTTACTCCGTATGTAAGTTCCTTACTCCGTGTGTAAGTTCCTTACTCCGTATGTAAGTTTCTTACTCCGTATGTAAGTTCCTTACCCGGGCGAGTAATAAGTCCGGATTCCTTACTCCGCATCTATTTTCCTTACTCCGCACTTATTTTCCTTACTCCGCACTTATTTTCCTTACTCGGTTATTTACCAAGTGTTTGACGACACTAACTCTTGTCCGGATCGGGATTATGTATCCTGTCCTTAGCTTTGTCTCACGAGTGCATCTTTGGATTAGTGACATACCTTCGCAATGATCAAATAAACACAAAAGATCTCGAGATCAAATTACATAAGGCTTTAACGGCATTATCCAAATTCGGGTTTGATCCAACAATCTCCCCAATTATGGATATGCCTAAACCCTTTGTAATCCGATCCGGTAAGCGATGCAAACGAATATCATACGAATATACACCACAACCAATTTCATTGATCAGCAACTAAATACAAATCAGCCTTAATCGATTTTTCACTAAGGTACATAAGGCTTACTATACTTGAAGATCATAGTTCTGCCTTCTCTCTTAGCTCCATTGTCTGCTGCATCGTAAAGGTGGAGTGTTGGCTCCAATGTTTGTCCACGTTAAGAACGATTTGATGAAATGACAAACAAAGGCTCCGCAGCCTATCTCCATCCAGTTGTTGTGGCACTTGCTTCTTGCCCCGGAATGTCGCCTTGAGTTTCTCGGTAGAGCGCAGGGGTGTGATACCCAACTCTTCATATAGTCCGGCTTTCTTCACGGCTCGGTTAGTCCGAGACGAGAGGTTCCCATTGATTCTTCCTAACGAAGTGCTCCACAATCGATGAGAATCAATGAGAATCATTGCTTGGAATGAATCATGAAGACAGCCATCATGAAGTGTGGCGACATGATCCGGTAGGAATGAGGATGGTTGAAAGAGTTTTCCATGGCTTGCTATCTTCACGGCCGTCGATGTAAGTCTGAATTAACTCCACCTGGGAAGATAGCCCTCATTCCAACATGGCGAACTTCAAACAAGTGCCCATCTTCGTAAAGAGATGGAAACGCCTCATCTCCATTTTTAGCGACCCTCGAGAAGTTGTCAATGTCTTCGTAGTAAAGAGTCCTTTCTCCGAACAAAAGAGTCCGAATGTCGGCCGGAGAGAAAGGATACATTTGAAAGACATCTTCTCTCGAGAAGACGCAAGATAGGCTTTCATTGCCTTGCAAGTTTCCATCCGCATCGGACGGGTCAAACTCCGCATAGGATGGGAGGAAGGTATCACCTGGGATGAGGAGGATGGAGGAGGAGCTCGAGGTGCAGTGGAGGAGCTTGGTTGAGAGAAGCGGCTTCGTTTGGGAATTTGAACTCCCTGAAGCACGAAGTGGCGGGCCGCTTCTGGTCCGGGAAGATGGTTGTGGGGCGAAGGAGTAGACGGATCGATGACACTTTCTCCCCCGGTTTGGCGATCGTCGGGAAGAACGGGAGGACGAGCCATCGTATGCGCCGGATCCGCGAAGGAAGTAGACGGGAATGAACGGAGGTGGCGACAAGATCCATTTTCTGCTCAATGGAAGTAGAGGAGTCGGTGAGGGCCGAGAGGAGTTGGGCGCCGAGGGCATCGACTTTGGCAGCTATGGCGGAGATTTGGACGCTTTGAGCGTGGGCATGGCGGTCCAGTGAGCGGAAAGCACAGATCGAGTGGACCGTGCCAAAAGAGGCACGCCCAAGTGCTAACTCCGGAGCTTTGGAGGACTCCCCCGCATGAACAGGAGCGGGAGTGCGGTGGGCGGAGGAGTCCGCAGAGGAGTAGAAGAAGCGGCAAGATCCGGAGCATCGAGGCATCCGGAGCTTCGGAGGCATCCGGAGCATTGGAGGCATCCGGAGCAAGAGACCCGCTTGACCAGACAAGTCAACTACGGGAATCGCGGCGGCAGGAGAAGAGGGCCCACCTTAGCGGTAGAGGGACTTCGGGTAGCAGGGACCGGGCCGGAGGGTGTAGGAACGACACATCGGGAATGGCAGCCGGCGTAAGAAAGCCGTGGTCCAGATTCCAAGATGATCATAGTCTCCGGGGATTGGGTATTGCGGGTGTAAAATACCCGGAGATCGGTGTCAGGAATGGAAGAGGTGTGGGCTAGGCCGAAACGGAGCCGAGGTCCGTTAAGGTGACGGCGGAGAGATGGTCAAGGTAATCTCGGGGTTGAGGTAGAGGGAGGCAAGGGGGCTTCGGGAGAAGCGCCGGGACATCGGCGGTGGCGGCGGCAACGGCGGTATCAACCGCAGCGGCTATAGCGGATGTGGAGGGAGTGGGGACATCGGCAGCGAGGGGGCCGAGGAAACGATCTCGACGCACCGCGCCGAGAGGGCCCCGCAACCTCGGACGGTTCAGACGGACGCTTGGGCGGGAAGCCCGTGAGTGGGAGGGCGCAGCTACGGACCGAATCCGGGAGGATCGGTGTCCGAACCGACCTCGGGGGCTTGGGCGTCGGAGGGGTCACCAACGGCCGCCTTGTTGTTCCGCGGCGGGAGAGTGCGGAGAGCTACGGTGGGTCGGCGGGCGTCATGTTTCCATCCGGCGAAGGTGACGAAGATAAAGAGCCGAGGGAAACGAGACAGCATCAACTTGGGCGAAATGGTCCGGACGAAGATGCCGGAAGACAATGCCGAGGATGCGCCCATAGGAATGGTTTTTGTGACCACAGGAAGCGAAATAAGAACATCCCCCAATCCATTGGAAGACCTTCAAAGACGCCGTACATGGCCAGTAGAAGATCATACGGAACCGAGTCCAGGGCGATGTGCGAGCCAGTAGGCATCGACTTAGAATAGTCGCCATACATCGATACGACCCTGGAAGGATTTCACCTTGTATTCCTTCCCCTTGTTCGTGCACCCCATAGAGCCGCCATCGGATCGGCATCCGGACGCTGTGGTTCACCAAGAGGAAGGTGGAGAGCACCGGAGAACCCGGAGTGATGACGATGGATTCACCGCGGACATAAGAGGTTATGGAATCTTTGGTGCAGCGAATCCGTTGGTAATACTCAAGAATGTCATCGATAAGAAGATCGATGGGATTGGAGACCAGGTTGAGTATGTGCGAGGCTTCAAGAAGAGGGCGAAGCTGGAGAAACCAATCCGGAGGATCGAAACAACATTCCAATCAACTAGATGGCCAGGAGTAACGCCGGAAAGAAAGATTCGGGTGCCATGGCAGATTTGATGGGAAGGAAAAGAGGAAAGGTGAGGTCTTGACAGTAGAAGGAGCAACGAGAGGGTTAGGGATTTGAAAGGAGCAATACCGTGCTTCGCAGGAATGATCGAACATATAAGACCGAGTCCGCAAATGTCGCGGGTCTAGGAATGTGGGAGTGAGGTGGGGACCCGCGCGACATGCCGATGTCATTTGTCTGGATATCGAGGCGTCTCCGAATAAAACGATGTCGTGGAGACCGATGACCAAGTAGCGATGACAACTGGTTGCCATCAGAGAATGTGTGTGCAACCCGAGATAGGCATTTAATGAATCATCATTATTCCTCCTCAAAAGCATGCGACATATGAGTATACGTGGATTGTCACAATTGAACAAAGTCGAGTCCGGAGGAAAGAGCCGACACTCATCCAGAGTTAATAATATTCGTGAAAGAGTATCCGGATGAATAATAGACCTTGTCCATCGTAAACGAGTTTGGTGAGAATGTAGAGTAGATTCCTTTGCAATCAATAAGTCAAAGAGAAGAGAAGTACCACAACACTTCAAATCCGAGACTATGGACTGGATTTATCAATATGGTTGCAAAGAAAATCTGAACCTGTAGCTAAATAAAGATATACCGAAAATACAAAAGCTTAAAGCAAGGATTAGTACGGATTAGAGAAGATAATCAGTGAAAAACAACATAATCCGAACTAATAAGAAGAACTCATGCATGGCTAAGAATGTAGTAGACGTACGCAATGTGAACTTGATCAATATTACCGAGTCAGGGCATATGTCGATAGAATACACAGGTTCATATAGGTCAACATAAGCGAAACCGTCTTGCTTGAACACGTAGCTAAGATTAATTAAAGATCATATGATTTGGCTTCATTAGGATTCATGAGTGTGAAATGATAAGGTGAACACATGTCAAAAGAATGCAGATGATTAATCGATTAAAATGCATGGTTGAAGGAAGAACATACATCCACACATGCCACTTTTCCGATTTAAAACCAGATGTCCATCGATCCAGAAGTAATAGCGTAGAGAAGGGAGTATCCGAGACATATTAGGGGTTCATTGCTGCTCCCCCGTAGATCATTTAATCCTCTCAATGAAAAGCTCCCCCTCGGATAGACAGTCAAGGAAAAAGGTCATGAGACATATACGGGGGTATTCTTGAATAAAATATAAAGCATTTTCTCCCCGTAGATTGTGCAATCCTCTCGGTTGACCGTTCCAATTTGTAGTTCAGCACCGTCTATCTTATTAAGACTATACTTCTGAAGCGATCGAATGCGTTTGTGTATTCATCCACCAGGCATTCCAAGCTAGCCCATTTCACTCCTTAACTATGCACGTTAATGGAGTAATCTAAATGAACATGCTTTGATCATGTGGTGATTAATGGATATGAAGATCATGAATCCGACCGAGGTAAATCATATAAACCGTAATTATGTTAGCTTTAAACGACTTCAGTCGGGAAACGCAAGCACCCTCCCATTATGAGGTTGAGATTAACATCGAAACATGGAACCGTGGAGTCGGTAAGTATAATCAGCAATGCGCTCTTTCTACTACTTTCAGAAACATACAATGCATGGTTTGTGAGAGAATATCTCGTTGTGAAATTTAAATGAGAAACTATGGAGAAGTCGAGCATACCTAGTTGGAAGAGTAGTTGAAAACCTCGCATCGGGGAGGGGCTTTGTAAATATGTCTGCTAATTGATCTTCAAGTGGCAACATGTTCCAGTGAAATATGCTTTTTAAGAACATGATCGCGTATGAAGTGATACCTGACCTCAATGTGCTTCGTCTTAGGATGCATGACAGGATTGTTGCTGATGGCAATTACACTAGTGTTGTCACAAGAAAGTGGAATAGAGGACATGTTGAATCCGTAGTGAAGTTGACTTTGCATCCAAAGTAGCCCGTGCGCAAGAACTTCAACGCGATATATTCCGCCTCAAGCAGTAGAGGTTGATACGGAAGCTTCTTGAACCATGAGATCAATCTATTTCCAAGAAACCGACACGTACCGCTTGTGCTTTTCCCGTCGATCGACATCCAGCAAGTCGGCATCGAGTACCCTGATAAGGTGAAGTTGGACTCCTTTGAGTACCCGAGTCCCAAATTCATCGTCCCTTTGAGATACCTTAAGATCCGTTTTACATGAAGCATATGTGACTCCTTGGGATTCCCCCCGATATCGTGCACAAATGCAAGTTGCAAACATAATGTCTGGGCGACTTGCCGTAAGATAGAGCAAGGATCCGATCATCCCTCGTAGTCAGTCACATTTACCGATATGCCGTCCATATCCGGATCTAACTTGGCACGACAGGCATTGGAGTTTTGACGGGAGATGAACCTTCCATACCAAACTTCTTAATAAGATCGCGAGTGTACTTAGCCTGATTGATAAAGATTCCTTCCTTTAATTGTTTGACTTCAATTCCAAGGAAGTAGACAGTTCTCCCATCATGCTCATTTCAAACTTGCCTGTCATCAACTTAGCAAACTCTTCACAAAGCTTCGGATTTGTTGATCCGAAAATGATATCGTCCACGTATATTTGTACGATCGAGTGTGTCCTTTCTCTTGTCGTAGAAATAGGGTGGTATCTATCTTCCCTTTTTGGAAGTTATGAGCAAGTAGGAATTCGACGTGTGTCGTACCAGGCTCGGGAGCTTGCTTCAAACCATATAGAGCTTTCGAAGTTTGTAGACAAGATGTCCTGCCTTAGGTTCAATGAAGCCGGGAGGTTGTTCAACATACACCTCCTCTTGAAGGTCTCCATTCAGGAATGCGCTCTTGACGTCCATTTGATAAACTATGAAGTTTTCATATGAAGCATACGCGGAAACATTCGGATTGCCTCAAGTCTTGCGACCGGAGCAAAGGTTTCATCATAATCTATTCCCTCTTCTTGACGATATCCTTTGGCTACCAGTCGGCTTTGTTCCGGATTACTATTCCATCCGTATCAAGTTTGTTCCGGAACACCCATTTAACGCCAATGACTTGTCGAGACTTAGGCCTTGGTACTAAGGTCCACACATTATTTCTCTTAAATTGATTCGGTTCTTCTTGCATGGCTTTATCCAGTTTGAATCCTGAAGAGCTTCATCTACCACCTTTGGTTCTATTTGAGATAGAAAGCATGAGTGAAGACTCATGTTTGAGGTGGCTGCTCTTGTTCTTACACCAACGTAGGATCACCAATCACTTGATCCGAGGGATGGTTTCGAGTCCATCTATAATTCGTGCGTGTGTTGGTTGTCCTTGAACAATTTGAAGCTCTTCCAGATTGGGTGGTTCAGTTGTATCAACTGGTTGGGCTTCGTCCAGGAGTAGATGTTTCCGTATTTAGAGGTACGGATGAACCGATTGGTTCTTCAACACTTGTTTCTTTCAGGTGTTAACTAGTCCGGACGGACTTGAAGGTGCTCCGGAATTTTGTGTATCTGCAGGAGTTTGTCCGGAGCTAAGTGGTAGTCCGGAGCTAAGTGGTAGTCCAGGAGCTAAGTGGTAGTCCGGAGTCGAGTCATCCGTAGCATCATCCACAAAATTCCGTTGTGTTTCGCGGATGCCACGTGGTTGGTCAGGATACCGGTCAGGATGTGTGGCAGGAATATTCATAAACTTTGAGTAATCGACGTTTCGTTTATGACTGCGATTAGAATTTGAAGGACCGACTTTTGACCAATCGAGATTAGCTTCATCAAAGGTTACATGGATAGATTCTTCAACTTTAGAAAGTTTTCTATTGAAGACCCGATAAGCCTTGCTATGAAGTGAGTACCCGACAAAAATCCCATCATCAGATTTTTGGTTCAAATTTATTTGGGTCTCTTTGCCATTGATCAAGTATATAGAAGTACATCCAGAAGGCTAAATGTGAAATTGAAGGTTTTCGACCTCTCCACATCTCATAGGGTGTTTTCATGGTAGATTTATTTATTAGAGTTCCGTTCGAACATAGCGGGCGTGGACACAGCTTCACCCATAGGCGAGAGGAAGCATTGCCCCTGCTAACATGGATCTACCAGCTTAACTAAAGTTCGATTCTTGCGCTCACCTACCCCATTTTGTTGTGGGGTTGGGCGCGAAAAGTCATGTTGTATGCCCTGTTAGAACAATATGATCTCATTTCGGAAAAATCAAATTCGTACCATGATCACTCCTAATGCATTTAATGCTCAGTCCTTGTGAGTTGCTTATCCATTGAAGAGATCTACAAGATGTTCAAAAGTTTGATCCTTTGATTTCAGGAACATCACCCATGTGTATCTGGTGAAATCATCGATAACCACAAGGGTATATCTCGCACTCAGCTAGTGATGAAACGGATATAGGACCACATAGGTCCATATGAAGAAGTTGCAGAGGAGCAATTATTGAGTTAACCGATTTGCTCTTAAAGCAGTGTTTGGTCTGTTTACCAAGTTGGCATTCTCGAGAGAGTGTCTCGGAGAACTTGAGTTTGGGTAGACCAGTGACAAGATCAAGTGATGCTAATTTAGACAAAGTCTTAAAGTTCAAATGTGCGCATCGCTTGTGCCATAACCAACTATCTTCATCTGTTGCTTTCGTGAGGAAACATACAGGGTCATAAGAATTATTTCTTAAGACCACCGAGTATATGTCCCCATCTCTTGATCCGGATAACTTAACATCTCCTGGATAAGTTTTCTCTTCTCGTACAGGTGTTGGACAAAAAGGAAACAAGAAATCCTTTGTCACATAGTTTACTAACACTTAGCAAATTATGCTTTAAACCTTCGACTAGTGCAACTTTAGTGATTGATACACAGCCGTTAGTTAAAGTGCCATACCCGACGTCTTACCTTTCTCGTTGTCGCCATATGAGACGGATGGACCTTGTTTATCATTAACTTCTACAAGTAGAGTCTGGTCACCCGTCATATGTCCGGAGCATCCACTATCAAGGATCCACTTGCTTTGATTTATCTTTAACTTCAAGTGATCCGGCAATTCATTCCAGAGATGCCCCTGAAAGACAACAATTTACACTTTTGGTGCCCAAACTTGTTTCAGGCGGTTAGAGTGAGCAGTATTGTCAACATTTACGGATTTGATTTTGTTAGGACTCTTAGCTTTCCAAGTTGACATTAACTTGTTAGTTTCAAATTGCTTCTTTTATTTGGGATTTCTTGGGAGAGACACTCCTTTTAGATTTAGATTTTGTTTTGCTCGAAGAACCCCTTTTATAAAACTGATCTTTATTTGATTGAAATTGATTACAAAGCCAGCTATCGATAGACTCCAACATTCATAGTGATAATGACCCATTTCCCTACGGATGAACGACACTATAATGCGAAGTACAAACAGGGGATACAGGTCTCTTAGATTTTCTGATTTTTCTACTGTTCCTGTGGCCTAATCCATTACGTTTGGGTGACGCGCTCTTGGCCCTAAATCGTCGGCCTTAGCCTTGTCTTTCTTTTTGGGTGCTACGTTTTGGCTTTAACTGCGCAGCCTTCCCTTCATCTTTAGTTACGGTGCTACGCTTCGGAAGTGCGAATGACCTCGGTCCCACGGTCATAAACTATGGTGCCACGAAATGAAACCATCCAACGGTTTAGATGTACTAACAGGATATAAGTTGGTTAGTTTAGGAGTGAAATCCAGGAGGACACTCAGTGGCTTTAGCTATGGAGGTTGATGGTTCGGAACCTAGACCAGGTTTGACTGAATGTCGTCGGGATCGGTCCTAAAGGTGAGGCTATTTCCCCGGATTTTAGCCACTTACGATTTATTTCTTTTTCCTGTTCCAATTCATTTTCGAGTCTTTTAACTATAACTTTTAGGCCTGAGAGATTGGTATTTAAGAGATGATTTTCAGCTCTTAGATCATGATACCAAGCTTCCTTTCCCCCTGAAGTCGCCGACGTCCTTTTCGAGTCTATTAATGGTAAATTCGAGACGTTTATTCCGACTTTCCATATCTTTGTACATTTGAGTTATTATTAGTCTCTCATTCTTTTCATGATCACATGCAATAGTAAGAGATTCTAATTTACTCAGGAGCTCAGAGATGAAGGTACCTCGATTTGCCATGAGGCGGACGTTCGGCTTAATGGTCGGCTCATCATCCGAGGATTCCTCCTCTTCTTCGAGCCACTCATGTATTTTGTCACGAGCGCCTTTCTCTTGCTCTTGCCGTTATCCGAGGTGGAGCGGCAGAATTTACCTTGTCACTTTTCTCGGCCACCTTTGCTTTGGACCTGCATTCCTTGGCCCAGTGACCGTTTTCCCACAGTTGAAACATTCCTGGGAACTAGACTGGGTCGCTCCTTCCGTTGGAACGATGATGATGAGCGTCTTCCGACCCCTTTTTCGCTTTTCCGTAGGAATCGCTCAAAGGATTTGACAAGAAGGGCTATCTCCTCCTCCTCGTCGAATCGAATTGTCGGATACGTCCGTATCATCATTCCCTCGATGTTTAGACATTCAGTAGCTTTGAGAGCTACCCCCTTTTCTTTCCGAGCTATTTTTTCATCTCTGTCGAGTACTTAAACCCGACTTCGTGAGTCGCAGCCTCCATATAGTTCTTCAAGGGGAACATACTCGCGCTTTTGTCGATTGCATCTGGAGTTGTTTGGAGTAGTAGCGATCCGGCAAGGAGCGAAAGAACTTGTCATTGATCTGGGATTGAGAGTAATGCTCATTGACATCTTCGGTTCAAGTATGAGCTTGCCGAATCTCCAATAGATGCTTTCAAGTGATTCGCCCGGTTTATGATTAAAACTCTCAAAGTTCCGTCTCGAGAGTAGGATCACATTCGCATCTGGGACCGACTCCCTCATGAGGATTGTCGGTTGTCCCAAACGACTTTTTGCCGTCGTGCGCCCTGGACGTCCGTGAAAGCTTCGGAATCCAAGGACGATGTAACATAGCGAGCCTTTTCACTAGCGCCCGCCAGGCTCTTTCATCGTTGGTAAGTTCAGCATCGGTCTTTGGCCTCCTTACGCCATGTTCTCCGATAGTCATCGGAATTGGAATCTCCTGATGAAGACATGGCCACATAAGATGATCATGGCAAACCATAAACATCTTCATGCGAGCTTTCCACGGGAGAAAAGCTCAGGTGTGAATTTGGGCGGTTTCGTTAGAGTAAACCCGGAACTCCGTGGTTGAGAAGCGGTGGCAGCAGCGGGTTGTGGTGGATCGACATTTTCACCGCCGCTTCGATTCGGGATGGGCTCCCGTGCACCTCCGGAGTTAAGGCGAGTGTTGAAAAGCATCCCGCTTTCTTCGGCCATTTCCGAGATTGAAAGAGTGGGATCTCTACTTAGAACGAAGTGAACTTGCTCGATACCACTTGATGGTCCCTTGGAGCCTAAAGGGGGGGGGGGGGTGAATAGGCTCTTATTCGAACTCTTTCTTTTCTCTCAAGACACAAAGACTTATCTAGTTTAAGTGATAATATCACTGGAAGATAACCAGGATAGTGGAAGTATTTTGTTTTATTATCACAAAGTGATTACAACAAAATAGAAGCAAACACTCTCTTACACTCTGTTTACAACTTTGAATTCACACACTAGCCAAGTGCCTTTTCTATTTTTGCACTTCTTCGCTCTAGCTCTCTCTCTTTTTTTGGCTCACATTTTACAAGAAGTATAAGTATGAATATTTATACAAAACATTCCTAAGAGACAACCTTGGAACTTGAAGTTCCGGAATGCGTTCCGCACTAACTATCCCCTCGGTAACTGTCCGCCTTGACCGCCGCGGATTGTGGAGCTCAAGATCTTGGATTCGAAGAGTATAAGTGTCTTTGTGAGTTCCGAGATACAATTAAGGTTGTGTCCACATATCCGGATGATCCACGTGTAAGATTCTTCTTGTTCTAAATGCATTCTTCTTACATCGGGACAGCACGAGCTGATAACTTTAAATGCGGTTTCATTGGAGCAGTGTCTTCTTGGTCCGGTGTAATTTTCCTTACTCCGTAGTTAATGAAGCTCGGAACCTTACTCCGTGTCAGTGGTTGCTTATTCCGTATCTATTCGGCACTAGAATCCTTAGTCCGTGTCGCGCTTCCTTACTCCGCATGTAAGTTCCTTACTCCGTATGTAAGTTTCTTACTCCGTATGTAAGTTCCTTACTCCGTGTGTAAGTTCCTTACTCCGTGTGTAAGTTCCTTACTCCGTGTGTAAGTTCCTTACTCCGTATGTAAGTTCCTTACTCCGTATGTAAGTTCCTTACTCCGTGTGTAAGTTCCTTACTCCGTATGTAAGTTTCTTACTCCGTATGTAAGTTCCTTACTCCGGGCGAGTAATAAGTCCGGATTCCTTACTCCGCATCTATTTTCCTTACTCCGCACTTATTTTCCTTACTCCGCACTTATTTTCCTTACTCGGTTATTTACCAAGTGTTTGACGACACTAACTCTTGTCCGGATCAGGATTATGTATCCTGTCCTTAGCTTTGCTCTCACGAGTGCATCTTTGGATTAGTGACATACCTTCTGCAATGATCAAATAAACACAAAAGATCTCAGATCAAATTACATAAGGCTTTAACGGCATTATCCAAATTCTGGGTTTGATCCAACATGCATACCCCACAATGGGGCAGGTTTTGTTTAAAAAAAACAAAAGAAAAGAAAGAAAAAGCATAACTCTCGTCTTGGGGCAGTTTTTAAGACCTCTCATAGAGATACCCCACAATCAGGGCAATTTTTGTTAGATAGAAAAAAAAGTGAGCGAAGAAAAAAAAAGAAAAGAAACATCTTGTAGCAAGATCCCGCATTGGGACAATTTTATAAAGTATCCCCCCGCATTGGGGCAATTTGAGCAATTGTGTAAAGTATAGTCTGAACTATGGATCAAATCTAGCCTAGAATAGGTTCGACCCGCTTTATACCCTTTCTTGTAAAACCCAGTAGCCCAAGCCTACATTACGGTCCTAATAAAGTCCTCTCCGATTAAGCAATCAAATTATGTCTCAAATGCTCAAAAAGAACAAGTCATGGATATCCAAGGTGGACTTGATGAAAACCCACAAGGGCATCAAGGGTAAAATACAAAGTCATCTACAAGGCAGAAGGAACAACAATTAGAAATAAGGCGGGCTTAGTGAAAACCTGGAAGGGCACTAAGAGCAAAATTTAAAGCCAAGCAAAGAAGGTCAAGCACTCAAGACCCAAGGTCAGTCAATATCTTCTCCAATTAAGTCACCGAGCATTGAGATTTCGGCAATCAGATATCATCTCAGATCAAGCCTCTGCACAACAAGCTCAATATTTGCAAACATCTTCTACGACTGAACCCTTGAGCATCAATTAAGGTCCAAAATCATCTCAATATTCTCTCCCTTTGAGTTTCAAAACATCAAGGGTCCAAGACCAACAAGCATCCAGAATCCCAACCAAGTCCCTAAGCCTTACGATTCAAACAAGCAGGCATTCTCTCTAACATATCCTCTGAGTACTTAGATCCAAATTATCAGATAAAATTTCCCATTTTCACATAAGTTAGCTCAGCCCATTGATATTTCATCATGAAAAAAAATACCAAACCCTCAAATCCATGCAAAGGCCAAGCTGAAGGCTACACCTAGTTAGTTCAGAAACTTTGAGAGGCTTCCCCTTAAAAGCTTTTACCTATCTCAAGCGAGAAAACAAGTGGTGATTCTACATTGCATGTTTCACAAATTATTTTTAACAAAATTTATTTTAAAGTCAATTGCTTTGTGTGTGTCACTTTCTACTTATGCCCCAGCTGAGTTTCCTAGGATATCACTCAGCAAGAATACCACGACCAAACAAGCAAGGGTTCCCGACTGAATGAACCTTCTCCCAAACCAAGGCCCAAGCCTTCGCAACGACCTCCTAACAAGGTTCAATTGATTTGGAATAGTTTCTTGAGCATTTTGACAGTCTAAAGAAATTAAGCAAGCCTTCCCAGTGACCGGAGCACCTTCAACCCAAGAGTTTTCTAGATAATATCTGAATCCGATTCCCCAGTAAGTCTAGTTGAATTCCAGCAGTACCAACTCCCGTAGCGGTTTAAGCTCCCTTTAACATAAAATTCATCCTGCATCCTAGACACGCATTTCATTGCATTACATGCATCACTTGCATACATTTATCATTTTCTTCAATTTCAGGAATGATGTTACCATTGAAGATCCCAAGAGATCCCCTTAACAAGCTTCTCAAAGTAACCAAGCTCTAAAGGCTTCCGCCATTCAACCATAAGAGTCATTCTTTGTGCTATCCCAGGCCCTAGAAGCATCCGTGACAATCAAATAAGCATCTTATTCTTTTTCGGGTAACCTTATAGAGCAATCTCATTGAGTGAACTCGTAGAGGGAGCCCACATTGATTCATTAACAAATTTCTTTAGCAATCATTCAAACCTTTCCAGGCCCTAGATGCCATTTCAGTCCCTCGACCTTAGCGGTTATTCCCTGTGCATATCCATATCTTTTTATCCTTTCGGGAAGTCCGCAGGCAGTTCTCCTGCACCTATCCCACTTTTTTGTTTTATTTTGTAAGGAAGTCCACTGGCAGGTCCCCGGTAACTATCCTTAGTTTTTTTAAAAAAACTTTTCCTTTCGGGAAGTCCGATGTAAAGACTTGTATTTAGGTAGTTTTGAGAGATAGCCATTCTATGGGAATGTAACTATCTGGACGGTAGTGTAGTCGTCGATGTGAGCATTTTGACTATACCTGGGCCCGATTCCGAGTCGGGGCCCCATTTGACCCGATTGTTGACTTTTTGGGGTTTATTGGTTGACTTTGCGTTTGGGGGGTCATGTGGGTGTGATATTATTTGAATGGCGTTGTGCTCATTATTTCGAGCGTTTTGACTGTAATTTGATTTAATTTGGAATTCGGGACCTTGGAGGTCAATTATTGACTAGGTCAATGATTGACTAGGTCAGTTAGTGGTTAATGACTGGCAGAAAAATAAATAGCACGAAAAAGAAGAAGCTTTCACTTTACGCTATCACGTTTGTGTATTTGAGAGAGAGAGAGAGCTTAGAGCTTGGTGCCTTGGCGATTTCGGGGCGATTTGGGTTCATGGAGCTCAAAGAATCACTCCAAGTAGGTGTCCTTAAACTCCTTATTTTGATTCTGTTTTGGATCTGCACGAATTTATCATGATTTATGAAATTGAGCATGAACCCTAGATTTTGGGGGAAATCCAATTTCGGGTTAGATCTAATGGTTTAGCATAAGATCTGTGGTTAAGAACTGATTTAGATCATTATAGAGATGTGTTTCTATAATTTTGGGAGGTGTATAACTTTGTATTTCATGATGGTTGAGAAGTTAACCATGGAAATCTGGGTTTCGATCTAGATTTTTCGAATCTGCAATTATATGTGTGTATTCCTGTTGTTACTATGGGATTTAGAGGCGTTCTGGACGCGTTTTGAGATAGATATGGTCATCTATTGCGTAAAACGTGTGTTTAGGAGCGTCTGACGGTCGCTGGGTTGGTTCCAGACGAAGAATAGGCGAAAACGATGATGAACAGTACCCTGGGCGCGTTACTAGGTCGAAATAACGAAGATCCGAAGTTCTGGGTCGTACACCCGTAGTTCGTAGGGTCATAGTTCGTAGGTCGAAGTTCGAAGACCCACTTCGAGTCTTCGAGGCGCGCTACGCAGCTACGAGTCTCCGAGGCGCGCTGTAGTTCTGCGCTACGAGTCGCAGCTCCAACAGTGTAACTAGACACTGGACTGTACTGGACTAGACCATTTACATTGTAACCTATACCCATGTACAGATTTAAGTATTACTTAAGTTACAATGTAAATAACGAAATACCCCCCATTTAGATTCGAAGAAAAATAATAGAAAATTAAATTCCCACTCCTTCAAAATGTGAAAATTGGGATTTAGTGTAAAATCTCGGAAAAATCCAGTTTTTCGTATAGGTGAATTTTGGAAAGTGGGATTAGACATCTCAGAAAAATCCCCAAAAATCAGATTATCTTAGTTATGATATGGAGACCCAATGCTGAGACTTTTTATTTCAAGAAAACAACTCCTATGGGTATCTCCTTCCTTAGGCAAGGAATGAGGATCGACTTGTGAAGACTAGCTACAGTTCTAAAGGGAGTATTGTATTCCTTAAGACCATATTGGTGTTGGTATGTTGGTTTGAGGGATTGGGACTTAGGCTCTATGACTTGTTGGGTTCTCACCGTGGAGCACAGATGATGTGATGTGGTTGATGGGACGGGCATATGCGTTGATGGCAGGCCTGTGTGGCACTGTGGCTGGGCATATTGCGCTGTGGCCGTGGCAGGCATATGCGCCGATGGCAGGTCTGTGTGGCACTGTGTCCGGGCATATAGCGCTGTGGTAGGGCTGGGTGCCCTGAGCTGGGATCCTATTAAGGATCGTGGAGCAGCTGTCCTATGTGGGCAAGCTAAGTCCTGATGATTATTTGCAGGCTAAGTCCTAATGATTGTGCACACTACACAGTGCACGAGTACACAGAGCATGTAGCATAGACTTGTATGTTTACATGATGTGGAGTATTGGGGTCACCTACTGAGCTTGTCGCTCACTCCTACTTGTTATTTCCCCTTTTCAAGTGTGACCCGAGACTAGTGGAGGACTTTCTTCCAGGAGGACATGCCCACTACTCTGATGTATGAGTACTATATTTTGTATTGGATTATGTGTTATATCCCGGACATGGGTCTGTGGACAGTTGTATCTGCATACTGTTTATGATGTGATGTTTATATGACTGTGTGACTAATTGTATGCATGATGATATATGGGAAAGTACAGGATTACCCTTGATGTATGACTGTACAAGGTTGCATATTTGAGACAGCACCTGCGGTGTAGTCTCCATTGGTGCTAGTCACCAACCCCTTGACCTTTCGAGTGCGAGCAAGGGGAAGTCATGTTCCTAGTTCCGGGTTCCCTGGAATTTGGGGGCGTGACATCCGCAGGTAGTTCCCCTGCACCTATCCCACCTTTCTTTTTCATTCTTTCAGCAAGTACACCGATAGGTCCCCGGAAACTATCCTTAGTTTTTAAATTTACTTTTGGGAAGTCCGCAGGCAGGTCCCCTGCACCTATCCACCTTTCTTTTTCATTCTTTTAGGAAGTCCACCGGCAGGTCCCTGGAAACTATCCTTAGTTTTTAAATTTAATTTTGGGAAGTCCGCAGTAGTTCCCCTGCACCTATCCCACATTTTCTTTTCAATTTCAAGTAAGTCCGCAGGTGGTTCCCCTACACTTATCCTTCTCGTTTTCTCCATTTGGAAAGTCCACAGGTAGTTCTCTTGCACCTTTCCCACCTTTACTTTTCAATCGTCCCTAGATGCCTTTTCAATTCCTATTACACGTAGATGCCTTTTAAACTTCTGACAAATTTTTTCCCTTTCCCATTCCTGTTGGCCCTAGATGCTTCTTCAATTTTCATTGGCCTTAAAAGCCTCCTTTCCAACCATGACGTTCTACCTTGCTGTGGCATCAAGTAAGTCGGGTAAGTGCTCCAACCCGTCCAAAATGATTCCCTTCTTATTTTTGCAAACTGTTTGTCTACAAACAATGTACAAAGAGGGGCAGCTGTTGGACCCCATTTTGTCCGGGTTGGACATAACATTCATTTTTCACTTTATACATTAAGTAAAAGATGTGACCGTCGATTCAAGGGGGTATTTCAATGACTTCTTTAAAAAAACTTTCAAACACCAAAAATTCAGTCCCAGGTGATAGAGAATTAAATTTGAGGATTGACGCCTTCGACTGCGCTCAAATCCGAGGTCAAACGAAGAAGTTATGGTCAAAACCGTATTTGGACCGCTAACGACAACGAACCAGCAGCCAATATTCAAAACGAAACCCCGGATCAGGTCACGCCCCTCCTTTTCTTGCTCCACTCGTCGTTATGAGAATTTTGAAGTATATATTGCATATATTTGCTCAAAGAGCTTATTTTCGCAAAAAAAAAATAGCAATAAAGCGGTTTAGGGACGCGCAATACAGTTTTGGTACAAAAATAAACTAATTTTCAAGAAAAACGGATATGAGGTCGCTCGTCGTGACGCTCCGAGTCCAAAAATAATTGTTTCATATTTTATTGAAAGCCAGATTGTTTTGCCGATTCCAAAAACCCACAACATCAGTTGGAAATTACAAAATGGAGCAATAAAAATTCGTTTTTCTCTTTTCTCCTTCCTTTTCCCACCTACCCGTTGCCACGTGTCAATATTCCATTGGCTCACAATAATAAAACAAAAAAACAATAATAAAACAAAAATTAAACAAAACAAAAAATCACAACCACACATTCATTCATCCTTATCTGTTCTCTTCTTCGTCACCTCCCTCAATGAAGACGACGCAGTCATCGCTTCCCCCCTCGCTGCACCGCACCAGCCAGGGATCCACATCGATGCCAGCCAGCCCTAATCTCCTCTCTCTCCCTCTCTCTCGGCCTCCCATAGACCAAGTCCATACCACACCCTCTCTCTCGGCCGAACCAAGCCCATGCTCACGCCCCGCGCCAGAACCAATCCTCCTTGAACCCATGGCCGAACTCCCATCGAGCCGTGTTCCGCCATAGCTGAACCTTCCCTCCTTACCTATAAAAAACCATTCCAAAACTAGACACAAGGGGGCTCTCGAATCCAAAGACCTAGCTACAACCTCTCAACCTTTCATATTCTCACCCGTCCCACAGAAAGTCCCTCGGTCGGAAATCACACCGTCGGCCGTCATCTTAGCTCCCCCATCACCCTCTTTAATCTCACCACAAGACACCGTCACTTCCGAACGAGAAATCACCGCGCTTGCTGCCGTCGTTGCCCCCTGTCGCCACACAACAGGCCGATATCGGTTGTTTCAATGGTGGCCCACTTTAGTCCTCCGAGACGTTTCCGTATCAGCTGGTCGATGCAGACGACTCCAACAATGACATCCTTAAGCCCCTCAATGACGACTTGACAGAGCCACCGATCCTCACCAGCCCAAGCTGCTGCCGACCACAAGACGTCCTTCCCCATTTACCACTGGCTTCTTCAAATCGGGTGGGAACCTAGCCGACCCGCTTAACACTCCATCCAAAGACGGCCGCCTGGTGTGCCACCGAGGTCCGACCAACGAGCTCTTTGCTATCTGCTATCTCTTCGTGACTCCAAGCAACAGAAGACGCAATTTGGTGTGCCACCTTAGCAGGCTATGTCTGAGGAAAGGATTGCGAATCCACTTTGGTTGCTCGATAGTTTCTTTGTTTCACCTTCACCGTTAATGTTTATGTGTTTATACTGCGTTTGATTTGGTGTTGTGACTGGGTTGGTGTTCCTCTATGGTTTATGCTTTATTTGTTATATTGCATTCTTGAGGTTTACAGATAACAAAGCAGGTTACATTTTTTGTTAACGAATGCTATCTGCCTACAATGTCTTGGCGTTATTAGCTCGGTTTGTTTTGGCTTATGCATGCTCCTACTTGATTTTGTTTATGGCTTGGTGTTGATTGAGTTTTGGTCTAGATACATATGGTTAGATTCTATATAAACCAGTGTTGAGTGCTTTGTGTTCTGCATTTCGTTTTTTAGAGTGTTTTCAGTCTGTCTTTATACTGAACCAATGTTAAATGTTGTTTGCGTTCATTGTTGTGGAAAAACAGCCTACGTGAGTGTAATGAGTACCTGATTCAGACTCAAAAACCCGTTATTTAGCATGTTGTCCCTCTGTTACACGCTCTAGTTGAATTGTTTAAGGAGATGCAGTGTGTTTTGTTTTAGTTGAATGTTATTTGCCAGTTGGGAATAGTGAATGCTTATTCTAACAAAGAAAAGACAGCACCCACGTTCTGTGATTTGTATTCTCGGTGATTGCCTGTGTTTCTTTGCCTGGGCTTATATTTGCTCCATTGTTTGCTTTGGTGAACAAAGTAGGTCATTTTTTATTTTGATTTTTTTTCTTTTCTTCTCCTTCTGGGTTGCATGTTGTATTGTTTAGTCTTGTATTCCTGTTCATCCCTTTATTTACCTGGTCTTAGGCAAGTGTTAGGATGGCATTAAGTTATTTTTTTTGTTTTGTTTTTGTTTTTGTTGTTGGGCTCATGACCCGTACAGTTGTAATGTTGTAAATTAAATGTTTAGTGGAATAAGTGAAAAAAGAAAAAAAAGAGTGAAAAGAAAAAAAGTGAAAAAAAAAAAAAAGGAAAGAAGAAAGAGTGAGAAAAAAACAAAGAACAAAAGGAAGATTTTTTTGTTTTCATTTATTTATTTGGATGTCACTTTCATACACAAACACCTTTATTTATGTTTTCTTAATATAATTATAAAAAAATGTTTTAAAGTTAGAAATGTTTTTAAAGCAAAAAACAAAAACAAAACAAGAAGACACATTTTTTTAAACACACAAATATTACTTTTGTAAAAAAAAAAGACATTATTTATTTGTTTTCTTTAAATACAAATTAATTTTTCCATCATGATTTATTTCTTTAAAAAAATTTTAACATAATCCTCTTTAAGTTCATTTTAGACCTCTTAAGTATACAACGGTTACAATCTTTCTTGTATTCGCCAAACATTTTTTCTATATGCTTAGAACTTTTAGAAATTCTTTTAGGATTTGTTAAGTAAATTAAAAAAAATTAAGCTAATTCTTTGATTTGTAAATATTTTAAAATTTTAGGATTAATTTCTTTAGACTTTTTTAGGGTAATATGACTTAATTCAATTTGACAAATAATTTAAAAAAAAAAAAGTAGAAACTTTAAGCCCGTAGGAAAATAAATTTAGCCTTAGACTAGTTAAAATAGTGATAACATTTAAAACAAATTAGAAACCTCCAAATCTTAAGATAGGTACCGAAAAGGCATTGAGGGGGAGTTAATCCTTCCCCGCACGTAACTGATGAGAACATTTTATATATATATATATATATATTCCCCTTCTTTTATCCATTTTTATAGCAAATTCTAATATCATTAGATGTTATTTGTATAAATATATGTTGTTTTGTTTCCCTTTTGTGTGTTTGGTGTGTATTGGTGTGTTTTTATAGGTTTTCATCAGTTCTGGCCCAAACAGAGTTGAAAAAGGGCGAAACGGGCATCAAATAATGTTGGACAGCTAAAAAACATTTTACACAGGCCATGGCGACGTAGTGCCTGACCATGGCAGGCGTCTTTCACTGTTCACGTCGAAGTTCTCACCGTGGCCGCAAAATTAATGGCCGCCGACCTTCATAAACATTCCGGATCTCATCGCCGTGGCCACGGATTTTAGTGGTCATAGCCTTTAACGGTTTCTTATTTATTTCTGGTTAATATTCTACCATTTTTGGCAACGCGTTTGGCATTAAAAAGACCTGTGCAATCCGTGGTTTGACATCGAAAAACTCAGGAAATACAATCTAAAAACGTCTTAGAGAGAAAAGGAGGAGGAAAAATAGGTGAATATTGAAAAGAGGGTCAATTTCTTGAAGATCAAAGGAAGGACATTGGCAATTCGTGTGTGACGATCCTTCACCCCTTTATTTGTAAGGAATTTACTCTTTAATTTGTATGAAATCCTCATCCATGTGTGGCTAATTTTCTTGTCTAGGGATTGGGAGTAGCCCAATCCTAATTGAATATTCTTTGCAATGATATTGTGATTGGCAAATTATTCTCTCTAATTCTTTATCTCCTTTTGGCATAAAATTATTATTGTGATTCGTTTGAATAAACAAATTGCATTTTTCAAATAATTAATTGAAGAATCGAAAGATGAAAATTGATTGTTAGAACCCCGGAAAGAGAATTGGGCTTAGTGTGTCACGAAAGTAGACCATCATCCTAATGGGAAATTTGATTATCACATGATTTTAATGGGTTTGATTTTATTACACCGTGCCACGAAAATAGGGCGTTGTTAAATTCAAATACGTCGTTATTCTTAAGAAAGTAGTTGACGATTGCTAACGGATAAATCACCCTAAAGAATAAAGAGAGAATTGGTACAATTATGTTTCAATGCAAAAATAGGAAATTGGGAATCGGTGAAACCATGAACCCTAGGCGTTTGTCCCATTGAATTTTTCTCTATTTAAAAAGATATTTTCTGAATTTTAATTTAATTAATTTACTTTTTTTTTTTAATAATTAGTTCATCAAAATCTTAAAATTCAATTGCCTAAACAATTAGCGCGTGAGAATTTTAGGGATTCCTAACCCTTATCCTTGTGGGATCGACCCACAATCATTGGCTATATTACATTGACACTGCTGCATTGCGGTTTAGCGGTAGAAATACTACTATCAAATTGGCGCCGTTGCCGGGGACAACGATTTTGTTTAGGAAACTTAGGATTCAAACCATAGCCAATTGGACTAGGCACATTTGTTTGTTTGTCTGTTTATTCATTTATTTTATTTTATTTTGATTGTATAGATTTATTTATTTATTTATTTATAGAATTTTTATTTTTGTTTTTTTTTATTATTTTATTTATTTGCTTTTATTTATTTATTTGTTCTTCAAATTGTTCGGTATTGTGCTTGGGTTTTGTTTGTTTTTGATCTGTGCAAATTAGTTGATGACCCGTTCGGGGAATGATAATCTTGTTGCCTATGACTCTGAAATTGAACGAACTCTAAGAAGATTAAGGCAAACGCATAGGGAAGAACCCATTGAACCCATTCTTGTTCCCTTGGACAACACTTCCCTCGAAGAAGTTCCAAGTATTTCGCCACTACAAATATCCACGTCTCCCTCAAGACCGGGAAAAATGGCGGACGATCGGGCAGTGAAGGATTATTCTAGACCCACGGTAGCAGGCATGGCTACCGGGATAACAAGACCCGCGATCGCTGCCAACAAATTTGAATTAAAACCGGCAATGATTTCCTTGGTGAGCCAGTCCCAATTTGTTGGTTCATCAACGGAGGACCCCCAAATGCATCTCCGAGACTTCATCGATAAATGTGCAACGTTTCAATATAATGGGGTTACTGAAGATGCAAAATTGATGCGGCTTTTTCCTTTTTCATTGGCTGGGAAGGCGAAGGTTTGGCTCCATGCTCTACCACCTACCATTACCACATGGGATCAGCTTTCGCAAGCCTTTCTCGCCAAATATTATCCGCCGGGGAAGACTGTAAGAATCTGAAATCAGCTCACAATGTTTTTTTTAGCCAGAAGATGAACCATTATATGACGCTTGGGAACGCTTCAGGGACTTATTGATATCATGTCCTCATCATGGTTTGGAAAAATGGCTCCTAATACAATCCTTTTATCAAGGTTTGAATTATTCAACAAGAGGCATGGTGGATGCAGTAGCCAATGGGGCATTGGTGGAAAAATCCATTGATGAAGCGTGGGATTTAATTGACAAAATAGTCGTGAACACACAGCAGTGGTCTAGCGTACGAGCCTTGCCCAAAAATAGAGCTACAGAACCGAAAAAGCATGAGGTTAATACCTTAGACCTCTTGGTTGCCCGGGTAGAAACTCTTACAAAGAAGATTGATCAGATGGGCAACACGACGGCACTAGAACAGGTTTTAGCCTGTGGCGTTTGCGGTGCTGCAGACCATACGACAGAAACTTGCTATATTATTGGAGCTACTCCGAAGGAGACGGTACAGTATGCTGGCACAAACCAGCAAGGTCAAAATTTCTATAATCCTAATTGGAGGAACCATCCAAACCTCTCCTACCGAAGCCAAAATGTGTTAAATCCTACCCAAACAGCAGCTCGCCCACCAGGTTTTGCCCAACCATCATATTAGCAACCCAATTTTCGTCCATCAAACCCACAACAGCCTCAGCAGTTTGGGCAGCAACCACAACAGCAGTCGGAATCCTCATCCCAGCTATCTAAGCTGGAGAGCCTTGTGACCACTTTTGTTGCAGCGCAGGTGACGCAAAATCAGGCCGTGACAGAATCATTCAAGCAAGTGAACTCATCTATTGAGACATTGGCTACGCAAAACAAATTGATAGAAAATCAAGTGGCTTAATTGGCTCAGCAAATGAATAAATTGACGACTACTTCTTCGAATGATATGCCGGGACAGCCACTCAACACAAGAGAACACTGCAACATAATTACCTTGAGGAATGGGAAACAAGTTGAGACTCCCGCAAATGCTGCAGAAAGAGAAGGAACAAAACAGCCCACCCAGCCACCACAACCGGCAGCATCCGAGGACATTAGTGAGAAGCAGAAAGAGGCTGAACCAACTCCTACTTCATCTTCCTATCAACCCCCAGTCCCATTTCCACAATGGTTGGTGAATGTAAAGCAGGATCAGCGGTTTAAGCAGTTTCTAGGGATGTTGAAACAGCTCTACCTCAATATTCCTTTACTCGAGGCCTTGGAGAATATGCCCTCGTACAATAAATTCATTAAGGAAATTGTTGCTGGAAAAAGGAAATACGAGGAGCATGAGATTTTGACCCTAACCGAGGGATGCAGTGCAGTGCTTACAAATCCATCCCCTCAAAAGCTTAAGGATCCAGGCTGCTTTTCTATTCCGTGCTGTAACAGCCCAAGTCCCCCGTAGCACAATATTGTCTGGTTCAGGGCCCAAGCCCAATCCCCGGTTTTGTTCTTGGCAGTGCCACACAAGCACCCCAAAAGGCCTCGTGCTAAGAGAGGTCTCCATGCCCTCTTAAGAGGCACACTTCGTTCTCCTCCCCAGCCGATGTGGGACTTGCAAAGTCCTCGGACTCTACAATCCACCCCCCTTAGGAGGCCCACGTCCCCGTGGGACTATGGCACACCGACCCGGTCCCCAGCTCTGATACCATCTATAACAGCCCAAGTCCTCCATAGCACAATATTGTCCGGTTCAGGGCCCAAGCCCGATCCCCGGTTTTGTTCTTGGCAGTGCCACACAAGCCCCCCAAAAGGCCTCGTGCTAGGAGAGGTCTCCATGCCCTCTTAAGAGGCACACTTCGTTCTCCTCCCGAGCCGATGTGGGACTTGCAAAGTCCTTGGACTCTACACATGCATGGTGGGTGAGCAGCGCTTCCGTAAAGCCTTATGCGATTTGGGGGCCAGCGTCAGTTTAATGCCACTTTCGGTTTATGAGCAGCTTGGCCTTGGGCAGCTTGCTCCAACCTCCGTTACTTTGCAGCTGACCGATCATTCGGTAAAATATCTAGTTGGTATAGTGGAAGATGTTCCACTATGAGTGGGAAAGTTTTATATACCCACAAATTTTGTGATCTTAGAGATGGAGGAAGATGCTCGGATTCCTTTAATCCTAGGCAGACCCTTCCTTGCCACGGGCGGGGTCGTTATCGACTGTCGAAACGGTGAACTCACCTTAAATATCGGTGACGAGAAGATCGAGTTCAACCTTTCTGAAGCTATGAGGAAACCGTCCTTATAGGAGGAGTGTTACCATCTCGGTCTTTTGGAAAACTTATTGGAGGAAGAACGAACTGCATTACACTTCGAGGACCCGTTACTAGAGTGCCTGATATTTGATGGGAGTCCTAACTCCTCCAATAGAGCAGTTGCAGCAGTGGCTAAAGAACTTGAGGACAATCCACCATTGCCACAACGCAAAATTCATGTTCATGCTCTCCAGGATAAACCATTGGAAGTGGCAGCTAACAGAGGCAAAGATTTGGAGCTTAAGCCACTTTCACCACATTTGAGGTATGAATTTCTTGGTTTTGAAAACTCTTATCCTGTGATTGTGAGTAATTATTTGACTTTGCATGAAAATGAAAAATTATTGTCTGTGCTTAAATAACATCATAAAATCATAGGCTATTCCATTGATGATTTGAAAGGAATTAGTCCTGGCTTTTGCATGCACAGAATTCACCTGCAGGATGATGTTAAGACATCAAGGGAACCTCAAAGGAGGTTGAACCCTAAAATGAAAGAAGTAGTGGAGAAAGAAATATTGAAATTACTAGCAGCCGGTGTCATCTACCCAATTTCTGATAGTGAATGGGTCAGTCCCGTTCAAGTAGTACCCAAAAAGGGTGGGATGACAGTTGTGCAAAATGACAAGGGTGAGTCAATCTCCACTAGGACTGTCACAGGGTGGCGCATGTGTATAGATTATAGAAAACTAAACAATGCCACCCGAAAAGACCATTTTCCATTACCTTTTATTGACCAGATGCTAGAAAGGCTATCTATGCATACTCATTTTTGTTTTCTGGATGGTTACTCTGGATTCTTTCAAATTCCTATTCATCCCGATGACCAACAGAAAACCACATTCACCTGTCCTCACGGCACATATGCATATAGGCGCATGCCCTTTGGGTTATGCAATGCACCAGCTACTTTTCAGCAGTGTATGATGGCTATATTTTCTGGATTCACTAAACGCATTATGGAGGTCTTTATGGACGGTTTTTCTGTATATGGTGATTCTTTTGATAATTGTTTGCACAACCTTTCTAGTGTTTTGCAAAGATGTTGTTGGATCAAACCTAGAATTTGGATAATGAGGGTCAAACCCTATGTAATTTGATTCGAGATGTTTCATGTTTACTATTAAGTCTGTGCAGATGATATAACTCTAATCCGGACCTACTCGTGTGAGAACAAAGCTAAGAATAGGATACATAATCCTGATCCAGACCATCATGAGTATCGTCATTCACTTGGTATATAACCGAGTCTTCATCCGGAGTAAGGACTTTTCGTGCGGACTAAATACTTGACAAAACGACTTAAGGAACCCGTGTCTAACTCTTAATTTGGCTAAGTCAATTGATACGGAATAAGATTCCAAGTCTATCACTCGCATGGAATAAGAGAGACTTGTTGCGGAGAGAGAATCGAAATTATCACTCCACTGGACTAAAGAAAAAGAAGACACGGACTAAGAAATCAGAGTCTCATTCGAACGGAGTAAGGACAACAAATGCGGAATAAGGAATCCGAACCATTACTCATGCGGAGTAAGGATTCACTGATGCGGAGTAAGCATTCAGTACCTACTTTATGTGGAGTAAGGAAGCGCTGATGCGGAATAAGCTCTCTGAGCCTATACTTCATGCGGAGTAAGAGGCGCTGACACGAAACAAGGATTCTAGGACTCCATTCATACGGAGTAAGCAACCATTAACACGGAGTAAGGATCCGAGCTTCGTTGATACGGAGTAAGGAACCTTATGACGGACTAAGAAGACGCTGCTTCATCATTTCCAAGTCGCTTTTATTGCAATCAGCTCGCTTCGTCCCGATGTAAAACAAACCCGTTGAAAACCTAAATTACTTTACACGTGGATCACGCGGAGATTTGGACGTGGTCTCAAATGCAATTGGAATCAAGCAAGAATTCATTACAACTTATGCTTCCAATATCTCGAGCTCCACATCCGCAGCAGTTAAAGCTTCAGCATTTTCCAATGAAGAACTTCAATGCTTTACACTGTTCGAAGAATGCAGTTCCAAGATAGATTCCTAGGATGTCTATATATATAGCAATGTAAAAAGCTAAATATATACGCACGCGCTTACTTGTACTCATATACTTACAAGCGTGTATCGTGTGAAATAGCTCATACAGAGATTTACAGCCTAGTGTGTGTAACCATAAACAGAGTGTGGTGTTGTAATTAGCTAAAACGCTGTTTTGCTTTGTTGTAATTATCTTCAGATAATAAAACAACATACTTCCACTACCTGGTTAATCTTCTGCACTGATTTTATCTGTTTAACCAGAGTGAGTGTCTAGCCATTAAGAGAGAGAAAGAATTTTCAAAGAGCCTATTCACCCCCCCCCCCCCCCTCTAGGCTCTCCGAGACCAATAGATGTGAACAGGTACATTTGGTTCTCAACTGGGAAAAGTGCCATTTTATGGTACGCGAAGGAATAGTACTTGGACACCTTATCTCAGAGAAAGGCATACAGGTAGACAAAGCCAAGGTTGACATTATTGAGAAGTTACAGCCTCCCAAGTCAGTATCGGGCATTCGCAGTTTCTTGGGACATGCGGGCTTTTATCGACAATTCATTCACAATTTTCCCAGCATAGCCCGACCACTTACAGCCCTTTTGGCCAAGGATAAATTATTCCATTTTGATGACGCATGCATGGAATCATTTGAGAAGCTCAAGAAGGCACTTATGTCAGCCCTTGTCACGCCCCGAATTTTCAACCCGAGGAAACAGGTACGTGACTCCCCTTTTACCCACACGGAGGGCAAAGGGGTTAGGATACAAACCCCGAATATAACATTTTAAGCATCCACAACACATTCAAAAAAGTAATGTTCATTAAAGCAATCCACAATCCAAACCAGTCTTTATTACAATAAAATCTCTTTTCAATCCATCCCCACTGGGGTTACATCAATTCCCACAAAATAACATAAAATGAAAGACGGTAAGGTAAATAAGGTTTTCCACCTTGGGGTCCCACCTAACGCCTGTATGTTCCTGAAAGAAAACACAACATAGAGGGAGGGGTGAGCAACCACAGCTCAGTAGGGATCATGTCTCCCCAATCTATCCCATGCCCCTAGCGTCTACATGAGGATGTGTACAGGTGCAGTGTAGTGACAATAAGATATAAACAAGTTGTATTCCACATTCACATGGCACACACATATCCACAGCCATACAGGCTTAGCCATATAGACTAACATATCCACAGCCACTCAGGCTTAGCCACACGGGCTAACATATCCACGGCCACTCAGGCTTAGCCACACGGGCTAACAGTTCCAGTCCCGGGCTTCCACAGCCATCGGGTTCCACAAACATAGCATACACGGTCACACAGGCATTAAACCAAACACGTAGCATACACACTTTCACAGGCATAATACCAAACACTTAGTTCGCACAGCCAATCAGGCATAAAATCAAACACTTGACATGCAGAGTCTCACAGGTATTTTACCAAACGCTTAACATGCATACATTCGCAAACCCACAAACCCAGCCACACAGGCATATTATCAAACACATACTAGGCATATTCACACAGGCATTTTATCAAACACTTAATATGCACTCACCATCCAACACCAGAATACATCAAAAACCGTCATTGAAGGCCAACATCCATATAGGAGATCACACCTATATGGATTACATATATATATAAACAGATATAATTCATAATCTACCCTAGAACAGAGGAGGATTTAGGAAGAACAAAACCCTTACCTTGTATGTTCTCCTGCTCCCACTTCCACGCAAGACTCCGACCACCCACGCAAGACACTCTGGCAGCTACCAAAAGCTCTCCTTCCCTCTCTCTCTCTCTCTGCGACGGCTGGTGGACAGCAAACCCTAAAACCTAAAACAGAGGGCTCCTCATCCTTATATAGACCTCCCACTATCAAAACGACGTAGTCTTGATTAAGTGAAACCCAGCATCAAAACGACGTAGTTTTGATGGAACAAGCAACAACCTTCCCGCATCCATACACGCCAAAATATCCACAATTCCAACATGGTCCTCTGGGGAAAAATCATTAGAATGACAAAACCAAGGTAACCATGCAAAAACATGCTTACACGCCAATTTGAACGCCAATTCTCCAATTGGTGTGCAGCTCCAAATGCACTCAAACTTTACCCCAAGCCTCCTTGCATCATGTAAAAGACATCCATGCAATAAAAACCTTGCACGCCAAATGGGTCCAATTCAGGTGCACGTCCGTTTGGCCTGAAACTTCTGTGGTAGATAGAAGACATCATTCTAAGAATCTTTTGGTCTGCACGCTAATTCATCTGAGCTCATTTACTAGGTCAAAATCTAGAAAGTTCCCATTCAGAAGGCAAGACTGATTAACTCAAAACACGGGTCCTTACATCCTCTCCCCCTTAAGACTTTTCATCCTCGAAAAGAAACAACATACAAGGAAAACAAACACAAGCTACCCATTTGCCACACGGCGAGCCACAACACCCAAATGGGCCACATAACATAACAGGACATCTCAAACACATTTTGCAATCGCAAAACACATCTCAATAAAAATACCAGTTTACAAGTAGAAATACAAACACACCAAATCATGAACCACAAGAAAACACATCACTACAGAAGAAAACACATCACTACAGCCACCTCCCACCCTTAAGATTATTCGTCCTCGAACAACTCTGGGTGCTGCTCACGCATCACAGACTCACGTTCCCATGTCTCCTCCTCAATGCCACGGTGCTGCCACAGTACGCGAACCAAAGGAATAGCATGACCACGCAAAAGCTTCTCTCGCCGATCGACGATACGGATAGGGGCCTCAACAACGGACATGTCATCCTCAATGTCCAATGTCCCCCAATCGATCACATGAGTGGGGTCAGGATGATACTTCCTCAACTGGGACACGTGAAACACGTTGTGCACTCGACTCAGCCGCGGTGGTAACGCTAACCGGTAGGCCACAGGCCCCACACGATCCAGAATCTCAAAAGGACCAATAAACCGCGGAGATAGCTTGGAACCTCGCCCAAACCGTCGATGTCCACGACGTGGAGAAACACGAAGAAACACATGATCACCAACAGAAAACTCCAAAGGTCGCCGCCGCCGATCCGCATAAGATTTCGCCGACTCGAGGCGATAACAAACGTTGACGAATCAACTTAACCTTCTCGGTAGCCTCTTGAACCAACTGTGGTCCCAAGAGAGCTGTCTCCCCCACCTCAGTCCAACACAAAGGTGATCGACACGGCCGCCCATACAACGCCTCAAAAGGAGCCATCCCAATGGATGCCTGATAACTGTTATTGTAGGCAAACTCCACCAAAGGGAGGTGAGTGGCCCATGAACCCCCAAAATCTAGCACACAAGCCCGCAACATGTCCTCCATGGTCTGATTCGTCCTCTCAGTTTGACCGTCAGTCTCAGGGTGAAAGGTTGTACTCAAGTGAAGTTTGGTCCCCATAGCCTCCTGCAAACCAGCCCAGAAACAGGAAGTGAACCTCGAATCCCGGTCGGAGACAACCGATGATGGTACGCCATGCAGTCTCACAATCTCGTTCATGTACAGCTGACTCAAGGTCCCAATGGAGTCCCGCTCGCGAATAGCAAGGAAATGGGCCGACTTTGTGAGTCGATCCACAATCACCCAAATCATATCCTTCCTCCCTGTGGTGGGTGGAAGACCAGTCACGAAATCCATCGCTATGTGGTCCCACTTCCACTCCGCTATGGGCAATGGCTGTAACATGCCCGCTAGCCGCTGATGTTCTGCCTTCACCTGCTGACACGTGAGGCACCGCGAAACAAAGGCAGCCACATCGCGTTTCATCCCAGGCCACCAAAAATGTCCCCGAAGTGCATGGTACATCTTCGTACCCCCTGGATGCACGGTAACTCTAGACTGGTGAAACTCCCTCATCACCTCATCCCTGAGAGAAGAAGCCACTACTAACCGCCCTTGAAAAGACAACTCATGCTTAGTACCCTCTGTCCAGTCCCCAGATAGCTCACCAGCCTCAATATGGGCACGGAGAACTTCACACTCAATGTCACCCAACTGTCCCTCCCGGACGCGCTGGTACAACTCAGGCACAACCACCAAAGGACTCAGGACTGTCCCACCATCACGAACAACAGGCTGCAGCTGCAACATCGCCAACTGCTCCATCAGCTTCCACTCTCTCACGGCCAGCTCAGCTTTCCCTTTCCTACTCAACGCGTCAGCTACAACATTACCCTTGCCAGGGGTATAGGTAAGAGTAAAGTCGAAAGTCTGCAAGTACTCTACCCATCTCCTCTGCCTCAAATTCAAGTCCTTCTGAGTGAATATGTACTGAAGGCTCTTGTGATCAGAAAACACTACAAACTTTTCCCCCAAAAGGCAAAGATGACAGCCGCCAACTCAAGATCATGGGTAGGGTAATTCTGCTTATGAGGCTTCAGCTGCCTTGACCCATAAGCTACCACACTGTGCTCCTGCATAAGCACACACCCCAAACCAACCCTGGATACATCACAGTATACTTTATATGGGATATCCTCCCGAGGTAACCGCAACACCAGTGCAGTGGTCAAACGGGTTTTGAGAGCCTCAAACGCCTGATGACACTTGTCAGTCCACTCAAACTTCACTCCTTTCCTAGTCAACGCCGTCATAGGAGCCGCCAAACGAGAGAACCCCTCTACAAAATGACGATAGTACCCCGCCAAGCCAAGAAAGCTATGGATCTCAAAAACATTGGTTGGCCGCACCCACGATGCCACAGCCTCAATCTTGGCTGGGTCCACCCTAACTCCCTCAGCTGATACTACGTGGCCAAGAAAGTGAACCTCCTACATCCAAAACTCACATTTGCTAAACTTAGCAAACAACTGCTGGTCCCGCAAGGTTTGCAACACTGTTGCCAAATGCTCCACATGCTCCCTCTCCGTCTTGGAATACACCAAGATATCGTCTATAAACACCACCACGAACGAGTCTAAGTATGGGGCAAAGACTTGGTTCATCAAATGCATAAATACTGCCGGTGCATTAGTGAGCCCGAAAGGCATCACTACCCACTCATAGTGCCCATACCTGCACCGAAAAGCCGTCTTAGGGATGTCCTCCTCCCTAACCCTTAACTGGTGATACCCCGACCGTAGATCTATCTTGGAAAACCACCGGGCTCTACTCAACTGGTCAAACAGGTCATCGATCCGAGGCAACGGATACTTGTTCTTCACAGTCACCAAATTCAACTTCCTATAGTCGATGCAAAGGCATAGCATGCCATCTGCCTTCTTTGCAAAGAGCACCGGAGCACCCCAAGGTGAGGTACTCGGTCTAATATACCCTTGGTCCACCAACTCCTCTATCTGCCGCTGAAGCTCCCTCAGCTCGGCTGGCCCCATACGATAAGCTACTTGGGAGATTGGGCCAGTCCCTGGTACCAACTCAATGGTGAACTCTACACTCCTCTTAGGAGGTAAACTCCTCAACAGGTCAGGAAAGACATCCTGAAATTGGTCAACAACAGCTGGCCACACCCGCTTCTCCACTTTCCCCTCCTCAGCAAAGGTCAGGGCTGCCAACCTGTGGGTAATGGCACCCCACTGGTCTAACACTGGCCCAGCCCGACTCGCCTCACAGTCCCACTCCCCCTGCAGGGTGCAAGAGGTCCCTGCGGGTGTCACAAGGATACACGCCGCCGGTAACAATCTATCTTGGCTTGGAAAGCCATAAGCCAATCCATACCCAATATCAGGTCAAACGTCCTCAAAGGCATTACATGCAAGTCAAAACTCAGCTCCACCTCTCCTATGGTTAACACACAGTCACGACACACACGCCATACCTCAATCATGCCTCCCACCGGAGACTCCACAACTAGGGGCCTCGCGGCCTCCACACAAGCTAACCCCAAGCCATCTATCACAAGCTCAGCAACAAAAGAACATGATGCACCCATATCGAAAAGGACAGAAGCTAATGTACGGGAGATCAAAAGGGTACCTCTAACCACCAATGGTCCTGCTCCACCCTCAGCTGGTGGGGGTGGTAGCTCAGCCTCCTCCTGGTACGTCGCCTCCAGCGCAAACAACCTTCCTTGGCCCGTGCCACTGGTCAGGTCACTCACTGGATGCTTCCCGCTAAGGTTGCCTCCAGCTTCCGTCTGCTGCCGCTCCGGCCTCCCCTGGGGTCGGGTCTGACTCGATCCTACCTGACTAGCCTGCCACTGACGAGCTGGTCTCTCTGCTGGTGTACGAAAACTAGCGTCACTCCTCATGCTGGATACCATGCCTCCAACTCCCTTGTTGCTACTCCGGCAAACCCGGCTCAAATGGCCCTCTCGTCCACAGCTATTGCATCGCCAGTTCTTCTTGGGACACTCCCTCTTGAAGTGGCTTTGCTCCCCACAGCAATGACAATCGCCGGGGAGACCTCCTGCTGGACCTCCCTGCCTGCCACCGCCAAAGCTAGACCTCCCTGGGTTCTCCAACGTCTGTCCCCTGCTGCGGAAGGAACTACTATCCCTCTCCTCAGTCTTGGGCCTCTTGGACCCTGAATCGCGTTCAGACCCACCTTGCAACTGGCGACCCTGATGGACCTGCCTCCCATCCTCCAACTCCCTCTCAGCTATACGTGCTGTCTCAACAACCTCAGCATAGGTCCTCAAACGCAGAATTGCCACCCTCTGCCTAAGTGCTGGCCGGAGACCCAGGGTGAACTTATGGGCCTTCAGGTCCTCCTGCGCCACGGTCTCGGGAACAAATCTACTCAAGCTCCGAAATTCGCGCTCATACTCGGGCACCATCTTTGATCCCTGTTTCAGGCTGCCGAACTCCTCTCTCTTCTGCCACCTTAACGACTCGGGGAAGAATTCATCATGGAAGAGCTGCAGGAACTCGTCCCACAATATGAACTGCACAGCACGGCTCCCCGCAACACTCTGCCACCATTCCAGGGCATTCCCCTCCAGCTGCCGAATGGCCAGTCTCGCCTTATCCTCCTCCCGGGGTAGGAGAAAGGAAAACACATGCTCGATCTGCCTCAGCGAGTGCTCAGCTAACACTGGGTCCTCCTCCCCTTTGAATCGCGGAGGTTGTTCCGTTCGGAACCGTGTCACCACGTCATCCTCTGCACGAGTCGGTATGCCACTCAGCAGACCCTCACGCTCCCTTGGTAACTCCCCCGCTGGTGGTGGTGGCACCACCTGCTGTGCCGCCATCTCACGGCACACCTCCTCTCGGACTTCTTGCCAGATACCCTCTCTCAGCTCTTGGACTTCCAGCCGGATGCCTTCTCGCAGCTACGCCAGCAACAGTGCATGTCCTCCAACGGATTGCCCCGCACCTGGGCCCTCATGGGCAGATGACTCATCAGCCACTGCCCCGGACGCACAAGTCACTCTCCTCGGTGGCATTCTTACTACATGAAGTAAAAAGCACAAACGTCAGAATGTGTTTGGCTACTATCAAGTTTCACTACCTCTACCCCATTATCACGTCAAGTAGTACATGGCATCACACACATTTTACACATTGCACCAATCAACATCGTACACAGCACAGTCCACATTGTAGTCATGCCCAAGGCATTCCAAGATTATTCAGAGTTGCTCAGTTCCCACATAATCATGTTATTCACATCCTTCACACATAGCAACAAATGCAACTAGTGCCCTAATGCCAATGCATGCAAATCCTACCTCAGGTCTGGACTACCCCAAGTACACCTTAGAGACTCCAAGAGGACCGTGTTGATCAGGCACGTCTCTCCAGGTTCCTCCAAAGGACTCAAGATAACCAGATCCGCCCACTACCCTAGGCCAACTAGACCATGCTCTGATACCATATTATCACGCCCCGAATTTCCAACCCGAGGAAACAGGTACGTGACTCCCCTTTTACCCACACGGAGGGCAAAGGGGTTAGGATACAAACCCCGAATATAACATTTTAAGCATCCACAACACATTCAAGAAAGTAATGTTCATTAAAGCAATCCACAATCCAAACCAGTCTTTATTAAAATAAAATCCTCTTTTCAATCCATCCCCACTAGGGTTACATCAATTCCCACAAAATAACATCAAATGAAAGACGGTAAGGTAAATAAGGTCTTCCACCTTGGGGTCCCACCTAACGCCTGTATGTTCCTGAAAGAAAACACAACATAGACGGAGGGGTGAGCAACCACAGCTCAGTAGGGATCATGTCTCCCCAATCCATCCCATGTCCCTAGCGTCTACATGAGGGTGTGTACAGGTGTAGTGTAGTGACAATAAGATATAAACAGGTTGTATTCCACATTCACATGGCACACACATATCCACAGCAATATAGGCTAACATATCCACAGCCACTCAGGCTTAGCCACACGGGCTAACATATCCACGGCCACTCAGGCTTAGCCACATGGGCTAATATATCCACGGCCACTCAGGCTTAGCCACACGGGCTAACATATCCACGGCCATGTAGGCTTAGCCACACGGGCTAACAGTTCCAGTCCCGGGCTTCCACAGCCACCGGGTTCCACAAACACAGCATACATGGTCACACACGCATTAAACCAAACACGTAGCATACACACTTTCACAGGCATAATACCAAACACTTAGTTCGCACAGCCAATCAGGCATAAAATCAAACACTTGACATGCAGAGTCTCACAGGTATTTTACCAAACGCTTAACATGCATACATTCACAAACCCACAAACCCAGCCACACAGGCATATTATCAAACACATACTAGGCATATTCACACAGGCATTTTATCGAACACTTAATATGCACTCACCATCCAACACCAGAATACATCAAAAACCGCCATTGAAGGCCAACATCCATATAGGAGATCACACCTATATGGATTACATATATATATATATAAATAGATATAATTCATAATCTACCCTAGAACCCTAGAACAGAGGAGGATTTAGGAAGAACAAAACCCCTACCTTGTATGTTCTCCTGCTCCCACTTCCACGCAAGACTCCGACCACCCACGCAAGACGCTCTGGCAGCCACCAGAAGCTCTCCTTCCCCCTCTCTCTCTCTCTCTGCGACGGCTGGTGGACAACAAACCCTAAAACCTAAAACAGAGGGCTCCTCATCCTTATATAGACCTCCCACTATCAAAACGACGTAGTTTTGATTAAGTGAAACCCAGCATCAAAACAACGTAGTTTTGATGGAACAAGCAACAACCTTCCCGCATCCATACACGCCAAAATATCCACAATTCCAACATGGTCCTTTGGGGAAAAATCATTAGAATGACAAAACCAAGGTAACCATGCAAAAACATGCTGCACGCCAATTCCCCAATTGGCGTGCAGCTCCAAATGCACTCAAACTTTACCCCAAGCCTCCTTGCATCATGTAAAAGACATCCATGCAATACGAACCTTGCACGCCAAATGGGTCCAATTCACGTGCACGTCCGTTGGGCCTAAAACTTCTGTGGTAGATAGAATACATCATTCTAAGAATCTTTTGGTCTGCACGCCAATTCATCTGAGCTCATTTACTAGGTCAAAATCTAGAAAGTTCCCATTCAGAAGGCAAGACTGACTAACTCAAAACACGGGTCCTTACAGCCCCAATTCTCTAGCCCCCTGATTGGGAAGTTCCATTTGAAGTCATGTGTGATGCTAGCAACTATGCTGTCGGAGCTGTTTTGGGTCAATGCAAAGACAAGAAGACACATGTGATTTATTATGCTGGAAAAACACTTGATGCGGCTTGAGCCAATTATACCACCACGGAGAAAGAATTTTTAGCGGTGATATTCGCGATGGACAAATTTTGATCTTACTTGGTTGGCTCCAAGGTCATTGTCTATACTGACCACGCCGCCATTCGTTATTTGATGGCAAAAAAGGATGCCAAACCTCGACTAATCCACTGGGTTCTGCTTCTTCAGGAATTTGATTTGGAAATTCGGGATAGGAAGGGCTCTGAAAATTCTGTGGCTGATCACCTTTCTAGGCTCGCTCTTGAGCCTCAAGCTGAAACTAGCCACAACATTATTGATGATTCCCTCCCTGGTGAACAGCTACTCAGCATCGTTTCCACCATGTGGTATGTAGATTTTGCCAACTATATAGTTAGCAATCTTTTACCACCAGGGTTGACTTCCCAACAAAGGAAGAAATTTTTGAAGGATGTGAGGCATTATTATTGGGAGGATCCTCTTCTATTTAAGCAAGGTTCCGATGGTATTTTTTGGCATTGTGTTCCATTGGAGGAAGTACAATCCATCCTTACTCATTGTCATTCTTTTCCAAGTGGTGGACATATGGGATCTTCAAAGACGGCTACTAAAGTTCTTCAATGCGGTTTCTATTGGCTGACTCTATTTCGTGACAGCTATGCTTTTGTTCAAGCGTGTCCTCAATGCCAACGAACCAGAAATATTTCTCACCGTCAAGAGCTCCCTCAACATGGCATTTTAGAAGTTGAGATATTTGATATGTGGGGAGTGGATTTTATGGGACCGTTTCCACCTTCAAATGGCCACCAATATATCCTTGTTGGCATGGATTATGTCTCCAAATGGGTAGAGGCTATAGCATCTCCTACCAATGATGCTAAGGTCGTACGAAAATTTTTCCAGCATATCATCTTCCCACGATTCGGATGCCCGCGTGTCATCATTAGTGATGGAGGCTCCCACTTTACTTGCCATCAAACAGAGACCTTGTTTAAAAAGTACCATGTTCAACATCGGGTCTCACTTGCTTATCATCCCCAGACCAGCGGGTAGGGGTGAAATCGGTTCAGTTTGGGTCGGTTTAACTAATTTTTCAAACTAATTTGATGTGTTTCGGTTTAGACAAAATCAAACCAAACCAAACCTATTGCTTGGACCAAACCAAACCGAGCCAAACTAATTCAGTTTGGTTTGATTCGGTTTGAACCAGCGGTTTGAATTATTATCAGTTTGGATTAGTTTGAATCGATTTAGTACATACACTTTTGAGTTCTTAAAATTGAAATGATGTAAAATAAAAAAAGTAAATAGTTTGTATGCATATCAATACTAATACATGTTAAATTTATAATTATAAGTCTCAAAATTTGATAATATAATTCACAAATACAACATATCAAATATTAACAAACAATCTTAAATAAATAAATTCCAAAACATAAAATAAAAATAAAAAATAAGTAAATAGCAATATTATTCGGTTCGGTTTGGTTTAAACCGCGGTTTTGAAATCTCAAACCAAACCAAACCGATATATTATTCGGTTTAAAACCAAACCAAACCGATTTTTGTTCGGTTTCAACGGTTTGATAATTTGGCGGTTTCGACGGATCGGTTTGGGCCGGTTTCGACGGTTTGGCGGTTTCGAGTTACACTCCTACCAGCGGGCAGGTGGAGGTCACTCACCGCCAAATTAAACTGATCTTAGAAAAAACTGTCTCCTGTTCACGCAAAGATTGGTCGCAGAAGCTCCACGATGCACTTTGGGCCTATCGCACCGCTTACAAAACCCCCATTGGTATGTCTCCCTATAAGCTCGTATATGGCAAATCTTGCCATCTACCTGTTCAGTTGGAGTATAAGGCGTTTTGGGCAGTTAAGGCCCTTAATTTTGACTTGACGGCCGCTGGTGAGAAGCGCCTTTTGCATCTCCAGGAGCTCGAGGAGCTTCGTCTCGATTCGTATGAAAACGCACGGATTTATAAAGAACGCACTAAGCACTGGCATGATCGTCACATTCAGCGTCGACAAATTCATGTCAATGACTTGGTGCCATTATACAATTCCCGTTTGCGTTTATTTCCAGGAAAACTTAAATCCCGATGGACCGGTCCTTATCGTGTTATCTCGGTTGCTCCACATGGTGCTATAGAAATTTGGAGTGAAGCCTCTGGTTCTTTTAAGGTTAATGGGCAGCGATTGAAGACTTATTTTAATGGTGCTCCAGTTGATAGTGGTGAGGTACATCATCTCTCACCCCTATTCTCCACATGAAGCTACGGATGCAGACGTCAAGCTTGTGACGTTAACCAAAGCATTTTTATGGGTGATCATTCCCCATGGTATCCTTTATTGTTTTATTTCTATGCTTTCTATTTTTATTGCCTTTACCGTTTTGGTTTTATTTAGGAAGGAACTGTTATGCTTCAAAACAAAAAAAAAACAAAAAAAAAACAAAAAAAATAAATAAATATTTTTCAGTGGCCGTAGCCATTAAACCCGCCCGGCTATGGCAGGCGGGATGATTTTTTCGACCACACGTCGTTGGGTGTTTTTATTTTCTTTCTTATTTCTTTAATTAATTTTCTTCTTCCTATCTCAAAAAATACATAAAAAAAACCAAAAACGCACCTGCCTCGACCAAAAGTCAAAACCCTCATAATCCCTCGCCGATCCTCTTTCTCTTTCTCCTCTCTCTACCTGACGGACGACCGGACGCACACCTGCATGTGTTTCCCCCCTGCTCTGGTTTTTCCGGCCGAATTTTGTGGCGTCTGTGGTTCCTCCCTCTTTCTTACTCTCTATCTCACCTCGATTGCTCTCCCCGTTGCTGATTTCAGGTATTCCGCTCCATCTTTTTCATGTTCTTCCTTCCCTTCATCCTTTTCTCGTGTTTTGTGCCTATGTAAATCGATGGATCTTGTCTCTCTCTTTGATGACATTGTGATACTCTTCCTCCCCTTTTTCACCAAAATCTGGGCGATTCCCCCATGTGTGTGTTGTTGTTGACGTGGGAATTGCCCTTTGTGTTTTGCTTTCTTGCCCTTTGTTTTTCTTTTCGTTTGAATAATAAACAAAAAAAACCCATGTGTTGTGCTGTTGTCTACTGTTGTTTATTTCTTACTTATTTTATTTATCTTGGGATTCTTGGATGCCTTGTCGTTTTCTTTGTTTCTCATGTGTGCAGGGATGGTGCGTCCCAAACGTCGCAAACACTCAAACACCCAATTCACCTCCGCTGCGGCTGAGGCAGCTTATCAAGACTTGCTTCGCCTGCCTCTCATTGCTGAATAGTCCTTGCAACCTATTGATGTGGTATCTATGAGCGACCTCCTTCATGCTCTTGGATGGGACACCTTCACTCGCACTTCTATGGAGGCTGTTGTTCCCCTTGTTCGCGAATTCTATGCGAACAAAATTGATTAGCGCATACTGCCCGACAGTTCCTCTGAAGTCATGGTTCGCGCAGTCCCAGTATTGGTCTCTATTGCTCGTATTAATCAGCTCTATGGTCTACCGATGATCTCTGAGGCCGACTTACATGAGAGCCATGCCTCTTCCATCTCACTCACTGATATTCTTTCTTCTATTGCTGCCCCATGGGCCCAGTGGACTGTTACCTCTTCCGAAGTACCGATGTGTATCTCCCGACATTATTTACATCGCGAGAATCGGGCATGACAGGCTTTTATCTCTACTCACATTCTGCCTACCACCCACTTGAGTGATATGTCACTTCGGGCTACTTGGCTTCTTTATGACATTCTTCACCGGCATCCCATCCCTGTCGCCTCTTGTATCCTCAACGAGTTACAGGCTACCGATCATGCTAGTTCCTCCCTTATCTTTCCAGCCCTCATCACTCGCCTATGTTTGGACTCGGGTCTCTCTATTGCATCTGAGGAGGAAGTCCTTTCGATACCACCACCACTCTCCGATGGTCGGATACGCCTATTCGGTGACCCTACAGATCGACCTCCTTCCGCTGGCCGATCTTCTACTGGTCCTAGTTCTAGTTCCCGGCCAGGACGTCCTCCGGGGTTTCTGTCCAATATAGCCATTATCGAGCAGGGTTTTGCTGATCTCAGGCTTGGTCAGCAGCGTCTCCAGGATGGGCAGGCCCGTTTACTATCTCACGTTGATCATTTTCCCGATGTTCATGGTCCCAGCCCTCCTGCCTCTCTTCCTGCTGATTACCCTTTTGCTCAGGATCTCACACAGTTTATGTCTACCACTCGTGCTTCTTTGGAGGACCTTTCCCACCAAATGTGCTAGCAGCGTCGTCAAAATCATCGCTATCAGCTACACACTTCCCGCTATCTTGAGTACTTTGCTCGGTTGGGAGACCTTCCTGATGGTCCTTTCCCTACTCTTTCCCCTTCTGATGATGACAGTTCCAACAACGATGCTCCTTCTTCCCCCAGTGTTTAGCCTCTGGTTTGCATTTTCTTTCTTTATTTTTTCTTTTCCCCCCCTCCCTGTCCTTGTTCTTTTCCTACTTTTGTGCTTGTGAGGGCACTGCACTATCCTAGTGTGGGGGCCGTTGTGTATTTTGTTTTCTATTTTCTTTTGTTATGTATCTTGCATGTCTCTTATGATTACCCTTGGAGAGGTTACTTGTTTTTCTTCTTTATGCATGCTTATACATTATGGGTTATTGTGTAATATGGGTTTTGATTGGATAATCTTCTGATTTGCCCATCGTTTCCCCTTATGCATGGAATGATGTTTTTCATTTGTTTAAGCTAACACTTTGGAAATGCTATACATCCTTAAATGGTAAATGCTTTATTTTTTCTTGGAGCTGTGTGTTTAAGAGCGATACATTTATCCATATTTCCTCTTTTATTTGTGTGTATCCTCCTGGTTGATGAGCTATGGAAAGTGTATTATATGTCGTGCTATGGTGATTGGTATTGGTCCGCATGGTATGGACTAGAGTCACATTGTCACTTTGCAAGGTACTACTTCTCTGATGCTCTATTAGTTTTGTTGCTCATAATCTCGATGTCACTTGGTATTGGTCCTATGGTATTGGTTTTGTTCTAGAAAGCCATACATCTCTTTAAAAAAAAAAGGAGAACTCAAACACAAGAGAGGAAATATCTATAAAGTAAAGATAGTGTTTTTGCCAATGGAATGGTCTGATCACCCACTCTGTTGGTTTTCCCATATTAATACCTCTCTTGTATCCTCATTCTCATTTTGTTGTAGTTATTCTTAAAAAAATATCCAAATAAAGAAAGTACGATAAAAAGACAGTTGCATTCATGTAGAAAAAGTCACAACTATCGACGGATGAGTCTTGTTTCATTAGAGAGCATCATTTTTGTTGTTACCTTTTCGAGTGACATGTGGCAAAGGCCAATTTGGTTAGTGGTTTGTTTGGTTGTGTCACTAAAGTAAGGGACTGTGTGCACTTTCTAACGGTCTGAAGACCCTTGGTGGAATAGAGTGTTGAGGGATGTGAGATTACTTGAGTGAGGCAGCCTTGTCTTTCCCACTATGAGGGCTCCAAGTTCTTCTTGCTTTTACCTTTTTAACTTTGCATGGTTGCTTCACTGTTTATTAGCAATGATGACATATGTTTAATTGACCTAGTGTGGGGGAAGTGTAGTTGGTAATTTGGGGGCAATCTTATTTGAACTTATTTATGCTTTCTTCCCCTTAATGTATGGTGCTTGTCTAATTAGGATCAACATGTTCTCATTTGTGTTTTTGTTTTCTTATTTTACAACCATTTGTGTGTGATTGTGTGTTTATTCTAGTCCTTGCTCGGGGACGAGCAAGAGGCAAATGTGGGGGAATTTGATGAGAACATTATATATATATATATATATATATATATATATATATATATATTCCCTTTCTTTTATCCGTTTTTATAGCAAATTCTAATATAATTAGATGTCATTTGTATAAATATATGTTGTTTTGTTTCCCTTTTGTGTGTTTGGTGTGTATTGGTGTGTTTTTATAGGTTTTCATCAGTTCTGGCCCAAACAGAGTTGAAAAAGGGTGAAATGGGCATCAAATAATGTTTGACAGCTAAAAAGCATTTTACACAGGCCATGGCGATGCAGTGCCTGACCATGGCAGGCGTCTTTCACTGTTCACATTGAAGTTCTCGCCGTGGCCGCAAAATTAATGGCCGTCGACCTTCATAAACATTCCAGATCTCATCGCCGTGGCCACGGATTTTAGTGGCCATGGCCTTTGGCGGTTTCTTATTTATTTCTAATTAATATTCTACCATTTTTGGCAACGCGTTTGGCATTAAAAAGACCTGTGCAATCCGTGGTTTGACATCGAAAAACTCAGGAAATACAATCTAAAAACATCTTAGAGAGAAAAGGAGGAGGAAAAATAGGTAAATATTGAAAAGAGGGTCAATTTCTTGAAGATCAAAGGAAGGACATTGGCAATTCGTGTGTGACGATCCTTCGCCCCTTTATTTGTAAGGAATTTACTCTTTAATTTGTATGAAATCCTCAGCCATGTGTGGCTAATTTTCTTGTTTAGGGATTGGGAGTAGCCCAATCCCAATTGAATATTCTTTGCAATGATATTGTGATTGGAAAATTATTCTCTCTAATTCTTTATCTCCTTCTGGCATAAAATTATTATTGTGATTCGTTTAAATAAACAAATTGCATTTCTCAAATAATTAATTGAAGAATCAAAAGATGAAAATTGACTGTTAGAACCCCGGAAAGAGAATTGGGCTTAGTGTGTCACGAAAGTAGACCATCATCCTAATGGGAAATTTGATTATCACATGATTTTAATGGGTTTGATTTTATTACAGCGTGCCACGAAAGTAGGGCATTGTTAAATTCAAATACGTCGTTATTCTTACGAAAGTAGTTGACGATTGCTAACGGATAAATCACCCTAAAGAATAAAGAGAGAATTGTTACAATTATGTTTCAATGCAAAAATAGGAAATTGGAAATCGGTGAAACCATGAACCCTAGGCGTTTGTCCCATTGAATTTTTCTCCATTTAAAAAGATATTTTCTGAATTTTAATTTAATTAATTTACTTTCTTTTCTTTAATAATTAGTTCATCAAAATCTTAAAAATCAATTGCCTAGACAATTAGCGTGTGAGAATTTTAGGGATTCCTAACCCTTGTCCTTGTGGGATCGACTCGCAATCATTGGCTATATTACATTGACGCTGCTGCATTGCGGTTTAGTGGTAGAAATACTGCTATCAGTAACAAAACTCCCGAACCCGTCTTTGACAACGTAGACCATTTTAGGTGACCAACTGCATCCCAAAAACAGTTGGTGGTGACTCTGTTTCTTTTTCATCACCATTCGGGTGAAGGGTGGGAGAACCGCATCCCCAAAAGCGGGTTTCCCCACGGACAAAATTCGGTGATGACAGTGGGTACAGGGTTGGATGATTGAGACAGCACCCGCGGTGTAGTCTCTATTGGTGCTAGTCACCAACCCCTTGACCCTTCGGGTGTGGGAAAGGGGAAGTCATGTTCCTGGTTTCGGGTTCCCTGGAATTTGGGGGCGTGACACATCAGGTTTCCATCAACAAGAGTTCTTTTAAAGTAATATATGGGAGGTTACCACCATTGTTGAAGTCTTATATAAAGGGGATGGCTCGGAATGACAAAGATGACAAAGAGTTGAATGCGAGAGATGAGGTGTTAGCCACAGTGAAAAAGGATCTTTAAAAGGCTCAAGGGTGAATGAAAAAGTACTACGACCTTGGTAGGCGCGATGTAAGTTTTGAGCCTAGTGATATGGTGTATCTTAAACTTCAACCATACCAACAAAACTCTCTAAAGGCCAAGTTCAATGTGAAGCTATCATATCAGTTATATGGTCCTTTTAAGGTGTTGGAGCGGATTGGCGAGGTAGCCTATAAGCTGGAGTTACCATCATCTTCCAGGCTATATCCAATTTTCCATATTTTTGTCTTGAAGTTGCATGTAGGTGATCCAACTCTCTTGTCACAAGACTTCCCTGAATTTGATGCTAATAGTAAGGCAAATCTTCAACCAATGGCGGTATTATAGTACCGGCAGCAACAACGAGGTCGGAAGCAGGTTTGGCAAGTCTTAGTCCATTGATGAACGATATCTAAAGAAGACGCTATATGGGAAGATTATGAGACCATGGCAAAGCACTTTCTGGAGCTCTCCCTTGAGGACAAGGATAATCATGAATGTAATGTCCCACATCGGCTGGAGAGGAGAACGAAGCAGACTACTTAAGTGGCTGTGGAAACCTCTCATAGCACGACACGTTTTGGGGGCCGAGGGCCTACCAAAAACAGGCGAGGCTCAAAGCAAACAATATCGGGCTACGGGTGGGCTGGGTTGTTACAAATGGTATCAGAGCTAGGGCCCAGGTCGGTGTGCCAGCGAGGACGCTGGGCTCTCTGAGGGGGGGGGGGGATGTAATGTCCCACATCGGCTGGGGAGGAGAACGAAGCAGGCTACTTAGGTGGCTATGGAAACCTCTCCTAGCATGACGCATTTTGGGATCCAAGGGCCTACCAAAAATAAAACCGTGCAGGCGAGGCCCAAAGCGGACAATATCGGGCTACGGGTGGGCTAGGCTATTACATTGAAGGCAGGGGGAATGATGAGGACGTTGTACCAAAACTGAGACGGAGTGTCAGACTTCGTGCCTGGAGAGTGCGGGGAGAGAGCCACAGGGCTATGTGTGAGGCCAGTGTCGCATATAGCGTGCATGTGGTGACGCCACGTGCTGAATGTGGCGATCATCGCCACATGCAGAAAGACCACCATGTGCAAAAGACCTCGCAGCCCTCCAGTGATGATCCGTTTGTATGCAGATTGCATTGCTATGTGCGGTTCATCGGTACGTGCTATTCATCGGTACGTGCAAACATTGCCACGTACACGAATCATATGGTGCAAGACATCTTCTACTATTAGGACTCTTCTTATATTCACTTTCCTTTTTAGTAGAAGCCTTTCTTTTTTTATTACTTTCCTTTATTTAATTCATATTAGGGTATTTTAGTATTTTACTTTAGTTTTTTTTAATTATATTAAGTTTCTAATTCCTAGATAGTCGTTTTCCTATAAATAGGCCTTGTATTTAGATATAATAATATATTGAAGAGTATTTTTATCAATTAAGTTTATATATATTTTTGACTTTTTCAATTAATTACTTTAATTGTTTAAGATAGAGTTTGAGTATTCGATTATTTTTCTCTAAATTGTTGTTGGATCCTAATCAAGATTCTCAACATTATCACAACCGGTTGGTTGGACCATGATGACTTGAGTATTTAATGGGTCTAAGTTTATAATTGAATCGTTTCTTAAAAAAATAAAAAAAGTCTAGTTGAACTAGTTAGTTTTTTGTGATTTGAACGATTTAATCGGATTATTCGAGTGAATTTTTTAAATGATAAAAGAACATTTAAGTTCTTTTATAATATAATTTTAATTTAAAATTAGTAGATAATATTAATATTTTACTTTAGTATTTTTTTTAATTTAATTCAATTTATTAAGAATTTATATTAAATATACATATTATATGACCCGAATTTAGCTGTTGAATCAGATCATCCGGGTCAACGTCGGGTTCGCTTCTGGGTTTAAGCTGCGGGTCTGCGACAAAGCGCCTTCGAAATCTAATCTAAACTAAACAGACGCTTTGTTCAGTTGATCCTCTCGGGGCGTCTTGCGTTCTCCCTCGAGTCTCGCCTCGCGCTCCCACTCAGGTCAGGTCTGCCACACACACACATACTCTCTCTCTAAACCTAAAATCCTCGAAGAATATATTCATCAATTGCTGTTGCTGATTCAATGCCATTCGTATAATTTCTACCCAACTCAACCCAACGTTCTGGGATCATAGACTGTCATTTTTTATGCGATGCGTCCTTCCTGGGTTCTGATATGCTCTTATTCTCCTTCATCCTGGCCGCTCCCTTTTTGGATTCCCTCCCCGCCCTTCTTGTTTCTAATATTGTTTATAGCGCTTTTCCAATTTGAATTTCATGTTTAGGGTTTCTTTAATTCGGCAATTGATGTCAATAGGCTCTGTTATTTTTGTCTGCTTCGAGATCCATTTCGCTTTTTTTTTCTTTGGTTCTTATGTGTCTATATATATCCCATCCTTAAAAAAATTTAGCCATGTTTTTATTGTTACTCGAAATGCCAGTTGAATTAAGGGTGTACCATTGTGATTTACGACGTTCCAATCCTCTTTAATCTTGTACTCTTTTTTTGTTTTTTTGGGTCTTTCTTTCTTTCATACCCATTTCATTCTTTGCCTTTTGTTCATCCCGAAAGACATTTTTTTAGACATATTTTTCATGAGCATTTAAGTTTGTTCTTTAAAAAAAAAACTCTTCCAGTCATGTCTACTTCAAAGAAAATCATTGCTATATGTCAGTCGGGTGGTGAGTTCGTGACCAATAAAGATGGATCTCTAGCCTACAACGGGGGAGAGGCCTATGCAGTAGATATTGACGAGCATACTCAGTTAGGTGATTTTAAGAAAGAAGTTGCTGAGATGTTCGATTGTAGGGCTGAAACCATGTCCATCAAATATTTCCTCCCTGGAAACAGGCAGACCCTCATCACAGTTTCAAAGGATAAAGACTTAAAGCGCATGGTGAATTTTCTTGGTGACTCTGTGACTGTCGATGTATTCATCATGTCTGAGGAAGTTGCTGCCCGGAATGTTTCGACTATGCCTGCTAGTAGGTAGTTATTATGCTTTTTGTCCATTTTGTTATTATATGCAAGCAATTTTAAGCTGGCATCAGCCTTGTTAGGCAATTTTATGTCTGCTTGATTCAAACTTCAGAATCAAAATGACGGCACTCACTTCCTGGTATGGATGTTAAGCATCATCTTATGTTGGTCACATTTTGATGTGCTTCATATTGCAGGTCAAGCAGGACAACGGTTCCAGAAACAGTGGCTGATGCTGTTCCCCCTGTTGATGCTTTTGTTGATAATGCTCTGGCTAATGACACCATAGATTTTGACATAAATAACGAGACCCCTCTTGCTAGTATTCCATTTGGTGAAGACAGACATCATAGAGCTGCTTTGCAGTGGGAGAACATCATCACTGGTGTTGATCAAAGATTCAACAGCTTTAATGAATTTCGGGAAGCATTGCATAAGTACTCAATTGCACATGGGTTCGCATACAGATACAAGAAAAATGATAGTCATCGTGTGTCTGCCAAATGCAAAGCACAAGGTTGTCCATGGAGGGTATACGCATCAAAGTTGTCCACCACCCAGCTGATTTGTATAAAAAAGATGAATCCAACCCACACATGTGAAGGAGCTGTTGTGAAGGCTGGTTATCGAGCAACAAAAGGTTGGGTGGGAAGTATCATAAAGGAGAAATTGAAAGTTTCCCCAAACTACAAGCCCAAGGATATTGTCGATGACATTAAGCGAGAATATGGAATTCAAATGAATTATTCTCAGGCATGGCGTGCTAAAGAGCTTGCAAGGGAGTCCATTCAGGGTTCTTATACAGATGCATACAGTCAATTACCACATTTTTGTGAGAAGATATTAGAGACAAATCCTGGTAGCTTTGCTACCTTTACGACAAAGGATGACACTAGTTTCCATCGGTTTTTTGTCTCATTCCAGGCCTCAGTTTCTGGTTTCAAACAAGGTTGTCGTCCTCTCATTTTTCTCAATAGTACTCCATTAAACTCAAAATATCAGGGGATTCTTTTGGCTGCAACAGCTGTAGATGGTGATGATGGTGTCTTTCCGGTAGCATTTGCTGTAGTAGATGATGAAACGGATGACAACTGGCGGTGGTTCCTTTTGGAATTGAGAGCTGCGCTAGCTGAATCTCGTCGAATTACATTTGTTGCTGACCTACTGAAGGGTTTGAAAGAATCATTGGCTGAGATATTTAAAGATGGCTACCACAGTTTTTGTCTGCAGTTTCTTGCTGAGAAACTGAACAAAGATTTGAAAGGGCACTTTTCTCATGAAGCAAGGCGCCTGATGGTGCAAGATTTCTATGCCACTGCCCATGCGCTTACACCTGAGGCATTTGAACGTTGTTCTGAAAACATAAAAGCAATCTCACTGGAAGCTTTCAATTGGGTGATGCAAAGTGAGCCAGATCACTGGGCCACTGCTTACTTTAAAGGAGAAAGATATAACTTTGTGACGTCAAACTTTGGGCAACAGTTCTACAGTTGGATATTGGAAGAAAAGGAGCTTCCAATCACCCATCTGGTCAATGTGTTGCGAGGTAAGATGATGGAGTTTTTCTACACACGACGATTAGATTCCAGTCAATGGGTGACAAGGCTAACCCCATCCAAAGAGGAGGCCTTACAAAGGGAGACTTTGGAAGCACAATCACTTCAGGTTTTACTCTCTCAGGGTAGCACATTTGAGGTCCGTGGAGAATCTGTTGATATTGTTGATATTGATCACTGGGATTGCACTTGCCAAGGATGGCACCTCACTGGCTTGCCTTGCTGCCATGCTATTGCTGTTCTTAACTGCACTGGCCGTAGCCCTTATGATTATTGTTCAAGATACTTCACAGCTGAGAGTTACTGCCTAACCTATTCAGAATCAATCCACCCCGTTCCAAGTGTAGACTGGCAGGTGCAGAGTGATTCAAATCAGCCAATAGTTCTTGTGACCCCACCTGCTAAACGTCCACCAGGACGGCCAAAGATCAAGGCGCATGGATCAATAGACTTCATAAAACGACAGCTTCAGTGTAGCAAGTGCAAAGGCCTTGGTCACAACAAGAAAACTTGCAGAGTATCATAACATGCATGTTGGGAGTTGAGAATGTAGGTAGTTATTCTATCATCTCTACTTAGCTTGTTTTGTCTGATTTCTACCCATTATGTAGCTTTTAGAATTTTCAATTTTGGTGACTTTCGTTTAGATTCTGCTGTTGCACATTATGATGTTATATCTTTTCATTTATTTATTTTTAATTCCATATAATCGATCCATTGAATGACAAATATACAGTTCGTGTTATTTGTTGGATGTTACAATTTTGCATGAAATTGTCTAAACTGTGTATGATTTTTTGTGCATAGAACTATAGAATTTGTTTTCTCTCGTGCTTCAGTTCTGGTGGGGGTCACCTCATTCAAGGCTTCAAAGTTTTTCATCCGTAGAAAATGGAAGGCTAAATTTGTAGTTATCTATTAAAAAAATATATCATCGGTTTCTATAATGAGGGATTCCAGCCTGTTGTAGCAAGAACGAATTAACACTGAGTTTTTGAAATCCCATGTAAACGGGGAGTTTTCATTCCCCGAGTAGGTTCCTTGTGTTGCGTCACACCTACATCCAAATATTGATTTTATTTTAGTTATTCAATGGTTTGTTCCCAGTTCCAAGGATGAGGGAGGATATGAATGTGGCATAGAAATTAGAATTCTGAATGGAGTTGGCAAAAATCTCCCACTTAGATCGTCAGGCCTTTGTGCAAATAAATGGTGTACGGTGAATTATAGAATATTTATCTTTATTTTATTTTGTTTATTTTTTTCTTTTTTAAAAAAACTAATTGTTTCTGGAAACCGTAACAACACAATTTTGTTTGGGTATTGAACCACGTATTCATAATCACTTAACTCTCACAGGAGTGTGGTCTCATCATGGGGGCGCTTCATCACAATTGTTACTATCTGCTTACAGGAGACAGATCTTCAAACCTCCCAGGGACACTGACATGTGGGTAAAACAAAGGACACATGGCATTACGTCATCTGACTTCCTTATCTATCTTTTCCACGTTGCATAATGTGTGTTGATGCACCACCATACTTGTTCCTTTCCTTGCTTCCCTAGTTAAGGCTTTGAAGCCTTGCGCTCAAAATTCCAAACCCGCTGAGGGTGTTTCTCATTCTTAATTTGTCGAAGACTTGCATTGATATGCCTTTTTCATTTCCTTGTTGGGCAAATTCTAGGCTAACTCTGCTATATTCCTACTAGCTGTGCTAGCCACGGTCACTGGTTGCAGATGCTTTGGGCAACAAGCTCCACCAGACGATGATTCTCCCACCAAATGAACTGAGGATTCCCTCCTGGACCGACTGGCGAGCCAAGAATAAAATCTCCCAAAGCCTTAGTTTCAAGGACACTCCAAACTCAAAGCCACAAAAGAAAAGCTAGAGGATAAATTATGGACATGAAAAACAGGCAGCAACGGCAGAAAAAGCCACAAAACCTGGAGAGGACACCAATGGAGAAGGTTGAAGAGGCGTAGAAGGTAGCATCTGAGAAGGCAGAGAAAAGCCGAGGAGGCTGCAGCTGGGGTAGACTGATGTGGAGGAAGGCAAAAAGAAGGAAGTGGAAGTGGTGCAACTGTAATCAGCAAAGGAGAAAGGCCAAGATTGAAGGAGCAAAGAAGGTAACATCTGAGTGGTCGGGGGGAAGCCAACGGCGCTGCAGCTAAAATAGGGAAGTCAAGCATCATGAGGAAGCAGTGGAGTAGCTTCTGAAATGGGTAGAGGTAAAAGGCCAAGGATGGGTGTGATGTAGCCAAGGCCAAAGTTGGGGAATACCTTTGCATCCAACCATGAGGCTGAAAAGCAGGAATCACAGGAGGTAAAAGGCTACAAATCATGCTATTCGACCATGGCCACCACGGCGAAGACAATGACAACGAGGATGAGGTTTAAGGCTACAAATCATGCTATTGGATTGAATGAATCTTCTTTCGAAATAAAAACAATTTCTCATGTTTCTCGCTGTCAGTCTGTCCTTGCCATGGATCCTACAGGCTGTGCATAGTCCTATCTTTTAGGCTAGATAATAAGTGGTTCGGTTTGTATATGTGAAAGCAAGACCCCTGCAGATAGATAACCCTGAAAGTAGGATAAAGATGGGTCTTCTAAATCTTCTTGGCTCGAGACTAACGGACGACTGGGGATCCAAGACCCCTCACCCTGCGCCTGAATATCTTTAGTGTTCAAGTTTGCGTTGATTGCTTGAACTTGAGTAATAAATATAATGATGGCTTGATGTTTGTATTTTTTTACAATGAAGATTTGTATACGTCATCATTACGAGTATAATTAACAAATTTTATTATTTAAATTTTAAAACGTGAATGAACAAATTAATCTTTGACTTATCGCTGATAACTGATATCATTATCATATGTATTTATAATATTTTTAGTTTTTTTCCTTGAAAGAAACGTAGGCCACTGGACGAAGAATCAAGAAACATTTCTCAAAACCCACTCCATCCATCTCCTCTCACGATCCTATCTTTCCGAAAACAAGAAAACTCCTTTTCTCTCTCAAACACCATTAATTCTCGTCAATTTCATCAATTCCAAAAAAAAAAAAAATCAACTCTCCAAATCTCTCTCCCCTCCGGATTCTATTTTGTCCAAAACCAAAACAAAGCCCTCTTCTCTTTCAATCTCCATTAATTCTCATCAATTTCCCAAAACCAAAAACGAACACTATTATTTTTTGCTTTTTATGTTTAGTTGATGTACTTGTTTGTATTGTTTTTTAATTTATTTATTTTGTTGTATAATATGTAATTGAAATATGTATTATGTAAGAAAAAAAAGGAAAAAGGAGAGATTTTTGATATTGCACACAGTTTAAATTTTTTGTTTATTTATTTATGTTGCATGAAAAACTAAAATTTACATTAAAAAATATAAAAAACGTTTTTAATACAAATAAATATATAAGAATGTTTTTTTAAAGCCAAATAAACCATAATAAAAATGTTTTTAAAAAATATTAAAAAAAGGATAGTGATAAATTAGTTGTGTTTTCTAAAATTAAATTGGTGTGTTTCCTAAAATAAAATTTAAAACTGCTCTTATATGACAAAATAAATAACCCACAAAAAAAGATTAAAAATATATCTACACGTTTTATTTAATCCTTTAATTTTATTTTACTTAAATCGAAAAATAAAAAGAAAAAAAAGAAAGAAAAAGAACAAATAAAAATATTTTGTTTAACACCAACAAAAAGAGTGCAAGTTTTATTATATATAAACAAAAAAAATGATGTTTCCGTAAAAAAAAAAAAGAAGGCTTAAGTTTAAGTATATTCTTTTCGTACAAATTCAAAAAAAATGTGTAGTATTTTCTTTCAAAAACACATAAATCTTTCTTTAAAAAAGTAAATACATAATTTGAAATCTTAAAGGAAAAACAAAAAAACAACAAAAGCTAAAAACAAAAAATGTGTTTTCCTTAAAATCAATAAAAAAAAAATTAAAAAAAAATGTATTTTCTTTCAAAACTACAAAAATTTAAAAAGGACAAAAAAATGTTTTCTTTGTAGCATTAAACTATCTTTTCTTTTTTGCAAAACTCAAAACCAAAACAAAAGAAAAATTGAATACCTTCTTATTTATTTTTGTTGTTCCTGCAAGGTTATGTTGTCATTGTTGTCAACATGTTGCAGGAAACGGAATGCGCAGGCTCAAAGGTCTGGGTCGAAGATCCGCTGTACTTGGTTGGACAACTTCGTAGAATGATCTCTTAGAGTGAGCTCGTAGAGGGAGTCTACCCATGTACGTCTTAACTCGAAGGTCGTAGACTCACAGGATGTAGACTAACAGACCATGAGGCTCGTAGCACCCTCAAAGGACCACAGGGTTGAAGCCTCGTAGAAGTATAGAGTCGAAGCCTTGAAGGGACACAGGGTCGTAGGGTCGTAAACTCAAAGTGCAGACAAATGCAGAGCCGCGTCTCGCAGATTCGAAGCTAAGACTCGTAGAGTCGTAGCTCGTAGGGTCGTAGACTGAAGCTCGCAGGGTCGTAGGACCTATTGCATAGACTTGGAAGTAGCTACTAGCCAAGGCAGAATGCAGTTGTCTAACTCGAAGACTCGTAGAGCTTAAAAGCTCGTAGCACTGATTCTGACCTAGCTTCGAAGCCAGAGAGCAGAAGTATTGGAAGATGAATGCCCTTGGTTCGAAGAATCAGACTCGTAGAGAATCGAAGAGGAAGACTCATAGACTCGTAGAAAGGCTACGAGGCAATATCTCCGAGGCTGTGGCTTGTGAAAGGAACGGAGTGCGCTACGAAAGAGTGAAACGCGCGGACACTCATCGTTTCAGTAAGTCGTTACCCGAGTAGTGGTTTTAAGTACACTGAGTACCGCGAAACATGTGGATGTCATCCAAGAGGGGTTTAACTTGTTTCTACGGTGAAGATCACAGGCTGAAACATGCTTAACCCTAGCTGGAGGGTTTCAGACTTCGGCTGGCCTATAAAAAGCAAGGAATGTGCCTGACGTAAAGTGCGCCAAATAATATTCTTTGTGTAGTGAAGAAACGTATCTGCAGAGATATAAGAGGCGACGTAGAGTAGTTCATATAAACAGAGAGAGAGAGGGAGAGATTGAAAGGAAGATAATAGTGAGTTAATCTATCTTTCTTCCTCATACATTTGGAGAACAGATCGTGAGTCCGAGAAAGGAGTGATTGAAGGTCGAGCATAGCAAACGGTCAACAACGCAGGAGCAGATTGCGCAGACAAATTTTTACAGTGAGTAAAGTCTAGAGCAATACTATTTTTGTATTTGCATTGAAAAGAAGAGAGAGTTGATCCTATTTGTAAAAAGGGCTAGACCCTACTGTACTACAAGATATATAGTGGATTGGACTTAGTGTAGGTACACACCCTCACCACCGTGGAGTAGATCACATTGATCGAACCACGTATATTGTGTGTCTCTGTCTTTCTTTCCCATACATGCTTGCTTGTGACTGATTTTCCATGAGACACTAATACATCACCCAAATGAAGACCAAGTCAGTGATAGAACTCTCCTGAGTATCCTACTCATAAAGCTTAAGGAAAAGTTTTATAGTATACAGATTCACCCCCCTCTCTGTATACAAACACATACATCAAGATAACAGTGCTTGGAACCTGGGAATATCAATTTTTTGTTACGAAAACATACATTTTGTTTGTTTATTTATAATAAAACTTGCACTCTTTTTGTTGGTGTTAAACAAAATATTTTTGTTTGTTCTTTTTCTTTGTTACCAAAAAGTTATCTCCCTATTCATTCATGTTGAGATTAATCTCACCTCTAAATGCAATACCCTTTTCCCGTGATATATATTTTAAGGTTGATTTGATAAAGTTAAATGAGTTTGTTCATTCCTCACTCTTCTTTACCATGTTTTAGTTGTAATTCAACTAATGTAACGCCCCCAAATTCGGGACCTCCAAACCGGATGCATTATTGGAAATTAAAAATAGAAGTTTGATATAAATTTCAAACTTTCAATTATTTCATCAAACAAACAATTAATTATTACAAATTCCAATCCAAGATCTTTAAGGTTTAGGGGTTTAGAGACTAAGTGTTTTTAACCCATTATTACATAATAAGCACACGAGCAATCAAACATAATAAATCTTTAAAATTTCACACAACTTTATTTCCAAGCACTTCTCGACTCCTTATCCTTGTTTCTCCATTCCTTTAATTACCAGAGGTTGAAAAAGAAATCATAAAAAGGGTGAGCACAAATAGCCAGTAAGGGTAATCATAAGTGGGCAAGGAGAATCATAAAGATATCGAACATAGGAAATACCATATAACATCTGCACATCATACATGATCAACATTTCACAAGGGAATCATAACATAGAAGATTTATGTTTGGACATTGTCACACCCCCAAATTCCAGGGAACTCGGAACTAGGAACATGACTTTCCCTTGCCCGCACCCGAAAGGTCAAGGGGTTGGTGACTAGCACCAATGGAGACTACACCGTGGGTGCTGTCTCAAATATGAAACCCTGTACAATAATACATCAAGGGTAATCATGTACTTTCCCATACATCATCATGTATATGATAAGCCAAACAGTCATATAGACATTACATCACAAACAGTATGCAAATACAACTGTTCACGGACCCATGTCCGAGATACAAACATAATACAGAATACAGTATTGTATCATACATCAGAGTAGTGGGCACGTCCTCCTGGAAGAAAGTCCTCCACTAGTCTCGGGTCACACCTGAAAAAGGTAAACAACAAGTAGGAGTGAGCGACAAGATCAGTAGGTGACCCTAACACTCCACATCATGCAGACATACAAGTCTATACTACATGCACTGTGTACTCGTGCACTGTGTAGTGTGCACAATTATCAGGACTCAGCATGCAAACAAACATCAGGACCTAGCCTGCCCCGTCAACTACATCGCACCATCGGTGCATCACGGTGAGAACCCAAACAAGTCACAGAGTCCATGCCCCAATACCTCACACCAACATACTAACATGGGTATGACATGTCATTCTCAACATTTCCTTTAAAACTGTAGCCAGTCTTCACAAGTAAACCCTCAATCCTTGATTTATGAAAGAAGTACCCATAGTAGCTATTTTCTTGAAATCAAAAGTCCCGGCATTGGGTTCCTATATCATAAATAAGATAATCTGATTTTTGGGGATTTTTTTGAGATGTCTAACCCCACTTTCCAAAAATTTACCACTACGAACTTTTGGGTTTTTCCGAGATTTTACACTAAATCCCAATTTTCACATTTTGAAAGAGTGGGAATTAATTTTTCTAGTATTTTTCTTTGAATCCAAATGGGGGGTATTTTGTTATTTACATTGTAACTTAAGTATAATTAAATGTGGAGGCATAATGGTTTACAATGTAAATGTCCAGTGCAGTGCACTGCTGCGGAACACTGCTGCGGAACGATGCTACGGATCACTGCTGCTGATCCGGACTAACTGCTCCGGACTAACTGCTCCAGACTACTGCTCGGACTAACTTCTGCGGACTACTGCTCCGAACTAACTGCTGCGGACTACTGCTCCGGACTAACTGCTCCGGACTAACTACTCCGGACTACTGATCCGGACTAACGAAGCTGCTGACTCCACAGCTGCTAACTACGAACTTCGACCTTGCAATCCGCCCAGGGTACTGTTCATCATCGTTTTTGGCTTAACTTCGTCTGGAATCAACTCAGCAACCCCCAGGCACTCACAAACACGCGTTTTACTAAACAGAGTACAAAATTACGTACCTAAACTGATATAAATCAGTTCTAAACCACAGATTTTATGCTAAATTATCAGATCTAACCCCAAAATTGGGTTTCCCCCAAAACTTAGGGTTCATGCTCAAATTCATAATTCATGATAAATTCACGCATATTCCAAGACAGAATCGAGATAAGAGGTTCAAAGACACCTACCTTGAAAGATTATTTGTGATCCACGAGCTCCAATCGCCCCAAAATCGCCAAAAGGAGTTCTTCACCTTCTCTCTCTCTCTCTCTCTTGCTCAAACACGCACGCACCAAGCAAAAATAATGGGATAATGCAGTTTCTTAATTATTTATACTGCTGCCAATAATTGGCCTCCCAGCAATAATTGACCAGAACGCAAAGTCAACCAATAAACCCCGAAAAGTCAACAATCGAGTCAAATGGGGCCCTGACTCAGAATCGGACCCAAGTACAGTCAAAATGCTCACATCGATGACTACACTACCGTACAGATAGTTACATTCCCATAGAATGGCTATCTCTCAAAACTACCCAAATACGAGTCTTTACAGATATTGTATCATAACATCATGATCCAAGTTAACTACCCAGATACCATATCATAACATAACATATTATCAGCTGGATTGACACTCTCCAGTGATGTTCTTTACCTAATCCATTAGAGGTCTTTCTGGAACCACCCATCATAAACTTACTTTATCCAAACATAAGAGGTTATAACAACTTTAACATATATAACATGAGGCATATCATAGAATTCCAATAAAACATTCAATGTTAACAAGGATAACCACGAATATCAAAATGGTTATCTACCCCTATCAATAGTATAGATTATCAAGAGAGAGATTGAAAAGAGACTAATGTTCTCAACAATAAAATGGAAATAGAAGAATAAGAAACATAAAACTCTTATAATCATAATTTTATAGAAATAAAAGAGAATAAAACAAGATAAAGAGGAAGAGATAAGTGAGAATAAAGAAAGGAAAACCCCTTACAATAATAATGAAACACAAACTATAATGGTAAAGAAAAAGGGAATGAGAAAACCCTTACGATCCGCTTGTCATTCTCTGCGTTCTAAACCTTAAAAAATATCAAAACACTAAATTAGCATTAATGCTTGAAAAGTTCAATATCATACTATAACTTATATCTTTTAATAGGTATACCGCGCTTGTGGGGTTGAATATTAATTTGGGTTCCAACTTCTATTACGGTTCCATCTCCTATTTCGATCCCATGCATCGTAAGCCTTGAGTTGTACAATAATTATGTTATATTTCTTGAGAGTTTTTGAATAAGATTTACTTTCTGTATTGGGTGAATGGAAAATACGTTCGATAAGCCTATTTTTCCTATGTGTCTTCCACCTTAACCATGATTGATTATTAGACATGAGTGTAAATGGAAGATCTAGAGGAGATAAGGATGAGGGTAGCTGTGAGGTTGAAGTATTAGCAATTGGGGTTGTAGAAGAAGAAGGGCGATTGTCGGGGGAATTCATTATGGAAGTTGTTCCTTATGATCCTCCGCTTTCTAGAAAAATAAAAACATCAAGTTAATATTATCATATTTTTACTTTAATTATATAATAAAAATTCTATGATGGAATAACATATTTTAAAATAATGTGACAATGTCAACCATGCATGTATATACGAGGTGGTATAACCAACCATATAAATAACATATGTGAGGTGGTAAAACCAACCATGTAAATAATATATATGAGGTGGTAAAACCAACCATGAATATAGTATATATGAGATGGTAAAACCCACCATATAGATCTACATAATAATTAAGAGTAACTTCAAAATTTCAAAATCTTGAGTATTACCTTTCGTAGAACTTCGACGCTTGGTAAGTATCAAAAACAAAAGAGGGTTTGAGTAGAGTATTTGGGGTGTTAAGAGGGCTTAAGGGAGTGTTTTTAGATGAAAATTTCATGGTATGGCTTGAGGGACTTGTGCAATAAGAGGGGAGGCAAAACACTCCTTATATAGGGCAAGGGTGGTGGTAGGTGAAACTTTTATCTTTAATACCTTATTTTCTTCCCTAATTTTTTTCTTTTAAAATCATTTGATTCTTATCCCACTATTATATACCACTTGGCCCCCTTGTTTCCTCCATTTTTGAATTTTTTGGATTTGTTTGACTTTGAAGGTTCTTTTGGTCACAAAAGTCACATGGGTGCATGACCTACTATTTTAATTATAACCTTTTAGATTCTTCATTAAATTAAACAAGGCCAATTGGGATGGATTCCTAAAAATTATCTACATTTTGAGATGAATTAAAGTCTATTGGACTTGTATATCAAAAGTTATTGGGTTTTGAAGTAAGACTAGAAATTCTGGGCGTGCTACTAGACCTTTGTTCACTGTTTAAATTGTTTCTCGTAATGAGCTGATCCAATGAGTCTGAATTTCTAACCAAAGGTATATAATGAATTTTTAAACATTTTATAAAAATATCAAGTCTTTTGGAGCTACAAAAACAAAGTTATAAATTTTTAAAGATGACTTCCAGAACTGCACTAGTCTATCCTTTCTAGGCATCACTATTGGCCATGGAGTATTAATGAACATTTTTGTATTTTACAACTCTTAATAAATTTTAATGTGATAAATTCAAAGTTGTATTCTATTTGATTTAGATTCAACATGCCAACCAAGAAATTATTTATTTAATATAATTAAGCAAACGATTGACATAATAATATAACACCTCATTAGAAAACTTAATAACACACTTATTTTTTTAAACTGTAATTTATTTATGAAAAGTAAATCTTATGCAATATTTAATTAACATTAATATAATTATCATACATGCTATCAAATAATATTTTCTAAATATATGATCAAAATAGTTTAATTAAAAACATAAAATAACATAATAAAAATTTATTATTTTATTAAAAATCTCGGATCTTATAGCTAATCATGCTAAGATCAATTTTCTCCATCACTCTTTGTAAGAGAAAAGCATTACACATTCAACTAAACAAATCCAATGATATGGATATAATAAAGATATTCAACATTCAAAACCTTGGCATAGATTAATCCAGTCCTAAGACTTCTATCCTAGAATGGAGATTTAGCCTATCATGTTTGTCATAACAACAATCAAAACAAGCATCAATTCCATTAAAAAGGTTTAAGAAATCGAAGTACAAAGTTCAAATATCATAAACTGCTCTTACAATCAATCAATATTCTTCACGTTCCAAATACAAAAAACAACGCTTCAAAATAAGAGAGAAAAGTCGACTGCCGTCATGCCACACCCTAAAACATAAAGTGTTGGTGCTTTAAATAATAGGGTTTACAAAATAAAGCCCAAGTCGTGCTCAAATAGCCCACATCGACAAATAACCCATAACATCGACCAAGCTTCTCTAGTCGACCACATCACATCGAACACTTCTTTGGCATTCAATCTCTACATCGCTCTACATCGGATCAAAATGTCACGTCGACTATGCAATATTTATCCCACATCGATCATATATCGATCATCACCTGCTATGTTCCATGGCTCCACCAAGATATCGATCAAAACATCGATCAAACTTTCCTTTACATCGATCAACTCCTATCAAAAAGAGAGAAAACACTACAACAAACTCCAAAACTAAGTTAGGGGTAAAATGAGAAACAAAGTTCCCAAACTATGAAAATAAGGGGATCAAACATGGGTAAAATGATATAAAACATATGCAAAATAGAGATACAATGCGATCCTATCAAGGATGCAACCTTGTTGGACGAACCAATCTCAAACTTAGGAGTATATCTACTTGGGTTTGTCTCCGGTAATACTACACCCTTACCCTTGCATTGGGATGTAAAGGATAGATTGGTTGAAGGTTTAGCTTTCAGTTCTATCTTTTCAACTACTGCATCACTGTCTTGAGACACAACAGTACACTAATCTTTAAGCTCGGGTGTTACTGGCTTGGGTGGACTAGTAATAGCCATTGGTACCTCCTTACCACAATCAAAGAGCACATTGCCAGCAGGAACAAAATCGTCAAGACACTTGGTCTGCACTGGGTAAGTCTGAGCCTTGGCTACTTGGTCCTCATAGAAACCTAGACCTAAGGCAAGACCTTTGATATTTGGAGTTGTTGTAAAGTGGGTTATAATCTCAGCTGAGTCTTGCCACTTTTTACTTATTTGCCTTTCTTTCTCCAGTTCAGCTTTGGTTTCTTTTAGTTCCTTTTCCAGCATGTTGATGTCTTTATTAGCCATTTTTAATTGAGCAGCTTTGTCTAAAAGATCATCATATGTGCTTCTCATCTCACTCAGTTCAGTTCTTAATCTTCTCTCGGTTCGTTCATAGTCATCAATTGAATCTTTATATGTTGGACCAAGCCTAGAATTTGGATGATGTTAATAAAATTCTATGTAATTTGATCTGAGACTTTTGTTAATTTTCATCTTGAGTTATTGTAGAAGATATGATCTTAATCTAGACCTACACTAGTGAGAGCAAAGCAAAAGATAGGATATATAATCCTGATCCGGACAAGAGTGAGTGTCGTCAAATACTTGGTATATAACCAAGTCTTTACTTCTTACGGAATAAGGATCCTTCGTGTGGACTAATCACTAAGAGCTACAGACTAAGGAAACTGCGCCTAACACCTTAAATGGACCAAGTCAAATAGATGAGGAGTAAGAATCCTAGTCTACAAGTCGCACGGAGTAAGACATAGTTATCGCGGAGTAAAAGGCTAAGTTTTCCACTCAAGCGGACTAAGGAAAGGAAGACAAGGAGTAAGAAATCTGAGTCTTCTATACATGCTGAGTAAGGAATGACTTGTGCGGAATAAAGACCCAAGTTTTTACTCGCACGGAGTAAGGAAACTAGATGCGGAGTAAGGAATCCGAACCTGTTACTCATATGGGGTAAGGATGTGCTGATACGGAGTAAGCCATCCGATCCTTCAACTCACGCGGAGTAAGGAACTCTCACGGAGTAAGAAAGCGCTGACACGGAGTAAGCACTCCGACCTTCTCATTCGTACGGAGTAAGGAAACGCTGACACAGAATATGGATTCCAGTACTGAATTGTTATGGAGTAAGCAATCACTGACACAGAATATGGATCCGAGCTTAATTAACACAGAATAAGGAACCTTACACTGGATTAAAAAGACATTGCTTCAACTTATCTCTTTGCATTTAAAGTCACCAGCTCGTTGCTTCCCAATGTAAGACAAACTCGTTGAAAACCTAAAGTATCTTACATGTGGATCATCCAGATATATGGACACAACTTTGACTGAACTTGGGAACTCACAAACGCACTTATGCTTTGCAAACTCAAGACCTTGAGTTCCACATCCGCAGCATTCAAGGCAGAGAGAATTTCGAGGAACAGTCAATGTGCACATAGTCCGAAACAACAAGTTCCAAGACTGTCTCTCAAAGATGTGTTATATATAATGTAAACCTTGTACATTAGAGAATGTAGAAGTTCGTTGATTGCTCGTGAGTTTAAAAGAAGTGTGTACTAGAGCTCATCGAGACAACAGAGGCTAGAGTGTGAGTCATTTTGTAAACAGTGTAAGAGAGTGTTACAGTAGATCTAAAGGCTTTATAAGCTTTAATCTGCTTCTATTTTGTTGTACTTATCCTTAGAGAGTTTTGTAGTAGATCTAAAGGCTTTATAAGCTTTAATCTGCTTTTATTTTGTTGTACTTATCCTTTGATAATAAAACAAAATACTTCCACTATCTGGTTGTCTTCCATATTGATTCTATCTCTTAAACAGATAAGTGTAGTGCCAAAGAGTGAGAAAAGAATTTTCAATAAGAGCCTATTCACCCCCCTCTAGGCTCCAAGGGACCAACACTATATTCACATGAAAGCCTTTCCGATTTGGAATAATATCTTTCTTTGTTAGCTTTCATAGGGAGAAATTGTTTCTCTTTTTCTTTAAGAGCTCTATAAGTATCTTCATATTCTATGTAGAGCTGTACATAAGTTCTTACCTTGAGGGGAGGTGAAGTGTTAGCCATGAAACAAATGAGACCCTTCTCCTTCTTCTCATCATCTGAGGATTCTTCTTCTTCCTTAGTGTCACTGTTGAATTTGTTGGTGACAAGGGCCTTCTTCCTCTTGTCATCCTTCCTGCTTGAGGAGCCTTTGGTCTTCTTCTTCTGCTCAGCGACCTCCTTCTTCTCCCTCTTCAGCTTATAGTTGTAATGACCCGTGTTTTCGGATGTGAGGAGTTAGTCACAGTTTTGCCTCTAGGGTGGCAATTGTCAGATTTTTGGGAGTTTTATTCCCACACACATTAGGTAGAACCCCTTGTATGTTGATGAGCAAGCATGAGGCAAGAGATGAGCTCAAGAGGACACTTTTAGAGGGTGCATGTGACAATGGCTTGTCATGTGCAGTGATATGTTTGCATGGGAGCCTTCTAGACTTTGTTTTAAAGCATGTGGAAAAATCCTAGGGCATTAGTGCGCGGAAGCTAGACTATCAGCTGTGTTGTACCCCATTTTGACTGGGTTAGATCGCAACCGTACTTGGCAAAGGACCACTAAGTGATAGAGGATGACATTCGGAGAACAACGCACTTGACCACACTTGATTCCGAGGAGAAATGAAATGATTATGACAAAAGTACCAAGTTGAATTGGACAACCGGTGGGCAGCCCGCTATCTTATTAATAACTTCTCCGATACTTGTCGTAATCTAACAAAGTCAATTGCGTTGATTAGACAACATCTTTATCTATCATTTCCAATTGGTTTGAGAATATTCCGGGCTATATTCAATTAGTTATGATTTTTCAAAGTTGGCAACCAAACCTTGTACAAATTTGGGGGAGAGAGCCAGTGCGCAGCGCACTATTTTGCCAATAACTTTCTCAATACTCATTGGATATGAATAAAGTCAATTAAATTAGTTAGATAACATCTTTATATATCATCTCCAACTGGTTTGAGGGTAATCCGAGTTCTATGCAATTAACTATGAATTTTTGAATCGGACGGGCAGAATGCTCACTTTATGATGTACCTCTGTGCGGTATTTCCCACTTTTCTCCTAAATGGATGATCCTTTTGGAGTGATTCCACTTTCAGAAGATAGATAACAGAATTTCGAGCAAAACAAGACCAATTTGGCCCTAATCTGAGCTCTGTGGAGAAAGTTATGAATTTTGAAGTAGCCTCAGAAATCTGCCAATTTTTCACGAATTTTGGTTCTTTATATTCATGTTTGTCCCACATTGCCAGTTTTGCTTCTCCTTCACCCAGTATATATACAAAGGCACTCTCCTTACACAGCAAGTGAGAACAAGAGAGGCCTAAGGAAGCCCAAGTAGAGGCGCCACGTGACGACCAAGCCCACACACGGAAATTTTTGGGGAAACCCAAATCCGGCAGTCAAACTTGGTCAAATCCGGACTAAGCCCAAATTCGGTGGTTAAACATGGTCAAATCTAGACTAAGCCCAAATCCGGCAGTCAAACTTGGTCAAATCCGGGCTAAGCCCGTTGATGCGGACTAAGCCCAAATCCGGCAGTCAAACTTGGTCAAATCCGGACTAAGCCCGTTGATGCGGACTAAGCCCAAATCCGGTGGTCAAACTTGGTTAAATTTAAGCTAAGCCCACTGATGCGGAATAAGGACTCATTGATGTGGAGTAAGCCCAAATCCGGCAGTCAAACATGGTCAAATCCGGACTGAGCCCACTGATGCGGACTAAGCCCAAATCCGGTTGTCAAACTTGGTCAAATCCGAGTTAAGCCCACTAATGCGAAATAAGGACTTACTGATGCGGAATAAGGCCATTGATCCGGAATAAGCCCAGATCCGGAGGTCAAACCTGGTCAAATCCGAGCTGAGCCCATTGATGCGGAATAAGTTCATTAGTACGGAATAAGGACTTCTGAATGCGGAATAAGGACCTATTGATGTGGAATAAGGCCACTGATTCGGAATAAGTCCAGATCCGGAGGTCAAACCTGGTCAATAATTTGGAAAAACTCCAAAATAGCTCCTCTACAGGTCTGGGAGTGACTCCAAAGCACCGAGACTCTGAAAAATCCAGAAAATTCTTTTTAAGTGCATTAGATGCCACCAGTGTCTCGGAACCCCCTTTTTAAGCGTGGGAATTGAGGAGTCTCAGAATATTAAATTCAAATGTCTCGGAACTCCATTTTTGAGCATAGGGACGGAAGACCTCTGTAATTAAATGTCATTTTCCGCGGGACATCACAGTTGACCTTGGGGATTGCATAACTATTAATTCCCAATGGCTCCAATACATCCAGAAATGCATTCCGCCCTAACCCACCAAAGCATCTAGGTACAACAGAGGATTAAATAATCTCAAACGATTTATTTATTTTCAGGCACTGGGACTCCTTTTTCAAAGCACGGGAACTGTGAATTATTGTAAATCATTGGGAACCGAGAATCCCATTTCCAAAGTCATTAATTCATTGGAACGATGTAGTTGACTCATGGGGACTGTAAGGCATCCAATAAATGCCGAGGCACGGGCTGTCTCCCCTGGGATTCCTATAAATAGACTGCCCCAAAAGGCAAGAGGGGCATCAATTATCAAGTAGTAGAAGAGGTTATTCCGGGAGAGAACTTTTTGACTATATTTCTTAGAGATGAAAATCAGAGGGGGAGAGCGTACCCTGGAAATTGTCAAAGAGATATATACTCATTTGCAAAGGGGAAAGCACCCAGAATCACTATTCTTCACGGGAAGGAGCTGTGGTTGGAAAGGCTTCTTTTTTTCTAACCTTTGTGTTTTCAGGAAAGCGTCACTTGAAGGGAAAAGGAACTCAAACCTGCATCATTCATTCTTTCAGGTTCTCCATTTCTGTTTATTTTATCTTATTTGAGTTGTTTTCAAACATAAAACCCAAAAATTTCTCTATTTTTTTTTTCATTATTTCTTATAGTTTAAAAAACGAAAATATAAAAAAAACAAACATTTTGTATATCTTTCTCTCCTTTATTGTTAAAAAAAATATATAAAAAAAACTTAAATCTTTTCTAGAAAATTTAAACAAGGCCTGGGCGGTCATGAGGGTTGAGCCCTAGATGCTCACATCCTAGTCTGCCTGGGCCAATATCAATTGTGGCAGTATTTTCTTATTTGAATTCAAATTGCATTTGTTTTCTTTTCTAAAAAAGGAAAATTACTTTTGTTTTCTTATAAAAATGCAATACTGTCACATGGGCCTAGATCCCACATTCTTTTTCTAAAATTAGAATGTCCCTTTTTTTATTTTATTAAAATCTCCTTTTTTGTGGTTTTAAGGCCTAGATCCTAAAATCTATCTTTTTCTTAAAATTAAAAATACAAAAAAAACTCTTTTTTTTTTGAATAAATAATAAAGCAAGCAAAAACCCATAGATCAGGACTAGGTACCAATTGTGGGCGTTGTGGGGGTGCAAGAGTTTTTCTTCCTTCCCCACACGTAACCGACTCCCGAACCTAATTTTCTGGAAGCGTAGACCCTTTCTTTTTCTAGTTGCCCAATCACACCTTTAATTTGTTTGGTGGCGACTCTGTGTTTTTCTTTTCTTTAATGGTTTGTGCGAGCTTTGTGCAGGGATGACTCTAGGATCAACGGAATGAACTAGCATGGAGTCCTTTCACAAAAGCCAGCAACGAGCCCGGTCAAAAACGGGTGATGACAGCTGGCGACTCTGCTGGGGACTGTTGTGAGAATCTAGCCATGGTCTCGATTTATTGGAATGTTTGCTTGCTTTGTTTTTTTTTCCTATTTATTTTTCTTTTATTCTATAATTGTTTTAACTGTGCATACATGCTTCTCTCTTTTTCTCTAACCCTATACCCGGGTTTTCTCTAACACAACAGGATTAGAAGAGGCTAGTAAAGGTTTGCCCACGTGGACTTGGTTGTGCTTGTCTATGTGGAATACCCGAAATGTCTCACTTAGGCAGTGGTCCTTTCTTGTTAATGCCCCAAGAGGTACAAGAAGGACCCCCTCTGTTAATGCCCTTTGGGGTACGGGGGCTCCCTCTTAGTTTTTGTTAATGCCCTCGTGGTACAAGGCTAAGTAGGGAATGCTTGGGAACCAATGAATAAGATAGGCAGATTTAGAAGCCCATCAGGGGCATGACCTTCATGTGTTTGAGCCTTGCTATGACATTTGTGTACTTGCCTTGCTTGAACTTTGTATATATTGTCCATGTACTAACCCCTTGTATATATTATCCATCATTTGTTTACTAACCCCTCATTTTCATTCATTGCATATCATAACATTACACACATTCATTCAGGAAACATGGCAAGCTTTGATCATCTTCTAGCTAACAAGGTGGACAGAGAAGACATTCGAGAGGTCGCTCTCGCATCAAGGATAATCCAAAGGGACTTGGGAAACTTTTCTCAAGAGGAGCCACAGAAGTTCCGAGATCTACACATTGAGCTCCCAAAGAATCATGCTCCTGAACTCACATCCATATGGAGGATGTGGTCTTCAAGGAGTCAAGCCGCATACATCAAGCACTTTTGGGATCTGTTATATCTAACTCAACTACCAATAGATGAGAATATGATCATTGCAGCAGTGAACTTCTGGGATCCAAGGCGAAGGTGCTTCTATTCTAATGGCGTAGATTTGGTCCCAACTATTGAAGAATACAAAAGGCTTCTTGATCAAGAAGTAGATCAAAAGAAGGTAATCTTCAACTATGATCCTCGAAAATCATGCCGGCGTACTTTGGCTTGTCTCCTAGATATACGAGCTAAAGAAGTTCCTCCAATCATTCAAAATGATGGGAAGCATGAAGTCGTTCCATGGGAGTTCTTCAAGAGGATGATGCAACATTCAACTCAAGAGGAGACCCATATACTTTTCACTATTGCTGTCTATGGTCTGCTCATTTTCCCTCGGAATCCAAACTTCATTGACGGGGAAGTCTTGGAACTTGTACTGCAATTGATAAAGGGAAATGACCCCGTTCCTGCCATCTTATCCGAAACCATTAGGTCCTTATCCTACATCCGAGTCACAGGCCGAGGACAATTCAGAGGTTGTCTTCCTCTCCTATGCACATGGTTGAAGGGTCACTTCCCATGCAGCTTTCCATGCTTCAAGGAAGTGTATGTGCTACCTGCTATGACCTTGCTAGATATTCTAGATAGTGGGTGGCGGCTACCCAATGACAAGGAAGGCTGGATGCACAAGTTCCATACACTAAGAGTTGAGGATATCATTTGGAGGGCCCCTTGGATGCATAGATCAAGCATGCTATATAGCTGCAGAAACTATAATTGGGTCCCACTAATCGGCCCTTGGGGAAGCACTGCATATGCACCATTACAGGTGGGAAGACAACTTGAAGGGCATCAAATCATCCCAGTCTTACATGGAATGGAAACCTGCGATAAGGAATATGGAACTCCTGGGGCAAAACGGGCAATCTTTGAAATGCACAGAGCTTGGGTCACCCCTCGACGAATTAAGGCCAACCTACATGCTACTCCTATCTTATCAGAATACAAGGCATGGAAAGAGAAGTCGTTCCCTCTCCCCAACATAGGCGAAGACACTGCAGCTGAAGAGGTGGCCTCCAATGAAGAGCCTGCGATTGTCCTAGATACAACTATATCCTTGATACAAGAGAACGCTGTTTTGCAGCAAACAGTGCAAGAACAAGGGGAAGCCATACAGAAAATGGTGAAGCAGTTGTAAGCAGCTAAGATGCAGAAGAGTCATGCAAGGAAGCAGTCATTGGCAAGGGGGATGGTCATCAGCAGGCTTGAACAGGAGAATGAGAGACTAAGGAACCTCCGAAGAAGACGATGCTAGGAGATAATCAAAGCTTGTCCTAGAACATATAGTTTTAGGGATTTCATGTCATTTTACTTGTTTTAAATTCAATTTGACTGTTTGTACCTTTTGAAGTTTGGTTTCCAACTTAATAAAGTTTGTGTCTTTGCATCTCATGCATATCATGCACTCATACTTAAAAAGTGAGAACCAAAATAAACTTTCCAGATTCGCCAGGTTTGCTAGAAGGCCTTCAGCAGAATTGGGCACTCATACAACTTAAGGTCCTCCAGTCGTCAGACATCTCCTACAATGGCAGAGCATACCAAGGACAGACTTACTGGTCTTGAGCAGGCTCAAGAAGAGATCGGGGGGAGCATGCTCCAAGTGCAGGCTCAGTTAAAAACTATGATGGACATGCTAGCCAAGCTGACCGCCGAGAGAGAAGTTAGCCCAACTACAGGAGCTATTAATCAAGAGCAAGAACATGCACCACATGCTTCACAAGCCTACGCTCCAGCAAACATGGTTCCGGGGGCATCACCTCAAGTCCCACCTACACCACCTGCTATGGGGGTGCCAACCCCAAATATCATGGAAGCTATGGAATCCCTCGCTCAACCATCTGATTGGAAATCTATTGAGGCCCGACTGAAAGCTGTGGAGGGGGTAAAAACATATGGAGGGACCGACCCACATGATTTATGTTTGGTGCCAGGCATAGTACTTCCATCCAAATTCAAGATGCTTGATTTTGAAAAGTTTAATGGTACTCAGTGTCCTAGAACACATGTGACCATGTATTGCCGCAAGATGGCGGCCCATGCAGACAATGGCAAACTCTTAATGCATTGCTTCCAGGAGAGTCTAACCGGTGGTCCACTGCGATGGTATATCCAACTTGAAGGTAGCCGTATCAGAACATGGAGTGAGCTCGCCACGGCATTCTTAGCTCAATATAAGCATGTCACCGAACTGGCATTAGATCGGCTGGCCCTGCAGTCATTTGAAAAATGAAGTAATGAAAGCTTCAAAGTTTATGCCCGATGATGGAGAGAGGCAGCAATGGATGTTCAGCCTCCACTCACCGAAAGAGAACTCACCACCCTCTTCATCAGCACCATGAAAGGGGTTTACTACAAAAAACTAATCAGGAATGTTTCAAGTAGCTTTGCAGACTTGGTCGCCTCAGGAGAACGAATCGAAGGTGGCATAAGGGAAAGAAAACTCGGGGGAAGCAAGTATGAAGCTTCTAGAAAGCCCTCTTCCTCCAATCGAAAGAAAGAAGGAGAATCCCAAGCAGTATGGCAACCCATGGCTGACTATAACAGCGCCGGGTCACAACAACCCCAACAATCAACCACACCTGGGTGTTATGGAGGAACTTCGATAGTGTCCTACATTGCTCACGCCCCGAACCCACAATATCAGCCTCAGGGCGGGAACTTTTACTCAACCAACCAATCCCAATCTGAGCAATCAAAACAGCCATGGCAGAAGCAAAAAATAGGAAAGGAGAAATTCGATCCAATTCCTATCACATACACGGAGGCGTACACCAGACTATTGGCAGCAAGACTTGTCAGTCCAGTGCCCCTAAAAAAGTTAAGCCCTCCATATCCTGATTGGTACAAAGCTGATACCAGTTGCGCATACCATGGAGGTGGAATTGGACATGACACGAAGGTTGTTTCTCCCTAAAAAGGAAGATACAACATTTAAGAGAATGCTGGGTGGTTGGACTTCTCTAAAATGACTGGCACTCCCAATGTGGGTACCAACCCTCTTCCGGAACACTCAGGCAATGTTGCCCATGTAATAGCCGAATATGGAAATTCTCCTAGACAGGATTCCACAATCAAGACGGACAAGTATCAATTATTCATGACCCTATACAAGAATGGATTCATAGTGACCAAGGATGTGACTGATGCCAATAGGGGCAACAACTGGAGGAAGCGATGCCTTTATCACAAGACAGCTTATGGACACGACTTAGAGGAATGTGACGAATTTCAAGAAGCAGTCCAAGAATTGCTAAACTCCAAGAGACTGGAGATTTCAAAGCTGGAGGTACATCGTGAGGTTTGTATGGCCTCCACTGATAAGTCACAAGTAGCACCCAAGCCTGGGGCACCGAAACCCCTAATTATCCAGTACACGGAGAAGCCGAAGGCCGACTCATTGATGCAAAAGGTCAAAACCCTTACTATTCAGGAGCCGTCGCCTTTCCCATACAAGGATGATAAAGCAGTCCCATGGAACTATCACTGGAAGTCTGTCATTACAGGGGTTCCTATAGAAGAGAAGCAGACAAGAAGTGGTCATTCATACGCACCGCAAGAAATCAACAAAGCTGATAAAGGCAAAGCCATAGAGCAAGATATCATTCCAAAACCGATATCAGCTAACAAAAATACCTCTATCTCAGAAGAGGAGGTAACTGAGTTTCTGAAGCTGATTAAACAGAGTGAATACAACATCATTGATCAATTGAGTCGGCAGCCGGCTCGCATCTCATTATTATCTTTGCTTATGGATTCTACTCCACACCGGGAAACCCTAATGAAGGTCTTGAGCAAAGCTTACGTTCCTCCATCCATTTCTGTGGAGAACTTATATGGGATTGCAAATAATATCATGGCGAGTAACTTTCTCAGCTTCAGTGAAGAAGAGCACCCTCAAGAAGGTATTGGACATATCAAGGCTTTGCATATTTCTGTTAAGTGCAAGGACCACATCATCTCGTATGTGCTAATTGATAATGGATCTTCTTTGAACATTATGCCAGCTCCCATTCTAAAACAACTGCCGATGGACCCGTCTTACATCCGCCCCACCAACATGATTGTCAGGGCCTTCGATGGAGAAAAACGAGAAGTAGTAGGAACCCTAGATATACCACTACAAATCGGTCTAAGTACTTTCACTGTGGAGTTCCAGGTCATGGATATTGCTCCTTACTATAGCTGCCTACTAGGAAGGCCATGGATTCATGCAGCAGGGGCAATACCCTCAACCCTTCATTAAAAGGTTAAATTCATTGTAGACGGGAAACTCATATGCGTGTCCGGGGAAACAAAAATCCTTGTCACCAAACCTCTCTTTGTCCCCTACATTGAAAGTAGTGAAGATATCCCAGAATGTTCCTTCCGCTCATTCGAGCTCGTCAATGCAACCTACCTTCCAAACCCCATAACTGGTCAGGATGGTGGGACGCAATTACCAAAGGCATCGAAGATGGTAGCATCAGTCATGCTAAAGTTGGGCCACAAAGCAGGAAAATGATTAGGCTTGCAAGGACAAGGGATCAAAGAACCCATTACCATTCGAAGCACAATTGGAAGATTTGGACTAGGCTACAAGCCCACTAAAGCTGACAGGCAATTAGAGACCTCAAGAAGAAGAGATAGCCGACTGTATAAGCTGGAGAAAAGAGCTTTCCAAGAACAGAAGATGATTTTTGCACTGCTCAGAGCTACATTCAGGAGCGCGGGATTCATAAATCAGAGGGAAGAGACGGTGGCCGCTATAGGGGATGACAATGAAGTATCGGAACTGGTTCGGGTATTCCAAGGAGATCCGGGACAACAATTCGATAACTGGAAAAGCTTGGATCTCCCTATCATGTAAACGGTTCAAGGAACCTGCTGGGGCATTTTAATGTTTTCTTTTTGTTGTTTTTTTTATTTTCAAATTCTGAATTTGTTGTAACCTTTATTTTGAAAATGGGAATAAAATGAAACTTTTTTAAAAGCATCCCCTTGCATTTCATGGCACATGCATTATCATATATAGTTGAGTAAGTCAGACTTTTTCAAACAGGTATGATAAATTTAGAGATATGGTAAGGAAAGAAGGAACGAGTTGCTTAAGACTTGACCATAATCCAAACTGGGAACAGTCAGTGTCTGAGATAGAGGAAGTTGGAACAGTAGAAGATCCCGAGCTACCAGAAGACATCAAGCTCCTGCTAGAAAAAGAAGACCAGCCCACTATCCCTAGTGAAGACCCCATCCTGATCATAAACTTGAACGACCATTGAGCCAAAAGAATTGAGATTGGGGTCTTTAATCCCCAATAATGTCAAAGATCAGCTACTTGATCTTCTCAAGTCCTACATTGATGTGTTCGCCTGGTCCTACAAAGATATGCCAGGATTGGATATAGATATAGTGCAACACCAGTTGCCCTTGAGACCTGAGTGTAAGCCTGTCCAGCAAAAGCTAAGGAGGATGAGACCAGAGATGATACTAAAGATCAAGGAAGAAGTCAAAAAGCAATGGGATGCGGGGTTCCTTAGTGTGGCCCACTATCCAGAATGGGTGGCCAATATCGTGCCAGTTCCAAAGAAAAGGGGGAAGGTCCGTATGTGTGTAGACTATCGCGACCTCAATAGGGCTAGTCCTAAAGATAACTTCCCACTACCTCACATTGACACTTTGGTAGACAACACTACAAGACATATTATGTTTTCCTTCATGGATGGGTTCTCTGGCTATAACCAAATTCGGATGGATCCTGAACACAAGGAAAAGACTACATTCATCACTATATGGGGCACCTTTTGCTACAATGTCATGCCTTTCGGACTCAAAAATGCTGGGGCAACTTATCAAAGAGCCATGGTAACACTGTTCCATGACATGATGCACAAAGAAGTAGAGGTCTATGTCGATAATATGATCACCAAATCAAAAGGAGACAAGGACCATGTCGAAGTGTTACGTAAGCTCTTCGACAGACTACGAAAATATCAATTGAAGTTAAATCCAGCCAAATGTACCTTCGGGGCTACATCACGCAAGCTATTGAGATTCATCGTCAGTCAACGGGGAATTGAAATTGATCCCGATAAAGTCCGGGCCATCCAAGATATGCCTGTGCCAAAAACTATCAAGGAAGTTAGAGGATTCCTTGGAAGACTCAACTACATCGCTCGGTTCATTTCACAACTCACTATGACTTGTGAACCCGTCTTCAAGGTGCTGCGCAAGAATAGTCCCGAAGTGTGGAACAAAGAATGTCAGGAGGCCTTTGATACAATTAAGCAGTATTTGATGAACCCTCCAATTTTGGTTCCCCCAGTATCCGGTCAACCTCTGATTTTGTACTTAATAGTCCGAGACACCTCGATGGGTTGTGTACTGGGACAACATGATGCCTCAGGGAAGAAAGAGCAAATCATTTACTATCTGAGCAAGAAGTTTACACCTTGTGAGGAAAAGTACACTCCTCTGGAAAAGACTTGTCGTGCCCTCGCTTGGACAACACGAAGATTAAGGCAGTATACACTCTATCATACCACATGGCTCATCTTTAGACATGACCCGCTCAAATACCTATTGGAAAAGCCATCCATGATGGGAAGAATTGCTAAATGGCAACTACTCTTAGCAGAATATGACATTATCTATGTGCCTCAAAAGGCCGTCAAAGGAAGTGCCATAGCTGATTATCTAGCGGATCGAGCCTTGGAAGAGTATGAGCCAACAATCTCTGATTTTCCTGACGAATTCATCAACACCATCCAAGAAAATGAAGAGTTAGACACATGGACCCTTTGGTTTGATGGAGCATCAAGCTTATCTGGTCATGGCATCGGGGCAGTCCTAATTTCCCCATTCGGAGTACATTTTCCGATGGCCGCCAAGTTGACATTCCCTTGCACAAACAATATAGCAGAATATGAAGCTTGTGTAATGGGCCTCCAAGAGGCATTGAGTAAAGGAATCAGAAAATTGCAATTGTTCGGGGATTCAGCTCTAGTCATTTATCAAGTTAGAAAGGAATGGGAAACTCGAAATCACAAGTTGATTCCTTACCAACAAATGATTTGTGAAATGGCTAACCTATTTGATGAAATCACATTTGAACACATATCAAGAGAACATAATCGAATTCCCGATGCTTTAGCAACTCTAGCCTCCCTCCTTCGATTGGACACATGCTTCGAAATACCATGCTTTGACATCAATATGAATAAGGAACCCATTTACAACATGGTAACCAATGTTGACACCGATAACAGGCCTTGGTATCAAGATATCAAACAGTACCTGTCCCAACACTCATATCCGGTAGGGGCCTCAGAAGCAAGAAAAGGAAACATCCGACGAGCAAGCATCAATTACTTTCTCGACGGTTCAATCCTATACAGACGCAACCATAACCAAGTTTTACTTCGGTGCTTAGACAAAGATGAAGCAGCTCGGGTCACCGATGAGGTTCACAACGGCGACTGCGGATCTCACGCAAATGGGCATACACTAACTAGGCAGATCATGAGGATGGACTACTATTGGGTTACTATAGAAAAGGACTGCATCGAGCATGTACCTAAATGTCTTAAATGCCAGATTTATGGGGATCGCATTCAAGCACCCCCATCTAAGCTACACGTGCTTACATCTCCGTGGCCATTTGCATTATGGGGCATGGATGTCATTGGGCCCATATTCCCAAAAGCCTCTAATGGACATAGATTCATTCTTGTAGCCATCGACTATTTCACTAAGTGGGTCAAAGCAGCCTCCTACGTCCAAGTTACTCAGTCAGTAATCACTAAGTTTGTCCGCAACAACATCGTGTGCCGCTATGGGCTCCCAGAGCATATTATAACAGATAATGCTGCCAATTTAAATAGTCAGATGATGGACAATTTGTGTGAACAGTTCAAAATCCGACATCGCAACTCAACACCGTACCGTCCTCAAATGAACGGAGCGGTAGAAGCAAATGACTGAGACATACAAAGATTAGAGCGAGAAACTCCCATATGCACTACATGCCTATAGAACCACAGTCCGGACTTCAACTGGGGCAACGCCATTTTCCTTAGTTTATGGCATGGAGGCTGTTTTACCGGTGGAAGTAGAAATCCCATCTCTAAGGGTGCTCATGGATACCAAGCTAGATGAAGCCGAATGGGTTAAAAACCGTTTCGAACAGTTGAACCTGATTGATGGGAAGCGATTCACAGCAGTTTGCCGAGGTCAACTTTATCAAAAGAGAATAATGGCTAGCTTCAACAAAAAGGTGCGACCAAGGGCATTTCGAGAAGGAGACCTGGTCCTAAAAAAGATACTACCAATACAGCATGATCATAGAGGCAAATGGACTCCAAATTATGAGGGGCCGTATGTTGTAAAAAGAGCATTCTCGGGTGGTGCACTCGTCCTCACCAAAATGGATGGAGATGAACTCCCGAACCCTGTAAACAGTGATGCTGTAAAGAAATTTTATGTTTAATTTCTGCTCTTGTACCAAAGTGGATTTGAAATTGCAGTTATTGAAAGAATTCTCCATGTTCATGAACCTTTTCTCTATACTTATTTATCATTTAGGGAGCCTTTCCCTAAGTAAAAGCAAAAAATCGCACCAAAGGGCCAAAAAAAAAGGGGCCTTCTCATCTTGCAAAAGAATTCCAAACGGTCGTTCACCATCTTCGTTAAATCAAAATCAGCTTACCCGAGTGAGTCTAAATCTCACACTCATCACCTCCTTCATATAAATGGCAACAAAATCTCATTTTGGTATAAAGACGAGGAAGTCGCAGGTAAGAGCGGACTTGGTGAAAACCTGAAAGGGCGCCAAGGGTAAAATACAAAGCTCTGTGAAAAGGGAGAAGAATTAAAGGCGGACTTAGTGAAAACCCGAAAGGGCACTAAGGGTACAATACAAAGCCAAACAAAGGGACCAGGATCCAAAGTCACCTAAAGCAGTCTGATAAAATCTCAAGCACCTTAGAGGGACTGATCGGTTACTTTACATCAAAGGCCAGCCTGCGAACAGAAGGATTGGTCAAGTCTTGAGCATATTTTGATCAATTTTGTAGACCAATATCTTAAAAACCTGTCATTCTGTTTTATAAAAGGAAGACTTATTAAACTCTTATGATAATGCATGAGTCATGTTGTGTATGATGATGTAGTTTTCTCAAAATTCTTTGTCATTTTTCAAAATTCTTTTTAAAAAAAAATCCCCAAGTAGAGTTTTCTTGAACATTCCATGCATGAGGATATCAGCATGCAGAAAAGATGGAGCCCTGGTCTCTTGGAGCAAAGAGAGAACAAAAGGCACAAGTCATCCACTGGCCTCTTTCCCGACGGAGGAGAAGGATTCACAAACTTAATCATAAAGTCACATACATTCACGCATCTTCATGCATCATTAGCATACATCCTAGCATGTTTGTTCTTCTTACTCACAGGATTATCCATATATCAGAATGGCATGAGGATTCATCTCATGATCTACCAACAGTTAAGCTTCAAAGACAGATGAGGACTCACCCTCAACAAACAGAATTCCCTTTCAAAATCAAAGAACTAAACTCGGCAGACCTAGATCGTAAGCCCAAGCATGACTCTTGAGTGGTAATCTCGTAGAGCGATCTCTTAGAGTGAACTCGTAGAGGGAGCCATGATAGAGTCACCTATCCATAGCCCAAGAAGCTATTCGGCCCAAGAAGCCACCTTTACAGCCCGAGACGCTATTATTCGGCCCAAGAAGCCACCCTCCATAGCCCAAGAAGCTATTCGGCCCAAGAAGCCACCTTTATAGCTCGAGACACTATTATTTGGCCCAAGAAGCCACCTTTATAGCCCGAGACGTTATTATTCGGCCCAAGAAGCCACCCTCATAGCCCAAGAAGCTATTCGGCCCAAGAAGCCATCCTCATAGCCCAAGAAGCTAATCAACCCAAGATGTCATATCATAGCCCAAGAAGCCATTCGGCCTAAGAAGCCACCCTCATAACCAAAAATTCCGCATCAATATCACAGCAATGCCAAACTCCAAGGAGATCTAACCATTCAAAATGGGCATTTGGTTATCTTTGTACATCATTTGTATACAAACAACGCACAAAAAGGGGCAACTATTGTACCCCATTTTGACCGGGTAAGATCGCAACCGTACTTGGCAAAGGACCACTAAGTGATAGAGGATGACATTCGGAGAACAACGCACTTGACCACACTTGATTCCAAGGAGAAATGAAATGATTATGACAAAAGTATCAAGTTGAATTGGACAACCGGTGGGCAGCCTGCTATTTTATTAATAACTTCCCCGATACTTGTCGTAATCCAACAAAGCCAATTGAGTTGATTAGATAATATCTTTATCTATCATTTCCAATTGGTTTGAGAATATTCCGGGCTGTATTCAATTAGTTATGATTTTTCAAAGTTGGCAACCAAACCTTGTATAAATTTGGGAGAGAGAGTCAGTGCGCAGTGCACTATTTTGCCAATAACTTTCTCAATACTCATTGGATGTGAATAAAGTCAATTGTATTAGTTATATAACATCTTTATCTATCATCTCCAACTAGTTTCAGGGTAATCTGAGTTCTATGCAATTAACTATGAATTTTTGAATCGGACGGGCAGAATGCTCACTTTATCATTAAGATCTGTGCGGTGTTTCCCACTTTTCTCCTAAATGGATGATCCTTTTGGAGTGATTCCACTTTCATAAGATAGATAACAGAATTTCGAGCAAAACAAGACCAATTTGGCCCTAATCTGAGCTCTGTGGAGAAAGTTATGAACTTTTGAAGTAGCCCCAGAAATCTGCCAATTTTCCACGAATTTTGGTTCTTTATATGCATGTTTGTCCCACATTGCCAGTTTTGGTTCTCCTTCGCCCAATATATATACAAAAGCACTCTCCTTACACAGCAAGTGAGAACAAGAGAGGCCTAAGGAAGCCCAAGTAGAGGCGCCACGTGACGACCAAGCCCTCACACGGAAATTTTTGGGGAAACCCAAATCCGGTGGTCAAACATGGTCAAATCCGGACTAAGCCCAAATCCTGCAGTCAAACTTGGTCAAATCCGGGCTAAGCCCGTTGATGCGGACTAAGCCCAAATCCGATGGTCAAACATGGTCAAATCCGGACTAAGCCCAAATCCGGCGGTCAAACATGGTCAAATCCAAAATAAGCCCAAATCTGGTGGTCAAATTTGGTCAAATCTGAGCTAAGCCCACTGATGCGGAATAAGGACTCATTGATGCGGACTAAGCCCAAATCCGGCGGTCAAACATGGTCAAATCCGGAGGTCAAACTTGGTCAAATCCGGACTAAGCCCATTGATGCGTAATAAGGACTCACTGATGCGGACTAAGCCCAAATCCAGTGGTCAAACTTGGTCAAATCCGAGCTAAGCCCACTAATGCGGAATAAGTCCAGATCCGGAGGTCAAACCTGGTCAATAATTTGGAAAACCTCCAAAATAGCTCCTCTACAGGTCTGGGAGTGACTCCAAAGCACCGATACTCTGAAAAATCCAGAAAATTCTTTTTAAGTGCATTAAATGCCACCAGTGTCTCGGAACTCCCTTTTTAAGCGTGGGAATTGAGGAGTCTCCGAATATTAAATTCAAATGTCTCGGAACTCCATTTTTGAGCATAGGGACGGAAGACCTCTGTAATTAAATGTCATTTTCCTCGGGACATCATAGTTGACCTTGGGGATTACATAACTATTAATTCCCAACGGCTCCAATACATCCGGAAATGCATTCCGCCTTTACCCACCAAAGCATCCAGGTACAACAGAGGATTAAATAATCTCAAACGATTTATTTATTTTCAGGCACTGGGACTCCTTTTTCAAAGCACGGGAACTGTGAATTACTGTAAATCATTGGGAACCGAGAATCCCATTTCCGAAGTCATTAATTCATTGGAACGATGTAGTTGACTCATAGGGACTGTAAGGCATCCAATAAATGCCGAGGCACGGGCTGTCTCCCCTGGGATTCCTATAAATAGACAGCCCCAAGAGGCAAGAGGGGGGTATCAATTATCAAGTAGCAGAAGCGGTTATTCCGGGAGAGAACTTTTTGACTAGATTTCTTAGAGATAAAAATCAGAGGGGGAGAGCGTACCCTGGAAATTGTCAAAGAGATATATACTCATTTGCAAAGGGAAAAGCACCCAGAATCACTGTTCTTCACGGGAAGGAGCTGTGGTTGGAAAGACTTCTTTTTTTCTAACCTTTGTGTTTTCAGGAAACCGTCACTTGAAGGGAAAATGAACTCAAACCTGCATCATTCATTCTTTCAGGTTCTCCATTTCTGTTTATTTTATCTTATTTGTGTTGTTTTCAAACATAAAACCCAAAAATTTCTCTATTTTCTTTTTTCATTATTTCTTATAGTTTAAAAAACGAAAATACAAAAAAAAAAACAAACATTTTGTATATCTTTCTCTCCTTTATTGTTAAAAAAAATATATAAAAAAACAAAACTTAAATCTTTTCTAGAAAATTTAAACAAGGCCTGGGTGGTCATGAGGGTTGAGCCCTAGATGCTCACATCCTAGTCTGCCTGGGCCAATATCAATTGTGGTAGTATTTTCTTATTTGAATTCAAATTGCTTTTGTTTTCTTTTCTAAAAAAGGAAAATTACTTTTGTTTTCTTATAAAAATGCAATACTGTCACATGGGCCTAGATCCCACATTCTTTTTCTAAAATTAGAATGTCCCTTTTTTTATTTTATTAAAATCTCCTTTTTTGTGGTTTTAAGGCCTAGATCGTAAAATCTTTCTTTTTCTTAAAATTAAAAATACAAAAAAAAACTCTTTTTTTGAATAAATAATAAAGCAAGCAAACACCCATAGATCAAGACTAGGTACCAATTGTGGGCGTTGGGGGGGTGCAAGAGTTTTTCTTCCTTCCCCACACGTAACCGACTCCCGAACCTAATTTTGTGGAAGCGTAGACCCTTTCTTTTTCTAGGTGCCCAATCACACCTTTAATTTGAGTGATAGTGTGAGTTATGAACTATTAGACAAATGTAAGATGTAGTAAATGCTCCTTAGCAAACAGATCTCAGATGTCATAAGAATGCACTATGATAGTTTGGATTGTGGGAAACAACATAGAGAGTAAACTAAAAAATCGTGCTGAATCTTGGGTGAGCAAGAGAATAAGATGGAGTGTGAAGGTTGATCTTGATCTTCGTTCAACGAGGTGCACAACACTTAGAAGTTCTTGTTCTCTCCCTTTTTCTTGTATCCTTTGTATTCCATACTTCTCCAGAACAAGACTTTCATTTTTGTGTGAGAGTGATATATATTTTAAGCTTAGATTGTTGTGCGCCTAGTTGTCCATCCGACAAACTGACTTCCCGCCACTGGATATGCGGGATGTCAGGGGATGGGTTGATCTGCTCTGATTTGCAGATCTGTTGCCCATGCTGCGCAGTTGCATGCCCATACTTACGCAGTCGATCTTGGCCATTCATCTATGTAAAGTGGTTGATCGCAATTAATGCGGCATTAATTGCACTCTAGCTGCTCGAGATGGTGCAAGCTTACTGTACAAACCCTAGTGAAGACATCGCTAAGTGCGTATGCTCTAGGTTTTAGGTATATCATGAAGGCGGGTGCCTCGTAGGTTTGATGACTAGAAGGTTTCAGTTAGAGCCCATTGAGGTTGCGGAAGTTTACTTCAGGCTTTACAGTGTTAGTATCTGCAAGTCTACGACTCACATATCTTCGAGTCTTCGAGGCAGAGTTCAAGTTAGATTAAGTCAGTTGTGTCACGCTATTAATTAAAAGTCTGCGACTCTGCGAGTCTACAACTCTACGAGTCTGTGACTATCTTAATGACTCTTAGAGTGACTTCTTCGAAGTGTGCCTAATCTAACCGTTGTTACAGCTGCGAGTCTTCGACCCTAGCTCTGCGGATCTATGACCCTCGAATTTCTCAGTTTAGTTTGCTTGACTAAGAGGTTCTTCGACTCTGCGAGTCTTCGACCTTAAAACTCTTCGACTCTACGAGTCTTAGTCTTTATATTTCTTCCTTAGACTTTCGCAGTTACGTATGTACTGAGTTTCCATTTCTAAGAACTTTCGACTTCAAGGCTACGGCCCTTCAACTATAAGTCTCTATCTTTATGATCTTCGAGTCTGTGATATGTCTGAAAAGTTCTTTAACATACCCATATCCCTTGGGTTTACGACTCTACGAGCCTTGAGTCTACGACTCTACGACTCTCGAGTTACAGATTCATTTAAGTTGGTCAGTCTTTTTGGCTTCGACTCTTCGACCTTTGACCTACGAGTCTGCGAGTCCTATTTTCTTAACGGTGTTTCAAGGATGCGACTCTACGACCCTTGAGTCTACGAGTCTAGTGGTACTTTAAGTTCTGTTAAGTGAATGAGCGCTCTAGGAACTCTACAATTCTATAGGTTTCGAGTTTTCGAATTATTTAAGTTCGGTTACTATTCTTTTATTCTTCGACTCTACGAGTCTCTGAATTGAATCGTCGCTTACAATAACGCTCCCTTCGACCTGGGATCTACGAGTAGTAGCGTGTTCTGTCACAAATATGCTTCGAGTCTCCAGACCCTATAAGTCTACGAGGCTCTCGTCAATATGTCCTATGACAGTTTTACTTCTACGAACTACAACTCTTCGACCCTACGACCTTCGGATCTTCGAGTCTCCAGACTTATACTATATGTTGGCAGCTTCATCAAATCCTATATTTCCAACAATCTCCCCCTATTTATTGTATGCTGACAACGGGTGGAAAACATGAAGTTTGATACTACGAGTTTGATGGGCAGTTCTAAGTTAACAGAAAATATCTTTGTATATGAAAAATTTGGAGGAGACCAAAATTACGAAAATGCACACTCCTCTCCCCCATAGGCATTAGCTGTCTCCTGTCACAGATAACTCCCCCTACGACCTTTGCTCCCCCTAAGATATACTCCCCCTTTCTGGGATGAGGAACAAGCACCAGAACACAAATCATATGGGAGCAATGCAATAAATCATAGAACAACAGGTAGCAGCCCAAAGACATTCACAAAACATAACTGAGAGAAAGTAAGTACACAGAAAACACAGAAAGAGGAAAGTGGAAGAGCAGTGTACAAGGAGATAGAGTACAAGACAATTACGGTTTAAAGTTAGAATATTTTACACTTTGTGTAAACAGAAAAATAGTTGTTTGCTCACGCAGGAGTTGAGCAGTAGTCAGATGTAGTGAGGTGGCGCGATTGCTCTCACGATCAAATTCAGGCATGAGGGCAGTGAAGCTGGTGGTGGTCAAGATGCGAATATAGTGGCAAACATAGAACCCACAATTATGAGCATCATCCTGAGCAGGAACGCCTTGCTTGACTCGAGTAATTTCCATCGGTTTGGAAAGATGATAGCCACCACACCCATGCGAATATCCCTGCATGACACGGGTGAGGGTGCGATTGAATTCACAGAGTTGTTCGTGCCGATGGATTAGTAGAGTAGTAGGCTTGGAGTCAAAGATGACGATCCTCTGGTTCTTGAAGTCAATATCAAGAAGAAACCAGTGCGGGGATGTTGACAAATAGGGGATGAGCACATGGTCGACCTCATTCCATGGATGGAAGGAGTTATCATATTTGCGACTCTGTATAAACTCGATCATTGATGCATCATCGATGAGCTATACCTGCATGATCGACAAACATAGTTCCACCCGTGTATCTCGACGGATATGGAGAGGCAGCTTCTCCAGATATGACTTTCGTGCAAAGATGAACTGTGTCATCTAAAGACTATCCATTTCTTCACCGTCATGTAGTAATCGACACAAGTCAGGGCCGGTAAAGAATGCTTCATAGCCACATGTCTGCGCAGTGGAATCTCCAGCAACATAGCTATTGAAAGCCGCAAGTTCAGTTGAGTTGGCTCCTGTAGTCACAGTGTGCGGTGGTACCATCGGTTGGCCGGTGGTAGTAGTGGCTGGTTTAGTAGGGGAAGCAGGCATGGTATACTCAGCCGTACTTGGATGGGTCGTTGAGGGACCAAGTTGAGTAGAGGATGATGGTTGGCCGGGAGCAGCTGGATGCTTCTTCATGAGCGTTCCAATGGGTACATCATCATCATCAGAATTAGTAAGGACAGTGGCTATATGTGCACGCTTTTGTCCACGAGCATAGGTAGCTTCTGATCGCGGTTGTGGAGGAGGAGAGGGTTGAGGTGAAGTAGGGTGAGGTGCTGGAGGACTGGGAGCAGGACTGGTTGAGGGTGTAGGGTCATCAATGGGAACCGGCTCAGGTCTGTCCTTAGAAGTCTTTGGAGGTGGCTTCATGGTGAGAGTGATCTCTCCACGATCCAATTGGCTGCAGGCTTCAAAGATAGGACCCATAGTTTTAAGAAATCCCTCATGCTGATTCTTGTACGCCTCCTTTATGTCTTCATTGTGGTTCTCGAGGCGTTTAAAACCTTCAGTGCTTACTCTGATGAGGGATTCCAGTTCAGTTTTGACCCTTTCTAACTCAAAGTCTGAAAGTTCAACTTCATTTCTGAGCTTCTCCATTCCCTCCTCCACTGCAGAGAATTGTCCCTTGACTGCTTGAATGTTAGGTGTGAAATTCAACAGTCCAGAAGTGGTCAGTTTTTCCAATACCTTGTCAGCAATTCGGTCCACTTCCTCTGTCACGCCCCGGATTTCCAACCCGAGGAGACCGGAACGTGACCCTCCCTTTACCCAAGTTGGATAGAGGGGTTAGAATACAACATACACCTCACACTTTATATTCAGAGAACAATCTTATATTTATTGAGTCCAAACATAGCAAATATGTCCAAAACACACTTTTATTACATTGAACTCCATATTACAATATCTCCCCACTGGGGTTACAAAGCTACATAAAGAAAAGCAGCATAACTCGAAATAATAATAAGCAAGCCACAAGCAGGACTTCCACCTTGGTGTTCCCACCTAACGCCTGTAGATTCCTGTAAAGAAAACAACATGGTAGGAGGGGTGAGCAACCACAGCTCAGTAGGGATCATGTCTCCCCAACCCATCCCATGCACCTAATATCTACATGCCTTGTGTACAAGTGCTGTGTCGTGATACAATTATTCCACCAGATATAATTACAGGCTATAGCAGCAAATACAATCATACACAGGCTGGTACATAAACACTCCCGGGCTTCCACAGCCACCGGGTTCCAAGAACAGTCCTGGGCTTCCACAGCCACCGGGTTCCAAGAACAGTCCCGGGCTTCCACAGCCACCGGGTTCCAAGAACACAGCACACATAGCCACACTTAGTCACACAGACATAACATCAAACACTTAGCATGAAAAGCCTCACAGGTATAAAACCAAACAATTGGTGTACATAAATTCACAGGCTCATGAACCCAGCCGCACAGGCATTTTCTCAAACATGTAGCAGACATGTCACACAGGCATTTTATCGAACACTTTTCATGCATCACACTAACACCAGAAACACACCAAAATCGCCATCGAAGGCCAACATCCATATAGGAGATCACACCTATATGGATTACATATATATATAAACAGGTTTAACTCCATAATCTGCCCTAGTACCCTAGGACAGAGGAGGATTTAGGAAGAACAGAACCCCTACCTTGTGTGTTCTCCTGCTCCCGCTTCCATGCAAGACTCCGACCACCCACGCAAGATGTTCCGGCAGCTACCAGAAGCTCTCCTTCCCTCTCTCTCTCTCTGCGACGGCTGGTGGAGCAACAAACCCTAACCCTAAAACAGAGGGGCTTCTCCTCCTTATATAGACAATACAACATCAAAACGACGTAGTTTTGATTAAGTGAATCCCAGCATCAAAACGACGTAGTTTTGATGGAACAAGCTATGACCTTCCCACATCCATACACACCAAAATATTCACAATTCCAACATGGTCCTTTGAGAAAAGATGATTAGAATGACAAAACCAAGGTAACCATGCAAAAATATGTCTGCACGCCAATTTGCACGCCAATTCCCCAATTGGCGTGCAGCTCCAAATGCACTCAAACTTCACCACAAGCCTCCTTGCATCTTGTAGAGGCCTAAGAAGCAAAAATATGCTTGCACGTGAAATGGGTGAATTCACGTGCAGCTCCAAATGCTCTGAAATTTCTGTGGTAGATAGAGGACCTCATTCTAAGAAACTTTTGTTCTTGCACGCCAATTGTTTGAGGCCATCTACTAGGTCAAAATAGCTCTCCAAAACCTGGCAAAACATCCTAAAAGCGCCTGTATATGCATAGCATCTTCCTAGGGCATAAAGGTACGTTACCACTTGTCACATGCACCTCCCAAAAGTCCCCTCTTGGGCTCATCTCTTACCTCAAACTTGTGCACTAACCTCCAAGGTGTTTGTGGTTAACTTCTTACACACAGTTTACACACGGGTCATTACATCCTCAGTAGTCAAGGCCCATGATTGAGAGGTAAAAGCCAATGGAATGGCTGATGGGATGTGGAAGGTTAAGTCCTCATTCCTCTGAGTGACTACTTGATGAGTCGCTGGTCCAAGTGGAGTGGTCATCTCAGGTGCTTCTACAAGCTCAGAAGCATGTTGTACTTCCTCTACATCCGAGTCACTTACTGCTTCAACAGTAGGTGCCTCCTTTTCTTCATCAGGAATCTTATCCATCTCGGCATCTCGGGGATTTAATGTGTCAGGAGTGTCACCTATGATAGGAGATGGGGCAACCATCGAAATTGCTTCTATAGGGTCTCTTCTTACAAGACCATGATCCACAAGCCAGCTAATCAAATGTTTTTTGTCCACCATCTGCTTCCCGAAGGCTATCTATGCCTTCCTCAATTCAGCGGGGGTCATATGAGCCTTAGCATACTCAATATAAAAGTCTTCTAATTCAGACTCCCCAAGAGAGCTTAATAAAACAGGTGTTTTACCCCTACCTTCTGGGATATCCTGTACCAGTGACTGCCCTCCAGCTGCAGGCTCTCTTACTTCTGCAGTATCACTGGGTCTTTCAACAGGTTGAGCTTCCTCTAGTGTAGGTTCTGTGGGCAGACAGATTCGGACAATGTTCTCCACCACTTCAGCTATTGGACCGTTGCAGTAGCAGATGCAGAGGATACTCAAGAGGTCTGAGGACCAGGAGCTGCTCGACTTAATCTTGGAACTGGGGCTCGTATAGAACTTGTAGTGTCCTCAGCGAGGCTTCTCAAACTCGACCCTGGCCGTTTCATAGGCTTGATCTCCAGCCTGCCATCCTCGTAGATGCTCTTAAAAATGAACTTGGTAGGCAATTTCACCGTGGGTCAATGGTTGAATACCTCAGGGTGAAGGAACCTTAGGATTTTCGTGAGAACCAGTCCAAAGTGTCCCTTCTTGGTCTTGATCATGTGGTGTAGTTGAGTTCCCAAATCTATTTTTCTTCCTTGTAGTACACTACACATGATCTTCACCTGCTCATGACTTGCAGAGTCATGAGCAGTTTTCTTGCACATCAGGCACTGTCCGGTGACAATGAGAGTCGCCAGTGCCTGACTGGAGAACCCAATTTTTAGGGCTCCCTGACCTTGCTCTCTAGGGTTGGAATACCCCAGAAAAGACTTACACTCTTCTCTAGATAGACTGGGAAGAGGTTCAAAGATACCTTTACGAAGTGAAAATACATTTCGGAGCATTTCCGCCGAGATTCGAATCTCCACTCCTTGTACTGTTCCTATTAGGTTGCCAAAGTCTCGTGAAACTCCGAGACGTCTTCCACCAGTATTTCATCCATCCTTGTACATACGGATGCAATTCCTGATTCGTCGATATGATTTCTAAACTCGCCCAACCAACTGACCTTTGCGTCGCCTATGGTTTCCCAGTCGACTACGAAGCCCGGGACGATGTCTCCTAATCCTTCTGCCATCGATGAGCTGGGTCCTGCCATAGAGGTTATAGAAAGAGAAAGAGACATTCGTAGAGAGAGATGGTAAGGTTCAAAGGTAGTCAGAGGAGAGAGAGAGAGAGAACGAGACTCGAGAGAGAGAGAGAGAGAGAGAGAGAGAGAGCACTTAGGGTTAGGGTTCGAGTGTGACCACGAAGAACGTACCTCTGGGCTTCGTCTTTATCAGTGACTTATATACGAGGTGAGAAGTGTACCATAGAAGTCATACAATTTGCCGGGTCGTCTTCAGGTCCGCATCCTTTTCTCTGACCCGTCTCTTTATCTTCCGGGTCCACCCTGTCACACCCCGGATTTCCAACCAGAGGAGACCGGAACGTGACCCTCCCTTTACCCGAGTTTGGATAAAGGGGTTAGAATACAACACACTTCACATTTTATATTCAGAAAGACAAAATCATATATTTAACAAATTCAAACCACATGCCTTTATTATGTTTCAAACTTCATTACAATATCTCCCCGCTGGGGTTATAAGGCCTCAACGGAATTACATAACACAAATAACATAAAACAAAGCCACAAAACAGAACTGTCACCCACCTTGGTGTTCCCACCTAACGTCTGTAGGTTCTTGCAAGAAAACACATCACAGTAGAAGGGGTGAACAACCACGGCTCAGTAGGGATCATGTCTCCCCAACCCATCCCATGCTCCTACCATCTACATGAAGAAGTGCACAGGTGCAGTGTCGTGGCAATTACATTTTAAACAAATCATAATCAATACTATACACAAGCCACAAAACAAGTACAACCTTTGCCTTAGCCACAGAGGCTCCTCAGTCAGTCCCACTGACAGTAACTCAGCCTCTCAGGCTCCTCAGTCAGTCTCACTGACATTAACTCAGCCTCTCAGGCTCCTCAGGTACACAAGCATTGCCTCGGCTTCTCAGGCTTCTTAGGCTCCACAGACATTGCCTCAGCCTCTCATGCTTCTTAGGCTCCACAGACATAACACCAAACACTTAACTTACATCTCAGCCATTCAGGCATAACATCAAACACTTAACATGCATATCCATACTGGCATAACATCAAACACTTAGCATGCATAACCTCACGGGCATAACATTAAACACTTTTTAGGCATAACCCCACTGTTATAACATCAATCGTATTACATGCATGGCCTCATAAGCATAATATCGAACACATAATACGCATGACTTCACAGGCATAATATCAAACACATACACGCCACTGAAGGCCAATATCCATATAGGAGATCACACCTATATGGATTTACATATAATATATTCAGATTACAAATCGCCTACCACAAGGCCATAACCTTGGGATAGGTCCAAGGAAGAACAGAACCCCTACCTTGAAAATGTCCTCCTGCTCTTGCTTCCATGCTAGACGTTGTCCACCCACACGAACCACCACGGCAGCGATCAGAATCTCCCCCCCCCCTCTCTCTCTCTCTCTCTCTCTCTCTCTCTCTCTCTCTCTCTCTCTCTCTGCGCGGCGGCTAATAGAAGAAAACCCTAAACCTAAAACAAGAAAACCTGCACCTCTTTATATAGGCATCACAACATCAAAACGACTTAGTTTTGATTAAGTGAATCCCAGTATCAAAACGACGTAGTTTTGATCACACAAGCTACAACCTTTCCGCATCCATACAAGACAAAATACTCATAATTCCAACATGGCCCTTTGGAAAAGGATGTTTTGAACAACAAAACCAAGGTGACGGTACAAAAATATGGCTGCACACTACAAGAAATCAAGCCTATGGTAACATCAAAGGATAACACTATTGAAAAAGTGTTACGATATGTGGGTATTAAAAAAATTCGCTGGGTGGCAACTTGGGCGCGTGATATTTTTGATGCGCGGCATATTTTGGAGGAAATGTAAATGTTACCGGCATCAAATTAAATTCATGCCTATACAAAAAAACAAAAACAAATACACACTTACTCTTATTCATCGACGACATTACACACACACTCTTTGAACCCTAGCTAGGAACAGTTCTATGCTTCCTTCTCACGCATACACACTAGCCCAAAGTAGGAAAAGAGAGAGATCTCTGATCACGGATGGATTTCCCCGCACTTGAGAAGGACGAAACTCGGTGATGGATGATCGCCAGATGTGGATGGCTGGTCGTTTGCGACGTGTTCTTGGTTGAGACTAGCCACGTTTCCCGATAAGTGTTTCCTTCGATCTTGTTCTTAAAATTACTTATTTGTTTGTTTTTGGGGAAGTAAAACAAATAACCACGCTCTCTTCTCTCTCCTGCAATTCCCGATCGCTGGGTGCGCTCCTGTCCGACTGCCCCTGTCCAACTACTTCTGCTCTCTCTTGCGGCGGTGCGGGGCTTGCCAGGTTCGATCGGCAGCTTCAATTCTTCCTTGGCTCTGCTGATTTTCTTCGTGGCTGGCCAATCGGTCTCGCATGAGTCCTACCCATGTCTCTGTTGCACGACGCCCTTCACCGGCGGGACTACAAACGGTAATCGGCTCTGGGGCTCCAGCTTGCCCCTCTAACTAGTGTGAGTTGTTGGATCTGGTGTGTGCAGGTTAGACTAGGTGGACTTGATGTGTTGCACCTGGCCTCCCCCATTCTTGCTGTGCCTTCCACATGCTCGACAGAATTCCCCACTGACGAAATTCTACACTGGTTTGCACCCCTTGTGTTCACTCTCATCTCTTTTGGTGCTGTCAATCCGTGTGGTGTTGTTTTGTATGTGATTTGATTCTGGCCTGCTGTTTGTTGTTGTGTGCCTATATTTACTAGCTTTTTTCATAGCTGGTAAGTTTCTTGTATGTTTTTTTGTTTGTTTGAGCTCTTCTGCTCCCAATTCGTAAATTTTGAATATTAGTTTGTGTTGCTTTTGTTGGTTGAAGCGGGTAACAAATTCGCAAGGATTTAGGTTTTGTTTATTACCAGTTTATTTGATTTGGGGAAAAAAACATGTAGATCCTTTAAAATTACCACCAATCCTTTAAATAAACTAATGATACTAATTCTGTAAGTAGTTTCCTTCTACTGCACGCATGAATTCTATGTATAGCTCAATACAAAGATGGGATTTTTGTAATTATACTGATAATGCAATCTTTATCATTAATATCTTGTACACCCTGTTTGGGATTTTCGGTGGGGTTATTGTGTTTGATTCTATTGCTGAGTTGCCTCATTTCTTTCTTAATTTCTGAATTTTTGTTAGCATGCTTTATATAATCATTTTCATGGAAAAGGGGCTCTACTGCGGTGGCTATAGACTTGGAGTAGCAAGTATTTTGATATAGTGTAGAAATTCTATAGTGGCTAATTTTTGTTCCTTTTAGTACTAGAGATAATTCTTTGCCTTCTCTTCAATTATTTTGTTAAGGGTAAATGGTCTTTGGCTGAAGAGATGCTGACATCAGAAATAGAAGAAACAATGCTGATGATGAAGGCAGTAGCATGAAGTTCATGGTTGGGCTCTAACCATAGCTAAACTAATTATTTAAAATTGTTGTTGTTGTTGTTGTAGTAACAATGAATGCTTGTTTGCAGAGAAGTTGTGTCTGAATTGAAAGCTGCTGGTACTTCTTGGATTCAGATTAATGAGCCCACTCTCATCAAGGATCTTAACTCACACGAATTGTAAGCCTTCACTCTTGCATATTCTAAACTTGAGTCAACTCTATCTAGTATCAATGTATTAATTGAGACATACTTTGCCGATGTTACATCTGATGCATTCATGACCCTCACAGGATTGAAAGGAGTCACTGGATTTGGATTTGATTTGGTTCATCGAATAAAGACGCTTGATTTAATTAAAGGTGGATTCCCTAAAGGCAAATTTCTCTTTGCTGGAGTGGTTGATGGGAGGAATATATTGACCAATGATCTTTCTGGTTCACTTTGTATTCTTAATGAACTTGAGGGCATAGTTGGTAAAGGCTTTTTTTCCTCATCAGTCTTACGTCTGGTAAATAACCTTTTTTTGGGCACTGATTAATTAAAGCTCATGTGAAGATACGCTTGTGGTCTCTACCTCCTATTCACTACTGCACATTGTTGTTGATCTAGTTAATGAGACTATTTTGGATGCCGAAATTAAATCTTGTCTTGCGTTTGCAGTTCAACAAGTTATTGAAGTGAATGTCTTGGCCAAGGCACTAGCTGGGCCGAAGGATGGGGTATTTTTCTTTTCGTTCCAAATACAGTGACCTTATTGAATCTATGATAATAGAATGCTAAATTAAAAGGAATGGCATTCAAACTTTAGATTTGACAGTAATTCATGTAACTTACTCAACATGCCCAAGCATATTCATATTGCCTATAATTTTTGAGTAGTGAACAATAGTAATCATCTCATGTGTCATTTGGATGCAAAGTTGATCTTAATCTGTTGGCTGAACTTATTATATGAACATCTAACTTACTCAGCTAGATTGTGGTTTCTGTTTATAAAACATAAAAGTGCATTTAGGTGTAGCGTAGTTAATCACAAAGGGGTGAGTGTGAGGTGGGCCATTGGTTCGTTTGTTTTTAGTTCTATTTAGTACTATGGTTTGTTTCAAAGTTGGTCTGTTCTGGGCTTTTCATATACAATGATATGGACATTCATATGAAGTTACTTCGTATTATTTCCAAATATTCTTCTCTGCAAATGCTGCAGCTTCAAGAAAGCCCTCTCTGAGGGTGACCAATGGGGCTATTCAAAAGGCTGTATGTGCCCTTTGCTCAAATGTTTCAGTTTCAAAAAAGTTACTCATTGCAGCTGTAATGTAGATATTAGTTGATGCTTATTAAAACACTTGTTGTTTTTACATTTTCAAGCTGCTGCATTGAAGGATTCTGATCACCGTCGTGCTACAAATGTGACTGCAAGGTTTGATGCCCAGCAGAAGAAGCTCAATCTTTCAATCCTACCAACCACTACCATTGGGCCTTTTCCTGACACTGTGGAACTTAGAACAGTACACCGCAAGTACAAAGCTAAGGAATAGGTGGTTGTAACTATTATTATTGTTGTTGTTGTTATTATTATTATTATTATTATTATTATTATTATTATTATTATTATATCGTGTTGTTTTGTAATGATTCTTCTGTCATAGGATTTCTGAGGATCTCTATGTTGAATCCATTAAAGAGGAAATTAACAAAGTGAAATTCTTCTTGGTGTCCTTATATGTGTGTGAGTTAATCGTTTTCGTTACTATCTTTTTACTCTTGTTTACAATTCTTTAATTTAGAATAGCACTGTAGTTTTATTTCACAGTTTACAATTAACAACATATTCAACTTAGAACATCATACAATATGTGGACTTGATAGAAAACAACTTTGGACTTTGGATCTTGTATTTTTATAGCTATCTTGTCGACAAGTATATAGTTGTAATTTTTTTTCCTCCTACTTGACAAGTTATGATTTGCTCATGTTATTTATTATTCGTTTTAATGTATTTTTGGTAACTGATAATTATTGGTTTTTTCTTGCAGAATGGTGGACTGCTTGCAATTTATTTTGGCATGGAATGAAGATGGCATTAGGGGTTTTGTTTTAAGACATTTTAAATTTTATATTATAGTTTGTAACATATTTTGAACATAGTTGGTTATTTTGGCTTGTAACACTTCAGACTACTATTTTTCAATGTGAAAATATATTAATAATATTTTTGATGGTTTGTTTCTTTAAGTACTGGTAGTTTTTGAACTTTAATGGTATTTATGAAATTGTAATTAATAATTGTAAACGTTTGAGAAAGCTTGTCATATTTTTGTTATATATCGTAAGCCTTTTTGGTGTGTTAGGTCTGCTTGGCTTATGGTATGTCAGTTACTTTCCGTAAGACAAAAAAGATCATATTGTATAATTTTCGACAACACATAATTATAACACAATAAAAAGTGTCATGTAAAGAGTTCAATGGTAAGCTTAAAAAAAACTTACGGAAATGTTTTATAAGACAATAATAAGTGTTACTGTATGATCTACCATAACAGAAAATTATAACACACCAAAAAGTGTTACCGAAAGATGGGGAACTTTCCATAAGCCAAGCAGACCTAACACCCCGAAAAGTGTTACAGTATCCTACGGTAACACATTTTATGTCTTACTAAAGGCCTGATTTCTTGTAGTGGCACGCCATAATGCACGTCATATCCCCATATGACGTGCACCTCCAAAAGCTGTGAAACTCTACCCCAAACTTCCTAGGATCATGTAGAAGACAGGCAAACCAAAATCCCCTTGCACGTCATATCCCCATATGACATGCATTGTCATGTGCACCTCCCAAAAGTCCCCTCTTGGGCCCATCTCTTACCTCAAATTTGTGCATCAACATTCAAGGTGTTTTAGCTAAAGTGTGTGGGAAAGAAACTCCCTAAAATCCAACAATTTCCACTCACAAGGCATCTGTGATTAACTTCTTACATACTGCAAAACACGAGTCATTACACACCCGATGGAAGATTCAAGCGATAGGTACATGTCACCCCTTATGTCGGTGTATTTTCAATTTTAAGTGCACAGTGACGTGCTGACGTGTCTTTGACGCTTGAGCAACAAGGAAACTGAATCCGTCTCGCTTCAACTGTTGGGAACTGCAACTCTATGAAGCTGCGTTTAAACTGAGTCTATGACTCTCCGAGCTTCGAGGCTTGAAGCAGCAGTCTTCGAGGTAGCAGTTCTTCGAAGCTGTTAGCCTTGTGGTCGACTACAGATTCAGCGACAAAGGTGGATTTCTCTAGACTTTTTCAACACTTATCAACACGAAAGTGACGCACATGATATTTCACATAAAACTATACATGATGAACAGTGCTGTAGGCGGAGTTAAGATTACATGCCCAGAACTTGAATTCTTTCAACCGTAATACCTGGTTTACATGTATAATTACTTTAGCACGATCATTTACATTCCCATAAAGCTTAGAAACTACTAAGTGCATCATCACATTCTTCTTTATACAAGACATTGATCACAATGTTAACATAGCATCCAATAAACCATGGTTAGTCTAATGCAACAACTCAGTCATGAATTTAGTAGTCTCCTCACATATTTAGCGAAACTCACTCAGTGGAGGCCTCACCCTCTCACTCTCGTATCAGCGTGTGAGATTAATTCACGAACTAGGAATGCACTGTTTGGTATATTCATGGTCAACCGAATCTTACCACAAACCCTAATCCAACAATGATTTTCAGTTCAACATAGATAATGAGAGACGAGATGGTCCTATTGAGAATCAAAACACACACTCTATCAATGTCTAACTTTCAACACAGTACATGTAGAGAGTTTGGAGCCGGATCATTCATATTGTCTGTGTGAGTTGCCCCCTTTTCTTTGTAGATCACGCATTTTCAGTGCTAGTTTATGGGCCTTTTTATTTGGGCAGAGCTCAACACAATTTTCTTTTGGATATCAGATGATCACAATTTGGACTCCAATTATTACTATGAAAGAGATACAGCTGAAGGTAGTCATGAGGACTCCCCCTAAGATAGGCAATTGATTTTAATATTTTCTTTTTGCCTTTTTTACCTTGCCTTTTCCTATTGAAAGGTATCGGCTCTTTTTGAGTAATAGGCTTTTTATGATTCTCAAGTTCTACAGTCTCAATCATCCTTAGAGCATTAAATCATTGAGGATCCTTCGGTGCAAGCCAACAGTACCATGAGATACTACAGTTCTTGCTAGTTAATGAGTGCAATTTCACGCAAGTGATATTCAATCATAATGAAAAACAACAGATAATGGGAATATCATATAATTGAAGTATGATGGAAATTACACTCCCTTCACTCTAGACTTGAAGATTCATGACAAGTTGTTCAAAAGACTTATACCAGGTTCAGAGGTAGCATGTTTCATCCATTTGATTTCTCAATGCCCCACAGAAGAAATGTATGAATCACACTTAGGCATTGCTAATATTCATGGAGAGATAAATAATCATTAACAGTGTCACACCTATGTTCATACTCAGGTATTGAAGTTGATATGAAACACAAGACATGCAATAAGCATTATGAATTTAAGTCTAGCATGCCAAGTTTTGTCAGAAGTTCATTGAACTTGGTTTCGTGCAGAGGTTTGGTGAATATGTCGGCAAGCTGGTCATCAGTGGATATATACTCAAGAGAAATGTCCTTCTTCAGCACATGGTCATGTATGAAGTGATGTCTGACCTCGATGTGCTTGGTTTTGGGATGCATGATAGGATTATTGGAAATTGCAATGGCGCTTGTGTTGTCATAGTATAGTGGCACCGCCTTCAGGTTAAATCCATAGCCTGAAAGTTGACTGGCCATCCAAAGCAATTGAGCACAACAACTTCCTGCAGTAATATATTCCGCTTCAGCTGTTAAGGTTGAAACTGAATTCTGTTTCTTGCTGAACCAGGATACAATTCTATTGCCAAGCAATTGGCATGTTCCACTTGTGCTCTTCCTTTCAATCCTGCAACCAGCAAAGTCTGCATCTGAAAAGCCTCTTAGGTAGAATTCAGACTCCTTTGGGTACTAAAGTCCCAAATTTTCAATTCCCTTGAGATACCGCATAATCCTTTTGACATGAGACATATGAGACTCCTTGGGATTTGCTTGGTATTTGCACAGATGCATGTTGCGAACATTATATCAGGTCTACTTACTATGAGATACAGCAAAGACCCAATCATGCTTCTGTATTCAGTGATATCCACTTCTTTGCCTTCTTCATCCATATCCAATTTGGCGCTTGTAGGAATGGGCGTTTTCATGTGAGTCACATCAGTCATCTTGAATTTCTTCAGAATCTCCTTAGTGTATTTAGTTTGACTAATAAAGATCCTATCCTTCAACTGCTTGAGCTCCAACCCAAGAAAGAATGAAAGTTCTCCCATCATACTCATTTCATACTCACTTTTCATCAACTGGGAGAATTCTTCACATTGCTTTTTATCCCTTGATCCGAATATAATGTCATCAACATAAATCTAAACAATCAAGGGTGATCCTTTTCCTTCCTTGAGAAATAGAGTGGGGTCAATTTTGCCTTTTCTAAACTTGTTTTTGATCAGAAATTCTGACATTGTTTCATACCAAGCTCTGGGAGCTTGTTTTAGTCCATATAGAGCCTTCTTCAGTTTGTACACTTTGTGTTCTTGGTTTGGCTCTAGAAATCCAGGGGGTTATTTAACATAGACTTCTTCTTGGAGGTCTCCATTAAGGAATGCACTCTTGACATCCATTTGATAAACTTTGAAGTCCTTGAATGCTGCATATGCCAAAAACATGCGGATGGCCTCTAATCTAACAACTGGTGCAAAGGTTTCATCATATTCAATTCCTTCTTCTTGTTCGTACCCTTTTGCCACCAGTCTGGCCTTGTTTCTGATTACAACCCCATCAGCATCAAGTTTATTTCTAAAGATCCATTTCACGCCAATGACTTGTTATGATCTAGGCTTGTTAACCAACTCCCATACTTTCTGTTTCTTGAACTGATTGAGCTCTTCTTGCATTGTGTCAATCCAATAGTGCTCCTGAATTGCATCATCAATTGCTTTTGGCTCCACTTGTGATAAGAAACACATGTATAGATTCTCATGAAGTGTGGCAGCAGATAACGTGCATTTTATGCCGTTATTCTAGTGTTTATTTAGGATGTTTAAGAGCATGATTAGAGCCTTATTGCTTCATATATCATATATATTTTCTCTAACCCCTAGGAAGATGCTATTTGCAAATACATGCGTTTTTAAGCTGTTTTGGCAGATTTTGGAGCTCAATTTTGATATAGTAGATGACCTCAAACAATTGGCGTGCAAGAACAAAAGTTGCTTAGACTGATGTCCTCTACCTACCACAGAAATTTCAGAGCATTTGGAGCTGCACGTGAATTCACCCATTTAACGTGCAAGCCTATTTTCGCTTCTCAGCCCTCTACAGGATGCAAGGAAGCTTGGGGAGAAGTTTGAGCTGATTTGGAGCTGTACATGAATTCACCATATCACGTGCAAATTGACGTGCAGAGATATTTTTGGACCGATCCTATCATTTTTCTATGCTGATCATTTGTTCCTGAAGGCCCATGTCCAAATTGTGGATGGAAGATAGAGATTTTAAAGTGTGGAGTGTCACTTATCAAAACTACGTCGTTTTGATAGATGGGCTAGGGTACACACCTCAAGGCCCATCCAACCTCTATAAATAGAGGCTCCACGCCCTATGCTATGTAACCTAGACCCCCCTACACGTTTTTAGAGGGAGAGAGAGGCTTCACGACTTAGAGGCTGCTCCTTGACCTAGGAGAGCAGCCGTCGCAGTCAACCGTCGCGGATTTTGGAGCCTGGATTTGAAGTCTTGTTGCGCGCGTGGATTAGAAGAAGATGTTTAGCTTTACTGCTATGGTTTTGCTTGTAATCATGCGTGAGTAGTTCTTATAATCTAGGGGAGCAATGTAGCCCCCTTGTTGCTGTCTTTGTGTTTATGAATATTGGGTTTGGATGATTAAGTTTTGCATGTTTTATGAATCTGTTCTTAATTTCTATCTTTGGATGTACACCTTGGTATTCTTATCCCTAGTCTGGGGCGGATTGAGATTCATAACTTATTTGTAATTGGTGTGATCATTATCCTTTGGCAAGTATGATTTATTGGCTTTGCATGTTTGTGTGTTTAGATGACCATTCTGGCATACAATTCTTAAAAGGACCTCAATGACCATTTGTTATCATTGGCTTATGTTTAGCATGTTTTCAATCAGACAACCCTAATACCATGAACCAGTAGAGATAACATAGGGAGGTGAAATTGTGACCCTAGATGCCTTAATCCTTGATTCTAAATCCAACGTTTTTTAGTTATTTCAATTGCAATTGCTTTTTCGTAAAGTAATTTTAAAACACAATTTTGTTTGCCGAGACATTGTTTTAAGCAAGATTAATTTGGTGATTTGAGTTAAAGCTAGATAACTTGGTAATCTCTGTGGGATCGACCCCTTTCTTGTCGCTATTCTATTTAGCATTAGTTAAGGGAATTAATATTTTGAGAAGGGATTTAAACGACAGTAGCTTAACCCTCACTTGGGTTTCGCTCACGAAATACCCGTTTGTCAAATTGGTGTCGTTGCCGGGGATTCAACGATTAACTAATTTTTAAAATCAACATTGAGTGAAATTATTTGAATTCTGATCTTGGTGTTTTATTTTGTCTTTTATTTTCTGTTATTTTGTGTTCTTTATTTGTTTATTTTGCATTGTTTGGAGCTGCTGGGTGTGTTCTTGTTGTTTTACAGGAACATACACCAAGTGTTTGAGGAATTCCTAGTTGTGCATTCCAAGACAGGAGTTTATACCATTTAATCGGGAACCTGAAAGACTGTTCAGAGCTCGTCAGAAAGCGACTAGGGAAGCAGCACGTGAGGCTGAAGAAGCATTGCAAGGCTTAGAGCATTCAGTAGGTAAATTGATGGCAGATTTAAGGCCTGATGGTGGTGCACCGCAAGGAGGGGCCAATTACAATGGCCAATATCCAGAAGAAGAGGGTAATAGGTTTATGCCCAGAACCTTCTTAGATTATGCGAGGCCAATGATGTCAAACCATTATTCTGGGATTCGGCAGACTAGAGTCCAAGCAAATAGCTTCAAGCTGAAGCCGGCGTTGATCAACATGGTGAGCAACAACGCATTTGGAGGAACAGCCGTGGATGATCCACACCAGCATTTGATGAGGTTCTACCAGATGTGCGACACCATAAAGATTAACAATGTATCGGAGGAGGCAATAAAGCTAAGGCTTTTCCCTTTCTCTTTAAGGGATAGAGCTCTTGGCTGGTTCAACATTCACAAGCAGGTTCAATCAACACTTGGGAGGAGATGCAGACCAAGTTCATATCAAAGTACTTCCCTCCTTCCAAGGTGATCCAGCTTAGAGGGGAGATTAGCAGATTCAGGCAAGATGAGATGGAGACTTTTCATGAAGCTTGGGAGCGTTTTAAAGACTTAGTGAGAAGATGCCCTGATCATGGAAGACCCCAGTGGATTCAAATTGAATCTTTCTACACAGGTCTTCGGTCCCACTCACAAGACAAGGTGAATGCAGTCGCTGGAGGATGCTTGATGAATCTAGAGCCTGACGCAAAGAGCAGAGCTCTTGGAGAGGCTGTCATTAGCTGATTGGTAGTGGTCTAATTTGCGTACTTCAAAGCCAAGGGAGAAGATAGCTTCAGTTGATAATTCTTCCAATGATATGCAAGCACGATTCAAGCTTTAGTGAAAGGCATGGAAGTATTGACTCTTAAAGTTGAAGGATCACAACAAGCTTTACCGATGGTTGAGCAGGGCTGGAGTGGAGCTGAAGAAGCAAATTATGTTGGAGGAAAGGGCTTGTATCGAAGCGGCAATTTTATCCTCAACAACAACAACAAGGGTACAACCGGAACCAAGCAGCCAGTCTCAACCATTTCGGAAAAACCAGGAACCGAGGGGGAGATACCTCATTTCAGGACAAATATGTGCCCCCAGGGATGAAGCAGAATCCGTATGCTATGGATAATTATTTACACCCACCTCCCAGGATTCGAGAGAGTTGACCTCGGCCTCAACGGCAAAGAGGAAGGGTATATCGAATGTGGATGAGCCAACCAAAAGAGAGGATAATTTGGAGGAAAGGGTAGTCACCATGGAATCTTCAATGAAGAATATAGAAAAGTTGCTTGTGAGTTTGGCCCAGAATGTAAATCAAGGAGTCTCAGCTAAATCTTTTCCAAGTGATACCGAGGTGAACCCCAAGGAGAGCCGCAAGGCTATTACTCTAAGAAGCGGGAAGGCACGAAAGAAGTCGAAGAGCCTAAGAAGAAGGCAATTCCGGAAGAACGGAGCAGACCCTTGGAAGTGATGACCAAGGAAAATCAGATAAAGCTGAACAAAGAGTGCAAGAAAAGAAGGACTAGCGAGATGAGTCAAGACAGAATAGCTGAAGAACAGAGGCAAGAGCTCAGGCCTACTATGCCATTTCCTCGAGGCCGAGGAACCGGGAGGGTTGAAGAAGAGCATGAGCGCTTTTCGAGTTTGTTCAAGAGGCTTGAAATTAACATTCCATTTGTGGAAATCTTGGAGCAGATGCCTAGGTACGAAAGTACATCAAAGATTTTGTGAAGAAGAAGAGGAAATATGGGGATCATGAGACGGTGGCGATCACTAACGAGGTGAGCAGTGTTGTTCAACGAGTTTGCCCATCAAGCATAAAGATCCGGGCGTTTTAATCTCCCTTGTGTGATTAGCAATGCACCGCGACGAACGGCCCTATGTGATTTAGGGGCCAGCATCAATTTGATCTCCTTTGCTTTGTACACGCAGCTTGGGCTTAAGGGCATGAAGCCCACTTCCATATCATTGCAGTTTGCTGACCGGTCTACTGGAAGGCCTGAAGATAATTGAAGACGTGTTAGTCAAAGTGGGCTCCTTCATATTTCCAGTGGACTTTGTAATTTTGGAGATGGAAGAAGATAGAGGAGTTCAGCTACTCCTTGGAAGACCGTTTCTCAGAACGGGTTGTGTATTGATTGATATTGCTCAAGGGCAGCTAACTCTGAGAATTAATGAGGAGACCTTAGTCTTCCACATGGGGAAGGCTTTGCAAGGTCAAGAGGAGGAGGACTGCCTTTGGGTTGAAGACCTTGAGGAATTGGTGGAAGACTACTTGCGGAAGAAATTACCACCACCAATAATGGAGCCCTTCAGCTTATAGAAACTCAACAAGATGAAGAGATGTACTTGACAGCTGAGGAAGATGAGCAAACTACAAACTCTCTGGAGCAATCTGAGGAGGAGAAAGAAGATGACGTGCCTCCAGCTCCAGAACTGAAAGAGCTGCCTGGACACCTTAGGTACGAATTTCTAGACTCTACAAATTAATTCCCTGTCATTGTTACTTCTAATTTGAATGATGTGGAGTGCACTCAATTGCTAGGAATCCTTAGGAAACACAAAAAGGCCCTAGGATGGAACATTGAAGACATTAGGGGTATTAGTCCAGGGATTTGCATGCATAAAATTTTGATGAATGATGATTTTAAACCCTTCTCGAAAGACAAAGAAGATTAAACCCTGCCATGAAAGAAGTTGTTAGAAAAGAAATTTTAAAATAGAAAAATGCGGGTATAATTTATGCTATCTCCGATAGTGAGTAGGTGAGTCCATTGCATGTTGTGCCTAAGAAAGGGGGCATGACCGTGATTAAAAATGAGAAAAATGAATTGATCCCATCTCGCATTGTGACGGGGTGGAGAGTGTGTGTTGACTATAGAAAGCTGAACAAGGCTACTAGGAAGGATCATTTTCCTCTTCCTTTCATTGACCAAATGTTGGATAGGTTAGCTGGCTATAGTCACTACTGCTTTTTAAATGGCTATTCCGGGTATAATCAGATCAATGTTAAGCCCGAGGACCAAGAAAAGACCACCTTCACGTGCCCTTTTGGCACTTTTGCATTTAGGAGAATGCCATTTGGGCTTTGTAATGCCCCTACCACCTTTCAAAGGTGTATGATGGCCATTTTTCAGGGTTTGGTTGAGGAGATCATGGAGGCCTTCATGGATGACTTTTTGGAGTTTGGTTCCTCCTACCAACAGTGCTTGAAAAATCTAGATGTGGTCTTAGAGAGATGTGAGGAGAAGGAACTAGTCCTAAATTGGGAGAAATGCCATTTCCTGGTAACTGAGGGGATAGTTCTAGGGCACAAGGTGTCTGCACATGGTTTGGAGGTAGACAAGGCAAAAATCTCCACTATTGAGACTCCGCCACCTCCAACCAATGAAAAAGGAGTGAGAAGTTTCCTTGGCCATGCTGGCTTTTATAGGAGATTCATTAAGGACTTCTCAAAAATTGCAAAACCCATGAGTAGGTTGTTAGAAAAAGACACAAGCTTTGAGTTTAATGCAGATTGCTTAGAAGCTTTCAACATCCTCAAGGGTAAGTTAGTCATCGCACTGTTATAGTCACACCCGACTGGGCTCACCTTTTGAGCTAATGTGTGATGCAAGTGATTATCTTGTGGGGGTAGTCTTAGGGCAAAGGCGAGAAAAGGTGTTTAGGGTCATTTACTATGCTAGTAAGACCTTAGATGATGCTCAACAGAACTATACCACCACTGAGAAAGAGTTGCTAGCTGTGGTTTATGGTTGCAACAAGTTTAGACCCTACCTTTTTGGGTCTAAAGTCATTGTTTATACTGATCATGCTGCATTGAAATATTTGTTTGCTAAAAAAGAAGCTAAGCCACGCTTGATTAGGTGGGTTCTCCTCTTACAGGAATTTGACCTTGAAATTAGAGACACAAAGGGAGCCCTAAATTTCGTGGCTGATCACCTCTCCCGTGTGGAGAATGCACCTAAGTCTCTACCCATTGTAGATGACTTTCCTAATGAGAAGTTGTTTGAGGTGCATCATCTTCCTTGGTTGCTCGACATAGCAAATTATTTAGCCATTGGGTTCATACCCAAGCAGTTAGACTACCACCAGAGAAAGAAATTGTTAGTGGATGCTAAGAAATTCATTTGGGAAGACCCAGTTCTTTATAGGAGGTGTTCTGACCAAATCATTAGAAAGTGTGTCCTTGAGGAGGAGGTAGATGACATAATACATCATTGTCATGCATCACATTATGGGGGCCACTTTGGGGTGCAAAGAATCGTGGCTAAAATCATGCGGTGTGGCTTTTATTGGCCTCACATGGTGAATGACACCTATGTCCACATCAAAAAGTGTGATAGATGTCAAAGGGTAGGTGGTCTGTCTAGGAAAAATGAGATGCCTTTAACTGGAATCCTTCCAGTTGAAATTTTTGACATTTGGGGCATTGACTTCATGGGGCCATTCCCCAATTCTGATGGGTATTCATACATTTTGCTTGCTATGGATTATGTGTCTAAGTGGGTAGAAGCTATTCCTACTAGAGTGAATGGTGCTAGGGTTGTGACTCACTTCCTTACTAGGAACATCTTTAGCCGTTTTGGGACACCAAGGGCTATAATCGGTGATGAGGGTAGTCATTTCTGCAACAAATTGTTTGACAAATTATTGAACAAGTATGGTGTCACTCATAGGAAGTCTTTAGCCTACCACCCGCAAGCTAATGGACAAGCAGAAGTGTCCAACAGAGAGATTAAGGTCATTTTAGAGAAAGCTGTTGGAGCCAATAGGAAAGATTGGTCTCAAAGGATTGATGAAGCCTTATGGGCGTATAGGACAGCTTACAAAACTCCCATTGGGATGTCACCTTACCGTATTCTATATGGTAAGGCATGTCACTTGCCTGTGGAACTAGAACACAAGGCTCATTGGGCCTTGAAGAAGTTAAATTTTAACCCACAAGAGACCAAGGAGCTTAGGATGACTCAATTAATTGAGTTAGATGAGCTTAGGCTGGATGCCTATGATAGTGCTAAATTTTACAAAGAAAAAACTAAGAAATGGCATGATAGGCAACTCAACAATGAACCTTTAACCTTAGGGCAGAAAGTTCTTCTATTTAACACAAGGTTGAGGTTATTTCCTGGAAAATTAAGGTCCAAGTGGATGGGACCTTTTGTGATAGTTGATAAGAAGCCATATGGGAGCTTTGAGCTCCAAGATGTAGATGGCAAGAAATTTTGGGTGAATGGCAACAGACTGAAACCATACTTTGATTCAACTCAGAGGGAGATAGTTGATTCTCTCTCTTTCACCATTGCATGATCATACCTGAAAGTCTAGCTATAGACTTTAAATAAAGCACTGGTTGGGAGGCAACCCAATGTTTATTGCTATGTTTTATTTTATGTTATTTTCTTTTATTTATTTTATTCAATAAATTTGTTTGCAAGCTAACCATTATGCAGGAGACTTTGTTCCTTTCTTAACTAACCATTTGCAGGATGAGCAAATTATTGGGTCCTGAACTTGTGGAATTATTTTTAAAGTCAAAGTCAAGGAGCAAGTGAAGCCCAAAAGTGCTTGAAGATGGGCTCAAACAATTCACGTGCAAGACTTAAAGATGGTCCATAATGCACAAGCAACTAAGTGGAGAAATTTGGGCCAGTTTGGGCCTGAACGTGAATTTGCACGTGAATTGCCCAATTCACGTGCACCTCCTTTTGAGCTGTAACTTTCTGGAATGTTAGATGAAGACCATGTGAATCACGTTTACTCTTGCACGCGAATTGCTAGCTGTCATATGGAGGCTCAAAAATGCAAACTACCGATTTTAGCCCTCCTAGAAGCTTCAAACAATTCACGTGCGAAGGGACTATTGCTTGCCAGTGAAGGGGGACCCACCACCAAAGTTTGGGACGATTCGACTTGCACGCCAATTCAACCAATTCACGTGCAAGGGCTATTTTGGTCGAACACACTCGAAAATTTAGGGGCACGTGTATCATGCCAATTGGAGCATCTTTCCTTCGTACGCTATATAAAGAGAGGCCATCTTCAAAGGCTTCCACACCAAAATCACTCCAGATCTGAGTATTAGAGAAACTCTGCTCTTTTGCTCTCTTGCTCTTTAGTTTTCTGCTCTTTGCTCTTTATTCTCATTCCAAAGATGGTGCGCACAAGGAGGACTGGCCAGGAGGAGGTGCACTCACCTAGTGCTGATAGCCAACCTGAGGAGGAGATACTCTTGGGGCATGCTCTTGATATGCAGGCTGTGGAGGCTTCAGAGCTGGGTTAGGTGAGAGAGGTGGCTCTTAAAATTCAAAATCTAGGATTACAATGGTTAGTATCTGCCCAACCAGCTATTTCCTACTCTACCCTACAAGAATTTTATGCATCTGTCTCTCTGAGTGAGGATGAACTGATAGGGGTTGTGCAAGGGGTTTATGTCAGAATTATCCCTGAAATTATTAGACATTGCTTTAACCTCCCTGCACCCAGTGATAGCTTTCCTCAACTAAGCTTAGGAGAATTTGGTACTGCATGCAACTATGCTAAAAAATTTCAAAGTCGAAGGCAGTATACCAAGAATGGTTTTGTTGGAAGAATTAGATGCCTAGCCTACCTGGTAGGGAAATGCTTATTGATTCAGACCAGTGGGATAGATAGTGTGCTTAAGCCACACCTGGAGTTCATGTTTAGCATTGATCATATGCTAAATGTGGAATTGGCTACTACCATTTTTAAATGGTGGAAGAAAAACTCATCAAAGCAGATAAATGGCAGACTTTTGTGTTTGATATTTCAAAGCGTGCCTGCTTTGCATTTTTCCTCCATGGATAGTATCACTTTTCTTTCTCACTGGGTGTTAAGAGTATTGCATGCTGAAGGGGGTTTGGGGATTAGTACCAAAGGTCATTGGGCAACCAATGTTCCTCCTCCATCACAGCCCGCTAGGCACAGTGTTCATATGGAGCGATCCACTTACTTTGCAAGGGAGACCTCTCCTCATTTGGATCAAAGGAAGCAGACTCTATACAGACTCACTGCCATGTACATGCAATTCAATGTACACAAAGAAGATATTTTCAATTTCTTTCAAGGCATTCGTGGGCAGGTGGTGAGCGAAGTGGAGGTCATCAATTGGGCAGTCACTAATGGGCACATCACTAGTGCCCAATTTGAAGAATTAATGGCCCTCATCTCTGGAGACCAACAAGCTACTTCACGACCTAGAACTAGAGCATGGGAGGCCCCAGACGTAGCTGCTCATGCATCTCCTAGAGCATGGGAAGCCCCAGAAGCTCCAGCTACTGCATCTACCGAAGCTTGGAGGCAAGAAACATAGCAGCTTAGGGAGGCAAATGCCAGAACCCAACGCGAGGTGGAAGCCCTGAGGAAGGACAACAACGAAGTCAAAGGCCTCCTAGGCAAAATCTGGAAGGCCTTGAGCAAGAGGAAAGCATCAAAACGTTCTCCTATAGTGGAGATATCTGATGAAGAACCCTCTCCATCCCCTGAAGTTTCTTATCCAGCCCAGGCAGATCCACCTCAACCAGAATCTTCACCTGGGCCATCCTACTATCACCCAGAGGAGGCAGAGCCAGCAACAGGGTATTCACCCTTCCAGCCTTTTACTGATCCTGCATATTCTCAGGCTCTTGTGCCTGTTATACTTCCTGTCTCTTGGAGTACATACATGCCTGCTGAACCTGAAGACCTTCTTGGCCCTCCTATCCATTTAATCATTAATCCAGCTTTATTATCCGACGAGAGCCAAGCAGCATTTGAAGAGTTCATCAATTCCACGGTTCAGAGGGCTCGCTTTATACGGGATAATGATATCTTCACCCCTTTTGGCCTAAAGAGGATCTCAGAGAATGAATATCTCTACTCTGAAGAGATAGACCTCTTCTGCAAGACCATGCGCTATGTAGTGGAGGCTGAGCCTCATAACTACCCCTTAGCTCAGTTCACTTCCATCATGCTGTGCGAGATATTCAATCAACCCTTGTCCGACGAGGTGTGGCGCCAACGCATCAATGGTGAGAATGAAGGGCACCGCCCTTGGCATGGTATGCATGAGGTGCTAATTCCGGTGCACATTGACCGCCACTATGTATTGGTCCGTTTGAATCTAGATATAGGACATGCCGTGCTATATGATCCAAGCCAAGGCGAAGGGTTTGCCAGACGGAAAAGACAGTTAGTGCATGGGTTCATCAAACGAATCAAAGTGGCAATGATCAAAGAAGGCTTGTTGGCGGACAAGCTCCCTCTTATTCACTACAACGAAATGCAAATTCCCCAACAGCCTGACCAATTCAGCTATGGGATCTTTGCTTGCTACTACATGATGGCTATTCTGCAAGGGAAGGAAACTTGGAAAGTGCGCGGCGAGACGTCGGTTGACTTTGTGGCTCAGGTGCGACGAATGGTGGCCAATGTCATCTACTATTACAGTGTGCCAAACCAGGGGTAAGTGTTTTTCCTACTCCCTATTTTATGCCATGAGGACATAGCATATTTTAAGTGTGGTGTATGGGGAGTGACTTGAGCCACTTGCTTGTCTTTTATGTTGTGATTGCATGTTTTATTTATAATTTTATCTTAGATAGTTTGTTAGTCATTTATTTTAACAAAAAAAAAACTGTTTTTAGTTGCATGATTGTTTGAGTTGTTTGCTTGAATGATTTGCTTGTGGAGGCATGGATATTAAGTATGCAATTTTGGCTTAAAATTTAATTTTTTTTATGCCACATTAGTATCATGTTGTGATAAGGGTTTTTAAGTAGTTAAAATATGCTCTAATTTAGTTTGATCATGTCTTTATCTTTTGAATGATATCACCATGTTTTTGGAGCTGAGTTTTGAATATTAGTTAAACATGAAATGCTATGATAGACCTAAGTAACTCTTAAAGTTGAGTGAAAAAGAAATGAAAAATGAGAACAGCTTCTTTTAGCCTTTGAGTGCCATTTTAGGGTGTGGGTAATAATTGCTACTCTTCTTGCATTCAACATTGGTTATTTAATGGTAGGAGTCAAGTAAGCATGTGATTACTTATTAGTGCTCAGTGTTTGGTGTGTAGTTAGGATGCAAGACCTTTAAGTCACTTTGACTTCCTATGTATCCTAATTTTTGTTTGTTGTGTTGTAAATATAAAAATCTGTGATATAGAATGTGAAAAAGCCATCACTTAATTGGGAAATGAGATGTGAGACATCAATGAATTTCTGTCTCTCCTTATGTAGCAAAATGGCAAGGGGTATGCATTAGAAAAATCAGTCTTATTTATGTGTTATGTGAGTAAAAAAAAAGAGTGAATAATCCATCAAGGGAGAGCATAAAATGCAACCTTGTAAGGTTATTACTAAAAAAACAAAAAAAAAAAAGAAAAGAAAAGAAAAGAAAAGAAAAGAGGGATTCAAAATAAAAGCCATATTGGCTTAATGTTCATATGAGTAATTAGTTAGTTTGGTAGCCACATTGGCTGAGTTTTGTTTATTTGAGAGTGTTGAGCTCAATTCTTTGGCTCATGTTTTGTTTATTCAGTTAGTAGACTAGAGTGTGAGTTCAAATAAAGTAGAATAGAGGGTGTGTTTTCTTTGATGAGCACAATAGGGAACTCTCATGATTGCTTGGCAAGTACTTAATCAATAGCTGATGGCGAGTGTAGAGATAGAGTTTTCCATCCATTGTTCATTGATAGGTATTGGGCTTGAGAATTATTATATTTGAGTGACGCTGCTTATCCTTGGTAAGAACTTAAAGGGAAACTAGGTGCTATTTTATCATGGATTGCTTGCTCATATCTGAAATTTAAGTGGTGATATTGCATGGTTGTTCGACTAGGGATATGGACATGATTGAGCTAAGCTATGACTCATTTTGATGCTTAAATTCCCATTTTATCATGATAGAGTTGCATGCTTAGGAAACCATGATTCTCCTTGATTGTTATTTTATTTTTCTTCCGTTTCACTGCGTGTTTATTTTATTTTTGCATGCTTGTATGTTTTTGCTTGACGACAAGCAGTGGTTCAAGTGTGGTGTATTTGATAATGTGCATTTTATGCCATTATTCTAGTGTTTATTTAGGATGTTTAAGAGCATGATTAGAGCCTTATTGCTTCATATATCATATATATTTGCTCAAACCCCTAGGAAGATGCTATTTGCAAATACATGCGTTTTTAAGCTATTTTGGCAGATTTTGGAGCTCACTTTTGATATAGTAGATGGCCTCAAACAATTGGCGTGCAAGAACAAAAGTTTCTTAGAATGATATCCTCTACCTACCACAGAAATTTTAGAGCATTTGGAGCTACACGTGAATTCACTCATTTCACGTGCAAGCATATTTTTGCTTCTCAGGCCTCTACAGGATGCAAGGAAGCTTAGGGAGAAGTTTGAGCTGATTTGGAGCTGTACGTGAATTCACCATATCACGTGCAAATTGACGTGCAGAGATATTTTTGGACCGATCCCATCGTTTTTCCATGCTGATCATTTGTTCCTGAAGGCCTATGTCCAAATTGTGGATGGAAGATAGAGATTTTAAAGTGTGGAGTGTCACTTATCAAAACTACGTCGTTTTGATAGATGGGCTAGGGTACACACCTCAAGGCCCATCCAACCTCTATATATAGAGGCTCCACGCCCTATGCTATGTAACCTAGACCCCCCTACACGTTTTTAGAGGGAGAGAGAGGCTTCACGACTTGGAGGCTGCTCCTTGACCTAGGAGAGTAGCCGTCGTAGTCAACCGTCGCGGATTTTGGAGCCTGGATTTGAAGCCTTGTTGCGCGCGTGGATTAGAAGAAGATGTTTAGCTTTACTGCTATGATTTTGCTTGTAATCATGCGTGAGTAGTTCTTATAATCTAGGGGAGCAATGTAGCCCCCTTGTTGCTTTGCTGTGTTTATGAATATTGGGTTTGGATGATTGAGTTTTGCATGTTTTATGAATCTGTTCTTAATTTCTATCTTTGGATGTACACCTTGGTATTCTTAGCCCTAGTCTGGGGCGGATTGAGATTCATAACTTATTTGTAATTGGTGTGATCATTATCATTTGGCAAGTATGATTTATTGGCTTTGCATGTTTGTGTGTTTAGATGACCATTCTGGCATACAATTCTTAAAAGGACCTCAATGACCATTTGTTGTTCTTGGCTTATGTTTAGCATGTTTTCAATCAGACAACCCTAATACCATGAACCAGTAGAGATAACATAGGGAGGTGAAATTGTGACCCTAGATGCCTTAATCCTTGATTCTAAATCCAACGTTTTTTAGTTATTTCAATTGCAATTCTGTTTTCAGTAAAGTAATTTTAAAACACAATTTTGTTTGCCGAGACATTGTTTTAAGCAAGATTAATTTGGTGATTTGAGTTAAAGCTAGATAACTTGGTAATCTCTGTGGGATCGACCCCTTTCTTGTCGCTATTCTATTTAGCATTAGTTAAGGGAATTAATATTTTGAGAAGGGATTTAAACGACAGTAGCTTAACCCTCACTTGGGTTTCGCTCACGAAATACCCGTTCGTCAGCAGCCCTTGTTTTGACTCGAGCATCAGGATCTCTTATTATTAGTTCAGGTGGGTGATCTTTTAACCTTCTCCTCGCCTTTGGAAGGTCTTCTCTTTCTTCATGTTGAATGCCCAACTTTTCTATGTCAGGCTCTTGGGCTGGTGGAGATGCCAGCGACTGAACAGGTTGAATGTCAAGGTCATGATCTTCTGTTGATTTTTGATTTGATTTTGCAGCAACCGGTTCAGTTCTTTGGTCTTCAGGTTTAAGTCTATCTACCACTGGTTCAGCTCTTTGGTCTTCAGGTTTAGGTCTATCTACCACTGGTCCAGTTGTTGTAGGATTATCTGTGTCTTGGTCTTCTACTATGATGGTATCCTGCACTTTATTTACATTTTGATCTCCTTTCTGCGTACCATGGTTAGTCTCATCAAATGAAACATGAATGGACTCTTCAACAGTTTTAGTCCTTCTATTAAACACACGATAAGCTTTGCTAGTCATGGAGTATCCAACAAGATACCCATCATCTGACTTGGCATCAAACTTATTCAAGTAGTCCTTGCCATTGTCATGCCCCGAATTTCCAACCCGAGGAAACCGGTTCGTGACTCCCCCTTTACCCACGTGGTGGAGAAGAGGGTAGGATACAATACTCTCACACAGGACATCATACACTACACAGCTGATATATAGAAAGACAAAATCATATTTATTAAATTCAAATCAGGATAAATGTTTACAAATCCACATGCCTTTGTTACAATAAAATCCACTTTACAACTTAGTCTCCTTTATAACATCTCCCCCACTGGGGTTACAAGGCCTCACAAAAATAAAATACCACAAATAACATTTAACAAGCCACAAAACAGACTGTCTTCCACCTTGGTGTTCCCACCTAACGCCTGTAGGTTTCCTGAAAGAAAACACATTATAGTAGGAGGGGTGAGCAACCACAGCTCAGTATGGATCAAGTCTCCCTAACCCATCTTATGCACCTAACCACTACATGAGAACGTGTACTAGTGCAGTGTCGTGGTAGTAGTAAATACAAGTACAAGTAAAGCACACCACTCAAATGGGCGCAATCACAGCCCTAACCACACTGGCTCCACAGCCTCACAGGCTACCAATTTCATAGCCCTCCAGGCTAACAATTTAACCGCCTCTCGGGCTAATATTTAACTGCCTCTCAGGCAAATGTTTAACCGCCTCTCAGGTAAATAGTTTAACTGCCTCTCAGGTAAATAGTTTAACCGCCTCTCCGGCAAACAGTTTCCACAGCCTCACAGGCTAACATAAACAGTCCCGGGCTTCCACAGCCACCGGGTTCCATAAACCTGGCTCGGGCTTCCACAGCCACCGAATTCCGTAAAACAGTCCCGGGCTTCCACAGCCACCGGGTGTACAAGCAAACATGCAACACACATGGCCATACAGGCATAACATCAAACACTTAATATGCATAGTCACACCGGCATAACATCAAACACTTAGCATGCATACATTCACAGGCTCACAAACCCAGCCACACAGGTATTGTCACGCCCCGGATTTCCAACCCGAGGAAACCGGTTTGTGACTCCCATTTACCCACAAGGAGGATAAAGGGGTAGGGTACAATATTCCCACACAGGACACCATTTAATAAAATTAAGATACATGTAACATTCACAAACCAAACAAATCTTTATTACAACAAAATCCTTTATAATATCTCCCCATCAGGGTTACAAGGTCTCACAAAAATCACATACTACAATAACATTAAACAAGCCACAAAACAGAACCGTCTTCCACCTTGGTGTTTCCACCTAACGCCTGTAGATTCCTGAAAGAAAACACATCATAGTAGGAGGGGTGAGCAACCACAGCTCAGTAGGGATCATGTCTCCCCAACCCATCCCATGTTCCTAGCATCTACATGAGAACGTGCGCATGTGCAGTGTAGTGACAAGATAAAAGCAGGTTATATTCCACAGTTAGGTATCAATCCACAAGTCACAGAACAGGTACAACCATTTCCACAGCCACACAGGCTCACATATCCACAGCCTCTCAGGCGCCACACAGGCCAACGTATTTACAGTTCCAAACATTTCCACAGCCTCTCAGGCGCCACACAGGCCAACATTTCCATAGCCACACAGGCTAACATAAACAGTCCCGGGCTTCCACAGCCACCGGGTTCCAACAAACACACATCACACAATGCCACACAGGCATAACATCGAACACATGATTTGCATAGTCTCACAGGTATAACATCGAACACATAGCGTGCACACATTCACAGGCTCTCAAACTTAGTCACACAGACATAAAAACAAACGCTTAGCATGCACACATTCACAGGCTCTCAAACTTAGTCACACAGACATAAAAACAAACACTTAGCATGCATAATCCCCAGCCTCACAGGCATATATATGAATACTCGAGCAAAATACGCCATTGAAGGCCAACATCCATATAGGAGATCACACCTATATGAATTTACATATAAATATTATAGCAACAACAATAGAAACTCTACAAATCTTCTACACAGGGCCTAACCCCGGGACAGACCAGGAAAGACAAAACCCCTACCTCAAAGATCCTCCACGCTCTTGCCTCCACGCCTAACGTTGTCCAACCACGGGAATGACAATGGTAGCCACGAACTGGAGCTCTCTCTCTCAATCTCCCTCTCTCTCTGTCTCTGTGACGGTTGTGGTGGCTGACAACAAAAACCCTAAACCTAAAACAAAGAGAGCTCCTCCTTATATAGACCTCACTTATCAAAACGACGTAGTTTTGATAAATGAAATCTCACCATCAAAACGACGTAGTTTTGATAAATGAAATCCCACCATCAAAATGACGTAATTTTGATAAATAAAATCCCACCATCAAAATGACGTAGTTTTGATAAATGAAACACACCATCAAAACAACGTAGTTTTGATAAATGAAACACACCATCAAAACGACGTAGTTTTGATAAATAAAACATGAACTAACCACTCCGCTTCCACACAGGACAAAATACCCACAATCCAAACGTGGTCATTGTCACACGTAGCCTCTACACGCTCCCACTTGAGCTCATTACACTCTTTAACAACCAAGCCACGAAGACTCGTAGAAACACTCCTCCAAAGACTCAATGGAAACGCGGCCTCGAAGATTAAACCTTCGACCCTCAAACCTTTGAACTTCGACCATTGGTCTTCGACCCTACGACCCAAATCTTCGGGTCTTCCACCTTTCGACCCAAGCGTTCGCCCAGGGTATTGTTCATCTTCGTTCTAGCTTGTTCTACCCAAGACACGGGTCATTACATCCTCTCCCCCTTAAAACTTTTCATCCTCGAAAAGAAACTATATGCCACTTGGACCGCGAGGAATAACAAACACTCTATAACAGGACATACGTCCGCAAGCTCACAAAGCACCACCACAATCATAACCACATGTATCACAATGCATATACATAACCACAAGCATCACAATGCATATGCCACATACCCGTATATCACAAACACAAGTCTCAATCTCAAAAACATATCTCAAATATAAACACATGTCTAAAAGACAATACAAATACACCAAATCATAAACAACCAATACAACAAAACACATCACTATAGCCGCCTCCCACCCTTAAGATTGTTCGTCCTCGAACAACTCTGGGTGTTGCTCACGCATCATGGACTCATGTTCCCATGTCTCCTCCTCAATGCCACGGTGCTGCCACAGCACGCGAACCAAAGGGATAGCACGACCACGCAAAAGCTTCTCCCGCTGATCTAGGATACGGATAGGGGCCTTAACAACGGACATGTCATCCTCAATATTCAATGTCCCCCAATTGATCACATGAGTGAGGTCAGGATGATACTTCCTCAACTGGGACACATGGAACACATTGTGCACCCGAATTAATCGCGGTGGCAATGTTAACCGGTAGGCCACGGGCCCCACACGAGCCAACATTTCCATAGCCACACAGGCTAACATAAACAGTCCTGGGCTTCCACAGCCACCGAGTTCCAACAAACACAAAGCACACAACGCCACACATGCATAACATCAAACACATGATTTGCATAGTCTCACAGGTATAACATCGAACATATAGCGTGCACACATTCACAGGCTCTCAAACTTAGTCACACAGACATAAAAACAAACACTTAGCATGCACACATTCATAGGCTCTCAAACTTAGTCACATAGACATAAAAACAAACACTTAGCATGCATAATCCCCAGCCTCACGGGCATATATACGAATATCCAAGCAAAATACGCCATTGAAGGCCAACATCCATATAGGAGATCACACCTATATGAATTTACATATAAATATTATAGCAACAACAATAGAAACTCTACAAATCTTCTACACAGGGCCTAACCCCGGGACAGACCAGGAAAGACGGAACGCCTACCTCAAAGATCCTCCACGCTCTTGCCTCCACACCTAACGTCGTCCAACCACGGGAATGACAATGGTAGCCACGAACTGGAGCTCTCTCTCTCAATCTCCCTCTCTCTCTCTCTCTGCGACGGCTGTGGCGGCTGACAACAAAAACCTTAAACCTAAAACAAAGAGAGCTCCTCCTTATATAGACCTCACTTATCAAAACGACGTAGTTTTGATAAATGAAATCCCACCATCAAAACGACGTAGTTTTGATAAATGAAATCCCACCATCAAAATGACGTAGTTTTGATAAATGAAATCCCACCATCAAAACGACGTAGTTTTGATAAATAAAACACACCATCAAAATGACGTAGTTTTGATAAATGAAACACACCATCAAAACGACGTAGTTTTGATAAATAAAACATGAACTAACCACTCTGCTTCCACACAGGACAAAATACCCAAAATCCGAACGTGGTCATTGTCACACGCAGCCTCTACACGCTCCCACTTGAGCTCATTACACTCTCTAACAACGAAGCCACGAAGACTCGTAGAAACACTCCCTCGAAGACTCGCTGGAAATGCGGCCTCGAAGATCTGTCTCGAAGATTAAACCTTCGACCCTCAAACCTTCGAACTTCGACCCTCGGTCTTCGACCCTACGACTCAAATCTTTGGGTCTTCCACCTTTTGACCCAAGCGTTCGCCCAGGGTATTGTTCATCTTCGTTCCAGCTTGTTCTACCCAAGACACGGGTCATTACAGGTATAATCTCAAACACATAATAGGAATAGCAACACAGGCATAATCTCAAACACATAACATGCATAGTCACTCAGGCATATTATCAAATACGTAACATGTGTGGCCTCACAGGCATAATATAAAACACTTAACATGCATGTATATATACATCTAAGCAAAACACGCCATTAAAGGCCAACATTCATATTGGAGATCACACCTATATGAATTTACATATATATATGTATAACCAAACAGCCACATTGCCTATCACAAGGCCAAAGTGTCACGCCCCAATTTCCCTTTTACTTGGAAATGGGTAGTGACTGCCCATGCTCGCACCCGAAGGGTCAAGGGGTTGGTGCAAGCACCTGAAAAGGACTTATGAAACGGGTACTTTCCCAAACTTGTACAACCAGACTACATGCCACGGGGCATGCTCTTGGTCCCAAACCATGCACACAACCACAAATCAAACAATAACCATATCTCAATTTATTACATTTCAAAGGGGCTCAGAGTTCATTACAACTCAGTTGGGGAAAAACTCCCATCAAACCACAATATATTCTGTTTACAACCAATCCAAATCATAAAAACACAAATCCACAAATGCAATGAAATTAGTATAAAGTTTTCAACCTCAGTAGCCTACCGCCACAGCTCTTCCACCTACCGCCTGCTAGACCCTACAAAAGAACAGTTTATAGGAGGGGTGAGCAAACCATAGCTCACTAGGGTTCCAGTCTCCCCAGATTCGTCCCACTCTACGGTATGCATGACAAGTGTATACTTGTGCTCGTGTAGTGCCTAAAGCTAAAGCAGCAAACATCACCCAGTAACACGCCATTTACCTGTGCCCACACTAGAGGGCAGAGGACACCCTGCCACCACGGCAACATGACATACCACATCTAGGCGAATGTTGCATGGTCACCAATGCAATATTTTCCACTCAAGTCAGATATGGCCATCACTTCCTCGGACGCCATACCTACCCTGAGGAATGGGTGCAGACTTAGCCCACCGTCGTGAGTGCTACACCGAGGCTCAGGACCGCAATCTTGGCCAAATCTCAAAGGGGTCCAGTAGTTGTGCCTGGCCCATAAATTAGCTCAACCCACAAGTATTTGGGTACTCATTCTCAAACGCAAGTTCACAGCATCTCAGCAAGTACATTTCAAGTACATCTTAGTAAACACTGCTCAAACGCAAGTGGAACTCAGTAATGCAACTCAGGCATACCTCACAACTCAGTACAAAGTAACCCAGCAATTCATCTCATTTCAATACAAGGTAACTCAGTGAGCACAACTCAAACGTGTTAATGCAACTCAGCAAGCATAACTCAGACATATTAATGTAAATCAACAGTGCTATCAGCTCATGCAGTGCAACAACATTCTCACTCACATTCACAGTTGACAGTTTTCCCAGCATAGGTGTTTTTGAACTGTTTTGGCAAGTTTTTAGACAAATTCAACTCATGAACATTACCCAAATCACTCTATTTTCCACACAAGGGACTTTCGTCTAAATGGGGAAGCCAAAAGTGTCAAAATAAAGGATACACGTCATATGGGCCATATAACGTGCAGGGGTATTTTTGGCTCCCTACCTTCTACACATCTCAAGGAAGGCTGGGGTAAATTCTGAGGGTATTTGGACCTGCACGGCATATGGGGATATGGCGTGCAGCCATGTTTTTGCACAGTTTTCTTTGTTTTGTTATTCTAAAGACTTCTCTCTGAAGAACCCACCTCAAATTCTGGTTAGTTTGTGAGTTATTAGGTTTTAAACCTGGAATACAAGGCCTATTTGCAATTCCAGCCTCTACACTCATACCCAACTACCCATCCAGACAAACCCAGACCATCCAAATCAATTCTTCCTCAGATATCCATATTGAAAATCTCACAATATATATATACTCATCATCACATTCACAGAATTTGGGGTAAGAGAAGGGTCACAAAGGATCCACTAAATTTCCAGGACTCATCAATGACAGGTAAAATCCAGAATTTTGTGAGAGAGTTTCAAGGGTTGATAAAGAAATCCCTACCTCAAGAATTTGGGAATACAACAGATCGTTGTATCCTAGCTACCTCAATGCCTCCGGTCTCCCGTCATTAGCAGGAACCTTAGATCGTCGGCCTTGGATCGTCTCCCTCCCTCTCTCTAGCCGTCTCTCTCTCTCTCTCTCTCTCTGGCTGTGTCTCTCTCTCTCTTTCTCTCTGCGTGACGGCTACAAGGGTTACAAGGATCAAGAAATCTAATCCTTAGAGCTCCAGCTTTTTATATAGACCCCTCTTAACCAAAACGACGTAGTTTTGATTAATTGAAGCCCAGCAGTTTACAGCCCAAAGCCCATGGTTTTCTAACCCACCTCATCAAGCTCAACAACCCATTTTTATTAAGCCCAACTCATATTTAAAATAAAAACCCTCAAATAAATGTTAACTGCGATATTTAAATATATGAGAAATTCCCAAAATACCCCTCAGGGCCTCAAACTCAAAATTGAGCCCAAGTATAATCGAAATTCTCCATTCGACTAGCACCTCACTATTTTGATGTTCATTCTCTAAGACAAGGTCTCTTACTAACTCCAAGAACCCCTTAAACACGGGTCCTTACATCCTCTCCCCCTGAAAGACTTTTCGTCCTCGAAAAGAAAACTTGGAATGAGGAAATGACTACAACCAATGAACACAATATACAACAGCAAAAGAAATAATCAATAGTACCTGATTATGTTGATGTTTGATGTTTGCCTTCCCCCCCCCCCCCCCTTCAGGGTTGTTCGTCCTCGAATAGATCAGGGTAGTGAGCATGCATTTCAGCTTCACGTTCCCAAGTCTCTTCCTCCATACCTCGGTGTTCCCATAACACCCGAAGCAAAGGAATAATCTTTCCTCGTAGCTGCTTCTCGTGCCTGGGATATCCTCCTCAATATCCAGAGTACTCCAGTCCAACACATGTGTGGGATCTGGATGATATGCCCGCAACTGGGATACATGGAAGACATTATGAACTCTGCTCAAACTTGGAGGTAATGCCAACCTATATACAACAAGTCCGACCCTACTCAATATCTGAAATGGGCCTATGTATCTTGGAGACAACTTGGACTCGCTTCCAAATCAGTTATGTCCCCTCCGTGGGGAAACACAAAGGAACACGTGGTCTCTAACCAAAAACTCCAACGGTCGGCGTCGGTGATCTGCATAAGACTTTTGTCTGTTCTGAGCTATAAGAAGGCACTGCCTAATCAGCTGTACTTTTGCCGTAGCCTCCTGGACCAATTGAGGTCCCAACATAGCTGCCTCTCCAGCTTCTGCCCAACACAATGGAGACCGACAAGGTCTACCATACAAAGCCTCAAACGGGGCCGTCCCTATGGAAGCCTGGTAGCTGTTATTATAGGCAAACTCTACTAAAGGAAGGTGAGAAGCCCATGATCCTCCAAAATCAAGCACACAGGCTCTCAACAAATCTTCCAGTGTCTGAATAGTCCTCTCTGACTGATCATCAGTCTCAGGGTGATAAGCAGTACTCGAATTAAGTCGTGTCCCCAATGCCTCTTGCAAACCACTCCAAAATCGTGAGGTAAACCGTGTATCTCTGTCTGAAACAATAGACACGGGTATTCCATGCAATCGGATAATTTCATCGATATACAACTGGCTTAACGTCCCGATGGACTCTCGCTCCCGAATAGCCAAGAAATGGGCTGATTTGGTCAATCGGTCTACAATGACCCAAATCATGTCCTTCCTCCCCGAAGTAGTAGGAAGTCCTGTCACAAAGTCCATGGTAATATGTTCCCACTTCCACTTAGCCACAGGCAAAGGCTGCAATTGACTAGCAGGTCGTTGGTGCTTTGCCATCACTTGCTGACAAGTAAGGCACCTGGAAACAAACTCTGTTATACTTCTCTTCAGTCCTGGCCACCAGAACTGTGCTCTCACGGCGTGATATATCTTTGTCCCTCCTAGATGTACAGCCAAACGGGAATGATGAAACTCCCTTATCACATCCTCTCGAAGGGAGGGCGGTACTATCAGGCGCCCCTGAAATCTCAACTCATGTTCAGCTCCTTCTGTCCACTCTCCTGATATCTCACCGGCCTCTATCTAGGCCCGGATTACTTCACAGTCCAGGTCCCCCAACTGGCCATCACGGACACGTTGGTATAACTCTGGCATCGCGATGATAGGACATAGGACTACTTCCTCACTGCTAAGATCAGGCTATACCTGAAGCACTGCTAACTGTTCTATCATTTTCCACTCTCTAATGGAAACCTCAGCTTTTCCTTTCCTACTCAGTGCATCTGCAACTACATTCCCCTTCCCAGGCGTATAGGAGAGTGTAAAATCAAACACTTGCAGGTACTCTACCCATCTCCTCTGTCTCAAATTCTGGTCTTTCTGGGTGAAGATATACTGTAGGCTTTTGTGGTCAATGCATACCACAAATTTCTCCCCCAAAAGGTAATGTTGCCAAGACTTTAGGGCAAAAATAACTGCTGCTAACTCCAAGTCGTGCGTTGGGTAATTCTACTCATGGGGCTTCAGCTGTCGCGAGCCATATGCTATGACTTTGTGTTCCTGCTGTCATCACTGGTTTTCGTCCGGGCCCGTTTGGGGTGAGCTCAAACTAGACCAATGGTGAGAAAATTTAGAGTCGCCACCAACTGTTTTTGGGGTACAGTTGGATACCCTCTACTTTGAGTAGTTTAAAGGTGTGGTCTGCGCTATCAGAGAAGGGTTCAGGAGTTGGTTACGTGTAGGGAAGGATTAGCACCCCTACAACGCCTTTTCGGTATCTATTTTCGGAGGAGGAGGTTTTCTATTTTATTTGTACTGCCACGACTGGGTTAGATTTCCTAAAAAGTCTATAATTTTTATTTAGCTAATTTACTTATTAAAGTCATGGTGAAAATGGATTTACCCTAAATTTCTAAAGGGAATCCTAAAAGTTTTGGTTTTTTTTGTTTGAAGTGGAGAATGAGATCCAAGAGGTTTATTTTGGTTTTTGGTTTTATTTTGGAAATTAAAGTCCTAAAAAATGGAAATATGTTTTTCTCGTATTTTCCCTTTTTTGGTTTTTTTAGAAAACATTTTTTGGTTTTTGTGTTTTGTTAAAAAAAACGTTTTGTCTTTGTTTTTGTTTTGTTTTTTGATTTTTGTTTTTTTTTTCGTTTTTGGAAAAACATTTTGTTTGTTTTTTTAGCAAACCCCCTTTTTTGTTTTGTTTTGAAAACCCAAAGTCACGCTTGTTACAAATGCACATCAAAATAATGAACACATAAAAATAAACGTGGAGTGTGTGATTATGACATCCATAAATAAGCAAAAATAAAGCCACTCTTTTTTCTTCTTTCTTTTCATCTTTTATTTATTTATTTATTTTTTTGCGCTCCCCTTTTTTCTAGCTTTGTCTCTCTCTTTTTCTCTCTCTTTTTTTTACCTTTTCTTTTACTGTTTACATATGACAAGTATAACAAAATACACAAAACAAACTAGCAAAATAGAAATGATTGCAATGCTAAAAGAGAGGAAGCAAAAATAAAACGAAATACAAATAAGTGAAAAAGGAAGAGAAAACAATAAAAAGGGTAAGTGAACCAACTTTAAAGATCACGACATCCGATTTCTCCTGTTGGCGTCGGTAGTGCTGGACGAACCTCCAAATTCAGTGGAAAGCTGTGAACCCATGCCTGTGCAGTGCGCCGGAGCTTAGTCGGAGTTTGAAATTGACGCCGAAGGTGAACTGGAAGTGGGGAAGGATTGGAGAAAGGCTCTTGGGATTTTTTTTTTGGATTTTTGTGGTTTTTTTTAGAGAGAGATTGGAATGAAGACTCCTGGGATTTTCTTTGATTTTCGTGGGTGTTTAATCTCTGCACTGGGGCGTTTTCTTAGGAAGGAGCTTGGGCGTTTTTTTGATGTGAAGTCTTTGGGGAAAAGGAAGAGCTTGGGCGTAATCAGTGTTTGGGTGTAATCTGGGCATTCTCTCAAAAAGCTTTTGGTCGTCTGAACTCTGGGTGTTCGCTCTAGGCGAAAATCTGGAAGCAAAAATTATTTGTTGAACTCTGGGGTGTTCTCTAGTTTTTTTTTTTTGCAGAAGTTTCCTTCTTTTTTTCTGGATAAGGGAGCTGAGTATGAAAAAATGGCAAAAGGGTTTTTCGTCCGAGATGAGGGGTCTCTATCTGTTTCACGTGGACAGGAGACTGAATTTAAAGGGCTGGCAGAATTTTGGCTGGACTGTCATTAATTGCTGCATTTAATGCTCTATTATGAATGTTAGTGGTTTTAATTTCATGTTTTGTGCGTTGTTGGATGGTTTGGCGACCTGCAGCTCGTGATTTGTCCTTTTTAATTTTCATTTTAGCACATGTGACTGACAGGTGTTGAAAAACGATTATGTCAGATGGCCAGCCCATGAAAAACAAGTCTCGTGACTGCATGGGAAATAGTTGGCGGAAATGCAGCCAAACAGCGAAGGTCAAAGGTGAATAGGGCCAAAGTGTTGGCAGGTCGAAGGTCAATGGTAAACGGGTCGAAGTGTCGGCAAGGTCGAGGGTCGGTGGGTCGAAGGTCAATGGTCAACGGGTCGAAGGTCAATGGTCAATGGGTCGAAGGTCAATGGTCAATGGGTCGAAGGTCAAGAGTCGAAGGGTTGAAGGTCAAGGGTCGAAGATTCATGGGTCATAGGTTCGTAGGTCGCGGGTCGAAGATCCATGGGTCGTAGGTTCGTAGGTCGTGGGTCGAAGCTCGTAGGTCGTGGGTCAATGGTCAACGGGTTGAAGTGTCGGCAGGTCGGAGTGTTGGCAGGCTTACAGGCTTCGAGGCTTCGAGTCTTCGAGGCTTTGAGGCTTCGAGGCTTCGAGTCTTTGAAGCTTCGACCTGCCGACACTTCGAGGCTACGAGTCAAGTTTTTTTTTAATTACCTTTTTACCGCCACCCAAAATGCGAAAATGGACGACCTTTTGGGGATTGTTTAGGAAGACCTATATTTGCTTAAATAGATGTTTTGGAGAATTTTGCAGGATCACTTTTTCGGGTAGTTTGACCAGGGGCATTGACCGTCTTTTGGCAAGTTTGACTTTTTCCAACGAAAGTTGTTTTGGCCATAACTTCTTCATTTTAAATCAGAATTGAGCTCGATCAAGTGCGTTACTCTCCAAATTTCATCCCCTATCACCTGACATTGATCTTGGGGCATTTTAGGGGCTGGCAACAGAGGTTATCAATTTTGGGTTTCCCGGTTAATGTCAATGCATCCATCTTGTGCAAATCGCAGGGAATCTCTAAGGACCTATTTAACAATGTAAAGACTCGTATTTGGGTAGTCTTGAGATAGTCATTCTATGGGAATGTAACTATCTGGACAGTAGTGTAGCCGTCAATGTGAGCATTTTGACTGTACTTGGGCCCGATTCCGAGTCGGGGACCCGTTTGACCCAATTGTTGACTTTTTGGGGTTTATTGGTTGACTTTGCGTTTGAGTGGTCATTTGAGTGTAATAATATCTGTGTAGTATTGTGCTCGCCATTTCGAGCGTTTTGACTGTAGTTTGACTCAATTTGGAGTTTGGGACCTTGGAGGTTAATTATTGACTGGGTCAATGGTTGACTAGGTCAGTTGACTGGCAAAAATATAAATAGGGGAAAGAGAGCTTCCATGTTACGTTTTAGCGTTTGTGCGTTTGAGAGAGAGAGCTTGAGAGAGCTTGGAGGCCTTGGCTATTTGGGGCGATTTGGGTTCGTGGAGCTCAAAGAATCATTCCAGGTAGGTGTTCCATTGATTCTTCACCCTTTTCTTGCTGTTTTTTTGGATTAACATGTAAGAATTTGATGAAATCATGCAAATTCGTGTTGAACCCTAGAATTTGGGGAAAAACCAATTTTGGGTTGAATCTTGTATTTAAAATGCGTTCTGAGGGGTAAGACGTGATTTAAAACCTAATATATAGTATTAGGTATGAGTTTTATGAGATTCGAAAGGTCTTGGAGGTTTTTGGGTTGAATCCAGACGAGAAACAGTGAAAAACGATTATGAACGATGAATCGTCGTGGAATCGGGTAGGAAAACGCCGATGAGATCGACTGGAAATTGAAAATTTTTGAATGTGCAGTTTCGAAGGTTCGAAGGTGGGTTCGATGTAGTGTAATTTCGAGTGTCGAATGTGCAATTTTCAAGTGTCGTTTCGAAGGTTCGAAGGTACTTCGAAGGGAGTTTCGAAGGCAATTCATGGGTACTTCGAAGGTAGTTCGAGTGTAGGTTCGAGGGTCGAAGGCAGTCCGAAAAGAGATTCGAAAATACAGATTCGAAATACAGTAAAGGCAGATTCGAAAATGTAGTTTCACTGGCAGATTCGAAATACAGTTTGACTGGACTGGACCTATTTACATTGCAACCTATAGCCATCCACACAATTAAGTATAAACTTAAGTTACAATGTAAATAACGAAATACCCCCCATTTGGATTCAAAGAAAAATACTAGAAAAATTAATTCCCACTATTTCAAAATGTGAAAATTGGGATTTAGTGTAAAATCTCGGAAAAACCCAAAAGTTCGTAGTGGTGAATTTTTGGAAAGTGGGGTTAGACATCTCAGAAAAATCCCCAAAAATCAGATTATCTTATTTATGCTATAGGAACCCAATGCCGGGACTTTTGATTTCAAGAAAATAGCTGCTATGGGTACTTCCTTCATAAATCAAGGATTAAAGACTTACTTGTGAATACGGCTACGCTTCTAAAGGAAATGTTGAAAATGACATGCCATACTAATGTTAGTATGTTGGTGTGAGGTATTGGGGCATGGACTCCGTGACTTGTTTGGGTTCTCACCGTGATGCACTGATGGTGCTATGTGGTTGACGTGGCAGGCATATGCACCGATGGCGGCTTGTGTGGCGACTGTGGCCGGGCATATTGCGCTATGGACAGGCTAAGGCCTGAGTTGAGCCGTGGAGCTAGGGCTGAGTGCCCTAAGCTAGGATCCCATGGAGGATCGTGGACAAGTTGTCCTGTGTGAGCAGGCTGAGTCCTGATGTTTGTTTGCAGGCGGAGCCCTGAGGATTGTGCACACTACACAGTGCACAAGTACACAAAGCATGTAGTATAGACTTGTATGTCTGCATGATGTGGAGTGTTGGGGTCACCTACTGAGGTTTACTTTTTTTCAGGTGTGACCCGAGACTAGTGGAGGACTTTCTTCCAAGAGGACGTGCCCACTACTCTGATGTATGATACAATACTATATTCTGTATTTTGTATTGTGTATTGTATTATGTTTGTATCCCGGACATGGGTCCGTGGACAGTTGTATTTGCATACTATTTGTGATGTGATGTCAGTATGACTGTTTGACTTAATGTATGCATGATGATGTATGGGAAAGTACAAGATTACCCTTAATGTATGACTGTACAGGGTTGCATATTTGAGACAGCACCCGCGGTGTAGTCTCCATTGGTGCTAGTCACCAACCCCTTGACCTTTCGGGTGCGGGCAAGGGGAAGTCATGTACCCGATTCCGGGTTCCCTGGAATTCGGGGACGTGACAAACAAGGTATATGGCATGGGCAAAAAGGCATATATATCAAATGAGGTTAGTATGTCCAACCCGGACAAAATGGGGTCCAACAGCTGCCCCTCTTGTGCACTGTTTGTATACAAACAACGTACAAAGATAAAAGGGAGTCATTTTGGACGGGTTGGAGCACTTACCTGGCCTACCTTGCACAGAGGAAGAATAGAATACGATGGTCAGGTCTGTCCCAGAGTGAAAAGCAGCTTCTTGGTTGGTGGGTTTGAATAAATGTGATGAGGCATCTAAGGCCTAACAGAAATGGAAAAGGCAAGCAAGGCCTAATCAGGAATTGCAAAGGCAAGCAAGGCCTAACAAAAAGTGAAAAGGCATCCAAGGCCTGACAGAGAGTGAAAAGGCATCCAAGGCCTGACAGGAATTGAAAAGGCATCTAGGGCTTAACAGGAAATTGAAAAGGCATCTAGGGCTTAAAAGGAAATTGAAAAGGCATCCAAGGCCTGACAGGAATTGAAAAGGCATCTAGGGCCTAACAGGAAATTGAAAAGGCATCCAAGGCCTGACAGAAAGGGAACAGGCATCCAAGGCCTAACATCTAGGGCCTAACAGGAAATTGAAAAGGCATCTAAGGCCTGACAGAAGGGGAAAAGGCATCCAAGGCCTAACAGAAAGGGAAGAGGCATCCAAGGCCTGGCAGAAAGTGAAAAGGCATCCAAGGCCTAACAGAAAGGGAAGAGGCATCCAAGGCCTGAAAGGAATTGAAAAGGTATCTAGGGCCTAACAAGAGTACATGATTGTTGAAGAGGGCATATGGGCTCCCTTTACGAGTTCACTCAATGAGATCGCTCTACGAGGTTACCCGGAAAGGGAAGAAGTTTATTCGAGTGTCAAAAGGGTGCTTTTCGAGCTTGGTGAAATTGTAAAGAAAGATTTGTATAGTTGAACAAACAAAGCTAGGATAACTTGATGAGAAGCTTGCTGAGTATGAGCTCTCAGGATCTTCAGAGGTGACAACATTCCTGAAATTACATGGTATGTTGAATGTATGCAAATGATGCATGGAATGCAGTGTGCTATATGCGGGGATGCATAAACCTCAACCTGTGGTCAAATATGATGCAATGTGATGCAATGCGATGTATGCATCGAATGCAATGTGATGTATCACTGAGGGTTTGGTCAGAACTAGAGATTTATCTCAATGCTGTTGGAGAGGTTGGCTAACATTCAACTTGTTGGGGAACAATTTTCTCTTTGGATGGGGAGTCCGTTCTATCTTTGCCGGAGAACTCCCTTTTGTGCATAAAGGGTCTGTTAAACTTAGCTTCGCCATATTGAGGAGCTTGACTTGACGGCTTCTCCGGAGATAGTGATATTCTGTGGATACATGGGTACTCTGAGTTGGGGGACTTAATTTGTTTGGGGATTTTGGGCTTGACCCTGTCCATAAGGCAATGCCAAAGGAGCCTACTGGGGATTTAAGATATTCTACTTAAATGTGAAATGAAGATGATAAAATATAATTAGGGATATAAAACGGGACTTTGCTAGTTTGATTCCACAAAACATATTTATATCATAAAAAATGCCCTATTGTTATAATCTGATAAATAGAATTACAAGTCTTTAAGAAGCATAATATAAAAATTTGATTCGAGCGTGCCTTAGGTTTGACCAGGTCTTCCACCATTTACAGTTGTTGTCTTTAAGTGACGCTGTTTCCACTATTTGCAAAGGACCCTATTCTAGGTGGTCTTGATCCTTGGATTCTAACTGCTTTTACCCTTCAGGATTTGTCGTTGGCTTTGTATTTTACCCTTGGTGCCCTTTTGGGTTTTCACCAAGTCCGCCTTTGCTTGCTTCTTTGTCTTTTGTTGGAGCTTTGTATTTTACCCTTGGTGCCCTTTTGGGTTTTCTCCAAGTCCGCTCATTGTAGGGATGAGAATCTTGTTTCAGAGGTATGAGAGTTAAGCATAGAACTTTTTCACCGCATCGCTATTCACCGGGTTAGGGAGTTCATCCCCATCCATCCTGGCAAGGATTAAGGCACCTCCTGAGAATGCTTTTTTCACCACATATGGGCCTTCATAATTGGGAGTCCACTTGCCTCTATGGTCATGTTGAATTGGTAAAATCTTCTTGAGGGAGGTCACCCGCTTGAAAGCTTCTGGACTTCACCTTTTTATTGTAGTTGTTCATCATTCTCTGTTGATATAGCTGTCCTCTACAAACAGCCGCTAAGCGTTTGCCCTCAATTAAATTCAACTGCTCATAACAACTTTGGGCCCATTCTACTTCTTCGAGCTGAGTATCCTTGAGTACTCGGAGGGAAGGTATCTCCACTTCAATAGGTAGAACTGCTTCCATGCCGTAGACCAAAGAAAACGGAGTTGCCCCAATTGATGTTCGCACTAAGGTAAGATAAGCATGCAAAGCATATGGTAGCTTCTCATGCCAATCTTTGTATGTCTCAGTCATCCTTCCTGATAATGTTCTTGATGTTCTTATTGGCCGCTTCAACTGCTCCATTCATTTTGGGGCGATAGGGAGTCGAGTTGCGGTGTTGGATTTTGTATGTTTCGCACAACTTACCCATCATCCGACTGTTCAAATTGGCAGCATTGTATGTTATGATCTGGTCAGGAAGTCTATAGCGGCATATGATGTTATTCCGCATAAATCTATGTACCATAGCATGTGTGACATTGGCATATGATGCTGCTTCTACCCACTTGGTAAAGTAATCGATGGCCACTAAGATGAAGCGGTGACCATTGGAAGCTTTTGGCGAGATTGGTCCGATAACGTCGATGCCCCAAAGCGAAAACGGCCACGGGGAAACCATCACATGCAGTCTAGATGGCGGTACTGGGATTTTATCGCCATAAATTTGACACTTGAGGCATTTGTGCACATATTCAATACAATCTTTCTCCATGGTTACCCAATAATAGCCCATTCGCATGATTTGCCTTGTTAATGCATGTCCATTTGCGTGTGAACCGCATTCTCCTTCGTGTACTTCTTTCATTATCTGTTTCGACTCTTCTTGATACAAATCACGAAGGTGTGTCCTCCAATTCTAATGATCCTCTCCAAATTCCAAGTGGACCGGTCACAAGGGAAAAAACCAAACAAATTAAGGAAGCATTACAAGTGCTAGTGCAAGAGTCTTGGACAAAGCAATTAGCAATTGGATCAATGGAGGACAAACATGTTGAAAACGTCACTAACTACATAAGGGCTGCAAATGGAGATATTGAGCATGTTTTGGGCCTAGAGTCCCGCAATTGAAGAGTTTGGACCAAGGACTACACATGGGAGGTCTCATTTGGGCCTTAAAATATACCTTTTTGGCTCTAAGTGTTTTTCTTATTTTATGGGATTTTATTTTACGAAAATAAGTGGTCAAATGTGGCATTTATGCTAATTAGGGAGTTACAATAGTATAGCACATGGTTTTAGGATACTAGTACATGGTATTGGACATTATGATTCCTATAAATACCTTAAGACACTTCATTTGTAGCACTCAAGAATTGTCATTGGAAATAAAGTAGCATCTTTGCACTTTGTGAGAGAGTGGATCCTCTTAGGAATCTTCCTAGAACCACAAGACTTATCAAGGCTTGATCATCCTTGTGGCGTCATCCAACACTTCGGGTCCTTGATTTCTTTTTGTGTTCAAGGGTTCAAATGGATCATAGATCTTGGTTTAGCCTTCTTGGGGTGAGCATATCTTCAAATTGGTAGTGGGTTCATGGGTTCAAAACCCTTGGGTTCTTACCACTTCTTTTGCCACACACTGTAATAACACCATGTCATAGTTTCTCTTATATAGAACGGGACCATCAAAGTAATAGTTGGACGCTGACCTTCGGATCTTCCTTTTATCAGACTCAGAGGCCTCTGCTGGGTATTCTTGCTTAAGCAAATACTGTTTGATGTCATCAAACTAAGGTTTTTCTTCAGTATTTCCTTCAATGGCCATGCAATGTGCAGGAGCATCTTGTATACGGATATCAAAAGACTGGACTTCCAACGTTGTGTCTAGTCGAAGGAGGGAGGCTAGAGTGGCCAGTGCATCAGGAAGCTAATTGTATTCCCTGGGCATATGCTCGAACGTGATGTCTTCGAATTGCTCGGCTAACTCTGTAACATACTCCCGATAGGGGATTAGTTTGTGGTTTCGAGTCTCCCATTCACCCCTTACTTGAAAAATGATGAGTGCCGAATCACCGAACACTTGTAATTTTTTGATTCCTTTGTTAATTGCTTCTTGAAGTGCCATCACACAAACCTCATATTCTGCTACATTATTTGTACAAGGGAAGGTTAGCTTTGCCGCCATGGGGAAATGTTCACCTTTTGGGGATATCAGGATGGCCCCAACACCATGACCTAAGAGACTAGAGGCTCTATCAAACCACATCGTCCATATGTCTGATATTTCGGCCGTGAGAATGTTGATGTGCTCGTCTAGAAATCCAACAATCATAGGCTCGTAATCTTCTAGTGCTTTGTCTGCCAAGTAATCAGCTATTGCACTCCATTTGATGACTTTTTTAGGCACATAAATGATATCATATTCCGATAGGACCAATTGCCATTTGGCAATTCTTCCAGAGATGGATGGCTTTTCCAAGAGATATTTGAGTGGATCATGCCTCGAAATCAGCCATGTGGTGTCATAAAGAGTGTATTGCCTCAATCGTCTTGTTATCCGAAAAAGGGCACAACATGTCTTTTCCAATGGTGTGTAATTCGTTTTATTGATGGTGAACTTCTTGCTCAGATAATAAATGGCCTGCTCCTTCTTGCCTGTAGAATCATGTTGCCCCAAGACACAACCCATTGAGGACCCTTGGAAAGTCAAGTATAAGATCAAAGGTCTGTCTGGTACTGGTGGGACCAAAACAGGTGGATTAGACAGATATTGTTTGATCCTATCAAAAGCTTCTTGACATTTGTCATTCCAAATTTCTGGATTGTTCTTTCGTAAAGTCTTGAAAATTAGTTCACATGTGGCTGTTAATTGTGAAATGAATCGAGCAATGTAATTCAATCGCCCGAGGAATCCTCTAACCTCCTTGATGGTTCGTGGTGGGGGCATCTCTTGGATAGCTTGAACTTTATCCGGATCAATTTTCACTCCTTTCTGGCTCACAATGAAACCTAACAGTTTTCCCGACATGGCTCCAAAAGTGCACTTTTCCGGGTTCAATTTGAGTTGATATTTTCGTAGTCTATTAAAAAGCTTACGGAGTACTTCGATGTGATCTTCAGTGCTCCGCGATTTAGCTATCATATCATCCACATAGACCTCGACTTCTTTATACATCATGTCGTGGAATAGGGTCACCATGGATCGCTGATAGGTTGCCCCTACTTTCTTCAGACCAAAAGGCATCACATTATAACAGAATGTGCCCCAAAGTGTCGTTAACGTGGTCCTCTCCTTGTGTTCGGGGGCCATGCGAATCTGATTGTGCCCCGAGAAACCATCCATGAATGAGAATAGAGCGTGTTTTTCTGTATTATCCACCAAGGTATCAATATGAGGAAGCGGGAAATTATCTTTCGGACTGGCCCAGTTTAGATCTCTATAGTCGACACACATGCAGACTTTGCCTCCTTTCTTCGGTACTGGTACCACATTGGCCACCCATTCTGGATAGTGGGAGACACTTAGGAAACCTGCATCCCATTGCTTTTTGACTTCTTCTTTAATCTTTAGTAGCATCTCTGGTCTCATTCTTCGCAATTTCTGTTGTACTGGCTTGCACTCTGGCTTCACGGGTATGTGATGTTGCACTATATCTGTGTCTAATCCTGGCATATCTTGGTATGACCATGCAAAAACGTTGATGTAGCTTCTTAACAGCTCGATTAACTTCTTCTTGATGTCGATAGCTATCAAAGACCCTACCCTCAATTTTTTTGGTTTGGCTATCGTCCCCAAATTCATTGTTTCTACTGGGTCTTCACTTGGAATGGATAAGCGATCGTCCCTTTCCAATAGGCATATGATCTCTCCCGGTTGCTCGGGTGTCTCCTCTACCTCATTCCCGTCAGCTTCAAACACTGGCTGCTTCCAGTTTGGACTTTGGTCAAACCTTAGGCATCTCGTTTCGCTTTCGCATACAATGTTTTCATTGACATTGTGATACCTTCTTATAAGAGAATTACAAGTTGGTAACCAAATATGATATGCCTATGTTATGAATGGAATGCACCATGAAAGATTTGAAGAAAAGTTCATTTTATTGAAAAGCTTTTGATAAAAACAAATGTTCACCACTTCAAGAGACGTTAAAATAGAATACATTAAATCCCAGTGACCCCATGAGCATTACATTATGGGGAGGTCCAGGCTGGTCCAGTTGTTCAATGGCTAGTTAGGATCCTCTCGCACTAACTGAACCATATCATTTGGTGCATGCTCCTTTGTGTCCAATGCAGCTACAGTCCCCTTCTCGGGCTCAGGTTGGCTCTTATGGATAAACCCTCCAGTCCGGAATGTAACATCTAAGGGGGGAATGCTCCTCCTTTCTTCTTGTACTGGTCTTTTCTGCAACCTTGCCATTCTGATTTCCCTCTTCTTGGTAGCTTCCCTTTGTCTGTCAGCTTTTGTAGGCAGGTAGCCTAACCCAAACTTCTCGGTATTTTCTCGGATGGTCAATGGTTTCTGGATTCCTTGAGCCTTTGGACCTAATCCTTGCCCTGGCTTGTACCCTTGCTTGATCATGGTGGCTGCAACCATTCTTCCAGCCTTCGAGAGACAATGGCTTGGGGCAAAAGTGACATTCACCATCTCAAACGCCCGATAGGAACATTCTGGTACATCTTCGTTGTTCTCAACATAAGGAACTGATGTCGGCTTGGTGACAAGGAAACTTGTCTCTCTAGAGATGCAAACAAGTTGGTCTCCTATCGCAAATTTCATCTTTTGGTGGAGGCTTGACGGCACTGCCCCTGCCATGTGGATCCAGGGTCTTCCCAACAAATAGCTGTAATATGGCGTGATGTCCATCACCTGAAATTCCACCATAAAGGTAGCTGGTCCAATCAGAAGTGGAATGTCTAAAGTGCCCACCACGTCACGCTTTCTTCCATCGAATGCCCGTACCTTCATCGTACAGGGGCACATATAGGACGTGTTGACCGGAAGTTGTTGCAGTATATGTAAAGGCATAATGTTCAAGGCAGAACCGTTGTCAATGAGTACTCGTGCTATGGTGTGCGCTTTACACTTGACAGTAATATGTAGAGCTTTTATGTGTCCCTTCCCTTCCTGAGGTAGCTCATCATCTCCAAAGCTAATGACGTTGTTCATGATGAGGTTACTGGCGATTCCATCAACATTCGCCACTGAGACGGTCGGTGGAACATAGGCCTGGCTCAGAACTTTCAGCAGTGCTTCCCGGTGAGGTTGGGAATCCATCATTAATGAGAGCAAAGAGAAGCGAGCCGGTTGTTGACTTAGCTGCTCCACAATATTATACTCGCTCTGTTTCATGAGTTTTAAAAATTCCGTGGTCTCTTCTTCAGTGATTGGTGTTCCTTTCCTTGTTGCCTCCAGTGTTGGCCCAATGTCTGGTTCTACAGCTTTTTCCTTCCTTGCTTTGTCAGCCATATCAGGGGCATATGCCCGACCGCTCTTGGTCTTCTTTTCTGCTGCGGTGGCTCCCTGGACTACTTGACAACTATAATTCCATGGGACTGCTTTGTCTGTCTTGTAAGGGAAAGGGCAGGAACACGTATGGTGAGAGGCGTAATTCCATGAGGCAATTGCGGGATTTCTGGAGTCTTAACATTCAAGACAAGGGGTGTTGGCACCCATGACGGTTTGTATGACATGTCTCCTGGGATCATATGGCTTCGACTGCCTATCCCTTCTTTGGAGAATTCGATCATTCTTTGGTCCATGAGTTTTTGCACCACCTCGGAAAACTCCCTACATTCTCCGATGTCATATCCCCGTGACATCTTGTGATAAAGGCATTGTTTTTCCCCATCTGTTCCTTTTCCTGCCTCTGGCATGTCTTTAGCAAGTATATAGCCATGTTCCTGTAACAGAGTAAATAAATATGTTTTTCCATTTGTACTTGGGAGACCCTCTCCAGCCGTCCTTCATTCTCGATACTAGCGACATTGTTGGAGTGTTCTGGGAGAGGATTGCTGTTCACATTTGGCGTCCCGGTTAGTGCAGAAAAGTCTAGCCACTTTGCATCCTTCAATGCCTGAACCTTCCTCTTAAATGTTATATAATTTTCGATATGATGTCCAGCTCCACCTGCATGATATTCACATCTGGCATCTGGCTTATACCAGGCCAGGGGAGGAGTCTTTATTTCTCCCAAGGCTATAGGGGTTACCATCCTTGCCTCTAAGAGCTTGGGGTATAATTCCGCATAAGTCATTGGAATTGGATCAAACTCTTGTCGTGGTCGACGAGAAGCCTGATTTGCTCCTGCTTGCTGGGTCTGGGCCCTCGGTTGCCCCTGTCCTTGGAATGAGGCTCCTGGTCCTTCCTGAGTTGCTAGCTTTGGTTGCTCTGGGTATGGTGCGCTCGGATGAAATGAGTTAAATACCATTGAATATGGAAATGGAACCCCTCCTTGCGGTAAGTATGGCATGAATTGGGGAGGTGGTGCAGGTGCAGCATAGGCGGCCACCAGCGATCCTTGGTAGTACCCTGGTGCTTGGTAGAATATTGGCTGCATCGCCTGCTTCGATTGATACACGAGGTTGCTCTAACCTTCTTTCTTCTTAGGCTGTAGTTGAGACCTTTTTGATGCCTCTGCCACATCCCCCTTTAGCTTTCCTCCTTTAATTCCACTTTCTACATGTTCACCAGATGCGACCAAGTCTGCAAAACTACTAGAGACGTTCCCAATTAACTTCTTATAGTAGACGCCTTTCAGTGTGTTGATAAAAAGAGTAGTGAGTTCTCTTTCTGTAAGGGGAGTTTGGACCTCCACCGCAGTCTCCCTCCATCTCCGTGCATAATCTTTGAAGCTTTCGTCGGATCCCTTTTCCAAAGACTGCAGGGTTAGTCGATCCAGCGCCAGTTCGGTGACATGTTTGTATTGTGCCAAGAAGGAGGTAGCCAATTCCTTCCATGTCTTGATGCGGTTTCCATTTAGCTGAAAGTACGAGCAAAGGGATGCCCCAGTTAGACTTTCTTGGAAACAATGCTTGAGGAGCTTGTCTTCACCAGCATAAGCAGCCATCTTTTGACAGTACATGGCCAAATGTGTCTTTGGACACCGGGTCCCGTTGAACCTCTTGAATTCCGGCATCTTGAATTTTGGCGGCAGCACCACTCCTGGCACTAAGCATAAGTCTTGCGGGCTAGTTATACCATAGCTGTCAACGCCCTCTACGGCTTTCAATCTTTCCTCTAGACGTCTCAGAGCAGGAGACTCCATGTTTTCCTGGGGAACTGGGGATCCCACTACTTCCATTACATTTCCTGGTGCTGGCATAGTGAAGTGAGTTTGATTTGGGGTTGGAGGTTGTGCCATAGCAGGATGGTATGTGGGTGCTTGGCTTGGAGCCAGGTTGGGCGACTAAACGGCCTCCTGTCCCTGTTCTTGGTGATGATTGGTAATTCCCCCTATCGGAATTCTTCCTCTTTCTTCAGTCAACTTTGTGAGCATTTCCATTATGGTAGACATTTGCCCTTGTAAGGCTTGTTGTGACTGTTCCAAACCCATGAGTCTATTCTCTGTTTCGTCTGCCATTGGCTGTGGCTGTGGTATTTAATTGCGCCAAGATCTGAGATTGTAAGAGTGTGCAATCCTGGAGAAATTCTGCTACCGACCTGGGTGCAAGGCAATTTTTACTTGATTTTCAATTTTGATATGCATGTATGTGTGAATGACTATGCGAAGAGTTAAAGAAGTAAATAACTTTATTTCAAACATTTTCAAACAAACGTGCAGAAATGCCATGCAGATGAGAGCTATGGCTACATGATCTTAAGGCACACTTCCAGTCATCTCCTAAGCAGCACGGCGCCTTTTCCTCTGAGGTGGTCGCTTGCCTGCTTCCTCCCTCTGCTTCAATATGGTCTCGACCTGTTTTTCCCTCAACTGCAACCATCGGAGAGCTCCTTCTAGAGATGCTTCCAACCTTTGGATTTGCTGCTTGAGGTTTTGACTCTCCTGGAGGATAGCCTTCATGTCTGAAGTTAGCTGTGGCTTGTGTTGTGCCCTCCAGGATATGTATGTGGGATAAACACCAGGTTTTAGGCTATTGGGTTGGATCTTGTGTGGGGTGGACCATGCCTGACACATCTGTTTTCCTTTTTCTGCGAGCATGGTTCTGTTGTAGGTGAAGTCACAATCTTCCATGCCAAATAGCACAGGGATAATCTGATGATGCCCAACTTGTCTTACACCCTGTAGTGGTGCATATGCAGTTCCTCCCCAAGGACCTAGGAGTGGGACCCAATTATAGTCCCCGTAGCTATATGTCATGGAGACCACTGGCATCCAAGGAGCAGTCCAGGTAATGTCAGCTTCTATGAGGTTCTCTAACTTCCTTTTCCAGCTTTCAAAGTCTTTAGGTAGGTTCCACTTGCTGAGCAGAATATCTAGTAGTGTTGTGGTTGGTACTTGATAAACAGCAGGAAAATGATGAATACTACAGGGGAAATGACCTTGCAACCAGGTACATAGGAGAGGTAGGCACCCCATGAACTGTCCCGAGCCTTTACTCCTCAGATAAGTAAGAGATCGAATGGTTTCGGCCAAGATAGCAAGAGTAGGGTCACATCCTTTGAGCACTTGCTGGACTAAATCTACAATTGCTCCATCAATGTGGGCTGGTATCCTCGGGAAAATGACTAGCCCATATATAACTACTGTCAGCAATTTGTGTGCCCCTACTTCTATTGCGGTCTGTATCATTTCTTTGATTGTTGCCCATGGAAGATATTCCCGCCCACCATAGGTTATGGCCTCCGGTGAGTCCCATACTGGCTTTCCCATTATCTCAGCAAAGGCCCTTCGACATGATCTTCTGGGCTCCGGTAGATAAATCTTCATTTTGTTTTCCATGGGGATATCCAATAATCTTCTGTATTCTTCTATCGTGGGAACAAGATCTATGCCGTTGAAGTCAAAGCACCGCCGTCGAGGCTCCCAGAAAGATATGGCTTCCCCAAGCATATCTTTATCGGCCAGTAACTCGGTCACATGGAACAAATCCCAAACTGTTGTATATATATGCTTTTCCTTTCGTCTGACTACTGCTTCCATATTGTCTGTACCTCCTTAGTGTAGTCCAGCTGATCTTCTATGATAATATGTTTTGCTTTGTGGGCTTCTTCTGGGGGAAAATCTCCAAGGCGAAGTTGGATGTCCCCAGATGCTTGGGCCAAAGACCGCGATGACCTCTTTATCCTGAAGGCTCTTTAGGAGATGACTGAAAGTTGCCATGCCTATATGAATGTCGTGTTATGCATGATGACAGGTTAGGATGGCAGTTAAAACAGGGCAAATAGACAGGATAAAAAATAGACCAATAGTAAGGCAAATAAGATGTGTAGGGGATGACTTATGGACTACCCTACAAAACAATGGTTAGCATGGCATGGAATGAGCAAACAACATATGGGTCAATGCCCCTAATGGGCTTCTATTGCTACACCTATCTTATTCTTTGGTTCCCAAACTTCCTCAATAGAGGGCTTCGTACACCATGGGATTTACCGGAGGGGGATCTTACAAGGACGTGCCTTAAAAGAACCTCAAGCTTGAGTGAGGAGTCCGAGGCCCCATTGCGGATAATGATCAACGCGCTGGGGACCGTACTGAACCTCGCTAAGTTAAATTGTGCTAAACCCGGGTATAGGGTTATGCATGGATGCAACAAGTATGGAAAGCAGTAAATCACAACTATCATGGTAATTAAAGCGTATAAATAAGTCACAGTTTAAAGATAAATGACAACTATTAGGTAAAAAACTAAGTAAACCATAATTATATCTAGAAAATAAAAAAAGCTTATCACGACAACTAAATATATACAACAGTGCAATTAAAATAACTTCCTAATCCTAGTTCTAGACCTAACTCTCTAAAGTGTTTAAATCCCCAGTAGAGTTGCCAACTGTCATCACTGGTTTTTGTCCGGGCCCATTTGGGGTGAGCTCAAACTAGACCAATGGTGAGGAAATTTAGAGTCGCCACCAACTGTTTTTGGGGTACAGTTGGATACCCTCTACTTTGAGTAGTTTAAAGGTGTGGTCTGCGTTATCAGAGAAGGGTTCGGGAGTTGGTTACGTGTAGGGAAGGATTAGCACCCCTACAGCGCCCTTTCGGTATCTATTTTCGGAGGAGGAGGTTTTCTATTTTATTTGTACTGCCACGACTGGGTTAGATTTCCTAAAAAGTCTATAATTTTTATTTAGCTAAGTTATTTATTAAAGTCATGGTGAAAATGGATTTACCCTAAATTTCTAAAGGGAATCCTAAAAGTTTTGTTTTTTTTTTGTTTGAAGTGGAGAATGAGATCCTAGAGGTTTATTTTGGTTTTTGGTTTTATTTTGGAAATTAAAGTCCTAAAAAATGGAAATATGTTTTTTTTGTATTTTCCTTTTTTTGGTTTTTTTAGAAAACATTTTTTGGTTTTTGTGTTTTGTTAAAAAAAACGTTTTGTCTTTGTTTTTGTTTTGTTTTTTTGTTTTTTGAAAAACATTTTGTTTGTTTTATTTTGTTTTTTTGTTTCTTTTTTTGGCAAACCCCCCTTTTTTCTGTTTTGTTTTGAAAACCCAAAGTCACGCTTGTTACAAATGCACATCAAAATAATGAACACATAAAAATAAACGTGGAGTGTGTGATTATGACATCCATAAATAAGCAAAAATAAAGCCAATCTTTTTTCTTGTTTCTTTTCATCTCTTATTTATTTATTTATCTATTTATTTTTGCGCTCCCCTTTTTTCTAGCTTTCTCTCTCTCTCTCTCTCTCTCTCTCTCTCTCTCTTTTTACCTTTTCTTTTACTATTTACATATTACAAGTATAACAAAATACACAAAATAAACCAGCAAAATAGAAATGATTACAACGCTAAAAGAGAGGAAGCAAAAATAAAACGAAATACAAATAAGTGAAAAAGGAAGAGAAAACAATAAAAAGGGTAAGTGAACCAACTTTAAAGATCACCACGTCCGAGTTCTCCTGTTGGCGTCGGTAGTGCTGGACGAACCTCCAAATTCAGTGGAAAGCTGTGAATCCACGCCTGTGCAATGCGCCGGAGCTTAGTCGGAGTTTGAAATTGACGCCGAAGGTGAACTGGAAGTTGTGGAAGGATTGGAGAAAGGCTCTAGGGATTTTTTTTGGATTTTCGTGGTTTCCTTTTAGAGAGAGATTGGAACGAAGACTCCTGGGATTTTCTTTGATTTTCGTGGGTGTTTAATCTCTGGACTGGGGCATTTTCTTAGGAAGGAGCTTGGGCGTTTTTTTGATGTGAAGACTTTGGGGAAAAGGAAGAGCTTGGGCGTAATCAGTGTCTGGGTGTAATCTGGGCGTTCTCTCAGAAAGCTTTTGGTCGTCTGAACTCTAGGTGTAAGACCCGCAAAATTTTTAGCTATTTAAGTTCTTACTTAAAGAGTAATAATAATAAAATAATAATAATGTTATTGTTAACAATAGTTAGAAAGGATATTTTAGATATTATCACGCTAAAGATAAGCACCCAATATAGTCATTCAAATAGCATGTGACTAGTAAGTAGCCGTTATGAATAGTATCCGTCCGTTATGAATAGTATCCGTTTGGACTTCCATAAATAGGTATGAGCATGAGATTTTATTTATAAGAGAGTATAGAAGTAAGAAGAAGAATAATAATAGTTATGGCATCAAGTTTTCAAGTACTGCCATCCGAGAATAGTGTACGTGATGAAGATCGGCGAGCAATACGACTTGAAGTTACAAAGCTATGCTTTGCTATAGATGAGCTAAATGCTCGTGTCCAATGGCTGCAATATAATGCGATGAGACACAGGGAGAAGTTTGAGGTTATTCGTGCGACAACCACGACAATGTTAGTGAAGGGTTGTGCGGCCTCTACTAGAAGCACAACACGTCCTACGCACATACACTAATATAATTCAAGAAATTTTACGAAGGCCATAGAATATGATATTAATGTTTATGTTTAGGATTATAATATTTTATGCTATAATGTTATCTTACTTTATTGTTTATTGATTATGCAATTATATTATTTTATCTGCGTAAATATTAAATAAAAAAATAAAATAATTTCTCATATGTCATAAAAAGTTTAGATGCTATATATTATGTCATTTAGTTTCTTAAGCCAAATTACTATGGGTAAGTAAGTATTACAAGCCTTAACTTTATCAAAAGTATAAAACATAGGTAAGGCCCAAAAATTTGAATGAGGCAGATTCTGGAGGTCCCATTCAAAAATCCATAACTTGAATTATACAGATCCAATTGACATGAAACCAAAGCCCATTTGTTCATTTATGACTTAGCTAAAACGTTTAGAAATTTTAAAATTTAATATGAAGCCAATCAATTCCAGAATTTAAAATACTACACATAGGTTCAGTATGAACGGGTAAACATTTTAGTATGACTTTAAAATTCAATAACTTTTGTTATACATATTTAAAAATTATAAAATTGATACCCATTTGTAGATATTTGAGTTAGTAATGCAATACAATTGGCCATTTGTCAAAAACTACAAAATTAAAAACGTTATAATTGAATTAGTAGGGAGTACACCAATGTGGACTTTTGATGCCAAAGGAACCTTCTAGGTTTAAAAGTCTTAAAACATTTTTTTAATGGTAGGAGGAGATAACCACGTTTTTAATAAGAGATAATATGAAGAAAATAAAGTATTATATATATATTAAATAATTTAATTTAATGCCAAAGTCAAATTTGTACACTATTTTTCACACTATTACACCTACCATCCTTGCCTATATAAGGAGTGTCTTGCCTCTCCTCTTAATGCACAAATCCCTCAAGCCACACCACGAAATTCCCTCTCAAAACACTCCCTTAAGCCCTCTTAACACCCCAAATACTCTACTCAAATCCTCTTTTGCTTTTGGTACTTACCAAGCGTCGAAGTTCTACGAAAGGTTTAGAACGCGGAGAACGACAAGCGGATTGTAAGGGTTTTTCTCATCCCTTTTTCCTTTTTCATTATAGTCTGTATTTCATTATTATTGTAAGGGTTTTTCTCACCCCCTTTTTCTTTTTCATTATAATCTATATTTCATTATTATTGTAAGGGTTTTTCTTTTCTTTATTCTCACTTTTCTCTTCCTCTTTATCTTGTTTTATTTGGAATTATTATTGTAAGAGTTTTATGTTTCTTATTCTTCTAATTCCATTTTATTGTTGAGAAGATTAGATTAGTCTCTTTTTAATCTCTCTCTTGGTAATCTATGCTATTGATTGGGGTAGATAACCATTTTGATATTCGTGGTTATCCTTGTTAACTTTGAATGTTTTATTGAAATTCTATGTGATGCCTCATGTTATGTATGTTAAAGTTGTTATAACCTCTTATGTTTGGACAAAGTAAGTTTATGATGGGTGGTTCCAGAAAGACCTCCAATGCATTGGGTAAAGAACATCACCTGGAGAGTGTCAATCCAGTGATAATATGTTATGTTATGATTCGGTATCTGGGTGGTTAACCTAGGTCATGATGTTATGATACGATGTCTAAACATAATCTTCCATGTTATGATTTCCTTGTGAAATGTTGATCATGTATGATGTGTAAATATTATATGGTATTTCCTATGTTCGATATCTTCATGATTTTCCTTACCCACTTATGTTTACCCTTACTGGGCTATTTGAGCTCACCCTTTTTATGATTTATTTTCCAACCCCAGGTAATTAAGGGATGGAGAAACTAGGATAAGGAGTTGAGAAGTGCTTGGAAATAAAGTTGTGTGAAATTTTAAAGATTTATTAAGTTGTTTGCTCGTGTGCTTTGTTATGTAATAATGGGTTATGGACACTTAGTCTCTAAACCCCTAAACCTTAAAGATCTTGGATTGAAATTTGTAATAATGAATGTTTTTTTTGATTAAATAAGTAATAGTTTGAAATTTATATAAAATTTGTATATTTATTTTCCACTAACGCACCCAGTTTGGAGGTTTCAAATTTGGGGGCGTTACACTGGTGTTTTCTCTGGGCGAAAATCTGGAAGCAGAAATTATTTGTTGAACTCTGGGGTGTTCTCTGTTTTTTTTGTTTTTGTTTTTGCAGAAGTTTCCTTTTTTTTTTCCTGGATAAGGGAGCTGGGTATGAAAAAATGGCAAAAGCGTTTTTCGTCCGAGATGAGGGGTCTCTAGCTGTTTCGCGTGGACAGGAGACTGAATTTAAAGGGCTGGCAGAATTTTGGCTGGACTGTCATTAATTGCTGCATTTAATGCTCTATTATGAATGCCATCGTTTTTAATTGCATGTTTTGTGCGTTGTCGGATGGTTTGGCGACCTGCAGCTCGTGATTTGTCCTTTTTAATTTTTATTTTAGCACATGTGACTGACAGGCGTTGAAAAATGATTATGTCAGATGGCCAACGCATGAAAAACAAGTCTCGTGACTTTTTCGGGCAGCTTGACCAGGGGCATTGACCATCTTTTGGCAAGTTTGACTTTTTCCAACGAAAGTTGTTTTGGCCATAACTTTTTCATTTTAAATCAGAATTGAGCTCTATCAAGTGCGTTACTCTCCAAATTTCATCCCCTATCACCTGACGTTGATCTTGGGGCATTTTAGGGGCTAGCAACAGAGGTTATCAATTTTGTGTTTCCCGGTTAATGTCAATGCATCTATCATGTGCAAATCACAGGGAATCTCTAAGGACCTATTCAACAAGGTATATGGCATCGGCAAAAAGGCATATATATCAAATGAGGCTAGTATGTCCAACGCGGACAAAATGGGGTCCAGCACCTGCATCAAGACACACCCCAGTCCAACTCGAGATGCATCGCAATATACCTCAAATGGCACTCCCTCCAGTGGTAGACTCAATGCTGGTGCAGTAGTCAGTCGAGTTTTCAATTCCTCAAAAGCTTTCTGACACTTGTCCGTCCACTCAAATTTGGCTCCTTTTCGTGTCAGAGCTGTCATCGGTGCTGCCAAACGAGAAAACCCTTCCACGAAACGCCGGTAATACCCCGCCAGACCCAAGAAACTGCGTATCTCAAAAACGTTTGTGGGCCTCTTCCAAGATGATACCGACTCAATCTTGGTTGGGTCCACTCTAACTCCATCGGCGGATACCACATGTCCAAGAAAATGCACCTCTTGCATCTAGAAGTCACACTTGCTAAATTTAGCATACAATTGATGATCTCGTAGTGTCTACAACACCACGGTCAGGTGCTCCTCATGCTCAGTTCGTGTCTTAGAGTACATGAGAATGTCGTCAATACATACCACCATGAAGGAATCTAGGTATGGGGCGAATACCTGATTCATCAGATGCATGAGCACCACCGGTGCGTTCGTGAGCCCAAAAGGCATCACTAACCACTCATGGTGTCCGTATCTGCACCTGAATGCTGTCTTAGGGATGTCCTCCTTCCTGACCCTTAACTGATGGTATCCCAAACGTAGATTAATCTTCGAGAACCACTGTGCTCCACTCACCTGGTCAAATAAATCATCAATCCGCGGTAAAGGGTATTTGTTCTTGACCGTTACTTGATTCAGCTTCCGGTAATCAATACAGAGTCGTAATGACCCGTCTGCCTTTTTAGCAAACAGAACTAGTGCACCCAAAGGTGAGGTACTAGGGCGGATAAAACCTTTATCTCCCAGTTCCTTTATTTGCTTTTGCAGCTCCCACAACTCGGCAGGTCCCATTCGGTATGCTACTTGTGAGATGGGTCCCACCCCTGCAAAAGCTCAATCGTGAACTCAATACTTCTGTTTGGAGGCAACTCCAACAACTCCCCAGGAAACACATCCTGGAAATTCTCAGCAACATCCAGCCACACCCTTTTCTCTAAGTTAGCTTCCTCCTCAAAGGTTAAAGTGGCAAGTCTATGGGTAATATTATCCCATAGCTCCCTCGTCGGTCCAGCTCTCCCAGCATTTTTATCCCATTCACCCGCTAGGGTACAAGAAGATCCTGTGGGTGAAATAAACGACACTCATCGTCTATAACTGTTGGTCCCTGGTAGCCTAGAGGGGGGGGGGGGGGGGGGGTGAATAGGCTTAAATCAAAAACTCTTTTCTCACAGGTGTAACACAATCTGGTTAAAGGATATAAAATCAGTGCGGAAGATAACCAGATAGTGGAAGTATTTTGCTTTTATTATCAAATGATAATTACAATAAAATAAGCAGCAGTTAGCTGATTACACTAGCACTCGGCTTTACAATCACACACACTGCATTAATTGTCTCTATAAGATCTTGTACAATTATTTTGCTCATGCGCGTATTAGTTTTCCTTAGTATATGTACGCTTTTTTTAATGTACAACACTACAGATATATATATATATATATATATATATATATATATATATATATATATATATATAGACATCCTAGGAATCTATCTTGGAACTGTGTTTTCCGAACGCTGTGTAAGCATTAAGTTCTCCTCGGAAAATGCTTCTGTTGTAACTGCTTCGGATGTGGAGCTTGAAATATTGGAAGCATAAGTAAATTAAATAACTTTGCTTGCTTCCAACTACATTTGGGACTGCATCCCCATCTCCGAGTGGTCCACGTGTAAGACAGTTTAGATCTTCAATGAGTTTGTCTTACATCGGAACACAGCGAACTCATATCATAAATGCGGTATTGATAAGTTGAAGTAGCGTCCTTTTAGTCCGGTGCAGATTTCCTTATTCCGTATCAACGAGGTTCGGATCCTTACTCCATATAAGTTATTGCTTACTCCGTGTACATGAAGTCCTGAAATCCTTATTCCGTGTCAGCGCTTCCTTACTCCGCATGAGGTAGATATGCGGAATCCTTATTCCGCATCAGCGCTTCCTTACTCCATGTGAGTTCCTTACTCCGCTTGAGTAATGATTCGGATTTCTTATTCCGCATCAGATGTCCTTACTCCACATCAGTCATTTCTTACTCCGCTCGAATGAAAGACTCCGATTCCTTAGTCTTTATCTTCTTTTCCTTAGACAGCTGGAGTGAAAGACTTAATTCTTTCTCTGCAATAAATCTCTCTTACTCCGTACGAGGCGTAGACTCGGATTCTCATTCCGCATAAAATGACTTAGTCCAATCAACAATAAGAGCGCGGATTCCTTAGTCCTTTCAACAAGTGATTAGTTCGTACAAGAGAGTCCTTACTCCGGATGAAGACTTGGTTATTTACCAAGTGTTAGACGACACTCATGATGTTCCGGATCAGGATTATGTATCCTGTCCTTTGGTTTGCTCTTACAGAAGTAGGTCCGGATAACAATTTAATCTTCAGCACAGGCTTAAAATAAACGTGAAACAACTAAGATCAAATTACATTAGGTTTGATTCGCATCATCCAAATTCTAGGTTTGATCTAACAATAACAATCAATCTTAGCCTGAAAGGCCATCAACCAGTCCATCCCCAGAATCAAACTAAAAGTTCTCATGGGCATCACGTACAAATCAAATGAGAGTTCAACATCTCCTATCGTAAGCACACACTCATGACATACTCGGTAGATTGACTCCACACCTCCCATTGGTGACTCGACCCTCAAAGGTCTATCAGCCCTCACACAATCAAGTCCAAGGCTCTCAACCAAGGACTCTGCAATCAGCGAGCACGAAGCTCCGGTATCAAACAGTACAACAACAACAGTGCAAGATATTAAAATAGTACCTCAAACTACCGAAGGTCCGGCTCCACCTTCCTCGAAGGGTGATGGGAAGTCCTCCCTCTCTGCTGGTGTTGAGGTAAGCGCAAACACTTTGGCCTGGCTTGCCCCACCGCTTGCCTCTACTGCCTTTCCTTTAGTCCCTGCCTGGAGTCCACTTAGACGCCCCTCCGAACCTCCTTGTGGTTGCCTCTCCCCCTGTGGTCTGGTAGAACTGGAACTAGCCTGACTGGCTTGCCAAGAACGTGCTGACCTCGGAGCTGGGGCTTGAAATTGGGTCCCACCCCTACCTCCTTGTGTTAAACTTCCAGCTCCCCGACTGTTCCCTCTACTGAAACACATCGTACTGATGTGTCCTGTTTTCCCACAGCTGTGACACTTCAGGTGCTGCTTGGGGCACTCACTATTGACATGCCCTGACTGGCGACAATAGGTACACCCGCTTGGAAAACTCCAGCTGAGCCTCCCTGTCCTCCAAAATAACGGGATCTGGGTGGAGCCATTGAAGCTTGGCCCCTGTCCTTGGGAAAAGTCCCACTCCCAGGCTCAACCTTCTGTCTCTTGGTTTCCCCCTGCTTGTCGCGCGTACACTATTCCAACCCCTCCTGATGAGCCTGCCTTCCCTCTTCTAATCCTCTCTCCACAATCTTTGCTGTATCCACGACTTCAGCATAAGTCTTCAATCGTAGCATCTTTACTCTCTGTTTCAGGGCAGGTCTGAGTCCCATGGTAAATTTATGGGCCTTTAGGTCCTCCCTTGAGATTGCTTCTGGAGCAAATCAACTCAGCCCTATAAAATCTCGCTCATACTCTGCCACCGTACATGATCCTTGCTTAAGACTGCTGAACTCTTCCCGTTTCTGCCACCGCAGCGACTCTGGGAACTCACCTCAGGTCATGGCCTCCATGTCTCGGCTTCCTGAAATGCTAAGCCACCATCCCAATGCCTCCTCCTCCAACTGTTGGATTGCCAGCCTCACCTTGTTTTCCTCCTGAGGTCGAAGAAAAGAGAATGTATACTCGATCTGTCGCAGCCAATGCTCTGCTGCTAAAGGTTCAGCTCCTCCCTTGAACCTTGGGGGGTGTTCCTTTCGGAACTGTGTCACCACATCTCCCTCTTCCTGCCTCATCGGCACTTCTTGCCTACGCAAAGGTCCTGCCTCACGGGCCGGAGAGGGTGGCACTGCCTGTTGTGCCATTATCTCCTGACGTACCTCGTTTGGGATCTCCCCCCTGCGTTCCTCACACATTCCCTGCACGTTCTCACTTAAGGCCCGGACTTGGGCCATGATCCGCTCCAGGGGATCATCGCCCTCTACTCGCTGTTCTCTCTCCTGTCCAGCACATGCAGAAGATTCATCTTCTACAGCTGGGGTAGCTTGGGTTACTCTCCTAGGAGGCATAGTCTACATATTAAACAAGACTAGAGTCAGCATCTCTCAGGCTCTATACATCCTCATCCCCATGGGCCATGAGGTGCTCAAGCAACTTTTCACATGTAAACATACAAGATAATCACTCAGAATTGCACAGCAACAATTCACAACAATAATTCGCAGCAAAAAATTTTCAGCAACAATTTTCAACAACACAACATTCCAAATCACAACATTTATATTGAAATTAAACTAGTGCCTTACTGCCAATGCATGTATGTGATAACGTGCATTTTATACCGTTATTCTAGTGTTTATTTAAGATGTTTAAGAGCATGATTAGAGCCTTATTACTTCATATATCATATATATTTGCTCTAACCCCTAGGAAGATGCTATTTGCAAATACATGCGTTTTTTAAGCTGTTTTGGCAGATTTTGGAGCTCACTTTTGACATAGTAGATGGCCTCAAACAATTGGCGTGCAAGAACAAACGTTTTTTCCATCTGTATCAAGCTTGTTCCGGAACACCCATTTAACTCCAATGACTTGCTGAGACTTAGGCCTGGGTACTAATGTCCACACATTGTTTCTCTTAAATTGATTCAGCTCTTCTTGCATGGCTTCTATCCAATTTGAATCCTGAAGAGCTTCATCTACCACCTTTGGTTCTATTTAAGATAGAAAACACGAGTAAAGACTCATGTTAGAGGTGGCTGCTCTTGTTCTTACACCAACAGTAGGATCACCAATCACTTGATCTGAAGGATGGTTTCGAGTCCATCTATAATTCTGTGCATGTGATGGATGATCTTGAGCAATTTGAAGCTCTTCCAGATTAGGTGGTTCGAAATATCCCTGGTTGAGCTTCGCCCGGACTAGTTGTTTCCGTATTAGAAGGTACGGTTGAACTAGATGGTTCTTCAACACTTGTTTCTTTCGGTGTTGACCGGTCCGCACGGACTTGAAGGTGCTCCGGAATTTTGGGTATCCGTAGGAGTATGTCCGGAGCTAAATGGTAGTCCGGAGTCCGAGTCATCTGTAGCATGATCCATATAATTCCTTTGTGTCTCGCTGATGCCACGTGATTGGTCAGGATGTGTAACAGGAACATTCAGAAACTTCGAATAATCGACGTTGCTGTCCATGACCTGCACATTAGAACTTGAAGAACTGACTTTTGACCAATCAAGATTAGCTTCATGAAAAGTCACATGGATAGATTCTTCAACTTTAAAAAATTTTCTATTGAAGACCCGATAAGCCTTGCTATGTAGTGAGTACCCGACAAAAATCCCATCATCAGATTTTGGTTCAAATTTATTCCGGGTCTCTTTGCCATTTATCAGTATATAGCAAGTACACCCAAAAGTTCTGAGATGTGAAATTGAAGGTTTTCGTCCTCTCCACATCTCATAGGGTGTTTTCATGGTAGATTTATTTATTAGAGTTCGTTCGAACATAGCAGGCGTGGACACAACTTGACCCATAGGCGAGAGGAAGTGTTGCCCCTGCTAACATGGATCTACCAGCTTCAACTAAAGTACGATTCTTGCGCTCGGCTACCCCATTTTGTTGTGGGGTTCTGGGAGCAGAGAAGTCATCTCGTATGCCCTGTTCGAACAATATGATCTCATTTCTGAAAAATCAAATTCTGTACCATGATCACTCCTGATGCATTTAATGCTCAATCCTTGTGAGTTGCTTATCCAGTTGAAGAGATCTACTAGATGCTCAAAAGTTTGATCCTTTGATTTCAGGAACATCACCCATGTGTATCTGGTGAAATCATCGATAACCACAAGGATATATCTCGCCCTGACTAGTGATGGAGCAGATATAGGACCACAGAGGTCCATATGAAGAAGTTGTAGAGGAGCAGTTATTGAGTTAACTGATTTGCTCTTAAAGCTGTGTTTGGTCTATTTGCCAAGTTGGCATTCTCGAGAGAGTGTCTCCTGGAGAACTTGAGTTTAGGTAGACCAGTGACAAGATCAAGTGACGCTAACTTAGACAAAGTCTTAAAGTTTAAATGCGCGCATCGCTTGTGCCATAACCAACTATCTTCATCTGAAGCTTTAGTGAGGAAGCATACAGGGTCAGAAGAATTATTTTTTAAGACCACTGAGTATATGTCCCCATCTCTTGATCCGGATAACTTAATATCTCCTGGATAAGTTGTCTCTTCTTGTGACAGAGTTGGACATAAAGGAAACAATAAATCCTTTGTCACATAGATTATCGACACTTAGCAAATTATGCTTCAAACCTTCGACTAGTGCAACTTTAGTGATTGATACACAGCCGTTTGTTAGAGTGCCATACCCGACAGTCTTACCTTTGCTGTTGTCACCATATGAAACGGATGGACCTCGTTTTTCATTAACTTCTACGAGCGAGTCGATCACCCGTCATATGTCCAGGAGCATCCACTATCGAGGATCCACTTGCTTTGATTGATCTTTAACTTCAAGTGATCCGGCAATGCATTCCAGAGATGCTCCTGAAAGACAACAGTTTACACTTTTGGTGCCCAAACTTGTTTCGGGCGGTTAGAGAATGCAGCAGTATTGTCAACAGTTTCGGATTTGAGTTTGCTAGGACTTTTAGCTTTCCAAGTTGACATTAACTTGTTAGTTTCAACTGCTTCTTTTATTTGGGTTTTCTTGGGAGAGACACTCCTTTTAGATTTTGTTTTGCTCGAAGAACCCCTTTTATAAAACTGATCTTTATTGGATTGAAATTGGTTACAAAGCCAGCTATCAGATAGACTCCAACATTCATAGTGATAATGACCCATTTCCCTACAGATGGAACAGACACTATAATGTGAAGTACATACAGGGGATACAGGTCTCTTAGATTATACAGACTTTCTACTCTGTTCCCTGTGGCCTAATCCATTGCGTTTGGGTGACGCGCTCTTGGCCCTAAATGCATCAGCCTTAGTCTTTCCTTTCTTTTTGGGTGCTACAGTTTTGGCTTTAACTGCAGCAGCCTTCCCTTCATCATTAGTTACGGGTGCTAACGCTTCGGAAAGCAATGTGACCTCAACTCCACAGTTATAAACTATGGTGCCACCTGAAATGAAACCATCCAACGGTTTAGATGTACTAACAGGATATAAGTTGGTTAGTGTTGGAGTGAAATCTGGAGGACACTCATTAGCTTGAGTATTGGAGTTTGGTGATTCGGAGCCTAGGCCAGGTTTGACTCAAATGTTATCTGGATCAGTCCTAAATGTAGAGGCTATTTTCCCGGATTTAAGCCACTTACGATTTATTTCCCTTTCCTGTTCAAGTTCGTTTTCGAGTCTTTTTACTATAACTTTTAGGCCAGAAAGATTGGTATTTAACAGATGATTTTCAGCTCTTAGATCGTGATACCAAGCTTCTTTTCCCCTGAAGTCAGCGATGTCCTTTTCTAGTCTAGTAATAGTAAATTCAAGACGTTTGTTCTGACTTTCCATATCTTTGTACATTTGAGTAATTATTAGTCTCTCATTCTTTTTCATGATCACATGTAGTAGTAAGAGATTCTAATTTACTCATGAGCTCAGAGATAGAAGATACCTCAGTATTTGCCATGAGGCAGACGTTCGGCTTAGGAGTTGGCTCATCATCCGAGGATTCCTCCTCTTCTTCCGAGCCACTGACATACTTTGTCACGAACGCCTTCCTCTTGTTCTTGCTGTTGTCTGAGGTGGAACGTCGGGGTGTAACCTTGTCACTTTTCTCTGCCGTCTTAGATTTAGATCTGCATTCCTTGGCCCAGTGACCGGTTTTCCCACAGTTAAAGCATTCTTGGGAGCTTGACTCCGATCGTTCCTTCCTTCTGGATGATGAGGAGCCTCTTCTGAATCCTTTTCTACTTTTCCGAAGGAATCGTTCGAAGGATTTGACAAGAAGAGCTATTTCCTCTTCCACGTCTGAGTCAGAATTTTCTGACTCATCCGTATCATCCTCCAGATGATTACTGGTGCATTCTGTAGCTTTGAGAGCTACTCCCTTTTCTTTCCGAGCTATCTTCTCATCATGGGCAGAGTATTTGAATCTGACCTCATGAGTATGAAGCTCTCCGTAGATTTCCTCAAGGGCAGTGAATGGCCAGTTTTTGTCAACTTGCATCTGGAGCTGCTTGGAGTAGTAGCGATCCGGCAAGGATCGAAAGAACTTGTCATTGATTTGAGACTGAGTGTAGTGCTCATTGACAGTTTTTAGCTCTAGAATGAGCTTGCCGAATCTCCGATAGATGCTTTCCAGGGATTCGCCAGGTTTGTGATTGAAACTCTCAAAATTCTGTCTGAGAGCACATATCACATTTTGCATTTGGGACTGACTCCCCTCATAGAGGATTGTCAGTTTATCCCAAACAGCTTTTGCTGACGTGCAGCCCTGGACGTCCGTGAAAGCCTCGGAATCCAAAGACGATGTAACATAAGCTAGAGCCTTTTCACTAGCGCACTGCCAGGCTTTTTCATCGTTGGTAAGTTCGGCATCCGTCTTTGGCCTCCTCACTCCATGTTCTCCGATAGTCATTGGAATTGGGATCTCCTGATGAAGACATGGCCACATGAGATGATCATGGCATACCATAAACATCTTCATGCGAGCTTTCCACTGGGAGAAAAGTTCAGGTGTGAATTTGGGCGGTTTCGTCAGAGTAAAACCAGAACTCCGTGGTTGAGGAGCAGCGGCAGCAGCAGGTTGAGGTGGGTCGACGTTTTCACTGCTACTTCGATTTGGGATGGGCTCTTGTGCACCTCCGGAGTTAAGGCGAGTGTTGAATAGCATACTACTTTCTTCGGCCATTGCTTAGAGTAAAAGAGTGGGATCACTACTTTTGAACAAATAGACTGCTTTGATACCACTTGATGGTCCCTTGGAGCCTAAAGGGGGAGTGAATAGGCTCTTGTCGAAACTCTTTTATTCTTTTAAGGCATTGCACTAATCTAGTTAAGTGAAAGAATCACTGCGGAAGATAACCAGATAGTGAAAGTATTTTGTTTTATAATTACAACAAAATAGAAGCAACTCTCTTACACTCTGTTTTACAAAAGGGATTCACACTCTAGCCTAGTTTGTATCTTTGAGCTCTTGTACATGCACAGAATTAATTCAGGCTAATTCACTCTCCTTTTTGCCCCACCCTTCTTCACACATATACAAGTATGGATATTTATACAAACGTTCCTAAGAGACAACCTCGGAACTTGAAGTTCCGGAATGCGTTCAGCACTAACTGTTCCTCGGTAATCTCTCTGTCTTGACTGCTGCGGCTTGTGGAGCTCAAGATCATGGGTTTGAAGAATATAAGTGCATTTGTGAGTTCCCAAATACAATTGAGGTTGTGTCCACATATCCGGGTGATCCACGTGTAAGATTCTTCAGGTATTTAATAAGTTTGTCTTACATCGGGACGCCACGAGCTGATAACTTTAAATGCAGTGAGTTGAAGTAGTGTCTTCTTGGTCCGGTGTAATTTTCCTTATTCCGTTGCTAATGAAGCTCGGAACCTTACTCCGTATCTATTTAGTACTGGAAGCCTTAGTCCGTGACAGCGCTTTCTTACTCCGCATGTAAGTTCCTTACTCCGTATGTAAGTTCCTTACACCGGGCGAGTCTTGAAAAGTCGGATGACTTATTCCGTGTCAGCGCTTTCTTACTCCGCATGTAAGTTCCTTACTCCGTATGTAAGTTCCTTACTCCGTATGTAAGTTCCTTACACCGGGCGAGTCTTGAAAAGTCGGATGACTTATTCCGTGTCAGCGCTTTCTTACTCCGCATGTAAGTTCCTTACTCCGTATGTAAGTTCCTTACTCCGTATGTAAGTTCCTTACTCCGGGCGAGTAAGATATCCGGATTCCTTACTCCGTATCTAGTTTCCTTACTCCATGCGAATAAAGACTCGGATCCTTATTCCGCATCAATACTTCCTTACTCAGCATGTATGAAAGACTCGGATGCCTTACTCCGTGTCTTCTTCACTTTAGTTCGCTTGAGGGGAAGACTTAACTTCCATTTCAATCCTTTTGCTTCGTGCGACCTCGTTGACCAAGACTCTTACTCCGCATTAGTTTGACTTAGTCCGTTTGAGGTACTTAGGAACATATTCAGCAATCCGTAGCCTTTAAGTTCTTAGTCCGCACGAATGTTCCTTATTCCGTATGTATTTGTGACTTGGTTATTTACCAAGTGTTTGACGACACTCACTCTTGTCCGGATCAGGATTATGTATCCTGTCCTTAGCTTTGCTCTCACGAGTGCATCTCTGGATTAGTAACATATCTTCTGCAATGATCAAATAAACACAAAAGATCTCAGATCAAATTACATAAGGCTTTATCAGCATTATCCAAATTCTGGGTTTGATCCAACAGTAAGGTCCGCATGTGTGTTAATTATAGAGATTTGAACTAGGCCAGTCCAAAAGATAACTTCCCGCTTCCTCACATTGATACCCTAGTGGATAACATAGTAAAGCATGCTCTGTTCTCATTCATGGATGGATTTTCAGGCTATAATCAGATTCATATGGCCCCCGAACACAAGGAGAGGACCACGTTTACAACACTTTGGGGCACATTTTGTTATAACGGGATGCCTTTTGGTCTTAAGAATGTTGGGGCAACCTATTAGTGAGCCATGGTAACTCTATTCCATGACATGATGCATAAAGAAGCCAAAGTCTATGTAGATGACATGATAGCCAAATCATAAAGCACTGAAGACCACATTGAAGTACTCCGTAAGCTTTTCAATAGGCTATAAAAATATCAACTCAAATTGAACCCCAAAAAATGCACTTTTGGAGCCATATCAGGAAAACTGTTGGGCTTCATCGTGATCCAAAAAGGAGTACAAATTGATCTAGATAAAGTTCGAGCTATCCAGGAGATGCCCCCACCACGAACCATCAAGAAGGTTAGAGGATTCTTCGGGCAATTAAATTACATTGCCCAGTTCATTTGACAATTGATGGCCACATGTGAACCCATCTTCAAGACATTACGAAAGAACAATCCAGAAATTTGGAATGACAAGTGTCAAGCAGCCTTTGACAGGATCAAGTAATACCTATTTAATCCACCTGTTCTGGTCCCACCAGTACCAGACAAACCTTTGATCTTATACTTGACTGTTCAGGAGTCCTCAATGGGTTATGTCTTAGGGCAACATCATTCTACAGGAAAGAAGCAGCAAGCCATTTATTATTCCAGCAAGAAGTTCACCATCAACAAAGAAAACTACACGCCATTGGAGAAGACATGTTGTGCCCTTATCTGGATTGTAGGTCCCAAAGTGCGTCTAGAGGGGGGGTGAATAGACTTTCTTCGTGAGTGGAAGTTAGACTGTTTGCTGGAATGTGTTACTTCTAAGGATAACTATGCTGGAAGTAGTTATGGAGAAGATGACAGCAGTAATTTGAGTGATAATGTAAGTTATGAACTATCAGACAAATTTGAGATGTAGTAAATGCTCTTTGTTCATAGATCTCAGGTGTGTAAGGAATGGTCCGTGATAGTTTTGATTGTGGAAATCAACACTGAGGTTAGACTAGATAATCGTGCTGAATCTTGGGTGAACAAGAGTATATGATGGATTACAAAGTTTGATCTTGATCTTGGTTCAACGCGGCGCACGGCACTTGGAAGTTCTTTTTCTCTCTAAGTCTCTCTCTCTAGCGTTGGAACTCTTGCTTGAATTATGCAAAAGATCAATTTCTTAATGTGTGTTAGAATCCTTTTTCTTGTGTTCTGTGTATTCCACGCTTTCAGAGAAAGAGAGTAACTCCTCATTTTGTCGTTAAGTGTGAGAGAGATATATATTTTAAGTTTAGATTGTTGTGCGCCTAGTTGTCCATCCGACAGACTGACTTCCCACCACTGAATATGCGGGATGTCAAGGGATGGGTTGATCTGCTCTGAATTGCAGATCTATTGCCCATGCTGCGTAGTTGCATGCCATACTTGTGCAGTCAATCTTGGCCGTTCATCTGTGGAGAGGAGTTGATAACAATTAATGCAACATTAACTGCTCTCCAACTGCTCGAGACAACGCAAGCTTACTGTACAAACCCTAGCTGAAGATATCACTAAGTGAATATGCTTAGGGTTGTAAGTATGCCTTGAAGGTGGGTGCCTTGTAGGTTTGGTGACTCGAAGGTTTTAGTTAAAGCCTGTTGAAGTTGCGGAAGTTTACTTCAGGCTTTATAGTGTTGATATCAGCGAGTCTATGACTCACATATCTTCGAGTCTCCGAGGGTAAAGTTCGAGTTAGATTAAGTCTATTGTGTCACTCTATTAACTGTAAGTCTGTGACTCTGCGAGTTTACGACTTTATGAGTCTGCGACTATCCTAATGGCTCTTAGAGTGACTTCTTCGAAGTGCGCCGAATCTGCCTGTTCTTACAGCTGCGAGTCTACGACCCTAGCTCTGCGCGTCTACGACCTTCAGGTTTCTTAGTTTATTTTACTTGACTAAGAGGAGGCTCTTCGACTCAACGAGTCTTCAACCTTCAAAATCTTCGACTCTACGAGTCTTAGACTTTACATTTCTTCCTTAGCCTTTCGCATTTGCGCATGCGCTGAGTTTCCGTATTCTACGAGTCTTCGACTCTATGGCTATGACCCTTCAGCTATAACTCTCTGCCTTCATGATCTTCGAGTCTGTGATGTGTTTGACAAGTTCCTTAAATTACCTGTATCCCTTGAGTCTACGACTCTACGACTCTCGAGGTACAGTTTCATTTTAGTTGGTCAGTCTTTTTGGCTTTGACTCTTCGACCTTCGACCTTTGAGTCTACGAGTCCTACTTTCTTAACAGTGTTTTAAGGCTGCGACTCTATGACCCTTGAGTCTACGAATCTAGCGGTACTTTAAGTTCTGTTAAGTGACATATGCACTTTAGGGACTCTACAGTTCTACCGGCTTCGAGTCTTTGAGTTATTTAAGTTTGGTTACTGTTCTTTAAAATTCTTCGACTCTACGAGTCTCTGAATTTAATCGTCGCTTACAGTAAATGCTCTCTTTTCCGCACTACGACTCTACGACCTTCGACCCTGCATCTACGAGTCGCAATGTGTTCTGTCACAAATAAGCTTCGAGTCTCCAGACCCTACGAGTCTACGAGCCTCTCGCCCAGATGTCCTGTGATAGATTTACTTGTACTAACTTTGACTTGTTGACTCTACGACCCTTCGAATCTACGAGTCTTAAGACTCAGACTGTATCTTGGCAGCTTCATCAAATCCTATATATCCAACATGGATAACAAGAAGATTGAGGCAGTACACTCTTTATCATATACTACATGGCTGATTTCGGGGAATGATCCACTCAAATATTTCTTGGAAAAGCCATCCATCTCTGGGAGAATCTTCAAATGGCAGCTGATCCTGTCGGAATATGATATTATATACATGCCTCAAAAAGCCATAAAAGGAAGCGTAATAGCTGATTACTTGGCAGACAGAGCGCTAGAAGACTACGAGCCTATGATTATAGGCTTTCCAAATGAGCATATCAACATCTTTATTGATGAAACATCAGACATATGGATTATGTGGTTCGATGGACACGGTGTTGGGGCCATCCTAATATCCCCAAAAAGCGAACATTTCCCGATGGCAACCAAGTTAACCTTCCCTTGTACCAACAATGTAGCGGAATATGAGGCCTATATGATGGGACTTCAAGAAGCAATTAGCAAAGGAATCAAAAATTACGAGTGTTTGGTGATTCTGCGCTTATCATTTTTCAAGTAAGGGGCGAATGGGAGACTCAGAACCACAAATTAATCCCATATCGGAAGCATGTTATGGAGTTAGCGGAGCAATTTGAAGATATCACATTGGCTAGACACAAAGTTAGAAGTTCAGTCTTTCGATATCCATATACAAGATATTCTTGCGCATTGCATGGCCATTGAAGCAAATATTGAAGAAAAGCCCTGGTTTGATGACATTAGACAGTATTTGCTTAAGCAAGAACACCCAGCAGAGGCCTCTAAGTCTGAAAAAAGAAATATCTGAAGGTCGGCATCCAATTATTACCTTGATGGTCCCGTTCTATATAAGCGAAATCATGACATGGTGTTATTGCGGTGTGTGGCAAAAGAAGAGTCGAAACAGATAATGAAGGAAGTGCATGAAGGAGAATGCGGTTCACATGCAAATGGACATGCATTAACAAGACAAATCATGCGAATGAGCTATTATTGGGTAACCATGGAAAGAGATTGCATTGAATATGTGCGCAAATGCCTCAAGTGTCAAATTTATGGCGATAAGATCCAAGTACCTCCATCCAAGCTAAATGTGATGGTTTCCCCATGGCCATTCTTGCTTTGGGGCATCGATGTTATCAGACCAATCTCGCCAAAAGCATCCAATGGTCACCACTTCATCTTAGTGGCCATCGATTATTTCACCAAGTGGGTGGAAGCTGCATCCGATGCTAATGTCACACATGCTGTAGTGCTTAAATTTCTACAGAGCAACATTATATGTCAATACGGGCTTCCTGAGCAGATCATAACAGACAATGCCGCCAATCTGAACAGTTGGATGATGGGTAAGTTGTGCGAAACATACAAAATCCAACACCGCAACTCGACTCCCTATCGCCCCAAGATGAATGGAGCAGTTGAAGCAGCCAATAAGAACATCAAGAACATTATCAGAAAGATGACGGAAACATACAAAGATTGGCATGAGAAGCTACCATTTGCCTTGCATGCCTATCACACCTCGGTACAAAAATCAACTAGGGCAACTCCATTTTCGTTGGTGGAGATACCTTGCCTCCGAATTCTCAAAGATACTCAGCTCGAAGAAGCAGAATGGGCCCAAAGTCGTTATGAGCAGTTGAACTTAATCAAAGGAAAATGCTTGGCCACTGTTTGCAGAGGACAATTATATCAACAGAGAATGATAAACAACTACAATAAAAAGGTAAAGCCCAGAAGCTTTCAAGTGCGTGATCTCGTCCTCAAGAAAATCTTACCAATTCAACACGACCATAGAGGCAAGTGGACTCCTAATTATGAAGGCCCATATGTGGGGAAGAAAGCATTCTCAGGAGGTGCCTTAATCCATGCCAGAATGGATGGTGATAAGCTCCCTAACCCAGTGAATAGCAATGTAGTGAAAATGTTCTACACTTAATTCTCCTATCCAAATGGGGAGTTGCCTGATCCTTTTTCCTAGACAGGGAAGGAATAAGCATGACAGCAATGAGCGGACTTGGTGAAAACCCAAAAGGGCATTAAGAGTAAAATACAAAGCTCCAACAAAAGACAAAGAAGCGAACGAAAGCGGACTTGGTGAAAACCCGAAAAGGCACCAAGGGTAAAATACAAAGCCAAAAACAAATCCTGGAGGGTGAAATCAGTCAAAATCTCGAAGGATCAAGACCACATAAAACAGGGTCCGTTGCAAACAATGGAAACAGCACCATCTAAAAACAACAACTGCAAACGATGGAAGACTTGGTCAAACCTAAGGCACACTCGAATTAAATTTGTACACTATGCTTTTAAAGACTTGTAATTCTGTTTGTCAGATTATAACAAGGGACACTTTCTATGATATAAATATGTTTTGTGGAATTAAACCTACAAAAATCCCGTTTTACATCCCGAATCATGTTTTATCGTCTACATTTCACATTCAATTAGAATATTTTAAATCCCCAGTAGGCTCCTTGAGCATTGCCTTATGGGTAGGGTCAAGCTCAAAATCCCCAAACAAGTCAAGTTCCTCAACTCAGAGTACCAATTTCTCCCTAAAATATCAATATCCCTAGAGAAGCTATCAAGTCAAGCTCCTCGATGTGGCGAAGCTAAATCAAACAGGCCCTTTATCCACAAAAGGGAGTTCCCCAGCAAAGATAGAATGGATTCCCCAACTAGAGAGAAAAGAGTTCCCCAATAAGTCGGATGTCAGCCAAAATCTCCAACAGCATGGAGATGAACCCCCAACCCATATTGGGTCATTCGCAATACATTTCACTATGCATCCCCGTATGCACCACATTGCATTCCATGCATACATTCAGCATCTTCTGTAATTTCAGGAATGTCATCGCCTCTGAAGATCCCAAGAACTCTTCCCAGCAAGCTTCCCATCAAACCTTACTAGCTTCCTTTGTTCAAACTCTACAAGACTTTCGTTACAATTTCCTCAAGCTCTAAAAGCACCCTTTTGACACTTGACACTCGAACAAACTTCCCCTCCTTTTTGGGTCACCTCATAGAGCAATCTCCTCGAGTGAACTCATAGAGGGAGCTTAGACTGGGTGGCCTCCCAAGCTCACCAATTCCCCAAAGCATCTCCCTCAAATACCAATCGATGTCTGTAACAAGTCTTTTCAGTTCAAGCTTATCGTTGATTTGGGTTTTCCATTTTTCAGTTCAAGCCTATCGTTGCTGTGGGCTTTCCATTTTTCAGTTCAAGCCTATCGTTGATGTGGGCTTTCCATTTTCAGTTCATGCCTATCATTGCTATGGGCTTTTCATTTTCAGTTCAAGCCTATCGTTGTTGTGGGGTTCCCATTTTCAGTTCCTACTACGTTATTGTAGGCTTTTAATTTCCAATATCTTTGCATCGTATGCGATAATCTTCCAGCCTCTGCAATGCATTGTAGGCAAGTAACCTTCCTACCTCTGCGAAGTCTTTTCAATTGAAGCCTAACGGTGTTGTGGGCTTTCCATTTTCAGTTCAAGCCTATTACGTTGCTGTAGGCTTTCAATTTCCAGTATCTTTACATCATAGGCGGTAATCCTCCTGCCTCTGCGAACCTTTTCAAATCCTGTTTGGCCTTGCTTGCCTTTTTTGTTTCTGTTAGGCCTTGCTTGCCTTTTTCATTTCAGTTAGGCCTAGCTTGCCTTTTCCATTTCTATTGGCCTTGCTTGCCTTTTTCTATTTCTGTTAGGCCTTAGATGCCTCATTAAAATTATATCCAAGTCCACCAGCCTGAGAAGCCCCTTTTCACTCTTGGGGATGGACTCAACCATCGCATTCTACTCTTCTTCTGAGCAAGGTAAGTCAGGTAAGCGCTCCAACCCATCCAAAATGACTCCTTTTATCTTTGTACACTATTTGTATACAAACAACGCACAAAGAGGGGCAGCTGTTGGACCTCATTCTGTCCGGGTTGGACATACTAACCCCGTTATATATATATATATAAAATATATATATATATATATATATATATATATATATATATATATATATATATATATATATCTTTTGGCCCACGCCATATACCTTGTTGCACAGGTCCTTAAGGATTATCCCGATTTGCACAAGATGGATACACTTACACGAATGGGGAAGCCCAAAATGGATAACCTTTGCTACAAATCCCTGAAGTACCCTAAGACTAATATCAGGGTATAAAGGAGGAAATTTGGAGAATAACGCACTTGACTGAGCTCAATTTCGATGAAAAATGAAGAAGTTATGGTCAAAATAACTTTCATTGAAAAAGTCAAATTTGCTAAAAGATGGTCAATGCCCCTAGTCAAGCTGCCCGGAAAAGTGACTACGCGAAATTCTCCAAAACGTTTATTTAGACAGATACAGGTCTTCCCAAACAATCTGCAAAAGGGCATCCGTTTTGGCATTTTAGGTGGGGGTGAAAGGGGAATTAAAAAAACTTGACTCAAAGTTTCGAAGACTAAAAGCTTCGAAGCCTGTGAGTCTTCGACCGTTGACTTCGGCCCGACCTGCTGACACTTCGACCCGCGGATCTTCGAGGAGTGACCTACGACCCTTCGACCCGCGGATCTTTAAGGAGTGCCCTTCGACCCATTGACCACCGACCTTCGACCTTGCTGACACTCCGACCTGCCGACACTTCGACCCTTGACCTTCAAGGGTTGACCTTCAACCCTTGACCTTTGAGGGTTGACCTTCGATCCTAAGATTAACCTTCGGCCCTTCAACCCATTAACCTTTGACCTTCGACCCGTTGACTGTTGACCTTCGGCCCTTAGACCCATTGACCGTTGACCTTCGACCCACCGACAATCTGACCCTGCCGACAGTCAGACCCTTTGACCTCTGACCTTCGGTGTTTGGCCTCTCTCGTTGTTTGCTTACGAGACATGTTTTATTAGCTGGCCGTTTTGTCAAAGATGCTTTTCAACACCTGTCAGTCACATGTGTCAACAAAAAACCAAAAAAAGGACAATCATAGGTCGACAGTCCACCCGACAAAGCATGGAATCTGGAAATAAAATACTTGGATCAATAATACAACCAACCCTTTTAAATCCAGTCTTCTGTCCACACAGAAAGGGGAGGATACACACGCCCAGGCACTGATTATGTCCAAGCTCTTCCTTTTCCCCAAAGTCTTCACGTCCAAAAAAAATACCTAAGCTCCTTCCTAAAAACACCCCAGTCCAGAGATTACAGTCAAAACACCCACGAAAATCCAGAAAAAAACCCCAGTCTTTATTCCAATCTCTCTCTAAAAAAATTCCACGAAAATCCCAAAAAAAATCCCAAAAGCTTTTCTCTCATCCTTCCCTAATTCCAGTCCATCTCCAGCGTCAATTTCAAATTCCGGCAAAACTCCGGTGTGCTACACAGGGCGAGTTCACAGCTTCTCACCGAATTTGGATGTTCTTCTAGTACTACCGACACCAACAGGAGACCTCGTACGTGGTGATCAATAAAGTCGGTTAAGCTACCTTTACTATTGTTTGTTTTTTATTGTTTGTTTTCTCTTCACTTATTTGTATTTCGTTTTATTTTCATTTTTTATTTATTTTTTTGTTTCCTCTCTTTTAGCGATGTAATCATTTTTATTTTGCTTGTTTGTTTTGTGTATTTTGTTATATATAATTGTAATATGTAAAAAAAGGCAAAAAAAAAAAAAAAAAAAAGAGGAAAGCTAAAAAAGAGAGCGAAAAAAAGAGATGAAAAGAAAGAAGAAGAAAAAGAGAGTGGCTTTATTTTTATTGTCATAATCATACATTCCACATTTACTTTGATGTATGTGTTCATTACTCTGATATGCATTTGTAACGTGTGTGACTTTGGGTCTTCAAAACAAGAAGGGAAAAGTTTTCAAACAAAAACAAAAAAACACAAAACACAAAACAAAACAAAAAGAAAATACGTTTTCCAAACAAAATAGAAGGCAAACAAATAAAAATAAAAATCGATTTCCAAAAAACCAAAAAAAAAACCAAAAACAAAAAAATCATTTTTTAAAAAGAAAAAGAAAATTATAAAAAATAAATAAACACAAAATGTTTTTTTAACAAAACACAAAAAACCAAAAACAAAACAAAAAACAAAAAATTGTTACTAGAAAATGAAAACAAAAACAAAACAAAAAAAGGGCCTTAGGATTTCATTTTCTATTTTAAAAAAAAAAACAAAATAAAACTTTTAGGATTCCCTTTAACAATTTACTATGAATCAATTTTTAACCATAACTTTAACAAATAACTTAGCTAAATAAAAAGCATAAACTCAACCCAATTACGGCAGTGAAAATAAATAGAAAAACCTCATCTTCAAAAATAGATACCGAAAGGGCGCTGTAGGGGTGCTAATCCTTCCCTGCACGTAACCAACTCCCGAACTCTTCTCTGATAACGCATACGACACTTTAAACTACTAAAAGTAGAGGGTATCCAACTATACCCCAAAAACAATTGGTGGCGACTCTAAATTTCTCACCATTGGTTTAGTTTGAGCTCAACCCAAATGGGTCCAGACGAAAACCAGTGATGACAATAACAAAAACAGAAGAAATGGCAAGCAACATACAGCAAACACAACAGCAGGGACTCAACACATTTTCTTTTTCCCCTTTCTTTGTTTTAAACACATTTATCACACCCAACTGACAAAGACAAAAAACAGTTCAAACAAAGACAATCATGCATTTTTGATCTTCCTAAAGAACACTACCATAACGCATTTAAAAATGGCAAACTGATTAATCAGTTCAGTAATTCATCCCCATAAATTAGATACGAACAAATACTAGCTTTCCTACCAATTTTGTTATGCTTGACTCTTGTTTGTTTTGTTTTACTTCGTTTTGCATTGCTTTAACTGATTAAAAATCGAATGAAGCAAACACCCAACTGGACTCCCAATATAGAAAACGAACAACACGACCAAGAGACGTAGGCACTGATAATGAAAACAAAACAACAAAGCAGAGGGAACAGTAACCAACCCGAATGGATTCCTCACCCTCTCCTCTGAATCAGAAAAATGGGCGTCCTTTCTCACCAGTGGAGTAATTTCTACCTCAAACAAAGATGGAAGATGGAAGAAGGGAGAAAAAGGGTGTGTATTTCGGGTGAGTTATGCAACAAAGTGAAAGGCACTATGCTCCTCAATGGCCAGCAGAGTGTTTTCCAGCCAAGGGGAGTGGGGGTTCTCTATGGATTTTTTGGAAGAGAAGAAGGATTAGGGAAGTATTGTTTTCGGATTTTAGTTTAAACAAGAGAGAGCTTGTGCGTGACGATCCATTTATTTGGGGATCCTTAAATAGGAGAGGGAATAAGGGTTTCGGGATTGATTTGGGGCAGCAAGGTGTCATGGGGTCAGGTTTCCTGTGCCTCTCAACCTATTGCGGCACTTAGCTTCTCTATCCACGGTCTGCTAAGTTTAGCTTTTGAGGGTTGAAGCGCACGTAGACTAGTTTCGCCCTGCCACTGGGCTCATCAGGAGAACGGCTCCAATTCCCGACCAGTTTGTGTAAGGATGGTCAAATCCCTTCTTCAATGTCAAGTCTTCGACTAGCAGCGTGCTCCCCACATTCAACCAGGTCATCACATCTGAACTCCGAAGGGACTCCATCTATTCTCCGACACGAACTGATTGGAGCTTTCCGCTGCTCACCATCTACACTTCAACCAACCCCTCTCCTTCAAGTGGCACGAATACATTTCTGGATCGTGCCACTAAGAAACGTCCCAAATCCTCGGGCCATGACATTCTCCTCCACCCTATCCTCGCAACGTCCTCGTTGTGTTTGTTGACATCACTTCCCCACATGCTATGGCATCTTCACCTCGACACCCTCCCGCTCGCCCAATGTCCAATTAATAGGAGGCTTCCAAGATTGCTCCGATGCTTTCCTTCGTACTCCCTTGCCCAACTCTGTATCATACTCTAGAATACTCCAACACTATGGATGCGAGGCGTGCAAGACACTACCGGTCGACTCACCTAAGTGAGCTCCCACCGTGGGATCACGTTACTCGTGAGAGTGCTCGGTAAGTCTTCAGGATACGGGTCGGTTCGGCTCTAATACCACTTGTCACGGGGTCAGGTTTCCTGCGCCTCTTAACCCATTGCGGCACTTAGCTTCTCTATCCACGGTCCGCTAAGTTTAGCTTTTGAGGGTTGAAGCGCACATAAACTGGTTTCGCCCAGCCACTGGGCTAGTCAAGAGAACGGCTCTGGTTCCCGACCAGTTTGTGTAAGGATGGCCAAATCCCTTCTTCAAAGTCAAGTCCTCGACTAGCGGCGTGCTCCTCGCATTCAACCGAGTTGGTACGTCTGAACTCCGAAGGAGCCCCATCCATTGTCCCACACGAACTGACTGAAGCTTCCTGCTGCGCACCATCTATGCTTCAACCAACCCCTCTCCTTCAAGTAGCACGAATACATTTCCGGATCGTGCCACTGAGAAACGTCTCGAATCCTCAGGTCGTGACATTCTCCTCCACCCAATCCTCGCAACGTCCTCGTTGCGTTTGTTAACATCGCTTCCCCACAGGCTATGGCATCTTCACCTCGACACCCTTCTGCTCGCCCAATGTCAACTGGTTGGACATCGCTTCCCCGCAAGCTACAACACTTTTACCAAGATGCTCTCCCACTCGCCCAATGTCCAACAGATACGAGGCTTCCAAGATCGCTCCGATGCACTCCTTCATACTCCCTTGCCCAACTCTGTATGACACTCTAGGATACTCCAACTCTATGGACGCGAGCCATGCAAGACACTACCGGTCGACTCACCTGTGTGAGCTCCCACCTTGCGATCACACTAATCGCGAGAGTGCTCGATGAGTCTTCAGGATAGGGGCCGGTTCGGCTCTGATACCACTTGTTACGGGGTCACGTTTCCTGCGCCTCTCAACCCATTGCGACACTTAGCTTCTCTATCCACAGTCCGCTAAGTTTAGCCTTTGAGGGTTGAAGCGCAGATAGATTGGTCTCGCCCTACCAATGGGCTCATCAAGAGAACGCTTCCAGTCCCCGACCAGTTTGTGTAAGGATGGCCAAATCCCTTCTTCAACGTCAAGTCCTCGACTAGCGGCGTGCTCCACGCATTTAACTGGGTTGGCACGTCTGAACTCCGAAGGGGTACCATCCATTCTCCGGCACGAACTGACTAAAGCTTCCTACTGCACACCATCTATGCTTCAACCAACCCCTCTCCTTCAAGTAGTACGAATACATTTCTGGATCGTTCCACTGAGAAACGTCCTAAATCCTCGTGTCATGACATTCTCATCCACCCAATCCTCACAACGTCCTCGTTGGTTTGTTGACATCGCTTCCCCACATGCTATGGCATCTTCACCTTGACACCCTCTCGCTCGCCCAATGTCAACTGGTTGGACATCGCTTCCCCGCAGGCTGCAACACCTTTACCAAGATACTCTCCTGCTCGCCCAATGTCCAACGGATAAAAGGCTTCCAAGATCGCTCCGACGCGCTCCTTTGTACTCCCTTGCCCAACTTTGTATCACACTTTAGGATACTCCAACTCTATGGACGCGTGGCGTGAAAGACACTACCGGTCGACTCACCTGTGTCAGCTTCCACCTTGGGATCACGCTACTCGCGAGAGTGCTCGGTGAGTCTTCAGGATACGGGCCGGTTCGGCTCTGATACCACTAGTCACGGGGTCAGATTTTCTGCGTCTCTCAACAAATTGCGGCACTTAGCTTCTCTGTCCACGGTCTGCTAAATTTAATCTTTGAGGGCTAAAGCGCACGTGGACTGGTTTTGCCCTGCCACCGGGCTAATCAGGAGAACGGCTCCAGTTCCCGACCAGTTTGTATAAGGATGGCCAAATCCCTTCTTCAACATCAAGTCCTCGACTAGCAGCGTTCTCCCCACATTCAACCGGGTTGGCACGTCTGAACTCCGAAGGGGCTCCATCCATTCTCCGACACAAACTGACTGAAGCTTCCAGTTGCGCACCATCTATGCTTCAACCAACCCCTCTCCTTCAAGTAGCACGAATATATTTCTGGATCGTGCCACTGAGACACGTCCCGAATCTTCGGGTCATGACATTCTCCTCCACCCAATCCTCGCAACGTCCTCGTTACGTTTGTTGACATCGCTTCCCCATAGGCTATGGCATCTTCACCTCGACACCCTCCCGCTCACCCAATGTCAACTAGTTGGACATCGCTTCCCCGCAGGCTGCAACAACTTTTCCAAGATGTTCTCCCACTCGCCCAATGTCCAACAGATACGAGGCTTCCAAGATCGCTCCGACGCGCTCCTTCGTATTCCCTTGCCCAACTCTGTATGACACTCTAGGATACTCCAACTCTATGGACGCGAGCCGTGCAAGACACTACCGGTCGAGTCACCTGTGTGAGCTCCCTACCTTGCGATCACACTAATCGCGAGAGTGCTCGATGAGTCTTCAGGATAGGGGCCGGTTAGGCTCTGATACCACTTGTCACGGGGTCAGGTTTCCTGCACCTCTCAACCCATTGCGACACTTAGCTTCTCTATCCATGGTCCGCTAAGTTTAGCCTTTAAGGATTGAAGCACACATAGACTGGTTTCGCCCTACCAATGGGCTCATCAGGAGAACGCTTCCAGCCCCCTACCAGTTTGTGTAAGGATGGCCAAATCCCTTCTTCAACGTCAAGTCCTCGACTAGCGGCGTGCTCCCCGCATTTAACTGGGTAGGCACGTCTGAACTCTGAAGGGGTTCCATCCATTCTCCGACACGAACTTACTAAAGCTTCCTACTGCATACCATCTATGCTTTAACCAACCCCTCTCCTTCAAGTAGTACGAATACATTTCTGGATCGTGCCACTGAGAAACGTCCTGAATCCTCATGTCGTGACATTCTCCTCCACCCAATCCTCGCAACGTCCTCGTTGCGTTTGTTGACATCACTTCCCCACAGGCTGTGGCATCTTCACTTTGACACCCTCCCGCTCGCCCAATGTCAACTAATTGGACATCGCTTCCCCGCAGGCTGCAACAACTTTACCAAGATGCTCTCCTGCTCGCCCAATGTCCAACGGATAGAAGGCTTCCAAGATCGCTCTGACACGCTCCTCCCCAACTCTTTATGACACTCTAGGATACTCCAACTCTATGGACGCGAGGCGTGCAAGACACTACAGGTTGACTCACCTGTGTGAGCTCCCACCTTAGGATCACGCTACTCGCATGAGTGCTCGGTGAGTCTTCAGGATACGGTCCGGTTCAGCTCTGATACGACTTGTTACGGGGTCAGGTTTCCTGCGCCTCTCAACCCATTGCGGCACTTAGCTTCTCTATCCACGGTCTACTAAGTTTAGCCTTTGAGGGTTGAAGCGCACGTAGACTGGTTTCACCCTGCCACTGGGCTCATCAGGAGAACTACTCCAGTTCTCGACTAGTTTGTGTAAGGATAGCCAAATCTCTTCTTCAACGTTAAGTCCTCGACTAGCGGTGTGCTCCCTGCATTCAATCTGGTTGGCACGTCTGAACTCTGAAGGGGCTCCATTCATTCTCTGACACAAACTAACTAAAGTTTACCGGTGTGCACCATCTATGCTTCAACCAACCTCTCCCCTTCAAGTAGCACGAATACATTTCTGGATCGTGCCACTAAGAAACGTTTCGAATCCTCAGGTCGTGACAAAGGGGAGGTTTGGTGTGGCCACCGCTTGGCTCAAGTGGGGTAATTCCATGTAGGGCCTGTCCTCACAAGGGACATGCCTCTAGAGCTTCGGTAGTATTGGTGGATGCTGGTTCGATCTTGTGTGGATTCTGGTGGGGCCTAGTACTCGACGCCCTAATAAGGCGCTGGGCTTTTCACCCCCACAATTAGGCTTTTCACTGAGAGCATTCCCCGGAGTATGGGTGCTCTTTGCAGCTATCAATACCCAGTTACACAAGTGCTTCCGCCTTCGTAAGCACGCGACCTTGGCCTACCTATGCTCCGGCCTAGGAAACTAAGCTAATTCGGCTCGGATCGGCATGGTCGTGGTGTGGGCAGGTGTGGAGGAGGTTGGCTGGGCATGGGGGTGGTGGTCCGACGTGGTTGGCCAATTGGCGCAGTGGCATGGAGCAGGGAAGATGACATAGCATGAGAGAGAGAGAGAGAGAGAGAGAGAGAGAGAGAGAGAGAGAGAGAGAGAGAGAGAGAGACAACGAAGAAGGTTGATTCGAGAGGATAAGGGTGGTTCTTTAATTTTCGTATTTTTTTTGTTTTTTTTTTGTTTTTATTTTTTTTAACACCAATAAGGCAATGACAGTGGACTACGGGAAAAAGGGAAAGTAGTAATAGTTTTTAATTGATTTTTTTAGATTTTAGACTCGAGAAGGTGATTCAGATTTAAAAAAGTCATGAGAAAATTATTTTTTTATGACAGGCTTATACTACGTGTTTCAAAATTGTTTTATCATCAAAAAAACAAATTTTATTTTAAAAAAAAATTCCGAGAACAAATATATACAATATATATATATATCAAAATTCTTAGAACGATGAGTAAAGTAAAAACAAAGATGTTCATGGCCTGATAGTGTTCTATTTTTAAGTTAAATTATTATTTGACCGACTAACGGTCTAAACGCTATTTTAACTATAAATTTTTCGTTTGACCTCGAAATTAAGTGCGATCGAAAGCATTGATCCTTAAATATGATTTTCTCTCGCTTGGAACTGATTCTTTGACATTTAAAGGTTTTTTGAAAAGTCACTAAAATTGGACATTTTCGGTTCAACGGTCACGGCTCTTTATCGTCCTACAAAATTATGCGGCAAGCAAGAGTAACACAAAGAAAATTAAATTTGATAAAATGTGTATAACCCAAACAAAATAAGATTACCAATATATTTAGTGCAACTACATCTATGTTTGGCCTTTATATCTTTATAAATAAAAAATTGTCAATATTTTAGGTTTTAAACCAATCAAATCCGTAAAAAGCAAGAAACAAATGAAAAAAGCAAAACTAAACCAGGTGGCATACATATTCAAATACAGATAGGTACAGCACAGCTATTGATTAAACACCTTGAGGTGGGCTGATCGGGGACCATCTTCAGCATTCAACTGATTCAGCTGCACTCAAGAAAGGTTCCTAGAATGCGGATTTGAGAACAAATAAATAAATCTTTACTAACACAATATAATGAATTTTTGAAATTCATGGAGAAATTGAAAGTTCCGGAGAAAGATTCTACTGACCTTTATACACACATATATGTAATGGACATCAGGGTTGTCTCCAAGAAAGGCATCAACTGAGCTTCCATCATCACCTAGTGGGACTGGGTCGGTCATCTCCCATTGACGTTCAAAATTTCCTCCCGACACTATTTTCTCTGCACAAATAAAGGGAAGATGAACCTCTTCCTTATCAATCAATCATATGATTGTTGAAATCTTGGAAGGAAAAAAAATGTGGACCCAATAATCAAACAACCTACAAATGATACAACTTGTAATCTTAACTCATACATAAAAAAAAGAAAAGAATCGAAAAAGGAAGCTATTTACATGCTAAGAATTCACACTCATCTAAATTCCAGTATTAAGGGCAATAACATATTTACATGTTTTGGACTTAAGCCTATATAAAACGATGAATAGTTGAAACAAGCCTTAATTTTGGCAATTAATAAAATATGACTTCATCTTCTCCGTTTCTCTATTTTCGTTCTGCAACTGTCAACATGGTATTAGAGCTTCAATAGTTGCAGCAATGGCCTATATTGTTGATACGAGCGATGACCTGCATCCCACCAATCCATTCTGCCTACAACACAATGAAAGTCCGGCACAAGCCCTTGTATCCTAATTACTCACTGGCGGAGACAACTACGAGATTTGGAGCCGCACAATGTTGCTCAAATTATCCATCAAGAACAAGAAGGGTTTCATTGATGGTACCCTCACTGAACTAGAGATTTCTGATTTTGAAATGATGAATCAGTGGTGAAGCAAAAATGATATGGTAATATCATAGATCTTGAACTCTGTCTCAAAGGAGATTGGCGCGAGCCTCATCTACGCTACTTCAGCGCGAGAAATCTGGATAGACCTCAAAGATCGCTTTCAATAGGGAAATGGGCCTAAGATATTCCATTTACGACGAGAATTGATAAATTTACGGCAAGATCGTGCCACTGTTAGCGTGTATTTCACCAAGCTCAAAACGCTGTAGGAATAACTTAGCCATTACAGACCTGCGTGTTCTTGCTCTTGTAGAGGGGTTAAGAACCTCATGGGGTATTATCATGCATATGAAATATTTCATGTCATTCTTGATAGGTCTTGACAACTCCTTCTCCCAAGAGGTCAGATTCTATTGATGGATCATTTGCCCCCAATTAATCTTGTTTTTTCACTCATCTTGCAAGAATAATAGCAACGAATATCTTGCCACAACATGACTGAACAAACCCAAACTGGTTCAGTTGCATATACTGTAAAGGCAGGGAAGTACAAATGAAATGAGAATGCATCAACGAAACCCTTAAATTTTAACTCATACAAAAATCAACGAAGAGATCGCCTATATTGCACACACTGCAAAATGTCGGGCCACATTGCTGATCAATGCTACAAAATGCATGGCTATCCACCAGGCTACAGATCCAAAAGTGCCATTGCACACCAGGTCTCTACGTTTGATGACAGTGCCAATCCTATACAACAAGTTCTTGCACACGATGTTGATGCTAATGCCATGTACCAGAAAGGAGAACCTCAGACAAAATCCATGGAAAGCTTCGTTGACACCCTTGGTCCTGATCAATACCACCACCATATGGAAATGTTCTCTACTCATTTGGATGCTCACACTTAGCCTGCAACATTATCAGATAATTGTCACGTGGGTGCTTGTTTTCATGCCCCTGTGGAGTAGGCTTCACGATGCAATTAGTGTTGGATAGTAGATATAAGAGCAACAAGTCATGTATGCTCCCAGGCAAATCTATTTCAATCCCTTAATTCCATTTCTAATACAATGGTGCATTTGCCCAATAATTCACATACAACAACATTTCATCTTGCTGGAAACATTAAATTGCTGAATCACGCTCACAGGCGTTTTGTATATTCCTGAGTTTCATATAAACCTCATTTTTATCAGTGCTTCGTTGGCAAATTCTAATTTGGTTACTAGTTTCCATTCCAAGGGCTTCACTATACAAGATGCAACCACAAAATCTGTTATTGCTAGGGGAGGAAATATGTAGTACCTTTATATTTTACTCTGCAACTCACCTACAACAATTATCAATACAGTGAGCATCAATACTTGGCATCATCATTTGGGTCATACCTGATTTAAGGTTTTAAATAACCTTAAGGACCAACTACAGTTTGGAAATGTCAATTTCACAACACTAAACCTTGCTACATATGCCCTCTAGCTAAACAGAGGAGGTTATCTTTTCAATCTTACAACAAGATGGCTAACTCATCATTTGACTTGGTGCATTGCGACATTTGGGGCCCTTACCGGCGAGCTTCATACACACGACATCAGTATTTTTTCACTTTAGTAGATGATTATACATGATTTACTAGGGTCTATCTTTTAAAACACAAATGAGATGCTCTCACCATTGTTCCTCAGTTTTTCAGCCTCATCATGACCCAGTTTAAGGCCAACATCAAAGCCTTTCATTCTAACAATGCTCCAGAAGTAAGATTTACTGAATTCATCAAAATTCAGTGTGTTGCATCAGTTTGCATGTGTAGAGAGATGCCAACAAAATTCTATAGCTGAACGTAAGCAACAACATCTTCTTAACGTTGCACGTACCCTCTTTTTCCGGTCTAAGCTTCCCATCCAATTCTCGACTGACTACATCATGACAACAGTTTACATTATCTAGGGGTGTGCATGCGTTGGGAGGAGTCAGATGAAAAGCTAAGTCATTAACCGATCCATCATTAACGGATGACTAATTTTTTCACATTTTAACCGAACTGTCAACCTTAATAATTGATGTGCTTGTTAAATTTTTTGCTGGTGCTAACTAACAAGCGGGCTGTGCGAGTGCCAACCACTATTTATCGGTTTATAATTAAATGACAAACACCGAAAAAATGAAACATATAAAATATAAAGTATAATGTAAAGTACTTTTTTTACAAAGAATTTACAATTACAGGGGAGGAAAGACACTACAGTGTCATAAATCACAATCATAGGGCCGTGTCACGTAGCTTTCAACCTCTCATAATAGGAGAAACGATAGTAAACTAATATCTAATATATAGATAATAGAGTTTACTTTATGTTTATGATGGAGTGTGACGAGTCGGGTTAGTAGTAGGTTTATGCATTCTCACCTGGCAATCGACACAACTCGTTATACAATAAAATTTTCAATCGATCCATTAATTTATATAATTTTTATTTGTGTGTAGGATTGGATGGGTAGATGCACACTCCTAACATTTTCAACAAGACACCTTCCAATCTCTTATGAGGCCACAGTCCTTTCCACCTTTTATATCAAACCCGGCCTAACTACATTATTTTTTGTGTGTTTGGTTGCCTGCCATTTGACTCCACCTTGACAATGCCATTTGACTCCACCTTGACAACACACCATACTAAATCCCAACCCCGTGCCAGAATCTACATTTTTCTTAGGTACCCACCAGGCATCAAAAGACACAATTTTTTGACTTACATACCAAATAGATTTTTATTTCCATAGATGCCATCTTTTATGAAGATATTTTTCCCTTTCACATTATCATGTCTCTCGATATTGTTATAGATCCTTTCCCACACCTTGTACTTACTTTCATTTCTCCATACCAAATGATACCCACCACATCACAGCCAATACCCCACCAACAACAACTAAACAACCAGAACCCAACACCACAACCAGAAACCACTTATCATACCAGTCCTTACCTACCTCTCATAAACATTTTGTCCTTACCATTTCCTTTCAGATTGAACCCATATCTTACTAGGAAGCTCTCTCTTTTCTTGAATGGCACAAGGCCATGGTAGAGGAATTAGAGGCTTTGGAATCAGACTGCACTTGGATTGTCGTCTCTCTACCATCCAATAAGCATATCGTGGGTTGCGAGTGGACATACCGTATCAATTCAAATGGTGTTGTAGCTCATTACAAAGTGCGTTTAGTACCAAAGGGATACACATAGCATGCAGGCCTCGACTTCATTGAAACCTATTGCCTAGTGGCCAAGCTAGTCACGGTTAAAGTCCTTCTAGCACTTACTGCCTCTAAGAACATTCACTATAGTCTTTTTAAATTTAACTCTTCAAAATAATTAAAATATCTCTTTTCTATTTTCACAACCTAAGTACACTTTTTAGTCTTTTTATTTTAACTATTTATTAATTAAAATATTATTTTTTAAATACTTATTTATTCTTTTAAATGAAAAAGTAAATATGGTAAGAGAAAATATAATATTTTATGAAAGTAAATGGGGTGAGAGAAAATCTAATATTTTAATAAATAAAAAGTGAATAGTAATAGATTAAATTTTAAAAAGTTACTATTTATTTTGTTAAAATTTTGATTATAATAGAAAATTTAAAAAGTATAGTTTTTAAATATTTTTGTTAAATTAGTTCTTCAAACTAAAAAAAAATACTAATAGAGAGTTTATAGTAAATGCTCTAATATGAACCTCCCATCCGATTACACAAATCATGGCGTTACAGCCCCACATTTTGGAAGGCTTGCTTGTTGCCTATAAAAGTCAATTTATGGTCTCCATCAAGCCTCCAGACAGTGGTATACAAAGTTTTCATATACCATTATCCAACTTGGCTTTGTCTAGTACAAATCCAATCACTCTCTTCTTACCAAAGGAACTGGACAATCCTTAAAAGCTCTGCTCATCTACGTAGATGATATTATTATCACAGGCCCCTCACCTCCAGCCTTAACTGCTTTGAAAATTCAACAACAAAACCGTTTTAAACTCAAAGATTTGGGCTCATTGAGGTATTTTCTAATTACAACATCCACAAAAGGTATCTTCCTTTCTTAAAGGCATTTCACTTTACAACTTCTAGAAGAAACTAGCTATTTAACCAGCAAGCCAATGGCCACACCCATGCAATCGGCACTTAAATTGTTGGCCTGTCAGGGTGACCCTCTCTCTAAATATGATGTCTCTCCCTACTGTTGCTTGGTAAGGAAGCTTCTTTATCTCAGTCAGACATAAGTTTCATTGTCAACAAGCTTACTCAATTCCTAACCAAACCTCAAGCAGCTAAACACTTTCTGCGTCATCTCAAAAATCACTTGGGACAAAGTCAATTTTTCCCCAACTACATTTAATTCCGTTCGGGCATTCTCTGATGCCTATTGGGGATCATGCCCAAACACATGAAATCAACAAGCTTCTGTATATTTCTTGGTGATTCACTAATATCATGGCGAGCCAAGAAACAGACCACTGTCGTTCATCTGCTAAGGCTAAGTATTGCACAATGACTTTCACCACAGCCGAACTCAATTGGCTACAACAACTCTTGCGCGACTTCCAGCGACCCATTTCATCTCCCCCATTGATATTTGATGACAATCATGTTGCAATCCACATTGCTTCAAACCCTTTATTCCACGAACGCACAAAGTATGTTGAGATCGACTGTCATTTCGTTTGTGACAATGTCACATTAGGAGAACTTCACCTCTTGCCAATTTAGTGTCAACATCAATTGGCGGACCTATTCAGGAAGCAGCTACCAATGATGAACTTCTCTTCACTCATGAGTAAGATGGCGACTCACAATCCTTAGCACCACCTTGAGGGGGGAACATTAAGGGCACTAATATCTGTACGTGTTTTGGGCTTAAGCCTATATAAAATGATGAATAGTTGAAACAAAGCTTAATTTTGGTAATTAAGAAAATACGACTTTGTCTTTCCCGTTTTTCTCTTTTCATTTTGCAACTGTCAATATCTTGTAAAAAAATTGAGTGCGTGCATGAAGATTAAAATAGAAGCACGCAAGGATGGTCTTATACCCATCAGGCACCTACTAAGGAGCTAAACAAATGCAGAAGAAATAGATAAAACTAAAAAAACCTTAGGGGGTGTTTAGTTAGCTAGGATAGAAAAGTATAATAGGATTCCTCAACCTATGACATGGAGCTTTATTGTCCACGAGCAAGGCTCTTTCAATAGATGCAGCCGATAAATTGGAGCACCATATGTAATCTGGCACAATTTCCAAACTAATTAAGCCACTGAAAACCTTGAGAGAGAAAATTAAAACAACTAGCTAGAAAAGAAACTTTAAAAAACAATCCAGTGGGGAACAGAACAGATTCGGGAGGAAACGAAACACCAAATTCTTACAAGAATATAGACTCCTTCATCCTTGAGCACCCTATAGTTTGTCATCAACTGCTTCAATATATGAACAAATCAACAAATTAATGCAGAATAAATGCACAAGGCTGTTGATGATTTTTCCATACCTGTTAATCTCCACGAGCATCTTAGCAGCATTTTGCTGGGAATTGTTTCCACACTACATACAAAAAATTGCCATGAGTTATCAGTCCATTGATAAACCATAAGTATTACGAGACCCAAACACTCACCAGGAGAGAGTCTAGAGTCCCTGCAAACACCACCACCACATGTCAGGAACTGATTAAGCAATCAAGTCAGCACATGGCCAGATTAAACAGTACAGAAAATGCAAATGCCAAGGTCACGCCTTGGCATTCTAGGGCTTTTCCTTGGGTTTGAAGGTGTGGATCCCTTGGCATTCTAGCTTTCAGTACTCTGGGTGTTCGATAAATATTTTATCCAGTTTTTTTTTCTTTTTTGTTCTTTGGGGTTGTTTGGGGGCGATGTTATAAATTCAGCTCGTCAACAAAAATAGAGAGTACCTTTATCAACGACGGTATCAAAAGACCCTGCCCGAAAAGCACTCATATCTCGGACATCCATTTGAATATCTGCTCAAATATAAGGAAACTGCAATTCTATCATGGAGCTAAACCAACCAATGGTCCATGTTTCAGTAATTGGTATACCTCTAATATCAAATATATACTACGTACACTAAGCATTTGTGGCATTTGGATGGGAATTGAATTGTTGTGTGTGGGTGCGGTGCGGGCATACTACTACTAATCTAGATTAATTCAGTACAACCACACGATTTACGCACAACAACCACGGAGCTGTCATAAATGCTTGAGCATAGGAAGCACATTTTCATTAGTAAAGAGAAACAGGAAATCAAATATAGAAAGAAAGAAAAGAAAGAAAAGAAGGCGGACGTAAGGAGGAATGAAAAGAGAACCCAGAAACGTACATACATTTGATTTGGGGATGATTGCGGTACTTGTTGCGCATAGCTTGAATGACAACAGAGGATATATCAATGTTGACAACATCTTGATAGCCGTCATCAATCATGCTTTGGCCGAATGCTGTATTGAATTCGACTTCAACATCAATCAATCATACATTTCCAAATTCACAATTACGCACAAACAAAATGAAGTTAAAAGAGTAGAGTGGAGAAAATGAAATTGTTGAACAGCCATTGTTCACCGACAGACAGACTGACAAAGGGGTAGAGAGAGGGGGGGGGGGGGGGGGGGGGGGGGGAGGGGGCGGGCGTCGGTGGATGGGGGTATTCAAATATTAATTAATTAAAATATAGATCCTCACATATATACATATATATATACTCACACACTACCTGAGTTACCACATCCGACGACGAGGATACGGCGGTGGTGGGGACCAATACTAATAGTAGTAATAGTGGGAGGGACGTAGATATGGAAGAGAGGAGCTAATGAAAGGTACTTCTGGTACCAGTCGAAGGACCCACATCCACATTCAGCTTTCATTTCGTCCGCGTACCGCTTGTCCCAGTACGACGCCTCACCGTATGCTTGCGTCGTTGTCGCCGTCGCCATCCTCCTCGTACCTGCACTAACGCTCGTTGGAGTCATCTCTTTATTTCCTTTCGTTTCCCCCCAATCCCAAATATTTGCTTTCAATACTTGGATCACAAGAAGACAACCCCACCTCGGGTTGTCTTTCAATTCTCCTTCGGACAAAGACGAGAGAGAGAAACGAGAAGAGAAGAGCAGAGAAAGGCGAATGCAATGCAGCAGCTGCACAGGTGTGTTTGGTCGTGTCGCTCTAACCGGAATCCCGCTTTCCTTCAATCAAGTAGTCCGTCTTGAGTTTAAGTTAAGCAGAATTATTCGAAGTTAAAGACACAAATATAATTAAATTAAATATTACCTAAAATAATACGATCGTAAGACCTGGTTTCCTAAATCACAATATAAATATATTAATTTTTTAAATTAAATTCTATATTATTAAAATAATATTTTATATCACTTATTTTATTTAATAATAATTTTTTTATAATTTAATACTAAATAAAAGTTACTAATATGATAACCGTGACGGAGAGAGATAGGAGAAAATTTTTAAATATAATTTAATAATTATAGAGAGTGAATAGTACTTTCCAATATATTAGAAAATAATATATAAATCCATGGAAAAAGTTAAATATAGAATATCTGCTGTGGGAATGATTTTATGACTTTTTAACTTTTTTCTCTAAATGTAGGAAAACAAACTTATATAAGAAATCTATTACTAATGCTCTAAACAATCTCGCCTGGTTATATTTTAAACCTCTCCTCATCTTCTCTCCATCCTTTTATTAGAATATCTTATGTTCGATTAATAATGGTATGATATTATGGCACTATAGTAATGATTTATGATTTCCATCTCAAGTTTAATTTGATATATCTTTTAAAATATTGAAGTTTGATTATGAAATAAAACTAAATTAAATTAAACCAATAAGCTTTAATTTCAATTAATAAAATGGAATTGGCTATAAAGAAATAGAAAATTTATAGTTGATTTGTTTACTCTACCATCATTACAGTGTATTCATTGGCTTATGTGCTAATTGGTCAAACTAACGTAAGCAATTCTCTCACATTTTATTTGTAATTAGAGCTACTCCAACGATACGACGAATATCCTTATTTCAAATATTGTCTATCATAGTCTCACACATCCATATTAATATTCGAATTTTAGTGACAGTAAACTTATGTATATATTATTTCTTATTAGCCCAACACTTTGTTTCATATAACAAAGATGGTCTAATAGGTATTTAAAACATTTCGTGATTAGTGTCATCACTGGTTTTCGCCCAACACTTTCTATGATTGACATCATTATTAAGCTCTTTGTTAAATTATAAACCATAGGTATTTAAAACATTTTGTGATTAGTGTTATCACTGGTTTTCGTCCGGGCCATTTTGGGGTGGGCTCAAACTAAACCAATGGTGAGAAATTTAAAGTCACCACCAACTGTTTTTGGGGTACAGTTGGATACCCTCTAGTATGAGTAATTTAAAAGTGTGATCTGCGTTATCAGAGAAGGGTTCGGGAGTTGGTTACGTGTAGGGAAGGATTAGCACCCCTACAGCGCCCTTTCGGTATCTATTTTCAGGAAAGAAGGTTTCTATTTACTGTTTGAGATTGAATTATGGTACTATTGTTTTCCTAGAAAGTCTATGTTTTTTATTTGGCTAAGTTATTTGTCAAAGTTATGGTTAAAATTGATTTACCCTAAATTTCTAAAGGAATCCTAAAGGCTTTGTTTTCTTTCCTTTTCTTTTTTCTTTTTTTGTTTTTGTTTTTTTGTTTGAAGTGAAAAATGGAACCCTAAGGTTTTTTTTTTTGCTTTTGCTTTTTTTTTGTTGTTGTTTTTTTTTTTAAATGTGTCTTTTTTTGAAAGGATAAAACTATAAACTAACACAATAACATATAAAGTGATGTGTGTGATTGTGACATCCACAAATCAAATAACGACTCACTCTTTTTTTTCTTTTTCTTCATCTTCTCTTTTTTTTATGCCTTTCGTTGCTCTTTTTTTTTACTATTCTTTACATATTACAACATTTCACATATACAATAAATACAATGAAAATACAACACATACCAGAAGAAAGGAAAATACAACATATACTAACATAAAAAGAAACAAAATACAGGAAAATACTAAGAATTACATCAAATATAAACATAAATAAGTTAAACAATAATAAATAAACGAATATAGAACCAACTTTAGAGCTTTAACACCGGACATCTGTGTGAATCCTATCCATGCCGATAGTCGCCTGCTCTAATTACTGAATCACCAAATTCAGTAGTGCAAATGACAGAAAGCAGCTGGGATTTGGACACTGCAACGGTGTATGAAGATGATGGAAAATTTTTTCTTTTTTAGTCTTTGGTAGAAAATGTCATCACTGGTTTTCGTCCGGGCCCTTTTGGGGTGGGCACAAACTAAACCAATGGTGAGAAATTTAGAGTCGCCACCAACTGTTTTTGGGGTACAGTTGGATACCCTCTACTTTGAGTAGTTTAAGGTGTGGTCTGTGTTATCAGAGAAGGGTTCGGGAGTTGGTTACGTGTAGGGAAGGATTAGCACCCCTACAGCGCCCTTTCTGTCACGCCCCGGATTTCCAACCCGAGGAGACCGGAACGTGACCCTCCCTTTACCCAAGTTGGATAGAGGGGTTAGAATACAACATACACCTCACATTTTATATTCAGAGAACAACCTTATATTTATTGAGTCCAAACATAGCAAATACGTTCAAAACACACTTTTATTACATTGAACTCCACATTACAATCTCCCCACTGGGGTTACAAAGTTACAAAAAGAAAAGCAGCACAACCCAAAATAATGATGAGCAAGCCACAAGGAGGACTTCCACCTTGGTGTTCCCACCTAACGCCTGTAGGTTCCTGTAAAGAAAACAACATGGTAGGAGGGGTGAGCAACCACAGCTCAGTAGGGATCATGTCTCCCCAACCCATCCCATGCACCTAATATCTACATGCCTTGTGTACAAGTGTTGTGTCGTGCTACAATTATTCTACCAGATATAATTACCGGCTATAACAAGCAAATACAATCATACACGGGCTGGTACATAAACACTCCCAGGCTTCCACGACCACCGGGTTCTAAGAACAGTCCCGGGCTTCCACAGCCACCGGGTTCCAAGAACAGTCCCAGGGCTTCCACAGCCACCGGGTTCCAAGAACACAAAGACACATAGCCACACTTAGTCACACAGACATAACATCGAACACTTAGCATGCAAAGCCTCACAGGTATAAAACCAAGCAATTCGTGTGCATAAATTCACGGACTCATAAACCCGGCCGCACAGGCATTTTCTCAAACATGTAGCAGGCATGCCACACAGGCATTTTATCGAACACTTTTCATGCATCACACGAACACTAGAAACACACCAAAATCGCCATTGAAGGCCAACATTCATATAGGAGATCACACCTATATGAATTTACATATAAGTATTATAGCAATAACAATGGAAACTTTACAAAATATCCACAGGGCCTAACCCCGGAACATACCAGGAAAGATAGAACCCCTACCTCAAAGATCCTCCACGCTCTTGCCTCCACGCTTAATGCCGTCCAACCACGGGAATGACAATGACGACCCACGAACCGGAGCCCTCTCTCTCAATCTCCCTCTCTCTCTCTCTCGTGACAATTGCGGCGGTGACAACAAAAACCCTAAACCTAAAATAAAGAGAGCTCCTCTTTATATAGACCTCACTTATCAAAACGACGTAGTTTTGATAAATGAAATCCCACCATCAAAACGACGTAGTTTTGATAAATGAAATCCCACCATCAAAACGACGTAGTTTTGATAAATGAAACACACCATCAAAACGACGTAGTTTTGATAAATAAAACACACCATCAAAACGACGTAGTTTTGATAAATGAAACACACCATCAAAATGACGTAGTTTTGATAAATAAAACATGAACTAACCACTCCGCTTCCACACAGGACAAAATACCCACAATCCGAACATGGTCATTGTCACACGCAGCCTCTACACGCTCCCCCTTGAGCTCATTACACTCTCTAACAACCAAGCCACGAAGACTCGTAGAAACACTCCTTCGAAGATTAGCTGGAAACGCGGCCTCGAAGATCTATCTCGAAGATCTAACTTTCGACCCTCAAACCTTCGAACTTCGACCATCGGTCTTCGACCCTACGACCCAAATCTTCGGGTCTTCCACCTTTCGACCCAAGCGTTCGCCCAAGGTATTGTTCATCTTCGTTCCAGCTTGTTCTACCCAAAACACGGGTCATTACATCCTCTCCCCCTTAAGACTTTTCGTCCTCGAAAAGAAACAACATGCAAGGAAAACAAACACATGCGGCCCATTTGCAAGACAACGAGCCACAACGCCCGGATGGATCACACAACATAACAGGACATCTCAAACACATTTTGCAATCTCAAAACACATCTCAATAAAAATACCGGTTTACAAGTAGAAATACAAATACACCAAAGCATGAACCACAAAAAAAACACATCACTACGCCCACCTCCCCCCCTTAAGATTGTTCGTCCTCGAACAACTTTGGGTGTTGCTCACGCATCGCGGACTCACGTTCCCATGTCTCCTCCTCAATGCCACGGTGCTGCCACAAGACGCGAACCAAAAGAATAAGCACGACCACGCAAAAGCTTCTCTCGCCGATCTAGGATACGGATAGGGGCCTCAACAACGGACATGTCATCCTCAATGTCCAATGTCCCCCAATCGATGACATGAGTGAGGTCAGGGTGATACTTCCTCAACTGGGACACGTGAAACACGTTGTGCACTCGACTCAGCCGCGGTGGTAACGCTAACCGGTAAGCCACAGGCCCCACACGATCCAGAATCTCAAAAGGACCAATAAACCGCGGAGATAGCTTGGAACCTCGCCCAAACCGTCGATGTCCACGACGTGGAGAGACACGAAGGAACACATGATCACCAACAAGAAAACTCCAAAGGTCGCCGCCGCCGATCCGCATAAGATTTCGCCGACTCGAGCGGATAACAAACGCCGACGAATCAACTTAACCTTCTCGGTAGCCTCTTGAACCAACTGCGGTCCCAAGAGAGCTGTCTCGCCCACCTCGGTCCAACACAAAGGTGATCGACACGGCCGCCCATACAACGCCTCAAAAGGAGCCATCCCAATGGATGCCTGATAACTGTTATTGTAGGCAAACTCCACCAAAGGAAGGTGAGTTGCCCACGAACCCCCAAAATCTAACACACAGGCCCGTAACATGTCCTCCAACGCTCGATTCGTCCTCTCCTCTGGCCGTCGGTCTCGGGGTGAAAGGGCTGTACTCAAGTGAAGCTTGGTCCCCATAGCCAAAAAAACAAAAAAACCAAACCCAAACCCGCCTAAGGACCCGCTCGCAAAACCCTACACCCCAAAAACCCGGGAAGTGAACCGCGAATCCACCGATGTTCGCCTTCACCTGCCGACACGTGAGGCACCGCGAAACAAAGGCGACCACATCGCGTTTCATCCCAGGCCACCAAAAATGTCCTCGAAGCGCATGGTACATCTTCGTGCCCCCTGGATGCACAAGAACTCTAGATTGGTGAAACTCCCTCATCACCTCATCCCTGAGGGAAGAAGCTACGACCAACCGCCCTTGAAACGACAACTCATGCTCGGGACCCTCTGTCTAGTCCTCGGATAGCTCCCCGGCCTCAATACGGGCACGGAGAACCTCACACTCGATGTCACCAGGCTGTCCCTCCCCGGACGCGCTGGTACAACTCAAGCACAACCACCAAAGGACTCAGGATTGTCCCACCATCACGAACAACAAGGCTGCAGCCGCAACATCGCCAATCGCTCCATCGGCTTCCACTCTCTCACGGCCACCTCGGCTTTCCCTTTCTTGCTCAACGCGTCGCCTACAACATTACCCTTGCCCAGGGTATAGGCAAGAGTAAAGTCAAAGGTCCGCAAATACTCCACCCATCTCCTTTGCCTCAAATTCAAGTCCTTCCGAGTAAAGATGTACCGAAGGCTCTTGTGATCCGAGAACACCACAAATGTTTCCCCCAAGAGGTAGTGCCGCCAACTCTTCAGGGCGAAGATGACGGCCGCTAACTCAAGGTCATGAGTAGGATAATTCTGCTCATGAGGCTTCACTGCCTCGACCCATAAGCGACCACACCGTGCTCCCGCATAAGCACACACCCCAAACCAACCCTGGACGCATCACAGGTATACCTCATACGGAATATCCTCCCTAGGCAACCTCAACACAGGTGCGGTGGTCAAACGGGTTTTGAGAGTCTCAAACGCCCGCCTGGCACTTGTCTGTCCACTCAAATTTCACTCCTTTCCTAGTCAACGCCGTCATAGGAGCCGCCAAACGGGAGAACCCCTCTACAAAACGGCGATAATAACCGCCAAACCAAGAAAGCTACGAATCTCAAAAACATTGGTTGGCCTCTCCCATGATGATACCGCCTCAATCTTGGCCGGGTCCACCCTAACTCCCTCAGTGACACCACGTGGCCAAGAAAGTGAACCTCCTATAGCCAAAACTCACACTTGCTAAACTTAGCAAACAAACCGCTGGTCCCTCAAGGTTTGCAACACTTGTTGCCAAGTGCTCCACATGCTCCTTCTCGGTCTTGGAATACACCAAGATATCGTCGATAAACACCACCACGAACGAGTCTAAGTATGGGGCAAAGACTTGGTTCATCAAATGCATAAATATCGCCAGGCGCATTAGTGAGCCCAAAAGGCATCACTATCCACTCGTAGTGCCCATACCTGCACCGAAAGGCCGTCTTAGGGATGTCTCCCTCCCTAACCCTCAACCGATGATACCCCGACCGTAAATCTATTTTGGAAAACCACTGGGCTCCACTCAATTGGTCAAACAGGTCATCTATCCGAGGCAACGGGTACTTGTTCTTCACGATCACCGAATTCGAGCTTCCGTAGTCGATGCAGAGACGAAGTGTGCCATCGGCCTTCTTAGCAAAGAGCACCGGAGCACCCCAAGGTGAAGTACTCGGTCTGATATACCCCTGGCCCACCAACTCCTCGATTTGCCTCTGAAGTTCCCTCAACTCAGCTAGCCCCATACGATACGCTACTTGGGAAATCGGACCCGTCCCCGACACCAACTCAATGGTGAACTCCACACTCCTCTTAGGTGGCAAACTCCTCAACACTTCAGGAAAAACATCCTGAAATTGGTCCACAACAGTGGGCCACACCCTCTTTTCCACCTTCCCCTCCTCAGCAAAGGTCAGGGCTGCCAACCTGTGGGTAATGGCACCCCACTGGTCCAACACTGGCCCGGCCCGACTCGCCTCACAGTCCCACTCCCCCTGCAGGGTGCAAGAGGTCCCTGCAGGTGTCACGAAGGATACCCGCCGCCGATAACAGTCTATCTTGGCCTGGAAAGCCATAAGCAAATCCATACCCAAGATCAGGTCAAACGTACGCAAAGGCATCACATGCAAGTCAAAACGCAGCTCCACCTCTCCTATGGTTAACACACAGTCATGGCAAACACGCCACACCTCAATCATACCCCCCACTGGAGACTCAACAACTAGGGGCTTCGCTGCCTCCACACAAGCTAACCCCAAGCTATCTATCACAAGCTCAGCAACAAACGAACACGATGCACCCGTATCGAAAAGAAAGAAGCTAATGTACGGGAGATCAAAAGGGTACCTCTAACCACCGATGGTCCTGCTCCACCCTCAGTGGTGGGGGTGGTAGTTTAGCCTCCTCCGGGGCACGTCGCCTCCAAGCGCAAACACCCTCCCTTGGCCCGTGCCACCGGTCGGCTCACTCGCCGGGCGCTTCCCGCCAAGGCCGCCTCCGGCTTCGGTCTGCTGCCGCTCCGGCCTCCCCCGAGGTCGGGTCCGATTCGATCCTGCCGACTAGCCGGCCACCGACGAGCTGGTCTCTCTGCTGGTGCACGGAAACGGCATCACTCCTTGTCCTGGATGTCATGCCTCCAACTCCCCTGTTGCCACTCCGGCAAACCCGGCTCGAGATGGCCCTCTCGTCCACAACGATGGCATTTCCGGTCCCTCTTTGGACACTCCTTCCTCAAGTGGCCTTGCTCCCCAAAGCGGTAACAACCGCCGGGGAGACCTCCCGCTGGACCGCCCGTCTGCCACCGCCAAAGCTAGACCTCCCTGGGTTCACCAATGTCTGTCCCCTCTGCTGCGGAAGGAACTGCTATCTCTCTCCTCGTCTTAGGCCTCTTAGACCCCGAATCGCATTCGGACCCACCTTGCAATCGACGACCCTGATGGACCTGCCTCCCATCCTCCGGCTCCCTCTCGGCTATACGTGCTTGTCTCAACGACCTCAGGCATATGTCCTCAAACGTAGAATCGCCACCCTCTCCCTAAGGGCTGGCCTAAGACCCAGAGTGAACTTGTGGGCCTTCAGGTCCTCCTTTGCCACTGTCTCTGGGGGCAAACCTACTCGAGACTCCGGAACTCCCGCTCATACTCGGGCACCGTCTTTGATCCTTGCTTCAGGCTGCCAAATTCCCTCTCTTCTCGCCATCTCAAAGATTCCGGGAAGAACTCATCATGGAAAGGCCGTAGAAACTCCTCCCAAAGCATGAACCGCACCGCACGGCTCCCCGCGACACTCAACCACCACTCCAGAGCATCCCCTTCCGGTTGCCGAATGGCCGGTCTCACCTTATCCTCCTCCCGGGGGTAGGAGAAAGGAAAACACATGCTCGATCCGCCTCGGCCGGTGCTCGCCTAACACCTGGGTCCTCCCCCCTTTAAATCGCGGAGGTTGTTCCTTCCGGAACCGTGTCACCACATCATCCTCTGCACGAGTCGGTATACCACGCGGAGAAACTTCACGCTCACGAGGCAGTTCTCTTACTGGTGGTGGTGGTGGTGGCACCACTTGCTGTGCTGCCATCTCACGGCGCACCTCCTCCCGAACGTCCTGCCGGAGTTCCTCCCGTAGCTCTCGTACCTCCAGCCGGATGCCTTCTTGTAGCTGTGCCAGTAACAACGCATGCCCTCCAACGGACGGTCCCGCACCCGGACCCTCATGGGCAGATGACTCATCGCCCATCGCCCGGACGCACGTGTCACTCTCCTCGGCGGCATTCTTACTACACGAAGTAAGAAGCACAAACGTCAAAACAAATTTTATAATCTATCGCGTCACTACCTCTACCCCGCTGATCAATTCCACTATCACATGACATTACACACATACATTGCATCAATCACATTGCACAGTTCAGTACACATTGTTAAACAAATCAGAGTTGCACATTTCACTTAATCATATGATCTTATCCACAGTTTAGCATACATTCACAAACAAATGCAACTAGTGCCCTAATGCCAATGCATGCAAATCCTACCACAAGACTGGACTACCCCAAGTACACCTTAGAGGCTCCAAGAGGACCATGTTGATCAGGCACGTCCCTCCAGGCTCCTCCAAAGGACTCAAGATAACCAAGTCCGCCCACTACCCTAGGCCAACTAGACCATGCTCGATACCATATTGTCACGCCCCGGATTTCCAACCCGAGGAGACCGGAACGTGACCCTCCCTTTACCCAAGTTGGATAGAGGGGTTAGAATACAACATACACCTCACATTTTATATTCAGGAGAACAACCTTATATTTATTGAGTCCAAACATAGCAAATACGTTCAAAACACACTTTTATTACATTGAACTCCACATTACAATCTCCCACTTGGGGTTACAAAGTTACAAAAAGAAAAGCAAGACAACCCAAAATAATGATGAGCAAGCCACAAGGAGGACTTCCACCTTGGTGTTCCCACCTAACGCCTTGTAGGTTCCTGTAAAGAAAACAACATGGTAGGAGGGGTGAGCAACCACGTCTCAGTAGGGATCATGTCTCCCCAACCCATCCCATGCACCTAATATCTACATGCCTTGTGTACAAGTGCTGTGTCATGCTACAATTATTCTACCAGATATAATTACCGGCTATAACAGCAAATACAATCATACACGGGCTGGTACATAAACACTCCCGGGCTTCCACAGCCACCGAGTTCCAAGAACAGTCCCGGGCTTCCACAGCCACCGGGTTCCAAGAACAATCCCGGGCTTCCACAGCCACTGGGTTCCAAGAACAGTCCCGGGCTTCCACAGCCACCGGGTTCCAAGAATAGTCCCGGGCTTCCACAGCCACCAGGTTCCAAGAACACAGCACACATAGCCACACTTAGTCACATAGACATAACATCGAACACTTAGCATGCAAAGCCTCACAGGTATAAAACCAAGCAATTCGTGTGCATAAATTCACAGACTCATAAACCCAGCCGCACAGGCATTTTCTCAAACATGTAGCAGGCATGCCACATAGGCATTTTATCGAACACTTTTCATGCATCACACGAACACTAGAAACACACCAAAATCGCCATTGAAGGCCAACATTCATATAGGAGATCACACCTATATGAATTTACATATAAGTATTATAGCAATAACAATGGAAACTTTACAAAATATCCACAGGGCCTAACCCCGGAACATACCAGGAAAGACAGAACCCCTACCTCAAAGATCCTCCACGCTCTTGCCTCCACGCTTAATGCCGTCCAACCACGGGAATGACAATGACAGCCACGAACTGGAGCCCTCTCTCTCAATCTCCCTCTCTCTCTCTCTCTGTGACGGCTGCGGCGGCTGACCACAAAAACCCTAAACCTAAAATAAAGAGAGCTCCTCTTTATATAGACCTCACTTATCAAAACGACGTAGTTTTGATAAATGAAATCCCACCATCAAAACGACGTAGTTTTGATAAATGAAATCCCACCATCAAAACGACGTAGTTTTGATAAATGAAACACACCATCAAAACGACGTAGTTTTGATAAATAAAACACACCATCAAAACGACGTAGTTTTGATAAATGAAACACACCATCAAAACGACGTAGTTTTGATAAATAAAACATGAACTAACCACTCCGCTTCCACACATGACAAAATACCCACAATCCGAACATGGTCATTGTCACACACAGCCTCTACACGCTCCCCCTTGAGCTCATTACACTCTCTAACAACCAAGCCACGAAGACTCGTAGAAACACTCCTTTGAAGATTAGCTGGAAACGCGGCCTCGAAGATCTATCTCGAAGATCTAACTTTCGACCCTCAAACCTTCGAACTTTGACCATCGGTCTTCGACCCTACGACCCAAATCTTCGGGTCTTCCACCTTTCGACCCAAGCGTTCGCCCAAGGTATTGTTCATCTTTGTTCCAGCTTGTTCTACCCAAAACACGGGTCATTACACTTTCGGTATCTATTTTCGGAGGAGGAGGTTTTTATTTATTTTTACTGTTGTAATTGGGTCAAGGAACTATAGTTTTCCTAGAAAGTCTATGCTTTTATTTTACTAAGTTATTTATTAAAGTTATGGTTAAAATTGTTTTACCATATATTTCTAAAGAAAATCCTAAATGTTTTGTTTTTTTGTTTTTTTGTTGTTGTTGTTTTTTTAAATGGAACATGAAATCTTTTGGTATTTGGTTTGAAAGCACCTTTTTTTTGCTTTTGTTTTTTTTTAACTAAGCCTTTTGGTTATTTTTATTATTTTTGTTTTATTTTTGGTATTGAAAAACGTACTTGATAAATCTAAGAATGCTATACTTATCACCATTATTTTCTATTTAAAAAAAATGTTTTTTACATCTTTGTTTGTTTGTTTTTTTTATATTGGAAAACTAACACAAATATATATATGTATATATATATATATATATATATATATATATATATATTTATAACACTTTATTCTATTTATGTGAATTAAAAAACGTTTTTACATCTTTTGTTTTTTTTTATATTGGAAAACTTAACATAATAACAAAAAAACATTTATATCACTTTATTCTATTTATGCGAATTAAAAACGTTTTTACATCTTTTGCTTTTTTTTATATTGGAAAACTAACATAATAACACAAAAAAAACATTTATATCACTGTATTCTATTTATGTGAATTAAAAAAACGTTTTTACATCTTTTGCTTTTTTTTATATTGGAAAACTAACATAATAACACAAAAAACATTTATATCACTTTATTCTATTTATGTGAATTAAAAAAATATTTTTACATCTTTTGCTTTTTTTTATATTGAAAAACTAACATAATAACACAAAAAAACATTTATATCACTTCATTTTATTTATGTGAATTTAGAAAAAACGTTTTTACATCTTTTGCTTTTTTTTATATTGGAAAACTAACATAATAACACAAAAAAACATTTATATCACTTCATTTTATTTATGTGAATTTAAAAAAAACGTTTTTACATCTTTTGCTTTTTTTTTATATTGGAAAACTAACATAATAACACAAAAAAACATTTATATCACTTCATTTTATTTATGTGAATTTAAAAAAAACGTTTTTACATCTTTTGCTTTTTTTTTATATTGGAAAACTAACATAATAACACAAAAAAACATTTATATCACTTTATTTTATTTATGTGAATTTAAAAATGTTTTTACATCTTTTGCTTTTTTTATATTGGAAAACTAACATAATAACACAAAAAAAACATTTATATCACTTTATTTTATTTATGTGAATTTTTTTTTTTACATCTTTTGCTTTGAAAACATACCTAATAAAACAAGAAAAATATATTTATATCATTATATTATTAAAAAAAATGATTTTTTACACTTTTTTTTGGAACATATGCCTCATAAAACCATATATTTTTGTATTGATTTGAGTTTTAAAAAAACATTTTTTTACCTTTTTTACCACAACAATAAAAACAAGCAACATAGCAAAGAAATAAAAATAACTAAACCCAAAAATTAAACAATTGTGTGGTGTGTGTACCGGAATACTAAATACAATCCCTTCTCTCTTTTTTTGTCTCTTTTTTTTTGTTTTCTCTTTTTGTTTGTTGCTTTTGTTTTGCTTTGTACATATTACAATTACATACAACAAAATAAACAAACAAAAGTAAAAAATACAACAAGAAGAGAAAAAGAAAATAAAAAAAATACAAAGAGATAAAAATAATATTACAGCGCCTAAACAAAAAAGAAAAGAGGAAACACAAATAACAAACAAAAAAAACGAAATTTAGCAATATAGCACAAAATAAGTAATAATAAAAGGGTAGCGGAACCGACTTTATCGATCTTGACAGCGACACCACGTCCGAGCTATCCTGTGGGTGTCGGTAGTGTTGAAAGAAACTCCGAGTCTGGTGGAAAACTGTGAACTCGCCGGAGCTTGGTGGGAACTTGAAATCGATGCCGGAGACGGATCGGAACTTCGGAGGGATCGGAGAAAATTGGGTTTGATTTATTGCTGTAAAGGAAGGGAGATATGTAATGATTTTTGGGTTTTTTTTGTTTGAAGATTGAAAAATGAGAGAGGATGATTTTTTTTTTTGAGAATTTTCGTAGGATTTTTTTGGGATGAAAAATGATGTTTTTTGATTTGTGTTTTGGGAAAGGAGAGTGGAGAGGAAGGAAGAGAGAGTAGGCTTTTTTTTTTGGAAAAATTCGTAGGACTTTTGGGATGAAATATGAGGTTTTTTGATTTGGGTTTTGGGAAGGAAAATGAAGAGAAAGGAAGAGGGAAAGTGGCTTTTTTGGGGGAATTTTTTTTTTTTTGGATGAAAAATGAGGGGTATTTATAGTTAAAGAAGAAGAAGAGAAGAGGGGGAAAAAAAACTATCGGCGGTACTGTTCATGAACAGGTACCCAGATTTAAAATATTATTATTTTTATTCTGATTTTGTTTTTTTCTTAAAAAATAAATAACAAAAAAACAAAATACAAAAAAACAAAAAAACAAACATGTCAGAATTTAGTATTATTTATTAATTAATTATTTTTTAATTTAATTTTATTTTTTTTAAAAAAATATATATATATTTTAGTTTTAAATTTATATATTTTTGGGCCTGTGAACAGTATGCAGGTACTGTTCACACGTGGTTTTTTTTATTATTATTAGTTTTAGATTAATATTTTTCGAGCTGTGAACAGTACGCGGGTACTGTTCACATATGTTTTTTTTTTAAAAATAGCCAATACATATATCAAAATTCTCACAATGACGAGAGGATCATGATGGTGAGGTTCGTGACCTGATTTGGAGTGCGGTTTTGTAAGTCAATTATCATTTGACTGCTATTAGCGGTCTGAACACTGTTTTGACCATAACTTCGTCATTTGACCTCAGAATTGAGCATGGTCGGAGGTGTTGATTCTCAAATTTGATTTTCCATCACCTGTGACTGTCTTTTTCCCTCCCTTTATTTTAATGGTTACACCTCTTTATTTTCTATACAAAGTCAATGACAGATATGGAATAATAAATATATATGTCCAACTCGGACAAAATGGGGTCCGACAGCTGCCCCTCTTTGTGCATTATTTGTATACAAACATTGTACAAAGATAAAAGGGAGTCATTTTGGACGGGTTGGAGTGCTTACCTGACTTACCAAATGTTAAAGCAGAAGGAGAGTGGGATGTCGTGTCTGTCTCCAAGCATGACAAGGGGTTTCTCAAGCCGGTGAATTTTAGACAATTTTGACGAGGCATTTAAGGCTTAACAGAGTTGGAAAAGGCATCCAAGGCCTAACAAGAATTGAAAAGGCATCCAAAGCCTATCAGGAATTGAAAAGGCCTCTCAGGCCTAATAAGAATTGAAAAGGCATCCAAGGCTTAATAGAAAAGGGAAAAGGCATCCAAGGCCTCAGAGGAATTGAAATAGGCATCCAAGGCCTAATAGAAAAGGAAAAGGCATCCAAGGCCCATCAGAAAGGGAAAAGGCATCCAAGGCCCAACAGAAAGGGAAAAGGCATCCAAGGCCTAACAGAAAGGGAAAAGGCATCCAAGGCCCAACAGAAAGGGAAAAGACATCCAAGGCCCAACAGAAAGGGAAAAGGCATCCAAGGCCTAACAGAATTTGAAAAGGTTCGCAGAGGCAAGAATATTGCCGCCTACGATGCAAAGATACTGGAAATTGAAAGCCTACAGCAACATAATAAGCTTGGACTGAAAAATTGAAAGCCTACAGCAACGTAATAGGCTTAGACTGAAAATTGTGAGCCTACAGCAACGTAATAGGCTTGAACTAAAAATTGAGAAACTATAGCAACGTAATAGGCTTGAACTGACAAATTAAAGCCTGCAACAACGTAATAGACTTGAACTGGAAAGATTTGTTGGAAACATCGATTGGTATTTGAGGGAGATGTTTTGGGGGATTGGTGCGCTTGAGATCTGGGCTCCCTCTACGAGTTCACTCAAGGAGATCGCTCTACGAGGTGACCCAAAGAATATGGGAAGTTTGTTCGAGTGACGAAAGGGTGTTTTGGGGAAATGGCAAAGAAGGATTGAACAAGGGAAGCTTTTAGAGAGCTTAATGGAGAGCTTGCTGAGTATGAGCTCTTGAGATCTTCAGCGGCGGTGACGTTCCTGAAATTGCAGAATATGCTGAATGTATACAAACGGTGCAGGGAATGCAATGTAATGTATGCGGAGATGCATAGTGAAATGTTTTAATGCTAAGGGTTCTGCCGGGGCTGGGGATTCATCTCAATGCTGCTGGAGATGTTGGCCGACATCTAACTTGTTGGGGAACTTGTTTCCCTTCTAGCTGGGGAGACCTTTCCATCTTTGCTGGGGAACTCCCTTTTTGTGGATGGGGGCTTGGTTGACTTAGCCTCGTTGTGTTGAGGAGCTTGACTTGGGCATAGACTGGATATGTTGGTACTCCATGTAGATATTGATACTCTGAGTTGAGGAGCTTGACTGGTTTGAGGTTTTCGAGCTTGTCCCATTATTTAATGCCAAAGGAGCCTACTGGGGATTTTAAAATATTCTAATTAAATGTGAAATGAAGACGATGAAACATGATTATGGAGATGAAAATAGGTTTTTTATCAGTTTAATTCTACAAAACATACTTATATCATATAAAATGCCACTTGTCATCATCCAATAAACAGAATTACAAGTCTTAAAAGCATAATGTACAAATTTGATTTGAGTGTGCCTTAGGTTTGACCAAGTCTTCCATTGTTTGCAGTTACTGCTGCTGGATGATGTTGCTTCCATTATTTGCAAAGAACCTTATTTTTTGAGGTTCTAATCCTTTCAACTTCTGATTGATTTTTATCCTTCAGGATTTATTGTTGGCTTTGTATTTTACCCTTGATGCCCTTTCAGGTTTTCACCAAGTCCGCCCTTGTTTCTTTTTTGTCTTTTATTGGAGCTTTGTATTTTACCCTTGATGCCCTTTCGGGTTTCACCAAGTCCGCTCATTACAGGAATGTGAGTCTTGTTGGGAGGTATGAGAGTTAAGCATAAAACTTTTTGACAGCATCGCTATTCACCGGATTAGGAAGCTCATCTCCATCCATTTTGGAAAGGATCAATGCGCCTCCTGAGAATGCTTTTTTCACAACATATGGGCCTTCATAATTAGGAGTCCACTTGCCTCTATGGTCATGTTGGATTGGTAAGATCTTCTTGAGGACGAGATCACCCTCTTGAAAGCTTCTAGGCTTTACCTTTTTATTGTAATTGTTCATCATTCTCTGTTGATACAGCTGTCCTCGACAAACTGCTGCCAAACGCTTGCCTTCAATTAAATTTAACTGCTCATAACGGCTTCGGGCCCATTCTGCTTGTTCGAGTTGAGTATCCTTGAGTACTCGGAGGGAAGGTATCTCTACTTCAACAGGTAGAACTGCTTCCATACCATAAACCAAAGAAAACAGAGTTGCCCCAGTTGATGTACGTACCGAGGTGCGGTAAGCATGCAAAGCATATGGTAGCTTCTCGTGCCAATCTTTGTATGTCTCGGTCATCTTTCTAATGATGTTTTTAATGTTCTTATTGGCTGCCTCGACTGCTCCATTCATCTTGGGGCGATAGGGAGTTGACTTGCGATGTTGAATTTTGTATGTTTCACACAACTTACCCATCATCCGACTGTTCAAGTTGGCGGCATTGTCCGTGATGATCTGCTCTGGAAGCCCATATCGACATATAATGTTATTCCGCATAAATCTAAGTACCACAGCTTGTGTAACACTAGCATATAACGCTGCTTCTACCCACTTGGTAAAGTAATCGATGGCCACCAAAATGAAACGATGACCATTGGAAGCTTTCGGAGATATTGGTCCAATAACGTCGATGCCCCAAAGTGAGAACGGCCATGGGGAAACCATCACATGCAGTTTGGATGGTGGTACTTGGATCTTATCGCCATAAATTTGACACTTGAGGCATTTGCGCACATATTCTATGCAATCTTTCTCCATAGTGACCCAATAATAGCCCATTCGCATGATTTGTCTTGTTAATGCATGTCCGTTTGCATGTGAACCGCATTCCCCTTCGTGCACTTCTTTCATTATCTGTATTGACTTTCTTTTGCCACACACCATGATAATACCATATCATGGTTTCTCTTATACTGGCGAGCCATCGAAATAATAGTTGGATGCAGACCTTCAGATATTTCTTTTATCAGACTCAGAAGCCTCTGCTGGGTACTCTTGCTTAAGCAAATATTGTTTGATGTCATTGTACCAAGGCTTTTCCTCTATATTTCCTTCAATGGCCATACAATGTGCAGGAGTATCTTGTATGCGGATATTGAAAGACTGAACTTCCAACTTTGTGTCCAGCCGAAGGAGGGAGGCTAGAGTTGCCAGGTGCATCGGAAGGCGATTACATTCTCTGGGCATATGCTCGAATGTGATGTCATCGAATCGCTCGGCTAACTCCGTAACATATTTCCGATATGGAATTAACTTGTGATTTCGAGTTTCCCATTCTCCCCTTACTTGAAAAATGATGAGCGCTGAATCACCAAATACTCGTAAATTTTTGATGCCTTTGCTAATTGCTTCTTGAAGTCCCATCACACAGGCCTCATATTCTGCTATATTGTTGGTACAAGGGAAGGTTAACTTGGCTGCCATCGGGAAATGTTCGCCTTTTGGAGATATCAGGATGGCCCCGATGCCGTGCCCTAAGAGGCTGGAGGCTCCATCAAACCACATTGTCCATATGTCTGATACTTCTGCCGTAAGGATGTTAATATGCTCATCAGGAAAGCCTATAGTCATAGGCTCATAGTCTTCTAATGCTCTGTCTGCCAAGTAATCAGCTATTGCACTTCCTTTTATGGCTTTTTGAGGTACGTAGATGATATCATATTCTGACAAGATCAACTGCCATTTGGCGATTCTTCCCGAAATGGATGGTTTTTCTAAGAGATATTTGAGCGGATCATGTCTTGAAATCAGCCACGTAGTATGATAAAGAGTGTACTGCCTCAATCTTCTTGTTATCCAGACAAGGGCGCAACATGTCTTCTCCAATGGTGTGTAGTTTTCTTCATTGATGGTGAATTTCTTGCTTAGATAATAAATGACCTGCTCCTTCTTGCCTGTAGAATCATGTTGCCCTAAAACACAACCCATTGATGACTCCTGAACGGTCAAGTATAAGATCAGAGGTCTATCTGCATCCTGGTGGGACCAAAATAGGTGGATTAGACAGATATTGCTTGATCTTGTCAAAAGCTTCTTGACACTTGTCATTCCAAATTTCTGGATTGTTCTTTCGTAAGGTCTTGAAAATGGGTTCACATGTGGCTGTCAATTGGGAAATAAATCGAGCAATGTAATTCAGTCGCCCGAGGAATCCTCTAACCTCCTTGATGGTTCGTGGTGGCGGCATCTCTTGGATAGCTTGAACTTTATCTGGATCAATTTCAACTCCTTTTTGGCTCACAATGAAACCCAACAGTTTTCCCGACATGGCTTCGAAAGTGCATTTTTCGGGGTTCAATTTCAGCTGATATTTTCGTAGCCTATTGAAAAGCTTACGGAGTACTTCAATATGATCTTCAGTGCTCTGCGATTTGGCTATCATGTCATCCACATATACTTCAACTTCTTTATGCATCATATCATGGAATAGGGTCACCATGGCTCGCTGATAAGTTGCTCCTGCATTCTTCAAGCCAAATGGCATCACATTGTAACAGAATGTGACCCAAAGTGTCGTGAACGTGGTCCTCTCCTTGTGTTTGGGGGCCATACGAATCTGATTGTAACCCGAGAAGCCGTCCATGAACGAGAATAGAGCATGCTTTGCCGTGTTATCTACTAGGGTATCAATATGAGGAAGTGGGAAGTTATCCTTTGGACTGGCCCAGTTCAAATCTCTATAATCGACACACATGCGAACCTTGCCTCCTTTCTTTGGTACTGGTACAACATTGGCCACCCATTCTGGATAGTGGGAGACACTTAGAAAACCTGCGTCCCATTGCTTTTTGACCTCTTCTGTAATCTTCAGTAGCATCTCCGGTCTCATTCTTCTTAATTTCTGCTAAACTGGCTTGCATTCATGCTTCAATGGTATGTGATGCTGCACTATGTCTGTGTCTAATCCCGGCATATCTTGATATGACCATGCAAACACATCTATGTAGTTCCTTAACAGCTTAACTAATTATTTCTTGATGTCATCAGCTATTAAAGACCCTATCCTTAAGTCTCTTGGTTCGGTTACGGTCCCCAAATTCACCATCTCTACTGGGTCTTCACTTGGAATGGGTAAATGATCTTCTCTTTCCAATAGGCGTATGATCTCTCCTGGTAGCTCGGGTGTCTCCTCTACCTCATTCTCATCCGCTTCAAACACTAACTATTGGACCCCATTTTGTCCGGGTTGGAGATACTAACTCCATTTGATAAACCTTTCTGCCCATGCCATATACCTTGTTGAACAGGTCCACAATGATCCCATACTTCCAAGAAATGGTTTACCCCAATTTGCACAAGATGGATACAATTGACACGGACGGGGGAGTCCAAAATTAATGGCTTCTGCTACAAGTCTTTGAAGCACCCCAAGACCAACACCAGGTGATGGAGGATGAAAATTGGAGACCAACGCACTTGACCGAGCTCAAATCGGACTTAAAATGAAGAAGTTATGGCCAAAACAACTTTCGTTGAAAAAAGTCAAGCTTGCCAAAAGACGGTCAATGCCCCTAGTCAAACTGCCCGCAAAAGTGATCATGCGAAACTCTCCAAAATGTCTATGTGGGCGAATACGGGTCTTCCCAAACAATCCCTAAAAGGTCGTCCATTTTTGCATTATGGGTAAGGGTAAAAAGGTAATTAAGGCCCCCAACTCGGAGTACTCATATCTAGCATTGCCTTATGAGTAGGGCCAAGCTCAAAATCCCCAAACAACTTAAGGCCCCCAACTCGGTGTACTCATATCTCCACGGGATATCACTATCCCCAGAGAAGCCGTCAAATCAAGCTCCTCAATATGGCGAAGCGAAATTTAACAGACCCTTTATGCACAACTGGGAGTTCCCCAGCAAAGACAGGACAGACTCTCTATCCAAAGAGAACGTTGTTCCCCAACAAGTTGAATGTTAGCCAACCTCTCCAACGACATTTCCATCCTGGCCAACCCTCAGTAATACATCACATGGCATTCGATGCATACATCGCATTGCATCATATTTCACCACAAGTTGAGGTTTATGCATCCCCGCATACAGCACATTGCATTCCATGCATCATTGGCATACATTCAACATACTCTGTAATTGCAGGAATGTTGCCGCCTCTGGAGATCCTAGGAGCTCATATTCAGCAAACTTCTCTTCAAGCTATCCTAGCTTTCTTCGTTCAACTGTACAACTCTTTCCTTGCAATTTCCCCAAAGTCTAAACGCATCCTTTCGGCACTTGACAAACTTTTTCCCCTTTTGGGTCACCTCGTAGAGCGATCTCCTTGAGTGAACTCGTAGAGGGAGCTTAAATTGGGTTACTTCCCAAACCCACCAATTCCTTAAAGCATTTCCCCAAATACCATTTGATGTCTCCAACAAGTCTTCCTAATTTAAGCCTATCGTTGCTGTGGGCTTTCCATTTTCAATTCAAGCCTATCGTTGCTGTGGGCTATCCATTTTTTAGTTCAAGCCTATCGTTGCTGTTGACAGACAGATTTTTAGCCTCTCTAAAAGAGCTAGCTAATGTTGTTAAATCTCTCTTCAAGATAATAAATTCCCTAAGTTTGCACTAAAAGAATAGCAGCAAGCAAGGGGTCGAACCCACAGGGATTAGCCTAGTTCTCTAGTTCTCAAATCAAAACACCCAATTACTATTGTTCTATAAAATGTCTTGGCAAAAAGTTTTCTTTTTTAAACTAAAGATCTAATTTTTATTTGGTTTTCTGAATAAACAAAGAAAGTAAACTGATTTTAGGATTAAGATTCAAGGATTAAAAGCATCTAGGGTCACAATTTCACCTCCCTATGTTATCTCTACTGGTTCATGGTATTAGGGTTGTCTGATTGAAAACATGCTAGACATAAGCCAAGGACAACAAATGGTCATTGAGGTCCTTTTAAGAGTTGTATGCCAGAATGGTCATCTAAACACACAAACATGCAAAGCCAATAAATCATACTTGCAAAAGGATAATGATCACACCAATTACAAATAAGTTATGAATCTCAATCGGCCCCAGACTAGGGCTAAAAATACCAAGGTGTACATCCAAAGATAGAAATTAAGAACAGATTCATAAAACATGCAAAACTCAATCATCCAAACCCAATATTCATAAACACAAAGAAAGCAACAAGGGGGCTACATTGCTCCCCTAGATTAAAAGAACTACTCACGCATGATTACAAGCAAAACCATAGCAGAAAAGCTAAACATCTTCTTCTAATCCACGCGCACAGCAAAGCTTCAAATCCAGGCTCCAAAATCCGCGACGGCTGCTGCGACGGCTGCTCTCCTAGGTCAAGGAGCAACCTCCAAGTCGTGGAGCCTCTCTCTCTCTCTAAAAACGTGTAGGGGGTCTAGGCATGCATAGCAGAGGGTGTGGAGCTCTTATTTATAGAGTTTGGATGGGCCTTGAGGTGTGTACCTTAGCCCATTTATCAAAACGGCGTAGTTTTGATAAGTAACACTCGAAACTTTAAAATCTCTATCTTCCATCCACAATTTGGACATGGGCCTTCAGAAACAAATGATCAGCATGGAAAAATATCTCTGCACGTCAATTTGCACGTGATATGGTGAATTCACGTGCACCTCCAAATCAGTTCAAACTTCTCCCCAACCTTCCTTGCATCCTGTAGAGGCCTGAGAGGCAAAAATATGCTTGCACGTGAAATGGGTGAATTCACGTGCAGCTCCAAATGCTCTGAAATTTCTGTGGTAGGTAGATGACATCATTCTAAGAAACTTTTGTTCTTGCATGCCTATTGTTTGAGGCCATCTACTATGTCAAAAGTGAGCTCCAAAATCTGCCAAAATAGCTTAAAAATGCCTGTATTTGCAAATAGCATCTTCCTAGGGGTTGGAGCATATATATATGATATATGAAGCAATAAGGCTCTAATCATGCTCTTAAACATCCTAAATAAATACTAGAATAACGGCATAAAATGCACGTTATCAAATACACCACACTTGAACCATTGCTTGTCCTCAAGCAAAAACATACACGCATGCAAAAATAAAATAAACACGCAGTCAAACGGAAGAAAAATAAAATAACAATCAAAGAGAATCATGGTTTCCTAAGCATGCAACTCTATCATGATGAAATGGGAATTTAAGCATCAAAATGAGTCATAACTTAGTTCATTCATGTCCATATCCCTAAGTCCAACAACCATGCGATATCTCCACTTAAATTTCAGATATGAGCAAGCAATCCATGATAAAATTGCACCTAGTTTCCCTTTAAGTTCTTACCAAGGATAAGCAGCCTCACTCAAATATAATAATTCTCAAGCCCCAATACCTATCAATGAACAATGGATGGAAAACTCTATCTCTACACTCGCCATCAGCTATTGATTAAGTACTTGCCAAGCAATCATGAGAGTTCCCTATTGTGCTCATCAAAGAAAACACACTCTCTATTCTACTTTATTTGAAACTCACACTCTATTCTACTAACTGAATAAACAAAACATGAGCTAAAGAATTGAGCTCAACACTCTCAAAACAAAACACAACTCAGCCAATGTGGCTTCACAAATAAATAATCACACATAAACATCAAGCCAGTGTGGCTTTTATTCTGAATCTTTCTTTTTCTTTCTTTTTTTTTGTAATAACCTTACAAGGTTGCATTTATGCTCTCCCTTGATGGATTATTCACTCTTTTTTTAGTCACATAACACATAAATAAGACTGATTTTTCTAATGCATACCCCTTGCCATTTTGCTACATAAGGAGAGACAAAAATTCATTGATGTCTCACATCCCATTTTCCAATTAAGTGATGGCTTTTTCACATTCTATATCACAGCCTTTTCCAACAATATCACACAATAAAGAAAAGAATGCAAAGACAGTCATAGTGACTTAGAGGTCTTGCATCCTAACTCCACACACCAAACACTGAGCACTAATAAGTAATCACATGCTTACTTGACTCCTACCATTAAATAACCAATGTTGAATGCAAGAAGAGTAGTAAATCAAACTATTACCCAAAAACCATAAATGTCACTCAAGGGCTAAAAAGAAGCTGTTCTCATTTTTCATTTCTTTTTCACTCAACTTTAAGGGTTACTTAGGTCTATCATAGCATTTCATGCTCAGCTAATATTCAAAACTCAGCTCCAAAAACATGGTGATATCATTCAAAAGATAAAGACATGATCAAACTAAATTAGAGCACATTTTAACTACTTTAACACCCTTATCACAACATGATACTAATGTGGCCCAAAAAATTAAATTTTAAGCCAAAATTGCATACTTAATATCCATGCCTCCACAAGCAAATCATTCAAGCAAACAACTCAAACAATCATGCAACTAAAAACAGTTTTTTTGCTGTATAAAACATGCAATCACACAACATAAAAGACAAGCAAGTGGCTCAAGTCACTCCCCATACACCACACTTAAAATATGCTATGTCCTCATGGCATAAAATAGGGAGTAGGAAAAATACTTACCTCTCAGTGGGCAAGCTGTAATAGTAGATGACATTGGCCACCATTCGTCGCACCTGAGCCACAAAGTCAACCGACGTCTCGCTGCGCACTTCCCAAGTTTCCTTCCCTTGCAGAATAGCCATCATGTAGTAGCAAGCAAAGATCCCACTGGAGTGATTTTGGTGTGGAAGCCTTTGAAGATGGCCTCTCTTTATATAGCGTGCAGAAGGAAAGATGCTCCAATTGGCGTGATACACGTGCCCCTAAATTTTCAGAGTGTTTTGACCAAAATAGCCCTTGCACGTGAATTGGTTGAGCCCATCTTCATGCACGTTTGGGCTTCACTTGCTCCTTGCTCCTTGACTTTGACTTTAAAAACAATTCCACAAGTTCAGGACCCAATAATTTGCTCATCCTGCAAATGGTTAGTTAAGAAAGAAGCAAAGTCTCCTACACAATGGTTAGCTTGCAAACAATTCATTGAATAAAATAAATAAAAGAAAATAACATAAAATAAAACATAGCAATAAACATTGGGTTGCCTCCCAACCAGCGCTTTGTTTAAAGTCTGTAGCTAGACTTTGTCATACTAAGCTCAACCAATGTATGAAAGGCTTTCATCCTGGCATTGTAAACCTCAGCAGTCTCATAGACCATAGCAATCGGATGAATGAACCGCTGTGGGAGCCACTTAAACTCCTGTTTCAATTGTTGATAGGGAGACACCTCCACAAACTTATGGTTCTCCTTCCTCTCATTCCATCGAGGTGGTAACACAAATTCAACATACTCCACAATTGGAGTAGTCATGATGCACGCATGGTTACCTCCCTTGTCAAGCACTTCCTTCTCTTGTATAAGGGAAGATGATTCCAAAGCAAACATAGTAGTGGTGGGCTCATGTAGCTTGTCTTCATAAAGAGTACCTTGGTTTGATGTGCCTTCAGATATGAGAATTATAGCATCATCATCCAAGATTTGTTCCTGCATCCTTGGGTTGTCATTTATTGGTTTCTCATGTTCTTCTAACACCCCAGAACAATTCAAGTCTTCCTCTTCTTCTTGGATGGAAAAATTGTCCTCATAAGCTCCAACCATGGGAAGAGTTAAAGTGGATACATCACATGGGCTATTAAATTGTGGTGGAGGGACAACCTCATCATAATGAACCATTGCCCTTGTATCCACTTCTTAGTCTATAGCATCATTAATGGTTTGACCAGCTAGAATGCGAGCTTCATCTTCAGAATCATTATTAGCAGAAAACTCCCATTCTTGTGAGGCAGATGTCAAAGATTGATACATGGAAGTTGGAGTGATGGCTTTGCAATTCTCTTCAGTCTCTATCTCTGTGTCACCAGCAAAGGAGTTAGATGAGACTCCATTATCTGCATTTTGAACCATACTCATCAATAATTGCTCTATATTTTTTACGGTAGTCTCCAAACTTCCTAGCCTTTCATTCAAATCCTCTCCCTCTCTTCTGGTTTCTTCATCTTCAACTTGGGGCTGCCACTCTTGTTGTTGATATGGACAATAATTGCCATAGAGTGGGGCTTCAGAGTAAGCTTCATCTTGATATTGCCCAACCCATATGTTCTCAGAATATCCATTGAAGAAACCATTAAACTCCTCAGGTGGTGGTTCCTGTGGATAGTAGTCACCCTCAGGTTGGGTGTAAGTTGGCCATACTTCTCTACCATCTCCATTAATACTCCCACCATAACAAGGAGGCTCCTGGTATGAATAACTGCTTGTGGGAGAATCATAGACAATGCAATCCCAAGCACTATATGAAAATTGATCTGCTGCATGACCTGGAATATAAACATGTTGGTTTGCCATCATTGAATTCTCCTCATCTCTCCCTTGGTTTTCCCACAAATATTTGTTGCCTTGGATCATCCTTTCCAAACATTGTTCCATGGTTAGCTCCTCCTCATCTCCAAACTTTATGTCCATTGGAGTGTTGTTCAGGTTCTGGATTAAAGGACACAAGTTCCCCTCGTCGCATACACAACTAGCAATACCTCAAACACTTGGTGTATGTTCCTGTAAAACAACAAGAACACACCCAACAGCTCCGAACAATGCAAAATAAACAAATAAAGAACAAAAAATAACAGAAAATAAAAGACAAAATAAAACACCAAGATCAGAATTCAAACAATTTCACTCAATGTTGATTTCTAAAAACTAGTTAACCGTTGAATCCCTGGCAACGGCGCCAATTTGACAGACAGATTTTTAGCCTCTCTAAAAGAGCTAGCTAATGTTGTTAAATCTCTCTTCAAGATAATAAATTCCCTAAGTTTGCACTAAAAGAATAGCAGCAAGCAAGGGGTCGAACCCACAGGGATTAGCCTAGTTCTCTAGTTCTCAAATCAAAACACCCAATTACTATTGTTCTATAAAATGTCTTGGCAAAAAGTTTTCTTTTTTAAACTAAAGATCTAATTTTTATTTGGTTTTCTGAATAAACAAAGAAAGTAAACTGATTTTAGGATTAAGATTCAAGGATTAAAAGCATCTAGGGTCACAATTTCACCTCCCTATGTTATCTCTACTGGTTCATGGTATTAGGGTTGTCTGATTGAAAACATGCTAGACATAAGCCAAGGACAACAAATGGTCATTGAGGTCCTTTTAAGAGTTGTATGCCAGAATGGTCATCTAAACACACAAACATGCAAAGCCAATAAATCATACTTGCAAAAGGATAATGATCACACCAATTACAAATAAGTTATGAATCTCAATCGGCCCCAGACTAGGGCTAAAAATACCAAGGTGTACATCCAAAGATAGAAATTAAGAACAGATTCATAAAACATGCAAAACTCAATCATCCAAACCCAATATTCATAAACACAGCAAAGCAACAAGGGGGCTACATTGCTCCCCTAGATTAAAAGAACTACTCACGCATGATTACAAGCAAAACCATAGCAGAAAAGCTAAACATCTTCTTCTAATCCACGCGCACAGCAAAGCTTCAAATCCAGGCTCCAAAATCCGCGACGGCTGCTGCGACGGCTGCTCTCCTAGGTCAAGGAGCAACCTCCAAGTCATGGAGCCTCTCTCTCTCTCTAAAAACGTGTAGGGGGTCTAGGCATGCATAGCAGAGGGCGTGGAGCTCTTATTTATAGAGTTTGGATGGGCCTTGAGGTGTGTACCTTAGCCTATTTATCAAAACGGCGTAGTTTTGATAAGTAACACTCGAAACTTTAAAATCTCTATCTTCCATCCACAATTTGGACATGGGCCTTCAGAAACAAATGATCAGCATGGAAAAACGATAGGATCGGTCCAAAAATATCTCTGCACGTCAATTTGCTCGTGATATGGTGAATTCATGTGCACCTCCAAATCAGCTCAAACTTCTCCCCAAGCTTCCTTGCATCCTGTAGAGGCCTGAGAGGCAAAAATATGCTTGCACATGAAATGGGTGAATTCACGTACAGCTCCAAATGCTCTGAAATTTCTGTGGTAGGTAGATGACATCATTCTAAGAAACTTTTGTTCTTGCACGCTAATTGTTTGAGGCCATCTACTATATCAAAAGTGAGCTCCAAAATCTGCCAAAATAGCTTAAAAACGCCTGTATTTGCAAATAGCATCTTCCTAGGGGTTAGAGCAAATATATATGATATATGAAGCAATAAGGCTCTAATCATGCTCTTAAACATCCTAAATAAATACTAGAATAACGGCATAAAATGCACGTTATCAGCTATGGGCTATTTATTTTCAATTCAAGCCTGTCGTTGCTGTGGGCTATCAATTTTCAATTCAAGCCTATTGTTGCCGTGGGCTATCCGTTTTCAATTCAAGCCTATCGTTGCTGTGGGCTTTCCATTTTCAATTCAAGCCTATCGTTGCTGTGGGCTATCCATTTTCAATTCAAGCCTATCGTTGCTGTGGGCTTTCCATTTTCAATTCAAGCCTATCGTTGCTGTGGGCTATCCATGTTCAATTCAAGCCTATCGTTGCTGTGGGCTGTCCATTTTCAATTCAAGCCTATCGTTGTTGTGGGTTATCCATTTTCAATTCAAGCCTATCGTTGTTGTGGGCTATCCATTTTTAGTTCAAGCCTATCGTTGCTGTGGGCCTTTCAATTTTTAGTTCATACCCATCATTGTTGTGGACTTTTTCCATTTTTCAATTCGAGCCAATCGTTGCTGTGGGCCTTTCAACTTTTAGTTCACGCCCATCATTATTGTGGGCCTTTTCTCCTTTTCAATTCAAGCCTATCGTTGCTGTGGGTTATCCATTTTCAATTCAAGCATATCGTTGCTGTGGGCTATCCATTTTCAGCTCAAGCCTATCGTTGCTGTGGGCCTTTCAATTTTTAGTTCACACCCATCATTGTTGTGGACCTTTTCCATTTTTTAATTCGAGCCTATCGTTGCTGTGGGCCTTTCAACTTTTAGTTCACGCCCATCATTGTTGTGGGCCTTTTCTCTTTTTCAGTTCAATCCTGTCATTGTTGTAGGCTTTCAATCTCCAGTATCAAGCGGCCTTAGGTGCCTCATCAAAGTATTATCCAAGTCCACCGACCTGTGAAGCCCTTTTTGCCTCTCGGGGACAGATCCAAATGTCGCATTCTACTCTTCCCATGTGCTAGGTAAGTCAAGTAAGTGCTCTAACCCGTCCAAAATGACTACCTTTTAATCTTTGTACACTGTTTGTACACAAACAATGCACAAAGAGGGGCAACTGTTGGACCCCATTTTGTCCGGGTTGGACATACTAACTCCATTTGATAAACCTTTCTACCCATGCCATATACCTTGTTGAACAGGTCCACAATGATCCCATACTTCCAAGAAATGGTTTACCCCAATTTGCACGAGATGGATACAATTGACACGGACGGGGGAGTCCAAAATTAATGGCTTCTGCTACAAGTCTTTGAAGCACCCCAAGACCAACACCAGGTGATGGAGGATGAAAATTGGAGACCAACGCACTTGACCGAGCTCAAATCGGACTTAAAATGAAGAAGTTATGGCCAAAACAACTTTCGTTGGAAAAAGTCAAGCTTGCCAAAAGACGGTCAATGCCCCTAGTCAAACTGCCCCGCAAAAGTGATCATGCGAAACTCTCCAAAATGTCTATGTGGGCGAATACGGGTCTTCCCAAACAATCCCTAAAAGGTCGTCCATTTTTGCATTATGGGTAAGGGTAAAAAGGTAATTAAAAGTTAAAAAAAAAACTTCAGGGTTGACCGTTGACCGTTGACCTGCCGACACTCCGACCTTCGACTCACCACCTCGACCCATTGACCTTCGAAGCCTCGAAGCATCGAAGCCTCGAAGCCTCGAAGCCTCGAAGAGTCGAAGCCTCAAAGCCCCGCTGCTGACACTGCGACCTACGACTCGCCCCTTCGGACTTTCGAACCCTGTGAAGATGTGACGCCTCGAGACTTACGACGCCAGGACTTGTGACGCCTTGACCTGCGAACCTCCGACCTTCGACCCTTCGACCCTTGACCCTCGAAGCCCCACTGCCGACACTCCGACCTTCGACCTGCCGACACTTCGACCCGTTGACCTTCGCCCCACCGAAATTTCGACCCACCGAAGCTTTGACCCTGCCGACACTCCGACCTGCCGGCACTTCGAGCCTCTAACCCCTTTGACCTTTGCTGGTTGGCGCTTCTCACTGGCTTGTTTTTTTTCTCGTTGCCTGTTCACGAGACCCATCCTCTGCGCTGGCCACCTGACAAAGAATCAATTTTGCAACAACCTTGTCAGTCACATGTGCTAAAATACAAATTCAAAAGGGAATCACGAGCTGCCCTGTTTTCCGCACAAGCTGTCCACCCGACAAAGCATCAAGTCTGCAAATTAAAATACTGCATCCATAATACAACATTTAATGCTACAATTAATGACAGTCCATCCAAAAAAAATTTCTGCAGCCCTTTAAGATGCAGTCGTCCGTCCCTTAACAAAAAAAAAAAAAAAAAAAAGGAAAAAAAAGGACAACAAAAAAAGGAAGAGGAGAAGAGAGAAAAAGAGAGAGCCATCATTGTGAAAAAAAAAACACATAGAGAGAGCCATCATCGTGGGAAAAGAAACCTGCAAACCAGAGAGAGCAAAAAACAGAGAGAGAAAAGGAAAAAACAGAGAGTTGAAAAAAAAGAGAGAAACTCAAAAACCAGAAAAAAGAGATCACTCTTCCACGCCTCCCTGACTACCATCCTCTCAGATTAAACGCCAGTCTTCTGCAATCAACATCACTCCTTCATCCTCTTTCCCTCCTGTCTCACTCTAGCTCCCTTTTTTTTTTCTCAGCAAGAAAAAACACAAAAACAGCCCCAACTTCAGCCCTTTTTTCTGCGTGTTCAGCAAGCAAAAAACATAACATACACCAATCCTGTTCCAATCCCTTATTTCTCACGCCTACCCTCCTTATTTCCAGTCATCAAAAATCTCAAACCCAGAAAATACACCACTCCACTCTTCAAATACCAAGAAATTCCCATCACAAACCTCGCTGTCAGATCTTATTGGTTCTAAGCAAGTGATTATCAGCGCCGATAGGAGTTCAAACAGAAGATTGGTGTTGCAAGCTTCAAACTCAGTTCAACCCTTATCTTTCCATTACTTTTTCAGCTTATTTGTATTAATGTTTGATGTAATTCTTAATAGTTCCTTGTATTTCTTTTCCTTTTACTTGTTACGTTGTATTTTGTTTTCTTTATTGTATTTCCCTTTACTTTGTATGTTGTAATAGGTTATAATAGATAAAGTATAGCAAGCAAAAAATCAAAAAAAAACAAAAGAAAAAAAGAGGGAGCAAAGGGAGGCATGAAGAAAACGAAAAGAAAGAAAAAAGTGGGTCGTTTTGATTTATGGATGTCACAATCACACACACCACCTTATATGTTATTGTGTTAATTTCATAGTTTTATCCTTGCAAAAAAAAAACAAAAACAAACAAAAACAAAAACAAAAAAACAAAAACAAAACAAAAAAAACACTTTCAAAACCACAAAAAAAGTATTTCAAGTCAAAAAAAAGGAAAAAGAAAGAGAAAAGCATCTTACAAAAAAAAAACAAAAACAAAAAATGCACGTTTTCATATTTAGGAGTTCCAATTCAATTTAAACACAAAGAAAAAAATATGTTTTACCTTCCAAAAACAAAACAAAAGACCAAAACATTTTTTTTTTACAAAACATAAAAAACAAAAAAATGTATGTTTTCTAAACCAAGAAAAAAAACAAAATAATAATAATAATAATAATAAAAACAACAACATTTTTTAGGACTTCAATTTCCAAAAGTAAAACAAAAAAAAAGCCAAAACCAATCCCTAGGATCTCATTCCCCACCTCACACAAAAACCCAAAACTTTTAGGATTCCCTTTAGAAATTTAGGATAAATCCATTTTAACCATAACTTTAACAAATAACTTAGCCAAATAAAGATCATAGACTTTTAGAAAATTTAACCCAGTCATAGCAGTACAAATAAAAGAAAAACCTCCTCCTCCTAAATTAGATACCGAAAGGGGTGCTAATCCTTCCCTACACGTAACCAACTCCCGAACCCTTCTCTGATGACGCAGACCACACACTTTAAACTACTCAAAGTAGAGGGTATCCAACTGTACCCCAAAAACAGTTGGTGGCGACTCTAAAACTTCTCACCATTGGTTCCTGGATCCCCTGAGCTTTCGGGCCCAATCCTTGCCCCGGTTTGTAACCCTGTTTGATCATGGTGGCTGCAACCATCTTTAATGCCTTCGAGAGATGATAGCTTGGTACAGAAGTGATGTTCACGACCTCAAAGGATCGATAGGAACATTTCGGTACATCCTCGTTGTTTTCAATATATGGGACTGATGTAGGTTTGGTGATGAGGAAACTTGTTTCTCCAGAGACGCAAATGAGTTGGTCTCCCATCACAAATTTCATTTTTTGATGAAGGCTAGAGGGCACTGCTCCCGCCATGTGGATCCAGGGTCTTCCCAACAAACAACTATAATATGGTGTAATGTCCATTACCTGAAATTCCACTGTAAAGGTAACTGGTCCAATCAAGAGTGGAATGTCTAGAGTTCCCACCACATCACGTTTGCCTCCATCGAACGCCCGTACCTTCATCGTACAAGGACACATATAGGATGCATCAATTGGAAGCTGTTGCAGTATATGTAAGGGCATGATGTTCAAGGCGGAGCCGTTGTTAATGAGTACTTGTGCTATGGTATGCTCTTTACATTTGACAGTAATATGTAGAGCTTTTATGTGCCCCTTTCCTTCCTGTGGCAACTCGTTATCTCCGAAGCTAATGATGTTGTTCATGATGAGGTTACTGGTGAGTCCATCCACATTCGCTACTGAGATGGTTGGAGGAACATAGGCTTGGCTCAGAACTTTCAGTAGTGCTTCCCGATGAGGTTGGGAATCCATCATTACTGAGAGCAATAAGATATGAGCCGGTTGTCGACTTAGCTGATCCACAATGTTATACTTGCTCTGCTTCATGAGTTTCAAAAATTCTGTTACCTCTCCTTCAGTGACTGGTGCTCCTTTCGTAGTTGGCTCCAGCATTGGCTCAATGTCTAGTTCCACAGTTTTTTCCTTCCTTGCTTTATCCACCATATCAGGGGCATAAGCCTTACCGCTCCTAGTTCTCTTTTTCATTGCGGTGGCTCCCTGGACTATTTCGCAACTGTAGTTCCATGGGACTGCCTTGTCTGTCTTGTAGGGGAAAGGAGCAGGAACACTTATAGTGAGAGGTGCAATGCCATGAGGCAATTGTGGGATGTCGGTTCTCTCCTCCTTGTCTGACACGGGATTGGCGACATGGATGATGAGAGGCCTAATTCCATGTGGCAGTAGAGGGACTTCTGGAGTCTGAGCATTCAAGACAAGGGGCGTTGGCACCCATGGTGATTTGTATGAATTGTCTCCTTGGATCATGTGGCTTTGATTGTCTGTCTCTCCTCTTGAGAATTCTATCATCCTTTGGTCCATGAGCTTTTGTACCATGCTGGCGAACTCACTACATTGCTCAATGTCATGTCCCTGTGACATCTCGTGATAAGGGCATTGTTTCTCCCACTCTGTACCCTTCACTACCTCTGATGTGTCTTTGGCAAGTATATATCCATGCTCCAGTAGTAGGTTAAACAAATATCTCTTCTCCATTTGTATTTGTGAAACCTTCTCTAGCTTTCCTTCTGTTATTATATTAGCGACATCGTGTGAATGTTTGGGGAGCGGATTCGTTTACATTTGGCGTCCCAGTCAGTGCAGAAAAATCTAGCCACTTTGCATCTTTTAATGCCTGAACCTTCCTTTTGAATGTTATGCAATTTTCAATATCATGTCCTGTTCCACCAACATGATACTCGCATTTGGTATCGGGTTTATACCAAGCTGGGGGAGGAGACCTTATTTCTCCCAAGGGTGTAGGGAGTACCAACCTTGCTTCTAAAAGCTTGGGGTATAATTCAGCATATGTTATTGGAATCGGGTCAAACTCTTGTCGTGGTCGACGAGGAGCCTGATTCGCTCGCATCTTCGGGTCTGGGCCCTCGGTTGCCCCTGTCCTTGGAATGGGGCCCTTGGACCTTCCTGAATTGCTGCCCTTGGTTGCTCTAGGTATGACGCTCTTGGTTGAAACGGGTTAGGGGCCATTGGATATGGAAAAGGAAACCCTCCTTGCGGCAAGTATGGCGTGAATTGGGGGGTTGGCGCAGGCGCAGCATAGGCGGCTACTGGTGATCCTCTATAGTACCCTGGTGCTTGGTAGAATGCCGGTTGTACCGTTGGGCTTGACGGATATACCAGATTGGTCTCACCTTCCTTCTTTTTTCTTGCTAGTGGTTGGAACATTTTCGATGTCTCTGCGATATCACCCTTTAGTTTTCCTCCTTTAATTCCACTCTCGACTCGTTCACCCGATGCGACCAAGTCGGCGAAGCTACTAGAGACGTTACCGATCAGCTTCTCGTAGTAGACCCCTTTTAGCGTATTGATAAAAAGAGTAGTGAGTTCTCTTTCTGTGAGGGGAGGTTGAACCTCTACGACAGTCTCTCTCCATCTCCTGGCATATTCCTTGAAAGTTTCCTCAGCCCCCTTTTCTAAGGACTGTAGGGTCAATCGGTCCAGTGCGAGCTCCGTGATATGTTTGTATTGTGCCAAAAAGGATGTGGCTAACTCCTTCCAGGTCTTGATACGGTTGCCATTCAGTTGAAAGTACCAGCGAAGGGATGCCCCAGTTAGGCTTTCCTGGAAACAATGCATGAGGAGCTTGTCTTCACCAAGGATAAGCGACCATCTTTTGACAATACATGGCCAAATGTGTCTTTGGACATCGGGTCCCATTGAACTTTTCAAACTCTGGCATTTTGAATTTTGGTGGCAGCACCACTCCAGGGACTAAGCATAAGTCTTGTGGGCTGGTCATGCCATAGCTGTCAGTGCCTTTTACAGCTTTCAATCTTTCCTCGAGTCGGCGTAGAGCGAAAGACTCAACATTTTCCTGAGGAGCTGGGGAACCCACCGCTTCCATTACATTTCCCGGTGCAGGCATAGTGAAATGAGTTTGATTTGGGGTTAGAGGTTGTGTCATAGCAGGATAGTATGTGGGCGCCTGGCTTGGAGCCAGATTGGGTGACTGAACGGCCTGCTGTCCCTGCTATTGGTGGTGATTGGTAGTTCCCCCTGTCGGAAGTCTTCCTCTTTCTTCATCAATTTTGTGAGCATTTCCATTATTGCAGACATTTGCCCCTATAGGGTTTGTTGTGACTGTTCCAACCCCATGAGTCTGTTCTCTGTTTCTTCTGCCATTGGCTGCGGTTGAGGTATTTGATTGCGCCGAGATCTGAGATTGTAAGAGTGTGCAATCCTGGAGGGAGGCTGCTACCCACCTGGGTACAAGGGAACTTTTATTTGATTTTTCATTTGATATGCATGTATGCATGAATGTCTATGTAGAGGGTTAAAGAAACAAACAACTTTATTACAAACAAAACACACAATACAAACACTCAATACAAACATACAATGCTGAAATGCCATGTAAAATGAAAGCTATCACTACATGATCTTAAGGCATTCTTCCAGTCATCTCCTAAGGAGCACGGCGCCTCTTTCTCTGGAGTGGTCGTTCACCTGCTTCCTCCCTCTGCTTTATTATCGTCTCGATCTGTTTTTCCCTCAGTTGTAGCCTTTGAAGAGCTCCTTCTGGAGATGCTTCTAGCCCCTGGATCTGTTGCCTTAAAGTCTGATTCTCCTGGAGGATAGCCTTCATGTCTGAAGTTAGCTGTGGCTTGTGTTGTGCCCTCCAAGATATGTATGCTGGGAAAACACCAGGTTTTGAACTGTTGGGTTGGATCTTGTGTGGTGTGGACCATGCTTGATACATCTTCTTGCCTTCTTCTGTGAGCATGGTTCTGCTGTAAGTGAAGTCACACTCTTCCATGCCAAAGAACACGGGAATAATTTGATGACGCCCCACTTGTCTTCCCACCTGCAGTGGTGCATATGTAGTTCCTCCCCAGGGACCTAAAAGTGGAACCCAATTGTAGTCCCCGCAGCTATATGTCATGGAGACCACCGGCATCCAAGGAGCAATCCAGGTAATGTCGGCTTTCGTGAGGTTCTCCAACTTCTTTTTCCAGCTCTCAAAGTCTTTTGGTAGGCTCCACTTGCTTCGAGCGAGAATATCTAGTAGTGTTGTGGCTGGTACTTGATAAACAGCAGGGAAACGATGAACACTACAGGGGAAATGACCTTGCAACCAGGTACACAGGAGAGGTAGGCACCCCATGAACTGTCCCGAGCCTTTACTCCTCAGGTAAGTAAGAGATCAGCTAGTTTCAGCCAAGATAGCAGGAGTAGGGTCACATCCTTTGAGCACCTGCTGGACCAAATCTACAATTGCCCCATCGATGTGGGCCAGTATCCTCGGGAAAATGACTAGCCCATATATAGCTAGTGTAAGCGGTTGTGTGCTTCGCTCATTGCGGTTTGTATTATTTCTTTGATTGTTGCCCATGGAAGATATTCTCGCCCACCGTAGGTTGTGACCGCCGGTGAGTCCCATACCTGGCTTTCCCATAATCTCAGCAAAGGCCCTTCGACATGACCTTCTGGGCTCAGGTAGATAGATCTTCATTTTGTTTTCCACGGGGATGTCCAATAATCTTTTGTATTCTTCTATTGTGGGAACAAGATCTATGCCGTTGAAGTCAAAGCACCGCCGTCGAGGCTCCCAGAAATATATGGCTGCCCCAAGCATATCCTTATCGGCCAGTAGCTCGGTCACATGGAGCAAATCCCCAAACTGTTGTATGTATATGCTTTTCCTTTCGTCTGACCACTGCCTCCATATTGTCTGTACCTCCTTCGTGTAGTCCAGCTGATCTCCTATGATAACATGTTCCACCTTGTGGGCTTCTCCTGGTAGAAAATCTCCAAGGCGAAGTTGAATGTCTCCAGATGCTTGGGCCACCACTGCGACAGCCTCCTTGTCCTGGGGCCTTTTAGGAGATGACTGAAAGTTGCCATGCCTATATGAATGTCGTGTTATGCATGATGATAGGTTAGGATGATAGATTAATATATATCAAGGCAGTTAGACAGGATAAAGAATAAACCAATAGTAAAAAAGCTAATATATGTGCAGGGGATGCCTTAAGGACTACCCTGCAAAACAAAGGTTAGCATGGCATGGAATGAGCAAACAAAATGTGGGTCAATGCCCCTGATGGGCTTTTATTGCTACACCTATCTTATTCATTGGTTCCCAAACTTTCTCAATAGAGGGCTCTGTACACCATGGGATTTACCGGAGGGGGGTCTTAAAAGGACGTTCCTTAAAAGAACCTCAAGCTTGAGTGAGGAGTCCGAGGCCCCATTGCGGATAATGATCAACGCGCTGGGGACCGTACTGAACCTCGCTAACCTAATTTGTGCTAAACCCGGGTATAAGGTTATGCATGAATGCAACAAGTATGGAAAGCAGTAAATCACAACTATCATGGTAGTTAAAGCATATAAATGATGACTGTAACAAAGAAATGAATATCTAGAAAAAAAAGCAACTTAGCACGACAGTCAAATGTATACAACAGTATAAATAAAAATAACCTCCTAATCCTAGTTCTAGACCTAACTCTCTAAAGTGTTTATTCTTATATCCCCAGCAGAGTCGCCAGCTGTCATCACTGGTTTTCGTCCGGGCCCTTTTGGGGTGGGCACAAACTAAACCAATGGTGAGAAATTTAGAGTCGCCACCAAATGTTTTTGGGGTACAGTTGGATACCCTCTACTTTGAGTAGTTTAAGGTGTGGTCTGCGTTATCAGAGAAGGGTTCGGGAGTTGGTTACGTGTAGGGAAGGACTAGCACCCGTACAGCGCCCTTTCGGTATCTATTTTCGGAGGAGGAGGTTTTTATTTATTTTTACTGTTGTAATTGGGTCAAGGAACTATAGTTTTCCTAGAAAGTCTATGCTTTTATTTTACTAAGTTATTTGTTAAAGTTATGATTAAAATTGTTTTACCATATATTTCTAAAGGAAATCCTAAATGTTTTGTTTTTTTGTTTTTTTGTTTTGTTTTTTGGTTTTTGTTGTTGTTGTTTTTTTTTTAAATGGAACATGAAATCTTTTGGTATTTGGTTTGAAAACACCTTTTTTTTGCTTTTGTTTTTTTTAACTAAGCCTTTTGGTTATTTTTATTATTTTTGTTTTATTTTTGGTATTGAAAAACATACTTGATAAATCTAAGAATGTTATACTTATCACCATTATTTTCTATTTTAAAAGAAAATGTTTTTTACATCTTTGTTTGTTTGTTTTTTTTTATATTGGAAAACTAACACAAATATATATATGTATATATATGTATATATATATATATATACACACACACACACATTTATAACACTTTATTCTATTTATGTGAATTAAAAAACGTTTTTACATCTTTTGTTTTTTTTATATTGGAAAACTTAACATAATAACAAAAAAATATTTATATCACTTTATTCTATTTATGCGAATTAAAAACGTTTTTACATCTTTTGCTTTTTTTTATATTGGAAAACTAACATAATAACACAAAAAAAACATTTATATCATTGTATTCTATTTATGTGAATTAAAAAAACGTTTTTACATCTTTTGCTTTTTTTTTTATATTGAAAAACTAACATAATAACACAAAAAAACATTTATATCACTTTATTCTATTTATGTGAATTAAAAAAATATTTTTACATCTTTTGCTTTTTTATATTGGAAAATTAACATAATAATACAAAAAACATTTATATCACTTTATTTTATTTATGTGAATTAAAAAAACATTTTTACATCTTTTGCTTTTTTTATATTGGAAAACTAACATAATAACACAAAAAAACATTTATATCACTTTATTTTATTTATGTGAATTAATTTTTTTTTACACCTTTTGCTTTGAAAACATACCTAATAAAACAAGAAAAATATATTTATATCACTATATTATTAAACAAAAAAAGATTTTTTACACTTTTTTTTTTGGAACATATGCCTCATAAAACCATATATTTTTGTATTGATTTGATTTTTAAAAAAACGTTTTTTTACCTTTTTTACCACAACAATAAAAACAAGCAACGTAGCAAAGAAATAAAAATAACTAAACCCAAAAATTAAACAATTGTGTGGTGTGTGTACCGGAATACTAAATACAATCCCTTCTCTCTTTTTTTGTCTCTTTTTTTTGTTTTCTCTTTTTGTTTGTTGCTTTTTTTTTTTTGCTTTGTACATATTATAATTACATACAACAAAATAAACAAACAAAAGTAAAAAATACAACAAGAAGAGAAAAAGAAAAAAAATACAAAGAGATAAAAATAATATTACAGCGCCTAAACAAAAAAGAAAAGAGGAAACACAAATAACAAACAAAAACATGAAATTTAGCAATATAGCACAAAATAAGTAATAATAAAAGGGTAGCGGAACCGACTTTATCGATCTTGATAGCGACAGCATGTCCGAGCTATCCTGTGGGCGTCGGTAGTGTTGAAAGAAACTCCGAGTCCGGTGGAAAACTGTGAACTCACCGGAGCTTGGCCGGAACTTGAAATCGATGCCGGAGACGGATTGGAACTTGGGAGGGATTGGAGAAAATTGGGTTTGATTTATTGCTGTAAAGGAATGGAGATATGTAATGATTTTTGGGTTTTTTTTTGTTTGAAGATTGAAAAATGAGAGAGGGTGTTTTTTTTTTTTTGAGAATTTTCGTAGGATTTTTTTGGGATGAAAAGTGATGTTTTTTTATTTGTGTTTTGGGAAAGGAGAGTGGAGAGGAAGGAAGAGAGAGTAGGCTTTTTTTTGGAAAAATTCGTAGGACTTTTGGGATGAAATATGAGGTTTTTTGATTTGGGTTTTGGGAAGGAAAATGAAGAGAAAGGAAGAGGGAAAGTGGCTTTTTTGGGGGAAAAATTCGTTTTTTTTTTGGGATGAAAAATGAGGGATATTTATAGTTAAAGAAGAAGAAGAGAAGATGGAAAAAAAACTGTCGGCGGTACTGTTCATGAACATTATATGGGTACTGTTCCTGAACAGTACCCAGATTTGAAATATTATTATTTTTATTCTGATTTTGTTTTTTTCTTAAAAAATAAATAACAAAAAAACAAAATACAAAAAAAAAACAAACATGTCAGAATTTAGTATTATTTATTAATTATTTATTTATTTTATTTTATTTTTTAAAAAAAAATTTATTTTTTTTAGTTTTAAATTTATATATTTTTGGGCCTGTGAACAGTACGCGGGTACTGTTCACACGTGGTTTTTTTTTTGTATTAGTTTTAGATTAATATTTTTCGGGCTGTGAACAGTACGCGGGTACTGTTCACACGTTTTTTTTAAATAGCCAATATATATATATATATCAAAATTCTCACAATGACGAGAGGATCATGATGGTGAGGTTCGTGACCTGATTTGGAATGCGGTTTTGTAAGTCAATTATCATTTGACTGCTATTAGCGGTCTGAACACTGTTTTGACCATAACTTCGTCATTTGACCTCAGAATTGAGCATGGTCGGAGGTGTTGATTCTCAAATTTGATTTTCCATCACCTGTGACTGTCTTTTTCCCTCCCTTTATTTTAATGGTTACGCCTCTTTATTTTCTATACAAAGTCAATGACAGATATGGAATAATAAATATATATGTCCAACCCGGACAAAATGGGGTCCGACAGAAAACATGAGAACCCGTAAGAGAGAATTGAAATGGGAGAGAATTGTGGATTTAGGCAAGAGAACCCGTAAGAGAGAAAGATTATCTGGGGAACCTTTTTTTGTTTTGAGAAAAGAAGCTCGTAAAGAGAGAGAGAGAGAGAGAGAGAGAGAGAGAGAGAGAGAGAGAGAGAGAATATGGGAAGGAGAGTTTTTTTGTTTTTGATTTTTTTATTTTGATCTTGGGAAAAGGAGAGAGCTGGGCGAAAATCTAGGTGTTTTGTGTAAAGGGAAAGAGCTTGGACGTTTTTTTTCTGGATGTAAGTCTCTGGGGCAAAGGAAAGAGCTTGGGTGCTTTTATGCAAAGGGGAAAGAGCTTGGGCGTTTTTTTGGACATAAAGACTCTCTTATGCGAAGGGGAAGGACCTCCTTTTTAATGCCTTTGGACGTAGGCTCATTATTGCTGCATTTAGTGATGTATTATTCATGCCAACATTTTTTATTTTCGGATTCAATCTTATGTCGGGTGGACTGATGACCTATGATTGCCCTTTTGGTGTCATATGAGAACATGTGACCGACAAGCGTTGAAAAGCATCTGCACATCTAATACAAACAAATCCCGTAAAGAAACAGTGAGTGAGCCCGCGGATAAGCCAATCAGCGAAGGTCCAAAGTTGGTAAGGTTAAAGGTGTAGAGGCTCGAATCCGGATCAATGGAAGGCTATTCCGGATGATTGGAGCTTATTTTGGATGATTGGAAGGCTCGAATTCTTACTACGTATCAGTGGAGGCTTAGTCCGAACCAATGAAGGCTCGGATCCTTACTCCGTGTCAGGGGGAGCTTAATTCGGATCAATGGAAGGCTCGGATCCTTACTCCATGTCAGTGGGAGCTTAGTCCAGATGAATGAAGACTCAGATCCTTACTCCATGTCAGTGGAAGCTTAGTCCGGATGAATGAAGGCTCGGATCCTTACTCCGTGTCAGTGGAAGCTTAGTCCGGATCAATGAAGGCCCGGATTTGACTTTGATGTTCCGGATTGACTTTGATTTTCCAGATTTGACCATGATGATTCGAATTTCACTTTGATGATTTAGATTTGACTTTGATGATTTTTTTAACTTTTAATTACCTTTTTACCCCTATCCAAAATGCCAAAATGGATGAACTTTGGGAGATTGTTTGGGAAGTCCCATATTCGCTTGAATAATCATTTTGGAGAATCTTGCATGGTCACATTTTCGAGCCCTTTGACCAGGGCATTGACCATCTTTTGACAAGTTTGACTTTTTCCGACGTATATTGTCTTAATCATAACTTATTCGTTTTGCATCAGAATTGAGCTCGCTCAAGTGTGTTGATGTCCAAATTTCATCATCCATTACTTGTGTTGGTCTTGTAGCACTTTAGGGTCTTGTAACAGAGGTTATCAATTTTGGGCTTCTCTGTTCATGTTAGTGTATCCATCTTGTGCAAATTGGGACTAACATCAACTCTAAACCATTCCTTGGTAGTGGGAAATCTTTAAGGACATGTTCAACAAGGTATATGCCATGGGCAAAAAGGTAAATGGGGTCCAACAGCTGCCCCTCTTTGTGTATTGTTTGTATACAAACAGTGTACAAATATAAAAGGGAGTCATTTTGGACGGGTTGGAGTGCTTACCTGACTTACCTAACGCTAAAGCAGGAGGAGAGTGGGATGTTGTGTCTATCTCTAAGAATGAAAAATGGGGTTCTTAGGTCGGTGGTCTTTGAACAATCTTGATGAGGCATCTAAGGCCTAACAAGGATAGAAAAGGCATTTAAGGCCTAACAGGAATCGAAAAGACATCCAAGGCCTAGCAGAAGTGAAAAGGCATCCAAGGCCTAACAGAACTTGACAAGGCATCCAAGGTCTAACAAGAATGGAAAAAGGCATCCAAGGCCTACCAAAAAGGGAAAAGGCAACCAAGGCCTAATAGGAATTGAAAAGGTGTAAAGACTCATATTTGGGTAGTTTTGAGAGATAGTCATTCTATGGGAATGTAACTATCTGGACGGTAGTGTAGTCGTCAATGTGAGCATTTTGACTGTACTTGGGCCCGATTTCGAGTCGGGGCCCCGTTTGACCCGATTGTTGACTTTTTGGGGTTTATTGGTTGACCTTGCGTTTGAACGGTCATTTGGGTGTAATAATATTAGTCTAGTGTTGTGCTCATCATTTCGAGCGTTTTGACTGTAGTTTGACTCAATTTGGAGTTCAGGGCCTTGGAGGTCAATTTTTGTGTTGGGAGGTTAATTATTGACTGGGTCAATGGTTGACTAGGTTAGTTGACTGGCAGAAATATAAATAGTAGGAAAAGAAAGAGATTTCATTTTTACGTTATCACGTTGGTGCGTTTGAGAGAGAGAGCTTGAGAGAGCTTGGAGGCCTTGGCGATTTGGGTTCGTGGAGCTCAAAGATTTACTTCAAGTAGGTGTCATTGAACTTCTTATCTCTCTCTTGTTTTGGATTTGCACAAATTTATCATGATTTATGAAATTGAGCATGAACCCTAGAATTTGGGGAAATCTAATTTTGGGTTAGATCTAATGGTTTAGCATAAGATCTGTGGTTAAGAACTGTTTTATATCATTGTGGATATATGTTTCTGTGATTTTGGGATTGATCAACTGTGTTTTTCATGAGGGTTGATAAGTCAACCATGGAAATCGGGGTTTAGATCTAGATTTATGGAAATTTGGAATTTTATACGTGTTTCTGTTGTTTCTGCGCGATTTAGAGGCGTTCTGGACACGTTTTGAGGTAGATATCGTAGTTTGTTGCGAAACAGGGGTGTTAGTGAGCGTCTGGGAGTTTCTGGGTGCGTTTCAGATGAAGAACAGGCGGAAACAACGATGAACAGTACCCTGGGCGCGTTCCTGGGTCGAAATGACGAAGACCCAAAGTTCTGGGTCGAAGGGTCGTAGTTCGTAGTTCGTAGTTCATAGCCTCGTAGTTCGTAGCCTCGTAGTTCGTAGTTCATAGCCTCGTAGTTCGTAGTTCGTAGCCTCGTAGTTCGTAGTTCGTAGCCGAAGGATCGAAGTTCGTTGCCTCGTAGGTCGAAGGTCGTAGCCTCGCTTCGAGTCTTCAAGGCGCGCTGCAGTTCCGCACTCCGCAGCTATGAGTCGCCGTTCCGCAGCTACGAGTCATAGGTTCTGAGCTACGAGTCGCAGCTCCTGCAGTTTAACTGGACACTGGACAGCACTGGACTGGACCTATTTACATTGTAACCCATACCCATATACTTAAGTTACAATGTAAATAACGAAATACCCCCCATTTGGACTCAAAGAAAAATACTAGAAAAATTAATTCTCACTCTTTCAAAATGTGAAAATTGGGATTTAGTGTAAAATCTCGGAAAAACCCAAAAGTTCGTAGTGATGACTTTTTGGAAAGTGGGGTTAGACATCTCAGAAAAATCCCCAAAAATCAGATTATCTTATTTATGATATGGGAACCCAATGACGGGACTTTTGATTTCAAGAAAATAGTTGCTATGGGTACTTCCTTCATAAATCAAGGATTGAGGATTTACTTGTAAAGACTGGCTACAGTTCTAAAGGAAATGTTGAGAATGACATGCCATACTAATGTTAGTATGTTGGTGTGAGGTATTGGGGCATGGACTTCGTGACTTGTTTGGGTTCTCACCGTGATGCACCGATGGTGCTATGTGGTTGACGTGGCAGGCATGTGTGGCGACTGTGGCCGGGCATATTGCGCTGTGGACAGGCTAAGGCCTGAGTTGAGCCATTGAGCTCGTGGAGCTAGGGTTGAGTGCCTTGAGCTGGGATCCCATGGAGGATCGTAGACAAGTTGTCCTGTGTGGGCAGGCTGAGTCCTGATGTTTGTTTGCAGGCTGAGTCCTGATGATTGTGCACACTACACGGTGCACGAGTACACCGAGCATATAGTATAGACTTATATGTGTTGCATGATGTGGAGTTTTGGGGTCACTTACTGAGCTTGTCGCTCACCCCTACTTGTTGTTTACCCCTTTTCAGGTGTGACCCGAGACTAGTGGAGGACTTTCTTCTAGAAGGACGTGCCCACTACTCTGATGTATGATACAGTACTGTATTCTGTATTTTATTATGTGTTGTATCCCGGACATGGGTCTGTGGACAATTGTATTTGGATACTGTTTATGATGTAATGTCTGTATGACTGTTTGACTTATCATATGCATGATGATGTATGGGAAAGTATAGGATTACCCTTGATGTATGACTGTATAGGGTTACATATTTGAGATAGTACCTGCGGTGTAGTCTCTAGTGGTGCTAGTCACCAACCCCTTGACCTTTCGGGTGCGGGCAAGGGGAAGTCATGTTCCTGGTTCCGGGTTTTCTTGGAATTCGGGGGCGTGACAAAAGGCATCCAAGGCCTGACAAGAATTGAAAAGGCATCCAAGGCCTAGAAAAAATTGAAAAGGCATCCAACGCCTAGCAGAAAGGGAAAACGCATCTAAGGTCTAACAGGAAGGGAAAAGGCATCCAAGGCCTAACAGAAAAGGAAAAGGCAACCAAGGCCTAACAGGAATTGAAAAGGCATCCAAGACCTGACAGAAATTGAAAAGGCATCCAAGGCCTAACAGGAATGGAAAAGGCATCCAAGGCCTAACAGAAATTGAAAAGGCATCCAAGGCCTAGCAGAAAGGGAAAAGACATCCAAGGCCCAACAGGAACGGAAAAGGTATCCAAGGCCTAACAGAAAGGAAAAAGGCAACCAACGCCCAACAGAAATTAAAAAGGCATCCAAGGCCTAATAGAAATTGAAAAGGCATCTAAGGACTAATAGGAATGGAAAAGGTATCCAAAGCCTAACAGGAATTGAAAAGGCATCCAAGGCCTAGACAAGGGTGCATGATTGTTAAAAAAGGTGGCTAATGACCCAATATGAACTCCCTCTACGAGTTCACTCAATGAAATCGCTCTACGAGGTTACCTGAAAAGAGAGGAAGCTTGTTTAAGTGTCAAAAGGGTGCTTTTAGAGCTTGGGGAAATTGCAAAGAAAGACTTGTAGAGTTAAACAGAGGAAGCTAGTAAGGCTTGATAAGAACCTTGCTGAGGATGAGCTCTTGGGATCTTCAGAGGCGATGACGTTCCTGAAATTGCAGAAGATGCTGAATGTATGCAAATGATGCATGGAATGCAATGTAGTGTATGCGAGGATGCATGGCGAAATGTATTGCGAATGCCCAATATGGGCTGGGGGTTCATCTCTATGCTGCTAGAGAGTTCGGCTGACATCGAACTTGTCGGGGAATTCTTTTTCTCTCTGGATGGGGAGACCTTTTTATCTTGGCTAGGGAACCTCCTTTTTTTGTGGATGAAGGACCTGTTTGACTTAGCTTCACTACGTTGAAGAGTTTGACTTGGCGACTTCACTGGGGATGTTGGTACTCCATGGAAATATTCATACTCTGAGTTGAGGAACTTGACTTGTTTGAGGATTTTGAGCTTGATCCTACCCATAAGGTAATGCCAAAGGAGCCCACTGGGGATTTAAAATATTCTAGTTAAATGTGAAATGAAAACGATAAAACATGATTAGGGATATAAAATGGAATTTTGTTAGTTTAATTCCATAAAACATATTTATATCATAGAAAGTGCCCCTTGTTATAATCTGATAAACAGAATTATACGTCTTTAAAAGCATAATGTACAAATTTGATTCGAGTGTGCCTCAGGTTTGGCCAAGTCTTCCATCGTTTGCAGTTGCTGTTTTGAGGTGGTCTGTTTCCACTGTTTGCAAAGGACCCTATTGTTGGTCCCCCTGGGAGCCTAGAAGGGGTTGAATAGGCTCTTATCGAAAACTCTTCTTCTTCTCTGGCACAACACTTTTCTGGTTAAAAGATTATATCAGTGCGGAAGACAACCAGATAGTGGAAGTATTCTATTTTATTATCAAAAGATAATTACAACAAAATAATAGCAGATTAAAGCTGATGACAAGCTTTTCGATCTACTAAAACTCTCTAGCACTCTGTTTTACAATGACTCACACACTAGCCAACTTAATCTCTAAGAGGTCTTGTACATGTACATGCATATGTGAAAATATACAAAGCTTAATATATGTAGACATCCCTGTGAAACATTTTTGGAAAAGGATTTTTCGAGAACTATGTAGCATTAAAGTTCTTCTCGAAAAATGCCTCTGCTTTAATTGTTGCGGATGTGGTACTCAAAATCTTGGGTCTGTGAACATATTAAATATCTTCGCGTGATCCCAATTTCATTAAAACCTTTGTCCACACCTCAGTGTGTTCCACGTGTAAAAAGTTTTAGGTCTTCAACAAGTTTCTCTTACATCGGGACACAGCGAGCTGATGACTTGAATGCGAAGTAGATAAGTAGGAGCAGCATCTTCTTAGTCCGTCGTAAGATTCCTTACTCTGTGTTAGTGAAGCTCGGATCCTTACTCTGTGTCAGTGGTTGCTTACTTCGTATCAATTTGAGACTTGAATCCTTATTCTGTGTTAGTATTTCCTTACTTCGTATGAATGAAAGGTTTGGAGGGCTTACCCCATATCAGCGCTTCCTTACTCCGCTTGAGTTCCTTACTTCACTTGAGTAAAAGGTCCGAATGGCTTACTCCATATTAGCACATCCTTACTCCGCTTAAGTAAAGGTCGGATTCCTTACTCCGCTTCAATTTTCCTTACTCCGTACGAACAAAGGACTTGGGTCCTGTTTCCGCACAAGTTCTTCCTTACTCCGCTTGAATGAAAGACTTGGATTTCTTAGTCCGTGTCTTCTTATCCTTAGTCCATATGAGTGGAAGACTTAGTTCTTTATCCTGCAAAGTTCTCTTTTACTCTGTATGAGATGTAGACTAGGATTCTTATTCCGCATCTTTTGAACGTAATCCATTTGAGTGTAAGACGTGGATTCCTTAGTCCATAACTTTGAGTGTTTAGTTCACACGAATGATCCTTACTCCGTATGAGGACTTTAAGTGTTTGACGACACTCATAAAGGTCCGGATCAAGATTATGTATCCTGTCCTTGGCTTTGCTCTCACGAGTGTAGATCAAAATTAGAGTTATATCTTCTACAACAACATAGAACAAACATACAAGGTCTCAAATCACATTACATAGGGTTTTATCTGCATCATCCAAATTCTGGGTTTGATCCAACAATCACCTCTAATATGGATATGCCAAAACCCTTTGTAATCTGATCTAGTTAGTGAAAGCAGCAAGACATACATAGGGATAGGAATAAATCCATTTTTCACTGAAATAGCAACCGAAGTACATTTTTAGCCTTAGTACAATTAAATTACATTAAGGAACATAAGACTTACTATACTTGAAGATGATAGTTGCTGCCTGCTCCCGAAGCTTCATTGCTTGCTCCTTGGTGTAGTTAATGTAGTTGCTCCAGTTTGAACCAATCTTCGAATAATATTGAATATAGTAAAGAAAGGCTCCGTAGCTCTCTCCATCAGGTTGTTGAGACACAGATCCCTTGTCCAATATCACAGAATTCAGAATTGTAGAGGGAGCCAAAGGAGGTAAACCAATTGCTTCAAAAAGTTTACTCCGTTTTACTGCAACAGAAAGTGTTCGCAGCAATGGCTCCAACTGACATCTCCTCTCTTGATATTCTACAATCAGGTGTGAGTCAATAAGAACAACCTTCCTTGAATGGATTGTGAAAACTGCAAGCATCAGATGAGGTGTGCTTATCCTGTATGGAATGAGAACAGTGGTAAGATCTTTCCATGGTTTGCTGTTCTCAGTAGTTCCGTTGATGAAGGTCTCGACAAGATCGATTGCAGGAAGGTAAGTGTCGAACCAACTCAGTAGGATATCAATCTGATGTCCATCAGTATACAAGGAACGAAACAGCCTCATTTCCTCCTTCCACATCTTCAATAGTGAATAGCCCTTTCTTAGAGAGTAGTACACTCAAGTCTTCAGGAGAGAAGGGAAACAAAGGTGACAAACACCTTCGCTCGGCAGTACTAGAGCTTGCAAAAGCTCTCATGGCTTCAACAACAGCCCCATCTTCATTAGTAGCAGCAGGAGCCTGACCAGAAGAGGAGGGAGTTGCACTGGAGGAGCTGGGAATGACAGCAGGAGCAACATTGGAAGATCCGGAGAACCGGTTGCATTTGGGTATCGGGATGCCCGAAGGAAGAATAGGTGTAGGCCGCTTACTAGGAGCTCGGGTCCGTGTAGAAGGACCAGTAGCTTCGGTAGTTGTAGGAGCAGGAACAGTGGTAGGAGTAGGATCAGATGACAGAATCTCCCCCGATTTGGCAGATCGACGAGGAGTGCTAGGGGCACGAGCCACGGTGTGAGCCACATCTACAAAGGAAGTGGATAAGGCCTGGACAGAAGTGGCTACTAAATCCATCTTTGGCTCTATTGACATGGAGAGGGTAGAAACAAGCTAAGCGCCGAGAGTATCGACTTTAACGGCGATGGCACTGATCTAGGCACTCTGGACCTGAGCGTGGTGGTCCAGTTTGGCAGAAATTGCAACTTCAGATTGAACTGTGCCAAAAGAGGCATGCCCAAGGGCAAAAGCAGACCCCTTGGAAGACTCCCCCACATGGAGAGGGGCAGGTGAGCGCAGGGTAGAGGAGCCCGCAGGGGGAGAGAACGGTGGGGCATCAGCAGTAGGAGAAAGTGCAGCCGACCCACTGTGATCGGAAAGGTCAACAATGGGAATGTCTGTAGGAGAGGAGGGGTTGACCTCGGTAGGGAGAGAAGTCCGTGCGTCATGGTCCGGGCCAGAAAAAATAACAGCAGGCAAAGCAGCCTCAAGCGGGGACGGTAGCAAAAAGTCGTGATCAATGTTCCAACTAATCATGTTGTCCGGGGTTTGGGTGTGGCGTGCATAGTACACCTGGAGATTATCATCAGGGATGGTGGTAACCCATTGATGCAGCCATAGTTTGAGCATTAGGGCGATAGTGGGCGCCGGTGGTAAAATGAAAGAGATCACAAATAATATTGCGTGTGATGACAATTGACTCATCCCTAATAGCGGAGATGATGGCATCGTCATTGGAGGTAAAATTCCTATAGAAGGTGGTGATGTCCTCGATCAGAAGCTCCACTAGGTCAGAGACCAGTTCAAGTAGGTTGCTAGCAGCAAGAAGAGGATGAAGTTCCTGGAACCATGCTGGAGGGTCGAAGATACCTTCCCAATCAACAAGGTGGCTAGGAGTGATACCGTATAGTGTTCTGGCTGCCATTGAGATTGAAGAGTGAGAGGTGAAGAGAGCTAGGTCTTTGGAAAGTTGGAGAGCAACGAGGATTTAGGGATTTTGAAAGTGTAAGCTCGTGCTGCGCATGAGAGTTCAAGATATATAGGATGGATCTGTGGATGCCAGCGGGTCTTAGGTTTAAACGAGATAAACAGTGATCCGCTGAGCAACTGATGTCATTAGACTTGATGGATTAGCGCCGTTGGATGGGATGATGATGTGGCGCAGTGGTAACCATGCATTAATGACAGTTGTATGCCCACTTTGAAAATTTGAAAAGACCAATTGCCGGGCTCGAGACGTGCATTTAATGAACCATCATTATTCCTCCTCAAAAATTCGCGATGTGAAATAATACTTGGATTATCACGATGTGAGAATTCCAAGAGTCAGGAGGAAGTGAACCGATGATCATCCGGGGTAAAGATAGTCCGTATGAAGAATATCCAGATGATTGATAGACTGAGTCTGTAGAAATAGGTGCGGAACTAGAGAGAAGTATATTCCTTTGCTTTCTTGAAGTCAAGAAGATAAGAGGTACCACAACACCTCAGATCCGAGACATCAGACAAGATAGATCATTTTAAGTGCAAAGAGAATTTGAACCTGTAGCTTCATAAAGATAAACTAAAAGAAACAGAAGACTCAACAGGTTGGGATTAGTACGAATATATATGATATGAGGAAATTCAACATAATCCAAACTAAAGAAAAGCAGAACTTATGCATAAGAAATGATAGTGCCAGACACATACATATGAGTTAATGATCAATTTACTAAAATCAATGCATATAACAGATAAGAAACATATAAGTTCATATTGGTCAACATAGCAAAACCTTCATGCTGAAAGACATAGTTAAGATTAATTAAATCTGTATGATTTGTCTAATTGAAGATTCATGAGTGATAATGGATTAAAGAGCACATGCTAGGAAGAGTAAATTGATTGTCATACCTAAGATGCACAGTTGAAGAAACAAAAACATTCAATCATGCCACAATTCCGATTCAACAATGCATATCCAGTCAGATCCAAAAGTAAGAGTGTGTAGGGTAGAGCATCCGAGACATATCAGGGGGTCATTACATAAGTAATAAATGAAGCCTTTGCTCCCCCTTAGATCGTGTGATCCTCTCGAGAAAGACTCTCCCTCAGATAGACAGCCAGGAAAGAGGCCACGAGACATATAAAGGGGGTATTACTTGGGTAATTGATAAAGCATTTTCTCCCCCTTAGACCATGCTATCCTCTCGATGGATGCTTCCTGCTTAACATTTAGATCTTGAGAAATTGCTGTCTATCCTTGAGGAACTCTACTAAAAAACCTAATCAAACTGCAATAGTGAATTTATCCACCAAGTATTCTGAGCTAATCCATTTCATTTCTTCAACCAAGCATGTTAATAATTCAATCAATATGAGAAATCATTGGACATGTGGTGAGAGATGGAAATAAGAATCATGAAATCCTAATGAGGTTTTATTCATATATCTTTAATTATGTTAGCTTAAGCGACTTTAGTCTGGAGACGCAAGCATCCTCCCAATTTAAAAGTATGTGAATATTATCAGAAACACAATGCATGACATAAGTAAGAATGATCAGCAGGAAGTACATTAAGTATTTATCACTCACCATGAAACACGATGCATGTTCTGAAAAATATACTGTTGGATTAATATATTAGAAGCTATGCAGAAAGGTCAAGCATACCTAACTTGAGGAGTAGTTCAGAGAATCTTGCATCAGGTAGGGGCTTGGTGAGTATGTTTGCGAGTTGATCATCCGTAGCAACATGTTCGAGAGATATATGCGTTTTGAGAACATTGAAGTGATACCTGACTTCAATGTGCTTAGTCTTTGGGTGCATGACAGGATTATTGCTGATGGCAATAGCACTGGTATTATCACAGTAGAGTGGAACAAATGTCATGTTGCAACCGTAGTCAGTAAGTTGACTTTCCATCCATAGAAGCTGTGAGCAGTAACTCCCAGTAGCTATGTATTCCGTCTCAGCAGTAGAGGTTGATAGGGAATTCTGCTTTTTACTAAACCATGAGATCAACTTGTTTCCAAGGAACTGACAAGTACCACTGGTGCTCTTCTTGTCGATGTGACACCCGACAAAATAAGCATCAGAATATCCGGATAAATAGAAATTTGAATCCTTGGGATACTAGAGCCCCAAGTTCACTATCCCTTTAAGGTACTGCAATATTTGTTTGACATGAAGCATGAGTGACTCTTTAGGATCCGCCTGATATCTGACACATAAACAAGTTGCGAACATGATATCTGGGTGACTTGCCGTAAGATACAATAATGATCCTATCATACCTCTATATTCAGTCACATTTATTGATTCTCCGTTTAGATCAGGATCTAACTTAGCACTGACTGGCATAGGAGTTTTCATGGGAGATGAGTTTTGCATACCAAACTTCTTGAGTAAGTCCCTTGTGTACTTGGCTTGGTTAATAAAAATTCTTTCCTTCATTTGTTTAACTTCAATTCCAAGGAAGTAGGATAGTTCTCCCATCATGCTCATTTCAAATTTGCCAGTTATTAACTTCACAAACTTTTAACAAAGCTTTGGATTAGATGATCCGAAAATGATGTCATCCACATAAATTTGTATGATCAGAGAATGTCCCTTCTCTTTCCGTATGAATAATGTGGTGTCAATCTTCCCTTTTCTGAAATTATGTTCGAGTAAAAACTCTAACAGTGTGTCATACCAGGCTCTTGGAGCTTGCTTCAATCCGTACAAGGCTTTCCGTAGTTTGTATACCATATGTTCGGCCTTGTGTTTAATGAATCCAAGAGGTTGTTCAACATAAACCTCCTCTTAAAGATCTCCATTCAAAAAGGTGCTCTTGACGTCCATTTGATAAACCTTGAAGTTTTCATAAGATGCATACAGCAGGAACATTCTGATTGCCTCAAGTCTAGCTAATGGAGCAAAGGTCTTGTCATAGTCAATGCCTTCTTCTTGACGATATCCTTTGGCTACCAATCGAGCTTTGTTTTGGATTACTATTCCATCCATATCAAGTTTGTTCCGAAACACTCATTTAACTCCAATGACTTGTTGCGACTTTGGTCTTGGTACAAGTGTCCACACTTCATTCCTTTTGGACTGATTAAGCTCTTCTTGCATAACATCTATCTAGTTGGAATCTTGAAGAGCTTCATCCACTACTTTTGGCTCTATTTGTGATAGAAAACATGAATAAAGGCACAAATTGGAGGTGGCTGCCCTTGTTCTTACACCAATAGTAGGATCACCAATCACTTGATCTGATGGGTGGTTTCGAGTCCACCTATAATTTTGTGCTTGTGGTGGTGAGTATTTAATAATTTGAAGCTCTGCCAGACTAGGTGGTTCAGGTACATCTGCTGGTTGAGCTTTTTTCGGGCCAGATATATCCGTATGATGAACAGGTCCAGAAGTACTTTGAGGTTCTTTGGCACTGTGACTTTCTGTACTAACTGGTCCGGAAGGACTAGAAACTTCTCCAAAGATTTGGATGTCCGTATAAATTGGTCCAAAGTTGAGTGGAAGTCCTGAGTTCGATTCTTCGGAAGCATTACCAGTAACATTTCTTTTTGCTTCATTGGTGTTTGGTGATTGATTAATAATAGTGGCAGGAACATGTTTGAACTGGGAATAGTCAATCGTGTCCATTTGATCCTGCACGTTTGGATTTGAAGATCCTATACTTGACCATTCAAGATTAAATTCATCAAAAGTAACATGGATAGATTCTTCAACTTTTAAAAGTCTTCTATTGAAAATGCGATAAGCTTTGCTATGTAACAAGTATCCGACAAAGATCCCATCATCAAATTATGGCTCAAATTCACTTCGGGCCTCTTTGCCATTGTTTAACATGTAGCAAGCTAATAACTGCGTAATTTGTCATTAAATTTGCATTTAATTTATGGACTTTAATTTAATATTTTATTAAATTAATGCATTTTTATAATAGTTTTCCCCAATTTTACTTATTTACTGTTTTATTCATTTTTATAAATTTAATATTAATTTTGGTGGTTTTTAATGTTAAATTGATTATTCTAATTTTAATATTAATTATTTAGGCTTAATTGATTATTTTAAATTTAATCTTAGTAGAATTTTTCTCTATATATCGGTTAATTGATTGATCTTTTTATTTTCATTTTAATATATTATTTTGTGTTTCACTATTCTTCTTCTTCTTATTATTATTATTTTTGCATGCATTACGTAGGTTGAAGATTAGGAAGAAGAAAGAATTGGTGTGGGCCCATAAAGAAGTCAAAGAATGAAGAAATAAGGATTTTGGGGCATAGGAAGAAGGAAACATTATGTTACGTGTGAATGGAGGAAAAAAAAGGAAAGGAAAGTGATAGTGATGGGCGTGATTGGTGTGGAAAAAGAATAACCACATCTATTTAAATTGCATGTATAGAAGGCATGGGGACCACATTATACATGTTGTCATCACCGGTTTTCGTCCAGGCCGCAATCGAGTTATGAAATGTACAAAGTCGCCACCAACTATTTTTGGGGTGCAGTTGGTCACCTAAAATGTGAGTGGTCTACATTATCAGATAAGGGTTCGGGGGTTGGTTATGTATAAGGAAGGATTAGCACCCTTACAGCACCCTTTCAGTACCTATCTTAGGAGGAGGAGGTTTCTATTTGTTTTCACTATTTTGACTGGGTTAAGGCACTACTGTTTTTCCTATTGGGTTAAGTCCATGCTTTTTATTAGGTTAAGTTATTTGTCAATGTTATAGTTAAAATTGATTTACCATAAATTTCTAAAGGGAATCCTAAAAGTTTTATTTTATTTTTTTACCCAGTCTTCTTGTTTTTTCGTTTTGTGTTTTTTTTGTTATGAAAACATTTTTTTGTTTTTGTTTTGTTTGTTTGAACACGTTTTATTGGTTTTTTTTTTGTTTGAAACCCTTTTTTTGTTTTGTTTTTTTTTGTTTTTTTGTTTTTTTTCTCAGACATTTTTTTTAGAAAGCATTGAACCTAAATTTACACATGGTAAGACTTAAAAATACATATGAACACACATATCAAAATAGATGTAGAGTGTGTGATTGTGACATCCACAAATAATATGAAAACACAACCACCCTCTTTTCTTCTTCTTTCTTTTCATCTTTTTTTTATATGCCTCTCTTTGGTTTTTTTTGTTTCTTGTTTTCTTTCACTTTTTTTGCTTTGCTTTTTACATATTGCAATTACATACAACAAAATAAACAAAACAAAATAAAATAAAACGATTACAACGCTAAAACGAAAAGAAAAAAAGAACAATAAAATACAAATAATAGAAACAAAATTTAGCAATATAGCACAAAACAAACAATAATAAAGGTAGCGGAACCGACTGCAGTACCACGTCCGAACTCTCCTGCTGGCATCGGTAGTGATGAAAGAAACTCCAAATCCGGTGGAAAGCTGTGAACTCGAGCTGTGTAATGCGTCAGAGTTTGGTTGGAATGTGAAATCAATGCCGGAGATGGACTGGAACTGGGGAAGGATTGGAGATGGTTGGGCTTAATTATTTTTTTTGGTTTTGTTGGTTTAAAGATTGACAATTGAGAGAGAGGAAGGGAATAGGTTTGGAATGAGAAAGAGAAAGCTTTCTATTTTTTTTTTTGGCTAGCAATTTCATAAGGAGAGAGAGAGAGCAAGAGCTGGTCTCTATTTTTTTTAATTCATCCTCTTAGGCATGAGTCTGTGCAAAGGAAAAGAGCTTGGGCGTCTCCTGTCTTCTGATATCAGGACCTTTCCTTTTGGGCGTGAGGAGAAGAATGCCTTTTAATGGCTTTGGACGTAGCTCTTAATTTCAGCAATTATTGTCACCTTGATCATGTTAGCCCTTTTTTTATTGCCAGATTCTAGCTTCTGTGGGGTGGGTTAGCGATCTATGATTGCCCTTTTGTTTCTATGTGCGCACATATGACCGCCAGGCGTTGAAAAGCATCCGTGCGGCTAATCCCATGAAGCTACAGTGTGCGCACCCGTGAATATTGCCAAACAGCAAAGGTCAAATGTAGGTGGAGGTTCGGATCCGGATCAATGGAAGGCACGGATCCGTAGCATTGGAAGGCTCGGATGATTGAAGTTTGGATCCGTATTAGTGGAGCCCTTAATCCGGGTCAATGATGTCTCGGATCCTAACTTCTTGTTAGTGGAAGCTTAGTCCGGATCAACGGAAGGCTTGGATCCTTACTCCGTGTTAGTGGAAGCTTAGTCCGGACTAGAGATGTCCCGGATTTGACCATGATGTTCCGGATGACTTTGATGTTTCGGATTTGACTTTGATGATCTTTTTTTAATTACCCTTTTACCTCCCACCCAAAATGCTAAAATGGACGAACTTTTGGGGATTGTTTGCGAAGCCCCGTCTTCGCTTAAATAGTCATTTTGTAGAATCTTGCATGGTCACATTTCCGGGCCCTTTGACCAAGGGCATTGACTGTCTTTTGGCAACTTTGACTTTTTCCGTCGCATATTGTTTTGGTTATAACTTCTTCACGCTAACTCAGAACTGTGCTTGGTCAAGTACTTTAGTCTCTAAATTTCCTCCTCCATCGCCTAGTGTTGGTCTTGGGGCACCTCAGAGGCTTGTAGCAGAGGTTCTAAACTTTGGGCTTCCCTAGACCTGTTTACAAGATATATGGCATGGGCAGATAAATATATAAAATGGGGTTAGTATGTCCAACCCGTACAAAATGAGGTTCAACAACTGTCCCTCTTTGTGCATTGTTTGTGTACAAACAATGTACAATGACAAGAGGGATTCATTTTGGACGGGTTCGAGTACTTACCTGACTTACCTGCTGCTGAGGTTGGGTTGGAACATTTGGATTGTGGGAAGAGTAGTCCTAGCTACCTCAAGGAAAAAAAAGTGTGACGGCCTATGATGGAAAGAAGGTAGCTAACTCCAATCTGTTCAGTAAGAAGCTAGACACATAAAACTGAAAAAAATGAGCTAAAACCAGTTTGTTCAGGAAGAAGCTCAAAAGAAAGAAACTAGCTAATTCAGTTTGTTCAGAAAGAAGCTAGACACACAAAACTGAAAAGAAGTGAGCTAAAACAAGTTTCTTTAGGAAGAAGCTCAAACAAAGGGAATTAGCTAATTCTAGTCTTTTTAGGAAGAAGCTAGACACACAAAACTGAAAAGAAGCGAGCTAAAACAAGTTTGTTCAAGAAGAAGCTCAAACAAAGGGAATTAGCTAATTTCAGCCTGTTCAGGAAGAAGCTAGACACACAAAACTGAAAAGATACGAGCTAGAACCAATTTGTTTAGGAATAAGCTCAAACAAAAGAAACCAAACCCGGACCGCCGCGGGAAAACTAAAAAGAAAGAAAGCAGCTAATTCTAGTCTGTTCAGGAAAAAGCTACATACACAAACCTGGGCCACCCTGGGAAAACTAAAAAGAAAAAAAGCAACTAATTTCAGTCTGTTTAGGAAGAAGCTCAAATGAAGGAAACTAGCTAATTCCAGTCTATTTAGGAAGAAACTAGACATACAAAACTGAAAAGAAATGAGCTAAAACTAGTTTATTAAGAAAAAAGCTCAAACAAAGGAAACTAGCTAATTCCAGTCTATTCAGGAAGAAGCTAGACACACAGACCCAGACCACCCTGGGAAAACTAAAAAGAAAGAAAGTAGCTAATTCCAGTCTGTTTAGGAAGAAGCTCAAATGAAGGAAACTAGCTAATTCCAGTTTATTCAGGAAGAAACTAGACACACAAAACTGAAAAGAAATGAGCTAAAACCAGTTTATTCAGAAAGAAGCTCAAACAAAGGAAACTAGATAATTTCAGTCTGTTCAGGAAGAAGCTAGACACAGACCCAGACCACCCTGGGAAAACTGAAAAGAAAGAAAGCAGCTAATTCCAGTTTGTTTAGGAAGAAGCTCAAATGAAGGAAACTAGCTAATTCCAGTTTATTTAGGAAGAAACTAGACACACAAAACTGAAAAGAAATGAGCTAAAACCAGTTTGTTCAGAAAGAAGTTCAAACAAAGGGAATTAGCTAATTCCAGTCTATTCAGGAAGAAGCTAGACACATAAAACTGAAAAGAAGCGAGCTAAAACAAGTTTGTTTAGGAAGAAGCTCAAAAGAAAGAAACTAGCTAATTCCAGTCTGTTTAGGAAGAAGCTAGACACACAAAACTGAAAAGAAATGAGCTAAAACCAATTTGTTTAGGAAGAAGCTCAAACAAAGGGAACTAGCTAATTCTAGTCTGTTTAGGAAGAAGCTAGACACACAGACCCAGACCACCTTGGGAAAACTGAAAAGAAAGAAAGTAGTTAATTCCAGTCTGTCCGGGAAGAAGCTCAAACAAAGGAAACTCGGACCGCCCTGAGTTTGATGTTGTATGTGATGATGCATAATGACGCTTGTTGCTAAAATGATTGCTTGATGCTAGAATTTGTATAACAGATGCATGTATGTATATTTTAAAAGTCTGAAGTATCTGCTGTTTGCATGAATACATGGTTATGGAATGATGTTTGCAAGATTTGTTAAGGGAGCTTAACCCATTGGTGGTGTTTGGATACTTTTTGGATAAGAGAAATGATCCAGTAGCTCTCTCGAAGTTTGGCCTGCTGGGGATTTTTAGAGGCAACATTCTCTTGGGGCAGTTATCTAGCTGGACCAAAGTTGTTGAATGACATTCTAAGGAACCTTACTGGGGGGATAGGCTTTTAGTTAAACACACACATGAAAAATTTTGAATTGAAACAAAGCTTTGATGAAAATGATTTTTTTTGTTTGGAGTATGCAACGTACAGTCACAACTTGTTGTCCTTTTCTGCTAGAGGTAATAGTGTTTGGGGTATCTTGGTATAGCTTTCATCTTGGCCTTGCCCTTGTACTTGAGGGTAGGAGACCTCAGGTAACTGAGCTGAATGGGAATTCGGATGGTTTAAGTCAATGCTCGGGGCTAGGTTGAAGATATTGTTTATTTGTTTACTTCTGAGGTTTAGGGACTTATCAGAGTTTTCGCTTATCGATTAGATTATCTTGGTGCATTGCGGTGTAGGGACTTGATTTGAAAGGATTTGTTGGGGTGCCTGAGTGTGTCAGTCCTGAGGCTTGATGTTGGTTGCTCTTGGGCCTTGAGTGCTTGACCTTCCTTTTGTGGCTTTTAACTTTTGTTCCTAGTGCCTTTTCGGGTTTTCACTAAGCCTGCATTGTTTTCTGCTTATTGTTCCTTCTACTTTGTAGGTGGCTTTGAATTTTACCCTTGATACCCTTGTGGGTTATCATCAAGTCCGCCTTGCATCCTTGATTTCTATAACATTGTTCCGAATTGAGCATATGAGAAATAATTTTGATCATTTAATCTGAGAGGACTTTCTTAGGACTGTAACATAGGTTGGGCTATTGGGCTTATCAAGAAAGGGATATAACAAGCTCAAATATATTCTAGGATGGTGGTGATCCATAGTTCAAACAGGACTCTCCCTCCCCCCTTTTTTTCTTTTGTCGAAAAATTGCCCTGATGTGGGGAATTACCATTGATCAAATGATTTTTCTACCACTGCCCCCAGTGTCAGGGTATTTCATAAAATTGTTCCAATGTGGGATTGTGATATTTAGAATATTTCTTTTTTCTTTCATTCCTTTTTTTTGCTTTCCTTTCACTCAATAATTGCCCATGTGTGAAATCTTGACATTTAAAACTGGCCCCAGTATGGGTTAAACTATGGATCAGGTAATGTATACAAGAAGAATTTTAATCGGGCTCAAAAGGGTTAGTAAGGGTAGTATCATGAGGTAGTGAAAGATGGTCTCTCTTCATTTTAAACAAATCAAAGTCTTTCTCAAAGTGCACAAGAAAGAACTTTCAATGATAGAACGAACTTTGTTGTGCCCAGTTTGACATAGGGATAGTTTCGTTGTCTTTCATGCTGACATGCTCTTTTGATCTGTTTGGAGTTTGAGGTAAAACTAAAATGGATTAGGTTTCCTTGGCTTGATATGCCATAGTTTGGACCTATTACTCGTGCCGAAAGTATAAATAAGTAGTGACAGACGTTGCACATAAAATTTGTAGGTAAAATAAACTTAATAAAACAAAATGGGGTTGATTGAACACACAAAACAAAAGAAAATTGCCATATCCCTAGAGAGTTTTCTCATAACATCATAAACTTGGCTATTTTATTTTTGTGGCTCCATTCTTTACTGGCTTGGATGTTCCGATAATGGGTTTGAGTCAACACTTGGTTCACCGGACAGCTTTGAAAAATCTAGCCACTTTGCCCTGACTAACTGTTGGACAATTTTCTTGAGGGCAAAACAATTTTCAAGGTCATGTCCCACTCCAATGCTATGATAGGCACATCAGGCTTCCAACTTGTACCATGCAGGGGGTGGTCATTTCGCTTCTATTGCTGGAATTGGAGTCACCATTCTGGCTTCCAAGAGTCGTGGATACAGCTCAGCATAGGTTATAGGGATCTTATCAAATTCTTGCCTGGGTCTGTTGGTGGTTTGCCTCGTCCTAACAGGGGCTTGTTGGGGTTCTGGTTGTATGGTTGGAGTTGGATTTGGTGGAAAATGATAAGGAGCTCCCCCTTGTGGTCGATATGCTAAGTATGGAGGTGTTGGCGCTGCATAGGTTGTCATTGGGAGTGGCCTTGCATAGGATCCAGGTGTGGGATATAAACTGGGATATGTCCCGAAGTTGGCTTGATACAAAGGGGTGCTTTTCCAGATTGACTGAACATCTGATCCAGGTGTGGGATATAAACTGCAGACTTCTTGGACATGTCTGACATATCACCATGAAGCTTCCCTTCTTTTACACCGTCTTCAATATGTTCCCCTGAAGCCACTAGATCTGAGAAGTTCTTGGATACATTACCTATCAGCTTGTCATACTATACCCCTTTTAAAGTTTTGATAAACATGGTGGTCAACTCCATTTCAGTTAGCGGGGGTTGAACTTCTATAGCTGCCTCATGATGGGTGCTAAATTCACCTAGTAACCGCAATAGGACGGCGTAGAGGTAGCTAGCCACGAAGTGCGGGTCGATCCCACAGGGACAGGATAGAAATCCTTAAGAACAGGCCGAACCAATTGTCTAAGTGTTTAGGGTATTGTTTTGAATAATTAAAATGATAAATCAATTAAACGAATAAATAAGATAAATATTGCAGGGATAAAAACACCTAGGGAATTAGTTTTCACCGCTATCCAATCATTTGTTCCAATTTATTTAGCATGCAATTTCCATAGCTTCAAGGGTGAACGATCCTAAATTGACCGTTAGCCGCTTTCGCGTGATTAACGGTGTGTCGAAACCTTACAACGGCCTACCCTCGTGGCACATTGAGACAAGGTTTGACCCTTTAAAGGTCTGTGATGTTCAAGGGTCCCCTTAGGTAGGCAGACTACTTTCATGACTGTTGTGCCTAAGTTTCGATCTTAGGGTTCAGATAATCGGACGTCACCTTTCAGTCCTTAATCCAATTTCTAGCAATTTGCACAAATGCAGGCCTTACATTCAACAAACATACATTAAAATTGCTAGAATGAAATCGGGCAATGGAAAATTTATAAGAAAATTATATTAAAATTACATGGAACAAACAATTGGGATTGGGCTATTCCCAATCCCTACGCGTAAAAGAGTACTCACTCATGATGAATAATAACAAATAATCAAATTAAATATGTTTTTACAAATGAATTGAGAAATTGAGAAGGGGAAAAATCACTCTCTTTGTCACAAAGAACAAATCCTCTATCTTCAATCTTCAATCTTCAATCTTCAATGATCTTCAAGAACGAACAGCCTTTGGTCACCCTTCAGTGGTGGATGAATTTCAAGGAATTTCCTCTAATTTCTTTTCTCTCCTCCTCTCCAATGGCTTCCTCCATATATAAAAACGTCATTGCCACTCCAAAAATGAAAGAAAGATAATTCCACACGTTTTGGTTGATTGCTTTAGGGAAACGTAAGATTTCTAGCGGAGATGTAAATAACAAAAAGGGGCAAGGTTCGACGTCTGTCGCGGCAAAGGAAAAGGCCTGTTGCAATGAAAAATGCATTTCTTCTATGCCGCGACGAAGGCAAAAAGACCTGTCGCGACGGTAACCTTTATACAAGACCATCTTAGGCTCTAACTCTCCCGATTCTTCTTTGTTTGCTGCAAAATTCACTTAAAAAAAACACAATTCTACAAAACACTAAAACATGGCAAACAACATAATTTAACACTTCTTTATAATTAAAACACATAAAACACTATGAAAATGACTGTAAATAGGGAAAAAATAACTATAAAATCTCTATATAAATTATGTTCATCAAATTTTTCACGCCCCCAAATTCCAGGGAACCCGGAACTAGGAACATGAGTTTCCCTTGCTTGCACCCGAAGGTCAAGGGGTTGGTGACTAGCACCAATGGAGACTACACCGCGAGTGCTGTCTCATATATGCAACCCTGTATAGTCATACATCAAGGGTAATCCTGTACTTTCCATACATCATCATGCATATAATACATCAAACAGTCATACAGACATCACATCACAACAGTATGCAAATACAACTGTCCACGGACTCATGTCCGGGATATCACATAAAACAATACAAAATATAATACTGTATCATACATCAGAGTAGTGGGCGTCCTCTTGGAAGAAAGTCCTCCACTAGTATCGGGTCACACCTGAAAAAGGTAAACAACAAGTAGGGGTGAGCGATAAGCTCAGTAGGTGACCCCAATACTCCACATCATGCAAACATACAAGTCTATACTACATGCTCTGTGTACTCTTGCACTGTGTAGTGTGCACAATCATCAGGACTCAGCCTGCAAACAAACATCAGGACCCAGCCTGCCCTTATAGGACTGCTTGTCCACGATCCTCCACGGGATCCCAGCTCAGGGCACTCAGCCTTAGCTCCACGAGCTCAACGGCTCAACTGAGGCCTTAGCCTGTCCACAGCGCAATATGCCCGGCCACAGTCGCCACACAGGCCTGCCATTGGCGCATATGCCTGCCACGTCAATCACATAACACCATCGGTGCATCACAGTGAGAACCCAAGTCATAGAGCCCAAGCCCCAATTCCTCAAACCAACATATTAACACCAATATGGCATTAAGGTTCACCATACTCCCTTTATAACTGAAGCCAGTCTTCACAAACCGATCATCATTCCTTGACTAAGGAAGGAGGTACCCATAGGAGTTGTTTTCGTGAAATAAAAAGTCCCGGCATTGGGTCTCCATATCATAACTAAGATAATCTAATTTTTAGGGACTTTTCTGAGATGTCTAACCCCACTTTCCAAAAATTCACCTCTACGAAAAACTGGATTTTTTCGAGATTTTACACTAAATCCCAATTTTCACATTTTGAAGGAGTGGGAATTTAATTTTCTAGTATTTTTCTTTGAATCCAAATGGGGGGTATTTCGTTATTTACATTGTAACTTAAAATACTTAAATGTATAGATGGGTATAGGTTGCAATATAAATAGTCCAGTCCAGCGTTCAGTTACACTGTTGGAGCTGCGACTCGTAGCGCGGAACTGCAGCGCGCCTCGAAGACTCGTAGCTGCGGAGCGCGCCTCGAAGACTCGAAGTAGGCCTTCGATCTTCGACCTTCGGACTACGAACTTCGAACTACGAACTACGAACCTTCGAACTATAAACCTTTGAGCTATGAACTACGAACCTGGATCTTCGACCCTTCGACGCAGAACTTCGGATCTTCATCATTTCGACCCAGTAATCCGCCCAGGGCACTGTTCATCATCGTTTTTGCCTGTTCTTTGTCTCGAATCAACCCAGCAACCCCCAGACGCTCACAAACACGCATTTTACGCAACAGACTATGATATCTACCTCAAAATGCGTCCAGAACGTCTCTAAATCGCACAGATAACAGCAAAAATACGCACCAAATTGCAGATTTCTAGAAATCTAGATCTAAATCCAGATTTCCATGGTTGACTTCTCAATGAAACACATATTAAAACTAATATAAAATAGTTCTTAACCACAGATCTTATGCTAAACCATTAGATCTAACCCAAATTGGATTCCCCCAAAACCTAGGGTTCATGCTTAATTTCATAAATCATGACAAATTCGTGCATACCAAGGATAGAATCAAGATAAGAAGTTCAAGGACACCTACTTGGAGTGTTTCTTTGAGCTCCACGAACCCAAATCGCCCCAAATTGCCAAGGCACCAAGCTTCAAGCTCTCTCTCTCTCTCTCTCTTTCTCTCTCTCAAACGCACAAACGTGATAGCGTAAAAGTGAAAGCTCTTTTTTTCCTGCTATTTATATTTCTGCCAGTCATTGACCAATAACTAACCTAGTCAATAATTGACCTCCAAGGTCCTGAACTCCAAATTGAGTCAAATTACAGTCAAAACGCTCGAAATAACGAGCACAACACTAAGCAGATATTATCACACTCATATGACCGCCCAAACTTAAAGGCAACCAATAAACCCCGAAAAGTCAACAATCAGGTCAAACGGGGCCCCGACTAGGAATTGGGCCCATGTATAGTTAAAATGCTCACATCGACGATTACACTACCGTCTAGATAGTTATATTCCCATAGAATGGCTATCTCTCAAAACTACCCAAATACGAGTCTTTACAAAATTCCCCCACACTTGCCTTTTGCTCGTCCCCTAGCAAGGACAAAAACAAACAATCAGTCACACAAAAAAATGGTGTAAAATAAGAAAATAAAAACACAAGTGAGATTATGGTTAATTCGGTTATGCAAGTCCCATATGAAGATATTGAAATGCAAACAAATCATAGGCAATTCACCTTGGGGACTGTTGGACCCTATTTTGTCCGGGTTGGACAAATTTTATCAAACGCAATTTTCTTCCATGCCACCTCAATTTGTTGAAATTTTGCAGAACGATGGAGTCGTGACCCATGAGCCACAAATGCCCAATTTCAAAAATTATTCAAAAGGTCTCCAAATGCCAAAGAGCTGGGCCTGGGCGATAGAAAATAAAATTCGAGGATCAATGCTTTCGACTACGTTCGATTTCGAGGTCAAACGAAGGGGGTATGGTTAAAACGGCATCCGGGCCGCCAGCGGGGGTCAAAATGGTAATTAATATTCCAAACGGCACTCCAAGTTAGGTCATGAACCTCATTTTCCTATTCTACTCGTCATTCTGACAATTTGCACATATATATTGCATATATTTGCTCCTGAGGGCTTTTCCATTAAAAATCAAAATAAAATCATTTTTTCGGTAATAAATAACCGCAGTACAGGCTTGCTGTAAAAACGAGATCATTTTCGAATAAAATTGACATGGTGTCCCTCGTCACAACGCCCCGAGTCCAAAAACAATTTTTTCGAGATGTTTTGAAGTTCGGGTCGTCCTACCGACCCCAAAAACCAAAAGACATCAGTTAAAAATCCCAAAACAATCATTTTCTGCTTTTCTTTTTCTTTCCCACTCATCTTTCATCCACGTGTCACCTTTTTACTGGGTTAACAAAAAAACAGACAAAAAAACAAAAAAACAAAACAAAACAAAACAAAATACAAAATACAAAAACAAAAACCGAAAATTAAATAATAAAAATAAAACAACACGCGCAACCTTATCCTCTTCAACCAACCCAATCGTCGTCTTCCCCATCTTATCTGAGTTTGCTGGTTCTTTGTTATGATTGGGGTAGTCTTCTTTGCTTGTTCTTTTGTTCTTTGCTTGTTCTTTGTTGGTTCTTTTATTGCGTGAGTTTCTGTCTGATGGAAGGCTAGTTAATCCATGTGCGTGCCTGTTGGGTTTCTCTCTTGCTATCTATGCTCTCTGATTCTGTTCTCATATATTTGTGCTATCCATTTGTTTCTGTTAATGAGTTTCTCTCTTGGTGTTTTTTTTCTGAGTGCATAAAAAAAAGATGTTATAAACGAGTGAACATGTGATCTGGGTTATGTTTCATTCATTTTAATATGATTTTCAACGCATGTGAATGCTTTGATCTGGCTTTCAAAATGTATGAATCTATGGGTGGTTTTCAAAACGTGTGTTTGGATGTGTGAGTCCTCTGGTTTTCAAAAGCGTGAGCGTGCTGTTTTTTTTAGTTGAGTCTTCTGTTTATTTCAAAAATGTGAGTCCTCTGGTTTCCAAACTCTAAACTGATTTTCAAAACGTGGGTGTGCTGGACGTTGTTTTGACCGGTTAATATTTTCCTGGGTGTTCTCTTTTGGTTCTTTTTCCAGATGATTAAATGCCGGCGTGAATCCGTGTCTATTGTGTGATTGCTAGGATCATTATGGTTGCTGCATTTTTTTATTTATTATTTCTCGTTGCTGTTTTCTCATTGTTTCCACTATTTTTTTTGTCTTATGCTTTGTCTCTTTCCTCTGGTCACGTGGGCTGAGTGAGTTTCTGGTGCGGAAGCCATTTCTCTCCTTGCTGCGGTTTTGTTTCCATTTTAATTGATCTGAATGTTGTCAATGTGATGTATCTTTTAGTGGGCTGTAATGGGCTGTCATGGGTTGTAATGCAAATCAAAAACAAAAAAAAAAAGGAAAGAGAGAGCAAACGGAAAAAGAGGGAGAAAAGAAAAAAGAGAGAGAGAGAGAGAGAGAGAGAGAGAGAGAGAGAGAGAGAGAGAGATTGTTTTTACTTTGTGAATGACACTCACACACACATCACATTATTCATGTGTTGTTATTTTATTTTACTAAAAAAAGGATCTTTTTAAAGAAAAAAAGTGTTTTCTAAAAAAAAAAACAAAAAAACAACCAAAAAAAAGACAAATGTGTTTTCCAAGCAAAAAAAAGATGTTTTAAAAAAAAAAAAAAAAAAAAAGAAAAAGAAGGTAAGTTTTCACACTCAATTATTTAGAATTTTCAAATATTTGTTTTTCAACGTTTGTCTTTTTGTTTTCCTTTATCATTTTTGAATTTTTTGATATGTTCTTAAAACTTTTTAAACACTTAGATTTTTACGCGCTTTTCTTTTGTTCTTAGTGTCATTAATAGCACGCGATGTAAAAATAAATTCAACTTTGATTTCATAAGTTTTAACTTAGAACAAAATCATAGGACTTTCCTTAGAAGTGTAGGATAAATTGAACTTAATTTGTGACTAAAACAACAAATGTAGAAATAAAAATGGAAAAACCAAAATGTTAGAACTCCCTTTAGACGCTTAGGACAAATTGGACTTAATCTCACTTCAACAAATAACTTGGGAAATAAAAAGAGTAGATTTTTAGGTCACATGCAAATTCAATATCACCTTTAGGCAAGTTTAACTTTAGGCAAACAGTTAAAACAAATTAGAAACCTCTAATCTTAAGATAGGTACCGAAAGGGCATCATGGGGGTGTTAGTCCTTCCTCACACGTAACAGACTCCCGAGCCCATCCCCTAGCGGCATTAGATCAATTTTCCTTTAGGTGGCCAACTGCACCCCAAAAACGGTTGGTGGCGACTCCATTTTCTCATCACGATTCGGATGATGGTTGGGGGGAACCGCACCCCAAAAGCGGTTTCCCTCCCGGACGAAATCCGGTGATGACAGCTGGCGACTCCGTTGGGGATAGTTAGAGAGTTAGGCCTAGGATTAAGATTAGGAGGTTTATTATTTGTTTTAAATTATTTTTATTCTTTCATTCTTTATTTAATTGATTTATTTACTGCGCTTAATTGCCGATTGCATGATAGTTTTGATTTACGCGTTTTGATGCCATGACAGTTGTGTTTTACCGCTTTCCCTAAATCGTTGCATTCATGCATAAACCTTCTACTCGGGTTTCTATCACAGTTTAGGTTAGCGAGGTTTATTAGGGTGCCCTGCGCGTTGATCATTATCCGCAAAGGGACCCCGGACTCCTCACTCAGGCTTGAGGTCCTTTTAAGGCACGTCCTTTTAAGGCCCCCCTCCGGTAAATCCCATGGTGTACGGAGCCCTCTAGAGAGGAAGCTTGGGGACCAATGAATAAGATAGGATGAGAAATCATGGCTCATTAGGGGCACACCGACCCACATGTTGTTTGTCCATTTTAGCTTTCCTTTTGAAGGATAGGTTGATCATATCATATTGTTTTGTTACTGTATTTTTTATATTATATTGTAAATATTTGTGTTATTCTTTTTACGAATTTAGTCTTATATCTTTGTTTATATTACTATCACTAACCTTGTTTTTGTGTGAATCGTATCATTATTGTTTTTTTTACTAATCATGTCTTATTCTGTCATACACTCTAGGATACATAACCTTGACATTCATTCCCTAAGATTAGTGTTTCATTCCCTTCCTCATGTATTCTTTCGGTCACATAGACCACCTCAACACTGTAGGGTTAGGTGTTCATTCAGGAATCCACCATTTAGTTTAGGTTTAGGCGACATTAGTCCTCATTTAGTCCATAGATGCCCACATCGAGCACATCTTCATTCATGCTGTTCATATTTACTAGCACATATTTACATCCTCATGCTACCAACATTTAGGGCTCGTGTCATGTTTTCATCACATCATGTAGGCTCATGCATGCACGCATGCCAAACCAAAAAAAGAAAAAAGAAAAAAAAAGGAAAACTAGAAAACCTAAAAAAAAAAATCAACAAATCATGTCATGTAGATTCATGCAAGCATTCATGTAAAAAAATGAGATAATGAAGTGGGGAGCTTACCGTTTTGTTGATTCATCAGAACCAATTGGAAGTGGGCGGCAATTTTGAACCATGGCAGAGCATACAACAGCAAGACTGATCAGCTTGGAACAGACCCAACAGGAAGCATACAGAAATCTCCAAGATTTGCAAGAGCAAATGAATCGTCTGGCAGAAACAATGACAAGATTAGTCAGGAACCCGGGAGAAAGGATCACAAATCAACAGCAAGGTCAAGAAGTATTGCAACCACCAAATCTCACACAAATGGAGGCACAAGTTCATGACCCTACTCCCGCACATCAAGGTATCCCACCAATTGTGGGGCATGAGGCAGAGGTACCAAACTCCCCAGCACCTAAGGAAGATATTGAATCCCCTGCAACAGTGCGACTTGAAGAGAGATTGAAAGTAGTTGAAAAGACTGAAGCTTATGACCTGATTAGCCCCAATGAGCTATGTTTGGTTCCTGGTATAGTCTTCCCTCCAAAATTCAAAATGCCCGAGTTTGATAAGTTTAATGGTACCCAAAGTCCAAGGTTTCATTTGACCATGTATTGTACGAAGATGGCTGCTCATGTAAGGAATGACAAACTTTTGGTACACTATTTCCAAGAGAGTCTAATTAGAGCATCCATTCGATGGTACTTTCAACTCGATAAAAGTCGCGTCAAGACGTGGCAGACTCTTGCAACTGCTTTTCTTAACCAATACAAGTATGTTTCCGAGCTAGCCCCTGATAGGCTAACATTACAAGAAATGGAAAAGAGGCCAAGTGAAAACTTTAAAGACTATACGAGGCGCTGGAGGGAGGTAGCAATGGAGGTCCAACCACCGTTGACGAAAGGGAGCTTACCACGTTATTCATTAATACCTTGAAAGGGACTTATTATGAAAAGTTAGTAGGGAATGTGACCATCAGTTTTGCTGACCTAGTAGCCTCGGGAGAAAGAATAGAAAGTGGTATTAAGCAAGGGAAGATCTGTGGGGATGAGGCAGAAAAATCCAAAAAGCTATCACATGTGGATGAAGAGGAAAATGCATGTTCAGGCGATCAGAAGACTAACTATGACGTACCACAATTGGTGGCTCATGTTACGAATCAGAGAAAGCCAGGAAGAAGAGAAATTGAGCCAATCCCGATGACGTATGCTGAGTTATACCCCAAATTACTGGGAGTAGGTTTGTTAGCTCCCATACCGCCAAAAGAGATAAGACTTCCATACCCAGCATGGTACGACTCGGGAGCCCGATGTGAGTATCATTCTGGAGTAATTGGTCATAATATCGAGAGATGTATGACTTTCAAGAGAGCAGTTCAGGCTTTGAGAAGAACAAACCACTTGACCTTTTCAAATGATGGATCGCCAATGCTTGAGTAATATCATGGAGACTCGTAGTTTTTAATAATTTCCTTGTTTTGGTGAAAACTTTGTTTTGTAAATCATGGAAACATCTTATCCTATGCTTTGAAAAGATGTTAGGCACCTCCTCTTTGATAATAAATGTTTTTAAAATGTTTTTATCATTTTATAACATGTATATGCAGTAGTTGTCGATAACTTGTCCACTCTCATGGTACGTGTAAGGCCTAACAGGGGCATATGAAGCAAGGGAGATTAAACTGATAACCTAAGCCTGAGAAGGGTCCAAGCAGCTTATCGTTTTAAGAGCTCAGCGCAGGTGATCGAGAAGTTCAATAAAAATACTTTTGGGGAACTCCATTCTCATAGGGAGGGACGCCATCGAGGAGCTCAATTGACTGTTAGGTAAAGTTCCTTCTGTCAAAAAAATAAATATAGCTCTTCTTTGAACTACTTGAGAAAACATTTGATCATTTAAAGTGAGGAGAGGCCATCTTTTGTGTTACCTCGTAATAATGCCCTTGCTACCCCCTTTGAGCCTGTAATAAATTTTCTTTCAAATGAGCTGATCCCTAGTTCACCCCACACTGGGGCAGTTCCTTAAAGCTAAATCCCTTAAGAGAAGCAGTTCAGTACATATGTTGGGGTAGTTAGTGCCTTATAGAGTCTCTCATTGGGACAACTCATGTCAAACTGGGGCGATTTAGTCCATCTCTCATTAAAAAAAAGAGAGAGAGAGAGAGAGAGAGAGAGAGAGAAAAAAAAGCAAAAAAAAACAAAAAGTTCAATAAAGGCATTTTGAACCCGTACTGGGGCAGTTCAGGAAGGAATGAATCAACCCTCGGGGCAATTTTCAAGAAAAATAAGTCTTATGAGTCTCTTGATAGGGATAGAGCCCTACACTGGGGCAATTTAGTCTATCCCTCGTAAAAAAAAAAAAAGAGGGAAGAAAAAGAGAGCCAAAAGGATTAGCTTTTAGGGAGTTCATTCTGAACTATGGATCATATCCAACCTAGAATAGGTTTGAGCCTATTATATCCCTTTCTTGATAAACCCTTAAACCTCAAGCCTTCATTACGGTCCTAGAAAAGTCCTCTCTGATTGAATGATCAAAGTTATTTTTCAAGTAATCAAATGAGAGTAAAAACGTTCGATGCAAAAAGGCGGATTTGGTGAAAACCCGAAAAGGGCATCAAGGGTAAAACACAAAGCCATCTACAAGACAGAAGGAACAACAAACTCCATATGAGGCGGGCGTAGTGAAAACTTGAAAGGGCACTGCGAGTAAAATGTAAAGCCAAGAAAAGTAGCAAGTGTTCAAATGCACCAGATCAAGTCGAAGCCTAAACAACAAATTTTGGTAGTGGAACCCAAGGCCATGAAAGCAAGAAGAGTCCAGATCAACGCAAAGCACCAAACAGCAACTGCTGGAGATAGATTCCTTTGAGCCACAAGATCAAGGTAAAGCCCAAAACCATTGCTTACTAACACATCCAATCCAAGGATAAAACCCTGAAACTGTGAAACCCTTCAGCTTCAATCTCAAAAAAAACCCCTCAATCTCAAAAGCCTCAAAACCATGAAGTACCAACCTTTCCAAACCATGAGGATAAAACCCCAAAACTTCAAAGCTATTATCCGACCTTAACCTCCAGAACCTTCAAAATCATGAAGCGCCAATACTCCTAACCTCAGCATGACCCTCAAAGCCGTTGAGTATTAACATTTTCAATCTCCGAGACCATCCAATCCAGTCCCGGAAACCTTTAAAACTCCAAAGTACCAATACCTCTAGCCCCAAAACCATTGAGCAAGTACCCCCAAAATCTGCAGGTTGGACCCTCAAGCCATCAAGAACCATTACCTAGTCCAAGCTAATCAAGTGCAAGTCAATTTCGTGGGACATGCCCCTAGAGGCTTATACCACTGCCATGAGAGGACGACAAGCTTTCATTACATTGCGTAATCATGTTCTGAAATTTGTTGTCAATCATCTTTGAAAACTCGTTTTGAAATTCAAAAATATTTTCTACATAAACTGTTTATCCCCACCAAGATCTTTCGTGATATTACTCAGTAGAGGTGCTTTGTCATCTGAAAAGACATTACTCAGGTCAAGCTCTTCAACTCAGTGACGCTAAGTCAATCAAACTTCCCAGCCAAAGAAGGAAGAGTTCCCCAGCATAAGTGGCATCCCCTCAACAACGTCAGGATATTTTCCCCAGCAAGGCGAAGCTGATCACCAACAGCATTGGGTCTCCAGTGAGTTAAGCTCCCCCACAAAAAAAAAAAGCAAAAAAATTCATGCGTATCATCAAACATCCTGCATCCATACATGCATCATATGCATTTCTCTTGTATAGGTTTCATGAGTAACTCTCCGAAGTTTCATACATTTCAAGCACTTGCATAGGCCCTGCAAGCCTTTAATCAAGTTTTCCCAAGCTTCTCTCCAAAGTCTCATAAGCCCAAATCACTTTTCAAGAAGTCGGGCCCTAAAACTCATTTTTTATGATATTGGATTGTCTCCTCTATCATTCCTCCACGATACTGGTGTGTTCCTTTATCACTTGCATATATGATATTGGATTTGTTTCCTCTATCATTCCTCCGTGATACTAGTGTGTTCCTTTATCACTTGCATTTATGATATTGGAGTGTTTCCTCTATCATTCCTCCGTGATACTGGTGTGTTCCTTTATCACTTGCATATATGATATTGGATTGTTTCCTCTATCATTCCTCCGTGATACTGGTGTGTTCCTTTATCACTTGCATATATGATATTGGATTGTTTCCTCTATCATTCCTCCGTGATACTGGTGTGTTCCTTTATCACTTGCATATATGATATTGGATTGTTTCTTCTATCATTCCTCCGTGATACTGGTGTGTTCCTTTATCACTTGCATTTATGATATTAGAGTGTTTCCTCTATCATTCCTCCGTGATACTAGTGTGTTCCTTTATCACTTGCATTTATGATATTGGATTGTTTCCTCTATCATTCCTCCGTGATACTGGTGTGTTCCTTTATCACTTGCATTTATGTTATTGGATTGTTTCCTCTATCATTCCTTTGTCGTGATACTGGTATGTTCCTTTATCACTTGCATATATGATATTGGATTGTTTCCTCTATCATTTCTTTGTTTTGTTGTGATACTGGTGTGTTCCTTTATCACTTGCTTTGTCACATCTTATAGGCCTCCTGTGCCTGCGAAATCTCTCAGGTTCTAGCCTTTTACATTCTTGTCAGCTCTAGGCTTTTAATTTTTAGTATCTTTGCATCGTAGGCGGTAATCTTCCGACCTCTGCAACGTATTGTAATAAAGTAATCCCCTTGCCTCTGCGAAGTCTCTCATGTCATCTCTAGGCTTTGAATTTTATGTCTTTATCCAAATCAACCCTGTAAGTTTCCCGTTCTCTATTACCACATGTCTCTTTTAAACCCAAATCCACTAAGCTTCTAGGCTTTTATTCTAGAAAATCTCATACTTCGATTCCCAGCAGAACCATCCCTTGGCAACAGGTAAGCCAAGTAAGTGGTCCAACCCGTCCAAAACAAGTCCGTTTTATCTTTGTGCACCATTTGAACACAAGCGATATACAAAGAGGGGCAGTTGTTGGACCCTATTTTGTCCGGGTTGGACAAATTTTATCAAACGCAATTTTCTTCCATGCCACCTCAATTTGTTGAAATTTTGCAGAGCGATGGAGTCATGACCCATGAGCCACAAATGCCCAATTTCAAAAATTATTCAAAAGGTCTCCAAATGCCAAAGAGCCGGGCCTGGGCGATAGAAAATAAAATTCGAGGATCAACGCTTTCGACCACGTTCGATTCCAAGGTCAAACGAAGGGGGTATGGTTAAAACGGCATTCGGGCCGCCAGCAGGGGTCAAAATGGTAATTAATCTTCCAAACGGCACTCCAAGTCAGGTCATGAACCTCATTTTCCTATTCTACTCGTCGTTCTGAGAATTTTCACATATATATTGCATATATTTGCTCCCGAGGGCTTTTCCATTAAAAATCAAAATAAATTCATTTTTTCGGTAATAAATAATCGCAGTATAGGCTTGCTGTAAAAACGAGATCGTTTTCAAATAAAATTGACACGGTGTTGTTCGTCACAACGCCCTGAGTCCAAAAATAATTTTTTCGAGATGTTTTGAAGTCCGGGTCGTCCTACCGACCCCAAAAACCAAAAGACATCAGTTAAAAATCCCAAAACAATCATTTTCTGCTTTTCTCTTTCTTTCCCGCTCATCTTTCATCCACGTGTCACCTTTTTACTGGGTTAACAAAAAAAACAAACAAAAAAACAAAAAAAAAACAAAACAAAACAAAATACAAAATACAAAAACAAAAACCAAATATTAAATAATAAAAATAAAACAACACGCGCGACCTTATCCTCTTCTACCAACCCAATCGTCATCTTCCCCATCTCTCTCCTTCCCAATCTCTCTCTTCCCCATTCGTCTTCTTCGCCAAAGCCGCACCCAGGCCGTCGGGATCTCGGAGGACCACCGAACCACCGCGCCAACTCACCCCTCCAGCCGGCCGGACTCAACCATGGTTCAAACCATGGTTCTCCCTTCGCTCTCGAACCTAACCCATCAACCGGTAACCTTAACCCGAAGCTGCCGATCCATCCCCCTGCTCAACCCTAGCCCCTCTTGCCTATTTAAACCCAGCCGATTAGCCACAGAGCTCTCTCTCTTTCTTTTTTTTCCAAAAAAAATTTCGCCAAAAGCAGTCGCCCTCCACCATCCTTCTCGACTCTCTCCAGTGGCCGAGAAGGAACCCTCAATCCTCCCTTTCCCTTGCGAAGAACCTTAGAACCGAAGCCCTTTTCCTCTTTGGAGCAAAGCCGAGCCTTTTTCCCTAACCTCCATTGTTAAAAACCTTCATCGACGACCAGTACCAAAGCCCTTTTTCTGAACCTCCTGCCCGCCCCCTTTGGTTCCCCTTGGCCGGCGCACCGCTCGCCGGTCACTGTGGAGTTGGACTCGATCGAGGCTGTTGTTGGTCACTACGAAGAAGGTGGAGGACTCTTGGGACCACTCCGATACATCGTGAAGAAGGCGCTGAAGACATCCAGACGGCACGAGAGGCTCCCATTTCGTCTCTGCCATTGTTCGCCGCTGCCATCGTCCGGTCGGTAGTCAACGCGAAGGACATCCAGCTCGAGCACGAGAGGACCGACATCGACCCGTGAGCAAACGCATCTTTGACAGTCTTCTTTTCCCGGTAACATTTCGCCTAGATGACTTCTTATCTGAGTTTGTTGGTTCTTTGTTATGACTGGGGCAGTCTTCTTTGCTTGTTCTTTGTTGGTTCTTTTGTTGCGTGAGTTTCTGTCTGATGGAAGGCTAGTTAATCCGTGTGCGTGCCTGTTGGGTTTTTCTCTTGCTGTCTATGCTCTCTGATTCTGTTCTCATATATTTGTGCTATCCATTTGTTTCTGTTAATGAGTTTCTCTCTTGGTGTTTTTTTTTTCTGACTGCATAAAAAAAAATATGTGATAAACGAGTGAACATGTGATCTGGGTTATGTTTCATTCATTTTAATATGATTTTCAACACATGTGAATGCTTTGATCTGGCTTTCAAAATGTATGAATCCATGGGTGGTTTTCAAAACGTGTGTTTGGATGTGTGAGTCCTCTGGTTTTCAAAAGCGTGAGCGTGTTGTTTTTTTAGTTGAGTCTTCTGTTTATTTCAAAAACGTGAGTCCTCTAGTTTCCAAACTCTAAACTAATTTTCAAAACGTGGGTGTGCTGGACGTTGTTTTGACCGGTTAATATTTTCCTGGGTGTTCTCTTTTGGTTCTTTTTCCAGATGATTAAATGTCGGCGTGAATCCGTGTCTTATTGTGTGATTGCTAGGATCATTACGGTTGCTGCATTTTTTTATTTATTATTTCTCGTTGCTGTTTTCTTATTGTTTCCACTATTTTTTTGTCTTATGCTTTGTCTCTTTCCTCTGGTCACGTGGGCTGAGTGAGTTTCTGGTGCGGAAGCCATTTCTCTCCTTGCTGCGGTTTTGTTTCCATTTTAATTGATCTGAATGTTGTCAATGTGATGTATCTTTTAGTGGGCTGTAATGGGCTGTCATGGGTTGTAATGCAAATCAAAAACAAAAAAAAAAGGAAAGAGAGAGCAAACGGAAAAAGAGGGAGAAAAGAAAGAGAGAGAGAGAGAGAGAGAGAGAGAGAGAGAGAGAGAGAGAGATTGTTTTTACTTTGTGAATGATACTCCCACACACATCACATTATTCATGTGTTGTTATTTTATTTTACTAAAAAAAGGGATCTTCTTAAAGAAAAAAAGTGTTTTCTAAAAAAAACAAAAAAAAACAACAAAAAAAAAAGACAAATGTGTTTTCCAAGCAAAAAAAAAGATGTTTTCAAAAAAAAAAAAAAAAAAAAAAAGAAGGTAAGTTTTCACACTCAATTATTTAGAATTTTCAAATATTTGTTTTTCAACGTTTGTCTTTTTGTTTTCCTTTATCGTTTTTGAATTTTTTGATATGTTCTTAAAACTTTTTAAACACTTAGATTTTTACGCACTTTTCTTTTGTTCTTAGTGTCTTTAATAGCACGCGATGTAAAAATAAATTCAACTTTGATTTCATAAGTTTTAACTTAGAACAAAATCATAGGACTTTCCTTAGAAGTGTAGGATAAATTGAACTTAATTTGTGACTAAAACAACAAATGTAGAAATAAAAATGGAAAAACCAAAATGTTAGAACTCCCTTTAGATGCTTAGGACAAATTGGACTTAATCTCACTTCAACAAATAACTTAGGAAATAAAAAGAGTAGATTTTTAGGTCACATGCAAATTCAATATCACCTTTAGGCAAGTTTAACTTTAGACAAACAGTTAAAACAAATTAGAAACCTCCAATCTTAAGATAGGTACCGAAAGGGCGTCGTGGGGGTGTTAGTCCTTCCTCACGCGTAACAAACTCCCGAGCCCATCCCCTAGCAGCATTAGATCAATTTTCCTTTAGGTGGCCAACCGCACCCTGAAAACGGTTGGTGGCGACTCCGTTTTCTCATCACGATTCGGATGATGGTTGGGGGGAACCGCACCCCAAAAGCGGTTTCCCTCCCGGACGAAATCCGGTGATGACAGGGACTATACATGAGAGTCCCCCACACTTAGTCCAAAAATCACATGCCATCACCACAAACGAAAATTAAGGCACAACCAAGTAAAACAAATTCAAGAGCAATTACCTAATCACACAATGGAGTCCTCACAGAGATAAATCAAAAGCTCACTCAAAGCATAGATCTCACACCGCTCACACTCAAATCCCCCACGGGTTTTCAGACTTTAGAAAAGTACAAGAGGTATTTCATTGTGACGATGACAACAAGTCTTACCACTAACCCAATTAGCCCTTGTCAATAACCACCTTGAGAGTTGAGCTGCCAAAAATAATGTTCAAACACACACTCTAGCCTCTTTTTTTTTTCTATAGTAGCAATGGTACATATCAGTTGGGGCTTACAACTCTGTCACATCCACTTGGGTGCGTGAGAAAACAAACACCACAAGTGGTACAAATAATAATAATGAGTACTCCAATTACAAAAATAATGCCATAACACGTCTCTTTCATTTTCTTTGTTTTGCTTTCCTTTTTTTAGGCATTGTTTTTTTTCTTTATTTTTTTCATTTGCCTCATTTTTTTTCACAAAGGAATAAATATAGCCAAATGTAAAACACAACATAACCACAACACATAAGCAACTAACTTCAAGGCATTATTGACTCCAGCTCCACCATACTTGCACTATCCAATCACCACAATGTTACCATAATATACTTGCCTAAACTCATCAACTAGGGGGTTAGTCACACAAGAAAGAACACAAGATGGGAGGACTATTTCACTCAAACACACAACTCCATGTGATAATTTCAACAATTACCCAAAAATATGAAATACCATAGCAAAGTGCCCAAGTGTTAGTTCAGATATGTGATAATCTCATCCTAAGGTCAAGAAATCTAACGCATAGACCCAAAAGCAAATTATCCAAGGTAAGCATGCACCACATTCCTTAGCATGGAAATAATGGAGAAATTTTGAAAAATGTTCACCAAAACTTGCAAAATAAAATCTTTCATATAATATCTCCAAAACTGTGCCAAACAAAGCAAATCACAAGCATAAGCATAAAAGAAAACACAATCACCCTCCCCCTCACTAGAAGTGCGCAGTGGCCTCACAAGCAGAAAAGAAACAAACAAAGGAAAACTAAAACAAAATAAAATAAAAGGCAGATAGTACCAAATCACAAGGGAGCATATCAAAAAGCCAGGCCATCCAAAGAAGGATCATTAGAGTCGTCATCATCAAGGAAGGTCGGATAATCAGGGAAACCGACAGAGTCGCTGAGGAACGACAAGTGACTTGCAACATAGCGCTGGAAACACCGATGACGGTGGTGATGAGCACGCTGACGCTGAACTATCGCATCAAGACGCTGAGTGGTGGCGGCGATGATGTCATCCATACGGCCCAAGAGGGCCCGATAGCCAACAATGAGTTAATCCTGATCAGCGCACAGAGCAGACAGATGATCTGTTATAACAGAAAGGGACGCTTAAAGGGCAGAAGAAGAAGAATCTAGACCGCCGAGAGAAGGAACAGAAGGAGGGTCACTAGGAAGATCCGAGAACCATTGAATCCGGGCATCAGTTAAGGGCTGCGGGGTTCGGAAGAACCTCCTCCCCAGCAGTGACATGGACTCCGGCTTGCCGACAAAAATGGGTAATCATACCTAGAAAAAGAAGAGATGGACTCTTGGCAGTAACAACGACTAAGGCCTGAAAAATATGAAGGGCAACCGGGATGTGCCGACGCGCAATAATATCGGAAAGCAACTGAGCCACCGGAAAGGTCAAAGTGGTCAAGTGAGCAGTCGGAGTGAGACGGGTGCAAATAAAGGCCTACCATACACGGAGCTCACGAGGGAGACACTGTCGGGAGAGGCGCACAGGTCGGCTGGAGGAGTCAACAATCCAGTGAGCCCAAGGGGCCGCTATGGTGCGAAGGATAGACTCACCATCTTGGGGCCAATTTTCGTAAGTAACAGCATCTTCATCAGAAAAATCCGGGAGTGAATAAGCAGCGGCGATAAGCGCTGGGCTAATATCAACATAGATGCCACGAACAAAAACACGGACGGCCAATGGATCGGGACGGTTAGATGAAAACATGTTGGCATAAAATTCGCACACCAAAGGGACAACAGGCTCCCAGGTGCGCCGAGCAAAATCTGTCCAACCATGAAGGGAAAGAGTATCTGCCATCTCCTGAAAAGAAGTAGGATGCAGGCCTAATTTAGCAATAAAGCCTTTACGTTGAAGTTCGACGAAGGCCCTCATAGCAACCTCATTCACAAAGCGTTGTGGTAAAACCCGCGGTCGCTTGGGTTGAACCATAATATCCTGCATGACAAAGGCACAAGGGTGGAGACAAAGAGAATAACACAGAGATGAGGGGCCACAAATAAACAGCAAAAACATAGACAGAAATAGAGAAAACAAAAAAAAAACAAGACACATAATAAAACGGTGATGGTGTGTGTTTATGGTGGTTTAGTTTAGTTTTTGTTTTTTAAATATCACAACGTTAAACAAAGCAAGCAAACCCACGCAAACATGCAGACCCACTGATACACAGAAGAACACAGAAAAATCAGAAAACACAAAGAAAAGAAAAGAAAAGAACGTGAGAAGGAAGAGGCACTAGACGCACGTCAAGGAAAATAGGTGGTCGAGGATGCAAAGGGTGGACAACAGTGGCTGGGAGATGGAGATGATGGTAGTGCACGCCGGTGATGTGGAAAGCGGTGCTCGGCGGTAGCAAGTCACACAGCCGAGGCGCGGTGGTGGCTGCACGTCGTGGATGGCGTTTGCGGCAGCCTGTAGTCAGCGCACGAATGTAAAGAGAGATGGGGAGAAGCTTAGGTGGGCGACCGTCGGGAGCGGTCAGCGGAAGCGCCTGGCAGAGCTGACGACCTGGACGGACATGCAGAGGAGACCAGCATTGTGGAGGTCCATGAGGAGAGAGAAAGCATGCAATGCGGTGAAAGAGAAGTGAGGCGGCGTGTGCTAGGGTTAGGTGCCAGGGTGTATTATTATTGTGGTGTAGTCGATTTATTTATTATTATTCTCCCCTTTGTGTTTTTTTTTCAGAATGGTGTAAAGATCCTGTTGCCAACAAAGGGCAACAGGCGAGAACCCAAAAAAACAAAAATTAGGTTTTTTTTTTTTGCCGCAACAGCCAGTGACAGGCGAGAACTGCATTATGAGAAAACACAAAAATGAATGTCGCCAACAGCTCGCGGCAAGTAGAATAATGATGTATGAAAATAACAACCCAAATAAGAAAATAAAAAGAGAAACAAAGAACTAAATAATTACAGACAACAAAAATACAAGAGTCATAAAGATATGAAAACCCTACGTACGTTGCTAACATTAAAATTATTCAAGAGAGAAATAAATGAAGCCACAATATTGGAAAATCAATATACATGCAAAAACTTAGATATTAAAAATAAAATATATGCAACAGAAAATTAAAGAAATCACACAATTCACAATAATCAATAAACTAAACTAAATAAATAAATAACCAATTAAAATAATAGAAAAAGGATACCATGGGACACCTCCCATGAAGGACTCATTTAACGTCATGAGCTTGACGATGCTGCATTGGTCCTTAGCCAGACGGTAGAAGGGCGGTGATGCAGTGAATTTTATCATGGTTTATGGGCGCTCCAGAATGATATATTTTGACATGTTGCCCATTCACTTTAAAGGCGCTAGAGGCCTCACTCCATATCTCAACGGCACCATGAGGAGAGACAGAAATGACATGGTATGGACCAGACCACCGAGAACGGAATTTTCTGGGAAATAATTTCAGTCGAGAATTATATAACAATACCATATCACCAACACGAATCTCCCGCTGCTGAATATGCCGATCATGCCACTTCTTGGTACGTTCCTTATATATCCGCGCATGTTCATACGAGTCCAGACGGATCTCATCAAGCTCGTGAAGTTGTAGGAACCTTTGTGCACCTGCGGCATCACAATCAAAATCGAGGGTTTTGACCGCCCAATATGCACGATGTTCTAACTCCACCGGAAGATGGCAAGACTTCCCATAAACGAGCCGATAGGGAGACATACCCAACGGACTCTTAAAAGCTGTACGGTACGCCCATAGAGCGTCATGCAACTTTTGAGACCAATCCTTTCGAGAGCGAGAGACAGTCTTTTCCAAAATTGCCTTGATTTGTCGGTTAGATACCTCAACTTGCCCACTAGTTTGTGGGTGATAGGCAAGAGCAACTCGGTGTTGGACAAAATATTTTCACAAGAGTGCCTCAGTTTGGCGACATGTGAAATGTGAACCGCCATCGCTTATGATAACTCGCGGGATTCCAAAGCGTGGAAATATCACCTGTTAAAACATTTTTCGTACAACTTTGGCATCATTGGTTGAGGCTGCGATTGCCTCTACCCATTTGGAGACATAATCAACGGTGACGAGGATATAACGGTGCCCATTTGAAGGTGGAAAGGGACCCATGAAGTCGATCCCCCACACATCAAACAACTCTACCTCGAGTATACCATGTTGTGGTAACTCCTAGTGCTTAGAAATATTACTCGAATGCTGGCATTGAGGGTATGCGTGGACAAAGGCATAACAATCCCGGAACAGTGTGGGCCAATAAAACCCACTTTGGAGTACCTAGGCAGCTGTCTTGGCGTGGCTCATGTGCCCGCCCTTGGGAAATGAGTGGTAATGAATGAGAATGGACTGTACCTCCTCGCATGGTACACATCGTCGGAAAATACCGTCAACACCACTTTTAAATAATAAGGGATCATCCCAATAATAATGTTTAACATCAGAAAAGAATTTTTTCTTTTGTTGATAGGAAAGGCCATCTGGAATAATCCTATGGGAAATAAAATTGACATAATCCGCATACCAAGGGGCATTGGTGACCCCAAATAATTGCTCACCCGGAAATGAGTCATCAATGGCACAGTGGCTAGACTCTGGTATAGGTTCTTGAACAATACAGGAAAGGTGGTCAGCCACTACATTCTTTGCACCCTTCCGGTCCTGAATTTCTAAATCAAATTCTTGGAGGAGAAGGACCCACCGGATTAATCGAGGCTTGGCATCCTTCTTCGCCATTATGTAGCGGACGGCAGCATGATCAGTAAAAACAATCACTTTAAACCCAACCAAATAGGATCTAAATTTGTCCACAAAAAACACAATAGCGAGGAATTCTTTTTCAGTAGTGGTATAGTTGACTTGGGTTGCATCAAGAGTCTTCCCCACATAATAAATGGCATGAACTTTCCTGTCTTTTCGTTGACCCAATACTGCCCCAACAGCAAAGTAACTAGCGTTGCACAATATTTCGAACGAGAGCTCCCAATCCGGCGGCTGAATAATCGGAGCCGAAACAAGCCTGCTTGATCGTATTGAAGGCCTTCATACAAGCCTCATCAAAATGGAACACAATATCTTTGGCCAGCAACATTATGAGTGGTCGGGCGATGCTAGAAAATTTTTGAATAAATCTTCTGTAAAAACCAACGTGCCCTAGAAAACTACGAATGCTGGTAACTGAAGTAGGAGGCTGCAATCGCTCAATAATGTCCACTTTGGCCCTGTCAACCTGTATACCTCGTTCTGAAATGAGGTGACCAAGAACAATTCCTTCACGTACCATAAAATGGCACTTCTCCCAATTAAGGACTAGGTGTACCTGTTCACATCTTTACAACACTAAAGACAGGTTGTATAAACAGTTATCAAAAGATTCACCATAAACCGAAAAGTCATCCATAAACACTTCCATAATATGTTCGGTGAATCCATAGAAAATGGCCACCATACATCGCTGGAAAGTGGCCGGTGCATTACATAGCCCAAATGGCATCTTCTTATAAGCATAGGTGCCATGGGGACATGTAAAAGTGGTTTTTTGTTGGTCATCCGGGTGGATGGGGATTTGGAAAAATCCCGAATAACCATCAAGAAAGCAAAAATGAGAATGCAAGGCCAATCGTTCCAACATCTGGCCAATAAAGGGTAAAGGGAAATGGTCTTTACAGGTGGCGTTATTTAATTTCTTATAATCAATACACATTTGCCAACCTGTGAAAGTCCTAGTAGAAATAGATTCCCCTGCTTCATTTTTTATGACTGTCACCCCACCTTTCTTAGGAACAACCTGAACGGGACTAACCCATTCACTGTCTGACACAGCATAGATAACACCAGCTGCCAATAATTTTGTTATTTCTTTTTCTACCACTTCTTTCATTTTTGGGTTCAGCCTCCTCTGAGGCTCCCTAGTGGCTCTCACATTGTCCTGTAAAAATATCCTATGCATGCAAAATCCTGGACTTATCCCTTGTAAGTCATCAATTGAGTATCCAATAGTTTTATGATATTGTCTCAACACACCCAATAATTGTTCAACCTCATGCATTGTCAGATCAGAACTTACAATAACATGACAAACATTATCTGGAGCTAAAAATTCATACATTAGATGTGATGGAAGAGGTTTTAGTTCCAAGTTCTTACCCCAAATTGGTTTCTCTTCCACAACTTGAGCTTGAAGTGCCTGGATATGAATTTTTCATCGCGACAGTGGGGGATTAGCATCTAGTTGTTGAGCCACTGTTGTGACGGCTTGATTAGAGGAATTGGGAGTGCCATCACAGACTAGGCACTCCATCAAGGGATCGTCAAAATGTGGCTTCGCATTTTCCTCCTCTAAGACAGCTTCGAGAAGCCCCAAATGATAGCACTTTACAGGCATATTTGGCTTTTGTAATGCGTCAGTCAAATTGAATTCAATTGTCTCACCGCCGATATTCAAAGTAAGCTCTCCCTTGTGGCAATCAATCACAACTCCAGCTATAGCCAAAAAGGGTCTACCAAGGATTAAAGGTATCTTGGAATCCTCCTCCATTTCTAGAATCACGAAATCGGTAGGGATATAGAATTTCCCGACTCAAAGTGGGACATCTTCCACAATCCCAATTGGATGTTTGATTGATCAATCGGCTAACTAAAGTGTCACGGTAGTGGGAGATAATTTCCCAAGACCTAGCTGCTCATAAATTGATAAGGGCATAAGGCTTACACTAGCCCCCAAATCACATAAGGCCTTGCGAAAATGTTGCTCACCAACCATGCAAGGGATAGAAAAACGTCTGGGATCTTTTAATTTTGGAGGACTTGAGTTTGTAAGTATTGCACTGCATCCCTCTGCTAAGCTCACAATTTCATAGTCCTCAAGCTTTTGTTTTCTGGACATGATTTCCTTAATAAATTTGCCATATGACAGCATCTTTTCCAAAGCCTCAAGAAATGGGATGTTGAGGTATAGCTTGTCCAGCATCACCAAAAACCTCTTGAAATCTTTTTCTTGCTTGGCAGGGAGTAGCCTCTAAGGGAATGGTATAGGAGGCTGATACGGAGGTGGTGGTACACAAACAGGTTCGATAGCCTTTTCCTTCTCTTCCCGAATTTCTAGGGAACTTCCATCAGCGTTGCCCGACTCCTTAGGCCGATTATCCACAGGTTCATCTTGAGGTGTAATTGGGCCCTCTAACTCCTTCCCACTCCTCAATGTAATGGCATTGATGTGTTCCCTTGGGTTGAGAGGCTGCCCGAGCATCGAACTGGATGAAGAAACTGTCAACTTATTCACCTGTTGGGCTAACTAGGCCATTTGTGTCTCAAGAAGCTTATTTTGTGTGGCCAGGGATTCGATTGAAGTATTAACCTTTTTAAAAGACTCTACCACGTTTTGATTTTGAGACACTTGAGCTGTCACGAATGTGGTGACAAGACTCTCCAATTTGGTTAATTGAGATTCCTAGGGAAAAGGTTGATGAGGCTGCTGTTCAAAGCTAGGATTTGGTCGTGGGTTGGTTGGGCGGAAATTGGTTTGCGGGTTAAAACCAGGAGGTTGCGGTGGTGCTTGGGGATTAGGATTTAAAACATTCTGGCTCTTGTAAGACAAATTTGGATGGTTTCACCAGTTGGGGTTGTATGTGTTTGGAAAGGTTGTTGGTTACCAACATACTGCACCTCTTCCTGCTGTGCGGAACTCCCAACAATATAGCAGGAGCCACAAACACTACATACTAAATTATGTTCCACTGCTTTACAACTCATTTTATCTATCTTGTGTGAAAGGGAATCAACTTTCGTAGTTAAATTATCCAAGACACTAACCCCATGCTTTCGAGGCTCTGTCGTTCCTCATCGCGACGAAGCTCTCACACTTGACCAATGATGGGTGTTTAAGGCAATCTTCTCGATTAAATCCCATGCTTCGTCAGCATCTTTCTCCATAAGAGCTCCAGTGGCTGCTGAATCGACTATGTTCCGAGAACCATATGTCATTCCCCGGTAGAAAGAGTTAATGAGGAGCCACTTCCCGAATCCATGGTGTGGACACGACATCACGAGCTCCTTAAAGCGCTCCCATGCTTCATACAAGGATTCATCTTCAGCCTAGGAGAATGTGTTAATTTGGATCCGGATTTCTGTAGTCTTGCCCAGGGGGTAGTATTTGGCTAGGAATGCTTGTGATAACTGGTCCCACGTAGTAATGCTCGATGGCAATCCATGCAACCAAGCCTTCACCTTTCCTACCAAGGAGAAAGGAAATAGTCTCATCAATTTGGCATCTTTGGGTATGCCATTATATTGGAAGGTGGCACATTTGTCAAGAAACTCCCGGAGATGCATCTGTGGGTCCTCCAAAGGGGAGCCTGTGAATTGAGATTGCCCCACAAGTGAAATAGTCATCGGCTTTAACTCAAAATTGTTCGCTGCAATAGTTGGTCTAGTCATGCCGGTTGCCATCCCTGCTGCTGTCGGGGTGGAATAGTCCTTCACAGCTCTTCCGTCCGCCATCTTGAATGTGATGGGTGTTCGAAGAAAACCAGCTCCGGTCTGTGTGGGAGAGGGTGTATTGACAAAGCCCGGTGGTGTTAATGGTGAAGGATTATGGAGGAATTCTTCCTCCAAGGCTGTATTCACTGGATCAGGTGATTGCAAACTGGACTGCCCCAGCTCAGGTCTGCGCGTCTTCCTTAGTTGGCGTAGAGTTTTTTCGAGTTCACGGTCATGAGGGATAACCTCTTTATCATTGTACGAGTCATAAACTGGTCCTGTACAACAACCAAAGACAAGCAATACCCACGCACAGTACCGAACAAGTTCTACAAAATAAAATAAACCTAAAATCAATAATCAAATATACAGAATGACAAATAACAAATAAAAATAAAATAAAATAAAATAATAGCAAAAATACACAAACGACAAAAATATTAAAATGAAAAATGCTTAGTCCAAAAAGCTATGGTTTGATTCTCAAGTTCTCTACAAGCGCTGTCCCCGGCAACAACGCCAAAATTTGATGGGTGCTAAATTCACCTAGTAACCACAATAGGACGGCATAGCGGTAGCTAGCCACGAAGTGTAGGTCGATCCCACAGGGACGAGATAGAAATCCTCAAGAACAGGCCGAACCAATTGTCTAAGCGATCAAAGGATTGTTTTGAATAATTAAAATGATAAATCAATTAAACGATATAAATAAGATAAATATTGCAGGGATAAAAACACCTAGGGAATTGATTTTCACCGCTACCCAAACATTTGTTCCAATTTATTTAGCATGCAATTTCCATAGCTTCGAGGGTGAGCGATCCTAAATTGACTGTTAGCCGCTTTCACGTGATTAACGGTGTGTTGAAACCTTGCAACGGCCTACTCTAGTACAGCCTTTCATCCGCAGACGGATGGTCAGTCGGAGCGGACGATTCAGACGCTCGAGGATATGTTGCGTGCCTGTGTCCTAGATTTTGGAGGTTGTTGGGAGACTCACCTTCCTTTGGTGGAGTTCTCTTACAACAACAGTTATCAGGCCACGATTGGGATGGCTCCGTATGAGGCGCTATATGGGCGGCCTTGTAGATCACCCTTGTGTTGGGCACAGACGGGGGAGACAGCAGTTCTCGGTCCCGATATGGTTCGAGAGACCACAGAGATAGTGCAGCTGATTCGACAGCGCATGTTGACAGCGCAGAGTAGGCAGAAGTCTTACGCGGACCAGAGGCGTCGACCCTTGCAGTTTGAGGTGGGTGACCGTGTATTTTTGCGGGTTTCGCCGCGTCGAGGGCATCGGAGGTTTGGACGTGGATCCAAACTCTCCCCTCGTTTTGTGGGGCCGTTTGAGATTGTTGCCACCGTGGGCGCAGTGGCTTATCGGTTAGCTTTGCCACCGGAGTTAGCGCGGGTACATGATGTGTTTCATGTGTCTCAGTTGAGACGGTATCACCCAGATCCTTCTCATGTGCCGGACTATCGCGAGATAGACTTGGGCGATGATGGTGCCGTTGTTGAGATGCCGGCACAGATTTTGGACAGGCGGGACCAGGTCTTGCGAGGCAAGACGATCCCACTAGTTCGGGTGTTATGGCGACACCGAGGCATGGAGGAGCAAACTTGGGAGAAAGAGAGCCAGATGCGGATTCTTCATCCTGAGCTATTCGAGGATGATCAGTCCTGAGGTGGGGAGAATGTGATGGCATTCCCTGAGGTATGAGTTATATTTTATGCATTTGTTTTGCATATGTTGTTTGAGATGTGGTTTAACTCGTTATTGTTGGATCTTGTGCCCAATGTGGGTTCTGTTTGGCTTGTTGTGCATTGCCTTGCACATGTGTGATCGGTGATCATGTTTGATGTTTTGTTGTTGGGACATTGAGCTTGAATTTTGCTATGTCCTTTGGGCATGTGTTTTATTTTCGAGGACGAAAAGTCCTAAGGTGGGGAGGATGTAAAGACTCGTATTTGGGTAGTCTTGAGAGATAGTCATTCTATGGGAATATAACTATCAGGACGGTAGTGTAGCCGTCAATGTGAGCATTTTGACTGTACTTGGGCCCGATTCCGAGTTGGGGCCCCGTTTGACCCGATTGTTGACTTTTCGGGGTCTATTGGTTGACTTTGCGTTTGAGCGGTCATTTGGGTGTACTAATATCTGTGTAGTATTGTGCTCGTCATTTCGAGCGTTTTGACTGTAGTTTGACTCAATTTGGAGTTCGGGACCTTGGAGGTTAATTATTGACTGGGTCAATGGTTGACTAGGTCGATTGACCGGCAAAAATATAAATAGGGGAAAGAGAGCTTCCACGTTACGTTTCAGCGTTTCACGTTTTCGCGTTGGAGAGCTTTAGAGAGAAAGAGAGAAGGAAGCTTGGAGGCCTTGGCGATTTGGGGCGTTTTGAGCTCGTTCAAGCATCAAGAATCATTCCAGGTAGGTGTTCCCTTGATTCTTCACCCTTTTCTTGCTGTTTTTTTTGGATTAACATGTAAGAATTTGATGAAATCATGCAAATTCGTGTTGAACCCTAGAAATTGGGGAAAAACCAATTTTGGGTTGAATCTTGTATTTAAATGCGTTCTGAGGGGTAAGACGTGATTTAAAACCTAAGATATAGTATTAGGTATGAGTTTTATGAGATTCCGGGTTGAATCCAGACGAGAAGCAAGGTGAAAAACGATGATGAACAAGAATCGTCGTGAACTGGGTAGAGAACAGCCGATGAGATCGACTGGAAATTGGAAATTTCGAATGTGCAGTTTCGAAGGTTCGAAGGTAGGTTCGATGTAGTGTAATTTCGAGTGTCGAATGTGAAATTTTCGAGTGTCGTTTCGAAGGTTCGAAGGTACTTCGAAGGGGAGTTTCGAAGGCAGTTCATGGGTACTTCGAAGGTAGTTTTCGAAGGTAGTTCGAGTGTAGGTTCGAGGGTCGAAGGTAGTTCGAAAAGAGATTCGAAATGCAGATTCGAAAATGTAGTTTCACCTGGCGATTCGAAATACGGTTTGATCGGATGGACCTATTTACATTGCAACCTATACCCATCTACACATTTAAGTATTAAGTTACAATGTAAATAACGAAATACCCCCCATTTGGATTCAAAGAAAAATACTAGAAAAATTAATTCCCACTATTTCAAAATGTGAAAATTGGGTTTTAGTGTAAAATTTCGGAAAAACCCAAAAGTTCGTAGTGGTGAATTTTTGGAAAGTGGGGTTAGACGTCTCGAGAAAAATCCCCAAAAATCAGATTATCTTATTTATGCTATGGGAACCCAATGCCGGGACTTTTGATTTCAAGAAAATAGGCTGCTATGGGTACTTCCTTCATAAATCAAGGATTGAGGATTTACTTGTGAAGACTGGCTACAGTTCCAAAGGAAATGTTGAGAATGACATGCCATACTAATGTTAGTATGTTGGTGTGAGGTATTGGGGCATGGACTCCGTGACTTGTTTGGGTTCTCACCGTGATGCACCGATGGTGCTATGTGGTTGACGTGGCAGGCATATGCACCGATGGCAGGCCTGTGTGGCGGCGTGGCCGGGCATATTGCGCCGTGGCAAAGCTAAGGCCTGAGTTGAGCCGTTGAGCTCGTGGAGCTAGGGCCGAGTGCCCTGAGCTGGGATCCCATGGAGGATCGTGGACAAGTTGTCCTGATGTTTGTTGCAGGCGAGTCCGATGATTGTGCACACTACACGGTGCACGAGTACACTAAGCATATAGTATAGACTTATATGTGTTGCATGATGTGGAGTGTTAGGGTCACCCAGCGAGCTTGTCGCTCACCCCTACTTGTTGTTTACCTTTTTCGGGTGTGACCCGAGACTAGTGGAGGATTTTCTTCCCGAAGGACGTGCCCACTACTCGATGTATGATACGATCGTATCCTGTATTGTGTATTGGATTATGTTTGTATCCCGGACATGAGTCCGTGGACAGTTATATTTGCATACTGTTTGTGATGTGATGTCTGTATGACTGTTTGACTTATTGTATGCATGATGATGTATAGGAAAGTACAGGATTACCCTTGATGTATGACTGTACAGGGTTGCATATTTGAGACAGCACCCGCGGTGTAGTCTCTATTGGTGCTAGTCACCAACCCCTTGACCTTTCGGGTGCAGGCAAGGGGAAGTCATGTACCCGGTTCCGGGTTCCCTGGAATTCGGGGACGTGACAATGCCCCCAAATTCCAAGAAACCTAGAACCAGGAACATGACTTCCTCTTCCTACACCCGAGAGGTCAAGGGGTTGGTGACTAACACCAATAGAGACTACATTGCGGGTGCTGTCTCAATTATGCAACCCTGTACGGTCATACATCAAGGGTAATCCTATACTTTCTCATACATCAACATGCATACAATATGTTAAACAATCATACAAACATCATATGACAAATAGTATGTAATACATCTGTCCAAGAACCCTTGTCCGGGATATCACACAAAACAATACAGAATACAGTACTGTAGCATACATCAAAGTAGTGGGCACCTCCTCCTCAAAAAAAGTCCTCCACTAGTCTCGGGTCACACCTGAAAAGGGTAAATAACAAGTAGAGGGGTGAACGACAAACTCAGTAGGCAGCCCTAAAACTCCACGTCATGCAAACATACAAGTCTATACTATATGCTCAGTGTACTCGCGCATCATGTAGTGTGCATAATCATCAGGACTTATCCTACAAACAAATATCAGGACCCAATCTGCCCACACAAGACAACTTGTCCACGATCCTCAACAGGATCCCAACCCAGGGCACTAAGCCCTAGATCCACGAGCTCAACGACTCATGAGCTCAACGGTTCAACATGATCCTCAACAGGATCTTAGCTCAGGGCACTCAACCCTAGCTCCACGAGCTCAACGGCTCAACCCAGGCCTTAGCCTATCACGTCAACCACATAGTATCACCTATGCCCCACGGTGAGAACACAAATAAGTCATAGAGTCCAAGCCCAAATCCTCAAATTAACATACTAACACCAGTATAGCATTAAGGTTCACAGTACTCCCTTTATAATTAAGGCTAATCTTCACAAATCGATCCTCATGCCTTGACCAAGGAAGAAGATACTCATAGCAGTTGTTTTCTTGCAATCAAAAGTCACGACATTGGGTCTCCATATCATAACTAAGATAATCTGATTTTTGGGGATTTTTCTAAGATGTCTAACCCCACTTTCCAAAAAGTTACCTCTATGAAATATTATATTTTTCTGAGATTTTGCACTAATCCCAATTTTCATATTTTAAAGGAGTGGGAATTGGATTTTCTAGTATTTTTCTTTGAATCTGAAAGGGGGTATTTCGCTATTTACATTGTAACTTAAGTATATACTTGACTTAAAGGTTAAAATGTAAATGGTCTAGTCCAATGCAGTTACACTGGCTTGAAGCAGAACAAAGCTGCGGAACGAAGCTGCGGAGCAAAGCTGCTGACTATGCAGCTGCTAACTACGAAGTTGCTGACTGCAAAGCTACTGACTTCAAAGCTGCTGACTACGAAGCTGCAAACTACACAGCTGCTGACTGCAAACTTTGACCCTAAAGTTCGCCCAGGGTACTGTTTATCGTCGTTTTTGCCTGTTCTTTTTCTGGAATCAACCCAGTGACCCCTAGATACTCAGAAACACACGTTTCACTCAATAGACTACAAAATTACATATTCAAATTGATATAAATTAGTTCTTAACCACAGATCTTATGCTAAACCATTAGATCTAACCCAAAATTGGGTTTCCCCCAAAACCTAACGTTCATACTCAATTTCATAAATCATGATAAATTCATACATATTCAAAGACAGGATCGAGATAAGAGGTTCAAGGACACCTACCTGAAGTGATTCTTTGAACTCCACGAACCCAAATCGTCCCAAATCGCAAAGGCTTCAAGCTTGCAAGCCTCTCTCTCTCTCTCTCTCTCTCTCTCTCTCTCTCTCTCTCTCTCTCTCTCTCTCAAACGCACCAACATGATAACGTAAAGGGAAAGCTCTTTCTTTTCATTCTATTTATATTTCTATCAATTATTGACCAATAATTGACCTTGTCAATAATTGACCTCCCAAAATAATAATTGACCTCCAAGGGTCACAAACTCCAAATTGAGTCAAATTACTGTCAAAATGCTCGGAATGATGAGTACAAGACTATTCAGATATTATCACACTCAAATGACTGCTCAAACGCAAAGTCAAGCAATAAATCCCGAAAAATTCACCGATCGGGCCACTCAGGGCCCTGACTCGAAATCGGGCCCAAGTACTGTCAAAATGCTCACATCGACGGCTACGCTACCGTCCAGATAATTGTATTCCCATAGAATGGCTATCTCTCAATCCTACCCAAATACGAGTCTTTACATCAACGATAGAGATCTCAGAAATTTGTCATTTTTGTCCTTCTGAGAGATCTCAACATTGTACGTCTTCATCCGTTGAATCAGACCAGTGAACTGTTTATATATACTGTCAAGAGATTCCTTAGGTTCACATCTGAAGGCTTCATACTCCTGTTTGAGCATGGAGATCTTGTTGTTCTAAATCTGTTCATCTTCTTCATAGATGAGACAGAGTTTGTCCCATACCTCCTTTGCCGTTTCAAGATCCTACACATCCGTGAACATATCATCGTCGAGTGCAAAGAAAAGTATGGATTTTGCTTTAAAGCCAAGCTTTACTTTCCTCTGCTCCACCTTAGACCAACTATCTAGGTCTTTCGTTTGTAACCGGCCTCTCTGCATGCTCATTGGAGTGAACGGCCCGTTCTTTATTGTTTCCCAAAGAAAGGTGTCAAGCATGTCTAAGTGAGCTCTCATTATAGCTTTCCATTTGGAGAAGCACATAGGTGTGCACATAGGGACTTGAGAGGATGAGCCAAGAAGGACGTCGTAGAAGTCCTCTTGTTCTTTCTTGTTGCTACTGATCTCTAATCGGTTCTACTACTGGAGCACGACTGGCTTCTTGTTCCTCGATCGGAACCGGAGCTTGCTCGGGAGATGGAGCTGCGCTGCTAGAATCCATATCTATCGATTAGGGATCTCTACAAAAATGTAAAACTGCTTTGATACCAATTGTAGGTCCCAAAGCTGAGTCTAGAGGGGGGGTGAATAGACTTTCTTCGCGAAAGCTTAGACTGTTAGTTGGTTCTATGTCTTCTATAGACAACTGTGATGAGTATTTATGGAGAAGATGACAATATGGAGTAGGAGTGATTATTAGCTATCAAACAAATCTGAAAGTGGAGTAATTGTTAAAGAGGCAATAGTTCTCAAATGTGAACGAAGTGATTATTCCTTCGGATGTCAATATGAATTGATTGACTCCGTTTGGAATGTTCTGTGATAGATTCGGATTATGGACGAACAACACTGAGATCAAACACAAAGGTTGTGCTGGATCATGGACAAAAAAGGGATTTATGTGTGTATGAATAGATTGTTCTTGTTCTTCCTTCAACACGGCGCACACCACTTGGTCGACGTCTCTCAGAGTCTCTCTCTCTAGCATTGAAACTCTCAAGTTGATTCTAAAAAATTTATTTTCTTTAATGTATGTTAGAATCTTATATATTGTATTCTGTGAGTTCCACGCTTTTTGAGAGAGAGAGAGAGGTTAACTCACATTTTTTGTCATTTTGTGTGTGAGAGATATATTTTAAGGTTATAGTGCTCGTGCGCCTTATTGTCCATCCCGACAGTCTGACTTCCCGCCACTGAAAATCCAGAAGTGCAGAGGATGGGTGATCTGCTCTAATTTGGTAGATCCGTTGCCCGTACAGCGTCTTTGCATGCCTATACTGACATAGTTGATCTTGGCCGTTCATCTGTAGATGGTGGTTGGCAGTAATTAATGCGGCATTAAATGCGCTCAACTGCTCGGAATGGCGTAAGCTTACTGTACAAACCCTAGCTAAAGCTATCGCTAAGTGGATATGCTTAGGGTTGTAAGTTTGCCGTGAAGGTAGGTGCCTCGAAGATTTGGTGACTCGAAGATTTGGATTGATCCAATAAGAGATATGAATTTTTGTTTCAGGCATTAACTGTGAATTCCTGCGAGTCTACGACTCATATCTTCGAGTCATCGTGGCTGGAGTCCAGGTTAGATTAGATGTATGAATCACTCTACGAACTATGAGTCTTCAACTCTTAGAGTCTGAGACTCTCTCAACGACCCTTAGAGTGGTTTCTATGAGTGCATTGAATCTACCCATTGTTCTAGCTGCGAACCTTCGAATCTCTCAGTTTACGTTAAGTGACTAAGTTGCTCTTCGACCATGTATGGTTCTTCGACTATGCAAGTCTTCAACTCTGGTTTTTAGCACCATGTATGGTCAAAGTGGATACAGGATCTTTGACCCTACGAGTCTTTAACCCTATGAGGCTTCGACTCTGCAAGTTTCTTACTTAGTCTTTCATGTTTGCTCATAGACTAAGTTTCCGTATTCTTTGAGTTTTTTACTCTATGGCTCCATCGCTTCATCTATAACTCTCAGCCTTTCAGATCTTCGAGTCTTTGATGTCTGGAAATTTCTTTGGATTAACTATCTTAAATTTTCTAACCCTTGAGTCTACGACCCTACGAGTGACAATTATCTTTTCGTTTGTCAGTTTATGTTGCATGGACTCTTCAACCTTCAATCTTCGAGTTTGTTCGTCTCCATTTTGTTTATTAATAGTGTTTATGGCTTCAACTCTACGACCTTACGAGTCTTCGAGTCTTAATAGAAAATTTGGTTCTGTTAAGTATCTTAGCTACATTTGGAGACTCAATTTTACGGGTTTCGAGTCGATCAATGTCCAGTCACTTCTTTTGAGAATTCTTTGACTCTACGAGTCTGCGAGTTTATCCTTGCATGCCATGACTTGCACTTCTCCGAACTTCAACTCTACGACTCAACGACCCTGAAGATCTACGAGTCGCGTGTTTTTCTGTCACTTACTCGCTTCGAGCCTCCAAACCCTACGAGTCTACGAGTCTCTTGTCAATATGCTTTGTGACAGTTTCACTTCTATGAGCTTCGACTCTTCGACCCTAATACCTTTGAATCTTTTAGCCTCCAGACTTAAAATGGTTTCGGCAGCTTCATCAAATCCTATAGTTCCCAACATCCTTGATGATCCTCCTTTTTAAAGCTTCCAAAAAGCAAAAGGGTTATAAAAAATGTGTAACATCCCAAGTGCCCCATAGCACGATATTGTCCGGTTCATAACCCAAGCCCAATCTCTAGTTTTGTTCTTGGCAGTCCCACATAGGCACCCCAAAAGGCTTCGTGCCAAGAGAGGTCTCCATGTCCTCTTAAAAGGCATGCTTCGTTCTCCTCCCCAGCCGATGTGGGACTTACAAAGTCCTTAGACTCTACAATCCACCCCCCTTAGGAGACCCACATCCCCGTGGGACTATGACTCTACAATCCACCCCCCTTAGGAGACCCACATCCCCGTGGGACTATGGCACACCGACCCAGTCCCATAAAGGAGAGGGGTTGGTTGAAGCGTAGATGGTGCGCAGCGAGAAGGTTCCAGGCAGTTCGTGGAGGAGAACGGATGGAACCCTTTCGGAGTTCAGACGTACCGACCCGGTTGAATGCGTGGAGCACGCCGCTAGTTAAGGACTTGACGTTGAAGAAGGGATTTGGCCATCCTTACACAAACTGGTCGGGAACTGGAGCCATTCTCCTGATGAGCCTAGTGGCAGGGCGAAACCAGTCTACGTACGCTTCAACCCTCAAAGGCTAAACTTAGCGGACCGTGGATAGAGAAGCTAAGTGCCGCAAGGGGTTGAGAGGTGCAGGAAACCTGACCCTGTGACAAGTGGTATCAGAGCCGAACCGGCCCGTATCCTGAAGACTCGCCGAGCACTCTCGAGAGTAGCATGATCCCAAGGTGGGAGCTCACAGAGGTGAGTCGACCGATAGTGTCTTGCATGCCTTACGTCCATAGAGTTGGAGTATCCTAGAGTGTGATATAGAGTTGGGCAAGGGAGTATGAAGGAGCGCGTCGGAGCGATCTTGGAAGCCTCCTATCCTTTGGACATTGGGCGAGTGGGCGAGCATCTTGGTAAAGGTGTTGCAACCTGCGGGGAAGCGATGTCGACAAGCGCAACGAGGACGTTGCGAGGATTGGGTGGAGGAGAATGTCACGACTCGAGCAGCGTGGTGCAGGCAGGATGTTTTTCAGTGGAACGATTCAGGAATGTATTCGTGCTATATAAAGGAGAGGGGTTGGTTGAAGCGTAGATGGTGCGCAGCGAGAAGGTTCCAGGCAGTTCGTGGAGGAGAACGGATGGAACCCCTTCGGAGTTCAGACGTGCCGACCCGGTTGAATGCGGGGAGCACGCCGCTAGTCAAGGACTTGACGTTGAAGAAGGGATTTGGCCATCCTTACACAAACTGGTCGGGAACTGGAGCCGTTCTCCTGATGAGCCCAGTGGCAGGGCGAAACCAGTCTACGTGTGCTTCAACCCTCAAAGGCTAAACTTAGCGGACCGTGGATAGAGAAGCTAAGTGCCGCAATGGGTTGAGGGGCGAGGAAACCTGATCCTGTGACACACGCTTCGTTCTCCTCCCCAGCTGATGTGGGACTTGCAAAGTCCTCAGACTCTACAAAATGTAACCTTTTCTTTTCTACTTCTTGGATTCAAGCTCTTTCTCCAAGCTTTAGCTTCCTACATCCCAAGAGAAGAAAACATATTTCTTAGTATTTTTTTTATTTTTTTATTTACTCAAGGCTCTCACTCCTCTTTTTTCTCTCTCCAAAAACCTCTCTTTCAAGTCTAAAAAATTATGTCTGTCTATCCATGGAGCAGCCTATTTATAAGCTAAGGTAGGAGATCTCAAGGGAAATTCAATCTCATAACTCTTTATTGAAATAAAAATGGATAAGTAAGATTACTTATTCCCAAGGCAATCAAATTAAATCAATCATGACATTTGATTGATACAATAAGAGCAAGTGAGATTTCTTATTTTCCGAGGCAATCAAACTAAATCAATCACGATATTTGATTAGTACAATAAGGGCAAGTGGGATTTCTTATTCCCCAAAGTAATCAAATTAAATCAATCAGGATATTTAATTAGTGTGATAAGGGCAAGTAGGATTTTTTTATTCCACAAGACAATCAAATTAAATCAGTCAAAATATTTGATTAGTATAACAAGGGCAAGTAGGATTATTTTCCAAGGCAATCAAAATAAATCAATCAAGATATTTGATTGGTGCAGTAAGAGCAAGTGAGATTTCTTATTCTCTAAAGCAATCAAATTAAACCAACCAAGATATTTTATTGGAGTATTAAGGGCAAGTGATATTGTTTATTCCCTAAGGTAAATCAATCCCAACCTAGAAGTCTCCTTTTTTAATTCAAGGCTATATGTGGTTGTTTTGAGGGGACAGGGGCAACGGTCCATAATTGGAAGTTCTCAAATAATTATTTAATATGTTTCTCATATATTTGATGTCCCAAAATCTCCTCTTTCCCAATTTATAGAGTCTCGCTATGCACAGGTCGTAAAAGCTAGTCGATGTGCATTTAATGTGCGAGTTAATTTGCCTTTTGTGGAGAACTTTGCAGGTTGTATTTTGGGGCCCTTTGACCAAGGACATTGACCCTTTTTTTTACCATATTTAACTTTTTGTAGCTAAAACTATTTTAGTCATAATTTTTTCATTTTTACTCGGAATTGAGCGCAATCATGAGCGTTGGTCTCCAAATTTCTTCCTCTATCATTTAATACTAGCTCTAAGGTACTTTGAATCTTCTTCAGAGAAGTCCTCAATATTGAGCACCCTTCATGAGTATGATTGTAATTTAACTCAGTCAAAATGAGATCCAATAATCACTAGTCACCAAAACCACCTAGTCAACTTAAAAATTATTTGCATTAATTTTGAACTCAATTGTAATTGTTTTTTTTTTTTGAATCACCTTGTGTTGATTTGCTCCCCCAATTAGCTCTCCTCAAATCAAAATTTTCAAAGTAAAATTTTAATTTAGTAGTGGTGTTATGTTTTTTTAATGAATTATATTGTCATGATTATAGTTTATCCTACTTTATGTATTTATTCTAATTTATAATCTTAATATTTAATTTTAGGGTTTATAAAAATTAGGATTTGTATTTTTCTTTTAACTAGAGTTATACTAGTATAGATTATCTACTAGTTTATATTTAGTAATTTAAGTTATTCTATGACTTAATATTTTGATTTTGTAGTTTGAAAAATTATGAGACTTTAGTTTGCTTTGTAATTTATTTATTTATTTAATGATTTTAATGTTTTTTATGGCAATGAGACTTGTACTTTTATGTATGTACTTAAATAGCATTCATTTTAATATTAATTTTATGTTTTAAACTTTTTTGTTTGCGTTTATCATTGATTTTTTTTGACAATTATATAAAAATAGATAGAATCAAATCAAATTTTAAATTATTTATTTGGTTCTCGAGTTTTTGTTTTTTAGTTCACTTAAACAAAAATCCTAACAATAAGAGATCGAGAGTTCGACTCAATCTCCAATGGGGAGGGAGTTAAGGAGATTTTAAGTAGAATAAGATGTGATTTGACACATGACTTGTTTGATATACGAAAATGGAATGAAAGGGAATGTAATTCATTCACATTTCCGTATTTGATAGCCCAAAGAGAAGGGAATGGATGATTTTCACAAGAATTAGATTCCCAAACTCAATCTTCCCACATACCAAATTTTGAAACATCCCCACGGCCATAAGAATTGAATTCCAACATTACCCTTTCCAACGTTTGAAACATTCCCACAAGTATGTGGAAGAAATTGAATCCCCCCGCATACTAGGGTAAAATCCAATCCCCCCACATATCAGGTTTTGAATGGAATAATACGTATAGAAGAGAAAAAAAAGTAATAAGTAATGAATATAAAATTATTATTTTAATATAATAAAAAATTATAGGAAATGATATATAAAATATTTTTGAAAATAAATAAAAAATTTAGAATGGTATTTTTAGTTAAAATTTAAAAAAAACTAAAAAAAACCCAATATGAATGCTCTGAAATCCAAGTAATAAATGTATAAAACACTCTTATCGGTCTCATCAATAATTCTTTAAAAATAGTAAAAAATATTAATTATCCATAAATCTAAAATCTCCTTCACCATAATCCCACATTAGATTAATCAAATTAATAATATATTATTATTAATGCTCCAGATCTATTGTGATGATGGAACGAATCAACAAGGGTAACATCAATGATGACGGCATCAACTAGGGTGATGTCTGGGAGGGAGACGGGGACGGAGGCATGGTCCCCCGGTGGGTAGGGGGAGGGCAACATTGCCGCCATTAGGGGAGGGGAGGGGGTCATTGTCGGGGTCAGGGGAGGGGAGGGGAGGGGCGTGGGCATCATCAAGATCAAAGGCGTGAGGCGCCGTCAAAGTCTGAGGATGGGTTTACAATTTCACATTCAATCTCCCACATAAACTATCCTAGAACCTTTTCCATTCGCATCAGCTACGCTTTTTGTCTTATTCTTCCTCAAATGTCCGCTAACACATTGCTATCTTTAGCAAGAAAGGAGCATTTATTATGGGTCAAAATTATAAATTTAAATTTCAATGAGACTATTACAATTTTTTTAAAATATTCATTAATTTTTACATTTATATGCATTTTAATAATTCAGATGCCAATGCTCTCTACATTCCATTCACTTCCATTAAACAATCACATTTTTGTGTCCTGCAAAGCAGCCATTAAAGCTTTAAAAATATAATTATTATAAAATTACAAATAACAAAATTTATTACCGCACACAACCGTATGCTGTAGTAAATTGCATTATCCATTCTCTCCACTCTGATTCCGAAGTTCTGTCCAAGTTCTCTTCTGCAGCTCTTTAACACCTATAACAATAATAATGAGGATGAGGAGGAGGTCAGAAGCAATCGGGATTACACGGACACCAAGCATTTAGCTTAACCCCCTACACCAAAGAATAATTACATCCTATAAATAGATCAGCTATGAATGAAACTCCAACCGCCGCCCGTCCCACCACACCCCGCCCCACCCCAAAACGCAAAAAAACAAAAAAAAAAACAAAAACAAAACAAAACAAAACAAAATTTACATCGATCAAATTGACATTATGCATCCCACAGTCCAATTCAAATATATGATAAATGCAGTGTGACATTTAAACTCGTTCACTAGCCATGCATCCCCATTCATAGTCTGCAGTCCGTGGGCTGTGATGTTGGATTACTGCATGGTGTGATGTCCCTCCCAAAATACAGCAGAGGCCATACAAATGCAACACGGTCACATTTAATGAAATAACTCCGGAAAGGACCACATAATGAACCTTGCAAAAATGTCAGTCTCCAGGAACTCGATATGAGCTGCCCTTCCAATGATGGTATTTAAATTCCTTCCTTGGGTGGAGGTGTCGAAGTTCACGTCACAACGCATGAACATTCTCTGTTCAGTCGACGGGGCACGTATCTGGTCCAAGCAATTATTTAACATCTCAAGGAAAACTTTACTCTTTTTTGACGTGTCCCAAGATGATGCCTGGCATAATTCGATTCTGGCAGAATGGTATGGGACATATCCATCCTGAGAAATTTCAATTGCCAGTGTTAGATAAGTAGAGAGAAAGAACATGAAATATATATTGAAGGAGATTTATACACAAGCGGTTCTGGGAACTACTGTATCATTTATTCAGTTACACCTTTCTTTTTAAAACAGGAGATTCTTAATTCTGCAAGTGCAACGATCCACAAAGTCAAGAAGGCGTATATACCTGGGGTGAAGATAACAGAACTACGTTTCGGAAGCTGTTTAATGTTGTTTGCTGAAACAAGGAAAGCAATATTAGCATCTCAGAAAAGAGGAAAAGAAGCAAATTATATCACTGCTTTTGGAAAATACTTGTATTGAAAATAGTTAGCCCTGAACATAATATACTAAAATAATTATTTCTTGCCAAATCTGCAATAAACCCACCCTCATTTTCCATTCAATTTGGTCTCAAGTTGACCAAAATCCACCTAAAACTGTCCTAATTCTTAACAAAAATCTGGATCCTGAAGTGATAAAGTCATATTACCTTACAAAGTTTGTAAAAGAATGTGTTTTCAAGATCAGGATCATCCGTTAAAGTAAGCTGATGGATACATTGCGTGCCCTTGAACTTCTTCAAGAGCCACAGTCCAGAGTTAAATAACACGTTTGAGCTGTACAAATACCCCAAGTGTGGACCAGATATCGAAATGTACGTGTGAAGGTATCTTAGATATGGCTCAAGAATGTCCTCTGCGAAAATTTGAAGGAATGGGTTAGCATTATGTTACAAAATTAGAAGAAAAAGCCTCTAAATCAATGATTTCTTTCCACACCTGCCAATGCAGTTCTTATGATGACATTTCCAATAGAATGCCCAACAAAGCTAAGTTTGATATCTCTTATAGCTCCAGATCTTGAATATTTGTCCATTTTCTTTTTAAGGTAAGAAGTAACTTCCTGAGCCAGCCGTAGTCCCATCTCTCTAAAGTCACCAGATGTTTTGTCTTCATTTACCTCTGACATGAGAAACTCCACCTTGGGATCTATTAGAAGCCATTGATTCCGAACAAGCCGCAAATCCAAATGATGTCCCTGATCATGTCATAACTATCAAAATCAGTCTAGTTAACTGCGCTCAGAACTGCAATGTAAGAGAAGATATCCTTGAAACAGACTAAAAACAGCATTGACAAATCAATATGGAGAACATTTGACTGTCAGTCCAGGATATGAATGAAGGCAGATGTGGTGGCAAATTTCTCCAATCCAAATGTGGAGGTAAGCTATGTTATATTCAACATAATTTAACGCAGGGCTCCATACTACAATGATGACTATTAAAGTACAAAATAGTTTAGTCAACTGTTAACATATTGCATGGGCACGTAGATTAGCAAACGGATATAGTATGTACAGTTTCATAAACTTAGATACCTACTCAATAATGAAAACTATTTTGCAAGTACGTTCAGAGGTAAGAGTCACTACCTATTAGGATATATAACTTCAAGATTAGAGCGAAGATAAACAATGAATCTGGAAACGTTAATAGAGAAGAATAAATACGGCGACAATATAATTGAACTATCATGTGGTATTTTGTGAAGTTGCTGCAAATTTAACGCTGCAGTAGAACATGCCTGAAATCCATGCACAAAGACAACAACCCTCAAAATACGACCATTTTGTTGCTGGCTAGCACCAGGTAATGTGTTAACTGCCTTACAGCCAAGTCTTGTGAATAAGTTAGGCGTATCTTTCTGGTCCAGATTGCTGAAGTATGAATTTCCACTGGTTGTACGCAACAGAGCATTCACAACCCGCTCAACAATTACAATTGGAATGTGCGAAGGATCGCCAAATATGTGCAAGTCTTGAATTGATCGATTGTTAATCTGCACATACATGAAACCAATTAGTAAAAAGTCCAGGGAAAGGAAGTAAATAACATATAAGGACTCCACAAAAGAGCAGTAATAGACCTTCATCTGGGCAATACTCCTTCGATGAAGCTCAGCACGCATGGATGCAGCCTGGGCAGGCTGCATAGAACACAGGAAACATATTTCAAACTCAATTCAGTGTAAAGAAATCACTGTTGCTCATAATTTAATTTTACCAGTGTATGGTAAAATGCTAGCATATTGCAGTGGCATGCATAATTAATTTTACCATATGGCTAACGGAAAATTTTTAAAAAAAGCACGTTATAAATATACAAAAGGGAAAATGTAATGTTACATCAATGTTTAGCTTCCGCAAGGTTGATGCTTTCCCCCGACTACCATGGAAGGAAGCTTCACTGGCCCCACTGCTTAAATAATGATGAGGCATATCAACCTTAGAGTATACCATCCATATTGACCATTCAGCTCTCCGATCACTAGCCCATGCATCCCGCAGAAATTCCATTATCTTTATTTTGTTTGCCCTGAGCAAAGAATCATGTCATAATTTTCGTGCAAAGGGTAAACACAGATAATGCAGATTATGTATATGATTCAGGGGCTTCACAGTTATGAATGAGCAGATTGGTATGCATAAAGACTATCAGTGAATCACCAACATTAATTTTACTACATCAATATATTGAATGTGAGCAATTTCATAGATATCTGAACCAATATATAATGTCAGAGGGCAAAAGAAAACCTGTGGAACTTCAAAAATGTATTCCATAAATGTATTACTTGATTTCCAAGAGCATGAAAGGCATTCAAGAGATCATCCTTACGTAAGGAAAGGAGTAATCCATCACTATTTAAACCATTTGCCTCCTGTTCAATAAGCATAAAAATTAAACGAGAACAACACACGCTTTTGGATCACAAATACAACAAACAATGCTATGCTGCCTGAAATTAATCCAGGACCTGAAAACCATTTTGTCCTGATCCTGAAATCTCAGCATGCACTGAACCCAGAGTAGCTTGCAGGGAAGGTCTAATTGACTTTGTAGCATCCAGTTCAACAGTAAATTCAGTCAAATCAATTTTCTGATCAATCCCCTTGCTAAGACTCTGCAGTTCTTCAAGAAGTATATTATGGGCAACTAATAATGCTTGTAGAAGCCTGATCTCTTTTGTATCCACAGAAGCCACTTCATGCAATGCCTAATAAATGACAAAATTTGACAAAGCATATAAGGGAATGGATGCATTTGCAAACATAACTAAGGATAAAAACGTAAGGACAGTTACTCTGTCTAACATGGTAAGTGAAGGACACAGTTCAACAGTCTGACTGGCTGGGATACATAAAACTTAAGGTATATGATGCATGTAACCTCATCCTATAAATTACATGAGAATTTAGATTGAATATGCAAAGTATTACTCAATGCCCTACGGAAAGAAAAACCTCAATATTTCGGAGACAGCTTTAGAAAGTCCCCACTATTATGTCTTTTCAGCTTGTCATGTGTGAAGCAAGACATAACTCGGTGGATAATATGTTAATCCATTACTTTTTCTGTCCCACAATGGTTGTCCAATCATATTGGGAGAAATCAAGTTGGACAATTATTTTTGGACAAATCAAAATGAAAACATGGATAATCATTTTAAGCCAGAAGGAGCATCCATTAGTAAGACAATAAAAGAGAGAAAACCCCCTGTGAGTAGCTCATGTTACAAAGGCAAAAGGTATTTCCACAAGGTTGGGTGTTTGCACTGACAATTGGCATTCTGCTCCTTTGGATGTTTATGTGCTAGCGTTATACTGTGATCGAACTGTGGTTTACATCTTTGGGTGTGGGGGATTGACTTGCCCAAATGTACAAAGAAACCCCAAAAATGATAAACCACAAATACGCTCAAGACAGTTACCACATTGCATTTTGGAAGATCACCTTAATGACTCTCAGATTATGGTTGTACAGGTAGGAGAAAGGCCACAAGGTTGAGAAGCTTTAACACGTGTTAAGAATATGTCTTAACAAATGTTTTAGCATTTTATTACATATCCATTACATTTACAGTCATGAATATCCTTGTTGATCTCATCTGGAAGACAGAAAAATCTTGCCCAGAGATCAGCGTGTAATTGAAGCTGCAACATCTTACGTTGTTGGTTGAAAAGCAAGTTCAATAAAATCAACACAGCTGAATGGATTTATGGTCAAATGACAAACTTGGTGAGAGAAGCTGCAAACACCATCAATTGCAACTAGAAGAGCAAGAGTCAAATAAACAAATTTAATGGTGCAGTACTTGGATCAAAATCTTGAAAATGAGTAATTAATCAAAAGGTTATAAAAATCACTAGAGGTGCTATTGGTTGAAAAAGAGGGATAAATAGGGCAACCACGAGTTGATGCCTCCAACGAGTCCTCACAGCAATTTAATACACTTTTTAGGTATATTGATAATGACATCTTGAGAGGTGTTATTATTAATGCAGGACTAATAACACCTACATTAATAATATAACTTTATCCCAACTCCATCCCAAATGCACCATTACGATCTAACATGGTCTTGAAAATTATAGAGTTTGATCAAGAAACTAGGGATATATTTAGTTATCCTTTTTCTGTTTTTGTTTTCAAAAAATAGTAATTATTTTTGGATACAAACCAAAAACAACAAAAGATTGTTTTCATTCTAGAGGTCTACTAAAATAAAAATAACCTTTTGCTGTTTTAAATTTTTAATTTTTTTGTACCCGTAAATAAGTACTAAATTTTAAAAAGAAAAACAAAAAACAAGTAACCAAACATACCCTAGATTTAGATCATTTAATAAGAATACATAGGCCAAAACAAGAGATAAATTAGAGCTTTAGTTTTTAGTGAGTTTGTTGATCGTTAGCATGGTTCGAAGGCGTGATTGCAGATAACTTGTCACATCTCGGGTAAGATGTACTTTAGGCATAAAATAATATTTAATTTAAAAAATTAAAATTAAAATTAAAATTAAAAAACCAGATCATCACATTAGAACCATTAAACAAACAAAATAAATAATTTGGATTCCATGCTATGACTTCAAACATAAAAAAAAAAAAAGACAATAAAGCATTACTATAGCATTAAAATAAATATACTATTATGTTTTGCATGATTTTATAAGTTCTTAATTTTAAAATTTTAAGGAGCTATTAAATTTTAAAACACAGTATTAAAAAACCTATTAAAGGGAATAAATTTAAAAAAACTATTAAAGGAATTATTAAGAGCTATTAAAGGAGTAAATTTAAAATCATGATATTAAATTTTAAGTAGCTATTCTCAACATTTAAATGAGATGTAATAAATGTAATAGATGTAAAATACGGTAATAGCTCTATTAAATGGAATAGATTTAAAATTATTTGATTATCTCCATTATTTCAAATATATTTAAAATTATAAGGTAATATTATTTGATTATCTCCATTATATTTCCAAATAGAAACTATTTGATTATTTTCATATATTTAAAATTATACGGTAATAGCTGTATTTGATTAAAATAAAAATATTTGATTATTTTCATAAATGGAAATCATTTAATTATTTTCATATTTTCATATTTCCTTTCTTCCATTACTTGTCATTACACACCCATAAAACACATTACATTACAAGAATAAACATAATTTAAATAAAATCAGCATATATCACGAACTTAACCTTCACATTAATTCACGTTGCTGTAACGACTTCGACGTTAGCTTGGGACAACGACGAGGCAAAGACGACTTGGGACAACGATCGACTTCGACCAAGGAGAGATGAAGACGACTTCGACTTCGGCGGCGACTTCGACTTCAACGACGATGACGCTGTTACTTTGACTTCAACGATGATGACGTTGCTACTTTGAGTTTGACCATCGACGATGACTTGGGACGACGACTTCAATGCAGGCGTATCGTTGCTTCTCAATTGAGATCTCGTACAGAATAGAGCATGTTGTTGAGACAACGGGCATATTGTTGCTTCTCGTCCCAGATTTCAGACGAGATTGATGAGATGAAGAAGGTTCACGAGATCTGCGTACCGTCCCTGGATCTCGGACCGGAACCCTCTAATATCGTGATGAATCATCTAAGATTTTTCAAACTCGAACGATACTACGAACCATGATTATTAGGGAAGGAGCGAATAAAGTTAGAGTTTTATTGGGAGGCTGGTCCAAGTTTTAGGGTTTGCGCAAAATGGAGTTAAGAGTTTAATGTGGGGGATATGGCAGCATAGTTGGAGGGGGCTGGTGGAGAAGGAGAGTGGGGACAGGAAGAAGGCAGGTGGAAAATTAGAATGAAAAAGAAGGTTGGAGGTAGGTTTAGAATTTAATGTGGGGGATATGGTAGCTGGGTTGAAGGAGGTTGGCGGTAGGGGTGAAATCGGTTTGGTTTGGATTGGTTTAAGCCATTTTTCAAACCAATTTGATATATTTCGGTTTAGACAAAATCAAACCAAACCAAACCTATTGCTTAGACCAAACCAAACCGGACCGAATTGATTCGGTTTGGTTTGGTTCGGTTTGAACCGGCGGTTTGAATTATTATCAATTTGGATCAGTTTGAGTCGGTTTAGTTCATAAATTTTTAAATTCTTAAAATTAAAATGATGTAAAATAAAAAAAATAAATAGTGTGTAAGCATATCAATATTAATATATATTAAATTTATATTTATAAGTCTCAAAATTTGATAATATAATTTACAAATATAACATATCAAGTATTAACAAATAATCTTAAATAAATAAATCTAAAACATAAAATAAAAATATAAAATCAGTAAATAATAACATTATTCGGTTCGGTTTGGTTTAAACCGCGGTTTTGAAATCTCAAAACAAACCAAACCGATATATTATTCGGTTTCAAACCAAACCAAACCGATTTTTGTTCAATTTCAACAGTTTGATAAATTGACGGTCTCGGCGGATCGGTTTGGATCGGTTTCGGCGATTTGACGGTTTAGAGTTACACTCCTAGTTGGCGGAGGAGAGAAGGAACAGGCGGTGGAGAGCTAATGTTCTGATACCAATGTTTTATGGCATAATTCTCTATATATATTATTGCTGGAAGAAACAACTATATATGGAGAGCAAAGCCTCAAACCTAATACAAGAGACGAACAAGATGCAAATCCAAATAAACAACTTAGTAGTAAATAACTAAACAATAAATAAAAGTATAGCCATAGCTTCAACATTAAGCAAATAAAAATGTTGATTTCCATTTCCCCATTATGAATAAATTGCTAAGCATATGTGGCGTACATAATTCTTTTTATACATTGTGTGGTTTGTTGTGAAAAAGCAAGCACTTTTGTATCGCACATTGCATTAAAACTGATGACCCCTTATGGATCCGGGTGTGCCTACTCTTTTAACAACTATGATTCCTCAATTGCATTGATTCATCCTAGAGATTCCATTTGATTTAGAGTTAAAATTTATTTGCTTAAAGAGGCTCACAGATGCACACTTTAGTGTCAGAGACAGGGTGTTCTTCATTGAATAAGGATATAAGAAAACCAAATGGAGAAGATATATATGGGATGTAGACCTAGGAGGCCACCTAAGGCCATCTAGGCCAATTTTTACAAGTGGGATTAAATATGGAAAGCCAATGGACTCATTAAAATCCATACAATTATGCAGAACAGGCAAGTGATGAGGAGAAAAAAAACAAGGGGGAGGTTCACTGAAACAATAACTAGTTTATTAAATAGATGAGAACATACTTGATTGGACCCAATGACATTCCCAATAGCAGGATCTTCAATGGCTGAAGTATCGCTGAAGCAATTGATTGCATCAGTTCAGATATTGAGTATGGTATCAATAATAGTTGAACATTTTTTTAAAAAGGCTATCCAGAGAGAAAATGGACTTTTTATAGGTAATTTAAAAAACTAGAAACTGTGACAAACCTGGGTACCTTCAGAGGGGGGGTTTGGACAGCAGCTTTCAGCAGAGTGATGTGCACACTTACATCAACAAGCACAGCATGAAATGCATCAAAATGCACAGGGCAGTACGAATGCAATCCTAAAAGAGCCTTAGAAGGGATGCGGAATTCGTGAACCGCAGCAGGGCATGCGTCCAGAGAATGTAGTAGGTCAGACCTGCAGGCAGCGAGTTATAATTTCTATGAATGAAATTTCATTTCAGGAGCAGTGCCATGAATAATGCACCCAAAAGAAGGACTTTATTCTTTCTTCAACTTTATACGTATACCAAAAATAAAATAAAAAATAAAAAAAAACCAACAAGCTAACCTGTTTTCCAAAATGGGAGCATACATAAGCTCAAATTTGATAATAACAGAAGAGGTCGATAAACCCTGGGAAAGGAAGAGGCCCATACAGTCACAATCCAAATGAAAAAGAATATATCAACAAGTGTAGTAGGAGAGATTAGCAGTACCCTAAATTTACGAAGAGATAGGTTGAAAGAGATCATGACAGAAAGGAGAACATCCTGTCTTGCGTATTTGATCCGAAAAGGCTGTGTTGAGAAGCTGTTGTCTGTATCATCAATCCTCCAAACTCCCATTAGATCACCAGAACGCATATCAGGGGCTGCAGGGGATGGATGATGAAGACAACTAACTATGGGTCATACTCATACATACTATTATACTATTAGACTAATACTAATACTATGTCCGTTTAGAGACATTGGTCAGTCAGTATGCTTACATGCTTAAATGCTCCAAGAATGTTTCAACGAAGAGGACAGAAATAACAGGCCTAGAGTAGTACTAGGTTTAGCTTGAAACATATTTAACAGGGAATGCTACTTAATTAATTTGTATCTATTTATTATTCATTTATTTTAGTCTGCGAGGGTGGATGAGTGCATTACGTTACCTTCATATTGAACAACTCTAGAGGGAGTGGCATCGGAAGAGGTGGTGTCGCTGTCCTCCCATCTCATGGTAATTTTAACTTGGTACCATCTTTAATTAGAAAGTTGAAAAATCAAACTAAATTAAATTAGGAGGAAAAAAACAAAACAAAACAAATATACAATCAATTAAGTTACTTACCCTTGCTGGAAAAGGTCGAGATTGTGAAACCTATGGAGGTAGACGGCAATCTCCTGAACGGCATCCAACGTTGGCATTGGCACAGGGACAGGGTTAGCGTTAGTGTTGGCGTTAGTCTTAGGAGGATACAGCGGCGGCAGGTGGGCACTGGCCAAGCGCTTGGGGGAATATCTATAAGTGTTGAGCTTCAGACCACTGAGGAGCCATGATCTGAGACCCCGTAACATGCCCGCACTCCTACTCCTAATTGCTGTCTATATTTCCCTACCCATCTCAACCAGCTATTTGGCATTCCCTCTAATTAATAAATTAATTATTTAATTGACTAAATCTACCTACACATCCACCCCCACCGTCATAAACCCTAACCCTAATCTTAATGTAGGAGGAGGCTAGGCTGGTTGCTTGTTTGCAGATCAAAGACTAAAGATTTGGGATTCACAGATTGCAGTGCAACTAGCAAGTTAGAACAAAACCAAGAACACCAACAAAATAATTATAATTTTAAAAAAAAAAAACCTAGCTATGCAGGGTCTGGTGGAGTCTGGAGTGAAGAACCCGCCACCATTTTCACCAATTCCTTCCTTGATGATGAGAGATGGCAGATCGGAAGAGGTTTAGCGGGTAATTGGTAAACGAAAATGCAACGGCGACGAGATGTGAGGAGAGCAAGCAGATCGGAGAGGATCTGATTCACTACAGAGCAGATACGAGATTTTATTTTCTCTCTCCTTCCCCTCCCCTCCCCTCCCCTCCGTTGTCGTTTGTTGATGTTGCTCGACGACAATGGGGACTAAACCGGGCCGGGCAATCGGATTTGGCTTCCGTTCCGTTGATTTCGCGGGGTCACGTCACCACTCATTGCGGCTCGGCTCGGGGATAAGTTGATTTTAACTAATTTCTACTGGTACGGCGTAATTGTAACAGAATACGGAGGAAGAGCTCATGGAAATATGGCGCCCTGCCACTTAAAAATAAAATATTAAAATTAATATATGAAAACAATAATGTGATACATTTTTATTTTGTTCACATGTTTAAAATACTTCATAAACTCATGTTAACCGGATGCATGAAGAGCGTAAAATTAACTATTGATTGACGGATCAATTTGCATGGATCAGAATAGAATAGGAATGACAACCGGATGAATCGGGATCAAATAGTGACTCGAACCTATCTCGGAAGGGTTCGGGGTGGAGCGGAACAGGACGGGAATAAAGAGCACGGTGGGTCGAAACGGGATCAGAGCGGGGAGGGTATTTTAGCTTAAAATTACTTAAAAATATTGAAAGAGATCGGGGCGGGGTGGGTCGGCCAATACCCATGCTCGCCCCGCAATCTCTTCGGGTTAGGGCGGATCGGGTAAAAATTGCCTAGAGGCAGATCGGGGCAAGTCGGGCCAAAATTGTCATCCCTAGATCGGAATGGACTAAATTAAAAAAATTATAATCCATTTCAATCATGAGATTAAATGGATCGGTTCATTTAGGTCCGGACCATGCGAACGAAATTCGTACGGCTGTGGACCGATTTTTCTTTTTTTTCTTTTAATAATTTAAAAAAATTATTATTCATTTTACCTAATATGCTATTACCTAGACCTTAAACTTATTAATTTTAAAATTAAATAAACTTTTAAATATGATTTTACAAATAAAATTTTAAAAAAGTAATAATAATTAACTTATCATATTTATTTTTCAAAAAAAAAATATGAATTGGTCCACAAAACAGATCAAACTAGTGAATATTTGATCCATTAAAATTGCAGGCCTTTAGGCCCACTTCACAACAGGCTAGATTGGACTGATTCATTTTACACCCCTATATGATAAGACGAACAATTAAAGGATAAGGACACTGATGCCCCTTCTCTATCCACATAGAATAAACCTAATTATAATGCTCTTGTGATGAAAATGTTTTTAAAAACAAATCAACATACCCCACAATATATATTATTCGATCAAACCCGAAATTTAGAAGATGCAAATGAAATCTTTTGTAATTTGATTTAAGATCTTGTTTTATATATGTTAACCTGTTACAAAAGTTAAGTCATATTATAAAATCCTAGATCACAATAAAGAGATATGAAAAGGCGCATGAGTAATCAACTACAAGTATTTCTAAATGAGCGACTATGAACAGGATATATAATCATGATATGGATCATCATGAGTAATGACCAAAGTCTTGGTAAATAACCTAGGTCGGTGTATTTCAAAGATCCAGAATAAGACAAAGAATTACTTGGTATAACTAAAGTCTCTCATCTGGGTGTTTTGCTGACTCAGTTTAAGCTAAAGATGAGGATTTAAAAGACTCAGTATAAGGAAAGAAGGCACAAATTAAAGGCAAAAGGCTCAGTTTAAGCCAATATCCCAGTATAAGCCTAAGCTCCGCATCCGACACTTGTGAAGTCTCAACTTAAGGAGAAGAAGTCTCATTATAAGAAAACAAGACTTGGACGAACATCTCAAAGGCTCAGTATATGTCTCCAAGGTCCGGAATAAGCATACAAGTCTCAGAATAAGCATACAAGTCTCAGAATAAGCATCCAAGTCTCGAAATGAGCAATTCAAGTCTCGGTATAAGCATCTGAGGTACAGATTGAGTAATTAAAGGCTCGATATAAGCATTTATGCTCCAGAATAAGCTCACATACTCAAATTAGGGTATCAAATCTCAAAAATGACTCGCACGGTCCCGATGTAAGAAGAAATGCTCTCATTAAAGACCACAATGACATCTTACATGTGAATCTCGCGGATGCGTCGATGTAATTCTCAATACAAATTGGAACTATACAAAGCAAAATTAATACGTTATACATTTCCAACAATTTCAAGTCGAGCATTCACAACATACCAAGGAGAGACATTAACATTTCATATTTCCAAGGAGAAGATTATATCAATGTAGCTCTTTGTTCTAGAAAGCACATCAAAAGTTTCAGGAAGATTGATCAAAGGTGGTGTGTATATAGAGACGAGTTTGTATACTTGTAAGATGTGAGCTTACATTAAAATCAAATGTATACTAGAGTGTGTGTCTGTAATCTGAATAGAATTGCTCCAAAGTGCTATTATAAATAGAGAGATTCTTTCAGTAGATTAAAAGCCTATGTAAACAGCCTAATCTACTTTTTATTTTTATTTTTTTGTAATTATATTCTGATAATAAAATAAAATACTTCCACTAGATTTGATTGTTTTTTGCATTGCTTTTATCTTTCAATCAGAATCTAACTGCTTTATAGAGCTAAATGAAGATTTTTTTAAGAGTTTATTCACCCTCATCTAGGCTCTAAGGCACCAACATATGTGTGTGTGTGTAAAAATTACTTTTTCCCTTCATTCTCTTTCACAAACAAACCATAATCTCCCATTCTTCTCCACACTTAATCTTTAGACCCCGAATTCCGTAACAATGAATAGATATCCAATAGAGGATAAAGAGAATGTTGCTGGAATGATAGAATTTAGTAGAGCGAATATCATGACCTTTGAAGGAGAGGTAAAAGGCATTAAATGATAAATTTTTTTTGGTTTTCGCAATCCGTGTTCATAAGTTACACTTTGAAAATTAATCATGTGTTCAAATAATACTTGTCAAACATTTAGTTAAGTTCGTCTGTCTTACTTCAAACATGTATATTATGTTCAAACTAAATATGTTAATCAATATTCATATACTCGAATTGCATATTGCAAACAAATATGTAATGTTTAACTACAGTTGTCACATCCCTAATTCCCGAGAACCGAAATCGGACACATGACTTCCCCATGCCTACACTCGAATGGTCAAGGGGTTGGTGGCAACCGCCTATGAGGGACATACAAAGTGGGTAATATCCAAATTCCATGTACAAACATACATCAAGGGTATGAAAGTACTTTTTCAAATATAAAACAACTATTATAAGTATATTAAAAAAATCATTACTGTTGGATCAAACTCAAAATTTGGATAATGCAGATAAAACCCTATGTAATTTGGTTTGAGCTCTTTCGATGTCTATTCTAACTTGTTGCAGAAGATAAGCTTAAACTAGATCTTCACTCATGAACATTAAGTTAAGGATAGGATACATAATCCTGATCTGGACCAATGAGAGTGTCGACAATTGACTTCGTAAATAACCAAGTTAGCACAGGATATGGAGTAAGAAATACTAGCGCGCACTAAGGGCTATTGATGTGAAATAAGGAATCTGCATCTTTCACTCAAATAGACTAAAGACAAAAAGATGCAGAGCAAGAATACTAGTCTACAAATAGCTCGGAGTAAGAGAGCACTTATGCGGAATAAGGACCCGAGTCTTTATTCACACAGAGTGAGCAAGTACTAAGACGAAGTAAAGAATCCGAACTTTGCACTCACACATAGTAAGGGAGTGCTGACACAGAATAAGGAACCTTAAGATGGAATAAGAATCTGAGCGCTTCTTTCGCATGGAGTAAGGAAACGCTGACATGGAGTAAGGAAGCGCTGATACTATAAAGACTCGTATTTGGGTAGTGTTGAGAGATAGCCATTTTATGGGAATGCAACTATCTGGACAGTAATGTAGTCATCGATGTGAGCATTTTGACAGTACTTGGGTCCGATTCTGGGTCGGGGCCCCGAGTGGCCCGATTGTTGACTTTTCAGGGTTTATTAGTTGACTTTGCATTTAAGTGCTCATTTGAGTGTGATAATATCTGAATAGTATTGTGCTCGTCATTTTGGGCATTTTGACTGTAATTTGACTCAATTTGGAGTTCGGGACCTTAAAGGTCAATTATTGTGTTGGGAGGTCAATTATTGACTAAGTCAATTAGTGGTCAATGCTTGACAGAAATATAAATAAAATGAAAAGTAAGAGCTTTCATTTTACACTATCATGTTTTTGCGTTTGAGAGAAAGAGCTTGGAAGCTTGAAGCTTTGGCGATTTGGGGCAATTTGGGTACGTGGAGCTCAAAGAATTACTCCAGGTAGGTGTCCTTGAACTTCTTATCTTGATTCTGTCTTTGGTATGTGTTATCACCGAATTTCGTCCGGGGGGAAATCCGCTTCTGGGGATGTAGTTCTCCCACCCTTCACCCGAATGGTGATGAAAAAAATACAAAGTCGCCACCAACTGTTTTTGGGGTGCAGTTGGTCACCTAAAAAATGGTCTATGTTGCTAGAGTTGGGTCCGGGAGTTAATTACGTGCGGAGAAGGATTAGCACCCCCGTAACGCCCTTTCAGTACCTATCTTAAGAGGAAGAGGTTTCCAACAAGTTTTAACCGTTCACTAGTCATGACAAAATTTTCCTATAGCCTAAATTTCTATCTTTTTTAATTTTCTAAGTTATCTGTTAAAGTTAAAATAAGTCAAAATTACCCTAAGCCTCTAAGGGATATCCTAATGTTCTATTTTGTTTCGGTTTTGTTTTTGTTTTTGTTTTTGTTTTTTTTTTGAAGCACATTCTTTGATTTATTTACTTGTTTGTTTTTTTTTAAGCTATTCTAAAAATGTTTTTTTTTGTGTTGTTTCTTTGTTTCTTTGTTTTGTTTTGTTTTGTTTTATTTTATTTTATTTTATTTTATTTTTAAAACACATTCTTTGATTTAGAACATTATTTAATTTTTTTAAAATATATTTTTATATTTGAGAAAAATTTCTTTGTTTAGAAAACAATTTTAATTTATGATAAGTTTTCTTTGTCTTGAAAACAGAGACAAGATATAAACGCAACCCAGATACAAATGCTAACCTAACAAAAAAAAAAGAAAAAGAAAAAAAACAAAACAAAACAAAAACGAACAAAAACGACAAAAACAAACAGCAAACGCATACCAACAAGCTTTCCTTTCCCTTTTGTTGTTTCTCTCTTGTCTTAGATACTAGGCTATTCCGAAGACCAGATATAAACGGAATATAGAGATGTTCATTCATGTAGACCCATTTTGTTTTGAAAACCATGATCTTGTTGAAAACAACACAACCAACAACACAAAGCAAATACAAACGAAAAAAAAGCCTTCACGCGTCGTCCATGTTATCATGTTTCATGCTTCTTTCCATTCCAGTAAATACAAACAAACAAAACAGAAATAAGATGAGACGAAACAGATTAACCAAATGGGAGGAAAGAAAACAAATTCAGCTGACAAAAACCCAACCAGCAACATAAAAAACGAGATAAAAATAAAATAAGAGGCTCTAGTGAAGACCAACCGCACGCCAAGAAAGTTCTTCTTCTCCATTGTATTCTCTCTGATGATCTAGGAGTCTCCCTTTGGAACCACGCAGTAGACCGGGCGTCAGTAACGGCGAAGGTACGTTTTGGCTGCTGGGTTGCAAGAACGGTCGGGGACAGACAGGGAAAAGAGACTTCACTGGGCTTGAATGGAATGAGGATGTGGGCGAAAGGGGAATCTTGTGGCGGTAATGATCGGGCGCCGTACCTCACGACGACCGGCGCAGGGGGAGGAAAGAAAAGGTTTTTCTTTTTGTGATTTTCGATTTTTGATCTCAAAACCAAGGAGAGCTCTGACCGTCAATCGGGTTTGAGGGTTTTATAGGTGAGGGGATGAAAGATTGAGAAAGGGTTGTGGCTTTTTATATGGCTGACCGGCGATAGAACTTCCGTCCGGGGGACTCTCCATGGCGGCTGGGGAAGAAGGGGTATAAGATTTTTGATGGATCGTAAGAGCCCCCCTGTGCCTAGGGTTTCGATTGGGTTTTTATAAGAGAGGAAGGAAGAGGGTTTGGTTTGAATTGGGGTGGCAATGACACGATTTGGAGATGGGTTTGGCATGTGAAGGCGGTATGGGCGTGACTGCAGCGGCAGAAGGGAAAGCCGGTTTCGGCAAGGTTGGGGAAAGAGGGGAAGGAAAAAGGGGAAGGAATCCATACCACTGGAGGATCTGTGCGCCTGCATCGCTGCGTCTCTGCACTGTAGCTAGGGGAGAAGAAGCAGCGCTGTTGCCTGCGTGAAAGAGATGAGACGGGATGGAGGAGAGAGAGAGAGAGAGAGAGTTGACCTTGTTTTGTTTTTGTTTCTTTTTTTGTTTTTTTATTTTATGTTTTTTTATTCTTAAACCAATGAATAAATGACATGTGGACTAGGGTAGCGGGAAAAATAAAAAAATGGTGGCTAGGGCTTTTAAAATTTTCAATTGGATAATTTTAACTGATGTTTTTGGGTTTTTAGACTCGGGATGGCGACTTGGATTTAAAAAAATCACGAGAAAATTATTTTTGGACTTGGGACATCATGACGAGTGACCCCGTGTTATTTTTATTTTAAAATGATTTTATTTTCGTGCCAAGCCTGTACTGCGATTATTTATTATCGGAAAACGTAATTTTTTTGATTTTTATTGGAAAGGCCCCAAGAGCGAATATATACAATATATATGTCAAAATTCTCAGGTCGATGAGTAGAATGAGAATACGAGGTTCGTGACCTGATCCAGAGTGCCATTTGGAAAGTCAATTACCATTTTGACCGTTGCTGGGGTCCAAACGTTGTTTTGACCATATTTTCTTCGTTTGACCTCAGAATTGAGCACGGTCGATGGCGTTGATCCTCGAATTTAATCGTCTATCGCCCAGGACTAGCTCTTTGGCATTTGGAGGCCTTTCAAATAATTTCTTAAAATCGGGTATTTGTGGCTCAACGATCATAACTCCGTCGTTCTGTAAAATTTCCACAAACCGAGACAACATTGAAAAATGAATTTGACAAAAGTGTCCAACTCGAACAAAATGGGGTCCAACAGCTGCCCCTCTTTGTGTATCGTTTGTGTACAAACGGTGCACAAAGATAAAATGGACATGTTTTGGACGGGTTGGACTACTTACCTGGCTCACCTGTTGCCAAGGGAAGGTGGGTCTGTCCCGAGGAAATGGAAAGAAGGTCATAAGGCTAGTGGAAATTAAATAAGGCTGAAAAGGCATTTAAGGTTTGATTGAAGTTAAAGGCATCTAGGGCCAAACAAGGATGAAAAAGGCAACTAAGGCCTAACAGAAAAAGTGAGAAGGCATCTAGGGCCTAAGAGGAATTGAAAAGGCAAGGTGGGATAGATGTAAGAGAACTGCCTGCGGACTTCCCAAATGGAGAAAACGAAAAGGATAAGTGCAGGGGAACCACCTACAGACTTAAAAAGAAAATGTGAGATAGGTGCAGGGGAACTACCTAAGGATTTCCCGAAATTAAATTTAACAAGTGAGGATAGGTATCGGAGAACTGCTGGTGGACTTCCTGAAAAGATGAAACAAAAAAGTGGGATAAGTGCAGGGGAACTTCCTGCGGACTTACCAGAAGTAAATTTAAAAACTGAAGATAGTTACTGGGGACCTGTCGGTGGGCTTCCTGAAAGGATAAAACAGAAAAGGTTGGATAGGTGCAGGGGAACTGCCTGCGGACTTCCCAAAAGTAAATTTAAAAACTGAGGATAGTTACCAGGGACCTGCCGGTGGACTTCCTAAAAGAATGAAAAAGAAAGGTGGGATAGGTGTAGGGGAACTGCCTGCGGACTTCCCAAAAGAAAATTTAACAACTGAGGGTAGTTATCGGGGAACTGCCTATGGACTTCCTAAAAGAATGAAAAAGAAAAGTGAGATAGGTGCAGGGAAACTGTCTGCAGACTTCCCAAAGGGATAAAAAGATAAGGGTATGTATGGGGGATGACCTCTAAGGTTGAGAGGGACTGAAATGACATCTAGGGCCTGGAAAGAAATCAATGATTGCTAATGGCTCAATAGGGGCTCCCTCTACAAGTTCACTTAATGAGATCACTCTACGAGGTTACCTGAAAAAGAATGAGATGCTTATTTGATTGTCACAGAGGCTTCTAGGGCTTGTGAAATCGCAAAGAATAACTTTCATGGTTGAACAATGGAAACCTTTAGGGCTTGGTTACTTAGGGAAGCTTGTTGAGGATGATCTTTTGGGATCTTCAGAGGCGACAACGTTTCTGAAATGGAGGAAAATGATGAATATATGCCAGTGATGCATGGAATGCAATGAGATGCATGTCTAGGATGCATGATGAATTTTATGTTAAAAGGGAGCTTAAACCGTCATGGGGGTTACTGCTGTTGGAATTCATCTGAGTTTGTTGGGGAATGGGATTTAGATCTGTAATGACCCGTGTTTTGCGGTATGTACGAAGTTAACCACAGATGCCTTGTGAGTGGAAATTGTTGGGTTTTAGAGAGTTTTCTTCCCACACACTTTAGCTAAAACACCTTGGATGTTGGTGCACAAGTTTGAGGCAAGAGATGGTCCCAAGAGGGGACTTTTGGGAGGTGCACGTGATAATGCACGCCAATTGGGGATATGGCATACAAGGGGATTTTGGTTTTCCTGTCTTCTACATGATACAAGGAAGCATGGGGTAGAATTTCAGGGTATTTGGACATGCACGCCAATTGGGGATATGGCGTGCAATATGGCGTGCAGCCATATTTTTGTACAGTCACCTTGGTTTTGTTATTCTAATCATCTTTTCCCAAAGGACCATGTTGGAATTATGGATATTTTGTCGTGTGTGGATGCGGAAAGGTTGTAACTTGTGCAATCAAAATTACGTCGTTTTGATGATGGGATTTACTTAATCAAAACTACGTCGTTTTGATGTTGTGATACCTATATAAAGAAGTGAAGACTCCTTGTTCTAGGGTTAGGGTTCTCTTCAGCCACTGCAGCCGTCGTAGAGAGAGAGAGAGAGAGAGAGAGAGAGAGCTAGAGAGAGAGAAGGAAGGAGAGCTGCTGGTTGCTACCGGAGCGTCTTGAGTGGGGAGAACGACATCTAGCGCGGAAACAAGGAGGATCTTCTTTAAGGTAGGGGTTCTGTCTTTCCTGGTCTGACCCAGGGTTAGGCCCGGTGTAGATGATTTACAGAGTTTCTATGGCTGTGTTATAATATTTATATGTAAATTCATATAGGGGTGACCTCCTATATGAATGTTGGCCTTCAATGGCGTGTTGTTTGGATATATGTATATATGCATGCCAAGTGTTTGAAATTATGCCTGTGAGGATGTGCATATTATGTGTTTGAGATTATGCCTGTGAGTCCACGCATGTTAAGTGTTTGAAATGCCTGTGAGGCTGTGCATATTATGTGTTTAAGAATATATCTATGTGGCTGGGTTGTGAGCCTGTGAATATATGCATGCCAAGTGTTCGATGTTATTCCTGTGTGACTAAGCATACTAAGTGTTTGATGTTATGCCTGTATGGCCATGTGTGCTGCGTGTTTGCGTGTACACCCGGTGGCTGTGGAAGCCCGGGACTGTTCTTGGAACCTGGTGGCTGTGGAAGCCCGGGACTGCTCTTGGAAACCCGGTGGCTGTGGAAGCCCGGGACTGCCCATGTGTTAGCCTGTGTGGCTGTTTGAAATATTTGTTTTTGCTGATGGCTTACTGTTATATTTGCTGAAATAATTGTATCATGACACTGCACTTGTACACACGGCATGTAGATGCTAGGAGCATGGGATGGGTTGGGGAGACATGATCCCTACTGAGCCGTGGTTGCTCACCCCTCCTACCGTGTTGTTTTCTTACAGGGACCTACAGGCGTTAGGTGGGAACCAAGGAAGACCTACTTGTGGCTTGCTTATAGTTCTTGAATTTTGTTGTTTTTATGAAGTTTGTAACCCCAGTGGGGAGATCTTGTAATGTGGAGTTTAATGTAATAAATGTAATGTTTGAACTTAATAAATATTTGGTTTTGTCTCTGAATATATAATGTGATGCGTATGTTGTGTTTTAACCCCTTTATCCAAACCCGGGTAAAGGGAGGGTCACGTTCCGGTCTCCTCGGGTTGGAAATCCGGGGCGTGACAAGATCTCATCTGGAAAACTCTTTAATTGAGGGTACTCCAGCTGCTGGGGAGGCTTGCTTGCTAGGAGGTCGGTAGTTTTGGCTCCAATTGGGAAGTAGGTTCGTTTAATCAGGGAACCCTTTCTTGCTTGGTCAGGGCATTCTTGCTGGGTGACACCCTGGAAATTCAGTTGGGGCATAAACATTTTATTGAAAACAACGCACACAAAGCTATTAAATTTTGAAAATAAAATTTGGTCAAAATATGATTTTTGAAACATGATTATGCAATGTAGAATCACCACTATTTTCTCACTTGAGAGAGGTAAAAGCTTTTAAGGGGGAAGCCTCCCAAAGTTTCTGAACTAACTAAGTGTAGCCTTTAGCTTGGCCTTGCATGGATTTGAAGGTTTGAAAATATCAATGGACAATTCTATCTGATGGCTTGGATCTAGGTATTCAGGGACAAGGTTGGAGGGAATGTCTGGTTGTTTGAATCTTGAGGCTTAGGGACTTAATTGGAGATTCTGGCTGCTTGTTTGGTAATCTTGGACTCTTGATGCTGTGAAGCCCAAATGGAGAGAATGTTGGATGCTTTTGGACCTTGATGCTCAAAGGCTCAGTTGTAGAAAATATTTGCAAATCTTAAACTTGTAGAGGCTTGATCTAAGGGGATATTTGATTGCTGAAGTCTTGATGCTCAATGACTCAATTGGAGAAGATGCTGACTGATCTTGGGCTTTAAGTGCTTGATCCTCCTTTATTGGTTTTGAATTTTGCTCTTAGTGCCCTTTTGGGTTTTCACTAAGCCCGCCTTAATTTCTGCTTGCTGTTCCTTATACCTTGTAGATGGCTTTGTATTTTACCCTTGATGCCCTTGCGGGTTTTCATCAAGTCTGCCTTGAATATTCATGACCCTGTGTCTTTTTGAGCATTTGAGACATAATTTTAATCATTTAATCCGAGAGGACTTTATTGAGGATTGTAATGCAGGCTTGGCTACTGGGTTTAACAAGAAAGGATATAAAGTGGCTCGAACCTATTCTAGGCTACAATTGATCCGTAGTTCAAACTACACTTTACAAAGTTGCTAAAATTGCCCCAATACGGGGGTACTGTACAAAACTGTCCCAATGCGGGATTTTCCTATACAAAAGTTTCCTTTTTTTTTTGCTCTCTTTTTCTAATAAAAACTATCCCGACTGTGGGGTGTATCTCTATGAGGGGTCTTAAAAACTACCCCAATGTAAGAGTTATGCTTTTTCCTTCTTTCTTTCTTTTTTCTTTTTACAAAAACTGGCCCAATTGTGGGGTATGTATCTATGAAGGGTCTTAAAAACTGCCCCAATATGAGGATTATTTTACGACACTGCCCCAGAATGGGGTCTTGCTATTTATAAAATGCCCCAATATGGGAATTATTTTACAACACTGCCTCAGAATGGGTCTTGCTATTTATAAACTGGCCCAATGTGGGCTGAACTATGGATCAGGTTATGTCAAAGAAAATGTATATTCATGCTCAAAAGGGCTAGCAATGGTAGTATTACGAGGAAAGAAAAGACGGCCTCTCTTCATTTTAGACAATTAAAATTTGTCTCAAAATGCTCAAACAGAAATAAACTTATCTTTCGATGGCAGAAGGAACCCTTCAGTGTCAAATGCCCCTATTTGAAGTGGATGATGTTTCTCTTGAGTCTTGTCCTTTGATTTCAATGGTAATTGCTCCTTGATCGTCCTTTTGGTTTTAGCTAGACTTAGATAGCCCATATTCTTTGTTTGGTAAGCCCCTGTTGGGCTTATTACCTATGTCAAGAGAGTAAACAAGTGATAATGGACATTGCACACAAAGTGTGGGTAAAACAACTTAGTTTAAAAGACATGTTTTTATTTTTCCACAAATGCCAAATAAGGAAACAAATTTCTAGAAATCGAAAGAGTACGCAAAATGTATGTACAACTTGTTTTATTGGAAAATAGACAAATAACTTTTAGTTTTTTTTTGTTTAAAGAAAACACTTATATTCTCAAAGAGTTTCCAAAGGTATCGCAAAGCTTGTTCTTCATTTTCTGTGGCACTCTTGTTCACTAGCAAAAATACTCCCGCAACGGATTCGAGCTGACATTTGGAGTACTGGATTGCTTTGAGTTCTGTCATTGAGATGGATGGTTGATAACAGAATTGGAGATTGTATCGGTGCACTATGTTGACTTCTGAAAAAGATAAAATGCGATAAGCTCCCTTTTATTCTGTTTCATTTTTTAATTTTTTAATTTTTTGGCTGAAGGCATGCATAAATGCAAGGATATGCATGAGAGATTTAAATACGTGTTTTTTTAGGTGATGCATGATTGCATGTGATGAGTCCTAAAAGTTTGTATTATTTACATGATCTCTTTTTTTTGTCACTCTCTTTTGTTTTTTCTCTCTTCTTTTTCTCGTTATGAAATGCATGAACACATGGATTAATGAAGACTAGTCTCAACTACCCCTAAACTAAGTAATAAATGCTTGAATGTACACCTAAATTTATGTTCGGTAGTTATGTCCTAAGACTATATGAACAATTACATATATCAAAACAAAATAAGAAAAATAACAATAAAAAAGACAATATATGAACAATAACAACAAAAATATTTACAAGACAGTATACAACAAGATAGTAATAATAAAACAACATAAGATAATATGAATGCACTTATCCTTTAAAAGAAAGGCTAAAATGAGCAAACAAAATGTGGGTTCATGTCCCTAATAGACTTCTATTGCTGAATCTATCTTATTCGCCGGTCCCCAAGCTACCTCAATAGAGGGCTCCGTACACCATGGGATTTACCGGAGGGGGGCCTCAGAAGGACGAGCCTTAAAAGGACCTCTAGCTTGAGTGAGGAGTCCGGGGTCCCTTTGCGGATAATGATCAATGTGCAGGGCACCCTAATAAATCTCGCTAACCTAAACTGTGATAAAAACCCGGGTATAGGATTTATGCATGAATGCTACAATTAGGGAAAGCGATAAAACACGACTATCATGGTAATAAAGCGCGTAAATCAAAACTATCATGCAACGACGATTAAACGTAGTAAATAAATCAATTAAATAAAGAATAAATAAATAATGAAAGAATAAAAATAATTTAAAACAAAGAATAAACCTCCTGATCCTAATCCTAGGCCTAACTCTCTAACTGTCCCCAGTAGAGTCGCCAGCTGTCATCACCGAATTTCGTCCGGGGGGAAATCCGCTTTTGGGGATGCAGTTCTCCCACCCTTCACCCGAATGATGATGAAAAAAATACAGAGTCGCCACCAACTGTTTTTGGGGTGCAGTTGGTCACCTAAAAATGGTCTATGCTGCTAGAGTTGGGTCTAGGAGTTAATTACGTGCGGAGAAGAATTAACACCCCCGTAACGCCCTTTCGGTACTTATCTTAAGAGGAAGAGGTTTCTAACAAGTTTTAACCGTTCACTAGTCATGACAAAATTTTCCTATAGCCTAAATTTCTATCCTTTTTAATTTTCTAAGTTATTTGTTAAAGTTAAAAATAAGTCAAAATTACCCTAAGCCTCTAAGGGATATCCTAATGTTCTATTTTGTTTCGGTTTTGTTTTTGTTTGTTTTTGTTTTTGTTTGTTTTTTTTTTGTTTTTTTTTGAAGCACATTCTTTGATTTATTTACTTGTTTGTTTGTTTGTTTGTTTTTCTTAAGCTATTCTAAAAATGTTTTTTGTGTGTTGTTTCTTTGTTTTGTTTTGTTTTATTTTATTTTATTTTATTTTATTTTTAAAACACATTCTTTAATTTAGAACATTATTTAATTGTTTTCAAAATACATTTTTATATTTGAGAAAAATTTCTTTTGTTTAGAAAACAATTTTAATTTATGATAAGTTTTCTTTGTCTTGAAAAATAAAAAGTTAAAAATAAATAAATAAAACAAACACAAACGTATTATGTGTGTGATTGTGGCATCCACAAAATAAAGAAACCTCACTCCCTTTCCCCCCCCTTTTTTTTTTGTTTTTCTCCCTTTTTTTGTTTTTTATTTTACTATAAGATTCATTTACAACACTATAACATCATTGGACTGCACAACCCGCAGTTACAAAATTTACAAACGGCCCAAACTAACATCATCCTAGGGCCAATCGGGAAAACTAAAGTTACATTTACAGGAAAACAAAAGTAAGCAATGCCAAAAGGTCATGACCATAACATTAAACACTATCTTTAGCAGTACTAATAAACAAACAAAATATGCCAGTTGCGGGTTAGAGTCTTAGGCATTAGATGAAGACAAGCAAACTAGGAAATAACCCAAACAACCTACTTTGGGTTGTGGAGGATCAGAACAACAAAACAAGGGTAATGGAGGCTCCACGTGAGAAAGGCCTTCTCACGGGCACCTCCAAATGCTCTAGAATTGTGCCACAAGCCTTAGAACAACCTCAGGAAGGCTCTCATGCAAAAATCTCACTGCACGTGAAAAGCATTCTCATGTGCACTCCTTATTGGGCTCAAACTTTACCTCTTGCTTGCTTATCAACATACAAGATGATTTAGCCAAAGTGTGTGGAAATAAAACTCCCTAAAACCTAACAATTTCCACCCAAAAAGGCAAAACTGAGACTAACTCCTCACATCCCAAAATACGGGTCATTACATCCTCTCCTCCTTAAGACTTTTCGTCCTCGAAAAGAAACAACATGCAAGGAAAACAACACAGCAAGCCACAACACCCAAATGGGTCATACACCGCACATTGTACACAATAGCACATAACACAGTGCCACCATAGTCTATAACCACATGCACTATAATCCATGGAAACACGTTCACATGTCACAAATACCCATCTCAAGCACATTTCATTTTAATCTCAAAACACAGTCAATATAAATAAAAGTCATAAAAGTCAAAAGGACAATACAAATACACCAGCTAACAGTCACCCCTCCCACCCTTAAAAATGTTCGTCCTCGAACAACTTTGGATGATGCTCACGCATCAAAGACTCCCCGCTCCCAAGTCTCCTCCTCAATGCCACAGTGCTGCCACAGTACGCAAACCAAAGGAATAGCATGACCCCGCAGAAGTTTCTCCCATCGATCGAGTATACGGATAGGGGCCTCAACAACGGATATGTCATCCTCAATGTCCAAAGTCCCTCAATCTATCACATGAGTGGGGTCAGGATGATACTTCCGCAACTGGGACATGTGGAACACATTGTGCACCCGACTCAATCGTGGTGGCAATGCTAACCGATAAGCGACAGGCCCCACACGAGTTATAACCTCAAAAGGCCCAATGTACCGGGGAGAGAGTTTGGAACCTCTCCCAAAGCGCCGATGTCCACGTCATGGAGAGACACGGAGAAACACATGATCGCCCACAGAAAACTCCAAAAGTCGCCGCCGCTGATCCGCATAGGATTTCTGCCGACTCTGAGCTGATAACAACCGCTGACGAATCAAATTAACCTTCTCGGTAGCCTCTTGAACCAACTGTGGTCCCAAGAGAGTTGCCTTTCCTACCTCAGTCCAACACAAGGGTGATCGGCACGGCCTCCCATACAACGCCTCAAAAGGGGCCATCCCAATGGATGCCTGATAATTGTTGTTGTAGGCAAACTCCACCAAAGGAAGGTGAGTGGCCCACGAACCCCCAAAATCTAACACACAGACCTATAACATGTCCTCCAAAGTCTGATTCGTCCTCTCTATCTGGCCGTCAGTCTCAGGGTGAAAAGCTATACTCAAGTTAAGCTTGGTCCTCATAGCCTCCTGCAAACCTGCCCAAAAACGGGAAGTGAACCTCGAATCCCGGTCAGAGACAATCGACGATGGTACTCCATGCAGTCTCACAATCTCGTTCAGGTATAGCTGACTCAAGGTCCCAATAGAGTCCCGCTTGCGAACAGCAAGAAAATGGGCCGACTTTGTGAGCCGATCCACAATTACCCAAATCATATCTTTCCTCCCAGTGGTGGGTGGAAGACCAGTCACAAAATCCATCGCTATATGGTCCCACTTCCACTCCGCTATGGGCAACGGCTGTAACATGCCTGCCAGCCGCTGATGCTCAGCCTTCACCTGCTGACACGTGAGGCACCGCGAAACAAAGGCAGCCACATCGCGTTTCATCACAGGCCACCAAAAATGCCCCTGAAGCGCGTGGTACATCTTCGTACCCCCTGGATGCACAGCCACTCTAGACTGATGAAACTTCATCACCTCATCCCGAAGAGATGCAACCACTACTAGCTGCCCCCGAAAAGACAACTCATGATCAGGACCCTCGGTCCAGTCCTCGGATAGCTCACCAACCTCAATACGAGAACGGAGAACCTCACACTCAATGTCCCCCAACTGTCCCTCCCGGACTCGCCGGTACAGTTCAGGTACAACAACCAAAGGACTCAGGACTATCCCACCATCACGAACAACAGGTTGCAGCTGTAACATCGCCAACTACTCCATTAGCTTCCACTCCCGAACAGCCACCTCAGCCTTCCCTTTCCTGCTCAAAGCGTCAGCCACAACATTACCCTTGCCTGGAGTATAGGCAAGAGTGAAATCAAAGGTCTGCAAATACTCTACCCACCTCCTCTGCCTCAGATTCAAGTCCTTCTGAGTAAAGATGTACTGAAGGCTCTTGTGATCTGAGAACACCACAAACTTCTCCCCCAAAAGGTAATGTTGCCAACTCTTCAAGGCAAAGATGACAGCTGCCAACTCAAGATCATGAGTAGGATAATTTTGCTCATGAGGCTTCAGCTGCCTTGACCCATAAGCTACCACACTGTGCTCCTGCATAAGCACACACCCCAAACCAACCCTGAACGCATCACAATATACCTCATACGGGATATCCTCCCGAGGTAACCTCAACACTGGTGTAGTGGTCAAACGGGTTTTGAGAGCCTCAAACGCCTGCTCACACTTGTCAGTCCACTCAAACTTTGCTCCCTTCCTAGTAAACGCCGTCATAGGAGCCGCCAAACAGGAGAATCCCTCCATGAAACGACGGTAGTACCCTGCCAAGCCAAGGAAACTGCGAATCTCGAAGACATTGGTTGGCCTCTCCCATGATGACACCGCCTCAATCTTAGCTGGGTCCACTCTAACCCCTTCCGTTGACACTACATGGCCAAGAAAATGGACCTCCTGCATCCAAAACTCGCATTTGCTAAACTTAGCAAACAACTGCTGATCCCTCAAGGTTTGCAACACTGTGGCCAGGTGTTCCACATGCTCCCTTTCGGTCTTGGAATATACCAAGATATCGTCAATAAACACCACTATGAACGAATCCAATTATGGAGCAAAGACCTGGTTCATCAAATGCATAAACACTGCGGGTGCATTAGTGAGCCCAAAAGGCATCACTACCCACTTATAGTGCCCATACCTGCACTGGAAAGCAGTCTTAGGGATCTCTTCCTCCCTAACCCTTAGCTGCTGATACCCCGATCGTAGATCTATCTTGGAAAACCACTGGGCCCCACTCAACTGGTCAAACAGGTCATGTATCCGGGGCAACAAATACTTGTTCTTCACAGTCACCGAATTCAGCTTCCTGTAGTCAATGCAGAGGCGAAGCATGCCATCTGCCTTCTTTGCAAAGAGCACCGGAGCACCCCAGGGTGAGGTACTCGGTCTGATATACCCTTGGTCCACCAACTCCTCTATCTGCCTCTGAAGCTCCCTCAACTTGGCTGGCCCCATCCGATAAGCCACTTGGGAAATCGGACCCGTCCCCGGTACCAACTCAATGGTGAACTTCACACTCCTCTTAGGTGGCAAACTCCTCAACTCTTCGGGAAAAACATCCCGAAATTGGTCAACGACCCCTGGCCACACCCTCTTTTCCACTTTCCCTTCCTCAGCAAAGGTCAGGGCTGCCAACCTATGGGTAATGGCACCCCACTGGTCCAACACTGGCCCAGCTTGACTCGCCTCACGATCCCACTCCCCCTGCAGGGTACAAGAGATCCCTGCAGGTGGCACGAAGGATACACGCCGCCGATAGCAATCTATCTTGGCCTAGAAGGCCATAAGCCAATCCATGCCCAAGATCAAATCAAACGCCCTCAAAGGCATTACATGCAAATCGAAGCTCAGCTCCACATCTCCCAAGGTTATCACACAATCACAACAAACTCGTTGCACCTCAATCCTACCTCCCACTGGAGACTTTATAACTAAGGGTCTCTCCGCCTCAACACATACTAACCTTAAGCCATCAACTATAAGCTCAGCAATAAAAGAACGTGATGCGCCCGTATCGAAAAGAGCGGAAACAAGCACGTGGGAGATCAAAAGAGTACCTCTAACCACCGATGGTCCAGCTCCATCCTCTGCCGGTGAAAGTGGTAGCTCAGCCTCCTCCTGGGGTGTAGCATTCAGCGCAAACACCCTTCCTTGGCTCGTAGCACCGGTTGGCTTACTCGCGGGGCGGTTCTCGCCCTGACTGCCTCTAGCATCAGCCTGTTGTCGCTCTGGCCTCCCCTAAGGTCGGGTCTGGCTAGATCCTGCCTGGTTGGCCTGCCACTGACGAGCTGGCCTCTCAGCTAGTGCACGGAAGCTAGCATCACTCCTCATGCTGGATGCCACGCCTCCTGCTCCCTTGTTGCTACTCCTGCAAACCCGACGCAAATGGCCCTCTTGTCCACAGTTGTTGCATCGCCAGTCTTTCTTGGGACACTCCCCCTTGAAGTGACCCTTCTCCCCACAGCAGTGACAACCACTACGTAGACCCCCCGATGGGCCTCCTTGTCCACTGCCGCTAAAGGTGAACCTCCATGGGTTCACAGATGGCTGACCCTGGCTGCAGAAAGAACTGCCGTCTCTCTCCTCAGTCTTGAGCCTCTTGGACCCTGAATCTCGATCAAGCCCACTCTGTAACTGGCAACTTAGATGAGCCTGCCTCCCATCGTCCAGCTCTCTTAGCTATACGGGCCGTCTCCACAACCTCTGCATAGGTCTTCAAACGTAGAATTGCCACCCTCTGCCTAAGGGCCAGCCTGAGACCCAAGGTGAACTTGTGGGCCTTCAGGTCCTCCTGCGCCATGATCTCGGGAGCAAATCTGCTCAAGCTCCGAAATTCGCGCTCATACTCGGGCACCATCTTTGTCCCCTGCTTCAGGTTGCCGAATTCCTCCCTCTTCTGCCACCTCAAAGATTCCGGGAAGAACTCATCATGGAAGAGCTATAAGAACTATTATGATTAAAATAGTTCAATTAAAATAGTTCAATTAAAATAGAACTCATCAGGTTGCCGAATTCCTCCCTTTTTTAGTGCTATTATGATTAAAATAGAGAATCATGCAACAAACAGACTAAGTATAGAGCTTAGTGTGTGCCTTGAAGCCTTAGTCTCGAAGTTCAAAGCATCATGTCATGAGATCAGGGTTTTCACCCATACGACACTCGTTCACCTTGGTGGATGCCGCGAGTAAGCCATACCGATCGGGGCACACTTAGACTACTTGTACTCTGCCTTGGGCTTATCAGGATAACGGCTCTAGTTCCCGACTAGTTTGTGTAGGGATGGCCAAGTCCCCTCTTCATTGTCAAATCCTCGACTAGCGGTGTACTCTCCACATTTAACTGGGTTGGTATGTTTGAACTCCGAAGGGACTCTATCGATCTCCCACACGAACTGTCGTGGATTCTATCCCATCCGCGCATGCTACATTTTTTGGCTTGCCCCTCCTCAAGTAGCACGCACCTACGCCACTTGGGAGACGCCTGCCAACACCATGCTATTCAGGGGGTGATATCATCCCCCACTTGATTTTGCAATGCCCTTGTTGCATCTAGGGAGTTCGGAGGAACCAAAATCATTCGGCGTGCTCCTTTCAACTCCCGTAGCGCCACTCTGTCCTATCCTTGGGTACTCCACCATAGCTTGGCGGCCAACAATTTGGTGGACACGATGTGTACGAGACCTTCACCTGGTCGACCCCCATCTCTTAGGGGCTCCCTCCCAACTTGGGATTAGGGACCATGCATTTCTGTCATAAGAGTGCTTCGGTGAGCTTTCTGGATACGGGCCGCAATCGCTTTGATACTACTTTGTCATGGGGTCATGGTTTTCACCTATGCAGCACTCGGTCACCCTGGTGGATGCTCCGAGTAAGCCATACCGATTGGGGCACACATAAACTAGTTTTGCCCAGCCTTATGCTCATAAGGAGAACGGCTCCAGTTCCCTACCAGTTTGTGTAGGGATGGCTAAGTCCCATCTTCATCGTCAAGTCCTCGACTAGTACGTACTCCCTGCATTTAACCGGGTCAGTATGTCTGAACTCTGAAGCGGCTCTATCGATCTTTTGTACAAATTTTCGTGGAGCCTATCTCATTCGCACCAACTACACTTTCCACCTTGCCCCTCCTCAAGTAGCACACGCTTGCGCCACTTTGGAGATGTCCGCCAGCACCACACTGTTCAGGGCATAACATCCTCCCCTACTTGATTTCGTAATGCCCTCGTTGCACCCAGCGAGTTCAGAGGAACCAAGATCATTCGGTGCGCTCCTTTCAACTCCCACAACGCCACTCTATCTCATCCTCAGGTAATTCACCATGGCTCGGTTGCCAACAACTTGGTGGACGCGATGCCAGCAGGACCTTCACCTAGTCGACCCCCATCTTTTAGGTGCTCCCTCCGAACATGGGATCAGGGACCATGTATGTCTGTCGCGAGAGTGCTTCGGCGAGCTTTCTAGATACAATCCGCAACCATTTTGATACCACTTTGTCATGAGGTCAGGGTTTTCACCCATGCAGTGCTCAGTTACCCTGGTGGATAAGCCATACTGATCGTGACTGCCCCATGCCCTACACCTAAAAGGTCAAGGGGTTGGTGACTAGTACCTATTAGAGACTACAAAGTGGGCGCTATCTCACGCTCCCCGGTAATGTCACACAATAGGGGTATGATAGTACTTTCCCAATGATATCCATTGAACAAAACACTTTAAAATAAACAAACCATAAAATAATTAAAGTGTCATACAATGTCCACGAACCCATGTTCGAAAAATCAAAATCCAAATAAATAACATATAAAACATAAGTTTTGTAATCACTGTCATCACCAGATTCCGTCTGGGAGGGAAATTGCTCTCGGGGTGCGGTTCCTCCCAACCTTCATCCGAATGGTGATAAAATATTAGAGTCACCACCAATCATTTTTGGGGTGTGATTGGTCACCAGAAAAGAAAATAATCTATGTCATTAAGGATGGGCTCGGGAGTTTATTATGCATGGGGAAGGATTAACACTCCCACAATGCCCTTTCAGTACCTATCTTAAGAGTTTGGAGGTTTGTAATTCGTTTTAACCACTATCTTGAATTTAAATAATCTAAAAGTGATATTGAATTTTCTTATGGCCTAAAATTCTACTCTTTTTATTTTTCTAAGTTGTTTGTGACACGCCCCCGAATTCCAGGGGTACCCAGAACTAGGAACATGACTTCCCCTTGCCCGCACCCGAAAGGTCAAGGGGTAGGTGACTAGCACCAATAGAAACTACACCGCGGGTGCTGTCTCAAATATGCAACCCTGCACAGTCATACATCAAGGGTAATCCTATACTTTTCGATACATCAACATGCATATAATATGTCAAACAGTTATACAAACATCATATGACAAACAGTGTGTAATACAACTGTCCACGGACCCTTGTTCGAGATATCACACAAAACAATACAGAACACAGTACTGTATTATACATTAGAGTAGTGGGCATGTCCTCCTGGAAGAAAGTCCTCCACTAGTCTCGGGTCATACCTGAAAAGGAGAAATAATAAGTAGGGGTGAGCGACAAGCTCAGTAGGTAACCCTAATACTCCACATCATCCAAACAAACAAGTCTATACTATATGTTGTGTACTCGTGCATTGTGTAGTGTGCACAATCATCAGGATTCAGCCTGCAAACATTAAGACCTAGCCTGCCCACATAGGACAGCTTGTCCACGATCCTCAACAGGATTCCAGCTCAGGGCACTAAGCCCTAGCTCCATGAGCTCAACGGCTCAACCCAGGCCTTAGCCTATCACGTCAACCATATAGTATCACCTATACCTTACGGTGAGAACACAAACAAGTCATGGAGTCCAAACCCCAAATCCTCAAACCAACATACCAACACTAGTATGACATTAAGGTTCACAATAATCCCCTTATAATTGAGGTCAGTCTTCACAAATCGATCCTCATGCCTTAACCAAGGAAGAAGATACTCATAACAGTTGTTTTCTTGAAATCAAAAGTCCCGGCATTGGGTCTCCATATCATAACTAAGATAATCTGATTTTTGGGGATTTTTCTGAGATGTCTAACCCCACTTTCCAAAAATGTACCTCTACGAAAAACTAGACTTTTGCAAGATTTTGCACTAAATCCCAATTTTCACATTTTGAAGGAGTGAAATTTAATTTTCTAGTATTTTTCTTTGAATCCGAAAGGGGGGTATTTCGCTATTTATATTGTAACTTAAGTATAATACTTGACTTAAAGGTTACAATGTAAATGGTCCAGTCTAGTGCAATTGCACTGGCTCGAAGCTGCAGAACTGGCTCACGAAACTGCGACTCGAAGTTGCGGGACTGCAACTCGTAGCTGCGGAACTGCGGCCTCAAAGACTCGAAGCTTTGATCTTTGACCTTGGATCTTCGACCTTCGACTACGGATCTTCGAACCCTCGACTACGGATCTATGAACCTTCGACTACGGATCTATGAATCTTCGACCCTATGACTACGGATCTTCGACCCTTCGACCCTACAACTCCGGATCTTTGACCCTTCGACCCAAATCTTTGGGTCTTCGACCCTTCGTCCCAATAGTTCGCCCAGGGTACTGTTCATCATTGTTTTTGCCTGTTCTTCGTCTGGAATCAACCCAGCGACCCCCAGACGCTCACAAACACGCGTTTTACGCAACAGACCACAATATCTACCTCAAAACGTATCCTAAACGCCTCTAATTCGTATAGTAATAATAGAAATACACACATATAATTGTAAATTATATCTATCTAGATCTAAACCCAGATTTCCATGGTTGACTTCTCAACCCTCATGAAATACACAGTTATACACCCCCAGAATCACAAAAACACATATCTACGATGATATAAATAAGTTCTTAACCACAGATCTTATGCTAAACCATTAGATCTAAACCAACATTGGATTTCCCCAAAAACCTAGGGTTTATGCTCAAATTCATAAATCATGATAAAATTGTGCATGTCCAAGATAGGAAAGAGGTAAGAAGTTCAAGAACACTTACCTGGAGTGATTCTTTAAGCTCCACGAACCCAAATCGCCAAGCCTTCAAGCTCCTCTCTCTCTCTCTCTCTCTCTCTCTCTCTCAAACGCACCAACGTGATAACGTAAAATGAAGGCTCTTTCTTTTCATTCTATTTATATTCATGCTAATTATTGACCAATAATTGACCTACCAAAGCAATAATTGACCTCCAAGGTCCTAAACTCCAAATTGAGTCAAATTACTTGTTGGTCCTCGGAAGCCTTGATGGGGGTGAATAGGCTTTTATCTAATCTCTTTCCAAACTCTGGCGCAACACTAATGCTAGTTAAGAGATAAAATCAATGCGGAAGATAACCAGATAGTGGAAGTATTTTGTTTTATTATCAAATGATAATTAAAACAAAATAGAGCAGATTAAAGCTTGTAAAGCTTTTCGATCTACTGAACAATTTCTTTAACACTCTGTTTACAAGTCACTCACACACTATCCAATATCTCTATTTTAGCTCTTGTACATATACGCATGTATATATCTTCTATTACACTTAGCGCACTTAACATCAATAACTTCTAAAATATACAAGGTCTAATATATATAGCTATCCGTTGGGAACATCCTTGGAACTTGTTCTTCCGAGCAACGTGCAACATTAACTGTTCCTTGGTAATTTCTCTGCCTTGATTGCTGCGGATGTGGAGCTTAAGATCTTGGGTTTGTAAAACATAAGTGTCTTTGTGAGTACCCAAGTGCAGTTAAAGTTATGTCCACATATCCGTGTGATCCACGTGTAAGATGCTTTAGGTTATCAATGAGTTTGTCTTACATCGGGACGTAGCGAGCTAATTACTTTGAGTGCGAAGAGATAAGTTGAAGTAGCGTCTTCTTAATCCGTCGTAAAGTTCCTTACTCCGTGTTAATGAAGCTCGGATCCTTACTCCGTATCATTGGTTGCTTACTGCATTTTAGTTTGCCACTGGAGTCCTTATTACGTGTCAGTGCTTCCTTACTCCGCATGTATGAGAAGTCCGGAGAGCTTACCCCGTATCAGCGCTTCCTTACTCCGCATGAGTTGAAAGGACCGGATGGCTTACTCCATATTAGCACATCCTTACTCCGCATGAGTAAAAGGTCAGATTCCTTACTCCGCATCTCTTTTCATTACTCCGTGCGAATAAAGGACTTGGGTCCTTATTCCGCACAAGTCGTTCCTTACTCTGCATGTATGAAAGACTCGAATTTCTTATTCCGTGTCTTCTTGTCCTTAGTCCGCTTGAGTGGAAGACTTAGACTTTTATTTCGTGATAACTGTTTCTTACTCCATGCTAGTTGTTTGATTAAGATTCTTACTCTGCATCTATTTGACTTAATCCATTTAAAGTGTTAGGCGCAGATTCCTTAGTCCGTAGCTTTAAGTGATTAGTCCGCATGAATGATCCTTATTCCGTATAAAGTGTAGACTTGGTTATTTACCAAGTGTTTGACGACACTCACTCTTGTCTAGATCAGGATTATGTATCTTGTCCTTAGCTTTGCTCTCAAGAGTGAAGGTTCGGATTAAGATCATATCTTCTGCAACAACTTAAGATAAAATATGCAATGTCTCAAATCAAATTACATAGGGTTTTATCCGCATCATCCAAATTCTGGGTTTGATCCAACAATCTCCCCCAATTATGGATATGCCAAAACCCTTTGTAATCTGATATAGTAAGTGAAGCAAAATCATACAGAAATAAAGGATAACTTTCATTTTCCATTTAGTCAGCAACATCCGTACAATTCAGCCTTGATACAAACTTTTCATTAAGGTACATAAGACTTACTATACTTGAAGATCATCGTTGCTGCTGAAAACGTGCATTTATGCCATTATCCTTGTACATATTTTAGACAGTAAAGAGCATGTTTTGAGCCTAATTTGCTTCATTAATGCATAGATAATTGCTCTAACACCTAGGAAGAGACTGTTTGCATATATATATATATATGTGTGTGTGTGTGTGTGTGTGTGTTTTGGAGCTGTTTTGACAAGTTTTTAGGTATTTTATTTTCAAACAAATTAGCCAAATCAGTTTATGGATCAAAAAGGGAGCTTTTGGCAAAAGAGGGCAGCCTGGGGAGGCAAAATGGCATGTGCACGTGACAATGGCCATTGTCATGGGCAGGCTGATATTCAAGCCCTGCCTTTTATATAATGATAAAAAGCTTGGGGCAAAATTTCAAGGCATTTGGAGCTGCCCGTGATATCACCATATCACGGGCATTGTCACGGACATGGATATTTCTGCACAGTTCAGTGTGTTTTGTCATTCTGATCATTTTTCCCTTCTGGAGTTTAGCCTAATTTTGCTTGGTTTGAGCTATATTTAGATTTTAAGTTGAATTTTGGTTCACTAAGCAAAACTACGTAATTTTGATTAAGAGGTGGCAGCTGTGGGTTAGGTCAACTCCTTAGCCTGTCCAGTAGCCCTATATAAAGGGGGAAACACATCTTTTGTCACGCCCCGGATTTCCAACCCGAGGAAACCGGTACGTGACTCCCCTTTTACCCACACGGAGGGCAAAGGGGTTAGGATACAAACCAAGAATATCACATTTTAAACATCCACAACATTCAAGAAGGTAATGTTCATAAAAGCAATCCAAACCAGTTTATTACAACAAAATCCTTTCCCCACTGGGGTTACATCAGTTCCCATAAGAAAAACAAAACATAAATGGAAGAGAGTAAAAATAATTATGGTCTTCCACCTTGGTGTATCCACCTAACGCCTGTAAGTCCCTGGAAAACAAACATAGTAGGAGGGGTGAGCAACCACAGCTCAGTAGGGATCATGTCTCCCCAACCCATCCCATGCTCCTAGCATCTACATGCCATGTGTACAAGTGCAGTGTCGTGTTACAATAATTTCAACAGACATAATAACAACCACAACAACAATTACAATCTTCCACTGCCACACAGGCTAACAAAACACATCTCAAGCAAGTAGTTTAACCGCCTCTTCAGGCCACTGATTTAACCGCCTCTCAGGCAAAGTAGTTTAACTGCCTCTTCAGGCCACTGGTTTAACCGCCTCTCAGGCAAAGTAGTTTAACCGCCTCTTCAGGCCAGATAGCACAGTCATGCACACAACACACCACGGTCACTCAAGCATAAAACCAAACACTTGGTGTGCACCTGTTCACAAGTGCACAAACCCAGCCATTCAGGCCATAGAACAAACACCCAGCATACATACATACACTAAACCACAAGTCCAGCCACACAAACATATTACCAAACATGTAATGGGCATATACACACAGCTATATTCACATAGGCATTTCATCGAACATATAGCATGTAACAACAGAATCACACCAAAATGCCACTGAAGGCCAACATCCATATAGGAGATCACACCTATATGGATTACATATGTATATATAAGCAGATATAACTCTACAATCTGCCCTAGAACCCTAGGACAGAGGAGGATTTAGGAAGGACAGAACCCCTACCTTGTATGTTCTCCTGCTCCCGCTTCCACACAAGACTCCGACCACCCACGCAAGACGATCCGGCAGCCACCAGAAGCTCTCCTTCCCCTCTCTCTCTCTCTCTCTCTCTCTCTCTCTCTCTCTCTCTCTCTCTGCGACGGCTGGTGGAGCAACAAACCCTAAACCTAAAACAGAGGGGCTTCTCCTCCTTATATAGACAACACAACATCAAAACGACGTAGTTTTGATTAAGTGAATCCCAACATCAAAATGACGTAGTTTTGATGGAACAAGCTATGACCTTTCCACATCCATACACACCAAAATATTCACAATTCCAACATGGTCCTTTGGGAAAAGATGATTAGAAAGACAAAACCAAGGTAACCATGCAAAAACATGCCTGCACGCCAATTTGCACGTGAATTCCCCAATTCACGTGCAACTCCAAATGCACTCCAAATGCGCTCAAACTTCACCCCTAGCCTCCTTGCATCATGTAGAAGACAACCACACTTGCACGTGAATTGGACCCATTTCACGTGCACCTCACATACACGTCCGTTTGGGCTGAAACTTCTGTGGTAGATAGAGGACATCATTCTAAGCATCTTTCCTTTTGCACGTGAATTCATTAGAGTCCATTCACTAGGTCAAAATCTAGAAAAACTCTACTCAGAAGGCAAAACTGTGACTAACTCAAGGTACGGGTCCTTACATCTTTTCTGGAGGATGGAACATTTGGGAGGAGCTAGGGTTCTTCCTCCACCTTGGAGGAGAGGAGAGCAAGGCTGACGGCTGAAGAAGGGATTTGAAGGGCAGAACGTGTTCTGCAAGAGCTGGACTTGAAGAGATCAAGCACTGCTGCATACTCTGGAGATTAGGGTTGGGGACGGTGACCATCTATCTCTTCCCCCCTTCTGTTCATGGGTTTATGGATTATTATTGAGATTATTTTGATTATTATGAGTGTGTAATTCTCTTTTCTAGGGGAGCAATGTAGCCCCCTTATGCTGTTGTGATGATTTTTATGAATTCTGGGTTTGTTAATTGATAATTTCATGTTTTTATGAATTTGTTCTTCATCTTTTAATATCTGGGGTGTACACCTGGGTTTTCTTAGCCCTAGTCTGGAGTAGACTTGAGATTCATGACATGCTTATGATTGGTGTGACCATTATCCTCTTGTAGGTGTGATATACTGGCTGTGTATGCCGCTGCTATGATGACCATTCAAGCAGTCAGCACTTAGAAGGTCTGGCAATGACCATTTGTAGTGCCTTGGTTAATATATAGCATGATGTCATCAAAACAACTCCAAAGAGCCATAAAATCAGTTGCAACAGTATAGGGAGGTGAACTTGTGACCCTAGAACCTCAATCCCCTAGTATCAATTCTGAATTTCTGCTGTCTGAAAATTACATAAAACAAAATAAAAATTAGTTCTTAGTTTAAAAGTTAACTGGTTTACCAAAACAATTTAGAAAGCATTAGTAAATCAGTGGTTTGATCAGACTTTTATCTAAGCAATCTTTGTGGGTTCGACCCCTTACTTGCTACTACACTTTGGAGAGCATCTAGGGATTAAAAATATTATTTGGCATGGATTTAAACGACATTAACTAAACTCTGTTAGAGAGAGATTAAAAATCTGTCTGTCAAAATGGCGTCGTTGCCGGGAATTCAACGGTTAATAGTCTGTTTAAAATCAACATTGATTGAATTTGTTGGAATATTGATTTTGGGTGTGTTTTTACTTCAGTAAATCTATTTTCAGTATTGTTTGGAGTTACTTGTGTGTTTGCTGTTGTGTTTTATAGGAGCGTTCACAAGGTGTTTGAGGAAATTCCTCAGTGGTGTTCAACTTTATATTTGGTTTTGTAGTTTTTGTTTTGTAGGTTTTTTTTATTTGCAGCTTCTTATCTATATTTCTAGAAGAAAAAAAAGGGTTCAAGCACTCCAATGGACAGACAGTTTGGAGATGAGGAGTAGCTAACCATGGAAGAATGTTTGGAAAGGATGATCCAATCTAACAAATAGTTGTGGGAAAACCAAGGGAGAGATGAGGAGGATTCAATGATGGCATACCAACATGTTTATGTTCCAGGCCATGCAGCGGATCAATTTTCATATAGTGCTTGGGATTACGCTGTCTATGATCCTCCCACAAGCAGCTATTCATACTAGGAGCCTCCTTATTATGGTGGGAGTATTAATGAAGATGTTAGAGAAGTCTGGCCAACTTACACCCAACCTGAGGGTGACTACTATCCACAAGAGCCACCACCTGAGGAGTTTAATGGTTTCTTCAATGGATATTCTGAGAATATATGAGTTGGGCAATATCAAGATGAAGCTTACTCTGTGTTGGATCAAGCCCAGAATTTGGATGATGCAAACAGAACCCTATGTAACTTGATCTGAGACTTTTGTTGTTTTTCATCTTAAGTTATTGTAGAAGATATGAACTTAATCCGGACCTACACTCGTGAGAGGAAAGCTAAGGACGGGATACATAATCCTAATCCGGATGAGAGTATGCGCCGTAAAACACTTGGTACATAACCAAGTCTTCACTCATACGGAATAAGGATCATACGTGCAGACTAATGAGTTAAAGCTATGGACTGAGGAATCTGCGCCTAATACTTTAAAGGAACCAAGTCAAGAGATGCGGAGTAAGAATCCTAGTCTATAAGTCACACGGAGAAAGTCACAGTTATCACGGAGTAAAAAGGCTAAGTCTTCCGCTCAAGCGGACTAAGGAAAAGAATCACGGAGTAAGAAATCCGGAGCATTTTATACATGCGGAGTAAGAAACGACTTATGCGGAATAAGGACCCAAGTCTTTATTTCGAACGGAGTAAGGAAACTTGATGCGGAGTAAGGAATCCGAACCTGTTACTCTTGTGGAGTAAGGATGTGCTAATATCGAGTAAGCCATCCATTCCTTTAACTCATATGGAGTAAGGAAACTAGATGCGGAGTAAGGAAGCACTGATGCGGAGTAAGCACTCTGACCTTCTCATTCATATGGAATAAGGAAGCGTTGATACGGAATAAGGATTCTAGTACCAAATTGATATGGAGTAAGCAATCATTGTTACGGAGTAAGGATCCAAGCTTAGTTTAACACGGAGTAAGGAACCTTACACCTGGATTCAAGAAGACGCTGCTTTAACTTATCTCTTCGCATTCAAAGTCACCAGCTCACTGCTTCCCGATGTAAGACAAACTCGTTGAGAACCTAAAGCATCTTACACATGGATCATCCGGATATGTGGACACAACTTAGACTGAACTTGGGAACTCACAAACGTACTTATGTTTTGCAAACCCAAGATCTTGAGCTCTACATCCGCAACACTTAAAACAGAGAGGATTCTGAGGAACGGTTAATGTGCAAATAGTCCGGAACAACAAGTTCCAAGACTGTCTCTCAAGGACGTGTTATATAATGTAAACCTTGTACATGTAAAAAAAGGAACGCGTGAATGTACAAGAGCTCAAGTAGATCATAGAGGCTAGTGTGTGAGTACATTTGTAAACAGAGTGTTAGAGAGTTATTAGTAGATCAAAAAGCTCTTCAAGCTTTAATCTGCTTCCATTTTGTTGTACTTATCATTTTGATAATAAAACAAAATACTTCCACTATCTGGTTATTTTTCGCATTGATTCTATCTCTTAACCAGATAGGTGTTGTGCCAAAGAGTTACGCAAGAGTTTTGATAAGAGTCTATTCACCCCCCCCCCCCCCCCTCTAGGATCCAAGGGACCAACACTCTGAAGCCCCACTCTATGGCAATTATTGTCCATATCAACAACAAGAGTGGCAGCCCCAAGTTGAAGATGAAGAAATCAGAAGAGAGGTAGAGGATTTGAATGAAAGGCTAGGAAGTATGAAGACTACCATAAAAAATATGGAGCAATTATTGATGAGTATGACTCAAAATGAAAATAAAGGAGTCTCATCTAACTCCTTTGCTGGTGACATAGAGATAAAAAATGAAGAGAATTACAAAGCCATCACTCTAACTTCCATGAATCAATCTTTGATGTCTGCCTCACAAGAATGGGAGTTTTCTGCTAATAATGATTCTGAAGATGAAGCTCGCATTCTAGCTGGTCAAACCATTAATGCTACTATAGAACAAGAAGTGGATAACAGGGCAATGTTTCATTATGATGAGGTGGTCCATCCACCATAATTTAATAGCCCCTGTGATGTATCCACTTCAACTCTTCCCATGGTTGGAGCTTATGAGGACAATTTGAAGTTTTTTCCAATCCAAGAAGAAGAGGAGGACTTGAATTATTTTGGGGTGTTAGAAGAACATGAGAAACCAATAAATGACAACCCAAGGATATAGCAACAAATCTTGGATGATGATGATATAATTATCATATCTGAATGCACATCAAACCAAGGTACTCTTTATGAAGACAAGCTACATGAGCCCACCACTACTATGTTTGCTTTGGAATCATCTTCCCTTACACAAGAGAAGGAAGTGCTTGACAAGGGAGGTAACCATGCGTGCATCATGACTACTCCAATTATGGAGTATGTTGAATTTGTGTTACCTCCTCGATGGAATGAAAGGAAGGAGAACCATAAGTTTATGGAGGTGTCTCCGTATCAACACTTGAATCAGGAGTTCAAGTGGCTCCCACAGCAGTTCATTCATCTGATTGTTGTGGTCTACGAGATTGCTGAGGTTTACAATGCAAGGATGAAAGCCTTTCATACTTTGGTTGAGCTTAGTATGACAAGGTCTAGCTACAAATCTTAACTAAAGCGTTATTGGGAGGCAGTCCGGGCTAGTTTTGTTTTGTTTTGTTTTTGTTTGTTGGAGTGTGTGCAGGGAATTTTGAGATGGTCTTCGCACCTACTCATCTTCTATAGCCTCGCCACTTTGAGGTAAGTATCTTCCTACTCCCTATTCCATGCCATGAGGACATAGCATATTTTAAGTGTGGTGTGGGGAGTGCCTTGAGCCACTTGTTTGTCCTTTATGTTGTGTGATTGCGTGTTTTGTTTTTGGTTTGTTTGTTAGTGTCATTTTTATTTTACGTGAGTGTTTGAGTTGCTTGATTATGTGATTTGCATGTGGAGAGGCATGGATACTAGGTATGCAATTTTGGCTTAAATTTTAAAATTTTTATGCCACATTCGTATCATGTTGTGATTAGGGTGTTAAGGTAGTTAAGGTGTGTTATGATTTGGTTTAATCATGTCTTTACTTCTTGAATGATATCACTATGTTTTTGGAGCTGGAATTTGAATAATAGTTGAGCATGACATGCTAAGATACTACTTAATGACCCTTAGAGTTGAGTGAAAAAGAAAATCCAAAAGAAAAATGAGAAAAGCCTCTTTCAAGCCCTTAAGTGACATTCATGGTTTATGGGGTAATAGTTTTCTTTGATCCTCTTGAATTTCAACATTAGTTATTTAATGGTAGGAGTTAAGTATGCATGATGACTACTTATTTGTGCTCAGTGCTTGGTGTTGGTGTTAATGATGCAAAAGCTTCAAAGTCACCTAGACCTTCCTAGCATCTTTTGTTTCTTTATTGTGCAATAAAAGGCAAATGAGCCTTATGTTTCATGTAATAAAGGGATTAAGATACATTTTTCTCTCCATACAGCGAAGAAAAAGGCACATAACAGCAAAATATAAAAAAAAATGAGCATAACAAAAATAAAAGAGTGAATAATCCATCAAGGGAGAGCATTAAATGCAACCTTGTAAGGTTATTATTTAAAAGAAGTGTGAAAAAAAGCCAAAAACAATATAAAAATAAAAAGAGAAAATTATTTTCAGAATAAAAGCCACAATGGCTTGATGATTATTTGTGTGATGGTGCTGTTTTGCAGCCACATTGGCTGAAAATTTTATTTTTATGTTTGTTTAGAGAGTTGAGCTTAACTCTTAGGCTCAAGGTGTAATTATTAGAGTAGAGTGTGATTTCATTGAGTTAGAATAGCATGTGAGTTTCCAAATAAAGTAGAATAGAGGGTGTGTTTTCTTTGATGAGCACAGTAGGCAACTCTCATGTTTGTTTAGCAAGTACTTAATTAATAACTAGTGGAGAATGTAGTGAGGAGCTTTCCAACCTGTTGATTTTCTGTTGGGTACCGTACTTGGGCTTGTATGAAGTTGCATAATTGAGTGAGGCTGCTTTAACCTTGGTGAGGACCTTAAGGGAAACTAGGTGCTGTTTTATCATGGAATGTTTATGAATATCTGAATTTCAGTGATGAGACTACATGATTGTTGGACTTAGGGTATGGACATGGATGAGCTAACGCATAATTCATTTTGGTCACTTGAATGCCAACTTTATCATGATTAAGTTGCATGCTTAGGACACCATGACTCTCCTTATTTTTTATTTTTATTTTCATTCCAGTGTGACTGTGTTTATTTTATTTTTGCATGCTTGTATGTTTTTGCTTGAGGACAAGCAATGGTTCAAGTGTGGTGTGTTTGATAACGTGCATTTATGCCGTCATCCTTGTATATATTTTAGACAATAAAGAGCATATTTTGAGCCTAATTTGCTCCATTAATGCATAGATAATTGCTCTAACACCTAGGAAGAGACTGTTTGCATATATATATATATATGTGTGTGTGTGTGTGTGTGTGTGTTTTGGAGCTGTTTTGGCAGGTTTTTAGGTATTTTATTTTCAAACAAATTAGCCAAATTAGTTTATAGACCAAAAAGGGAGCTTTTGCCAAAAGAGGGCAACCTGGGGAGGCAAAATGGCATGTGCATGTGATAATGGCCATTGTCACGAGCAGGCTGATATTCAAGCCCTGACTTTTATATGATGATAAAAAGCTTGGGGCAAAATTTCAAGGCATTTGGAGCTGCCCGTGATATCACCATGTCACGGGCATGGATATTTCAGCACAGTTCAGTGTGTTTTGTCATTCTGATCCTTTTTTCCTTTTGGAGTTTAGCCTAATTTTGCTTGGTTTGAGCTATATTTGGATTTTAAGTTGAATTTTGGTTCACTAAGCAAAACTACGTAGTTTTGATTAAGAGGTGGCAGCTGTGGGTTAGGTCAACTCCTTAGCCTGTCCAGTAGCCCTATATAAAGGGGGAAACACATCTTTTCTGGAGGATGGAACATCTGGGAGGAGCTAGGGTTCTTCCTCCACCTTGGAGGAGAGGAGAGCAAGGCTGACGGTTGAACAAGGGATTTGAAGGGTAGAACGTGTTCTGCAAGAGCTGGACTTGAAGAGATCAAGCACTGCTGCATACTCTGGAGATTAGGGCTGAAGACGGTGACCATCTATCTCTGCGCCCCTCTATTCATGGGTTTGTGGATTATTATTGAGATTATTTTGATTATTATGAGTGTGTAATTCTCTTTTGTAGGGGAGTAATGTAGCCCTCTTATGCTTTTGTGATGATTTTTATGAATTCTGGGTTTGTTAATTGATAATTTCATGTTTTTGTTGGATCAAACCCAAAATTTGGATAATGCTGATAAAGCCTTATGTAATTTGATCTGAGATCTTTTGTGTTTATTTGATCATTGCAGAAGATATGTTACTAATCCAGAGATGCACTCGTGAGAGCAAAGCTAAGGACAGGATACATAATCCTGATCCGGACAAGAGTGAGTGTCATCAAACACTTGGTAAATAACCAAGTCACAAATACATACGGAATAAGGAACATTCGTACGGACTAAGAACTTAAAGGATAAGTGCGGAGTAAGGAAACCAGATGTGGAGTAAGGAATCCGGATATCTTACTCGCCCGGAGTAAGGAACTTACATACGGAGTAAGGAACTTACATACGGAGTAAGGAACTTACATCGGAGTAAGAAAGCGCCGACACGGAATAAGTCATCAGACTTTTCAAGACTCGCCCGAAGTAAGGAACTTACATACGGAGTAAGGAACTTACATGCGGAGTAAGGAAGCACTGACACGGACTAAGGATTCCAGTACTAAATAGATATGGAGTAAGCAACCACTGACACGGAGTAAGGTTCCGAGCTTCATTAGCTACGGAGTAAGGAAAATTACACCGGACCAAGAAGATACTGCTTCAACTCAACCGCATTTAAAGTTATCAGCTCGTGGCATCCCGATGTAAGACGAATTTATTGAGAACCTGAAGAATCTTACACGTGGATCATCCGGATATGTGGACACAACCTTAATTGTAATTGGGAACTCACAAACGCACTTATACTCTTCGAACCCAAGATCTTGAGCTCCACAAACCGCAGCAGTCAAGGCAGAGAGATTACCGAGGGATAGTTAGTGCTGAACGCATTCCGGAACTACAAGTTCCAAGGTTGTCTCTTAGGAATGTTTTGTATAAATATTCATACTTGTACATTAAACAATGAAGTGAAAAAGCGAATGTGCGTTAGAAAAGAATAGACCAATTCTGTGTATGCACAAGAGTTTTCATCTTTGGAGATAGAAGTTGGCTAGTGTGTGAGTTCATTTGTAAATAGAGTGTAAGAGAGTCTTGCTCCTATTTTGTTGTATTTATCTTGTGATAATAAAACAAAATACTTCCACTATCTCTGGTTATCTTCTCTGGTGATTCTATCACTTAACTAGATAAGTGTTTGTGTCTTGAGAGAAAGAAAAGAGTTTTAATAAGAGCCTATTCACCCCCCCCCCCCTTTAGGCTCTAAGGGACCATCAAGTGGTATCAGAGCAAGTTCTATTTTGTTCTAAGTAGAGATCCCACTCTTTCAATCTCAGAAATGGCCGAAGAGAGCAAGATCTTTGTTCAACACTCGCCTTAACTCCGGAGGTGCACAGGAGCCCATCCCGAATCGAAGCAACAGTGAAAATGTCGACCCACCTCAACCTGCTGCTGCTGCCGCTTCTCAACCACGGAGTTCTGGCTTTACTTTAACGAAACCGCCCAAATTCACACCTGAGCTTTTCTCCCAGTGGAAAGCTCGCATGAAGATGTTTATGGTTTGCCATGATCATCTTATGTGGCCATGTCTTCATCAGGAGATTCCATATCCGATGACTATCGGAGAAAATGGAGTTAGGAGGCCAAAGACAGATGCTGAACTTACCAACGATGAAAGAGCCTGGCAGTGCGCTAGTGAAAAGGCTCTGGCTTATGTTACATCGTCCTTGGATTCCGAGGCTTTCACAGACGTCCAGGGCTGCACGACAGCAAAAGCTGTTTGGGACAAACTAACAATCCTCTATGAGGGGAGTCAGTCCCAAATGCAGAATGTGATCTGCACTCTCAGACAGAACTTTGAGAGTTTTAATCATAAACCGGGCGAATCACCCGAAAGCATCTATCGGAGATTTGGCAAGCTCATTCTTGAGCTGAAGACTGTCAATGAGCACTATTCTCAATCCCAGATCAATGACAAGTTCTTTCGCTCCTTGCCGGATCGCTACTACTCCAAACAACTCCAAATGCAATCAGACAAAAACTGGCAGTATGTTCCCCTTGAAGAACTGTGTGGAGAGCTGCGGACTCACGAAGTCAGGTTTAAGTACTCTGACAGGGATGAGAAAATAGCTCGGAAAGAAAAGGGGGTAGCTCTCAAAGCTACAGAATGTCTAAACATACTGAGGAATGATGATACGGACGCGTCCGAGAATTATGATTCTGACGACGAGGAGGAGATAGCCCTTCTTGTCAAATCCTTTGAGCGATTCCTACGGAAAAGCAGAAAAGGGTTCAGAAGATGCTTATCATCATCGTTCCAAAGGAAGGAGCGACCGGAGTCCAGTTCCCAGGAATGCTTCAACTGTGGGAAAACCGGTCACTGGGCCAAGGAATGCAGGTCCAAATCAAAAATGGCCGAGAAAAGTGACAAGGTAACTCCTCGCCGCTCCACCTCAAACAACAGCAAGAGCAAGAGGAAGGCGCTCATGACAAAATACATGAGTGGCTCGGAAGAAGAGGAGGAATCCTTGGATGATGAGCCGACCACTATCTCTGAGCTCCTGAGTAAATTAGAATCTCTTACTACTGCATGTGATCATGAAAAGAATGAGAGACTAATAATTACTCAAATGTACAAAGATATGGAAAATCAGAATAAACGTCTTGAATTTACTATTAATAGACTTGAAAAGGACATCACTGACTTTAGAGGAAAAGAAGCTTGGTATCACGATCTAAGAGCTGAAAATCATTTGTTAAATACCAATCTCTCAGGCCTAAAAGTTATAGTAAAAAGACTCGAAAATGAACTGGAACAGGAAAAGGAAATAAATCGTAAGTGGCTAAAATCCGGGGAAATAGCCTCCACCTTTAGGACTGATCCTGACGACATCCGAGTCAAACCTGGCCTAGGTTCCGAACCATCAACTTCCATAGCTCAAGCTACTAAGTGTCCTTCGGATTTCACTCCTAAACTAACCAACTTATATCCTGTTAGTACATCTAAACCGTTGGATGGTTTCATTTCAGGTGGCACCATAGTTTATGACTGTGGAGTCGAGGTCATTATCGCACTTCCCGAACCAAGAAGACCCGTAACTAAAGATGAAGGGAAGGCTGCTGCAGTTAAAGCCAAAATCGTAGCACCCAAAAAGAAAGACAAGGCTAAGGCCGACGCATTTAGGGCCAAGAGCGCGTCACCCAAACGCAATGGATTAGGCCACAGGGAACAGTAGAAAGTCCGGAAAATCTAAGAGACCTGTATCCCCTGTTTGTACTTCACATTATAGTGTCTGTTCCATCCGTAGGGAAATGGGTCATTATCACTATGAATGTTGGAGTCTATCCGATAACTGGCTTTGTAATCAATTTCAATCCAATAAAGATCGGTTTTATAAAAGGGGTTCTTCGAGCAAAACAAAATCTAAATCTAAAAGGAGTGTCTCTCCAAAGAAAACCCAAATAAAAGAAGCAGTTGAAACTAACAAGTTAATGTCAACTTGGAAAGCTAAGAGTCCTAGCAAAATCAAATCCGTAAATGTTGACAATACTACTGCTCTCTCTAACTGCCCGAAACAAGTCTGGGCACCAAAAGTGTAAACTGCTGTCTTCCAGGAGCATCTCTGGAATGCATTGCCGGATCATTTGAGTTTAAAGATCAATAAAAGCAAGTGGATCCTTGATAGTGGATGCTCCGGACATATGACGGGTGATCAGACTCTGCTTGTAGAAGTTAATGATAAACAAGGTCCATCCGTTTCATATGGCGACAACGACAAAGGTAAGACGTCGGGTATGGCACTTTAACTAATGGCGTGTATCAATCACTAAAGTTGCACTAGTCGAAGGTTTAAAGCATAATTTGCTAAGTGTCGGTAATTTATGTGACAAAGGATTTATTGTTTCCTTTTTGTCCAACACCTGTACAAAGAAGAGAAAACTTATCCAGGAGATGTTAAGTTATCCGGATCAAGAGATGGGGACATATACTCGGTGGTCTTAAGAAATAATTCTTCGACCTTGTATGCTTCCTCACGAAAGCATCGGATGAAGATAGTTGGCTATGGCACAAGCGATGCGCACATTTAAACTTTAAGACTTTGTCTAAATTAGCGTCACTTGATCTTGTCACCTGGTCTACCCAAACTCAAGTTCTCCAGAGACTCTCTCTGTCGAGAATGCCAACTTGGCAAACAGACCAAACACGGCTTTAAGAGCAAATCGGTTAACTCAATAATCGCTCCTCTACAACTTCTTCATATGGACCTCTGTGGTCCTATATCGGTTCCATCACTAGGCAGGTGCGAGATATACCCTTGTGGTTATTGATGATTTCACCAGATACACATGGGTGATGTTCCTGAAATCAAAGGATCAAACTTTTGAGCATCTAGTAGATCTCTTCAACTGGATAAGCAACTCACAAGGACCGAGCATTAAATGCATCAGGAGTGATCATGGTATGTAATTTGATTTTTCGGAAATGAGATCATATTGTTTCGAACAGGGCATACAAGATGACTTCTTCTGCTCCCCGGAACCCCACAACAAAATGGGGTAGCTGAGCGCAAGAATCGTACTTTAGTTGAAGCTGGTAGATCCATGTGTCACGGGTCGCTTTTATAGCGGCTTAACCCGTGCGCACCTAGTTCCCACCCGTACGAAGGAACGCTAGGTCGCCTAACTCGTCGCATTTGGATCGGAACCCATCGATCCGTTGTAAAGCAATTGTGTAGGAAGCGCTTACGGAAGATCGATTTAAACGAAGGCAACAAACGATTGTATTGATTGCTTGAAAGCTTTACAACATCACTCCCCTACATATAGATGTTAACACTTCTTCGGCATGTCGCCAGGAGACATCATATATGACCGAAATCTAAAATCTCTACAACTTACTCTATAAGCTAAGTACAACACTTTACAAAGGGGAAATACCCCAAAATGGCCTAAGTATGCTAGGATAAGCCTCGGTCCGTGACATTCTCCCCCACCCGATTCGCAGCGTCCTCGTTGCGTCTTCGGCTTCCTCGAACTTGTCGAACCGCTGGATGTAGCGTTCGGTTTCTTCCCGGTACTCTTCAATCTCTTTGGAGAATTGCCCCGGATCCTCTTCCTTTCCCAGCCTTGCCTCTTCAACCGGCCCGTTCTTCCATTGGACGTAGTACTCCACCCGGCTTGGATCTACGCCCCTTCTTGGCACGACTCTACGAGAGTGGATTTTCTCTATCTCTTTATCGTAGGTCTTGCCCGTTGATCCCGTTGGTGTCCGCACCACCCGTTGTCCGCTCGTATCTTCCAAGTCTTCGTGGTAAGGCTTGAGCAAACTAACGGGAACACCGGATGCCTTGTAAGCTAGTCGGGAGGTCCAGTTTGTATGAGACCTTCCCAACTCTCTTAAGTACTTTGAAAGGCCCCTCATATCGGCGCACCAAACCCTTATGCAATTGTCCGAGTGCTTTGGTTTGGCGCGGAAGGAGTTTGAGCATCACCATGTCTCCTTCCTGAAATTCCAAGGGCCTCCTTTGTTGATCCGCCCACTTCTTCATCTTCTTCGCCGCTTGTGCAAGTATGCCCTGGCCGATCCGTCGTTCATGCCATCCTTTTGCAAACTTGAACGCCGCGGGGCTTTTTCCAAGTGTACCCCGAGTGATGGAAGTAGGCGTCAATGGTTGCTTGCCCGATTGCAGTTCGAACGGACTTTCGTTCGTGGACTCGCTCTTCGCAAGTTATATGAGAATTGGGCTATGTCCAACAACTTGGCCCAATCTCTTTGATTGGCACTCACGTAGTGCCTCAAATATAGCTCAGTAAGCCATTGACACGTTCGGTTGGCCGTCGTTTGTGGGTGAAAACTTGTTGAAAAGTTTAAGTCCTGAACCCATTATCCAGGAAGCTGGTCCAAAACCCGATGAATCGTGAGTCCCGATCGCTCACGATTGTCTTTGGAATGCCCCAGTACTTCACCACGTACTTGAAGAATAGTCGGGCCGTGTCGTCTGCCGTGCGGCCCTTCGGAGCCGGAATGAAAACTCCATACTTAGAGAATCGGTCGACCACCACAATGATCGTACCGCATCCTTGGATCTTGGGAGACAAACAATGAAGTCCATCGAAACACTTTCCCAAGGTCTTTCCAGGAGTAGGCAAAGGTTCTAACAGCCCCGCCGATCGCCGATTCTCTATCTTGTCTTGTTGGCACACAAGACAAGTCCTCACGTACACTTGAACGTCCTCGTAAAGTTGAGGCCAATAGTAGCTCCTTTCCACCAACGCCAAGGTACGATCGACTCCGGGATGGCCAGCCCACCGCGAGTCGTGACATTCTTTGAGGATGTCTCTCCTCAAACTTCCCCATCTAGGAACGTACACCCGTTCCCCTCGAGTATGGAGCAAGTCATCCTTAGCCAAAATCGCCGCGTCTTCCCAGCTTTGACGCATTCCACCAAGGACTTGGCTAATGGGTCATGCTCCATTCCTTCCTTTAATTTGTCCACCAGGGGGAATTGTGGTTGGCTAATGGCTGCAAGTTCCGCCTTCCGACTTAGTGTATCGGCCACCACATTATTTGTGCCCGGTTTGTACTCGAGAACAAAGTCGAATTCTGCTAGGAGTCCTTGCCACCGTGCTTGCTTCGGAGTTAAGTTCCTTTGAGTAAGAAAATAACTCGTAGCAATGTTGTCCGTCTTCACCACGAACTTGGACCCTAGCAAGTAATGCCTCCACACCCGAAGGCAATGCATAACTGCCGTCATCTCCTTTTCATGCACCGCGTACCTCCGTTCGGTGCCATTAAGTTTCCGGCTTTCATATGCTACGGATGCCCCTCCCGCATTAGAACTCCACCGATGGCAAAGTCCGAAGCATCCGTGTGAACTTCATAAGGCTTTGTGTGGTTCGGCGGTGCCATCACCGGTCCGTTTGTCACGGCTTGCTTCAACTTCTCGAATGCCTCTGGCAAGCATCATCCCACACCCAAATCTTGTTCTTCTTTAATAGTTCCAGTCAAGGGTGCGGCAATGTGGGAATACCCGGATGAATCTTCTATAGTAGTTAACCAAGCCAAGGAAGGAACGATTTCAGGGACTTTCTTGGGCGTCTCCCATTCCTTGATGGCTAACACTTTCTTGTTGTCCATCTTTAGTTTGCCGCCAATGATGTGACCCAAGAAGGGCACCTCCTTCTTCGCAAAGTCACATTTCTCCTTCTTCACAAAGAGTTGGTTCTCCCTTAAGATTTGGAAAACCCGCCGTAAGTGTGCCTTGTGTTCCTCCAACGTTTTGCTATAGACGACAATGTCGTCAAGGTACACCACGACGAATCTATCCAAGTATGGTTGGAAGATCCGGTTCATCAACGTCGAATGTGGCGGGCGTTGTGAGGCCAAAGGGCATCACCAAGAACTCGTAAGAGCCATATCTTGTGACGCACGCCGTCTTTGCCTCATCACCTTCGGCTATCCGCACTTGCCAATATCCCGACCGCAAGTCTAGCTTTGAGAACCATCTCGCAGCACCAAGTTGATCAAAGAGGTCGGATATAAGTGGGATGGGGTAGCTGTTTTTCACCGTTATCTTGTTTAGCGCCCTATAGTCAATGCATAGCCGCATCGACCCATCGTGCTTCTTTTGGAACAACACTGGTGCTCCAAATGGCGCTTTGGATGGCCGAATGAATCCGGCATCCAACAAGTCCTTTAATTGTTTCCGAAGTTCCTCCAACTCCGGTGGTGCCATCCGATAGGGCACCGCAGCAGTAGGCCTTGCACCGGCCTCTAGTTCGATCTTGTGGTCCACCTCCCGCTTCGGCGGAAGTTGTTTGGGGAGTTCAGGTGGCATAACGTCCCCAAACTCTTCAAGGACCGTCTTCACTTCGGTTGGGGGCTCCTCCCCAACACTTGGGCCTTCTTCCTTCATCATGGCAATGAAGGTTGGCTCCTGTCGTCTAACTCCTTTAGACAATTGGAGCGCCGAAAGAGACTTCGCCTTGAGCTCTTCTTCCCGCATTACCTTCACCATGCACGTTTTTCCCTCGTCCATGATGCACATTGTGTTGGTGCTAGGAATGGGAATTGCCCGCACCTGGTCAACGAACTCCATCCCCAGCACCATGGGATAGTCGTCCATCGACACCACGGAGAGATTCACCTTGCCTCTCCACTCGCCAATACTTAGCTCGACGCCTCGAGCCACGCCATGGATTGGACCGGCGCCGGAGTTCACCCCCTTCCCCCCCGCCTTCCCCCCCCCCTTCTCTTCCTTGTAGACTATCCCCGCCTACGAGCTTCTTCGACCTTGATGAAGTTGTTGGTCGCACCCGTGTCCACCAAGGCCTTAGTTTCAAGGTTGTTGGCCTTAGCGAGCACGTACATGCGGCCCTTCGTCGTCCGGATGGTGGCACCTCCACCTTCGCCTTGATTGCATTGAGGAGTTGCAAGGAACCAAGTCGTGGATCCCTCGCATTCCTCTCTTCGTCTTCGTTGATCATCGCAGAGCTTGGAGCGCTTCGGGCACTCGAACGCCTTGTGAGGGCCTTCACAAAGGAAACAGGAGATCCTTGGCTTCTCCCCGTCCTTGGAACCATTCGCGAAGTGTTTTGGGCGAAGGTCCTTAGACGGTTGGAAGGGTCTCCCTTTTCCTTCACTCCGGTTGTCTCCCCCACGTTTCTCCTTGTGGAACCTGTTCGCCTTGGAAGTCGATGAAGAACTGGTGGTTTTCTCCGGCTTCTTGTATTCGATGAGTGATTCGGCCACCGCCATGGCCGACGCCAGTCCCGCACATTCCTCCGCTCGCAACCCGGCTTCGCCCATTGTTGCAATCCGTCCATGAAGGAAAATAACGAATCCTTCGCGGACATATCCGGGATCTCCAATATTAGCTCGGAAAATTCACGGACGTACTCCCGCACCGTGCCTTTGTGGGTAAGGCGCCAAGTTTTGCCCGGGACTCGTCTTCCGCGTTCGGGGATAGAACCGGGCCTTGATCTCCCGCTTGAAATCTGCCCAATTATCGATAATACATAGCCGCACTCCTTGTCGGCATATCGTCGCCTCCACCACACCATAGCCGAATCGACTAAGTATAGTGGAGCGGTCTTCACCTTCTTTGCCTCGTCGACAATGTTCAAAGCATCGAAATCTGCTCCATGGTCCAGAGGAAGTTGTCTAACTCCCTCGCATTCCTTGACCCAAGGATAGGTCTTAGGCTTTGGCACGTCGATTTTGGAGCCGGAATGACCGCCAACGCCACCTTGGGTGATGCCATCTTACAGAGACCAATCCGCCTTGATCTCTTTGATTTCCTCTTGCATCGCCAGGATTTGGGACATGAGAGAACCCTTCAAGCCCTCAAATCGAGAGTTCATGTCGTCCATGACGGAGTTGAGAAGCCCTTGCATCCTCCCATAGCTTTCCTCACCCTCCGAGTCCAGCTTTTCGATGCTTTCAGTGTGCTCTCGACCACCTCCATCCGTTCGGCTAACGCCAACTCCAATTTGGCTAGCCGACTCTCCAACGGACATGTTTCCCTCGAAACGGACTTATCTCTCCTCCGTTCCTTAGCGTGGTGCTCCTTGTCGCGGCCTTCGTGGTCGCCACCACTAATGACAATAGATCCTCCGTTTGTCATTTTTACACCGTCTCGAAGTTTTGATTGTTCCACCGAACTTTAGCACCAACCGTGCTTTGATACCACTTGTCACGGGGTCAGCCTTTATAGCAGCTTAACCCGTGCGGCACCTAGTTCCCACCCGTACGAAGGAACGCTAGGTCCCTAACTCGTCGCATTTGGATCGGAACCCATCGATCCGTTGTAAAGCAATTGTGTAGGAAGCGCTACGGAAGATCGATTTAAACGAAGGCAACAAACGATTGTATTGATTGCTTGAAAGCTTTACAACATCACTCCCCTACATATAGATGTTAACACTTTTCTGGCTATGTCGCCAGGAGACATCATATATGACCAAAATCTAAAATCTCTACAACTTACTCTATAAGCTAAGTACAACACTTTACAAAGGGGAAATACCCCAAAATGGCCTAAGTATGCTAGGATAAGCCTCGGTCCGTGACACATGTTAGCAGGGGCAACGCTTCCTCTCGCCCATGGGTCAAGTCGTGTCCACCGCCCGCTATGTTCGAAACGGAACTCTAATAAATAAATCTACCATGAAAACACCCTATGAGATGTGGAGAGGACGAAAACCTTCAATTTCACATTTCAGAGCTTTTGGGTGTACTTGTTATATACTGATAAATGGCAAAGAGACCCGGAATAAATTTGAACCAAAATCTGATGATGGGATTTTTGTCGGGTACTCACTGCATAGCAAGGCTTATCGGGTCTTCAATAGAAAACTTTTTAAAGTTGAAGAATCTATCCATGTGACTTTTGATGAAGCGAATCTTGATTGGTCAAAAGTCGGTTCTTCAAATTCTAATATGCAGGTCATGGACAGCAACGTCGATTATTCGAAGTTTATGAATGTTCCTGTTACACATCCTGACCAACCACGTGGCATCAGCGAAACACAACGAAATTTTATGGATGATGCTACGGATGACTCTGACTCCGGACTACCATTAAGCTCCGGATATATTCCTACGGATACCCAAAATTCCGGAGCACCTTCAAGTCCGTCCGGACTAGTTAACACTGGAAGAAACAGAGTTGAAGAACCATCTAATTCAACCATACCTCTCAATATGGAAACATCTAGTCCGGACGAAGCTCAACCAGCCGATACAACTGAACCACCCAATCTGGAAGAGCTTCAAATTGTTCAAGATCATCCAACACATGCACAGAATTATAGATGGACTCGAAACCATCCCTCAGATCAAGTGATTGGTGATCCTACTATTGGTGTAAGAACAAGAGCAGCCACCTCCAACATAAGTCTTTACTCATGTTTTCTATCTCAAATAGAACCAAAGGTGGTAGATGAAGCTCTTCAAGATTCGAATTGGATAGAAGCCATGCAAGAAGAGTTGAATCAGTTTAAGAGAAATAATGTGTGGACCTTAGTACCAAGGCCTAAGTCTCAGCAAGTTATTGACGTTAAATGGGTGTTCCGGAACAAGCTTGATACGGATGGAATAGTGATCCGGAACAAAGCCAGACTGGTAGCCAAAGGATATCGTCAAGAAGAAGGAATAGATTATGATGAAACCTTTGCTCCGGTAGCAAGACTTGAGGCAATCCGAATGTTTCTGGCGTATGCTTCATATGAAAACTTCATAGTTTATCAAATGGACGTCAAGAGCGCATTCCTGAATGGAGACCTTCAAGAGGAGGTGTATGTTGAACAACCTCCCGGCTTCATTGAACCTAAGGCAGGACATCTTGTCTACAAACTTCGGAAAGCTCTATATGGTTTGAAGCAAGCTCCAAGAGCCTGGTACGACACACTCGTCGAATTCCTACTTGCTCATAACTTCCAAAAGGGGAAGATTGACACCACCCTATTTCTACGAAAAGAGAAAGGACACACTCGATCGTACAAATATACGTGGATGATATCATTTTTGGATCAACGAATCCGAAGCTTTGTGAAGAGTTTGCTAAGTTGATGACAGGCAAGTTTGAAATGAGCATGATGGGAGAACTGTCCTACTTCCTTGGAATAGAAGTTAAACAATTAAAGGAAGGAATCTTCATTAATCAGGCTAAGTACACTCGCGATCTTATTAAGAAGTTTGGTATGGAAGGTTCATCTCCCGTCAAAACTCCCATGCCTGTTAGTGCCAAGTTAGATCCGGATGTGGACGGCATATCGATAAATGTGACCGACTACGAGAGGGATGATCGGATCCTTCTTTGTATCTTACGGCAAGTCGCCCGGACATTATGTTTGCAACCCGCATCTGTGCACGATACCAGGCGAATCCCAAGGAGTCACATATGCTTCATGTAAAACGGATATTAAGGTATCTCAAGGGAATGATGAATTTGGGACTCTGGTACCCAAAGGAGTCCAACTTCACCTTATCCGGATACTCTGATGCTGACTTCGCTGGATGTCGCATCGACAGGAAAAGCACAAGCGGTATGTGTCAGTTTCTAGGAAATAGATTGATCTCATGGTTCGGTAAGAAGCGAATTCCGTATCAACCTCTACCACGAGGCGGAATATATAGCTGCCGGAAGTTGCTGCGCATCGCTCCTTTGGATGCAAAGTCAACTTACTGACTACGGTTTCAACATGTCATCTATTCCACTTTACTGTGACAACACTAGTGCAATTGCCATCAGCAACAATCATGTCATGTATCCTAAGACGAAGCACATTGAGGTCAGGTATCACTTCATACGCGATCATGTTCTCAAAAAGCATATTTCACTGGAACATGTTGCTACTGAAGATCAATTAGCAGACATACTTACAAAGCCCCAACCTGATGCGAGGTTCTCTGAACTACTCTTCCGATTAGGTATGCTTGACTTCTCTGCATAGCTTCACATTTGCATTACCCAATAGTATATTTACTCTCAGAACATGCATTGTACGTTCTTGAAAGTAGTAGAGACTTACCGATCGTATTGCTGATCATACTTCTTGTTTAACGGCTTCATGCTTCGACATTAATCTCAACCTCATATTGGGAGGATGCTTGCATTTCCCGATCAAGTCGTTTAAGCTAACATAATTACGGTTTATATGATTTACCTCTTTCGGGTTCATGATCTTAACTTCCATTAATCACCACGTGACAAAAGCATGTTCATTTAGATTACTCTATTAACATGCATAGTTGAAGAAGTGAAATGGGTTAGTTTGGAATGCCTGGTGGATGAATACTCAATCACAGTCTGGTCAGCTTCTGACGTATAGTTTCCTAAAAAGATAGACAGTGCTGAATTCTACAATCTGGAAATGTCAACCGAGAGGATTGCAAAATCTACGGGGGAGAAAATGCTTTATATATAATTCAGTAATACCCCCCGTATATGTCTCATGACCTCTTTCCTGACTGTCTATCTGAGGGGGAGCTTTTCATTGAGAGGATTAAATGATCTACGGGGGAGCAGCAATGAACCCCTAATATGTCTCGGATTCTCCTTCCTCTAAACTTTTACTTCCGGATCTGACTGGACATGCTGTTTTGAATCAGAAAAGTGGCCTGTTTGGATGTATTTTCCTTCTTCAACCATGCATTTTAATCGGCTAATCATCTGCCTTCTTTTGACATGTGTTCGCTCTATCATTTTACACTCAAGACGGTTTCGCTATGTTGACCTATATGAACCTGTGTATTGCTGTCTGACATATGCCCTGATTCAGTAATATTGATCATTTTCACGTATGCATATGTCTACTACATTCTTAGCCATGCATGAGTTCTGTTTCTCATTAGTTCGGATTATGTTGTTTTTCACTGATTATCTTCTCTAATCCGTACTAATCCTTGCCTGTTAAGCTTTTGTATTTTCAGTCTATCCTTATTTAGCTACAGGTTCAGATTTTCTTTGCACCCGTATCGATAAATCCAGTCCATAGTCTCGGATTTGAAGTGTTGTGGTACTTCTCTTCTCTTCGACTTTTTGACTGCAAAGGAATCTACTCTACTCTCTCACCGAACTCTGTTTGCTACGGACAAGGTCTATTATTCATCCGGATACTCTTCCACGAATATTATTTACTCCGGATGACTGTCGGCTCTTTCCTCCGGACTCCTGACACTGTTCAATTGTGACAATCCATGTATACTCATATGTCGCATGCTTTTGAGGAGGAATAATGATGATTCATTAAATACATATCTCGGGTTGCACACACACTTCTCTGGATGGCAACCAGTTGTTATCTTTACTTGGTCATGCGGTCTCCACGACATCATTTCATTCGGAGGCGCATTGATATCAGGACTAATGACATCAGCATGTCGCGCGGGTCCCTATCTCACTCGCACATTCCTAGGCCCGCTGACATTTGCGGACTCGGTCTTATATATTCTGATCATTCCTGCGAAGCACGAGTATTGCTCATTTCAAATCCCTAAACCTCTCGTTGCTCCTTCCATTGTCAAGACCTCACCTTTCATCCTGTCCTTCCCATCTAATCTGCAATGGCACCCAGAATCTCTTTTTTCGGCTTTAATCCTGGCCATCTGGTTGATTGGAACGCTGTTTCTAATCCTCCGGATTGGTTTTCCCAGCTTCGCCCTCTCCTTGAAGCCTCGCATATACTCAGCCTGATCTCCAATCCCGTTGATCTTCTTATCGACGACATTCTTGAGTATTACCAACGGATTCGCTGCACCACCGATTCCATAACCTCTTATGTCCGCGGTGAATCCATCATCATCACTCCGGCTGTTCTCCGCGCTGCTCTCCACCTACCTCTTGGTGAACCACAGCGCCCAGATGCCGATCCTATGGCGGCTTCTATGGGTTGCACGAACAAAGGGAAGGAATACAAGGTGAAATCCTTCCAGGGTCGCTATCGATGTATGGCGACCATTCTAAGTCGATGCCTACTGGCTCGCACATCCGCCCTGGACTCAGTTCCGTACGACCTTCTCCTGGCCATGTACGGCGTTTTTGAAGGTCTTCCGATGGATTGGGGGATGTTCTTATTTCGTTTGCTGCAGAATGGTTCCAAAAACCATTCCTTCGGGCGCATCCTCAGCATTGTCTTCCGGCATCTACGTCCGGACCATTTCGCCCGATTTGATGCTGTCTCGTTTCCCTCGGCTTATTACCTCCGTTACCTTACGCCGGACGGGAACATGACCGCTCGCCGACCCACCGTAGCTCTCCGCATTCTCCCTGCCTCGGAACAACAAGGCAGCTCTGTTGGTGACCCCTCCGACAATCAAGCCCATGAGGTCAGTTCTGCACCCCGATCCTCCCGGATTCGGTCTGTTGCTGCGCCCTCCCACTCACGGGCCTCCCAGCCAAGTGTCCGTGCCGAACCGTCCGAGGTTGTGGGGCCCTCTCAGCACAGTGCGTCTAAAGCTATTTCCTCAGCCCCCTCTGCTGCTAATGTCCCCACTCCCTCCACATCCGCTATTGCTGCCGCAGTCGATACCGCTGTTGCTGCCGTCATTGCTGATGTCCCGGCTTCTACTCCAGAAGCTCCTTTGCCTCCCCTACCTCAATCCCGAGATTACCTTGACCATCTCTCCGCCGACACCTTAACGGACCTTTGGCTCCGTTTCAGCCTAGCCCACACCTCCTCCATTCCTGACACCGATCTCCGGGTGTTTTACACACGCAATACCCAATCCCCGGAGACCATGATCATCTGGAACTTGGACCACGGCTTTCTTACGCCGGCTGCCATTCCCGATGTGCCGTTCCCTACACCCTCCGGCCCAATCCCTGCTGCATGAAGTCCTTCCTCTGCTAAGGCTGGACCCTCTTCTCCTGCTGCCGCGATTCCCGTGGTTGACTTATCTGGTCAAAGCGGGTCCCCTGCTCCGGATGCCTCCAATGCTCCGGATGCCTCCGATGCTCCGGATGCCTCTGATGCTCCGGATGCTCCTGCTGCTGCTGATACTCCTGCGGACTCCTCTGCCCAACGCACTCCTGCTCTTGTTCATGCGGGGGAGTCCTCCAAAGCTCCGGAGTTGGTCCTTGGGCGTGCCTCTTTTGGCATGGTCCACTCTGACGCTGTGCTTTCCGCCCAGCTGGACCGACACGCCCAAGCTCAAAGCGCCCAAATTTCCGCCATCGCTGCCAAAGTTGATGCCCTCGGCGCCCAACTCCTCTCCGCTCTCACTGACTCCTCCACTTCCGTGGAGCAGAAAATGGATCTTGTCGCCACATCCGTCCATTCATTGTCTACCTCCTTCGCGGATTTGGCGCACACGATGGCTCGTCCTCCTGTTGCTTCCCGGCGATCTGCCAAACCAGGGGAGAGAGTGTCATCTGATCCGTCTACTCCTTCTGCCCCACAACCATCTACTCGGACCGAGAAGCGGCCCGCCACTTCGGTGCTTCGGGGAGTTCAAATTCCCAAACGAAGCCGCTTCTCTCAACTAAGCTCCTCTCTGCGGCTCCAGCTCCTCCTCCATCCTCCTCATCCTTGCTGATACCTTCCTCCCATCATATGCGGAGTTTGATCCTTCTGATGCGGATGGAAGCTTGCGCAAGGCAATGAAATCCTATGCTGCGTCTTCTGCTGAGAGAAGATGTCTTTCAGAAATGTACCCTTTCTCCCCAGCCGACATTCAGACTCTCTGTTCGGAGAAAGGACTCTTTACTATAGAAGACATTGACAACTTCTCGCGAGCAGCTAAAATGGAGATGAGGCTGTTTCCATCTCTCTACAAAGATGGGCACTTGTTTGACGTTCTACCGTGTTGGAATGAGGGCTATCTTCCCAGTGTGGAGCTAATTCAGTCCTTCATCGACGCAGCTGCGAGGATAGCAAACCATGGAAAACTCTCTCAACCATCCTCATTCCGTACCGGATTATGTCGCCACACTTCATGATGGCCGTCTTCATGATTCAGTCCAAGCAAATGATTCTCATTGATTCTCATCGGATTGTGGAGCACTTCGTTAGGAAGAATCAATGGGAACCTCTCGTGTCTCAGGCTGACTGAAGCTGTGAAGAAAGCCGGATTATATGAAGAGTTGGGCATATCACCCCTGCGTCCGACTGAGAAACTCAAGGCGACATTCCGGGGCAAGAAGCAAGTGCCACAACAACCGGATGGAGATAGTTGCGGAGCCTTTGTCTGTCACTTCATCAAGTCATTCCTAACTGTGGACAAATATTGGAGCCAACACACCACCTTTACGATGAAGCAGACAATGGAGCTAAGAGAGAAGGCAGTAACTATGATCTTCAAGTATAGTAAGCCTTATGTACCCTAGTGAAAGACTTGTATTAAGGCTGAATTGTATTTAGTTGCTGATTAATGAAATTGGTTGTGTTGCGTATTTTGTATGTTATTCTTTTGCATTGCTCACCAGATCAGATTACAAAGGGTTTGGGCATATCCATAATTGGGGGAGATTGTTGGATCAAACCCAGAATTTGGATAATGCTGATAAAGCCTTATGTAATTTGATCTGAGATCTTTTGTGTTTATTTGATCATTGTAGAAGATATGTTACTAATCCAGAGATGCACTCGTGAGAGCAAAGCTAAGGACAGGATACATAATCCTGATCCGGACAAGAGTGAGTGTCGTCAAACACTTGGTAAATAACCAAGTCACAAATACATACGGAATAAGGAACATTCGTACGGACTAAGAACTTAAAGGATAAGTGTGGAGTAAGGAAACCAGATGCGGAGTAAAGAATCTGGATATCTTACTCGCCCGGAGTAAAGAACTTACATACGGAGTAAGGAACTTACATACGGAGTAAGGAACTTACATGCGGAGTAAGAAAGCGCTGACACGGAATAAGTCATCAGACTTTTCAAGACTCGCCCGGAGTAAGGAACTTACATACGGAGTAAGGAACTTACATATGGAGTAAGGAACTTACATGCGGAGTAAGGAAGCACTGACACGGACTAAGGATTCCAGTACTAAATAGATACGGAGTAAGCAACCACTGACACGGAGTAAGGTTCCGAGCTTCATTAGCTACGGAGTAAGGAAAATTACACCGGACCAAGAAGATACAGCTTCAACTCAACTGCATTTAAAGTTATCAGCTCGTGGCATCCCGATGTAAGACGAATTTATTGAGAACCTGAAGAATCTTACACGTGGATCATCCGGATATGTGGACACAACCTTAATTGTAATTGGGAACTCACAAACGCACTTATACTCTTCGAACCCAAGATCTTGAGCTCCACAAACCGCAGCAGTCAAGGCAGAGAGATTACCGAGGGATAGTTAGTGCTGAACGCATTCCGGAACTACAAGTTCCAAGGTTGTCTCTTAGGAATGTTTTGTATAAATATTCATATTTGTACATTAAACAATGAAGTGAAAAAGCGAATGTGCGTTAGAAAAGAATAGACTAATTCTGTGTATGCACAAGAGTTTTCATCTTTGGAGATAGAAGTTGGCTAGTATGTGAGTTCATTTGTAAACAGAGTGTAAGAGAGTCTTGCTCCTATTTTGTTGTATTTATCTTGTGATAATAAAACAAAATACTTCCACTCTCTGGTTATCTTCTGCAGTGATTCTATCACTTAACTAGATAAGTGTTTGTGTCTTGAGAGAAAGAAAAGAGTTTTAATAAGAGCCTATTCACCCCCCCCCCCCCTTTAGGCTCCAAGGGACCATCAGTTTTTATGAATCTGTTCTTCATCTTTTAATATCTGGGGTGTACATATAGGTTTTCTTAGCCCTAGTCTGAGGTAGACATGAGATTCATGATATGCTTATGATTGGTGTGACCATTATCCTCTTGTATGTGTGATATACTGGTTGTGTATGCTGCTGCTATGATGACCATTCAAGCAGTCAGCACTTAGAAGGTCTGGCAATGACCATTTGCAGTGCCTTGGTTAATATATAGTGTGATGTCATCAAAACAACTCCAAAGAACCATAAAATCAGTAGCAACAGCATGGGGAGGTGAACTTGTGACCCTAGAACCTCAATCCCTTGGTATCAACTCTGAATTTCTGTTGTCTGAAAATTACATAAAACAAAATAAAATTAGTTCTTAGCTTAAAAGTTAACTGGTTTACCAAAACAATTTAAAAAGCATTAGTAAATCAGTGGTTTGATCAGACTTTTATCTAAGCAATCTTTGTGGGTTCGACCCCTTACTTGCTACTACACTTTGGAGAGCATCTAGGGATTAAAAATATTATTTGGCATGGATTTAAATGACATTAGCTAAACTCTGTTAGAGAGAGGTTAAAAATCTGTCTGTCAGTTGCCTTCTCTCTAAGCTCCATTGTCTACTCGAATGTATAGTTGCGGATCTTGTTCTAGTCTTTATCTACCTTTATAAACGATTTGATGAAGAAACAAACAAAGGCTCCGCAGCTATCTCCATCGGGCTATTGTAGCAATTGCTTCTTGTTCCGAACCGCCGCCTTCAGCTTTTCAATTGGAGCCAAGGGAGTCTGGCCCATTTCTTCATAGAGCCCGAATTGCTTTACTGCTTCGGTCAGTTGAAGATGCAATGGTTCCCATCGATTCTTTCTAATGTTGTTATCCACAACCTGATGAGAATCAATCAAGATCAACTGCTTGGACGGAATCAGAAAAGTAACCAGCATAGAGTGCGGCGTTAAGATCCGGTACGGAATGAGGACAGTTGAAAGATTTTTCCAAGGTTTGTTATCCTCAGCAGGTCCATTGATGAAGGTCCCGATGAGGGTTACTTCTGGAAGGTAACCTTTAGACCAACATGGCAAGATATCAAACAGGTGTCCGTCCTTGTACATAGACGGAAACAGCCTCATCTCCACCTTAACTACCCGAGAGAAGTTGTCTATGTCTTCTATGGTAAATAGACCCTTCTCAGAACATAGAGTCTGAATATCTTTTGGGAAGAAGGGGTACAACTCTGATAGACATCTTCACTCGGCATTGGACACGCCATACTTCGTCATTTCGTTGAAAATGCTACCGTCCGCATCATGTGGATCACGATCCGCGTATGATGGGAGGAAGGTGTCAGCTGCGGATGGAGAGGTTGAAGGAGGAGCTGCACTAGAGGAGCTGAGTTGAGAGAAACGGCTGCGTTTGGGGATAGTAACTCCCGGAAGCAGTGTAGATGCAGGCCGTTTCTCAGCACAAGCTGAGGAAGATGCAGGATGATCAGATGACACGTTCTCCCCTATTTTGGTAAATCGCCGAGGAGTGGTAGGAGGACGAGCCATCGTGTGTGCCAAGTCCACGAAGGAAGTAGATAGAGAATGCACAGACGAGGCAACGAGATCCATCTTCTGCTCAATGAAAGTGGATGAGTCCCCCACACTTGAACTTTGGTCGTCCTCGAACAAATACTAAGATTAAGCACCAAAATAAAGATTATCCTATTATGCAAATTCAAATATGCAAAGAGAACAACTAGAATATCCCCAATTAAGTTCCAGTATAGATGTGAGTGTGTGAAGCTAAAAATTCATCAACTTCTTTATTTTTTCAACCCATCTCTCATTCATGACACTTAATCAAGTCACACAAATATGCAATTATCAATCAGCTGACTAAAATTAAGCATACTCAAAAGTTAACCATAGTTATTCCATACTCTAAATATCATGCTATCATTCATACACATACTTGGAGTGAAACAAATGGGTAAAGATTACTGGAGCTAAACAAGATATATGCAATGGATTAGCCAATCACTTTTTATTTTATTTTTTTCACTCTTTTTTTTAAATAGGCAGCCAAACTTACTTAACAATAACTATCTATACCACCCATGTAGTGGAATCATCCGGCAGCTCCCAGATTATGGCGGATCTTAGGGTACCAGGTTTAAAAGCCCTTCAGGATAAATTCCGAGTGATATAACATACTTCGCAAGTCGGCTAACCTTTTTCAATAATGCTCTTCTTTTAATTAATAACCTTACAAGGTTGCATTTTATGCTTTCCTTTGATGGATTATTCACTCTTTTCTTTATCTCACTTTACATCCACAAGCTTAGCTCATTAAAACCCAAATGCAAGAAAAACTCAAGTATTGGCATGAATAGATGTAATGATATAAACAGTATTTCACAACTCATGGAATTAAAAATCCAAGCATAACTCAAAAATAGCTAGAATCATGATTCTCACATGCTTGCACTTCCCAATTAAGGCATAAAAATCAAGATGAATTAATCAAATATTAAAGCATCAAAATTTCAGTTGTGCAAGATATATATCCATACTAGACAACTTAACTCTAACTATTCAAGATTCTCAATCATTATTCAAATATTGTACAATCAAATAAACTTGAATGGAACTAATCATCAGTGCTCAAGGATTTATCAAAACTTCAAGTGTCAATCAAGTTCAAGACTAAAAACATGCAACCTATAAATAAAAATAAAGCACACAAAAACAAAAGAAAATCTTTTTGGTGTTTTTTTATTTTAAAAATAAATAAATAACTAAATAAACTAAATAAAAACACAATAACAAGCAAAAATAAACTAATGAAAAACACAAAAAAATGTTTAACTAAACTAAGCTAGGTGTTCCCTCCCCCACACTTAAATGTTGCATTGTCCTCAATGTAACCCAAAAATAGAAGCTATGGACATGGAATGCAATTCTAAAAATGAACAATGAAGAATAAATGAGAAGGAAAGAAATAACTTGATGGGCTTTCTTCAAACGAGGCTCAACCATCGAATGATAGGCTTTCATCCTTGCAGTATACACTTTAGCACATTCATAGACCACATCAGGATAAGGAATTGGTGGTGGTAGCCATTTGAACTCTTCAAAGTGCACACTTGAGGACATCTTCACAAACATAGTGTCCTTCACTGCAAATAAATGATGGTGACAAGGTAGTAAAAACTCCACAGGCTCACTAAACAAGGTATCTACAATAGTATGTTCCACAACAGGGACAACATCCTCAAGCAACTCTCCTACACTTGAATTGTTGCTAATGGACAAATTCAAGTCTTCATGTGGTTCTTGTGGATAAGGAAATAGTGTGCCCTTATCTGCATGTGGCATAGAAGCAACAATAGTGATAGAAGGTGGACAACTGTCCTCCAAGAATTCATAGGAAGGAGACTCAGTGGTGTGCTCGAACTCTGGAGGGATTGGTTGTGGCATCTTCTCTTCGACAAATTCAATATATGCCTCTTCTTCGTGTTCTTCAGATAATATGAATGTGGCAGTGAGCACTAGAATGTGGCCACTTTCCCCTAAAGTATAGGGAAAAAACTCAAGTGGTGGCTCCATCTCGTCTTCGTGAGGCTCCATTGGGGTAGCTTCGGCAAACACCCTCCTCTTTCTTTTAAATTTTGAGCTCATGGAGGGTAGCTTTCATTTGGTGTAGCCAAGTCTGGATCTCGTGCATCTCCTCACTTTGCCTCTCTAATTGGTCTTGAATAGTAGCAAGTTGTTGTTGCTTTAGCAGTTGCTGAATAAGGTCATCAGTAGAAGGGGTTGCTTGTTATTGCTGATGTAGCCACTCTTCATGCCAATGTGGAGGCTTTTGTGGATAGTTGAAATTTGGATGGTCCTCCCACTCTTGGTAATAAGTTTGTGCAACGGGAGCTTGCTGCTGATATGGCTGGTATGGAGAAACTCCCATTGGTACTGGTTGACTTGCTACTAGAGTTGAGAGCATCTGTTGTAACATTGTAGATACCTCATCGAGTTTGTAAAGAAAGGACTGTTGGGATTGGGGTTCCTCGATCTGTTGTTCCCACCATGGAGTAGGTATGCTTTGTTCACCAAATTCTTGAAAGTTCATCTTGTCCCCTTTAGAAACCTACAATTTAAAAAACAAAAAACAAAAAACAAAAAAAAGGGATTTTTTTTTTGGAAAAAGGAACTTAAAAAAAACAAAACTTTTTCAAAAAAAAAAGAAATTAAATAAATAAAAAAATGTTAGTAAAAGAAAAGAAAAACAAAACAGGAAATTGTTAAAAAAAGGAAACCTACGAAACAGTAAATTGTTAAAAAAAACAAAAACAAAAACAAAAACAAATAAGAAACTGTTAGAAAAAAAAGAAACCTACAAAATAGGAAACTGTTAGAAAAAGAAAATAAAATAAAAATAATAAACCTGCAAAACAAAATAAGAAACTAATAAAAATAGATTAGGAAATTGACAAAAATAAAATAGGAAACTAATAAAAATAGTTAGAAACCTTAAACAAAAATAGAAATAAAAAATAAAGAACTATTAAAAGAGGAAACCTACAAAAAAAAAATAGAAACAAAAATAAAGAACAAGTTAAATCAAAATCTTAGCCTCCCCGGCAACGGTACCAATTTGAAATAGAGCGTTTATCGCACACGCACTTCAAAATAAAATTTAAACTAAGTATAGCATAGGGCTAAGATAGGTCGTTCACTAACCGGAGGACTTATAAAATTCAATTCAACTAATTCTTCAAGAAAAATAAAGAAAAGCTAAGTTAGAGAATTAGAGGGTTTTGTGTGAAATTAAAACTAATTAAATCAAAGATTTTTAACAATGAAATTCAATTAATTAAAGAATGTAACCGGTTTAACTTCACACCTGAATGTTGTTTATCACTATTCCAAAAGATAAATTAGATAAATTATGGCCCCATAATTCAAATGCACCAAGACACCATGAATACAACCAAATTATGAATTTGCACTAAAAATCAGACTTGAACTCGTACCAATCCTAGCAACGATTATGTTTTACATTCGGAAGACCAAACCGTTCACTACGAATAATAATATTCACATTTCAAAATTAATTAACCGCAACCGCGAATTAATCACAATTAAAAATCACACTTTAAACAATCCACAATTAACTACAACTGCAAATTAATTGCAAAGAATTTAAAATAGATAAAGGAACGAATTGCAAACCATAGCACATAAAATATCGAATTAAATATTAAAACATGAATTCAAAACAAGCATCTAAAGTGTTGCACTAAACCGATTACAAAATACTTACCTCTCCATGGGTTGGAAAATCACAAATCTATTTGGAAAAATTAACACAGTAGAATTAAAACAGAATTAAGAAAAATAGGCTGCAAACAATAAATATCCGGTCTTGAACTCAATCCGAATTTCCAATATTCACCACGCTATCTTTGTTTAATTCCTGCTTGCAACACTGCTGCGTGAATGGAAGTGAGCGTGAATCCTTGGGCTGAAGTGACGCTGGAGACGACACTGTGCATGCGTGATCCGGGCGTATGGAGTATGACGGTGCTAGGTGATTGGAGAGATGGAGTGACGATGTCGTGCGAGATAGAGCGCTGGAGATGGATGAATCGGTTCGCGTGATGGGTGAAGACAGCGCCCCTTGCTTCGTCCGTTTCCAAATATATATATAGGTGCTGGGCTTATCAATTTCTTTCTTCTTTGACTTCTTCATGGGCCCACACCATAATTTTCCAAAGTGACTCCAACCTTCCTACGTAACATGCAAAAACAAATAATAATAATAATAATAATAATAATAATAATAATAATAATAATAATAATAATAATAATAATAATAATAACGTAAAACACAAAACATTAAAATAAAAAAAAAACATAATTCATAACTTAGTATAATTACCAATTAAGCCCAAAGAAATAATATTAAAATTAGAATAATCAATTTAATATTAAAAATCACCAAAATTAATATTAAATCTATAAAAGTGAATAAAACAGTAAATAATTGAAATTTGGAAAAACTATTATAAAAATGCATTAATTCAACAAAATATTAAATTAAAGTCCATAAATTAAATACAAATTTAATGACAAATTTTGTAGTGATCAATGAGTCAGTGAGGGCGGAGAGGAGTTGGGTGTTGAGAGCATCAACCTTGATGGCGATGGCGGAGATTTGGGCGCTTTGGGCTTGGGCATGGAGGTACAGCTAAGCAGAGAGCACAACATCGGAGTGAACCATTCCAAAAGAGGTACGCAGCAGAGGGGGCATCCGGAGCAGGAGTGCATTGGGCAGAGGAGTCAGCAGCTGGAGAGAGGGGGTGCATCAGCTGCATCAGCAGAGGGGGCATCCGGAGCATCGGAGACATCCGGAGCAGCAGATCTGCTTTGACTAGAGAAGTCAACAACGGGGATAGCAGCAGGAGAAGCGGGCCTGGCCTCAGCAGGGGAAGGAACCCGTGCGTTATGGGCCAATCTGGAGGTAACAACAAACAGAACGTTCGAAATGTTGGCCAGCATAAGGAAGCCGTGATCCAAACTCTGGACGATCATTTCCTCCGGGGTTTTGGTGTGTCGAGTGTAATACACCCGGAGGTCATTGTCGGGGATGGTGGCTATGCAGGCGAGGTTGAAATGGAACTAGAGGTTCGTTAAGGTGTCGGCGGGGAGATGGTCGAGCTAGTCTTGAGACTGAGGAAGCAGGGGCAAAGGTGCTTCCGGAGGAGACGGAGGGACATCAGCCACCGCTGCAGCAGCAGCGGGAGAGTCGGGTCCGGGGACATCAGCAGCTGAAGTTGCTAGAGAAACAGTTGGAGGTAAGCTTGGCTGTGACAGCCCCGCAACCTCGAATGGGTCGGCGCGAACGCTGTGCTAGGAGGCTCAGGAGATGGAGTGTGCAGCTTCGGACCGAATCCGGGAGGACTAGTGGGCAGAGTTGTTGGCTAGGTCACCAACCAAACTGCCCTGTTGTTCCGAAGCAGGGAGGAGGCGGATAGCAGCAGTGGGCCGGCGGGCGGTCAGATTCTCGTCAGGCATGAGATGACGGAGATAGAAAGCCTGGGGAAATGGGATGACGCCATGTCCGTTGAAGTGGGAGGGACGGAGATGCCGGAAGACGATGCTAAGGATCCGCCCAAAAGATTGGTTCTTTGGGTTGTTCCCCAGCAGTCGGAACAAGAAAGTCCCCCAATCCATCGGGACACCCTCGAAGACTCCGTACATGGCCAGAAGCAGGTCATACGGAACGGAATCCGGGGTGGTTGTGCGATCCAGTAGGCACCAGCTCAAGATGGTTGCCATACATTGGTAGCGTCCCTCAAAGGACTTCACCTTGTACTCCTTCCCTTTATAGTGGCAGCACATGGAAGCTGCCATCGGCTCGGGATCCGGGCGCTGAGGAGTACCGGGGGGTAGATGGAGAGCGGCACGAAGGACGTTTAGGGTGATAACGATGGATTCACCCCGGACGGTGGAATGGATGGAATCGGTGGTGCAGCGGATACGCTGGTAGAACTCAGTAATATTGTCGATAAGGAGATCGACGGGATCAGAGACCAGGTTCAGAATGTGGCTTGCTTCCAAGAGTGGGTGAAGTTCCAGAAACCATGCCGGAGGATTGGAAGCAGCATTCTAGTCGACCAGATGGCCTGGATTAACACCGGAAAGAGAGGTTTTGGGTGCCATTGGAAATGGATGCAGAGAAGGGCAAGGAAATTTAGGGTTGAAGAGGGGAAGAGCGACTGTGACATGTGAGAGGGATTAATCACTCTTCGCATGAAGGCATATATATATATATATATATATATATATATATATATATATATATATGGTGGGCCAGTGGATCCAAGGTAGAGAGAACACGAAATTACAATACTAAAACCCTAGCTTCCCTCCCTTATATAGTACTAAACCAGAGAACACGGAATTACAATTTTGACCGATAAGGAAGGCTCCAATGACGTCGCATGCAGAACATAGACACTTCTAGAGAGTTCCAGCTAGCTACCGCCAAAATTGTAGAGTAAAATGGCGAAAAACCTACTTGCACGCGACATCCCATTATCGCGGGCAAGGCCAATTTAGTCCAAACTTTTCCATCAAGTCACGGATGAATAGTAGAGCCATAGTAAAGCTGCACGCGACTAGTCCTGATGTAACGGGCATCGATTTTCAGCCTTAAATGAGGTCAAAATCCTCTGAATTTTTACAGGCTGGCGGCTCATTCACCAAGGAACAAAACGTGTCACTTTGTTTCCCACATATCCAACCTAATATTCCTTTAATTCATGTCCTTGATATTTCAACAAAACTTGGTGGGCCCCTTGGATTTTTGATCAATTGGGCTTGGACTTGGACCTTACAAAGATTGCCTAATTTCCATATCCGATGGCTCAAGCTGTAACAAATGACATTCAACATAGTGAAGCCTAAGACCTCACACCTGCAATCACAGTCAGACGACAAACACATACTACTTTAAATAGAACACCCCCTGCAAAAGAAATGGTAAAACAAATAATCTAAATATAAAAACAAAAATAAAAATGTAAAACTAAAAGGATACACCATGGGTTGCCTCTCATGAAGCGCTTAGTTAAGGTCCTTAGCTTGATCGTCCCCTCTGTCAAGTTGTGCTCAGAATGAAATGATTAGCCTCCTTAACATGGTCCTGAATGTAGTATGGCTTCACACGTTGACCATTTACTTTGAATATTTGTCTAGAGGTTGATTGAAGTTCAACACTTCCATATGGGAAAACCTTTATAACAGTATAAGGCCCCATCCACTTAGATCATAGCTTCCCAGGGAAAAGTTTAATTCTGGAATTAAAGAGAAGCACCTTCTGCCCTGGTTCAACGATAGAGGGGCTGATCTTCTTATCATGTCTGAACTTAGACCTCTCCTTGTACAGCTTAGCACTTTCATAGGCATTGACGCGAAATTCTTCCAACTCATTTAATTGTTGCAATCTCAGTTCAGCAGCAATAGTGGGATCCATATTCAACTTTTCAACTGCCCAAAATGCCTTGTGTTCCAATTCAACAGGCAAGTGGCAGGCCTTTCCATACAGTAGACGATAGGGAGACATTCCAATGGGCTTTTTAAATGCTGTGCGGTAAGCCCACAATGCCTCATCGAGCTTTAGAGACCAATCTTTTCGACTGCCTCCCACTGTCTTCTCCAAAATTTGCTTGATCTCACGGTTTGAGGCTTCAGCTTGGCCGTTTTCTTGTGGATGATAGGCTAAAGTATGCCTATGTTGAACTCCATATTTGTTTAAGAGCTTTTCAAAAAGCTTATTGCAGAAGTGACTCCCTTCATCACTGATAATTGCTCTAGGTGTTCCAAACCTGCTCAATATGTTGCGGTGAAGGAACTTGATTACCACCTGAGCATCATTCTTCCATGTAGGTATAGTTTCAACCCACTTTGAGAGGTAATCCACTGCTAGAAGGATGTAGGAAAACCCATCTGATGGTGGGAAAGGTCCTATGAAATCGATTCCCCATATATCAAAAAGTTCTACTGGCATAATTCCAGTTTGGGGCATCTCTTGCTTCCTTGTAATCCCTCCTATTCTTTGACATGGATCACATGACTTAATGAAGGTGTATGTGTCCTTGAACATGGTTGGCCAGTAAAACCCACTTTGTAGGATCTTTGCCACCATTCTTTGCACTCCCAAATGGCCAGCATAGTCAGAAGAATGACAATGCCTCAGTATGCTGTCCACTTCCTCTTCTGGCACACATTTTCTGATGATCTGATCAACACATTGCCTGTAGAGGACAGGCTCATCCCAAATGTATCTTCTTGCATTAAAGAGGAACCTCTTCTTTTGCTGATAAGTGAACTCGGTAGGTACATAGTCACATGCATGGTAGTTCACTATATCAGCAAACCATGGCGTCTGTGCTTCAACTACAAAGAGCTGCTCATCAGGGAAGGTATCGGAAATAGTAGAACCTTTAGTACTACCTTCCCCTAGCTCTAGCCTCGATAAATGGTCCGCCACAGTGTTGGAAGTCCCCCTCAAGTCTTTAATCTCCAGGTCAAACTCCTGGAGTAACAAAACCCATCTGATCAACCTGGGTTTAGCATCCATCTTGCTGAACAATTATCTCAAGGCAGCATGGTTGGTGTAGACAATTACCTTTGTTCCCAATAAATACGACCGAAATTTATCGCAAGCAAACACCAAAACGAGTAACTCCTTCTCTGTAGTAGTATAATTGAGCTGGGCCTCATTGAGTGTGCGACTGGCATAATATATTGCCCTGAAAACCTTGTCCTGCTTCTGCCCAAGCACCACTCCGACTGCATAGTCGCTGGCATCACACATCAGTTCAAAATGTTAATTCCAATCTGGAGCTACAATTACTGGTGCTGAGATTAATCTCTCCTTTAGCTCAGTGAAGGCATGTAGGCAATCCTCAGAAAAAATGAAAGGTGTGTCCTTTTCCAGTAGCATGCTAAGGGGCTTCGCTACTTTAGAAAAATCTCTAATGAAGCGTCGGTAAAACCCAGCATGACTCAAGAAGCTTTAGACACCCTTCACATTCAGTGGCAGAGGTAAACTCTCAATAGTAGAGATTTTTGCTCTATCTACCTCCAGCCTAGCAGCAGAAACTTTATGGCCGAGGACAATTCCCTCTTTGAACATAAAATGACACTTTTCCCAGTTCAACACCAGGTCTTTTTCCTCACAACGGATTAGTACCGTTTCCAAGTTCTTTAAACATGTGGAGAAGGAGGACCCAAATACTGAGAAGTCGTCCATAAACACCTCCATTATATCCTCCACTAACCCCTGGAAGATCGCCATTATACACCTCTAAAATGTAGCAGGTGCATTACATAAACCGAACGACATCCTTTTGAAGGCAAACGTGCCAAATGGGCACATGAACGTTGTTTTCTCCTGATCCTCTGGCGCCATAGCAATCTGATTGTAGCCTGAATAGCCATTGAGAACATAGTAGTAAGGGTAGCCTGCTAACCGGTCCAGCATTTGATCAATGAAGGGCAGTGGGAAGTGGTCCTTGCGAGTTGCCGTGTTTAATTTGCGGTAGTCAATACAAACACGCCACCCTGTCACGGTTCGGGAAGGAATGAGCTCATTTTTCTCATTTCTGATAACGGTCATACCTCCCTTCTTTGGAACCACATGCACTGGACTCACCCATGGGCTGTCGGAGATAGCAAAGATAATACTAACTTTTCTCCACTTGAGAATTTCTTTGCCTACAACCTCTTTCATCGTAGGATTAAGCCTGCGCTGTCGTTCAATAGTAGGCGTGTGAGTCTCCTCCATCAAAATTTTGTGCATTCAAATTGCTGGACTGATCCCTTTAACATCATCAATAGTCCATCCCAAAGCCTTCTTATGACTTCTGAGTACCCTTAACAGTTGCTGGCTTTCTTCAGTAGCTAGTGATGCAGCAACTATTACTGGGTACCTTCCTGTTGAATCTAAAAATTCATATTTTAGATGTTTAGGGAGTTATTTCAGTTCTAGAAGTTGTTCTTTAAGTGTAGAAGGTTCATCGAATGTTGAAGGTTGCTCCTCAACTTGCTCAACCTCAGCTTCCAGTTCTTCTTCCTTGCTTAGTTCAGCAAATTCAACTTGCTGTAGCTCGTGGTCAAGGCTCTCGGTGACTATGTTCTCTTCAAAGTATTCGTCCATGAAGTTTGCTATGTCGTCCACCCAAAAGCAGCTTGAATAATCATCCTGCCTTCTCATTGATTTCTCCATATTAAATACCACTGCCTCTTCATCCACACGAAGAGTCAGCTCTCCTGAACTCACATCAATAAGCGCACGGCCTGTTCTCAGAAATGGTCTACCCAAAATGAGCTACACTCCTCTGTCCTCTGCCATGTCTAGCACGACAAAGTCAGCAGGGAAAATGAACTTATCCACCTTCACTAACATATCTTCCATAATCCCTTCTGGCTTCCCAATGGATCTGTCAGCGAACTACAGAGAAATGGATGTGGGCTTCATCCCTTTCAGGCCTAATCTTCTGTATATTGATTTGGGCATTAAATTTATACTCGCCCCCAAATCACAAAGAGCTTGCTCCAAGTGTGAGCTTTCGATCGTGCAGGACAACGTGAAGCTACCCGGATCCTTAAGCTTTGGTGGTAGCTTGTGCTACACAACAGCGCTAATCTCATTGGTTAGCGCTACCGTTTCGCAATCTTCATAGCGTCACTTGTTGGACAGCAAGTCTTTTAGGAATTTGGCATATTTGAGCATCTGCTCTAAAGCTTCAACAAAGGGAATGTTCACTTCCAACTTCTTGAACATCTCCAAAAATTTGCAGAACTGAGCATCCATCTTTTGCTTCCTTAGCCTCTGAGGATAAGGCATAGGAAGCTGGATAAGGTGCTGGTTTTACATTTTTAGGCTAACTAGCTACCGCCTTTTCCTTCTCTTGCTGCCCAGCACTGCTCTCTGCCCTTTCTTCTTCGTTATCCTTTGTTGATTCTGCCACAGTATTATTTTCTCCAATGTCGATTCAGCTTTCCTCTCTTTCTTTAAGCTGAAGCTCTTTCCCACTTCTGAGCATAATAGCCTTACAATGCTCTCTTGGGTTAACTTCAGTGTTGCTTGGGAAACTGTTTGATGAAGAGGGTTTCACTACATTTGCTAGCTGACCTATTTGCTGTTCTATATTCTTCATAGCTGTTCCTAAGTCTTGAATAGAGGTGGTAAGGGATTCAATTCGTGTTTCTCCTCTGCTCAACCTGTCAGTTGCCTGCTTAGCAAATTGGTAGAAAAAATTCCTCATTTCTTCATCTTTGGCTTTCTCTTTGTTCTCCTCCTTCTACTGTGGAGGTCTTTAAAATCCTGGAGGGAGTTGATTATTAGGTTGAGATCCTTCACCACAGTTTGGCGCTCCATAGGTTTGAGCTTTGTTCTGCCTCTACCACACATATGGTTGTTGAGCACTTCCCTACCCTTGCTGAATCTAATAATTATTTGAGGAGGTAGAATTCTGATATTGGCGGTGATATCCACCGTTGTTTCCAATATACAAAGCATCCTCCTGAGCTGGGTCTGATGTGTCATCTCCTCCAGTACTTTGTTCTGCTCTCCCTTCCATCCATACAGACAAGACTGACATTTGTTCAGTCAGCATGTTCATCTTTTTGGTTAACTCATCAAGCTGGTTTGGGTTAGAAACCGCAGCTATAGACTCTGTTTTGGAATGTGTTTTTCTATCAGTGGACCATTGGCAATTTGACATTGCCATCCTCTCAAGCAACTCCACTACATTAGCTGGTTCCATCATCATGAAGGCTCCACTAGCTGCTGCATCAACCATGTTTCTGATTGAAGGTTGTAGGCCCATGAAGAAGGACTCAACCTGTAACCATTTTGGTCTTCCATGGTTAGGATAGCGCCTAACCAAGTCCTTGAACCTCTCCCATGCTTCATAGAGAGATTCATTCGTGTGTTGGCTGAATTGGCTTATTTGGCTCCTCAGGTGCATCACTCTTGTTGGTGGGAAGTATTTTGAAAGAAATTTCTCCACCATTTGATCCTAGGTAGTAATGCTCCCTGTTGGTAATGACTGAAACCCGCCCAACGCTCTATCTATCAATGAAAAGGGAAATAGTCATAGCTTTATCGCGTCATCTGTTACACCATTGATTTTGATGGTGTCGCATATTTGCTAGAATCTCACTAGATGATTGTGAGGATCATCCAATGCTGATCCTCGAAATGCTTCTTGCCCAACCATCTGCAGTAGCGCAGGCTTCAGCTCAAAGTTATTTGCTTGGACGGGCACGCTTCTAATGCCAAAGTACTCATCTGAAAGTACAGGTCTAGCATAATCCATGAAGGTCCTAGGCTAATAACCTCCTTGGCCATTGTGACCCTGATCATCTCTTGCTCTATTTTCGGCCATGATTTCTTCACACAAGGTATTTAAGCCTTCCAACTACTGTTCAACTGCAGCTAACACCCTATGTGCCCTTCGCTGCTCTCGCAACGTCCGTTCGATTTCTGGATCGTATGGCAACAACTCTCCGTGAGTTTGACGCATACACTGAGGAATTTAATCAAACACCTACAAGCACCCCTGAAAATTAACAAAAACAGAGAAACACCGGCTAACTCCACACTAGTAAAATAGAAAATTAAAAATCCAGACCACAAATAAACTTAAGCACCTAATATCACCTAATCCTAACAACGTTTGGCTTGCCTCCCCGGCAACGGCACCAAAAACTTGACCTGAATAAATTTGGTATGATAGGGCTTGCAGCAAGTGCACTGGTCAAGTAATAAAATGGAGTATTAAGACTCCGGTTGTCGAACCCACAGGGAGGTAGCCTTGCTGTTAGGTAGCAAGCACCAAGCACCAAGCTTAAGCTTATGTCTAGGCAATTGATTACACTTGTAATTTAAGTAGAACTACAGAACTTTTAAATTCAGCAAAATCTAGCAAAATGATTGGCTTTAACAGAGATTTTCAACTAGTTTAAGTGATTCTAGGTTCACAATTTCACCACCCACAGCCTTGCAATATTCTGGTTTTAACACTTGCTTAAAACATTTAATTAATTCCAAGTTTATAATGGTCATCACCCACTGCCTTAACACTTGGTCCATGAAAAGGGAAGTTTAAGTCTTTTAAACCATTTGATCCATGAGAATAAAAATGTTCAAAGGAAAACAACCAATTCAACAGATACAGACTTAGTCCATCATGTAATGTCAAATCTAGTTCATCAAATTCCACCCTAGACAAGGGCTGAGATAGTCTAACCATGCATTCATTAGACTTTGCATTAATCATTATTGAACTAATTAAAAACCCAGAATTTCATATAACAGCAAGCAAAATTCCATAATCCAGAACATTATAAGACCTTGGGGGCTACTGTTGGATCAAACCTAGAATTTGGATGATGCGGATCAAACCCTATGTAATTTGATTTAAGATGTTTCATGTTTATTCTAAGTCTGTGCAGAAGATAAAACTTTAATCCGGACCCACTTTTATAAGAGCAAAGCAAAGGACAGGATATATAATCCTAATCCGGATTATCATGAGTGTCGTCAAACACTTGGTAAATAACCAAGTCTTCATCCAGAGTAAGGACTCTCCGTACTGACTAATCTCTTGACAAAACGACTAAGGAATCCGCGCGTTTATTGTTGATTGGACTAAGTCACTTTATCCGGAATGAGAATCCGAGTCTACACCTCGTACGGAGTAAGAGAGATTTATTGCAGAGAAAGAATTAAGTCTTTTACTTCAGCTGTCTAAGGAAAAGAAGATATGGACTAAGGAATCCGAGTCTTTCATTCAAGCGGAGTAAGAAATGACTGATGCGGAGTAAGGACAACTGATGCGGAATAAGGAATCCGAATCATTACTCAAGCGGAGTAAGGAACTCACGCAGAGTAAGGAAGCGTTGATGCGGAATAAGGATTCCGCATATCTACCTCATGCGGAGTAAGGAAGTGCTGACATGGAATAAGGATTTCAGGACTTCATATACACAGAGTAAGCAACAACTGACACGGAGTAAGGATCCGAGCCTCGTTGATACGGAGTAAGGAAATCTACACCGGACTAAAAAGATGCTACTTCAACTTATTCATACCGCATTTATGATATCAGCTTGCTATGTTCCGATGTAAGACAAACTCATTGAAGATCTAAACTATCTTACACATGGAGTACTCGGAGATGTGGATGCAGTCCCAAATGCAATTGGAATCAAGCGAAGTAATTCAATTCACTTATGCTTCCAATATTTCGAGCTCCACATCCGAAGCAGTTATAGTAGAAGCATTTTCCGAGAAGAACTTAATGTTTACACAATGCTTGGAAAATACAGTTCCAAGTTAGATTGCTAGGATGTCTATATATATCTGTAGTGTTGTATACTTAAAGAGTGTGCGCACATACAAAAGAAAGAAGTGATACGTGCGTGAGAAAGGATGTTGTACAAGAGCTCATAGAGATTATAAACGCTAGTGTGTGTAACTGCAAAACTGAGTGTTGTTGTAATCAGTTGTAATTGCTGTTTATTTTGTTGTAATTATCTTCAGATAATAAAGCAAAATACTTCCACTATCTGGTTATCTTCCGCACTGATTTTACACCTTTTAACCAGATTGTGCTATACCTGTGAGAGAAAAGAGTTTTGCTTTGAGCTTATTCATCCCCCTCTAGGCTCTTAGGGACCAACAAGTGGTATCAGAGCGAGTTCTATTAGTTCTAAGTAGAGATCCCACTCTTTCACTCTCAACAATGGCTGAAGAAAGCAGCATGCTATTCAACACTCGCCTTCACTCCGGAGGAGCACAAGAGCCCCTTCCAAATTGAAGCAGCAGTGAAAATGCTGATCCACCTCAACCTGCTGCTGCCGCTGCTCCATAACCACGGAGTTCTGGCTTCACCTTAACGAAGCCACCCAAATTCACACCAAAGCTTTTCTCCTAGTGGAAAGCTCGCATGAGAATGTTCATGGTCTGCCATGATCATCTCATGTGGCCATGTTTTCATCAGGAGATACCCACTCTAATGACTATCAGAGAACATGGAGTCAGAAGACCAAAGACTGATGCCGAACTTACCAATGATGAAAGAGCCTGACAGTGAGCCAACGAAAAGGCTCTGGCATATGTTACATCGTCTTTGGATTTCGAGGCTTTCACGGACGTCCAGGGCTGCACGACAGCAAAAGCTGTCTGGGATAAACTGACAATCCTCTATGAGGGAAGTCAGTCCCAAATGCAGAATTTTATCTGTACTCTCAGACAGAACTTTGAGAGTTTCAATCATAAACCGGGCGAATCACTCGAGAGCATCTATCAGAGATTTGGAAAGCTTATCTTGGAGCTGAAAACTGTCAATGAGCATTATTCTCAATCTCAGATCAATGACAAGTTCTTTCGCTCCTTGTCGGATCGCTACTACTCCAAACAACTCCAGATGCAATCCGACAAGAACTGGCAGTATGTACCCCTTGAAGAACTATATGGAGAGCTGCGGACTCATGAAGTCAGGTTTAAATACTCTGACCGGGATGAAAAAATAGCTCGGAAAGAAAAGGGGGTAGTTCTCAAAGCTACGGAATGTCTAAGCATACTGAGGAATGATGATACGGACGCGTCCGAGAATTCTGACTCTGACGAGGAGGAGGAAATAGCTCTCCTTATCAAATCCTTTGAGCGATTCCTACGGAAAAGCAGAAAAGGATTTAGGAGACACTCCTCCTCATCTTTCCAAAGGAAGCAGCGACCGGAGTCCAGTTCCCAGGAATGCTACAACTGTGGGAAAACTGGTCACTGGGCCAAGGACTGCAGATCCAAATCTAAAATGGCCAAGAAAAGTGACAAGGTAACTCCTCGTCGCTCCACCTCAAACAACAGAGAAAATAGCAAGAACAAGAGGAAGGCATTCATCACAAAATACGTCAGTGGCTCGGAAGAAGAGGAATCCTCAGATGATGAGCCAACTCCCAAGCCGAACGTCTGCCTCATGGAAAATTCTGAGGTACCTTCAATCTCTGAGCTCATGAGTAAATTCGAATCACTTATTACTGAACGTGATCATGAAAAGAATGAGACACTAATAATTACTCAAATGTACAAAGATATGGAAAGTCAGAATAAACGTCTTGAATTTACTATTACTAGACTTGAAAAAGACATAGCTGACTTCAGAGGAAAAGAGGCTTGGTATCATGATCTAAGAGCTGAAAATCATCTGCTAAATACCAACCTATCAGGCCTAAAAGTTATTGTGAAAAGACTCGAGAATGAACTTGAACAGGAAAAGGAAATAAATCGTAAGTGGCTAAAATCTGGGGAAATAGCCTCTACATTTAGGACTGATCCAGATAACATTCGAGTCAAACCTGGCCTAGGCTCCGAACCATCAACTTCCAATGCTCAAGCTACTGACTGTCCTCCGGACTTTACTCCGAAACTAACCAACTTATATCCTGTTAGTATGTCTAAACCGTTGGATGGTTTCATTTCAGGTGGCACCATAGTTTATGACTGTGGAAGAGAGGCTGTTACTGCACTTCCCGAAGTAGTAGCACCTGGACTTAATGATGAAGGGAAGACTGCTGTAGTTCAAGCCAAAACTGTAGCACCCAAAAAGAAAGGAAAGGCAAAGGCTGACGCATCTAGGGCCAAGAGCGCGTCACCCAAACGCAATGGACTAGGCCATAGGGAACAGAGTAGAAAGTCTGTAAAATCTAAGAAACCTGTATCCCCTGTTTGTACTCCGCATTATAGTGTTTGTTCCATCTGTAGGGATATAGGTCATTATCACTATGAATGTTGGAGCTTATCGGATAACTGACTTTGTAATCAAGTTCATACCAATAAAGATCAGTTCAATAAAAAGGGTTCTTCGAGCAAAACAAAATCTAAATCTCAAAGGAGTGTCACTCCAAAGAAAGCCCAAGTAAAAGAAACAGCTGAAACTAACTGTTGGATCAAACCGAGAATTTGGATAATGCGGAACAAACCCTATGTAATTTGACTCGAGATGTTTCATGTTTACCATTAAGTCTGTGCAGATGAGTTAACTCTAAATCAGGACCTACTCATGTGAGGACAAAGCTAAGGACAGGATACATAATCCTGATCCGGATCATCATGAGTGTCGTCATTCACTTGGTATATAACCAAGTCATCATCTGGAGTAAGGACCCTTCGTGCTGATTAAACACTTGACAAAACGACTAGGAACCCGCGTCTAACACTCAACAGGATTATGTCAATTAATGCGGAGTAAGTTCCTGAGTCTACATCTTGCACGGAGTAAAAGAGACTTGTGAGAGAGAAAGAATCGAAGTTGTCACTCTAACCGGACTAAGAAAAAGAAGACACGGACGAAGAAATCCGAGTCTGTCATTCGAGCGGAGTAAGGACAATTGTTGCAGAGTAAGGACATCAAATGCGGAATAAGGAATCCGAACCATTACTCATGCAGAGTAAGGAAGCGCTGATGTGGAGTAAGCTCTCCGGGCCACTACTCATACGGAGTAAGGAAAAGCTTATGCGGAGTAAGCTCACCGAACCACTACTCATGCGGAGTAAGAAAGCACTGACACGGAACAAGGATTCCAAGACTTCATTCACACGGAGTAAGCAACCACTGACACGGAGTAAGGATCCGAGCTTCGCTGATATGGAGTAAGGAACCTAATGACGGAATAAGAAGATGCTGCTTCATCATTTCCGAGCCGTATTAATTACAATCAGTTCACTTCGTCCCGATGTAAGACAAACCCGTTGTAGACCTAAATTACCTTACACGTGGATCACGTGGAGATGTGGATGCGTTCTCAAATACAATTGGAATCAAGCAAAGAATTCATTACAACTTATGCTTCCAATATTTCGAGCTCCACATCCGCAGCAGTTAAAGCTTCAGCATTTTCCGATGAAGAACTTCAATGCTTCACACTGCTCGGAAAATACAGTTCCGAGATAGATTTCTAGGGTGTCTATATATATGCCTGAAGCAATGTAAATATATATATGCGCGTTCTTACTTGTACTTATACATTCATAAGCGTATATCTTCAAAAGAGCCAAACACAGAGATTCACTGCCAAGTGTGTGTAACCATAACTGAGTGTTGTGTTGTAATCAGCTAAAACGCTGTTTTGCCTTGTTGTAATTATCTTCAGATAATAAAGCAACATACTTCCACTACCTGGTTAATCTTCCGCCCTGATTTTATCCGTTTAACCAGAGTGAGTGTCTAAGCCATTAAGAGAGAGAAGGAATTTTCAAAGAGCCTATTCACCCCCCCTTTAGGCTCTTCGGGACCAACAAGTGGTATCAGAGCGAGTTCTACCTGCTCGTAGAGATCCCTAACTCCCTCTCAACTTAACAATGGCCGAAGAAAGCAGCATGTTATTCAATACCCACCTCAACTCCGGGGGCTCAAGAGCCCCTTCCCAACCGAAGCAGCAGTGAAAATGTTGATCCACCTCAACCTGCTGCTGTCGCTGCTCCTCAACCACGGAGTTCAGGCTACACTTTAAGCAAACCGCCCAAGTTCACACCAGAGCTTTTCTCCTAGTGGAAAGCTCGCATGAAGATGTTCATGACCTGTCATGATCATCTAATGTGGCCGTGTCTTCATCAGGAGCTTCCCATTCCGATGACCATCGGAGAAAATGGGGCCAGGAGACCAAAGACTGATGCTGAACTCACTCATGATGAAAGAGCCTGGCAATACGCCAGTGAAAAGGCTCTAGCTTACGTGACATCGTCCTTGGATTCAGAGGCTTTCACGGACGTCCAGGGCTGCACGATAGCTAAAGCTGTGTGGGACAAATTGACTATTCTATATGAAGGAAGTCAGTCCCAGATGCAGAACGTCATTTGCGCTCTCAGACAGAACTTTGAGAGCTTCAACCACAAACCTGGCAAATCCCTGGAGAGCATCTATCGGCGATTCGGCAAGGTCATCCTGGAATTGAAAACTGTCAATGAGCACTACACTTAGTTCCAAATAAATGACAAGTTCTTTCGTTCCTTGCCGGATCGCTACTACTCCAAGCAGCTCCAGATGCAATCCAAAGACAACTGGCAGTATACCCCCCTTGAAGAGCTATATGCAGAGCTACGGACTCATGAGGTCAGATTCAAATACACTGACCGAGACGAGAAGATAGCTAGGAAAGAAAAGGGGGTAGCTCTTAAGGCTACGAGTGGACCAAGCATGCTGACGGAGGATGATACGGAAGAGTCAGAAAACTCTGACTTGGATATGGAAGAAGAAATAGCTCTTCTGGTGAAATCCTTCACACGATTTCTGCGGAAAAGCAGAAAAGGATTCAGAAGAGGTTCTTCCTCATCCTCAAGAAGGAAGGAGCGGTCGGAGTCGACATCCCAAGACTGCTGCAATTGCGGGAAACCTGGTCATTGGGCCAAGGAATGTAGATCCAAACCCAAGATGGCCGACAAGGACGACAAGGTTAAACGCCGACGCTCCACCTCAGACAACAGCAAAATGAAGAGGAAGGCATTCGTCTCAAAATACAACAGTGGCTCGGAAGAAGAAGAGGAATCTTCAGACGACGAACCAATGGAAAAGGCGAACGTCTACCTCATGGCAAATGCTGAGGTACCTTCTATCTCTGAGCTCTTGAGTAAACTAGAATCTCTTACTAAGGAATGTGATGATGAAAAGAATGAGAGATTAATAATTACTCAAATGTATCAAAATATGAGTGGTCAGACTAAGCACCTAGAACTTACTATTTCTAAACTTGAAAAGGACATAGCTAACTACCGAAGCAGGGAGGTTTGGTATCATGACCTAAGAGCTGAGAATCACCTGCTGAATACCAACCTCATAGGCATGAATGTAAATCTTAAAAGACTCGAGATTGAACTTGAGAAGGAAAAGGAAATAAATTATAAATGGCTAAAATCCGGAGAAATAGTCTCTACATTTAGAACTGATCCTGACAATATCCGAGTCAAACCTAGCCTAGGATCCAAATCCACTTCCACTGCTCCAGCTACTGAGTGCCCTCCAGACTACACTCCAAAACTAACCAACCTATATCCTGTAAGTACATCTAAATCGTTGGATGGTTTTGTTTCAGGTGGCACCATAGTTTATGATTGTGGAATCGAGATTGTTACTGCTAATCCCGAAGTAGTAGCACCCGTACCAAACGATAACGGGAAGGCTGCTGCAATTAAAGCCAAAACTGCAGCACCCATAAACAAAGGAAAGGCTAAGGCTGACGCATCCAGGGCCAAGAGTGCATCACCCGTTCGCAAAGGATTAGGCCATAGGGAACAGAGTAGAAAACCTGTAAAACCTAAGAAACCTGTATCCCCTGTTGTAACTCCTCATCACAGTGTCTGTTCGATATGTCGCGAAATAGGTCAGTATCACTATGAGTGTTGGAGTCTATCTGATGACTGGTTATATAATCACTCTTCAATCAATAAAAATCTGGTTGTCAAAAAGGGTTCTTCTTGGAAAGCTAAATCTAAAACTCCTCGGAGTATTTCACCTAAGAAAACCCAAGTTGAAAAAGCAACTAAGACAGAAAAAGCTAAGTCAACTTGGAAAGTTAAATTTCCTAGCAACATAAAATCCGGAATAGTTGACACTGTTGTTGCTTCTCCTAACCGCCCAAAAGAAGTTTGGGCACCAAAAATGTAATCTGTTGTCTTGCAGGAGCATCTATGGAATTCACTGCCATCTCACTTGAAGTCAAAGATCAATCAAAGCAAGTGGATACTCGATAGCGGATGCTTCGGACATATGACGGGTGATAAGACTCTGCTCGTGGATGTTACTGACAAACGAGGCCCATCCGTAACATATGTTGACAACAATAAAGGTAAGACTGTGGGGTATGGCACTTTAACCAATGGCTGTGTATCAATTAATAAGGTTGCATTAGTCGAAGGTTTGAAGCATAATCTGCTGAGTGTCAGTAATTTATGTGACAAAGGATTCACAGTTTCCTTTTTGTCAAACACGCACGATTAGAGATAACTTATCCATAGATATTAAGTTATCCGGATCAAGAGATGGGGACATATATTCTGTGGTCTTGAGAAACAATTCTCCTGACCCTGTATGCTTCCTCACTACAGCATCACATGAAGATAGTTGGCTATGGCACAAGCGTTGCGCACATTTAAATTTTAAGACCTTGTCTAAATTAGCGTCGCTTGATTTGGTCACTGGTTTGCCTAAACACAAATACTCCAGAGACACTCTCTGTCGAGAATGCCAACTTGGCAAACAGACCAAACATAGTTTTAAGAGCAAAACAGGTAATTCAATAACTGCTCCTTTACAACTTCTTCACATGGACCTTTGTGGTCCCATTTCTGTCTCTTCACTTGCTGGTGCGAGATACACTCTAGTGGTTATTGATGACTTCACCAGATACACATGGGTGATGTTCCTGAAATCCAAGGATCAAACCTTTGAACACCTTGTCGATCTCTTCAACTGGATAAGCAATTCACAAGGACTGAGCATTAAATGCATCAGGAGTGATCATGGTACAGAATTTGATTTCTCAGATATGAGGTCATATTGTTCTGAACAGGGCATTCAGCACGACTTCTCTGCGCCCAGAACTCCACAACAAAATGGGGTAGCTGAGCGCAAGAATCGCACTTTAGTCGAGGCTGGCAGATCAATGTTAGCAGGGGCAAAGCTTCCTCTCAGTCTATGGGTTGAAGCAGTGTCTACTGCCTGCTATGTTCAGAATAGGACTCTTATAAATAAATTAACCATGAAAACACCCTATGAGATGTGGAAAGGCCGAAAGCCTTCTATTTCACATTTCAGGACCTTTGGGTGCACTTACTACGTACTGAACAATGGAAAAGAATCCCGGAATAAATTTGAACCAAAATCTGATGATGGGATATTTGTTGGATACTCATTACATAGCAAGGCTTATCGAATTTTCAATAGAAAACTTTTCGAAGTTGAAGAATCTATCCATGTGACTTTTGATGAAGCTAACACGGATTGGTCGAAAGTTGGTTCTTCAAGTTCTAATGTGCAGGATCAAGATGACAACATTGACTACTCAAAGTTTATGAATGTTCCTGTCACTTCTACTGACAACCATGTGGCACCAATGAAGAACGAAGAAATGATGCAGATGATGCTACGGATGAATCGGACTCGGGACTTCCACATAACTCCGGATATATTCCTTTCGGATATTCAAAATATCAGAGTACCTTCCAATCCATCCGGACTAGTTAATACGGAAATGAACAATAATGGAGAACCTCAAAATACTCTAGAACCTATAAATTTGAATAACGCTGGCCCGGAAGAAGCTCAATCAGTGGACGACCAAGGACCACCTAATCAGACAGAGCTTCAAATCATTGAGTATTCACTACCACTTGCGCAAAACTATAGGTGGACTCAAAGCCACCCTCAAGAACAAGTAATTGGTGATCTTACTATTGGTGTTAGGACAAGAGCAGCCACCTCCAACATGTGCCGCTACTCTTGCTTGTTGTCGCAGATAGAGCCAAAAGTAGTGGAAGAAGCTCTTCAAGATTCAAACTGGATAGACGCCATGCAGGAAGAGTTAAATCAGTTCAAAAGGAATGATGTGTGGACTCTTGTACCAAGGCCAAAGTCTCAACAAGTCATTGGAGTTAAATGGGTGTTCCGGAACAAACTTGATACGGATGGAATCGTAATCCGGAACAAAGCCCGACTGGTAGCCAAGGGTTATCGTCAAGAAGAAGGAATAGACTAAGACGAAACTTTTGCTCCAGTAGCCCGACTTGAGGCAATCAGAATGTTCTTGGCATAAGCTTCCTACGAAAACTTCAAAGTTTATCAAATGGATGTCAAGAGTGCATTTCTAAATGGAGATCTTTAAGAGGAGGTATATGTTGAACAACCTCCAGGCTTCATTGAACCAAAGGCTAGACATCTGGTCTACAAACTAAGGAAAGCCTTGTATGGATTGAAGCAAGCTCCAAGAGCCTGGTACGACACACTTTCAGAATTCTTACTCGCTCATAACTTCCAAAAAGGGAAGATTGACACCACGCTATTCTTACGGAAAGAGAAGACACACACTCTGATCGTACAGATCTACGTGGATGATATCATTTTCGGATCAACTAATCCGAAACTTTGTGATGAGTTTGCCAAGTTGATGACTGGCAAGTTTGAGATGAGTATGATGGGAGAACTGTCCTACTTCCTTGGGATCAAGGTTAAACAACTAAAGGAAGGGATCTTCATCAACCAAGCTAACTACACTCGTGACTTAATCAAGAAGTTTGGTATGGAAGGTTCATCTCCTGTCAAAACTCCAATGCCAGTCAGTGCAAAGTTAGACCCAAATGTTGATGGCAAATCAGTGAATGTGACTGAGTACAGAGGGATGATTGGATCCTTGTTGTACCTTACAGCAAGTCGCTCGGACATAATGTTTGCAACTTGCATCTGCGCAAGATATCAGGCGAATCTCAAAGAGTCACATATGCTTCACGTAAAACGGATATTAAGGTATCTCAAAGGGACAATTAATTTGGGACTCTGGTACCCAAAAGAGTCCAACTTCGCCTTATCCGGATATTCTGATGCTGATTTTTCCGGGTGTCGCATAGACAGGAAAAGCACCAGTGGTACATGCCAATTGCTTGGAAATAGATTAATCTCTTGGTTCAGTAAGAAGCAGAATTCCGTATCAACATCTACTGCTGAAGCCGAATATATAGCTGCTTTGGGAGTTCGTCGCGCACGCCTTCTCCTGGATGCAAAGTCAACTTACTGACTACGGCTTCAACATGATATCTGTTCCACTCTACTGTGACAATACCAGTGCTATTGCTATCAGCAATAATCCCGTCATGCATCCAAAGACAAAACATATTGAGGTCAGGCATCATTTCATTCGCGATCATGTTCTTAAAAAGCACATATCCCTGGAACATGTTGCTACTGAAGATCAACTGGCAGATATACTTACAAAGCCCCTACCTGATGTAAGATTTTCTGAACTTCTTCTCAAATTAGGTATGCTTGACTTTTTTGCATAGCTTCTCACTTGTTATCCATCAGTAGTTATTTTCAGAACATGCATTGTTGTACTTCATGGTTAGTGATAGACACTGAACTTCATGTTTAACTATCTTACTTTAAGCGTGTAAATGCTCTGATATTTCTCACTAAGTTCATTTGGGAGGATGCTTGCCTATCCGGACTAATAGTGAATCAAGTAAACATAATTAAATTTATATGACACAAATCCTATTCTGATGTCATGAATTCAATTCAACTCCATCTTCCATCATATGTCTTATGATTTAATGACTGACTGAAATATCTAAGATGCATGGTTGAGGAATGATTTGGGATAGCTCGGATTGAAAGTGGAAATTCACTGTGTCTGCCGATTAGCTACTTGAGTGAAGTAAATCAAGGATAGGCAGCAGTTTCTCACGATTCATGTTAAACAGGAAACGTCTTGATAGGCTCTAAAAGTCAACGGGGGAGAAATTGCTTTCTCTATTATTAAAGTAAAACCCTCGGATTCGTACTTCATGACCTCTTTCCTGGCTGTCTATCTGAGGGGGAGTCATCCTCGATAAGATCGCATCAAAATGATTCACTGATCTCAGGGAGAGAGAATACTTCATTAAATCTTAAGTAAGGCCCCCTGTTTCAGCAAAAGGCATGACTACAGGGCGAGAGAATGCTTATTATTAAGTAATGCCTCTCTTATATGTCTTGGATGTTCCACCCTATAACTCTCACTCATAAAGCTGATTGGATTTGCACTGTTGAATCGGAATTGTGGATTGCTTGGCTGTTATCTTCCTCTTCCTAGCATTTTAGGCATGACAGTCGGTTGTAACATCATACATCATGTGCTCTTCCTTCCATTTTCACTCATACATTCTCTGATGGATGAAGTCATATAAATCTAATTAATCTTTTCTCTCATTGTCAGTATGAAGGATTGGCTATGTTGACCTATTGGATTTATGTGTTAATTATCTCACACATACATTGATTTCAGTATGATGGCTTTCACTTCGTTGTATGTGTCTAGCACTTAACTTTTTATGCATAAGTTCTGTCTCTTCTTAGTACATATTGTGTGTTATACTCTTATATTGTTTATCCGGACTAACCCGAACCTGACGAGACCTGCTCTTCAAAGCATCTATTTGTTAAGTCACAGGCTCAGATTCTCTTTGCATTTCATTGCTATATTCTATCAGATGTCTCGGATTTCTGAGGTGTTGTGGTACTTCATACTCCCTCGACATCAAGACCGCAAAGGAATCATCTCTTTTCAACACTCTGTTATACGGACAGTTAGTCAGTCTCATCCGGATGTTCTTTATATGGATTATCCTTCTCCAGATGAAAGTCGGTTTATTTCCTCCTGACTCTTGGAATTCTCAATTCGCGGTAAACCAAGTAATTATCTTACATCGCTTATTTTTGAGGAGGGATAATGATGGTTCATTTAATGCACGCATCGAGCTCGATACTTATCCTTTCAAAAATCCGGAAGTATGCCTATAGCTGTCATCTTTGAATGGTTAGCACAGCCGCCACGTCATAAGTCTATTCGACGGCGCTAATCCATCACTTCTAATAACATAAGGAAGTTGAGTGGCTCACTGTCCATTTCGCTTAAACTCGAGATCCACTTGCTTCCACGGAAAGGATCCTACTTAAACCGCACCATCGGCGTCAACCGAGGTTATCGCTACCAACTCTCAAAACCCTAAATCCTCGGCGCACGTGTTCCGGCAAAGCTCTTCTCTCCTTCTCCCTCACCCTTTTACTCTCAATGGCATCCAAGCTCTCTATGGTGTTGTTCCTGGCTATCTTGTCGATTGGTCCGGAATCTCTGATCCTCCAGCATGGCTCCACGAGGTTCGCCAGCTACTCGAGCACAGCAACCTTTTCACGCTTGTCTCTGCCCCAGCCGATCTTCTAGTCTCGGACGTCCTGGCCTTCCATCACCACTCCACCTCCACTGAGGAGTTTATCCTTTCTGTGGTTCGAGGGGAAACTATCAGGATCACGCCTCAGGTGATCCGGGATGTTTTCAATCTACCTGCTGGCGATGACATTTGACCAAATGCTGCTGCCATGGCTGCTTCCATGGGGTGTCTTAATAAGGTGAAGGAGTACAAAATGAAGTCTTTCCATGGTCCTCACCGCTGTATGGCCACCATACTCAGCCGGTGTCTTCTGGCTCGCTCCACGGCTCTCGACTCGGTTCCGTACGATCTCCTGCTGGTGATGTATGCAGTTTTTGAGTGACTACCACTTGACTGGGGCAACTTTCTCTTCTGGGTGTTGCAGAATGGGAAACGGAACTCATCTTTTGGACTGATTCTGTCCCAAATCTTCTGGCATCTTCACCCGTGCACTTCCAGGGTGAACTGGTGATTCCCTTCCCGGCGTCCTACTACTTCCGCCATCTTACTGCCAACGGGACCCTCACCGTTCGCCGCCCTCTAGTCTCCCGTGCCCTTGCTGTCGCTTCCGAACAACAAGTGAGTTCTGTTGGTGAGCCTGTTGCCAGCTCGGGCCACGAAGCTAGTTCTGCTCTCCGGTCAGTTCACTCCCGCATCCAGTCTGTTGCCGCTCCAGCACGCTCCCGCAGTTCGCTGCACAGCGTTCGGGCTGACCTCCTGCTCGCCGCAGGGCCCTCTCGGCCCGCCCTTCCATGAGGTTTCCACCTCCGTCTCCTCTTGCGATGTCCCTGCCTCTCTTCCTGCTGATGCTGCTGCTGCTGCTCCTGATGCTGCTGTTGAGGCTCCCGCACCCATCTCTCCGGTCACAGCGGCTGTTGCTGTTGTTCTTCCGGATCTTCCATCTCCTCCTGTGGAAGCCTCTCTCACTCACTCTCCAGCCATCCAGGACTATCTCGACCATCTCTCCACTGACATACTGAATGACTGCTGGCTGTGCTTCAGCCTTGCCATTACTGCTCATATCCCAGAACCTACCCTCCGGGTGTTTTATGCTCAACACACCCAGACCGCGGAGGAAATGATTACTTGGAACTGCTACCACGGCTTTGTAACGCCGTCGCTCCTAAAGGCTGCATCTCCTGCTGCTGCCTCTTCTAGGCCTGCCCATGACGCACGGACACCTGTCCCTGCTGAGGCTGGTCCCTCTTATCCTGCGGATATCCCTACCATTGACCTCTCCGGTCAAAGTGGATCTGCCGCCCCTCCTCCTGCTACTGCTATACAACCACCGTCCTCTCCTGCTGCCGCCAACTCTGCCCTGCCCACACCTGCCCCTCTTCATGCGGGCGAGTCCTCGAAAGCTCCCGCCTTTGGTCTGGGGCGAGCCTCTTTTGCCATGATTTTATCTGAGGCTGCTTTCTCCGCCCAACTCGATCACCTTGCTGAGGACAGTCGTCTTCAGACCCAGGCTCTTTCCGACCATGTCCCGGCCATGGGTGCCGAGCTTCTTTCTGCCTTCTCCTCTACCTCTCTCTCCATGGATCAAAAGCTTGAGCAACTTGCTACGTCTTTCTCTGACTTGTCTACCTCTATTGCGGACTTAACGCAAGTCGTGGCCAATCCCTCCCACTCTCGTCGATCTACCAAACCGGGGGAGAAATCATTTGATCCTTCTCCTCCTTCCACTGCTGGCGTTGTTTCTCGCAAACAGTCTGCACCTGCTCTTCCTCCGGGCCTTCTCGTGCCTAAACGCAGCTGTTTCTCCACTGGCCAGACTAGCTCTCCCACTCCTGCCGATCCATCTAGTGCCATCACCTTCCTCCCATCATATGCGAAATTGCATCCGGATGATGTTGATGGGAGCATTCTTACTGCTGCCAAGGCCTATGCTTCCTCCACTGCCGAGCGCCGATGTGTGTTTGCCTTGTCCCCCTTCGAACCTCAAGATATCCGGACCATACTGTCTGAGGAGGGACAATTTTCCACTGATGACATCGACAACTATGCTTTGGCAGTCAAAATGGAGTTGAGGCTATTTCCCTCTTTACTTGAGGAAGGCCTTGATTTTGATATTCTTCCTTGCTGGGTTGAAACCCAGTTTCCTGCTGTGGATGTTATTCTATCCTACATCAATGGTACAGCAGAGAACAACCGACCATGGACCACTCTGTCCATAGTTTTCATCCCCTTCTGGGTCGACTCCCCACATTTCATGTTGACTGTATTCCTGATCAAAGAGAAGAAAATCTTGCTTCTGGATTCTCATCAGGTGGTTAACCGCCCGATTAGAAAGAATCAGATGAGGAGTCTCGTTTGAACCTTGTCGGATGCAATCAGATAGAGTTCTCTCTACGAAGACTTGAATCTACCGCCTCTTGGTCAGGATGAAGTACTCATGGGGACGATCCAGAACAAGTAGAATGTGGCCCAGCAACCCGATGGAAACAGTTGTGGAGCCTTTGTCTGCTACTTCTTGAAATCTGTTATCTCTTTCGATGATGACTGGAAAAATATCATCGAGTTCTCCAAGAAGCAGACAATGGCACTACAAGAGCATGCAGCAAGGATGATCTTCAAATATAGTAAGCCGTATGTACCATAATGTATATCTGTACTGAGGCTTAATGTATTCCTGCTGTAACTAAGTGGAACTGTTCTCTTTAATCCTTACCTCTGTGTTATTTCTTACTGCCTTATCGGATCAGATTATAAAGGGTTTGGCATATCCATATTGGGGGGATCAAACCGAGAATTTGGATAATGCGGAACAAACCCTATGTAATTTGACTCGAGATGTTTCATGTTTACCATTAAGTCTGTGCAGATGAGTTAACTCTAAATCCGGACCTACTCATGTGAGGACAAAGCTAAGGACAAGATACATAATCTTGATCCGGATCATCATGAGTGTCGTCATTCACTTGGTATATAACCAAGTCATCATCCGGAGTAAGGACCCTTCATGCTGATTAAACACTTGACAAAACGACTAGGAACCCGCGTCTAACACTCAACAGGATTATGTTAATTAATGCGGAGTAAGTTCCTAAGTCTACATCTTGCACGGAGTAAAAGAGACTTGTGAGAGAGAAAGAATCGAAGTTGTCACTCCAACCGGACTAAGAAAAAGAAGACACGGACGAAGAAATCCGAGTCTGTCATTCGAGCGGAGTAAGGACAATTGTTGCGGAGTAAGGACATCAAATGCGGAATAAGGAATCCGAACCATTACTCATGCGGAGTAAGGAAGCGTTGATGCGGAGTAAGCTCTCTGGACCACTACTCATACGGAGTAAGGAAGAGCTGATGCGGAGTAAGCTCACCGAACGACTACTCATGCGGAGTAAGAAAGCGCTGACACGGAACAAGGATTCCAGGACTTCATTCACACGGAGTAAGCAACCACTGACACGGAGTAAGGATCCGAGCTTCGCTGATACGGAGTAAGGAACCTAATGACGGACTAAGAAGACGTTGCTTCATCATTTCCGATCCGTATTAATTACAATCAGTTCGCTTCGTCCCGATGTAAGACAAACCCGTTGTAGACCTAAATTACCTTATACGTGGATCACACGGAAATGTGGACGCGTTCTCAAATACAATTGGAATCAAGCAAAGAATTCATTACAACTTATGCTTCCAATATTTCGAGCTCCACATCCGCAGCAGTTAAAGCTTCAGCATTTTCCGATGAAGAACTTCAATGCTTCACACTACTTGGAAAATACAGTTCCAAGATAGATTTCTAGGGTGTCTATATATATGCCTGAAGCAATGTAAATATATATGCGCGTGCTTACTTGTACTTATACATTCATAAGCGTATATCTTGAAAAGAGCCAAACACAGAGATTCACTGCCAAGTGTGTGTAACCATAACTAAGTGTTGTGTTATAATCAGCTAAAACACAGTTTTGCCTTGTTGTAATTATCTTCAGATAATAAAGCAACATACTTCCATTACCTGGTTAATCTTCCGCACTGATTTTATCCGTTTAACCAGAGTGAGTGTCTAAGCCATTAAGAGAGAGAAAGAATTTTCAAAGAGCCTATTCACCCCCCCTTCAGGCTCTCCGGGACCAACACTAACAAATTAAAGTCAACTTGGAAAGCTAAAAGTCCTAGCAAAGTTAAAACCGGAACTGTTGACACCACTATTGTTCTTTCTAACCGCCCGAAACAAGTTTGGGCACCAAAAGTGTAAATTGTTATCTTTCAGGAGCATCTCTGGAATGCATTGCCGGATCACTTGAAGTTAAAGATCAATCAAAGCAAGTGGATCCTCGATAGTGGATGCTCCGGACATATGACGGGTGATCAGACTCTACTTGTTGAAGTTAATGACAAACGAGGTCCATCCGTTTCATACAGTGACAACAGCAAAGGTAAGACTGTCAGGTATGACACTTTAACCAATGGTTGTGTATCAATCACTAGAGTTGCACTAGTCGAATGTTTGAAGCATAATTTGCTAAGTGTCGGTAATTTATGTGACAAAGGATTTACTGTTTCCTTCATGTCCAACACCTATACAGTAAGGGAAAACTTATCCGGAGATGTTAAGTTATCCAGATCAAGAGATGGGGATATATACTCAGTGGTCTTAAGAAATAATTCTTCTGACTCTGTATGCTTCCTCACTACAGCATCAGATGAAGATAGTTGGCTATGGCACAAGCGATGCGCACATTTAAACTTTAAGACCTTGTCTAAGTTAGCATCACTTGATCTTGTCACTGGTCTACCTAAACACAAATACTCCAGAGACACTCTCTGTCGAGAATGCCAACCTAGCAAATAGACCAAACATAGCTTTAAGAGCAAATCAGTTAATTCAATAACTGCTCCTCTATAACTTCTTCATATGGACCTCTATGGTCCCATTTCTGTTCCTTCACTAGCTGGTGCGGGATATACCCTTGTGGTTATCGATGATTTCACCAGGTACATATGGGTGATGTTCCTGAAATCTAAGGATCAAACCTTTACGCATCTAGTAAATCTTTTCAACTGGATAAGCAATTCATAAGGATTGAGCATAAAGTGCATCAGGAGTGATCATGGTACAAAATTTGATTTTTCAGATATGAGATCATATTGTTCTGAACAGGGTATTCAGCATGACTTCTCTACGCCCAGAACTCCAAAACAAAATGGGGTAGCTGAGCGCAAGAATCGCACTTTAGTTGAGGCTGGTAGATCTATGTTAGCAGGGGTAAAGCTTCCTCTTAGTCTATAGGCTGAAGCTGTGTCCACTGCCTGCTATGTTCAGAACAGAACTCTAATAAATAAATCTACCATGAAAACACCCTATGAGATGTGGAGAGGATGAAAGCCTTCAATTTCACATTTCAGAGCTTTTGGGTGTACTTGCTATATATTGAACAACGGCAAAGAACCCCGGAATAAATTTGAACCAAAATCTGATGATGGGATTTTTGTCGGGTACTCATTACATAGCAAGGCTTATCGGGTCTTCAATAGAAAACTTTTTAAAGTTGAAGAATCTATCCATGTGACATTTGATGAAACTAATCTTGATTGGTCAAAAGTTGCTTCTTCAAGTTCTAATGTACAGGTTCAGGACAATAACATCGACTATTCAAAGTTTATGAATATTCCTGTTACACATACTGACCAACCACGTGGCACCAGTGAAGCACTAAGAAATGATATGGACGATGCTACAGATGAATCGGACTTAGGACTACCATTAAACTCCGGACATACTCCTACGGATATCCAAAATTCCGAAGTACCTTCAAGTCCGTCCGGACCAGTTAACACTGAAAGCAACAGTGTTGAAGAACCACTTAGTTCTACCGTACCTGCTAATATGGAAATATCTGGTCCGGAAGAAGCTCAACCAGTGGATGTACCTGAACCACCTAATTTGGCAGAGCTTCAAATTATACAAGATCAACCATCACATGCACAGAATTACAGGTGGACTCGAAACCATCCCTCAGATCAAGTGATTGGTGATTCTACTGTAGGTGTAAGAACAAGAGCAGCCACCTCCAACATTTGTCTTTACTCATGTTTTCTATCACAAATAGAACCAAAGGTGGTAGATGGAGCTCTTCAGGATTCGAACTGGATAGAAGCCATGCAAGAAGAGCTGAATTAATTTAAGAGAAATGATGTGTAGACTCTAGTACCAAGTCCTAAGTCTCAGCAAGTCATTGGAGTTAAATGGGTGTTCCGGAACAAGCTTGATACGGATGGAATAGTAATCCAGAACAAAGCCAGACTGGTAGCCAAAGGATATCGTCAAGAAGAAGGAATAGACTATGACGAGACCTTTGCTCCGATAGCAAGACTTGAGGCCATCAGAATGTTTCTGGCATATGCGTCATATGAAAACTTCATTGTTTATCAAATGGACGTCAAAAGCGCATTTCTGAATGGAGATCTTTAAGAGGAGGTGTACGTTGAACAACCTCCCGGTTTCATTGAACCTAAGGTAGGACATCTAGTCTATAAGCTTCGGAAAGCTTTGTATGGTTTGAAGCAAGCTCCAAGAGCCTGGTACGACACACTATCAGAATTCCTACTTGGTCACAACTTTCAAAAAGGGAAGATAGACACCAGTTTATTTCTACAAAAAGAGAAAGGACATACTCTGATCGTATATATATATGTGGATGATATCATTTTCAGATAAACAAATCCGAAGCTTTGTGAAGAGTTTGCAAAGTTGATGACTGGCAAGTTTGAGATGAGCATGATGGGAGAACTGTCCTACTTCCTTGGAATAGAAGTTAAACAATTGAAGGAAGGGATCTTCATTAATCAAGCTAAGTACACACGTGATCTTATTAAGAAGTTTGGTATGGAAGGTTCATCTCTCGTCAAGACTCCAATGCCAGTCAGTGCCAAGTTAGACCATGATGTGGATGGCAAATCAGTAAATGTGACTGAATATAGAGGGATGATAGGATCCTTGCTGTATCTTACAGTAAGTCGCCCGGACATTATGTTTGCAACCTGCATCTGTGCAAGATATCAGGCGAATCCCAAAGAGTCACATATGCTTCATGTCAAACGGATATTAAGATATCTTAAAGGGAATGTGAATTTGGGACTCTGGTACCCAAAGGAGTCCAACTTCACCTTATCCGGATATTCTGATGCTGATTTTGCTGGGTGTCACATCGACAGGAAAAGCACAAGCGATACGTGTCAATTTCTTGGAAATAGATTAATTTCATGGTTCAGTAAGAAGCAGAATTCCGTATCAACCTCTACTGCTGAGGCAGAATATATAGCTGCTGGGAGCTGCTGCGCACAGCTACTCTAGATGCAAAGTCAACTTACTGACTATGGTTTCAACATGACATCTATTCCACTCTACTGCGACAACACCAGTGCAATTGCTATCAGCAACAATCCTGTCATGCACCCAAAGATGAAGCACATTGAGGTAAGGTATCACTTCATTCGAGACCATGTTCTCAAAAAGTACGTATCACTGGAACATGTTGCTACTGAAGATCAACTGGCAGACATACTTACAAAGCCCCTACCTGATGCAAGGTTTTCTGAATTACTCTTCTGATTAGGTATGCTTGACTTTTCTGCATAGCTTCACTTAAATCACTCAACAGTATATCTTCTTTCAGAACATGCATAGCGAAGTTAATTTTTTATCATACTTACTGCTTAACATGTCCTATGTGTCTGATAAATACCAAAGTTTTTTATGGGAGGATGCTTGCGTTTCCCGACTAAAGTCATTTAAGCTGACATAATTAAAACAGATATGAATAACCTCTTTAGGATTTCATGATTCTAATCTCCACTTATCACCACATGACAAATGCTATTTCATATTGATTACTCTATTAACTTGTCTGGTTGAAGAAATGAAATGGGTTAGCTCAGAATGCTTGGTGATGGTACTCACAATCGCAGTCTGATTAGCTCCTGAAGTATAGTTTCCTAATGGATAGACAGTGATGTTTCAAGATCTCAATTTTTAACAGGTAATGCCATCGAGAGGATCGCATGATCTACGGGGGAGAAAATGCTTTATTCATTATCCAAGTAATACCCCTCGTATATGTCTCGTGAGCTCTTTCCTAGCTGTTTATCTGAGGGGGAGTCTATCACTGAGAGGATCGCATGATCAAAGGGGGAGCAATCTTTGTAATACTCCCCTGATATGTCTCAGATGCTCCTTCCTCTAAACTATCACTTCCGGTTTGAGAAGATGAGAGCGACGAAGTATTTGAGGATTTTAAAATGCAATCTCGCTCTATGCGTGGATGCGCAGGATATATATGATTGGGCTGTGGATGCCAATGGGTCTAAGGTTTAAGCGAGATGAACAGTGAGCCGCCTGACAACCTACTTCATTAGATTTGATATGCGAACGGCGCCGGATAATGAGATGACATGGAGCTCATAAGAACTAAGCATTTATGACAGCTGTATGTGTACTTCCGAAAATTTGAAAATAATTACTCAGCTCGAGACGTGCATTTAATGAATCATCATTATTCCTCCTCAAAAATACGCGATGTAAGATAATACATGAATTATCGCGATTTGAGAATACCAAGAGTCAGGAAGAAAGAAACCAACTGTCATCTGGAGTAAAGATAATACGAAGGAAGAATGAACTGGATGAGTGATAGACTTGTTCCGTAGTAACAGGTGATGAAGAGAAAAGAAGATTCCTTTGCTGTCTTGAAGTTGATAAGATAGGAGGTACCACAACACCTCAGATCCGAAACATCAAACAAGATATTCCGTAGAAGTGCAAAGAGAATCTGAACCTGTAGCTTCATAAAGATAGACTAAAGAAAGTAAAAGACTTAATAGGTTGGGATTAGTACGGATATGAGATAAATAATATGAGTAAACTCAGTATATCCGAACTAAAGGAAAAACAAAACTTATGCATAAGGAATGATAGTGATGGACACATACATACGAGTTAATGATCACTTTACTGAAAACAATGCATATGACTGATAATAAACACATAAGTTCAATAGGTCAACATAGCGAATCTTTCATACTAAGATAGATAGAAAATATGAATTAATGCTATATGAATTTTTCTATCTTAAGAGTCATGAGCGAGGGTGAATAAGAAAGCACATAATGTATGATTAATCAATTGAGAGTCACGCCTAAGATACAAAGTTGAAGCAAAAATCAATTGATGTAATGACCCGTGTTTTGGGATGTGGAGTTAGTCACAGTTTTACCTTTTAGGGTGGCAATTGTTGGGTTTTAAGGAGTTTTATTCCCACACACATTGGTTTAAACACTTTGTATGATGATGGGCAAGCTTGAGGTAAGAGATGAGCCCAAGAGGGAACTTTTAGGGGGTGCACGTGACAATGGCTTGTCACGGGCAGTGGATGATTTGTAGAGTATTGTCGTTGTTGTTATAATATATATATGTAAATCCATATAGGTGTGATCTCCTATATGGATGTTAGCCTTCAATGGCATATTTTGTTTGGTTTTGATGTTGCATCTGGGGTATGGGAACTCTCGGGGTCCGTTGTGTGGCAGTGGGCCTTGGAGGCAGTTGGGAATGTTAGTGTTGTTTGTTAGGCTTCGTTCCGTTGTAGGTTCACGTGGGGAAACCTTGAGGTTTCCGGGGGAAATATACTTGATATAATGATTGTTGATCGAGATGCATGCTACGTGTTTGATTATATGCATGTGTGGCTGTGATGCATGCTATGTGTTTGATTATATGCATGTGTGGCTGTGATGCATGCTATGTGTTTGATTATATGCCTATGTGGCTGTGATGTATGTTATGTGTTCGATTATATGCCTGTGTGGCTGAGATTGGAGCTTGTGTGGCTGGAGCCTTCGAGGCTGGTTATGGAGCCCGGTGGCTGTTGTTGGACCCCATTTTTGTCCAAGTTGAATGTATTTTATCAAATTCAATTTTCCTCCGTGCTGCCTCGATTTGTTGAAATTTTACAGGACGACAGAGTCATAACCACTAAGCTACAAATGCTCGATTTCAAGAAATTATTCAAAAAGGTCTCCAAATGCCAAAGAGCCAGTCCTGGGCAATAGAAAAATCAAATTCGAGGATTAACGCCTTCGACCACGCTCGATTCTAAGGTCAAACGAAGAAGATATAGTCAAAACAGCGTTCGGGTAGCTAGTGATGGTTAAAACGGTAATTTACTTTCCAAACAGCACTCTGGATCAGGTCACGAACCTTATATTCTCATTTTACTCGTCGTTCTGAGAATTTTGACATATGTATTGTATATATTCGCTCCCGAGGCCTTTTTCAATCAAAAATTACGTTTTTTGATAATAAATAATCGCAGTACAGGCTTGGCACAAAAATAAAATCGTTTTAAAATAAAAATGACACGGGGTCACTAGTCACGATGTCCTGAGTCCAAAAATAATTTTCTTGTGATTTTTTTTAATCCGAGTCGCCATCCCGAGTCTAAAAACCCAAAAACATCAGTTAAAATTATCTAATTGAAAATTTTAAAAGCCCTAGCCGCCATCTTTTTATTTTTCCCACCTACCCTAGTCCACATGTCATCTATTCATTGGTTTAAGAATAAAAAAAACAAAAAAACAAAAAACAAAATCAAACAACAAAAAAAAAAAAAAAAAAACAAAAAGAAAAAAAGGGTCAACTCTCCCTCTCTCGTCTCCCTCTCTCTTTCGTCTCTTTCACGCGGGCAGCAGCGCACGCCGCCTCTTCTTCCCCAGGCGCAGCGCAGAGACGTAGTGATGCAGGAGACCCTCCCACAGCGGTATGGATTCCTTTTCCCTTTCCTCTTCCCTTCTTTCCCTGCCTTGCCAAAACCGGCTTTCCCCCTGCCGCCTTCACACGCCCAACCACCTAGCCCATGCCCATTCCTCCTCTCTCTCTCATTCTTAGCCATCGCCCCCAATCTAAACCCTAATCATCCTTCCTCTCTATATAAACCCTAGAATAATTGATCCAGAGGGGGGGCTCTTACAATCAAAAAAAAACTTTGACCACAATCTCTTGATTTCTCACCTCCCTCGATCCCTAGATGAGTGCCCCAACTGGAATCCATATTGTCGATCAACCACACAGAAATCCATAACCTTCTATTGAATCCCTAATCCTCTTACAAAATCCCAACTGGAAATTGCCTCTCTAACGCCGTCGTTGACCATGTAACCCCCTTTCTCCTACATGACCTTCTTCACCATGGCGGGACATTGAGCATCAATCCACGGCGTTGCCATGTTCACCAGTCGGCGCTAATTAGCAACAGGTTACAGCACAAACATCGGTCGCCTTTGTAGCGACAGCAACCTCTACACTACAATATCGGACCAACAGACTCCAGAGGTGGTGTCAGCAGTAGACTCAAACAGAGCCAACCCGTCATCCTCCGTGCTTCCATCCACGGCCCATGCTTTGCTAACCACGAGTCCAAGACCCTGACCATGCCCAGGGCTGTCGCTCCTCGCAAGTATGTTGCTGATGAAGAGACCTCAGATGAAGGCAGCCTGGTCCGTGATAGGAGGAAACCCAGTGCTTTGCTTGTGCATCACTTGGCAGAATATACACCATAAATAAAATACGCTGGTTATACTTTCTGCTCATACTTTCTATTATTATTATTTTCATTTTGCTTGTCTTCAACTTATAGCAGTTGTTTGATTTCTCTGACTTGTCTCTATTTGTTTCGTTTATTCATTGCTGAAACCCAGTAGCCCAAGCCTACATTATACCCTTTCTTGTTAAACCCAGTAGCCCAAGCCTACATTATAGTCCAAAGTAAAGTCCTCCCGGGTTAAATGATTAAAATCATGTCTCAAATGCTCAAAAAAGAACAAGGTCATGAGTATTCAAGGCGGACTTGATAAAAACTCGCAAGGGCATCAAGGGTAAAATACAAAGCCAGCTACAAGGCAGAAGGAACAACAAGCAGAAGAAAAGGCGAGCCTAGTGAAAACCCAAAAAGGGACACTAAGAGCAAAATTCAAAGCCAAGATAAGAAGGTCAAGCATTCAAGACCCAAGATTAGTCAACATCTTCTCCAATTAAGTCATTTAGCATCAAGACTTCGGCAATCAAATATCCTCTCATATCTAGCCTCCACGCATCAAGTCCAAGATTTGCAAACATCTTCTACGACTGAGCCTTTGAGCATTAAGGTCCAACATCATCCAACATTCCCTGAGCTTCAGAGCATCAAGAGTCCAAGACTACCATGCCAGCAAGCAAAATCCCAATCAAGTCCTTAAGCCTCAAAATTCAAACAACCAGCCATTTTCTCCAACCTTGTCTCTGAATACCTAGATCCAAGCCATCAGGTAGAATTGTCCATTGATTTTTCCAAACCCTCAAATCCATGCAAGGCCTAGTAGCAGGCTACACCTAGATAGTTCAAATGAACTTTGGGAGGCTTCCCCCTTAAAAGCTTTTACCTCTCTCAAGTGAGAAAATAAGTGGTGATTTTACATTGCATAATCATGTTTCAAAAAAATATCATTTTCAACAAAATTTTGTTTTCAAAATTCAACAGCTTTGTGTGCATTGTTTTCAATAAAATGCTTATGCCCAATTAAGTTTCTCAGGGTTTCACCTAGCAAAGATGTATTGGCCAAGCAAGAAAAGGTCCCTTGACTGAATGAATCTACTCTCAAGCTGAAGCAAAAGCTACCATCCAGGAATACAGTGACCTCCTAGCAAGGTGCAATTGAGTCAGAAATAGTTTTTTGAGCATTCTAAGATTCTGGAGAAAGCAAGCAAGCCTCCCCAGCAGCCGGAGCACCCTCAATTAAAGAGTTTTCCATATGAGATCTAAATCCCATTCCCCAGCAAGTCCAGTTGAATTCCAGCAGTGCCAACCCCCAACGGTTTAAGCTCCCTTTTAACATAAAATTCATCATGCATCCTAGACATGCACCTCATAGGATAATTGCATTCCATGCATCACTTGAATACATTCATCATTTTCTTCCATTTCAGGAACGTTGTCGCCTCTGAAGATCTCAAGAGATCATCCTCAACAAGCTTCCCCAAGTAACCAAGCCCTAAAGGCTTTCGTTGTTCAACCATGAAAGTCATTCTTCGCAATTTCACAAGCCCTAGAAGCCTATGTGACAATCAAATAAGCATCTCATGCTTTTTCAGGTAACCTCATAGAGTGAGCTCATTAAGTGAACTCGTAGAGGGAGCCCCTATTGAGTCATTAACAAATTTCATTAGCAATCATTGATTTCTTTCCAGGCCCTAGATGCCATTTTAGTCCCTCTCAACCTTAGAGGTCATCCCCTGTACATACCCTTATCTTTTTATCCCTTTGAGAAGTTTGCAGGTAGTTCCCCTACACCTATCCCACCTTTCTTTTTTATTCTTTCGGGAAGTCCACCGGTAGGTCCCCGGTAACTATACTCAGTTTTTAAATTTACTTTTGGGAAGTTCGCAGGCAGTTCCCTTGCACCTATCCAACCTTTTCTGTTTTATCCTTTCAGGAAGTCCACTGGCAGGTCCCCGGTAACTATCCTCAATTTTTAAATTTACTTTTGGTAAGTCCGTAGGCAATTCCCCTGCACTTATCCCACTTTTTCTGTTTCATCTTTTTAGGAAGTCCACCGACAGTTCTCTGGTACCTATCCTCACTTGTTAAATTTAATTTCGGGAAGTTCGCAAGCAGTTTCCTTGCACCTATCCCACATTTTCTTTTTAATTTCAAGTAAATCCGCAGGTGGTTCCCCTCCACTTATCCTTTTCATTTTCTCCGTTTGGGAAGTCCGCAGAAGTTCTCCTGCATCTATCCCACCTTGCCTTTTCAATTCCTCTTAGGCCCAAGATGCCTTCTCAATTTTTCTGCTAGGCCTTAGCTGCCTTTTTCATCCTTGTTTGGCCCTAGATGCCTTTAACTTCAATTAAACCTTAAATGCCTTTTTCTGCTAGGCCTTAACGGTGTCTCAAATAAGTACACCAATCTCAAGCAAATACAAGAGTCTAAGTCTCCTCAATTACAATATATCAAAGAGAACAATAAAACAACACTCATGCATCCACAGTATGACAATCTCCTAACGCCTGCTAGGTGCTGCAGAAAGAGATATTAAAGGTGGGTGAGCAAACCACAGCTCAGTAGGGGTTATGTCTCCCTGGACCAACCCAACATCTCCTCCACAAAATGCTCTGTGCAGATATGTGTAGTGTAGTGTAATTAAAGTACAATGAAATACACATAAGAAATTCACAAGAGGTTCCCTCAATGGAACCTCAATGTCTCATGTCCATCCCATGGACTGTCCCCTCACTGGGACCCCATATCTCATGTCCAATCTAGAACTGTCCCCTCACTGGGACCTCATATCTCATGTCCAATCCAGGACTGTCCCCTCACTTGGACCTCATATCTCAAACACAAGCATGATAACAAAATACACAATTTAACTCATTGAACATCTCTATTTAAGCATAACAAATCATACACATATGTTCAAACTCACATTACACCTCAATACAGCTCAAGGACATCTCTATCACATGTTTCTCAACGTAAAACTATATATATATATATATATATATATATATATCTACATAAATTCACGCATGTCTCACAACCACACATCACAATACAAACTCCCCGCAATCGTCATCTCAAACAATTACAACTTATAAAACGGGTTCCAAGAGATAGAACCACCTACCTCAAACCAGGCGAACTTAGAGCTCCGCCTTGAAGGATCGTCCCTTGCACCTCACCTTTCTCCAATAGACGTCGCCTATGCCAAGAAAGCAGCAACGAACGTCTCTCTCTCTCTCTCTCCCTCTCTCTATCTCTATTTCTCTCCCTCTCTGCGTGTGATGGTGGCTCCCAAAGAGAAACCCTAATCCCCTCAAAATACAGAAAAATATATCGATATTACGCTGTCGCAAGGGCGACGTCGACCACAAACAAATGGGATCGACCCACATCGACCACCGCTCCTCACATCGACCAGACACACCACATCGACCAAAACCCACGTCGAACAAGCTCTTAGGAAACTGTATTGGTCAACCCCGACCTCACATCGACCCAAGTCGACCACTATGTCGCATCGACCACTCAGTCAACCTCGCCACACATCGACCCACGTCGATCCTCTTCTCGCATCGACCAATGCACAAACCTTCACACCGACCTCGTCACACACATCGACCAACCTTTACACCAAAAACCCAACTTAGCATCTCCAAAATAAACTGGTTTCCGGGCAAATGACTAACTCATCTAAGTCCAAACTCATGTCGATACAAAATAAGGCACCTCACTCCCTCTAACTCTCAGGATTAGGACACGGGTCCTCATATCCTTCCCCCCTTAAAAGCTTTTCGTCCTCGAAAAGGCTATCCCGGGTCTCCCACAACGTCACAAGGACTAACACAAAACACACAAATATACACTTCATAACTCATAAGATGCACAACACATAACACCGCATACTCCTCTACACCAACATGCCACAATACCATAACACATTTGGCACAACACATATACTCCTCCACACACATCTAGCACAAACAAGGCTCCTTCTCAAGCACATGCAAAAACACCTAATCCACATACTCAGCACAAAACACATAACACATTAAAAGAAAACGAACACAAACAAACAACACACGTGAAAACAAAACAACCAAAACAACTAATGCACATAAAAGGTAAAACATACCAGCCTCCTCCCCTCTTTTAAGACTGTTCGCCCTCGAACAATGCCAGAAACTGATCACGCATCATAGACTCTCGCTCCCAAGCCTCCTCCTCAACGCCTCGATGTGCCCACAAGACACGAACTAAAGGAATGGTCTTCCCACGAAGGATCTTCTCCCGCCTATCCAAAATCCAAATAGGAGTCTCCACAACAGTAATATCATCCGCGATATCTAAATCTCCCCAAGCTATCACATGTGCTGGATCAGGATGATATTTCCTCAACTGAGACACATGAAACATGTCATGCACGCGACTCAAATGTGGAGGAAGCGCTAATCGATATGCCACGGGACTAACTCGCTCTAGAATCTCAAAAGGTCCAATGTACCGTGGAGATAACTTGGAACCTTTTCCAAACCGGCGATGCCCTCTCCTCGGGGAAACTCGGAAAAACACATGATCCCCCACAGCAAACTCCAACGGTCTCCTCCTCCTGTCAGCATAAGATTTCTACCTGCTTTGAGCTGTTAACAAACGCTGCCGAATCACTCGCACTTTCTTTGCGGCATCCTATACTAACTGCAGACCCAACAAAGCTGTCTCACCGGCCTCCGCCCAACACAGGGGTGACGTGCAAGGTCTACCATACAACATCTCATACGGAGCCATCTCAATGGAGGCTTGATAATTGTTGTTGTAAGCAAACTCCACTAATGGAAGGTGGGTGGCCCATGAACCCCCAAAATCCATCACACAAGCTCTAAGCATGTCCTCCAAAGTCTGAATAGTCCTCTCTGATTGTCCATCTGTCTCAGGATGGAAGGTTGTACTCAAACTCAACTCAGTGCCCAAAGCCTCTTGCAAACCCTTCCAAAACCGGGAAGTAAAACGGGCATCTCGATCTGATACAATAGACACAAGCACACCATGCAATCTCACAATCTCATCAATATAAAGCTAACTAAGACTACTCATGCTCCCTTTCTCCTTGATTGCCAAGAAATGTGCTGACTTGGTCAAACGGTCCACAATGACCCAAATCATATTCTTCCCTCCCGAAGTGGGTGGAAGTCTAGTCACAAAATCCATTATGATATGGTCCCACTTCCATTGCGCCACAGGCAATGGGTGCAACATCCCTGCTAGCTACTGGTGCTCAGCCTTCACTTGCTGACAAGTAAGGTAATGCGAGACAAACTCTGCCACACTCCACTTTATCCCCGGCCACCAAAAATGCTGATGAAGGGAATGGTACATCTTGGTGCCACCCAGATGCACCGCTAACCTCGAAGCATGAAATGCCCTCATCACTTCCTCCCGAAGAGAAGAAATCACAAATAACCTCCCTCGAAACCTCAACTCACACTTCCCTCCCAAAGTCCACTCCGCCGCGAGCTCTTTGGCCTCGATCCTAGCACAAAGCTTGTTATACTCCTCATCTCCCTGTTGTCCCTCCTGGACATGAAGATACAGCTTATGCACAGCCACAATGGGACTCAAAATAGCTCTATTATCACACTCAGATAGCTGCAATGAAGCTACTTGCTCCATCATCCTCCACTCTCTCAAGGCAACCTCAGTTTGACCTTTCCTACTCAAGGCATCAGCCACTAGATTCCCCTTTCCAAGAGTATAAGTCAAGGTGAAATCAAACTGCTGAAGGTACTCCATCCATCTCCTCTTTCGTAGATTCAGATCCCTCTGAGTAAACACATAGTGAAGACTCTTATGATCAAAATACACCACGAACCTCTCTCCCAACAGGTAGTGCTACCAACTCTTCAACGCAAAGATAACAGCTGCCAATTCCAGGTCATGCGTCGGGTAGTTCTGCTCATGAGGCTTCAACTGCCTCGAACCATAGGCAATAACCTGCCTCTCCTGCATCAAAACACATCCCAAACCCACTCCAGACGCATCACAATACACCTCATATGGAACTCCCTCCTGTGGCAAACTCAAAACTGGTAATGTGGTCAAACAAGTCTTTAATTTCTCGAAGGCTTGCTGACACGCCTCAGTCCACTCAAACTTTGCTCCTTTCCTCGTCAAAGTTGTCATAGGGGCTGCTAGACGAGAAAATCCTTCCACAAAACGCCGGTAATAACCCGCCAACCCCAAAAAGCTTTCAACCTCAAAAACATTGGTTGGCCTCCTCCAGGCTAATACTGCCTCCACCTTGCTTAGATCCACTCTAATCCCCTCTGTTGACACCACATGGCCAAGAAAGTGAACTTTCTGCATCCAAAAGCTACACTTCAAGAACTTGGCAAACAAACGATCATCCTTAAAACCTGCAATACCACAGCCAAGTGCTCCTCATGCTCCTCTTGAGAACGTGAATAAACAAGAATGTCATCCACGAACACCACCACGAATGAATCAAGGTAAGGGGCAAATACCTGATTCATCAAATGCATGAACACTACTAGTGCATTAGTGAGCCCAAATGGCATCACCAACCACTCATAGTGCCCAAACCTACACCTGAAGGCTGTCTTGGGTACATCCTTAGTTCTCACTCTTAACTGATGATAACCAGACCTCAAATCCACCTTGGAGAACCACTATGCTCCACTCAGCTGATCAAACAAGTCATCTATGCGGGGTAGAGGATACTTGTTCTTCATCGTCACCTGGTTCAGCTTCCTATAATCAATGCATAACCTCAAAGAGCCATCAGCTTTCTTCGCGAACAACACGGGAGCACCCCATGGCGAAGTACTCGGCCTAATATAGCCCCTCTCTCCAAGCTCCACTAACTATTTCTGGAGCTCTCGCAACTTCGCTGGACCCATACGATAAGCCACCTGTGAGATGGGTCCCACTCCCGGTAGCAAATCTATGGTGAACTCCACACTCCGCTCCGGAGGTAACTCCACCAAATCCTCAGGAAAGACATCCTGGAACTGATCCACTATAGCTGGCCATACTATCTTACCCAAACTCTGCTCCTCCCTAAACCCCAATGCTGCTAAACGGTGGGTGATAACACCCCACAGCTCTCGCACTGGACCTGCTCTACCCGCCTCATCACCCCATTCTCCACGTAAGGAACCCACCTCTCCCGAGGGCGTAGTAAACACTACCCTCCTCCTATAACAGTCAATCCTCGCCTGAAAGGCCACTAACCAGTGTTATCACTGGTTTTTGTCCGGGCCCGTTTGGGGTGAGCTCAAACTAAACCAATGGTGAGAAATTTTATAGTCGCCACCAACTGTTTTTGGGGTATAGTTGGATACCCTCTACTTTGAGTAGTTTAAAGTGTGTGGTCTGCGTCATCAGAGAAAGGTTCGGGAGTTGGTTACGTGTAGGGAAGGATTAGCACCCCTACAGCGCCCTTTCGGTATCTAATTTAGGAGGAGGAGGTTTTTATTTTATTTGTACTGCCATGACTGGGTTAAATTTCCTAAAAAGTCTATGATTTTTATTTAGCTAACTTATTTATTAAAGCTATAGTGAAAATGGATTTTACCCTAAATTTCTAAAGGGAATCCTAAAGGTTTTGGGTTTTTGTTTGAAGTGGATAGTGAGGTTCTAGGGATTGGTTTTGGCTTTTGGTTTTATTTTAGAAATTGAGGTCCTAGAAAATAATTTTTTTCTTTTCCCCCCTTTTTTTGGTTTTTCTTGGGTTAGAAAACATACATTTTTTGTTTTTGTCTTTTTTTGTTGTTTTTTGTCTTTTTTTGTGTTCTTTTTTTTTTGGTTTTAGAAATTGAAGTACTAATTTTGGTTTTCTTCTTTTTTTTTGGTTTTAAAACATGAAAACGTTTTTTTTTTTGTTTGTTTTTTTTGTTTTGCTTTTTTTAAGGAGACATTTTGAACACATTTTGAAAACTTTTTATAGAAAAACATGTTATAGAAGACCTTTTGGAAAAACATTTTGTGGAATACATTTATTTTTTGTTTGTGTATTTTTAAAAGCTTTGAACCTAAATCTACGCGTTTCAATAATTGAAAATACATAGGAACACATATATCAAAATAGATGTGGAGTGTGTGAGTATGACATCCACAAAAGAAAAATAAAAGCACTCTTTTTCATCTTTTTTATCACTCTTTTTTTTTCTCATGTCTCTATTTTTTGTCCCTCTTTTTTTTACTGCACTTTACATATTACAACATAGACAGTATCAACAATCATAAACAGAACAAAATACTATGGGTTACATCAAGTAGGGATATAAATAAGCTATGAAGCAATAAACACACAAATACAAATGAATTAGAAATTGAACCGACTTTAGTTTGGGTAGGACTTCAACACCGGCCTTCCGTTTGAGTTATCCTGTCTGCGCCGCTATTCTTCAGATTGAAAAAGCACCAAATCCAGTAATTACAAAAATCAGATGGGATATATCATGGAGACTGCAGTGCTGTGTTGGAACTGAGAGCGAATGATGAGAGGATTTTTATTTGGGGTTTTGGGCAGAAAAACGTGAGAGGGGGTTTGAAGATGGTAGAGTTTTCTTTGCTTTGGGCAAGAAAACTTGTAAAAGGAAAAAAAAAGTCTGGGAGATCTCCTTTTTTCTTTTTGGAAAAGAAGCTTGAAAGGGGAAAAATCTGGGTAGCTTTTTTGATTTTGGAACAGGGAGAATTTGGGGCGAAAAATCTCGGTATTTTTTGGGTGTAATCTGGGCGTTTCCTTTTCGCCTGGGAGCTGAACTCTTCCTCTCTTTTTTTTTTTATTATCAGATAGCTGGGTATGATTGAAAATGGTAGAAGGTTTTCGTGCCTTTCTCTTTTCTTTTTCTCTCTTTTTTTTTGATGGGGCGTAATGGTAGCAGGTTTTTTCCAACGATGATGGTTGTCTCTCTTTTTTTTTTTCACCAACAGGCCCCTCTGCGCAGGGACAGAAGACTGTATCTTAAAGTGCCGGCAGAAATTTTGGCTGGACTATCATTAATTGCAACATTTAATGCTGTATTATTGATTCCCTCATTTTCGTCTAGGTCTTGTGCAATTTGTCGGGTGGACAGCTTGTGCGGAAAACAAGGCAGCTCGTGATTCCCTTTTGAATTTGTATTTTAGCACATGTGACTGACAGGGTCGTTGCAAAATTGATTCTTTGTCAGGTGGCCAGCGCAAAGGACGGGTCTCGTGAACAGCCAGCGAGAGAAAAAAAAAAGCCAGCGAGAAACGCCAACCAGCGAAGGTCAAGGGGTCAGAGGCTCGAAGTGTTGGCAGGTTGGAGTGTCGGCAGGTTGAAGTGTCGGCAGGGTAGAAGCTTCGGTGGGTCGAAATTTTGGTGGGGCGAAGGTCAACGGTCAACGGGTCAAAGTGTCGGCAGGTCGAAGGTCGGAGTGTCGGCAGGTCAAAGGTTTATAGGCTTCGCATGTCCAGGGTCGAACGGTCGAAGGGTCGAAGGTCGGAGTGTCGGCAGCGGGGCTTCGAGGCTTCGAGAGTTAGGGGGTTGAAGGGCCGAAGGGCGAGTCGAAGGTTGGAGTGTCGGCAGTGGGGCTTCGAGGCTTCGATGCTTCGAGGCTTCGGGGCTTCGAGGCTTCGAGGCTTCGGGGCTTCGACGCTTCGGGGCTTCGAGGCTTCGAAGGTCAATGGGTCGAAGTGTCGGTAGGTCAACGGCCAATGGTCAATGGTCAACCCCGAAGTTTTATTTTTTTTAACTTTTAATTACCTTCTTACCCTTCACCTAAAATGCAAAAATGGATAACTTTCCAGGGATTGTTTGGGGAGATCCGTATTCGCCTAAATTGACGCTTTGAAGAATTTCGCATGATCACTTTTTCAGGCAGTTTGACCAGGGGCATTGGCCGTCTTTTGGCAAATTTGACTTTTTCCAACAAAAGTTGTTTTGACCATAACTTCTTCATTTTAAGTCCGATTTGAGCTCGGTCAAGTGCGTTAGTCTCCAATTCTCATCATCTATCACCTGGTGTTGGTCTTGGGGCACTTCAAAGACTTGTAGCAAAAGTTATTAATTTTGGACTCCCCCGTCTGTGTCAATTGTATCCATCTCGTGCAAATTGGGGTAAACCATTCCTTGGAAGTATGGGATCATTGTGGACCTGTTCAACAAGGTATATGGCATGGGCAGAAAGGTATAGCAAATGGGGTTAGTATGTCGAACCCAGACAAAATGGGGTCCAACAGCTGCCCCTCTTTGTGCACTGTTTGTATACAAACAGCGTATAAAGTTAAAAGGGAGTCATTTTGGACGGGTTGGAGCACTTACCTGACTTACCTAGAGGAAGAAGTGCGATGGTTGGGTCTGTCCCCGAGAGGGAAAAGGGCTTCATAGGTCGGTAGACTTGGATAATACTTTGATGCGGCATCTGAGGCTGCCTACGATGTAAAGATATGGGAGATTAAAAGCCTACAACAATGACAGGCTTGAACTAAAAAAGAGAGCCTTCGGCAACGATGGACTTTGGTTAAAAAATTAAAAGCCCGCAGCAATGATAGGCTTGAACTGAAAAGTGAAAAGGCCCACAAAAATGGTGGGCATGAACTAAAAATTGAAAGGCCCACAGCAACGATAGGCTCATATTGAAAATGGATAGCCCACAGCAACGATAGGCTTGAATTGAAAATGGATAGCCCACAGCAACGATAGGCTTGAACTGAAAAATGTAAAAGGCCCACAACAATGATGGGCGTGAACTAAAAATTGAAAGACCCACAACAACGATAGGCTTGAATGGAAAATGGAAAGCCCACAGCAACGATAGGCTTAAATTAAAAATGAAAGGCCCACTGCAACGATAGGCTCGAATTGAAAATGGAAAGCCCACATCAACGATAGGCTTAAATGGAAAATGGAAAGCCCACAGCAACGATAGGCTTAAATGGAAAATGAAAGGCCCACTGCAACGATAGGCTCGAGTTGAAAATGGAAAGCCCACAACAACGATAGGCTTAAATAAAAAAATAGGGAGGCCCACAGCAACGATAGGCTTGAATTGTAAGTGAAAAACCCACAGCAACGATAGGCTTAAACTGGAAAGATTTGTTGGAGACATCAATTGGTATTGGGGGAATGCTTTAAGGAATTGGTGAGTTTGGGAAGTAACCCAATTTGGGCTCCCTCTACGAGTTCACTCAAGGAGATCGCTCTACGAGGTGACCCAAAAAAGGTAAAAAAGTTTGTCAAGTGCCAAAAGGAAGTATTTAGAGCTTGGGGGAAATTGCAAAGAAAAAGTTGCGGAATTGAACAAAGAAAGCTAGGATAGCTTGGTGAGAAGCTTGCTGAGTATGAGCTCGGATCTTCAGAGGCGGCAACATTCCTGAAATTACAGAGTATGCTGAATGTATGCAATTGATGCATGGAATGCAATGTGATGTATGCGGGGATGCATGGTGACATGTATGGCTAATGACCCAATATGAGCTGAGGGTTTATCTCCCTGCTACTGGAGAGTTTAGATGACATCCAACTTGTTGGGGACTTTTTGTCTCTCGGGCTGGGGAGACCTTTCTATTTTTGCTGGGGGACTCCCTCTTTTATGGATGGAGGGTTTGTTTGACTTAGTTTCACTCCATTGAGGAGCTTAACTTGAGAGCTTCTCTGGGGATAGTGATATCCCGTGGAGATATGGGTACTCTGAGTTGGGGAATTAACTTGTTTGGGGATTTTGAGCTTGGCCCTACTCATAAGGCAATGCTAAAAGAGCCTACTGGGGATTCAAGATATTCTAATTAAATGAGAAATGAAGACCATGTAACATGATTAAAGAGATAAAAAGGGATTTTTGCTGGTTTAATTCCACAAAACATATTTATATCATAAAAAGTGTCCTATTGTTATAATCTGATAAACAGAATCACAAGTCTTTAAAAGTATAATGTACAAATTTGATTCGAATGTGCCGCAGGTTTGACCAAGTCTTCCACTGTTTGCAACCGCTGTTTTTGGATGATGTTGTCTCTATTGTGTGTAAAGGACCCTATTTGTTGTGGTCCTGATCCTTTCAGATTCTGACTGATTGATTTCACCCTTCAAGATTTATTGTTGGCTTTGTATTTTACCCTTGGTGCCCTTTCAGGTTTTCACCAAATCCGCCCTTGTTTTCTTTTTTGTCTTTTGTTGGAGCTTTGTATTTTACCCTTGGTGCCCTTGGGAGTCCACTTGCCTCTATGGTCGTGTTGAATTGGCAAGATCTTTTTGAGGACAAGATCACCCTCTTGAAAGCTCCTGGGCTTCACCTTTTTATTATAACTGTTCATCATTCTCTGTTGATATAGCTGTCCTCTGCAAACTGCTGCCAAGCGCTTGCCTTCAATTAAATTCAACTGCTCATAACGACTTTCGACCCATTCTGCTTCTTCGAGATGAGTATCCTTAAGTACTCGGAGGGAAGGTATCTCCACTTCGACCGGTAGAACTGCTTCCATGCCATAGACCAAAGAAAATGGAGTTGCCCCAGTCGATGTATGCACTGAGGTACGATAAGCATGCAAAGCGTAAGGTAGCTTCTCGTGCCAATCTTTGTACGTTTCAGTCATCTTTCTGATAATGTTCTTGATGTTCTTGTTGGCAGCCTCGACTGCTCCATTCATCTTTGGGCGATAGGGGGTCGAGTTGCGGTGTTGAATTTTGTATGTTTCACACAACCTCCCTATCATCCGGCTGTTCAAATTGGCAACATTGTCCGTTATGATCTGCTCGGGAAGCCCATATCGGCATATGATGTTGTTCCGTATAAATCGAAGTACCACAGCCTGTGTGACATTAGCATATGATGCTGCTTCTACCCACTTGGTGAAGTAATCAATGGCTACCAAAATGAAACGATGACCATTAGAAGCTTTTGGAGATATTGGCCCAATAACGTCAATGCCCCAAAGCGAGAACGGCCACGAGGAAACCATCACGTGTAGTTTGGACGGCAGTACTTGGATCTTGTCGCCATAAATTTGACACTTGAGGCATTTGCGCACATATTCAATGCAATCTTTTTCCATGGTGACCCAATAATAGCCCATTCGCATGATTTGTCTTGTTAATGCATGTCCGTTTGCATGTGAACCACATTCCCCTTCGTGTACTTCTTTCATTATTTGTGTCGATTCTTCTTTTGCCACACACCGCAATAATACCATGTCATGGTTTCTCTTATATAGAATCGAGCCATCAAGATAATAGTTGGATGTTGACCTTCGGATATTTCTTTTGTCAGACTCAGAGGCCTCTGCTGGGTATTCTTGCTTAAGCAAATACTGCTTGACGTCCTCAAACCAAGCTTTTTCTTCAGTATTTCCTTCAATGGCCATGCAATGTGTAGGAGCATCTTGTATACGGATATCGAAAGACTGGACTTCCAACTTTGTGTCTAGTCGAAGGAGGGAGGCTAGAGTGGCCAACGCATCAGGAATCTGATTGTATTCCCTGGGCATATGCTCAAACATGATGTCTTCGAATTGCTCGGCTAACTCCGTAACGTGCTTCCGATATGGGATTAATTTGTGGTTTCGAGTCTCCCATTCACCCCTTACTTGAAAAATGATGAGTGCCGAATCGCCGAACACTCGTAATTTTTTGATTCCTTTGTTAATGGCTTCTTGAAGTCCCATCACACAAGCCTCATATTCTACTACATTGTTTGTACAAGGGAAGGTTAGCTTTGCCGCCATGGGGAAATGTTCGCCTTTTGGGGATATCAGGATGGCCCCAACACCGTGACCTAAGAGACTGGAGGCTCCATCGAACCACATCGTCCATATATCTTATACTTCGGCCAAAATGATGTTGATGTGCTCATCTGGGAAGCCAATAGTCATGGGCTCGTAGTCTTCTAGTGCTCTGTCTGCCAAGTAATCAGCTATTGCGCTTCCTTTTATAGCCTTTTGTGGCACGTAGATGATATCATACTCCGATAGGACCAATTGCCATTTGGCAATTCTTCCAGAGATGGATGGCTTTTCCAAAAGATATTTGAGTGGATCATGCCTTGAAATCAGCCATGTGGTATGATAAAGAGTGTATTGCCTCAATCGTCTTGTTATCCAAACAAGGGCACAACACGTCTTCTCCAAGGGTGTGTAGTTCTCTTCATTGATGGTGAACTTCTTGTTGAGGTAATAAATGGCCTGCTCCTTCTTGCCTGTAGAATCATGTTGCCCCAAGACACAACCCATCGCTGACTCCTGAACGGTCAAGTATAAGATCAGAGGTCTATCCGGTACTGGTGGGACCAGAATAGGTGGATTAGACAGATATTGTTTGATCTTGTCAAATGCTTCTTGGCACTTGTCATTCCAAATTCTGGGTTGTTCTTTCGTAAAGTCTTGAAAATGGGTTCACAGGTGGTTGTCAATTGGGAAATAAATTGGGCAATGTAATTCAGTCGCCCTAGGAATCCTCTAACCTCCTTGATGGTCTGTGGTGGCGGCATCTCTTGGATAGCTCAAACTTTATCTGGATAGATTTTAACTCCTTTTTGGCTCACAATGAAACCTAACAGTTTTCCTGACATGGCTCCGAAAGTGCACTTTTCGGGGTTCAATTTCAGCTGATATTTCTGTAGCCTATTGAAGAGATTGCGGAGTACTTCGATATGATCTTCAGTGCTTCGTGATTTGGCTATCATGTCGTCCACATATACTTCGACTTCCTTATGCATCATATCGTGGAATAGAGTCACCATGGCTCGCTGATAGGTGGCTCCTGCGTTCTTTAGACCAAACGGCATCACATTATAGCAGAAAGTGCCCCAAAGTGTCGTGAATGTGGTCCTCTCTTTGTGTTCGGGGGCCATACGAATTTGATTATAGCCCGAGAAACCATCCATGAATGAGAATAGAGTATGCTTTGCAGTATTATCCACTAGCGTATCAATGTCAGGAAGTGGGAAGTTATCTTTTGGACTAGCCCAATTCAAATCTCTATAATCAATGCACATGCGGACCTTGCCTCCTTTCTTCGGTACTGGTACAACATTGGCCACCCATTCTGGATAATGGGAGACACTTAAGAAACCTGCGTCCCATTGCTTTCTGACCTCTTCTTTAATCTTCAGTAGCATCTCCGGTCTCATTCTTCTCAATTTCTGCTAGACTGGCTTGCATTCCGGCCTCACTGGTATGTGATGCTGCACTATGTCTGTGTCTAATCCTGGCATATCTTGATACGACCATGCAAAAACATCTATGTAGCTCCTTAACAGCTCAATTAATTGCTTCTTGGTGTCGGTAGCTATTAAGGATCCTACCCTCAATTCTCGGTTGTCGTCCCCAAATTCACTGTTTCTACTGGGTCTTCACTTGGAATGGATAAACGGTCTTCCCTTTCCAATAGGCATATAATCTCCCCTGGTAGCTCAGGTATCTCCTCTACCTCATTCTTGTCAGCTTCAAACACGAGCTGCTCCCAGTTTGGACTTTGGTCAAACCTTAGGCATCTCGTTTCGCTTTCGCATATGATGTTTTCATTGACATTGTGATACCTGCTTATAAGAGAATTATAAGCTAGTAACCAAATATGATATGCATATGTTATGAATGGAATGCACCATGAAAGATTTGAAAAACACATTTTATTGGAAGGTTTAAGGAAAAACAAATGTTCACAGCTTCAAAACACATTAAAATATAATACATTAAATCCCAGTGACCCGTAAGCATTACATTATAGGGAGGTCCAGGCTGGTCCAATTGTTCAATGGCTGGTTGGAATCCTCTCGCACTGACTGAACCATCTCACTTGGTGCATGCTCATTTGAGTCCAATACGGCTACAGTCCTTGTCTCGGGCTCAGGTTGGCTCTTATGGATGAACCCTCCACTCTGGAATGTAACATTCAAGGGGGGGAAGCTTCTCCTTTCTTCTTGTACTGGCCTTTTCTGCAATCTTGCCATTCTGACGTCCCTTTTCTTGATAGCTTCCCTCTGTCTGTCAGCTTTTGTAGGGACGTAGCCTAGCCCAAATTTCTCAGTATTTTCTCAGATGGTCAGGGGTTTTCGGATCCCTTGAGCTGTCAAGCCTAATCCTTGCCCTGGTTTGTACCCCTATTTGATCATAGTGGCTGCAAGCATTTTTGCTACCTTCGAGAGACGATGGTCTGGGGCAGAAGCGACATTCACCATCTCAAAAGCCCGATAGGAGCATTCTGCCATATCTTCGCTGTTTTCAATATAAGGTACTGATGCCGGTTTGGTGATGAGGAAACTTGTCTCTCCAAAGATACAAATGAGTTGGTCCCCCATTACAAATTTTAATCTTCTGGTGAAGGCTTGATGGCACCTCTCCTGCCATGTGTATCCAAGGCCTTCCCAATAAACAACTGTAGTAAGGCGTAATGTCCATCACCTGGAATTCCACCATAAAGGTCGCTGGCCCAATCAAGAGTGGAATGTCCAGAGTTCCCACCACGTCACGCTTTCCTCCATCGAATGCCCGTACCTTTATCGTACAGGGACGCATATAGGATGCATCGATTGGAAGTTGCTGCAGTATATGCAAGGGCATAATGTTCAAGGCAGAGCCGTTGTCAATGAGTACACGGGCTATGGTGTGCTCCTTGCATTTGACCGTGATGTGCAGAGCTTTTATGTGCCCCTTTCCTTCTTGGGGTAGCTTGTCATCTCCAAAGCTAATGACATTATTCATGATCAGGTTACTAGTGAGTCCATCTACATTCGCGACTGAGATGGTTGGAGGAACGTAAGCTTGGATCAGGACTTTCAATAGTGCTTCCCGGTGAGGTTGGGAATCCATCATTAATGAGAGCAATGAGATACGAGCCGGTTGTCAACTTAGCTGATCCACAATATTATACTCACTCTGCTTCATGAGCTTCAGGAATTCCAATGTCTCTTTTTTAGTGACTGGTGCTTCTTTCTTTGTTGCCTCCGGCGTTGGCTCAATTTCTAATTCCACAGTGTTCTCCTTCCTTGCTTTGTCTGCCATATCAAGGGCATAAGCCTTACCGCTCCTAATTATCTTCTCTGCTGCTGCAGTTCCCTGAACTATTTTGCAACTGTAGTTCCATGGGACTGCCTTATCAGTCTTATAAGGGAAAGGAGCAGGAACACCTATGGTGAGAGGTGCAATTCCATGAGGTAGTTATGGATTTCGGTTCTCTCCCCCTTGTTTAGCACGAGACTTGAGGCATGGATAGTGAGAGGCTTCATTCCATGTGGCAGTAGCGGGATCTCCGGAGCCTTAACAGTTAAGACAAGGGGTGTTGGCACCCATGGCGATTTGTGTGAATCGTCTTCTTGGATCATGTGGCTTTGGTTGTCCATTCCTCCTCTTGAGAATTCTATCATCCTTTGGTCCATGAGTTTTTGCACCACCTTGGAAAACTCAGTACATTCTGCGATGTCATGTCCCCGTGACATCTTGTGATAAGGGCATTGTTTTTCCCCATCTGTTCCTTTTCCTGCCTTTGGCGTGTTTTTAGCGAGTATATAGCCATGTTTCTGTAACAGAGTAAACAAATGTGTTTTCTCCATTTGTACTTGGGAGACCCTTTCCAGCCGTGCTTCATTTTCGATACTAGCAACATTATTGGAGTGTTCTGGGAGAGGATTGCTGTTCACATTTGGCATCCCAGACAGTGCGGAAAAATCCAGCCATTTTGCTTCCTTTAATGCCTGAACCTTCCTTTTGAATGTTATACAATTCTTGATATCATGTCCAGCTCCACCTGCATGATACTCACATCTAGCATCTGGCTTATACCAAGCCGGGGGAGGAGTCTTTATTTCTCCCAAGGGTATAGGGGTTACCATCCTTGCCTCTAAGAGCTTGGGGTATAATTTCGCATACGTCATTGGAATAGGATCAAACTCTTGTCGTGGTCGACGAGAAGCCTGATTCGCTCCTACTTGCTGGGTCGGGGCCCTTGGTTGCCCCTGTCCTTGGAATGAGGCTCCTGGTCCTTCCTGAGTTGCTGGCCTTGGTTGCTCTGGGTATGGCGCTCTCGGTTGAAATGAGTTAGGTACCATTGAGTATGGAAATGGGACCCCTCCTTGCGGAAGGTATGGCATGAATTGGGGAGATGGAGCAGGTGCAGCATAAGCAGCTACCGGTGACCCTCTGTAGCATCCTGGCGCTTGGTAGAATGTTGGTTATATTGACTGGTGTGCTTGGTATACCAGGTTGCTCTCATTTTCCTTCTTCTTTGCTGGTGGTTGAAACCGTTTTGATGCCTCAGCCGCATCACCCTTTAGTGTTCCGCCTTTAATTCCACTTTCTACATGTTCACCGGATGCAACCAAGTCTGCAAAGCTGTTAGAGATGTTACCTATCAACTTCTCGTAGTATATGCCTTTTAGTGTGTTGATAAAAAGAGTGGTGAGTTCTCTTTCGGTAAGAGGAGGTTGGACCTCCACAGCGGCCTCTCTCCATCTTCGTGCATAATCTTTGAAATTCTCCTCGGATCCCTTTTCTATGGACTGCAGGGTTAATCGATCCAGCGCCAGCTCGGTGACATGTTTGTACTGTGCCAAAAAGGAAGTAGCTAATTCTTTCCATGTCTTGACACGGTTTCCATTTAGTTGAAAGTACCAGCGAAGGGATGCCCCGGTTAGGCTTTCCTGGAAACAATGCATGAGGAGCTTGTCTTCACCAGCATAAGCATCCATCTTTTGACAATACATGGCCAGATGTGTCCTGGGACATCGGGTCCCGTTGAATTTTTCAAACTCTGCCATTTTGAATTTTGGCGGTAGCACCACTCCAGGGACTAAGCATAAGTCTTGTGGGCTGGTCATGCCATAGTTGTCCATGCCTTCTACGGCTTTCAATCTTTCCTCGAGTCGGCGTAGAGCGGGAGACTCAATATTTTCCTGAGGAGCTGGGGAACCCATCGCTTCCATTACATTTCCCGGTGCGGGCATAGTGAAATGAGTTTGATTTGGAGTTGGAGGTTGTGCCATAGCAGGATGATAGGTGGGTGCCTGGCTAGGGGCCGGATTGGGCAGTTGAACTGCTTCTTGCCACTGCTCTTGGTGGTGATTGATAGTTCCCCCTGTTGGGGTTCTTCCTCTTTCCTCAGTCAATTTTGTGAGCATTTCCATAATTGCAGACATTTGCCCCTGTAGGGTTTGTTGTGACTGTTCCAACCCCATGAGTCTGTTCTCTGTTTCTTCTGCCATCGGCTGCAACTGTGGTATTTGATTGCGCCAGGATCTGAGGTTGTAAGAGTGCGCAATCCTGTAGAAAGGCAGCTACCAACCTGGGTACAAGGGAAGTTTTATTTGATTTTTCCTTTGATATGCATGTATGCATGAATGTATGTGCGGAGGGTTAAAGAAACAAACAACTTTATTGCAAACAAAACACATAATACAAACACTCAATACAAACATACAATGCGAAATGCCATGTCAAATGAAGGCTATTGCTACATGATCTTAGAGCAAACTTCCAATCATCTCCTAAGGAGCACGGCGCCTCTTTCTCTGGGGTGGTCGTTCACCTGCTTCCTCCCTCTGCTTCATTATGGTCTCGATCTGTTTTTCCCTCAGCTGCAGCCTTTGAAGAGCTCCTTCTAGAGATGCTTCTAGCCTCTGGATCTGCTGCCTTAAAGTCTGATTCTCCTGGAGGATAGCCTTCATGTCTGAAGTTAGTTGTGGCTTGTGTTGTGCCCTCCAAGATATGTATGCGGGGTAAACACCAAGTTTTGAACTGTTGGGTTGGATCTTGTGTGGTGTGGACCATGCTTGATACATCTTCTTGCCTTCTTCTGTGAGCATGGTTCTGCTGTAAGTGAAGTCACACTTTTCCATGCCAAAGAGCATGGGGATAATCTGATGACGCCCCACTTGTCTTCCCACCTGCAGTGGTGCATATGTAGTTCCTCCCTAGGGACCTAAGAGTGTGACCCAATTGTAATCCCCACAGCTATAAGTCATGGAAACCACCGGCATCTAAGGAGCAGTCCAGGTAATGTCAGCTTCTATGAGGTTCTCCAACTTCTTTTTCCAGCTTTCAAAGTCTTTAGGTAGGCTCCACTTGCTGAGCCGAATATCTAGTAGTGTTATGGCTGGTACCTGATAAACAGCAGGAAAACGATGAACACTACAGGGGAAATGACCTTGTGACCAGGTGCATAGGAGAGGTAGGCACCCCATGAACTATCCCGAGCCTTTACTCCTTAGGTAAGTAAGAGATCGGATGGTTTCAACCAAGATAGCAGGGGTAGGGTCACATCCTTTGAGCACTTGCTGGACCAAATCTACAATTGCTCCATTGATGTGGGCTGGTATCCTTGGGAAAATGACTAGCCCATATATAGCTAGTGTAAGCAGTTTGTGTGCCCCTGCTTCTGTTATGGTCTGTATCATTTCTTTGATTGTGTCCCATGAAAGATATTCCCACCCACCATAGGTTGTGGCTGTTGGTGAGTCTCATACCGGCTTTCCCATTATCTCAGTAAAGGCCCTTCGACATGATCTTCTGGGCTCCGGTAAATAGATCTTCATTTTGTTTTCTACGGGGATATCTAATAATCTTCTGTATTCTTCTATGGTGGGAACAAGATCTATGCCATTGAAGTCAAAGCACCGCCGTTGAGACTCCTAGAAATATATGGCTGCCCCAAGCATATCTTTATCGGCCAGTAGCTCGGTCACATGGAGCAAATCCCCAAACTGTTGTATGTATATGCTTTTCCTTTCATCAGACCACTGCCTCCATATTGTCTATATCTCCTTAGTGTAGTCCAGCTGATCTTCTATGATAACATGTCCTACCTTGTGGGCTTCTCCTGGCGGAAAATCCCCAAGGCGAAGTTGAATGTCTCCAGATGCTTGGGCCACCACTGCGACAACCTCCTTGTCCTGAGGGCCTTTTAGGAGATGACTGAAAGTTTCCATGCCTATATGAATGTCATGTTATGCATGATGACAGGTTAGGATGACAGGTTAATATATATCAAGGCAGTTAGACAGGATAAAGAATAAACCAATAGTAAAAAAGCTAATATATGTGCAGGGGATGTCTTAAGGACTACCCTGCAAAACAAAGGTTAGCATGGCATGGAATGAGCAAACAAAATGTGGGTCAATGCCCCTGATGGGCTTTTATTGCTACACCTATCTTATTCGTTGGTTCCCAAACTTCCTCAATAGAGGGCTCCGTACACCATGGGATTTACCGGAGGGGGGTCTTAAAAGGACGTGCCTTGAAAGAACCTCAAGCTTGAGTGAGGAGTCTGAGGCCCCATTGCGGATAATGATCAACACGCTGGAGACCGTACTGAACCTCGCTAACCTAATTTGTGCTAACCGGGTATAGGGTTATGCATGAATGCAACAAGTATGGAAAGCAGTAAATCACAACTATCATGGTAGTTAAAGCATATAAATGATGACTGTAACAAAGAAATGAATATCTAAAAAAAAAGCAACTTATCACGACAGTCAAATGTATAGAACAGTATAATTAAAAATAACCTCCTAATCCTAGTTCTAGACCTAACTCTCTAAAGTGTTTATTCTTATCTCCCCAGCGGAGTCGCCAGCTGTCATCACTGGTTTTTGTTCGGGCCCGTTTGGGGTGAGCTCAAACTAAACCAATGGTGAGAAATTTTAGAGTTGCCACCAACTGTTTTTGGGGTACAGTTGGATACCCTCTACTTTGAGTAGTTTAAAGTGTGTGGTCTGCGTCATCAGAGAAAGGTTCGGGAGTTGGTTACGTGTAAGGAAGGATTAGCACCCCTACAGCGCCCTTTCGGTATCTAATTTAGGAGGAGGAGGTTTTTATTTTATTTGTACTGCCATGACTGGGTTAAATTTCCTAAAAAGTCTATGATTTTTATTTAGCTAAGTTATTTATTAAAGCTATAGTGAAAATGGATTTTACCCTAAATTTCTAAAGCGAATCCTAAATGTTTTAGGTTTTTGTTTGAAGTGGATAGTGAGGTTCTAGGGATTGGTTTTGGCTTTTGGTTTTATTTTAGAAATTGAGGTCCTAGAAAATGATTTTTTCTTTTCCCCCCTTTTTTTGATTTTTCTTGGGTTAGAAAACATACATTTTTTGTTTTTGTTTTCTTTTGTTGTTTTTTGTCTTTTTTTGTGTACTAATTTTGGTTTTCTTTTTTTTTCTTTTTGGTTTTAAAACATGAAAATGTTTTTTTTGTTTGTTTTTTTGTTTTTATTTTTTTAAGGAGACATTTTGAACACATTTTGAAAACTTTTTATAGAAAAACATGTTATAGAAGACCTTTTGGAAAAACATTTTGTGGAATACATTTATTTTTTTTGTTATGTATTTTTTAAAGCTTTGAACCTAAATCTACGCATTTCAATAATTGAAAATACATAGGAACACATATATCAAAATAGATGTGGAGTGTGTGAGTATGACATCCACAAAAGAAAAATAACAGCACTCTTTTTCATCTTTTTTATCACTCTTTTTTTTTCTCATGTCTCTATTTTTTGTCCCTCTTTTTTTTTACTGCACTTTACATATTACAACATAGACAGTATCAACAATCATAAACAGAACAAAATACTATGGCTTACATCAAGTAGGGATATAAATAAGCTATGAAGCAATAAACACACAAATACAAATGAATTAGAAATTGAACCGACTTTAGTTTGGGTAGGACTTCAACACCGGCCTTCCGTTTGAGTTATTCTGTCTGCGCCGCTATTCTTCAGATTGAAAAAGCACCAAATCCAGTAATTACAAAAATCAGATGGGATATATCATGGAGACTGCAGTGCTGTGTTGGAACTGAGAGCGAATGATGAGAGGATTTTTATTTGGGGTTTTGGGCAGAAAAACGTGAGAGGGGGTTTGAAGATGGTAGAGTTTTCTTTGCTTTGGGCAAGAAAACTCGTAAAAGGAAAAAAAAGTCTGGGAGATCTCCTTTTTTTCTTTTTAGAAAAGAAGCTTGAAAGGGGAAAAATCTGGGTAGCTTTTTTGATTTTGGAACAGGGAGAATTTGGGGCGAAAAATCTGGGTATTTTTTTGGGTGTAATCTGGGCGTTTCCTTTTCGTCTGGGAGCTGAACTCTTCCTCTCTTTTTTTTAATCAGACAGCTGGGTATGATTGAAAATGGTAGCAGGTTTTCATGCCTCTCTCTTTTCTTTTTCTCTCTTTTTTTTGCTCGGGTGTAATGGTAGCAAGTTTTTTCCAACGATGATGGCTGTCTCTCTTTTTTTTTTCACCAACAGGCCCCTCTGCACAGGGACAAAAGACTGCATCTTAAAGTGCCGGCAGAAATTTTGGCTGGACTGTCATTAATTGCAGCATTTAATGCTTTATTATTGATTCCCTCATTTTCGTCCAGGTCTTGTGCAATTTGTCGGGTGGACAGCTTGTGCGAAAAACAGGGCAGCTCGTGATTCCCTTTTGAATTTGTATTTTAGCACATGTGACTGACAGGGTCGTTGCAAAATTGATTCTTTGTCAGGTGGCCAGCGCAGAGGACGGGTCTCGTGAACAGCCAGCGAAAAAAAAAAAAAGCCAGCGCGAAAAACCAGCGAGAAACGCCAACCAGCGAAGGTCAAGGGGTCAGAGGCTCGAAGTGTCGGCAGGTCGGAGTGTCGGCAGGGTCGAAGCTTCGGTGGGTCGAAATTTTGGTGGGGCGAAGGTCAACGGTCAACGGGTCGAAGGTCGGAGTGTCGGTAGGTCAAAGGTTTATAGGCTTCGCGTGTCTAGGGTCGAAGGGTCGAAGGTCGGAGTGTTGGCAGCGGGGCTTCGAGGCTTCGAGAGTTAGGGGGTTGAAGGGCCGAAGGGCGAGTCGAAGGTCGGAGTGTCGATAGCGGGGCTTCGAGGCTTCGAATCTTCGAGGCTTCGAGGCTTCGATGCTTAGAGGTTTCGAGGCTTTGAGGCTTCGGGGCTTCGAGGCTTCGAGGCTTTGAGGCTTCGGGGCTTCGACGCTTTGGGGCTTCGAGGCTTCGAAGGTCAATGGGTCGAAGTGTCGGCAGGTCAACGGTCAACGGTCAACGGTCAACCCCGAAGTTTTTTTTTTTAACTTTTAATTACCTTCTTACCCTTCACCTAAAATGCAAAAATGGTTAACTTTCCAGGGATTGTTTGGGGAGATCCATATTCGCCTAAATTGACGCTTTGAAGAATTTCGCATGATCACTTTTTCAGGCAGTTTGACTAGGGGCATTGACCGTCTTTTGGCAAATTTGACTTTTTCCAACAAAAGTTGTTTTGGCCATAACTTCTTCATTTTAAGTCCGATTTGAGCTCGGTCAAGTGCGTTAGTCTCCAATTTTCATCCTCTATCACCTAGTGTTAGTCTTGGGGCACTTCAAAGACTTGTAGCAGAAGTTATTAATTTTGGACTCCCCCGTCCGTGTCAATTGTATCCATCTTGTGCAAATTGGGGTAAACCATTCCTTGGAAGTATGGGATCATTGTGGACCTGTTCAACAAGGTATATGGCATGGGCAGAAAGGTATATCAAATGGGGTTAGTATGTCCAACCCGGACAAAATGGGGTCCAACAACCAGTCTATCCCCAAAATAACATCAAGGGTATCCATGGACATCACAAAAAGGTCGAACACAAGCACTACACTACCAATGGTCAGCTCAAACCCATAACACTTCCTCTTCAACCATGTGGTGACACCGATGGGTGACCCCACAAGGAGAGGTCTGTCAGTCTCAACACACTCAAGCCCAAGGCTCTCTACTAAAGACTCAGTAATCAAAGAACATGATGCACCAGTATCAAAATGAACAGATATCATAATGCTCGAGATAAGAATCGTACCTCAAACAACCGATGGTCCTGCCCCCTCCTCTTCTGGTGGCGGCACTGGTAACTCATCCTTTGGAGCTGCCAAAGTAAGGGCAAATACTCTGGCTTGACCTCCTCTAGCCTCAGATGTCAGACCTCCCCCGCCTCCCTGGTTCCCACCAGATTGCCTCACTGCACTGCTCTTCGGTTGCCCCTCCTGCCTTCCCACAGGACGGACCTGATTTGACCCTACATGGCTAACTAGCCCCGGACGCGCTGGTCTCACCGGTGTTCTAAACTGTGCTTCACTCTTTCCACTCTGAGCTAGCCCGCTAGAAACTCGACCCTCTCCCTTGCTAAAGCACACCCTACTAATGTGGCCTACCTTACCACATTTAAAGCAAGACATGTTGCTCTTGGGACAGTCTCTCTTCCAGTGTCCCTCCTCACCACAACAGCTACACCCACTAGTGAAGCTCTGAAAGCTACTCCCCTGACTCCTAGTAAAACGGGGTCTACTCGAGGACCTTACTACTTGGCCCTTGCTCTGCACATGGCTAGTTCCCCCAGGCTCCACCCCAGGCCTCTTCTGCCCACCTGACCGCTCTTGGCCTCCTTGCTCTAGCCTTCTCTTATCCAGGCCTCTCTCCCAAATCCTCGTAGCATCCACTACCTCTGCATAAGTCCTCAGCTTAAGCACCTCCATCCTCTGCCTCAAGGAAAGTCTAAGACCCATTGTGAACTTGTGAGCCTTTAGGTCCTCCCTCGAGATAGACTCTGGAACAAACGGGCTCAGATTCCGGAACTCCCACTCGTACTCAGCTACTGACCGCCCTTTCTGCGTCAGGGTGTCAAACTCACTCCTCTTGCGCCACCGAATTGACTCCGGAAAGAACTCGTCATAGAATACCTATAGGAAATCGTCCCACAACATGTTCCCCACCTCACGGTGACCCGCCAAGCTCAACTACCACTCTAAGCCTTCTCCCTCTAGCTTCCGGATTGCCAGTCGAACCTTCTCTTCCTCTGGCAGAAAAAGAAAAGAAAACACATGCTCCATGTGCCGCAACCACTGCTCTGCTGCAATTGGGTCTCCACCTCCCTTGAACTGCGCAGGTTTCTCTTTCCTGAATTTGGCTGCCCAATCCTCCGAAGCCCGCTGAATTTCCCCAACTCATGGAACATCTTCTCCCCTAGGTGGAGGAGGAGTTGTCCCATGCTGAGCAGTCATCTCTGCTCTCAACTCCTCTCGAAGCTCCTGACGGATGTTATCTCTCATCCCATGCATCGCATCGCTCAGAGTTTGAAACTGAGCTAACACCTGTGTCATGGGGTCAACTCCCCCAGCTTGTCTAATTTGGACTGACACCTCATCTCCAGTAGCGCCACTCTCACGTGGTGCTCTCCTAGGAGGCATGATTCTATACAAGGAGATAAGCAAGTCTCATAAATTCTCAACTCTATGCAAGGAAAGAAACACAACTCAATCGCATGAATTCTCAACTCCATACATCTCATCTACTCATTCTCAACACAAGCCTCAATACATAGTCATAACACAAACAACATCTCAAGATATCATCACGCACATATATAAGGAAGTCAAATCATACATCATCAAATCATATCACAGGCTAGTGCCTAACACAATGCATGTATGTACACTCAATGCACATCCTACTCCGTGGCTCGTCCTCCCCTTGGTACACCCTATGAAAACACGAGAGTCCCGTTGATCAGGCGAGTCTACTCATGCCCCCCTAAAGGCCTCAAGGATGACTTACCCTCCCACTACCCTAGGTCTCAACTGCTCTGATACCATCTGACACACCCCGGATTTCCCAACACCGAGAAACCGGTTAGTGATGCCCCATGCCTCGCACCCAGGAGGACAAGGGGTTGGTGAATGGTCACCTAATAGGGCTCCCTCTTGGGTGCTGCCCCAAACCTGTCACAATCTCACACATGACATGCACAAACCACACAATATAGTACTCCATGTGATAAAACTGTGTCACATAATAAATAGGGTCACCAGCCCCTAAACACGGTGTCTCAAATAAGTACACCAATCTCAAGCAAATACAAGAGTCTCAGTCTACTCAATTACAATATATCAAAGAGAACAATAAAACAACACTTATGCATCCACGGTGTGACAATCTCCTAACGCCTGCTAGGTCCTATAGAAAAAGACATTAAAGGTGGGTGAGCAAACCACAGCTCAGTAGGGGTTATGTCTCCCTGGACCAACCCAACATCTCCTCCACAAAATGCTCTGTTCAGATATGTGCAGTGTAGTGTAATTAAAGTACAATGAACTGTCCCCTCACTGGGACCTCATATCTCATGTCCAATCCAAGACTGTCCCCTCACTGGGACCTCATATCTCATGTCCAATCCAGGACTGTCCCCTCACTGGGACCTCATATCTCAAACACAAGCATGATAACAAAATACACAATTTAACTCATGGAACATCTCTATTTAAGCATAACAAATCATACACATATGTTCAAACTCACATTACACCTCAATACAGCTCAAGGACATCTCTATCACATGTTTCTCAATGCAAAACATATATATATATATATATATCTACATAAATTCATGCATGTCTCACAATCACACATAACAATACAAACTCCCTGCAATCGTCATCTCAAACAATTACAACTCATAAAATGGGTTCGAAGAGATAGAACCACCTACCTTAGACCGGGCGAACTTAGAGCTCCACCTTGAAGGATCGTCCCTTGCACCTCGCCCTTCTCTAATAAATGTCGCCTATACCAAGAATGCAGCAGCAATGAACGTCTCTCTCTCTCTCTCTCTCTCTCTCTCTCTCCCTCCCTCCCTCTCTCTATCTCTATTTCTCTCCCTCTTTGCGTGTGACAGTGGCTCCCAAAGAGGAACCCTAATCCCCTCGAAATGCAGAAAAATATATCGATATTACACTGTCACAAGGGCGACGTCGACCACAAACAAGCAGGATCGACCCACATCAACCACCGCTCCTCGCGTCGACCAGACACACCACATCGACCAAAACCCACGTCGAACAAGCTCTTGGGAAACTGTATTGGTCGACCCCGACCTCACATCGACCCCACATCGACCCAGGTCGACCACTATGTCGCATCGACCACTCAGTCGACCTCGCCACACATCGACCCACGTCGATCCTCTTCTTGCATCGACCAACGCACAAACCTTCACACCGACCTCGCCACACACATCGACCAGCCTTTACACCAAAAACCCAATTTAGTATCTCCAAAATAAACTGGTTACCGGGCAAATGACTAACTTATCTAAGCCCAAACTCGTGTCGATACAAAATAAGACACCTCACTCCCTCTAACTCTCAGGATTAGGACACGGGTCCTCACAAGTAGTCCAACCCATCCAAAACAAGTCCATTTTATCTTTGTGCACCGTTTGTATACAAACGATACACAAAGAAGGGTAGCTGTTGGACCCCATTTTGTCCAAGTTGGATGTATTTTATTAAAATCAATTTTCCTCCGTGCTGCCTCGATTTGTTGAAATTTTACAGGACGACAGAGTCATGACCACTAAGCTGTAAATGCTCGATTTCAAGAAATTATTCAAAAAGGTCTCCAAATGCCAAAGAGCCAATCCTAAGCAATAGAAAATCAAATTCGAGCATCAATGCCTTTGACCACGCTCGATTCTGAGGTCAAACGAAGAAGATATAGTCAAAATAGCGTTCGGGCAGCTAGCGATGGTTAAAACGGTAATTGACTTTCCAAATGGAACTTTGGATCTGGTCACGAACCTTATATTCTCATTCTACTCGTCTTTCTGAGAATTTTCACATATGTATTGTATATATTCGCTCCCGAGGCCTTTTTCAATCAAAAATTATGTTTTTCGATAATAAATAATCGCAGTACAGGCTTGGGGCAAAAATAAAATCATTTTAAAATAAAAATGACACAGGATCACTCGTCACAATGTCCTGAGTCCAAAAATAATTTTCTCATGATTTTTTTTAATCCGAGTCGCCATCCCGAGTCTAAAAACCCAAAAACATCAGTTAAAATTATTCAATTGAAAATTTTAAAAGCCCTAACCGCCATCTTTTTATTTTTCCTGCCTACCCTAGTCCACATGTCATCTATTCATTGGTTTAAGAATAAAAAAATAAAAAAACCAAATAACAAAATCAAAAAGCAAAAAAAACAAAAAGAAAAAAAAAGGGTCAACTCTCCCTCTCTCGTCTCCATCTCTCTTCCGTCTCTTTCACGCAGGCAGCAGCGCACGCTGCCTCTTCTTCCCCAGGCGCAGCACGGAGATGCAGTGATGCAGGAGACCCTCCTGCAGCGGTATGGATTCCTTTTCCCTTTTCTCTTCCCTTCTTTCTCTGCCTTGCCAAAACCGGCTTTCCCCCTACCGCCTTCACACACCCAGCCAGCCAGCCCATGCCTATACCACCTCTCTCTCTCATTCTTAGCCGTCACCCCCAATATAAACCCTAATCATCCTTCCTCTCTATATAAACCCTAGAATAATCGATCCAGAGGGGGGGCTCTTACAATCAAAAAAAACTTTGACCACAATCTCTTGATTTCTCACCTCCCTCGATCCCTAGATGAGTCCCCCGACTGGAATCCATATTGTTGGTCAATCACACAGAAATCCATAACCTTCTATTGAATCCCTAATCCTCTTACAAAATCCCAACTGGAAATTGCCTCTCTAACGCCGTCGTTGACCATGTAACCCCCTTTCTCCTACATGACCTTCTTCACCACGGCGGGACACTGAGCATCAATCCACGGTGTTGCCATGTTCACCAGTCGGCGCTAATTAGCAACAGGTTACAGCACAAACACCGGCCGCCTTTGTAGCAATAGCAACCTTTACGCTGCAATATCAGACCAACAGACTCCAGAGGTGGTGTCAGCAATAGACTCAAACAGAGCCAACCCGTCATCTTCCGTGCCTCCAGCCACGGCCCATGCTTTGCTAACCACGAGTCCAAGACCCTGACCGTGCCCAGGGCTGTTGCTCCTCGCCAGTATGTTGTGTCACGCCCCGAATTTCCAACCTGAGGAAACCGGTTCGTGACTCCCCTTTACCCAACCCGGTGGGTAGGGGGTGGATGTACAAAACAAATATTCATGCAGGTCAGCGTATACATTCACGACTGATAGTCACAAAGTTGTAAATTAAATATCTTTATTAATCTTCAATCCATAATAAATGTTCACAACCACATATGTCTTTATTATATTCCAAATCCTTTTACAATCTCTCCCCACTAGGGTTACATTAGTTACCAAAAACAAAACAACATATTTTAAAAAGAAATAAAGCAAACAGGTCTTCCACCTTGGTGTCCCACCTAACGCCTGTAGATTCCTGAAAGAAAACACATCACAGAAGGAGGGGTGAGCAACCACAGCTTAGTAGGGATCAAGTCTCCCCCAACTCATCCCATGCACCTATCATCTATATGTGAGCGTGCACCAGTGCAATGACATGACAGAAACAAATAGCAAGGAAACACACCACACAAACGGGCACAACCTCAGCCCCAGCCACACAGGCTAACACTTTAACCACCTCTCAAACAAGTGATTTAACCGCCTCTTCAGGCCGAGTGATTTAACCGCCTCTTCAGGCCGAGTTATTTAACCGCCTCTTCAGGCCAAGTAATTTAACCGCCTCTTCAGGCCAAGTAATTTAACCGCCTCTTCAGGCCAAGTAATTTAACCGCCTCTTCAGGCCAAGTGATTTAACCACCTCTTCAGGCCAAGTACCACAGTCAAGCACACAGCATACACCTTGGTCACTCAGGCATAAAACCAAACACTTAGTAGGCACACATTCACAAGTGCACAAACCCAGCCACTCAGGCATAAAAACAAACACTTAGCATGCACATGTTTACAAACTCACAAATCCAGCCACACAGGCATATCAACAAACACGTAATGGGCATATTTACGCAAGCATAATCACATAGGCATTTTATCGAACATTTAACATGCACTGACCACCCAACATCGGAAACACACCAAGACGCCATTGAAGGCCAACATCCATATAGGAGATCACACCTATAGGGATTTACATATAAATATTATAACAATAGCCATAGAAACTCTGTAAAACACCTACGCAGGGCCTAACCCTGGAATAGACCGGGAAAGACAAAACCCCTACCTTAAAGAAGATCCTCCTTGCTCCCGCGCTAGACGCCGTCCTCCCCACGCAAGACGCTCCGGCAGCAACCAGTAGCTCTCCTTCCTTCCCTCTCTCTAGCTCTCTCTCTCTCTCTCTCTTTATGATGGCAGCAGTGGCTAAAGAGAACCCTAACCCTAGAACAAGGAGTCTTCACCTCTTTATATAGATAACTCAAACCCCAAAACGACGTAGTTTTGATTAAATGAATCCCAGCATCAAAACAACGTCGTTTTGATGATAGACTACAACCTTTTTGCAACCACACAGGATAAAGCACTCATAATTTCACCATGGTCTTTTAGCAAAAGAGGATCAAAACAACAAAACAAGGGTAATGGAGGCTGCACGTGAGAAAGGCCTTCTCACGAGCACCTCCAAATGCTCTAGAATTGTGCCACAAGCCTTAGAACAACCTCAGGAAGGCTCTCATGCAAAAATCTCACTGCACGTGAAAAGCATTCTCACGTGCACTCCCTATTGGGATTAAACTTTACCTCTTGCTTGCTTATCAACATACAAGATGATTTAGCCAAAGTGTGTGGAAATAAAACTCCTTAAAACCTAACAATTTCTACCCAAAAAGGCAAAACTGAGACTAACTCCTCACATCCCAAAATACGGGTCCTTACATGTTGCTGATCAAGAGACCTCAGACGAAGGCAGCCTGGTCCGTGATAGGAGGAAACCCAGCGCTTTGCTTGTGCATCACTTGGCAGAATATACACCATAAATAAAATATGCTGGTTATACTTTCTGCTCATACTTTCTATTATTATTATTATCATTTTGCTTGTCTTCAACTTATAGCAGTTGTTTGATTTCTCTAACTTGTCTCTGTTTGTTTCGTTTATTCATTATTCAAAGACTTATATTATACTGTTTATATGGTTCGTTTTCCCCAATCATTAGTTTCTGGTTTTTGTCATAATAGATATGGGGTTTTTGCCGCTTTGGTCTATGCATTTTGTAAAAATCTTCTTTGAATCGGTTTTTTTCCTGGGAACAATTTTAATCCTGCTACGTTTGCTGCTGGTTTTGGGGGAGGCTACTGGTTTTGGGTCTGTTTTGGTTTTGTTCCTTCTGTGTTTTTTTTATTTGGTTTTCTTTTAGCAGTTTTGGTTTTTCTCTTTATTTCTTTTCTCTTTGACTCTGCTGGTTTTGGGATTTTATTTTTTCCTGATTTGATAACCGTGATATGGTGTGACTCGTTTGGTGTCAAATTACTAATCTAATGTGATCTATTTTTATGGCCATGATATGATGCGGCACTCCTAATATTTGTTTTGCAGGTTTTATTTTAACTTCTTTTTTTTTAGTACTAATTTGTATAATTATTTTATTTTGTTTATAGCTCTATGTATTTAGGTTGTATTTCATTCATCATAATGGATTTGAGCCACTTGTAAAAATGTAAACACTCAATCAAATAGTGAAAACGAAGAGAAAAAAACAGGAAGATGAAAAAAAAAGATGAAAAAAAGAAACAGAGAGAGAAAGAGAAAAAAAATGAGGGAAAATAGAAGAAAAGAGTTTTGTCTTTTTGATGCCGCTTTCACACACAAATACTTTTCTTTATGTTTATTAAGATTTGCTTTAAAATATTTTTTAAATATATGTACATTTATAAAAAAAGGGAATTCTTTAAAATGTCTTAACAAAAAAAATATTCTCCTTTCTTTTAAAAGTTAAAGTTTTCCCTTTATTTATTTTCTTCAAATACAAATTAATTTTTCCATCATTTTGATTTATTCCTTAGAATTTCTTTTGACATAATTATCTTTAAGCTCACTTTAGACCTTTTAGGAAAATTTAATTTAATTTTAATCTTAACAAATGACTTAGAACAATAAAAAAAATTGAATATCTTTAGGAGAATTAATTAGACTTAGGAAGACAATCAATTTAGGACTAAATTATTTTAGCATTGTATTTTAGTGTTTTTTCTAAATACTTTACATTTCTCTTAGACAAAAAAATTAGATAAAAAAGTAAAAACTTTAAATTGTAGATAATTGAAATTAAAGAAAAATTTAAAACAAATTAGAAACCTCCAGATTTTAAGATAGGTACCTAAAGGACATCATGGGAATGTTAGTCTTTCTCTACACATAATTAAACTCCCGAACTTAGCTCTGGTGACATAGATCATTTTAGGTAACCAACTACACCCCAAAAACAGTTGGTGGCGACTCTGTTCTTTTTCATCACCATTCGGGTGAAGGGTGGGAGAACTGCATCCCCAAAAGTGGGTTTTCTCCCGGACGAAATCCAGTGATGACAGCTGTGGAAGCCCATGGCTGGTTATGGAGCCTGTGTGGCTGTGGCAATAGTTGTACCTGTTGATGTGGCTTATTTGTGTATAAATGTTAATTATGGCCTGTCTGTATAGTATTGCCACGACACTGCAGTCGTGCACGTCAACATGTAGTTGTTAGGAGTATGAGATGGGTTGGGGAGATATGATCCCTACTAAGCTGTGGTTGCTCACCCCTCCCGTTGTGTTTTGTTTACTTTTTAGGAACTTACAGGCATTAGGAGGGAACACCAAGGTGGAGGACAGTTTTGCTTTGCCTTGTTTAATATTATTTTGTGTTGTTAATTTTTGTGGGACCTTTGTAACCCAGTGGGGAGATATTGTAAGGGAAAATTTAATTGTAATAAAGGCACATTTGGTTTGTAACATTTATTGTGGTTTGAAATTAATAATATGATTTTGTTTTTGTGAATATTTAATGTGGATGTGCGTAAAATCCGGTGTGGAAGTGATCCCAACCCCTTGCCCACCAGGTGGGTAAAGGGGAGTCCCGAACCGGTTTCCTCGGGTTGGAAATCCGGGGCGTGACAATATGGTATCAGAGCATGGTTAGTTGGCCTAGGGTAGTGGACGGATCTGGTTATCTTGAGTCCTTTGGAGGAGCCTGGAGGGACATGCCTGATCAACATGGTCCTCTTTGAGCCTCTAAGGTGTACTTGGGCTAGTCCGGTCTTGTCGTAGGATTTGCATACATTAGCATTAAGGCACTAGTTGCATTTGTTGTCTATGTTTGATTGTGTGAAAAACTAGGATAAAACATGTGATAGGCAAATATGAGGAACATGATATAATCTGTGCAACTCTGATTTTGTGATAACTTGAGCTATGTGCTTGTGGAAAAGTTGCTTGTGCAATGTGATTTAATGAGAACTGAAATATGTGCAAAGTTTGTAAAGCTATGTGATAATTGAATTGATAAATGGGGTAGAGGTAGTGACACACGATAGATTTTGAAACGCATTTTGACGATTGTCTTTCTTACTTCGTGTAGTAAGAATGCCACCGAAGAGAGTGACGCGTGAGTCTGGGGCAGTGGCCGATGAGTCATTTGCCTATGAGGGACCAGTTGCGGGGCAGCCCGCTGGAGGACATACGCTGTTGTTGGCACATCTGCGAGAGAGCATCCGACAAGAAGTCCAAGGGCTGAGGGAGGGTATCCGGCAAGAGGTTCGGGAGGAGGTGCGTCGTGAGATGGCAGCACAGCAGGTGCCACCACCATAGCCACCACCAGTGGGAGAGTTACCGCGTGAGCGTGAGAGTTCGCTAGGTGGCGTACCGATTCGTGCAGAGGATGACGTGGTGACAAGGTTCCAAAAGGAACAACCTCCAAGGTTCAAGTGTCACGACCCGAGCAGTGTGGTGCTGGCAGGACGTTTCTTAGTGGCACGATTCAGGAATGGATTCGTGCTACGTAAAGGAGAGGGGTTGGTTGGAGCGTAGATGGTGCGCAGCGAGAAGGTTCCAGGCAGTTCGTGGAGGAGAACGGATGGAACCCCTTCGGAGTTCAGACGTGCCGACCCGGTTGAATGCGGGGAGCATGCCGCTAGTCGAGGACTTGACGTTGAAGAAGGGATTTGGCCATCCTTACACAAATTGGTCGGGAATTGGAGCCGTTCTCCTGATGAGTCCAGTGGCAGGGTGAAACCAGTCTACGTGCGCTTCAACCCTCAAAGGCTAAACTTAGCGGACCGTGGATAGAGAAGCTAAGTGCCGCAAGGGGTTGAGAGGCGCAGGAAACCTGACCCCATGACAAGTGGTATCAGAGCCGAACCGACCCGTATCCTGAAGACTCGCCGAGCACTCTCGCGAGTAGCGTGATCCCAAGGTGGGAGCTCACAGAGGTGAGTCGACCGATAGTGTCTTGCACGCCTTGCGTCTATAGAGTTGGAGTATCCTAGAGTGTGATACAGAGCTGGGCAAGGGAGTACGAAGGAGCGCGTCGGAGCGATCTTGGAAGCCTTCTATCCTTTGGACATTGGGCGAGTGGGCGAGCATCTTGGTAAAGGTGTTGCAACCTGTGGGGAAGCGATGTCCAAGCTGTTGACATTGGGCGAGTGGGAGGGAGTCGAGGTAACGATGCCATCGCCTGCGGGGAAGCGATGTCGACAAGCGCAACGAGGACGTTGCGAGGATTGGGTGGAGGAGAATGTCACGACCCGAGCAGCGTGGTGCTGGCGGGACGTTTCTTAGTGGCACGATTCAGGAATGGATTCGTGCTACGTAAAGGAGAGGGGTTGGTTGGAGCGTAGATGGTGCGCAGCGAGAAGGTTCCAGGCAGTTCGTGGAGGAGAACGGATGGAACCCCTTCGGAGTTCAGACGTGCCGACCCGGTTGAATGCGGGGAGCACGCCGCTAGTCGAGGACTTGACGTTGAAGAAGGGATTTGGCCATCCTTACACAACTGGTCGGGAACTGGAGCCATTCTCCTGATGAGCCCAGTGGCAGGGCGAAACCAGTCTACGTGCGCTTCAACCCTCAAAGGCTAAACTTAGCGGACCGTGGATAGAGAAGCTAAGTGCCGCAAGGGGTTGAGAGGTGCAGGAAACCTGACCCCGTGACACAAGGGAGGGGGGATCCAGTGATAGTTGAGCATTGGTTGAGGCAGATCGAGCATGTGTTTTCCTTTCTCCTACCCCTGGAGGAGGATAAGGTGAGGTTAGCCATTCGGCAGCTAGAGGGGAATGCCCTGGAGTGGTGGCAGAGTGTCGCGGGAAGCCGTAAAGTTCAGTTTATGTTGCGAGTCGAGTTCCTGCAACTATTCCACAATGAGTTCTTCCCTGAGTCATTGAAGTGGCAAAAGAGGGAAGAATTCGGCAGCCTGAAGCAAGGATTGAGGACAGTGCCCGAGTATGAGCGGGAGTTCTGGAGCTTGAGTAGATTTGCTCCCGAGACTGTGGCAAAGGAGGACCTGAAGGCCCACAAGTTCACCTTGGGTCTCAGGCCAGCCCTTAGGCAGAGGGTAGCGATACTGCGTTTGAGGACTTATGCTGAGGTTGTTGAGACAACTCGTATAGCTGAGAGGGAGCTTGATGATGGGAGGCAGGCCCATTAGGGTCGACAGTTATAGGGAGGGTCTGACCGTGATTCAGGGTCCAAGAGGCCCAAAACCGAGGAGGGAGGTAGCAGTTCCTTCTGTAACAGGAGTCAACCCTCAGTGAACCCAGGGAGGTTCACTTTTGGCGGCAGTAGGCAGGGCGGTTCAGCAGGGGGTCTTCCCAGCAGTTGTCATTGCTGTGGGGAGGAAGGCCACTTCAGGAGGGAGTGCCCCAAGAAGTTGTGGATGAGAGGGTCATTTGAACCGAATTTGCAGGAGCAACAACAAGGGTGCAGGAGGCATGGCATCCAGCATGAGGAGTGATGCCAATTTTCGTGCACCAGCAAAGAGACTAGCTCATCAGTGGCAGGCTAGTCAGGCAGGATCCAGTCAGACCCGACCTCAGGGGAGGCCGAAGCGGCAGCAGACTGAAGCTGGAGGCAGCCATGGCGGGAACCATCCAGTAGGTGAGCCGACCAGTGGCACCGGTCAGGGGAGGGTGTTTGCGTTGAATGCGACACCGCAGGAGGAGGCTGAGCTACCACCTCCACCGGTGAAGGGTGGGGCAGGACCTTCGATGGTTAAAGGTACCCTTTTGATCTCTCGTACGCTTGCTTCTGTTCTTTTCGATACGGGTGCATCATGTTCTTTTGTTGCTGAGCTTGTAATTGATGGCTTGGGATTAGTATGTGTTGAGGCAGCGAGACCCTTAGTTGTTGAGTCTCCAGTGAGAGGTATGACTGAGGTGCGGCGTGTTTGTCGTGACTGTGTGTTAACCATAGGAGATGTGGAGCTTAGCTTCAATTTGTATATGATGCCATTGAGGACGTTTGATCTGATTTTGGGTATGGATTGGCTTATGGCTTTCCAGGCCAAGATAGATTGTTATCGGCAATGGGTAATATTCGTGTCACCTGCGGGGGTTTCTTGCACCCTACAGGGGGAGTGGGATCGTGAGGGGAGTCGAGTTGGGCCAGTTGAGTGGGGCCTAGTGGTTTTCCAAGATAGATCTGTGGTCGGGGGTACCACCAGTTAAGGGTTAAGGAGGAGGACATCCCTAAGACTGCTTTTCGGTGCAGGTATGGGCACTATGAGTGGGTGGTGATGCCTTTCGGGCTCACTAATGCACCAACAGTATTCATGCATCTTATGAACCAAGTTTTTGCTCCATACTTGGATTCTTTTGTAGTTGTGTTCATTGACGATATTTTGGTGTATTCTAAGACAGAGAGGGAGCATGTGGAGTATTTGGCAACAGTGTTGCAAACCTTTAGGGACCAGCAGTTGTTTGCTAAGTTTAGCAAATGTGAGTTTCGGATGCAGGAGGTTCATTTTCTTGGCCATATAGTGTCAACTGAGGGGGTTAGAGTGGACCCAGCTAAAATTGGGGAAGTATCATCGTGAGAGAGGCCAACCAATGTTTTCGAGATTCGTAGTTTTCTTGGCTTGGCAGGGTACTACCGTCGTCTTGTAGAGGGATTCTCCTGTTTAGTGGCTCCTATGACGGCGTTGACCCAGAAGGGAGTGAAGTTTGAGTGGACTGACAAGTGTCAGCAGGCGTTTGACGCTCTCAAAACCCATTTGACCACTGCACCGGTGTTAAGGTTACCTAGGGAGGACATCCCATATGAGGTGTATTGTGATACATCTAGGATTGGTTTGGGGTGTGTGCTTATGCAGGAGCACAGTGTGGTTGCTTATGAGTCAAGGCAGTTGAAACCTCATGAGCAGAATTACCCTACTCACGATCTTGAGTTGGCGGCTGTCATCTTTGCCTTGAAGAGTTGGTAGCATTATCTTTTGGGGGAAAAGTTTGTGGTGTTCTCAGATCACAAGAGCCTTTAATACATTTTTACTCAAAAGGACTTAAATTTAAGGCAGAGGAGATGGGTGGAGTATTTGCAGACCTTCGACTTTACTCTTGCCTATACCCCAGGTAAAGGCAATGTCATGGCTGATGCGTTGAGCAGGAAAGGGAAAGCTGAGGTGGCAGTGAGAGAGTAGAAGTTGATAGAGCACTTGGCGATACTGCAGTTGCAGCCTATTGCTCGTGATGGTAGGACAGTGCTGAGTCCTATTGTTGTTGTGCTTGAGTTGTACCAGCGAGTCTGGGAGGGACAATTGGGGGATATTGAGTGTGAGGTTCTTCGTGCCCGTATTGAGGCTGGTGAGCTATCTGAGGATTGGACCGAGGGTCCTGAGCATGAGTTATCTTTTTAGGGGCGGTTAGTAGTGGCTTCTTCTCTCAGAGATGAGGTGATGAGGGAGTTTCATCAGTCTAGAGTTGTTGTGCATCCAGGGGGTACGAAGATGTACCATGAACTTCGGGGACATTTTTGGTGGCCTGGGATGAAACGTGATGTGGCTGCTTTTGTTTCGAAGTGCCTCACTTGTCAACAAGTGAAAGCGGGGCATCAGCGACCAGCAGGTATGTTACAACCGTTGCCAATAGCTGAGTGGAAGTGGGACCATATAGCGATGGACTTTGTGACTGGTCTTCCACCCATCACTGGGAGGAAAGACATGATATGGGTGATTGTGGATCGACTAACCAAGTCAGCCCATTTTCTTGCCGTTCGAGAGCAGGATTCCATCGGGACGTTGAGCCAATTGTATGTGAATGAGATTGTGAGATTACATGGAGTGCCATCGTCGATTGTGTCCGACAGAGATTCGAGGTTTACTTCTCGTTTTTGGACAGGCTTGCAAGAGGCTATGAGGACAAAGCTTAACTTGAGCACAGCCTTTCACCCTGAGATTGACGGTCAGACTGAGAGGATGAATTAGACATTGGAGGACATGTTGAGGGCCTGTGTGTTAGATTTTGGGGGTTCGTGGGCAACTCACCTTCCTTTGGTGGAGTTTGCCTATAACAACAGTTATCAGGCATCCATTGGGATGGCTTCTTTTGAGGCGTTGTATGGCAGACCGTGTCGATCACCTTTGTGTTGGACTGAGGTAGGAGAGGCAGCTCTTTTGGGACCATAGTTGGTTCAGGAGGCTACGGAGAAGGTCAAGTTGATTCGTCAGCGCTTGTTGTCAGCTCAAAGTCGACAGAATCTTATGCAAATCAACTGTGGCGACCTTTGGAGTTTTCTATGGGAGATCATGTGTTTCTCCGTGTTTCTCCACGTCGTGGGCATCGGCGATTTGGGAGAGATTCCAAGCTATCTCTGCGGTTTATTGGTCCTTTTGAGGTTATGGATTATGTGGGGCTAGTGGCCTACCGGTTAGCGTTACCACCGTGGTTGAGTCGGGTACACAATGTGTTCCATGTGTCCCAGTTGAGGAAGTATCATCCTGACCTAACTCATATGATTGATTGGGGAACATTGGGTATTGAGGATGATATGTCCGTTCTTGAGGCCCCTATCCGTATCCTAGATCGGCGGGAGAAGCTTTTGCGTGGTCGTGCTATTCCTTTGGTTCGCGTGCTGTGGCAGCACCGTGTCATTGAGGAGGAGACATGGGAACGTGAGTCCAAGATGCGTGAGCAACACCCAGAGTTGTTCGAGGACAAACAATCTTAAGGGTGGGAGGTGGTTGTTGGCCAAGGGATAGTGATGTGCTTTCCTGTATTAGTTGTTCATAATCTGGTGTATTTGTATTGTCCTTTAGACATGTATTTATATTTGAGATATGTTTTGAGATGTGTATTTGTGCCATGCGCGTATGTGTTATATGCATTGTGATGCATGTGGTTATGAATTGTGGTGGTACTTTGTTGAGTTTACGGACGTATGTCCTGTTATATGCTGTGTGTGGGGTTTGAACCATTTGGGGTGTAAATGGGTAGCATGTGTTGGTTATTCTTTGCATGTTGTTTCTTTTCGAAGACGAAAAGTCTTAAGAGGGAGAGGATGTAATGACCCGTGTTTTGGGATGTGGAGTTAGTCACAGTTTTACCTTTTGGGATGGCAACTGTAGGGTTTTAGGGAGTTTTATTCACACACACATTGGCTTGAACACTTTGTATGATGATGGGCAAGCTTGAGGTAAGAGATGAGCCCAAGAGGGAACCTTTAGGGGGTGCACGTGACAATGCACGTGACAATGGCTTGTCATGGACAGTGGTGTTTTTGCATGGGAGCATTCCAGAAGTTATTCTAAGTTTTGTGGCAAAATCTTAGGGCATTTGGAGCTTGCACGTGACAATGGCCTTTGTCACGTGCAGCCATGTTTTTGCACCGTCTTCTTCGTTTTGTTATGCTGATCATCTTTTCCCTCACTAACCTAGGTCCGCTAGACTATGTTCTGATACCAACTTGTCACGCCCCCAAATTCCAGGGTACCCGGAACCTGGAACATGACTTCCCCTTGCTCACACCCGAAAGGTCAAGGGGTAGGTGACTAGCATCAATAGAGACTACACCGCGGGTGCTGTCTCAATTATGAAACCTTGTATAGTCATACATCAAGGATAATCCTATACTTTCTCATACATCATTATGCATACAATATGTCAAACATTTATACAAACATCATATGACAAACAGTATGTATTATAACTGTCCACAAACCCATGCCCGAGATATCACACAAAACAATACAGAATACAGTACTGTATCATATATCAAAGTAGTGGACACGTCCCTCTGGAAGAAAGTCCTCCACTAGTCTTGGATCACACCTGAAAAGGGTAAATAACAAGTAGGAGTGAGCGACAAGCTCAGTACGTCTTAAGGTTCACAACACTCCCTTTATAATTGAGGCCAGTCTTCACATACCGATTCTCATGCCTTGACACGGAAAAAGATAATCATAGCAGTTGTTTTCTTGCAACACTCCCTTTATAATTGAGGCCAGTCTTCACAAACTGATTCTCATGCCTTGACCACGGAAGAAGATACTCATAGCAGTTGTTTTCTTGCAATCAAAAGTCCCAGCATTGGATCCCCATATCATAACTAAGATAATCTGATTTTTGGAGATTTTTCTGAGATGTCTAATCCTATTTTCCAAAAAGTTACCTCTACGAAAAACTAGATTTTTGTGAGATTTTGCACTAAATCTCAATTTTCACATTTTGAAGAAGTGGAATTTGATTTCTAGTATTTTTGAGGTATTTCGCTATTTACATTGTAACTTAAGTATTAAATGTTACAATGTAAATGGTCCAGTCCAATGCATTTGCACTGGCTCGAAGCTACAGGCTACAGACTGCGGAGCTGCGGACTCGAAGCATTGACCTTCAACCTTCGACCTTCAACTATGGATCTACGAATCTCCAACTACAAATCTACGGATCTTCGACCATTCAACCAAAATCTTCGGGTCATCAACCTTTCGACCCAGAAGTTCGCCCAGGGTACTATTCATCGTTATTTTTGCTTATTCTTCGTCTGGAATGAACCCAATGACCCTCATACACTCACAAACACACGTTTTACGCAACAGACTACAATATCTACCTCAAAATGCATTCTGAACACCTTTAAATCGCTCGGTAACAATGAAAATACACGGATATAATTTCAGATTATATCCATATAGATCTAAATCCATATTTCCATGGTTGACTTCTGTTGGATCAAGCCCAGAATTTGGATAATGCTGATAAAGCCCTATGTAATTTGATTTGAGATCTTTTGTGTTTTATCTTTAATCATTGCAGAAGATATGTTATTAATCCGGAGATACACTCGTAAGAGCAAAACTAAGGACAGGATACATAATCCTGATCCGGACGAGAGTGAGTGTCGTCAAACACTTGGTAAATAACCAAGTCTCCCATACATACGGAGTAATGAAGTACTAATGCGGAATAAGGACCCGAGTCTTTATTTGCACGGAGTAAGGAAATGAGATGCGGAGTAAGGAATCCGGACCACTAACTCATGCGGAGTAAGGATGTGCTAGTACGGAGTAAGCCATCTGATCCTTTAAACTCGCACGGAGTAAGAAACTCATGCGGAGTAAGGATATGCTAGTATGGAGTAAGCCATCTAATCCTTTAAACTCGCACGGAGTAAGGAACATACACGCGGAGTAAGGAAGCGCTGACACGGACTAAGGATTCCAGTACCAAATAGATATGGAGTAAGCAACCACTGACACGGAGTAAGGTTCCGAGCTTCATTAGCAACAGAGTAAGGAAAATTACACCGGATCAAGAAGATGCTACTTCAACTTACCACATTTAAAGTTATCAGCTCGTGGTGTCCCGATATAAGACAAACTCGTTGAGAACCTGAAGAATCTTACACGTGGATCACCCGGATATGTGGACACAACTTTAATTATACTTGGGAACTCACAAAGGCACTTATACTCTTCAAACCCAAGATCTTGATGTCCACAAACCACAGCAGTCAAGGCAAAGAGATTACCGAGGAATAGTTAGTGCTGAACGCATTCCGGAACTACAAGTTCCAAGGTTGTCTCTTAGGAATGTTTGTATAAATATTCATACTTGTACATTTGAAAAGGCGTGCGAGCTAGCCTAAATCAACCCTGTGTATACACAAGAGTTCAAAGACATAATATAGGCTAGTGTGTGAATCCTTTTGTAAACAAAGTATAAAAGAGTCTTGCTTCTATTTTGTTGTATTTATCTTTTGATAATAAAACAAAATACTTCCACTATCTGGTTATCTTCCGCAGTGATTCTATCACTTAACTAGATAAGTGTTGTGTCATAAGAGATAAAAAAAAGAGTTTCGATAAGAGGCTATTCACCCCCCTCTAGGCTCCAAGGGACCATCAAGTGGTATCAGAGCCCGTTCTATTTGTTCTAAGTAGAGATCCCACTCTTTCACTCTCAACAATGGCCAAAGAAAGCAGTATGCTATTCAACACTTGCCTTAACTCCGGAGGTGCACAAGAGCCCATCCCGAATCGAAGCAGTAGTGAAAACGTCGACCCACCTCAACCTGCTGCTGCCGCCACTCCTCAACCACGAAGTTCTGGTTTTACTCTGACAAAACCGCCCAAATTCACACCTGAGCTTTTCTCCTGGTAGAAAGCTCGCATGAAGATGTTTATGGTATGCCATGATCATCTCATGTGGCCCTGTCTTCATCAGGAGATTCCAATTCCGATGACTATCGGAGAACATGGAGTTAGAAGACCAAAGACAGATGCCGAACTTACCAACGATGAAAGAGCCTGGCAATGCGCAAGCGAAAAGGCTCTGGCTTACGTTACATCGTCTTTAGATTCCGAGGCTTTCACGGACGTCCAAGGCTGCACAACAGCAAAAGCTGTCTGGGATAAACTGACAATGCTCTATGAGGGGAGTCAGACCCAGATACAAAACGTGATATGTGCTCTCAGACAGAACTTTGAGAGTTTCAATCACAAACCTGGCGAATCCCTTGAGAGCATCTATCGGAGATTCGGCAAGCTCATTCTAGAGCTAAAAACTATCAATGAACACTACACTCAGTCTCAAATCAATGACAAGGTCTTTCGATCCCTACCGGATCGCTACTACTCCAAGTAGCTCCAGATGCAAGCTGACAAAACGGCCGTCATCGCCCTTGAAGAAATATACGGAGAGCTTCGGACTCATGAGGTCAAATTCAGATACACTGACCGTGATGAGAAAATAGCTCAGAAAGAAAAAGGGGTAGCCCTCAAAGCTACAGAATGCTCTAGTAATCATCAAGAGGATGATACGGATGAGTCAGAGAATTCTGACTCAGACGCAAAAGAGGAAATAGTTCTTCTTGTCAAATCCTTTGAATGATTCCTTCGAAAAAGTAAAAAAGGATTCATAAGAGGCCCCTCATCATCTAGAAGGAAGGAGTGATCGGAGTCGAGCTCCCAAGAATGCTTTAATTGTGGGAAACCCGGTCACTGGGCCAAGGAATGCAGATCCAAATCTAAGACGACAGAGAAAAGTGACAAGGTTACTCCTCGGCGAACCACCTCAGACAATAGCAAGAACAAGAGGAAGGCGTTCGTGACAAAGTACATCAGTGGCTCAGAAGAAGAGGAGGAATCCTCAGATGATGAGCCAACTCCTAAGCCGAACGTCTGCCTCATGGCAAATACTGAGGTACCTTCTATCTCTGAGCTCATGAGTAAAATAGAATCTCTTATTACTGAACGTGATCATGAAAAGAATGAGAGACTACTAATTACTCAAATGTACAAAGATATGGAAAGTCAGAATAAACGTCTTGAATTTACTATTACTAGACTTGAAAAAGACATAGCTGACTTTAGAGGAAAAGAAGCTTGGTATCACGATCTAAGAGCTGAAAATCATCTGCTAAATACCAATCTCTCAGGCCTAAAAGTTATTGTAAAAAGACTCGAGAATGAACTTGAATAGGAAAAGGAAATAAATCATAAGTGGCTTAAATCCGGGGAAATAACCTCTTCATTTAGGACTGATCCGGATAATATTCGAGTCAAACCTGGCCTAGGCTCCGAATCATCAACCTCCAATGCTCAAGCTACTGAGTGTCCTCCGGATTTCACTCCAAAACTAACCAACTTATATCCTGTTAGTACGTCTAAACCATTGGATGGTTTCATTTCAGGTGGCACCATAGTTTATGTCTGTGGAGTCGAGGCTGTTACTGCACTTCCCGAAGCAGTAGCACCCATAACTAATGATGAAGGGAAGACTGCTGCAGTTAAAGCCAAAACTGTAGCACCCAAAAAGAAAGGAAAGGCTAAGGCTAACGCATCTAGGGCCAAGAGCGCGTCACCCAAACGCAATGGATTAGGCCACAGGAACGAGTAGAAAGTCTGAAAATCTAAGAGACATGTATCCCCCATCTGTACTCCGCATTATAGTGTCTGTTCCATCTGTAGGGAAATAGGTCATTATCACTATGAATGTTGGAGTTTATCTGATAACTGGCTTTGTAATTAAATTCGTACCAATAAAGATCAGTTCAATAAAAAGGGTTCTTCGAGCAAAACAAAATCTAAACCTCAAAGGAGTATCTCTCCCAAGATAACCCAAATAAAAGAAGCAGCTGAAACTAACAAATTAAAGTCAACTAGGAGAGCTAAAAGTCCTAGCAAAGTCAAATCCGGAACTGTTGACATTACTGCTGTTCTTTTTAACCGCCCGAAACAAGTTTGGGCACCAAAAGTGTAAACTGTTGTCTTTTAGGAGCATCTCTGGAATGCACTGCCGGATCACTTAAAGTTAAAGATCAATCAAAGCAAGTGGATCCTCGATAGTGGATGCTCCGGACATATGATAGGTGATCAGACTCTGCTTGTAGAAGATAATGAAAAACGAGGTCCATCCGTTTCATATGGTGACAACAGCAAAGGAAAGACTATTGAGTATGGCACTTTAACCAACGGCTGTGTATCAATCACTAGAGTTGCACTAGTCGAAGGTTTGAAGCATAATTTGCTAAGTGTCAGTAATTTATGTGACAAAGGATTTACTGTTTCCTTTATGTCCAACACCACAGTACGGTAGGGAAAACTTATCCAGGAGATGTTAAGTTATCCGGATCAAGAGATGGGGACATATACTCAGTGGTCTTAAGAAATAATTCTTCTGACCCTATATGCTTCCTCACTAAAGCTTCAGATGAAGATAGTTGGTTATGGCACAAGCGATGCGCACATTTAAACTTTAAGACATTGTCTAAGTTAGCATCACTTGATCTTGTCACTGGTCTACCTAAACTCAAATACTCCAGAGACACTCTCTGTCGAGAATGCCAACTTGGCAAATAGACCAAACATAGCTTTAAGAGCAAATCAGTTAATTCAATAACTGCTCCTCTACAACTTCTTCATATGGACCTCTGTGGTCCTATTTCTGTTCCTTCGCTGGCTGGTGGGAGATATACCCTTGTGGTTATTGATGATTTCACCAGATACACATGGGTGATGTTCCTGAAATCGAAGGATCAAACTTTTGAGCATCTTGTAGATCTTTTCAACTGGATAAGCAACTCACAAGGACTGAGCATAAAGTGCAACAAGAGTGATCATGGTACAGAATTTGATTTTTCAGATATGAGATCATATTGTTCTAAACAGGGCATTCAGCATGACTTCTCTGTGCCCAGAACTCCACAACAAAATGGGGTAGCTGAGCGCAAGAATCGTACTTTAGTCGAGGCTGGCAGATCTATGTTAGCAGGGGCAACGCTTCCTCTCAGTGTATGGGCTGAAGCTGTGTCCACTGCCTGCTATGTTCAGAACAGAACTCTAATAAATAAATCTACCATGAAAACACCCTATGAGATGTGGAGAGGACGAAAGCTTTCAATTTCACATTTCAGAGCCTTTGGGTGTACTTGCTATATATTGATAAATGGCAAAGAAACCCGAAATAAATTTGAACCAAAATCTAATGATGGGATTTTTGTCGGGTACGCATTACATAGCAAGGCTTATCGGGTCTTCAATAGAAAACTTTTTAAAGTTGAAGAATCTATCCATGTGACCTTTGATGAAACTAATCTTGATTGGTCAAAAGTTGCTTCTTTAAGTTCTAATGTACAGGTCCCGGGCAGCAACATCGACTATTCGAAGTTTATGAATGTTCCTGTTACACATTCTGACCAACCACGTGGCATCAGCGAGGCACAAAGAAATTATATGGATGATGCTACGGATGATTCGGACTCAGGTCTACCATTAAGCTCCGGACATACTCCTTCGGATACCTAAAATTTCGGAGCACCTTCAAGCCCGTCCGGACCAGTTAACACTGAAAGAAACAGTGTTGAAGAACCACCTAGTTCTACCATACCTTCTAATACGGAAACATCTGGTGCGGAAGAAGCTCAACCAGCAAATATACCTAAACCACCTAATCTGGCAGAGCTTCAAATTATTCAAGATCAACCATCACATGCATAGAATTACAGATGGACCCGAAACCATCCCTCAGATCAAGTGATTGGTGATCCTACTGCTGGTGTAAGAACAAGAGCAGCCACTTTCAACATATGTCTTTACTCGTGTTTTCTATCTCAAATAGAACCAAAGGTGGTAGATGAAGCTCTTCAGGATTCGAATTGGATAGAAGCCATGCAAGAAGAGCTGAATCAATTTAAGAGAAATAATGTGTGGACTCTAGTACCAAGGCCTAAGTCTCAGCAAGTCATTGGAGTTAAATGGGTGTTCCGGAACAAGCTTGATACGGATGGAATAGTAATCCAGAACAAAGCCAGACTGGTAGCCAAAGGATATCGTCAAGAAGAAGGAATAGACTATGATGAGACCTTTGCTCCAGTAGCAAGACTTGAGGCAATCCGAATTTTTCTGGCGTATGCTTCATATGAAAAGTTCATAGTTTATCAAATGGACGTTAAGAGCGCATTCCTGAATGGAGATCTTCAAGAGGAGGTTTACGTAGAACAGCCTCCCGGTTTCATTGAACCTAAAGCAGGACATCTAGTCTACAAACTTTGGAAAGCTTTATATGGTTTGAAGCAAGCTCCAAGAGCCTGGTACGACACACTGTCAGAATTCCTACTTGCTCACAACTTCCAAAAAGGGAAGATAGATACCACCTTATTTCTACGAAAAGAGAAAGGACACACTCTAATCGTACAAATATACGTGGATGAAATCATTTTCGGATCAACAAATCCGAAGCTTTGTGAAGAGTTTGCAAAGTTGATGACAGGCAAGTTTGAGATGAGCATGATGGGAGAACTGTCCTACTTCCTTGGAATAGAAGTTAAACAATTGAAGGAAGGAATCTTCATTAATCAAGCTAAGTACACTCGCGATCTTATTAAGAAGTTTGGTATGGAAGGTTCATCTCCCGTCAAAACTCCCATGCCAGCCAGTGCCAAGTTAGATCCTGATGTGGATGGAATATCAGTAAATGTGACTGACTACAGAGGAATGATAGGATCCTTGCTGTATCTTACAGCAAGTCACCCAGACATTATGTTTGCAACTTACATCTGTGCATGATATCAGGCGAATCCCAAGGAGTCACATACGCTTCATGTTAAACGGATATTAAGGTATCTCAAGGGAACGATGAATTTGGGACTCTGGTACCCAAAGGAGTCCAACTTCACCTTATCAAGATACTCTGATGCTGACTTCACTGGGTGTCGCATCGACAGGAAAAGCACAAGTGGTACGTGTCAGTTTCTTGGAAATAGATTAATTTCATGGTTCAGTAAGAAGCAGAATTCCGTATCAACCTCTACTGCTGAGGCGGAATATATAGCTGCTGGGAGTTGCTGCGCACAACTACTCTAGATGCAAAGTCAACTTACTAACTACAGTTTCAACATTTCATCTATTCCACTCTACTGCGACAACACTAGCGCAATTGCTATCAGCAACAATCCTGTCATGCACCCTAAGACGAAGCATATTGAGGTCAGGTATCACTTCATACGCGACCATGTTCTCAAAAGTCACATCTCACTGGAACATGTTGCTACTGAAGATCAACTGGCAGACATACTTAAAAAGCCCCTACCTGATGCAAGATTCTCTAAACTACTCTTCCGATTAGGTATGCTTGACTTCTCTGCATAGTCTCACGTTTAAATTACCCAACAGTATACTTACTTTCAGAACATGCATTGTGCTTTTATTGATAGTAATAAATACATACTGATCTTAATGTTGATCATACTTACTGTTTAACGTGCTTCATGCTTCTGATATTGATATCAACTTCATATGGGAGGATGCTTGCGTTTCCCGACTGAAGTCATTTAAGCAAACATGATTAAAGTTTATATGATTAATCTCATTCTGGTTTCATGATCTTAATTTCCACTGATCACCACATGACAAATGTCTGTTCATTTAGATTACCCTATTAACATGTATAGTTGAAGAAATGAAATGGGTTAGCTCGGAATACCTAGTGGATGAATACACAATCGCAGTTTGATCAGCTTCTGAAGTATAGTTTCCTAAAAGGATAGACAGTACTGAATTTCTTTAAGCCGGAAAGGTCTACCGAGAGGATTGCACAATCTACGGGGGAGAAAATGCTTTACCCCCCCCCCGTATATGTCTCATGACCTCTTTCCTGCCTGTCTATTCGAGGGGGAGCCTTTTTTTTGAGAGGATCGAATGATCTACGGGGGAGCCTAAGTTTCATCTATTACCTCAGTAATAACCCCCTAATATGTCTCAGATACTCCCTCCTCTAAACCTTTACTTCCGGATCTAACTGGACATGCATTGTTGAAATAGAATTGAGGCATGCTTGGATGTTTTTTTTCCTCAACCATGCATTTTAATCGGATAATCAACTGCTTGCTTTTGACATGTGTCCGCTTCCTCATTTTTCACTCATGAATCCTAGTTTGGTCAAATCATATGATTTTTAATTAATCTTAGCTACGTTGTTCAGCAGGACGGTTTCGCTATGTTGACCTATATGAACTTGTGTATTTATTATCTGACATATGCCCAGATTCAGTCACATTGATCATTCTCTAGTATGTATATGTCTATTTCATTCTTTGTAATGCATAAGTTCTGATTCTCATTAGTTTGGATTATATAGCTCTTCACTGACTATTTTCTCCTATCCGTACAAATCCTTGCCTATTAAGCTTTTGTACTTTTAGTTTATTTTTTTTGTGAAGCTACAGGTTTAGATTTTCTTTGCAACCTTATCGATAAATCTAGTCCATAGTCTTGGATTTGAAGTGTTGTGGTACTTCTCTCCTCTTCGACTTATTGACAGCAAAAGAATCTACTTCTCTCTCACCGCACTCTGTTACTACGGACACGGTCTACTTTTCATCCGGATACTCGTCACTCGACTATCGTTGATTCCGGATGATTGTCGGTTCATTCCTCCGGACTTCTGACACTGTCAAATTGCGATAATCCATGTCTTATTATATATCGCATACTTTTGAGGAGGAATAATGATGATTCATTGAATGCATGTCTCGGGATGCACACACTTCCCCAGGAAGGCAAACAGCTGTTACCCTTACTTGGTCATGCCGTCACCACGTCATCTTTTAATTCGGAAGCGCACCGATATCAAGACTAATGACATCAGCCCGTCAAGCGGTTTACTATTTCACTCGCCAAATTCCTAGACCCGCTGACATTCACGGATTCGGTCTTATATATTCTGGTCATTCCTGTGAAGCACGAGTGTTACCCTTTTCCAATCCCTAAAACTCTCATTGCTCCTTCAATCCCCAAGACCTCGCCTTCCTTCTCACCCTTCAACTTTCATCTACAATGGCACCCAGAACCTCTCTTTCCGGCGTCAATCCCCGCCATCTGGTCGATTGGAGCGCTGTCTCCAACCCTCTGGACTGGTTTTTCCATATTCGCCCTCTTCTAGAAGCCTCTCACATACTCGACTTGATCTCTAATCCTGTCGATCTTCTTATAGACGACATTCTCGAGTTCTACCAACGGATCTGCTGTACCACCGACTCCATCATCTCCTCTGTTCGCGGTGAATCCATCCTAATCACCCCCGCCATTCTCCACACTGCTCTCAATCTACCCCCCGGTGAATCACAGCGCCCCGATGCCGATCCCATGGCGACTTCGATGGGTTGCACCCATAAAGGCAAGGAATACAAGGTGAAGTCCTTCCAAGATCGCTATCGCTATATGGCGATCATGCTGAGTCGATGTTTACTGGCTCGCACTTCTGCTCTGGACTCTGTTCCGTACGATCTTCTTCTGGCCATGTATGGCATTTTCGAAGGTCTTCCAATGGACTGGGGACGTTTTTGTTCCGACTGCTACAGAATGGACCCAAGAACCATTCCTTCGGGCGCATACTAAGCATTGTCTTCCGGCATCTTCATCCGGACCATTTCGCCCGCTCTGATGCTGTTCCATTTCCTCCGGCTTATTATCTTTGCCATCTTACGCCTGATGGGAACATGATGGCCCGCCGTCCCTCTGCAGCTCTCCGCCTTCTCCCTGCCACGGAATAACAAGGCAATTCTGTTGGTGACCCCTTCGACAACCATGCCCCTGACGTCAGCTCTGCTCACCGCTCCTCCCAGATTCGGTCCATTGCTGCCCCCTCCATTTCTTGGGCCTCCCAGCACAGCGTCCGTGCCAAACCCTCTGAGGTTGCGGGGCCATCTCAACGCAGTGTCCCTAGAGCTGTTTCCTCAGCCCCTTCTACTGTGGATGTCCCCACTCCCTCCACTTCCCCTGTTGCTGCCGCAGTTGATACCACCGTTGCTGCCGCCATTGCTGATGTCCCGGAATTTATTCCAGAAGCTCCTTTGCCTCCCCTACCTTAACCCCGAGCCTACCTTGACCATCTCTCCGCCGACACCTTAACGGACCTTTGGCTCCGTTTCAGCCTTGCCCACACCGCCTCCATTCCTGACACCGATCTCCGGGTGTTTTACACTCGCCATACCCAATCCCCGAAGACCATGATCATCTGGAATTTGGACCAAGGCTTTCTTACGCCGGCCTCCATTTCAGATGTGTCGTTCCCTAACCCCTCCAGCCCCGTCCATGCCGCACGGAGCCCTTCCCCTGCTAAGGCTGGACTTTCTTCTCCTGCTGTTGACATTCCCGTTGTTGACCTATCTGGTCAAAGCGGGTCCGCTGCTCTGGATGCCTCTGCTGCTCCGGATGCCCCTTCTGCTGCTGCTGCTGATACTCCTGCGGACTCCTCTGCCCAGCGCATTCCTGCTCCTGTTCATGCGGGGGAGTCCTCCAAAGCTCCAGAGTTGGCCCTTGGGCGTGCTTCTTTTGGCATGGTCCACTCCGACGCTGTGCTCTCCGCCCAGCTGGACCGCCACGCCCAAGCTCAAAGTGCCCAAATATCCGCCATCGCCGCCAATGTTGATGCTCTTGGCGCCCAACTCCTCTCCGCCCTCACCGACTCCTCCACTTCCATGGAACAGAAGATAGACCTAGTCGCCTCGTCTGTCCACTCCTTGTCTACCTCCTTCGCAGACCTGGCGCACACGATGGCTCGCCCTCCCGTTGCTCCCCGGCGATCTGCCAAACCGGGGGAGAGAGTATCATCTGATCCTTCTGCTCCTCCTGCATCACATTCCTCCACTCATGCTGAGAAGCGGCCTACCTCTTCATTGCTTCAGGGAGTTCAAATCCCCAAACGTAGCCGCTTCTCTCAGCCAAGCTCCTCGAGTGCAGCTCTTCCTCCATCCTCTCCATCCGCAGCTGACACCTTCCTCCCATCATACGCGGCGTGTGACCCTCTTGATGCAGACGGAAGCATGCGTAAGGCAATGATTTCCAATGCTGCGTCTACTGCCGAGAGAAGATGTCTCTCTGACCTGTACCCCTTCTCCTCGGATGACATTCGGACCCTTTGTTCGGAGAAAGGCCTCTTTACAACAGACGACATTGACAACTTCTCTAGGGCTACTAAAATGGAGATGAGGCTGTTTCCATCTCTGTACAAGGACGGCCACTTGTTTGAAGTTCTGCCGTGCTGGAATAAGGGCTATCTTCCCAGTGTAGATATCATTCAGTCCTTTATCGACGGAACTGCTAAGGATAGCAATCCATGGAGCACTCTCTCAACTATCCTCATTCCGTACCGGATCATGTCGCAACATTTCATGATGGTTGTCTTCATGATTCAGTCCAAACAGATGATTCTGATTGATTCTCATCAGATTGTAGAGCAGTATGTAAGAAAGAATCAATGGGAACCCTTGTGTCTCGGTGTATGAAGCGTAAAGAAAGCCGGATTATATGAAAAGTTGGGCATCACTCCTTTGAGACCAACTGAGAAGCTGAAGGCGACATTCCGGGGCAAGAAGCAAGTGCCACAACAGCCAGATGGAGATAGCTGCGGGGCCTTTATCTGTTACTTCATCAAGTCATTCTTAAGTGTGGACAAATCTTGGAGCCAACACACCACTTATTCGATGAAGTAGACAATGGAGCTTAGAGAGAAAGCAGCAACAATGATCTTCAAGTATAGTAAGCCTTATGTACCTTAATGAAAATCTTGTATAAAGGCTGAATTGTATTCTGTTGCTGATAATTGAAAATGGTTGTGATGTGTATTCTGTATGTTATCTTTTTGCGCTGCTTACCAGATCAGATTACAAAGGGTTTGGGCATATCCATAATTGGGGGAGATTGTTGGATCAAGCCCAGAATTTGGATAATGCTGATAAAGCCCTATGTAATTTGATTTGAGATCTTTTGTGTTTTGTCTTTAATCATTGCAGAAGATATGTTATTAATCCGGAGATACACTCGTAAGAGCAAAGCTAAGGACAGGATACATAATCCTGATCCGGACAAGAGTGAGTGTCGTCAAACACTTGGTAAATAACCAAGTCCCCCATACATACGGAGTAAGAAAGTACTGATGCGGAATAAGGACCCGAGTCTTTATTCGCACGGAGTAAGAAAACCAGATGCGGAGTAAGGATGTGCTAGTACGGAGTAAGCCATCCGATCCTTTAAACTCGCACGGAGTAAGAAACTCATGCGGAGTAAGGATGTGCTAGTACGGAGTAAGCCATCCGATCCTTTAAACTCGCACGGAGTAAGAAACTCGTACGGAGTAAGGAACTTACACGCGAAGTAAGGAAGCGCTGACACAGACTAAGGATTCCAGCACCAAATAGATACGGAGTAAGCAACCACTGACACAGAGTAAGGTTCCGAGCTTCATTAGCAACGGAGTAAGGAAAATTACACCGGATCAAGAAGATGCTACTTCAACTTACCGTATTTAAAGTTATCAGCTTGTGGTGTCCCGATGTAAGACAAACTCGTTGAAAACCTGAAGAATCTTACACGTGGATCACCCAGATATGTGGACATAACTTTAATTATACTCGGGAACTCACAAAGGCACTTATACTCTTCAAACCCAAGATCTTGATTTCCACAAACCACAGCAGTCAAGGCAGAGAGATTATCGAGGAATAGTTAGTGCTGAACGCATTCTGGAACTACAAGTTCTAAGGTTATCTCTTAGGAATGTTTGTATAAATATTCATACTTGTACATTTGAAAAGGCGTGTGAGCTAGCCTGAATCAACCCTGTGTACGCACAAGAGTTCAAAGACATAATATAGGCTAGTGTGTGAATCCTTTTGTAAACAGAGTGTAAAAGAGCCTTGCTTCTATTTTGTTGTATTTATCTTTTGATAATAAAACAAAATACTTCCACTATCTGGTTATCTTCCGCAGTGATTTTATCACTTAACTAGATAAGTGTTGTGTCATAAGAGATAAAAAAAGAGTTTCGATAAGAGCCTATTCACCCCCCTCTAGGCTCCAAGGGACCATCAACTTCTTAACCCTTATCAAATACACAGTTAAATAACCCCAGATTACAAAAACATATATCCAAACTTATATAAATTAGTTCTTAACCACAGATCTTATGCTAAACCATTAGATCTAACCCAAAATTGGATTTCTCCCAAAACCTAGAGTTCATGCTTAATTTCATAAATAATGACAAATTCGTGCATATCCAAGACAGGAAAGAGGTAAGAAGTTCAAGGATACCTACCTGGAGTGATTCTTTGAGCTCCACGAACCCAAATCATTCCAAATCGCTAAGGCTTCAAACTTCCAAGCTCTCTCTCTCTCTCTCTCTCTCAAACGCACCAACATGATAGTGTAAAATGGAAGCTCTTTCTTTTCATTCTATTTATATTTTTGTCAATTATTGACCAATAATTAACCTTCTCAATAATTACCCTCCCAAAGCAATAATTGACCTCCAAGGTCATGAACTCTAAATTGAGTCAAATTACTATCAAATGCTCGAAATGACGAGCACAACACTATTCAGATAGTATCACACTCAAATAACCACTCAAATGCAAAGTCAACCAATAAACCCCGAGAATCAACAATCGGACCACTCGGGGCCCCAACTCGAAATCGGGTCCAAATACTATCAAAATACTCACATCGACGGCTACACTACCATCCAGATAGTTGCATTCCCATCAAATGGCTATCTCTCAATCCTACCCAAATATATGATTCTTTACAGTCTGGGAGTGAATTCCAGAGATGCTCCTTCAAGACAATAGATTACACTTTCGGTGTTCAAACTTGTTTTAGGCGATTAGGAGAAACAATAATAGAGTCAACAGTTATGGATTATACTCTGTTAGGTACTTTAACTTTCCATGTTGACTTTTCTTTGTTAGTTTTGGTTGCTTCTTTTATTTGGGTTTTCTTGGGAGAGTTACTCCTTTGAGATTGAGACTAAGTGAACTTGATTACAAATCCAGTCATCATATAGACTCCAACATTCATAATGATAATGGCCTATTTCTCTACAGATAGAACAGACACTATGATACGGAGTAGAAGCAGGGAGTACAGGTTTCTTCGGTTTAACAGTTTTTCTACTCTGTTCCCTATGGCCTAATTCTTTGCGATTGAGTGACGCACTCTTGGCCCTATGTGCGTCAGCCTTAGCCTTTCCTTTCTTTCTGGGTGCTACAGTTTTGGTTTTAACTGCAGCAGCTTTCCCTTTATCTTTAGGTACGGGTGCTACTACTTCAGGATTAGCAATAACAACCTCTCTTCCACAATCGTAGACTATGGTGCCACCTGAAACAAATCCATCCAATAGTTTAGATGTACTAACAAAATATTGGTTGGTTAGTTTGGGAGTGAAATCTGAAGGGCACTTAATGATAGACATGGAAGTAGTTGCTTCGGAGCCTAGGCCAAGTTTGACTCGAGTATCATCCGGATCAGTCCTAAACGTAAAAGCTATTTCCCCTGATTTTAACCACTTACGGTTTATTTCCTTTTCCTTTTCAAGCTCATTTTCGAGTCTTTTAAGATTTACAATTAGGCCATTTAGGTTGGTATTAAGCAAGTAATTTTCTGCTCTCAGGTCACGATGCCAAGCCTCTTTGCTCCTAAAGTCAGCTATGTCTTTTTCAAGATTAGAGATAGTGAGTTCAAGACGCTTAGTCTGACTACTTATGTCTTGGTACATTTAAATAATTATTAATCTCTCATTCTTTTCATGATCACGTACAGCAGTAAGAGATTCTAATCTACTTATGAGCTCAGAGATAGAAGGTACCTTAGTGTTTGCCATGAGGCAGACATTCGGCTTCTCGGTTGGCTCATCATCATAGAATTCCCCCTCCTTGTCACGCCCCAATTTCCTTCCACTTGGAAATGAGTAGTGACTACCCATGCCCGCACCCGAAGGGACAAGGGGTTGGTGCAAGCACCTTAAAAGGACTTCTGGCACGGGTGCTGTCCCAAACCTGCACAACCAGGCTAACATGCCAAGGGGCATGCTCCTACTCCCAAACCATGCACACAAACACAAATTGAATAACAACATCTCATTTTATTTCATTTCAAAGACTAAATGTTTATTACAACCCAGTCGGGGAAAAACCCCTATGAAACCAGGTGTACTGTTACAAATAAAACCAAACCAAATTCCAAAACATAAAACCACTAGCACAACAAAGGAAATAACATAAAACTCCCAGCCTCAGGGGCCTAGCTCCTCGGCCTTCACCTACCGCCCGCTAAACCCTGCAAAAGAACGGTTTATAGGAGGGGTGAGCAAACCATAGCTCGGTAGGGATCCGGTCTCCCCCGAGACCCGTCCCGCTCTACAACATGCATGATATGTGTATGCTTGTGCTCGTGTCGTGCCTAAGGCTAAAGCAGCAAACATCACCCAGTAAACACTCTTTACCTGAGCCCGCACTGGAGGGCAGAGGACACCCCGCCACCACGGCGACATGACATACCACATCCAAGTGAATGTTGCATGGACACCAATGCAACATTTTCCACCCGAGTCAGATATGGTCAACCACCTCCTCGAGCGCCATACCTACCCTCAGGAATGGGTGTAGACTTAGCCCACCGTCGTGAGTGCTACACCGAGACTCAGGACCACGTCCTGGCCAAATCTCAAAGGGGTCCAGCTATTGTGCCTGGCCCATATCTCAGCTCAGTCTCAAACAGACCAACAGAACAGTATAGCATTACATCCCAACATGTAAACTCAGCATAACATTTACACTTAATTTCAGAGGGACCAACATGGTCAGATACAAGCCACACACATCAGCCTCATAGGCTTAAAATCAAATACAAGTCAAACACAGTACACACCAGTCACGCAGGTATATCATCAGACACCCATATACAAGGTCTCACGGGCATTATATTGAATACATGGCATGCAGGCCTCACAGACATTTCATCAAATACATAGTGTGCAGGCCTCACAGACATTTCATCAAACACATGGTGGGCATAAACAAACCCAAGAAAATCCTCAGGCCAAATTTAACATCGGAATCAACAGAACATGCCACTGAAGGCCAGCATCCATATAGGAGATCACACCTATATGGATTTACATATATATATATATATATAGGTGAATATCCTAGAACAGAGGAGAGTTAGGAAGAACATGAATCCCTACCTCAGGCTCTTGTCCTATCCTCTACGCTAGACACCTTCCAACGACGCGAACCACCACGGCAATCGCGGAGATCCTCTCTCTCTCTCTCTCTCTCTCTCTCTCTTGCAACAGAGAAAGAAGAACACAAGAACCCTAAACTCAAACTCAAGCCCTCATTATATAGACATTACCCACATCAAAACGACGTAGTTTTGATTAAGTAAATCCCAGGATCAAAACGACGTAGTTTTGATCACACAAGTTAGCACCTTTCCGCAACCATATAGGCCAAAATACTCAGAATTTCAACATGGTCCTTTAGAGAAAGATCATTAGAATGTCAAAACCAAGGGAACCATGCAAAAATATGGTTGCACGCCAATTTGAACGTGAACTCCCCAATTCACGTGCAACTCCAAATACACTCCAAATGTGCTCAAACTTCACCCTAGCCTCCTTGCATCATGTAGAAGACAACCACACTTGCACGTGAAATGGACCCATTTCACGTGCACCTCACATACACGTCCATTTGGCCTGAAACTTCTGTGGTAGATAGAGGATATCATTCTAAGCATCTTTCCTTTTGCACGTGAATTCATTTGAGCCCATTCACTAGGTCAAAATCTAGAAAAAACTCTACTCAGAAGGCAAAACTGTGACTAACTCAAGGTACGGGTCCTTACACTCCTCTTCTAAGCTGCTTCTGTACTTTGAGATGAACGCCTTCCTCTTGTTCTTGCTGTAATCTGAGGTAGAGCATCGGGGTTTAACCTTGTCACTTTTGTCGACCACTTTAAGTTTAGCTTTGCAGTCCTTGGCCAGTGACCTGATTTCCCACAGTTATAGCAGTCTTGGGAAGTAGACTCTGATCGCTCTTTCCTTCTGGAGGATGAGGATGATCCTCTTTTGTTTCCCCTTCTGCTCTGTCTCATAAATCGTTCAAATGATTTAACAAGAAGGGCTATCTCCTCTTCAGCATCAAAGTCAGTGTCCTTTGACTCTTCCGTATCATCCTCACGCTGTATGTTCAGACATTCCGTAGCTTTAAAGGCTACCCCCTTTTCTTTTCGAGCTATTTTCTCATATCGATCAGAGTATTTGAACCTGACCTCATGAGTCCATAGCTCTCCATATATTTGTTCTAGGGGAGCATACATCTAGTTTTCGTTAGCTTGCATTTGGAGCTACTTGGAGTAGTAACGATCCGGCAAGGAATAGAAGAACTTATCATTTATCTGAAACTACGTATAATGCTCATTGATAGTTTTCAGATCTAGAACAAGCCTGCCGAATCTCTGATAGATGCTTTCAAGGGATTCACTAGGTTTGTGAGAAAAACTCTCAAAGTTCTGTCTGAAAGCACAAATAACGTTCTGCATTTGGGATTAACTTCCCTCATAGAGGATTGTCAGTTTATCCCAGATAGCTTTTGCTGTCGTGCAGTCCTGGGCGTCCATGAAAGCTTTGAAATCCAAAGATGATGTTACATAAGCTAGAGCCTTTTCATTTGCGTACTGCCCAGGATCTTTCCTCATTGGTGAGTTCGGCGTCAGTCTTTGGCCTTCTAACTCCATTATCTCCAATGTTCATTGGAATGGGCAGCTCCTGATGTAGACAAGGCCATATTAGATGATCATGACACATCATGAACATCCTCATGCGAGCTTTCCACTGGGAGAAAAGCTTAGGTGTGAATTTTGGCAGTTTGGTAAGAGTGGTATTGTCACTCACTGCCACTGCGGTTAGGGATGGGCTCTTGAGCACCTCCGGAGTTGATGCGAGCGTTGAACAGCATGTTGCTTTCTCTGGCAATTTGAGTATTGAGAGAGAGAGAGAGAGAGAGAGAGAGAGAGAGAGAGAGAGAGAGAGAGAGAGAGAGAGATCTATGTTGAGTATTTAGAACTCGCTCTGATACCACTTGTTCGTCCCGGGGAGCCTAGATGGGGGATGAATAGGCTCTTGATGAAAACTCTTTCTAACTCTTTGGCGCAACACTTAATCTGGTTAATAAATAAAATCAATGCGGAAGATAACCAATTAGTGGAAGTATTCTATTTATCATCAAAAGATAATTATAACAAAATAGTATCAGATTAAAGCTGAGTACAAGCTTTTGGATCTACTGAAAGTATATTTCTCTTTTGTTTACAGTAGCACTCTATTTTACAGTAACGCACACACTAGCCAAATATGAAATCCTCTAAACTCTTTTTCATGTACACTAATGAAAATATACAACACTTAGTATATATAGACATCCTAGAAAACATTCTTGGAACGAGATTTTCCGAGTAGTGTGTAGCATTGAAAGCTTCTAGGAAAATACATCTGCTATAGCTGCTGCAGATGTAGAGCTCAAGATGTTGGAAGTATAAGCGGATTGAATTGTCTCACATGATTCCAACTGCATTAAAAGCTTTGTTCACGCATCTGAGTGATCCACGTGTAAGATGATAAATGTTCAACGGATCTTTCTTACATCGAGACACAGTGAGCTGATGACTTGAATGCGGAGCTGATTAGTAGGAGTAGTGTCGAGTCCGTTGTAATGTTCCTTACTCCATGTTAGTGAAGCTTGGATCCTTACTACGTGTCAATGGTTGCTTACTCTATGTCAGTTTGATGCTTGAATCTTTATTCCATATCAGCGCTTCCTTACTCCGTGTGAACGAAAGATTCGGAAGGCTTACTCCATGTCAGCGCTTCCTTACTTCGCATGAGTAAAGGTTCAGATGGCTTACTCCGTGTCAGCGCTTCCTTACTCTGCTTGAGTGAAGGTTCGGATTCCTTACTCCGCATCTCTTTTCCTTACTCCGTGCGAACAAAGGACACGGATCCTTATTCAATACAAGTCCTTCCTTACTCCGCATGAACAAAAGACTTGGATTCCTTACTCCGTGTCTTCTTGTCCTTAGTCCACGTGAGTGAAAAACTTAGCTCCTTATTCCGCAATTTCTCTCTTACTTCGTGCGAGTCGTAGACTAGGATTCTAAGTCCGTTTAATTGATAGACTCGGATTCCTTAGTCCGCGCTAATAATCCTTACTCCATATCTTGTAATAACTTGGTTATTTTCCAAGTTGATTGATGACACTCACGTTAGTCCGGATCAGGATTATATATCCTGTCCTTAACTTTGTTCTCACGAGTAAAGATCTAGATTAACACTTGTCTTTTGTAAAATATTAGAAATTACATTGAAAGATCTCAAACCAAATTACATAAGGCTATATCAGCATCATCCAAATTTTGGGTTCAATCCAACAGTCTTGGATTTGGGGCTCTGGTTGCAACAATGTTGGTAGGGTGGCACGACTCCAAAGACTTGGAATTGGGTCTGAAGTACGCCAAATATTTGGCTTACGTAGTACTTCAAAAGCTATTTTCCGTCTGAGGCATCCTGTCTGGGCTAGTAATCTTCTCGGTTGAAAATAGAACCAACAAATCTGGCAGCCAAATCAAACCAAGATGAAGACTTGGCAAAGATGGCAAAGATGGGCTTAATCTAGGTGTTCTCCCTTTTTTCTCTCTTTCTCGAGTGGACTGAAGACTTGATTCAAAAGGGGTTGTGTAAGGACCCATATTTTAGGGGCCTTAGAGATAGCCTTGAGTTAGAGACCTTATTTTAACAAATGGATATCAGCACGATGATGTGCTCATCAAATGTAGAATTTTGACTGTACTTGGACTAAATTTGGGATTTGAGGCCCTAAGGGGTATTTTCGGGATTTCACAAATAATTTTATATTCCCTTTTAAATTACCTAGGTTTGTATTTTGAGCTTTGGGTCTCCCTTCAAGGGAAAACCCAATATGAGAGAGTGGACTGTTTTGCCTTTCTTCTTGGGTCTACACTTGGGTTTACTTAACCACCATTGGGCTGCATTTAGTTTTGGGCTTCTATTAAAGAAAAATACTAAAAAAAAAAGAAAATAAGAGAAAAGGAAAGGAAAAAAAGAGCAAAAGGAAAACCAAACCCTAGTCATTGTTGGCAACCACAGAGAGAGAGAGAGAGAGAGAGAGAGAGAGGGATCTACAAATTCCGGCCAAGGGAAAGAGAGGCCAGAGGCCTGAGGAAGAGAAGGAGAAGACGATCCGGAGGCTGGAAAGGAGATTTCTGATGATCAAGGATCTCTTCTGGTGGCTGGAAGCTAATTCCTGGAGAAATTCTTTTTTTCCGAACCTCCCGAGGTAGGATTTCAAGTTTGTCTCTATGCCTGTCTCTCCTAGTATTCTAGAAAACAAAATTTATGTGACATGATCTGGGATGTTGAGAAGAGATTTTTAAATATATTGAGTTTCCGAATTTCACCTTGAGCCTATGGATGATCTGGGATTTTTGTCTGAGTTTTCTGAATTTCAGAATTTCTGCATGAGATTATTTGTGCTTTTGGGTTAAGGGTCATTTGTATACCCATTGTCTTGAGATTATTTAGATGAAGAATTTTGGGGAAACCCAGTATTTGGTTTGGCTAAGGCCTCTAGTACTGGGAAATCGAAATGAGAGTGAGGTCAGAGTTGGGTTTAAACCCTGTTTACGGATTTAGAATCTCAATAACTTCTAAACTAAAACGAATTTGAGGTTGGTCCTTTAGGGAAAAGTGATTAGAATGACAAAAGAGAGGTTTTGGAGCCTGCCCGTGCGAATGACTTTTTCACTTGCAGATTCATTCTTGCTCCAAATTGCCCCAAATTTTAGGTGGAGCTTCCTTAGAGGCATATGAGTTAAAATACCCCTGCCCGTGAGAATGACCTTTTCACGTGCAACCTTATTTTTTGGCTAAAAATCGTCCCTGAACCTTCTGGGATGGTTAGAATGATGTTTTGAGTTGATTTGCCTCTGCCCGCGATAATAGGTTGTCACGTGCAACTTGTTTTGGGCTCCCCTTAAGGTAGATAAGCTTCCTTTGAAAGGTTGTTGATGATCCAGACTATGAGTGTGGGAAATGTATGGACTTTAGGGACTATGAGGAGTAAGGTGATGTTATATGTGATGATTTGATTATTCTAAGACTATCTGTTGTTTTACATTCTGAGTTAAGTTTTTGTATGCTAAATGAGTTACATGTCTGAGCTGTGTCTTTGAGTTATGTTTGTGAGCTTACTGGTTGAGTTGCACAGTATCTGTTGAATTATGCTTATTGAGTTAAGCTTACTGAATTGTACTGTGTTTGTTGAGTTATGTTTATTAAGTTGAGATAAGAACCCCAGAAATGTGGGGATTGGGCTGAGTATGGGACAGTCATTATACTGTACCCCTTGAGATGAGATTCACATTTTCTTGGTGTGGTATGTCACGTCGCCGTGGTGGCGGGGTGTCCTCTGCCCTCCAGTGCAGACAGAGGTATGAGGCATGTTTACTAGGTGATGGTTATTGTTCTAGCTTAAGTCACTACACGAGCACATGCATCCACTTGACATGCATAGTATTAGAGTGGGACGGGCCTGGGGAGACTTGATCTCTACTGAGCTGTGGTTTGCTCACCCCTCCTATGAACTGTTCTTTGCAGGACCTAGTAGGCGATAGGCGGAAGAGCTGAGTTGGTAGGCCGCTAGGGCTGTATGGCCTTATATATATATACATTTGGTTATTTTGTTGTATTTGAGATTCTGTTTGTTTGAACTGTGTATCCTGGCTATATTGATGGGAGCTTGTTCCCTAGTGGGTTGTAAAAGGGCTTGAAGCCTCTAAGCAATGTAATTGATGTATTGTGTTGTGAATACTGTATGTATATATTGTGGTGGTGTGCTTGGCATGGAAACAGGTACATGCCCCTTGGCATGTTGACTTGTGATACAAGGATAGGACAACACCCGCTGTAAGTGTCCTCACTTTGGTGTTTACACCGATCCCTTGACCCTTCGGGTGCAGGCATGGGCAGTCACTACCCATTTCCAGGGGGGAGGAAATTTGGGGCGTGACATTATGGTATCAGAGCCTAAGTTCATGGTCTAGTGGACTTAGGATAATGGGGAGGGATAACTGCTTCTAAGACCCTTAGGAGGCAGTATAGGACACGCCTGATCACTGTGGTTCTATCTGGTTTTCTGGGGTGCACTCAGGGGTAGTTAGACCAAGGAGTAGGGCATTTGCATTTGGGATGGGGTGCATACACGCATTGGCATTAGGGCACTAGCTTAATCATAATATGAGTGTCACGATTTGAAATGAGCAATTGATTTGAAATGAGCATGCAATGAATTGAAATGTGAATACTGTGGAAAGCGTTGAGACATGCTGATTTGAGAAATTGTGATGTGTTGAAAATTTTAAGTATGAGATTGTAATATGTATGTTGAGATTCTGTGAACATGATGTGTATGCTTATGAGATGTTATTTGAGTACCTCATGGTCCTAGAGGTGAGGGTGTGCTGAGCTTGAGAGATATTGATTCCAGCTCCACTTATTTTTAAAATGTGTAGACAATGCCTCCTAGGAGAGTTACTCAGGCTACCCCAGCTGCAGAGGATGAGTCTTCTGCACGTGCTGGACAAGAGGGAAGGCAGCAAATGGAGGGCGATGATCCCATGGAGCGGATCATGGCCCAAGTTAGGGCCTTGAGTGAGAATGTACAAGGCATGCGAGAGGATCTCAGGGGAGAGATCCGAGATGAGATTAGGCGGGAGATGATGGCACAGCAGACAGTGCTACCTTCTCCACCCCGTGAGACAGAGCCTCCACGTAGACAAGAGATACCGATGAGATGGGAGGAGGAAGATGTGGTGACCCGATTCCGGAAGGAACAACCACCGAGGTTCAAGGGAGGAGCTGATCCTCTAGCAGCAGAGCATTGGCTGCAACAGATTTAGCACGTGTTCTCCTTTCTTCGACCCCGGGAGGAGGATAAAGTGAGGTTAGCAGTCAGGCAGTTAGAAGAGGAAGCCTTAGAGTGGTGGCTCAGCATTTTAGGTAGCCGAGACATGCAGACCTTGTCCTGGGAGGAGTTCCTTCAGTTGTTCCATGAGGAGTACTTCCCGGAGTCCTTGCGGTGGTAGAAACGGGAAGAGTTCAGTGGTTTGAAACAAGGATCATGCACTGTGTCTGAGTATGAGCATAAATTCCGAGGACTGGGCCGGTTTGCCCCTGAGGTAATCTCTAGAGAAGACCTGAAGGCCCATAAGTTTACTATGGGACTCAGGCCTGCCCTGAAGCAGAGGGTGGAGATGCTGTGGCTGAGGACCTATGTTGATATCGTGCAAACAGCTAAGATTGTGGAAAGAGGACTGGAGGAGAGTAAACAGGCTCATCAGGAGCGGCAACCACAGAGTACGCGCGATAAGCAGGGAGACTCCAAGAGACCGAGAGTTGAGCTTGGAGGTAGCAGTTTTCCCAGGGACAAGGGCCAATCATCAATGGCTCCACCAAAGTCCCATTACTCTGGAGGACCGAGGAACTCAGCTGGAGGTTTCCCACATGAGTGTACTTATTGTGGCCAAACTGGACACATGAAACGTGAGTGTCCCAAGTAGCACTTGCAGTGCCATAGCTGTGGGAAGACAGGACACCTTAGTACGGTGTGTTTCAGTAAGGGGAACAATCGGGGAGCTAGAGGATTCACATCAGGAGGGAGGAGTGAGACCCACTTTTGGGCCCCAACTCCGAGGCCAACACGTTCATGGCAGGCTGGTTCCACTCATGCAAGGCCACAGGGAGAGAAGCAAGCACAAGGCGGTTCAGAGAATCGTCCAAGTGGACATCAGATAGGGATCAAAGGACAAACAGGAGAGGCCAGTAGCAGGGCCAGCCATGGCAGAGTATTCGCGCTTACTTCAGCACCACCCGAGCGGGAGGAGTTGCCACTATCCTCTGAGGAAGGCGGAGCCGGACCTTTGGTGGTTCGAGGTACTGTTTTGATATCTCACACTATAGTTACTGTCTTGTTTGATACCGGAGCTTCGTGCTCCTTGATTGCTAAGTCCTTGGTTGAGAGCTTTGGACTTGATTGTGTGAGGGCAGATAGGCCCTTGAGTGTTAAGTCACCTGTGGGAGGTGTATCGACAATAAACCGAGTGTGTCGTGAGTGTATGCTTACGATAGAAGATGTTGAGGTCACATTTGATTTGTATGTGATGCCCACGAGGACCTTTGATTTGATTTTGGGGATGGACTGGTTAATGGCCTTCCAGGCTAAGATTGATTGTTATAGACGGCGGGTGTCATTTACTTCACCCACAGGATTACTCTGTACCCTAGTGGGGGAATGGGATGAGAATGTCGGGAGGGCTGGACTGACGAGAGGGCTATGGGGTAGTGTTACCCATAGACTTGCTACACTTACTTTTGAATAGGAAGGTAATATTGAAAAACGAGTGTGGCCAGTTGTTGTTGAGAATTTCTAGGATGTGTTTCTTGGGGAGTTACTGGAGTTGCCTCCACACAGGAGTGTTGAGTTCACAATCGAGTTATTGCCAGGGGTGGGACCTATCTCACAAGTGGCATACCGGATGGGACCTGCCGAGTTGAGGGAGCTTCAAAAGCAAATAAAGGAGCTGGGAGATAAAAGTTTCATTCGCCCAAGTACATCACCTTGGGGTGCACCAGTTTTATTTGCTAAAAAGGCAGACAGTTCACTACGACTCTGCATTGATTATCGAAAGCTGAACCAAGTGACAGTAAAGAACAAATACCCTTTGCCGAGGATTGATGATCTGTTTGACCAGCTGAGTGGGGCACAGTGGTTTTCAAAGATTGATTTGCATTCTGGGTATCATCAATTGAGGGTCAGGAGCGAGGATATTCCTAAGACTGCTTTCAGGTGTAGATATGGGCACTATGAGTGGTTAGTGATGCCTTTCGGGCTCACGAATGCACCGGCAGTGTTCATGCACCTGATGAATCAGGTATTTGTCCCGTACCTAGATTCCTTTGTGATGGTATTTATTGATGACATCCTTGTATACTCAAGGACCCGAGAGGAGCATGAGGAGCATTTGACTGTGGTGTTGCAGACGCTCCGAGACCACCAGTTGTATGTTAAATTCAACAAGTGTAACTTCTAGATGCAAGAGGTGCATTTCCTTGGGCATGTGGTATCTTCCGAGGGAGTTAGAGTGGACCCAACCAAGATTGAGTCTGTATCATCTTGGAAAAGGCCCACGAATATTTTTGAGATCCATAGTTTCTTGAGTCTGGCAGGATATTACAGGTGTTTCGTGGAAGGGTTCTCTCGGTTAGCAGCACCGATGACAGCCCTAACACGAAAAAGAGTTAAATTTGAGTGGACAGACAAGTGTCAGCAAGCTTTTGAGGAATTGAAGACTCGTTTGACTACTGCACCAGTTTTGAGTCTACCACGGGATGGAGTGCCTTACGAGGTGTATTGTGATGTGTCCCGAGTTGGATTGGGGTGTGTTCTGATGCAGGAACACAAAGTCATAGCATATGGCTCACGATAGCTTAAGCCCCATGAGCAGAATTACCCAACGCATGATCTGGAATTAGCAGCAGTTATCTTTGCCTTGAAGTCTTAGCAACATTACTTGATGGGGGAGAAATTTGTGGTATACACTGACCACAAGAGCCTATAGTACATCTTCACCCAGAGGGATCTGAATTTGAGACAGAGGAGATGGGTGGAGTACTTGCAGATGTTTGACTTTGCACTCTCCTACACACCTGGAAAGGGGAATGTAGTTGCAGATGCACTGAGTAGGAAGGGAAAAGCTAAGGTTTCCATGAGAGAATGGAAAATGATGGAATAGTTAGCAGTGCTGCAGGTACAGCCTGATTTTAGCAGTAGGGAAGCAGTCCTATGTTATATTGTTGTAATGCTAGAGTTATACCAGCGTGTCCATGAGGGACAGTTGGGGGACGTGGACTGTGAAGTGATCCGGGCCCAGATAGAGGCCGGTGAACTGTATAAGGAATAGACAGAAGGAACTGAGCATGAGCTGAGATTTCAGGGGCGCTTGATAGTACCGCCCTCCTTACGTGAGGATGTGATGAGGGAGTTTCATCATTCCCATTTGGCTGTGCATCCAGGAGGAATTAAGATGTATCATGCCGTGCGAGCACAGTTTTGGTGGCCAGGACTAAAAAGGTGTATAGCAGAGTTTGTTTCCAGGTGCCTTACATGTCAACAAATAAAGGCAGAGCACCAACGACCTGCTGGTCAGTTACAGCCATTGCCTGTGGCTGAGTGGAAGTGGGAGCATATTACCATGGATTTTGTGACAGGACTTCCTACCACTTCTGGGAGGAAGGATATGATTTGGGTCATTGTAGACCGATTGACTAAATCGGCCCATTTCTTGGCTGTTCGGGAGCAAGACTCCATTGGAACATTGAGCCAGTTGTATGGTGATGAGATTGTGCGATTGCATGGAGTGCCTTTGTCTATTGTTTCAGACAGGGATGCGCGGTTTAAATCTTAGTTTTGGGGAGGTTTGCAAGAAGCATTGGGAACACGGCTTAATTTGAGTACTACTTTCCATCCTGAGACTGATGGTCAGTCAGAGAGGACCATTCAAACATTGGAAGACTTGTTGAGAGCTTGTGTGCTTGATTTTGGGGGATCATGGGCTTCTCACCTACCTTTGGTAGAGTTTGCCTATAATAACAGCTACCAAGCTTCCATAGGGATGGCCCCGTTTGAGGCATTGTATGGCAGACCTTGTCGGTCTCCATTGTATTGGGCAGAAGCTGGAGAGGCAGCTATGTTAGGACCTCAATTGGTCCAAGAGGCTACGACAAAAGTCCAACTGATTAGGCAGTGCCTTCTTACGGCCCAGAGTAGACAAAAGTCTTATGCGGATCGCCGACGCAGACCATTGGAGTTTTTGGTTAGAGACCACGTGTTTCTTCGTGTTTCTCCACGGAGAGGGCATAAGAGATTTGGAAAGGGATCCAAGTTATCTCCACGATACATTGGACCGTTTGAGATTTTGAGCAGAGTTGGACCTGTTGCTTATAGGTTGGCATTACCTCCTAGTTTGAGCAGAGTTCATGATATTTTTCATGTATCCAAGTTGCGAAAATACCATCCAGATCCCACACATGTGCTGGATTGGAGTGCCCTGGATATTGGGGAGGATGTGACGATTGTTGAGGCACCAATCTGTATTTTGGATAGACGCGTGAAGCAGCTGCGAGGTAAGACTATTCCGTTGGTTCGGGTGTTGTGGAAACACCGAGGTATGGAGGAAGAGACTTGGGAACGTGAGGCTGAGATGCGTGCTCATTACCCTGACCTATTTGAGGACGAACAACCCTGAAGGGGGGGAGGAAGGCAAACATCAACATAGTCATTAACCCTGACCTGTTTCTTTTGACATCGTTGAATGATCATGTAGTGTGTATTGATTGTTGTTGGAGGTCTCTTTATTGATTGTGGTTGTTGTTTCTTTTCATTCCGAGTTTTCTTTTCGAGGACGAAAAGTCTTTAAGGGGGAGAGGATGTAAGGACCCGTATTTGAGGGGCCTTAGAGATAGCCTTGAGTTAGAGACCTTATTTTAACAAATGGATATCAGCACGATGATGTGCTCATCAAATGTAGAATTTTGACTGTAGTTGGACTAAATTTGGGATTTGAGGCCCTAAGGGGTATTTTCGGGATTTCACAAATAATTTTATATTCCCTTTTAAATTACCTGGGTTTGTATTTTGAGCTTTGGGTCTCCCTTCAAGGGAAAACCGAATATGAGAGAGTGGACTATTTTGCCTTTCTTCTTGGGTCTACACTTGGGTTTACTTAACCACCATTGGGCTGCATTTGGTCTTGGGCTTCTATTAAAGAAAAATAATAAAAAGAAAGAAAATAAGAGAAAAGAAAAGGAAAAAAAGAGCAAAAGGAAAACCAAACCCTACTCATTGTTGGCAGCCGACCCAGAGAGAGAGAGAGAGAGAGAGAGGGGATCTGCAAATTCTGGCCAAGGGAAAGAGAGGCCTGAGGCCTGAGGAAGAGAAGGAGAAGACGATCCGGAGGCTGGAAGGGAGATTTCCGGCGATCAAGGATCTCTTCTGGTGGCTGGAAGCTAATTTCTGAAGAAATTCTTTTTCTGCGACACTTCTGAGGTAGGGATTTCAAGTTTGTCTCTATGCCGTCTCTTTCTTACAGATTCTAGAAAACAAAATTTATGTGACATGATCTGGGATGTTGAGAAGAGATTTTTAAATATATTGAGTTTCTAAATATCACCTTGAGCCTATGGATGATTTGGGGTTTTTGTTTGGATTTTCTGAATTTCTAAATTTTTGCGTGAGATTATTTGTACTTTTGGGTTAGGGGTCATTTGTATACCCATTGTCTTAAGATTATTTAGATGAAGAATTTTGGGGAAACCCTGTATCTGGTTTGGCTAAGGCCTCTGGTATTGGGAAATCAAAAATGAGAGTGAGGTCAGAGTTGGGTTTAGACTGTAATGACCCGTATTTTTTGGGATGTGGAGTTAGTCGCAGTTATGCCTTTTGAGTGGCAATTGTTGGGTTTTAGGGAGTTTTCTTCCCACACACTTTAGCTAAAACACCTTGTATGTTGATGGGCAAGTTTGGGGTAAGAGATGAGCCCAAGAGGGAACCTTTGGGAGGTGCACGTGACAATGCACGTCATATGGGGATATAACGTGCAAGGATATTATTGTACCTGCCTTCTACATGATTCAAGGAAGCTTGGGGTAGAATTTCACAGCATTTGGAGCTACACGTCATATGGGGATATGACGTGCATCTTGGTTGTTTTGTCGTATTTGAGATATGACGTGCATACAGCCTGGGGCTGTATGGCCTTATATATATATACATTTGGTTGTTTTGTTGTATTTGAGATTCTGTTTGTTTGAACTGTGTATCTTGGCTATATTGATGGGAGCTTGTTCCCTAGTGGGTTGTAAAAGGGCTTGAAGCCTCTGAGCAATGTAATTGATGTATTGTGTTGTGAATACTGTATGTATATATTGTGGTGGTGTGCTTGGCATGGAAACAGGTACATGTCCCTTGGCATGTTGACTTGTGATACAGGGATAAGACAGAACCCGCGGTAGGTGTCCTCACTTTGGTGTTTACACCGATCCCTTGACCCTTCGGGTGCAGGCATGGGCAGTCACTACCCATTTCCAGGGGGAAGGAAATTTGGGGCGTGACAGGTTGGCTGTATTGCATTGATTGTAGCATTCAATGATGTATTATTGATGCCACTATTTTTATTTTCAGATTCCATGTTTTGTATGATGGACTGACGATCTATGATTGCCCTTTTTTGGTTTTTTGTTGACAGATGTGACTAATAAGCGTTGAAAAGCATCTCCGACAAATGTCCAACTAATAAAAATGCGTCTTATGATTACAGAGGAAAGAGCGCGCGAAAAATAAGGCCAAATCGCGAAAGTCCAAGGTCAAAGGGTCAAAGTATTAGCAGGTCAAAGTGTTGGCGGGGTCAAAGGTTAAAGGTCAACAGTCAACGGTCAAAGGGTAAAGGTCAAGGGTCAAAAGTCAAGAGTCGAAGGTCCACGGGTCAAAGGTCAAGAGTCGAAGGGTCGTAGGTCAAGAGTCAAAGTTGAATGGTTATAGGTCAATGATTGAAGGTCAATCCTCGAAGACTTGAAGGCTTCCTTGGTCGAAGACTCAACGGCTTCGGGGCTTCGAGTCTTCGAATTTAGTTTTTTTTACTTTTAATTATCCTTTGAATGTAATTTTTGTATAATATTAAATTATTATTTTTAAAATTATTTTTTATTATGGATGTATTGTACATTTACTCTTTTCCTTTACCAACTATACTTGTTACTGAGATGGTTAAATTATTTCTTATAAAAATAATAATAAATTATTTAAACATAATAATAATATTTAAATATTATTATTTGAATATAAATTTAATTTAATTTAATTTTTTTAAATAAATAGTGTTTAAAAAATAATTTATGTTGAGATTATTATTGGAGTAAAATTGTTTAATAAAGGTAGAGAAAAACATTTCCGCCAAACGGGCAAAAGAACTTTGGTTGATTCATCCCCCTCTTTTTCCGCCCCTCTCTAGTGTTTCCCAGACACATCAACCCCAGTGAGCACTGAGCACTGAGCAGAGGGTTGTGAGTTTGGGGCGGAACAGAGAAAGAGAGAATAAAGATGAGTGAGACTGTAGGGGTGGGTTTAGATGACTGGGATCCAGATTTTTGCATGGAAGTTCAAATGTACTGCGATGAAGTTTCCACCGCCACCGCCACCGCCACCGCCACCGCCACCCTGCGTCTGCAAAACCAAAACCCTAACCCTTGTGTCGCTGTGTCCGCTTCCATTCACTCGCTGCGACACTCCACGTTGCCGCCGCCGACGCCGCCTCCACCACCGAATCTCGAAGGCTACTCCCCTCCCAGGTCGCTCTCTCAGAGATCCCCAAAGCGAGCTAAAACCTTGGATCGAAAACCCCCCTGCAATGGAACTGCCACTGCCATTGCTTCTACTACTGCTAGTGGTAGTAGCACCGCTTTGTTCCCGTCTCTTGGTGGCTGTCTAGTCTCCAAAGAACAAGAAATCAATGAATTACAGGTATTATTGTCGTTGTTGTTGTCGTTGTTTTTTGTTTGTTTGTGCATCACTTTTTTCAATGGCCTATGATTTTGGAAACCGCCCTTTAACTTTATAACAACTCTTTTCTTCTTGTTGCAATGCATTGTTGAGATGTTTGGGTCAAGACCTAAAAAAATTATTTACTAAAAAAAATTCTTATTGAAATCTAGTGATATGATTTACAGTTAAAGTTGAGTGGAATGAATAACGAAGTTCAAGACCTATGTCTTCCTTCTTTTATTCCTTCTTTCTTGTGGCCTGTTATGGGATTCTTTCCTTTGTATTATTGACAATATGCTACATATCAACATTGTGAAACCTGCTACATTTATTTTTATGTGTTGGCCATCCATGCCAGAAAGCTCAAGTGTTACTACTACTTGTTACCTGTTAAAATGCTCAAAGGTTAGATTTTAGGTCTAGTAATGTATATCATTTTATCCTACAGTCCTGGTATCATGCAATGTTTATCAGATGGACAGGTTTGGAGAAACAGACTTAATGGGAATCACCTGTATCAAATAATTGGTGAACTTACAATTTGATAGAGTTTTAGGTCATTACTTTACCGAACAGACAAACAAATACTTACCTTTGACTAAGTTTGACTCATTTTTCCACCAAGCTAGAACTTGTACATTTACTTCACCAATCATTGCACAAATGCAAATTAAGTTGGAATGAGTTTCTAATTACATGAATTGTCAAATATTTGTAATTATTTGATGAATATTTGATTTTTTTAGGTCTTCTCTATTGTGTATATATATATGAGTATTATAATCTCTCAAAGAATAAGAAGAAAGAGTTATTTTTCTTTCTCTACTCTTTTTTATTTTCTGCTTGGTATCAAAGCTTAACACTAATTAGGAGAAGCTGCCACCATAGTTGAAAATAAGAGAGAAAATAAATTTTTCTTATTATTTTCATTGAAAAATGAGAGATTACATACATATATATATATACATAATTAGTAGACCTTGATTAGGAAATAATCTTATTTAGGAAATTATATATGTACTCACATAATTACAAATATATGATAATTAGTTAATTGAGGATTCTTTTTCATTCTTCCCTTCAAGTTGGCGCAAAGATATCACACATGACTAACTTAGACAAAGCTGTATGGAAAGAAGCACCGGTAACTGCATGAGTCATCATATCAGCCAATTGATCTTCAGCAGTTGAAAGAAATACCGGTAAGTCGGTAACTGCATGGGTCGTGACAATAGGGAGAGTGACCTTCAACAGTTGAAAGGGGAATTGTGGGCATTTTTAAGGGACATTGTACATTGGTGTAGTAGTAGTCTTATGGATGTTTATAGTATTAATATGCTCAATATTGAAGGGCGAATCTTGGCATAATGGTAAAGTCAAGATTCAAAAATACGGAATGCGGTATGGTAGCTATGTACAATACAACACAATTGAATTTGAAGTGTGAGACATGAGCTTTAAATCTTACAAAACAATTCTAGGTACTGAAAAATTATTATTCTTGCAGAAACAACAATGCTTGAACCTTAAGAAGGAAAGAGACAACAAAGGGGAATGGCTTAATTCTATATTTTCTCAGCTTTCAGCAAACGATTCTGCATGTCAGTCTTTGAAAGTGAGAAATTTGTGAGTACATCTTTCTTACTTTACCAATTAATCATTTTTCCTGGAAAATGAATATTTAAAGCCTGTTTTTTGCTTTGTTTTTATATTACCCATTGTCCAACCTGTTTATTGATCGATGTTAAGATGTTCACTCAACTAATAGCTGACATTACCGCCTAGTATTTGTTTTTTGGCATACAATTTTAAAAATAAACTGATCTTTAAAACGCCAACAACCACCATTATTATACAATTTTTTATTTGTAAAATTATTTAATAATAATTATTTAATATAAAAATTTTAAGATATGCCTAAATTGATTTTTCCATTGAAATTCTAAATTATTATTATTATTTTGACAGTGTATTATTCATTATTATATTTCAAAAAAATAAAAAGAAGAAAAAACTCAAACATCATCAACAACCAACACCAATCACACCAAATAAGTCCTAGTATTCATTATTATTAATACTATATTATTAGTACCCTTAGTAATAAAACTGTTATCTCATTCTGAATCCAAACACGAAGAGTCATTTATGATGCTAAAACACACAGAGTCGTTATGAATAAAAAATTTTAATTGTATGTAATAGTATAGCCCTAAAAGATTCTAATATATGCCTAATTCATATCCTAATTATTAAAAAGATGTAAAAAATACCTTTTATGCTATTTAATATTAGGAAAAATAGAAATATAATAAATGTTATGTTTTTTTTTTATAGATAATGGACAAAAATATGGCTTACCATTTCCATATTGAGTGGGCCCTTGGAAAGAATTGTTGTCAAATTGGGACTATTTCTTCCACTTTGTGACTTAGAAGTTAGTTGAAGAGTCATCCATATTCTTTTGGCATGGCGTGTGGCATAGGGAGTGGCCCTCAAGGGAGATGTTTTAGGGTGTTCAATCTTGCCTTATAAAATTAGGTAGCTATTGATTAGTATTTGTGTGGGTGATGAGTGAGATGTCACTTTTAGTAGATAAGCTCAAAATTTCCAGTTTGATGTGTTTTAGTCATTTTACTAGGAATTTGGCATAATATTTTTGTGAGGCTGTAGGAAACTATCATTTGGAGATGCTTCTTAAGTGCTGTGTTCTCCTTTATAGAGGCTCGTTTGGTTTGCAAATTAGATGGTGGGGTTAGATTCGCTAACACCGGTATTAACTAATATTGTGTTTGGTAAAATTTATTCCTGGGAGTAGTCATTTCCATTGGAAATACAAATTAGATGTCACAGACCGAGGCTTATCCTAGCATACTTAGGCTATTTTGGGGTGTTTCCTCCTTGTAAAGTGTTGTAACTTAGCTTATAGAGTAAGTTGTAGAGATTTTAGATTCCGTGACATCTAGCTAAGCCACATAAGCTGTTCACGCAGTTCGCTCGCCATTTCCATCAGCTCTCGAAGGAACACAACGAGCATGATGAAGTCTCGAACTACCACAACTTCAAATTTGTGTTCAGGAGACCACATCCACATGCTCCTTTTAAGTAATACAAATTTGCTCCAATACTGACAATACTAACAAAATTGAATGACAATTTTAATAGAATAGATAATATTTGGATGAGTGACGGTAAGATAATTTAACTTTTCAATCTATCTTCGATATCTCTCCGGGTCAACAAATGATTTTTCATCTCTTATGAGTTGCATGTTTGAAATCATTGGAGTACTACAAGGCTTTGCTCTTAATTTTCTTGTATTAGTTAATAAATCAAGGACATTTCCTTTGAGAAAGAAAGAAACATCGTCTACTCCTTGAAATTTCATGATATGTCTGGTGTTGTTATTGATTTTTTGTTTTCAAAAATTGTAATTAGAAAATGCATTTAAAAATAATTTTTTGGCAAACTAAAAATATGTTTTTTTGTTGGAAGTTGTTTTTTTATCAAATTTAAAAGCTGTATTTTTTTTATGACGCCGAAGGTGGACGTCGTAGTAGGGAGGCGATAGTGGTGGGACTTCGTAGTGGGCTGTGATGGTTGTCACAGTAGGAGGGTTGCTGTCGCAGTGAGCTTGGCACAAGGGGGGTGGGTCTCCGTCGTAGCAATGGGGGGAGGGGGGTGTCGGCACATCGAGCTTGGTGCAAAGGGAGGGGGGGGGACTGAAAACGGAAAACAAGTTGAAAACATAAAAAAAGATGTTTTCATTTTAGTGTATTTGAAAACCAAAAGTGAAAATTGTAACCAAATAGGAAAATTATGGTATTTCTTGTATTCAAATACATAAAACAGATTTTAGAAACAACTACCAAACATGCTGTTAGCGCCTAAGAAATACTTGATCATTCCCACGTATTTTGTATGAAATTAAGAATGAAGAAAAAATTTAAGAAATAAAATGTCTAAAGTATCACCGCTAGTAATAATAATATTATCTACATATACAACTAAAAGGTCGATACCATAGTTTTCAAAATGCTAAGACGCCTTGGGTATTTGGGGATCTGGGCTATGCAAGCATTGCGTAGGCGGTCAAGACATTTCTAATATATAAAATTTGTGTTACAATTTTTAACATTATAACATTTATGCAAATTATGAAGTAATGATTATCATTTAGTAAATATGAAAATAAAATTTAGGACAAAAGTATCATTTAAAAAAAACTACTAAGATTTAAAATCTCTATAGGGTATAATGATAAATTTAATATATTTTACTTTAATATTTATAAATTTAAACAAAGTAAAAATTTAATATTTTAAATACGGTTCCTTATTGTCTATGAGTGATGAGTCTACTTTGTGTTTGTGGCGTGGAGCAATCAAGCGTTGATTGCTGCAAGGGAGAGAGAGAGCGGCTACCGGTGATAGCAATAGTGATGTCATCAGCGACAGAGATAGTGGCAGTAGAAGAAAAGAGTGAAAGGCTGACAAAGCTTGTAGTCAAGGGGGGATGTTGGGACTTGGGATGACGACAATTGACGAGAGGGGATGTCAGGATGATGGCAATCGTCAAGACTCGAGAGGCTGCAAATCGTTCGTGGCTTCGTGTAGATGGATCAAACTCAGCAGGAGATGGATCTTTCATAGCTTAATGCAAGCGAATTGTTCGTGGCTTCTATATGGGAGAAGAGAGAAGCTAGTGTGGACCATCAATAAGCATTTAACAAGGCACAAAATGGTGCATTTGTGCTTTGTATTTTTTTTAAAAATATCTGCTCAAATGATGTTCCATGGGAGTTGATTGATTGATTGATTTCTTGGTCAGGTGCGCATCATGGTGGTTGTTCGGCTCACCAGGCAGGCGCCTTTCGCTGCCTAGGTGAGGCGAGACATTGTCCTACCATCTTTGAAAACTTTGCGTAGAACATCGAATGATTAGTCTTGCTCTTAATCAAGCTTGAGGACTTTGTTTCAAAGCATACACCGTTTTCCAAAGGCAACAAATGCACCCAAACTATCTCTGAGCAACAAAACCTAGAGGTTGCTTTATATACTCCTCTTCGTGGAGATCACCATAAAGGTTCCAACTCCTAGTCAGATTATGGGTAGAGGTTTATCTTCTACCAAGTTCTAAAATCTCATTGATTTAGGGTTTTAGTCTATCAAAAACCATTTTAGAAACGATTGTCCTTTGCAAGTCCCATAAGTTTGTATCAGTTCTGTTACAGCTGACAAGAAAAACACTATTTCAAGACCTCATACAAGAGAACGCAATAATCATTCTCAGTGGGTCTGTCAGCCCATGAACAAGAGGTGGTTTTTGATCCGAATTTGTCCTTCAATGAGGAGACCTTAAAGGACAGACCTTTGAGAACAACCTTGGGCCTATTATGTGGATATTGCAGTGGCTTGTGTTGGAGAACCAGCAAGTGATGAGGGAGGTTTAAATATAATCAGGGAAGTGAGGGCAGAGGATCATGTATCCTCCTGCAGCAGCGACAAACAATGCTACGTGCAGCTCTAGTAGGCCATTTTTATGTTCACAATTTCTTTATTCTCCCCTCTTTAATCAGCCCTAGAAACTAGCCATCTATTGGGTATTGGCTTAATGAATGCAGCTTCTCAGGTAGCTTTTAACCCCAACTTTCTTGAGGTTGCGTTGGTTGGAATCGAGTCTTCATGGCCATAAGGTAACACCTCGTGTTTGGATTCCCACATGAGAGCAGAGAGCAAACATGTTTTTCTGAAAGTGCTTCAAAGTTCAATGGAGGGTGCAAAGTGAGAATATGTAGAGAAAGGGTTCATTTTCTCATGAAATTATCTCTAAGACAGGTTGTGCAGAAAGAATAAGCAGGGCAGAGAGAATAGTGGTGGTGTTGGTAGATAGAGATAACCCACACGGGATATCAGTGTCATCACTGGTTTTCGTCTGGGCCCGTTTGGGGTGAGCTCAAACTAGACCAATGGTGAGAAATCTTAGAGTTGCCATCAAATGTTTTTGGGGTACAGTTGGATACCCTCTACTTTGAGTAGTTTAAATGTGTGGTCTGCGTTATCAGAGAAAGGTTTGAGAGTTGGTTATGTGTAGGGAAGGATTAGCACCCCTACAGCGCCCTTTCGGTATCTAATTTAGGAGGAGGTGGTTTTTAATTTTGTTTGTATTGCCATGACTAGGTTAAGCTTCCTAAAGAGTCTATGATTTTTATTTGGCTAAGTTATTTGTTAAAGTTATAGTTAAAATTGATTTACCCTAAATTTCTAAAGGGAATCCTAAAGGTTTTGGGTTTTTGTTTGAAGTGGATAATAAGATCCTACAAGTTGGTTTTGGTGTTTGGTTTTATTTTGAAAATTGAAAATATAATTTTTTCTTTTTTATTTTCCTTTTTTTGTTTTGATTTTTTGGGTTAGAAAACATACATTTTTTGTTTGTTTTTGTTTTGTTTTATTTTTATTTTTTTTGTTTTTGTTTTTGTTTTTTTTGTTTTTATTTTTATTTTTTGGTTTTGGGAAATTGAAGTATTAATTTTGGTTTTTTTTTGGTTTGAAAACATGAAAACGTTTTTTTTTTGTTTGTTTTTTGTTTTGTTTTTTTTTTTTGTTTTTGGCAACCTTTTTTTTTTTTTTTTTTTTGAAAACCCAAAATCTTAAATCAAAGTAATGAACATATGCATTAAAGTAAAAAAAAACTGTGGAGTGTGTGATTATGACATCCACAAATAAATGAACAGAAAAACACTTTTTTTTCTTTTTTTTTCATCTCCTCTTTCTCTTATGCCTTTCTTTGCGTTTTTTTTGTTTCCACTATATTTTACATATTACAACGTACCACATACAAAGAATGAAAATACAAGAAAAATACAACAGCAAATACTAAAAATTACATCAAATATAGAGATAAGCTAAAAAAACAACGAAAACCAGGAAAATACTATAAATATAAATAAGCTGGAAAACAAAAGAGCAACAAATGTAAATTACACTGACTTTGGGGCTTTATCACGGGATGTCTGTCTGAAATCTTCTGTCTATACCAAGAGACGTTTGCTCGCCCAAATCACCAAATTCCAGCAGCACCAAGTGCAATGATCAGCTAGGACGTACTGTGGAGACTGCCAAGGTACACCGATTTTTTTTGTTTTTATGATAGGAACGTAAGAACAAGAGAGAAGAGAGAAGAGAGAAGAAGAAAAAAAAGGCAGACTGACATTGTTTTTTGTCTTTCTTCTGCTAGAAAAGAAAAGATGAACGAAATAAGAAGGAAAGAAGTTTGGGAAGGATGGGCGATTTTGATTTTAGGACAGGGGGAGTGTTGGGCGAATTTGGCAGCAAATCTGGGCGTTTTCTGGGACTCCTTTTTTTTGCTTGCAGAATTTCCGCTCTCTCTCTCTCTCTGGGCGTTTTCTGCAGGGAAGAAGCTCTTCTTCCCTTTTTTTTTTTGGATCAGGGGGCTGGATATGAAAGAATGGAGCAAGTTTCGTTAGAGATAAGGGGATCTGTTTGTTTTCTGGGCGTTTTGTTTCGCAGGGAGGAAGTTGGGGCGGAAATCTTTTTTTCTCTCTTTTGCATGGACGAATCTCAGGCGTGATCTCTTTTTTTTTTTTGTTTTGGGGCTGCACTCTTCTTTTTTCTCTCCGTCGAAGCTCTTCCTTTTCTATCTCTCTTTTTGTTTGAACTCTCTGTTTTTCTTTCTTTTCTCTCTCTGTTTGCGCTGGGATGAGGCTGGGGCTAAATGGCAGCAGGTTTTTTTTTTTCAACGATGATGGTCTCTCTCCTTCTCTCTTGTCCTCTTTTTTTTTTTCAACCCACCAGCCTCTCCTACGTAGGGGCGGACGACTGCATCTTAAAGGGCTGCAGAAAACTTTTGGCTGGGCTCATTAATTGCTGCAATAAATGTTTTGTCGGGTGCATTATTATTTGCAGATCAGTGCTTGGTCGGGTGGACAGCTTATGCGGAAAAAGGGGAGCTCGTGATTGCCTTTTGAATTTGTATTTTAGCAGCGCATGTGACTGACAGGTTGCTGAGAAATGATTCCTTGTTAGATGGCCAGCGCAGAAGACGGGTCTTGTGAAGCCAGTGAGAAAAAGAAAGAAAGAAAAAAAAAACAGCGCGCGGAGCCAGCGAGAAACGCCAACCAGCGAAGGTCAAAGGGGTCAGAGGGTCGAAGTGTCGGTAGGTCGGAGTGTCGGCAGGGTCGAAGCTTCGGTGGGTCGAAATTTCGGTGGGGCAAAAGTCAACGATCAACGGGTCGAAGTGTCGGCAGGTCGAAGGTCAACGGTCAACGGGTTGAAGGGTCGAAGGTCGGAGGTTGACAGGCTTCGAGGGTCCGTGGGTCGCAGGTCAAGGCGTTGCAGGGTCAAGGGTCGAAGGGTCAAAGGTCGGAGTGTCGGCAGCGGGGCTTCGAGGCTTCGAGAGTTAGGGGGTTGAAGGTCGAAAGGGCGAGTCGAAGGTCGGAGGGTTATAGGCTTCGAGGGTCAAGGGTCGAAGGGTCGAAGGTCGGAGTGTCGGCAGCGGGGCTTCGAGGCTTCGAGAGTTAGAGGGTTGAAGGTCGAAAGGGCGAGTCGAAGGTCAGAGGGTTATAGGCTTCGAGGGTCAAGGGTCGAAGGTCGGAGTGTCGGCAGCGGGGCTTCGAGGCTTCGAAGGTCAATGGGTCGAAGTGTCGGCAGGTCAACGGTCAACGACGAAGTTTTTTTTTTAAAACTTTTAATTACCTTCTTACCCTTCATCTAAAATGCAAAAATGAATAACTTTCCAGGGATTGTTTGGGGAGATCCGTATTCGCCTAAATTGACGCTTTGAAGAATTTCACATGGCCACTTTTTCAGGCAATTTGGACCAGGGGCATTGACCGTCTTTTGGCAAGTTTTGACTTTTTCAAACTTCTTCATTTTAAGTCCGATTTGAGCTTGGTCAAGTGCGTTAGTCTCCAATTTTTATCCTCTATCACCTGGTGTTGGTCTTGGGGCGCTTCAAGGACTTGTAGCAGAAGTCATTAATTTTGGACTCTCCCGTCCGTGTCAATTGTATCCATCTCGTGCAAATTGGGGCTACCATCAATTCCGAACCATTCCTTGGAAGTATGGAATCATTGTGGACCTATTCAACAAGGTATATGGCATGGGCAGAAAGGTATATCAAAATGGGATTAGTATGTCCAACCCGGACAAAATGGGGTCCAACAATCAGCATTATGATATTTGTATTAGGTTGACTTATCTTATTGGGATCTCATGGGAACAGGTGTGATACACGTGTCAAACTCATTTTCCACCCACAAACTTTGGGTTGAAGTTTTAAATATAAATTTGTATACAATGTGTATTTATATTATATACAATTTGACTAGAGCCTAGACACGATAAATATTTTCAATGCTTAGATTCGAGAAATTACATCCTTCACCAATGATTTTTTTCAAGCCTGCTAATGACAGTGTCTGAAATGGCAGGGAATTTGGTTTTCGTGCGCAGGGCTTTCCTGGAAGTTATCAGCAATATCAGAATGAAAAAAATTTAAATGAACAAATCGGCTCTCAAAATTGTTCGGGTGAGAAATCATTTTGGAGATTTTTAATTTATAGTGATTGATTTCCACTCGTTATTTTAATTTATTAGTGATTGATTGAAATTGTTTGGCCCTAGAAGTGATTGATTTTTCAGTCTTGTTTTATGGATAGTTCCTGAAATATTTTAATTTATTACGTTTACATGTGTGTTTTAAGCTACAAGTTGTAAAACTGTAGGAGTTCAGGCTCACAAAACTGGGAAATCAGGACATTTAACCAAGAGTACGTATCATTTTGCTTCTTGTGCACACCCTGGAAATTTGGTTGCCATCTGGGGTTCTCCAAGCGCCCAAATATCAGGACGGAATTTGGTTTCCAAGCTATTTGCAGCTTGTCCTAGAGATTTTCATGTTCTCTTTGGGTCGTTGGGTGCTAGCATGTCTTCCGATATGGCATTGTCCTCCCATGTTGTCAAAAGCTCTTTAAGTGTGGCCTCAAAGGATCTTATGAGTGCAACTAATTTTTCTGATGCTGAAAAAGTTTCACATCTTTATTTTGTTTTGACAAAGGTAAAGTGATTAGTATTTTATTGTATCTTTGTTAAATGACAGTAACATTGCCAGCGTCAATTACTGTATTTTTTATGTACGATAACTTAAATTGTAAATAGTTTTGCGCTATTGATTTTGTTTTACATATATAAACATTTGGTATGCTTTATGGTGGCTCATTTTGTCTTCTTATCAAACGTTGAATTATGTATTTTGGTCCCTGATTTTAACCTTGAGGACTGACTGTGACCAACCTTTCCTTCATGATGCTGTCTTTATACATTTAACTTCAATCTTTACTGGTGCATGTGATCCCTACCTTGGATCCGTAAGCTGTCTACTTGCTTTCTATGCATTTGTCTTGCATGTTATGTTTTCATATTGTTAATACATTTGAACCTGTCTGTAAGTTGAAGTAATATTAAAGCTATAGTTCGGATTGGCACCAAAATCCTAGTGGTTAACAATTTTTAATTTTTTTTATCTATAGTGTATATTAGTACAAACTTTGTAAAGTTTTCCATCTACTTTCTTACCAGCTTGCAATTCAATTGTTAAGATGTTTTTTTTTAATTGTATTAATTTTATGTCATTCAGACTGTTAATAATCGTGTATATCTTGCCTTTACTACAGATTAGCAATGGAATGGTGCCATTGGAGATTCTAATTGAGTGTTTACTTGATCTTTGCAATGTAGAAAATGTGAGTTGATAAATTAACTTTTTGTTTTTGTGAGTCGTGACTCAACTGTTTAATATTTTTGATTTTTTTTTCTTTATTATATTGGCTGGTTGAATGCCTCATTCATTTATCCATTTTTGTTTTTTGAGCCAAACGTAATTAAGATTTTTTATATATACCTTGCAAAGGGACTAGTGTACATTTATCTCAATTTTCCAAGGAATCCATTTTTCCCTTCTTCGTTTTTGAAGAAAATCAATTAAGATTGTTTATATATGATTATATGCCTTGCAAAGGGACTAGAGTCCACTTGTCTCAATGTTCAACGGAATCCATTTTTTCCTTATGGGTGGTACACTCCATGTTTAAAGGAGTTTCCTTATTAATTTAAGGGATGTTTTATTATGCTTTGAAGGGGTATCAATCTAGCTAAAAGAGAACTTCACCCTTGGCCTAGTAGTTGAAGCACATCAACAAATGTCATGAGGTTGTGCGTTCAATCCAAGCATCTTGGTTTAAGACCTATAGATTTCAAAATAAATTTCGACTTGAAGAGAAGTAGTTGATTTAAGACCTATAGATTTCAAAATAAATTTATTATCTTGGTCAGGTAAAGCTCATCCAACTACTTCAAAATTTACCTGACCAGAAAAGACTTTTTTAATTGAAGACTTGAATCGGCCAAATATGTAATTTTCAGCTTGCTTGAGTGAAGGTTGAATGAAGGGACTTTATTCGACCAACCTCAAAATTCACCATACTAGAAGCGACTTCTTCAATTGGAGACTTGAATAGGCCAAAAATGTAATTTTCATCTTAATCAGGTGTTGGTCAGGTGAAGGAGCTTCAACTGATCTGAAGATTTTTTTTCAATTTAAGGCTTGAATGCTCCAAAAATATAGTTTTTACCTTAGTCGGGTAAAATTTTCCGATCACCAAATTTTTTCTTAATTGTATTAATTTGACTTTTGAGGGTCTCAATCTCCTCTTTAATCATTTAATTCCTGAAATCTAGTAAAAATAAAGCAAACCACCATAAAACTCAGGAAATACTTCCTTGACTGTTATATCACAGGATTTATGTAATTTAACTAAAAATGAGTGAAAATATAATTGAATACATGAAATACGCACCCTAAACAGTTTAGAATTAGGGTCAAAATGGCCCCTAACACTTCTGCTCTTTGGACAGAGGCTTTGACTATACTAATATATTATGATTATTTATCATAATAATCAGATATTATGATTATTTTGCTCTTTGCATAGGAGCTTCAGTTCATCTGGGGTTGGGATGTGGAGCGACGACCAATACTGGTTTCTTGGAGGGCACAGAGGATGAAGAAGATGGTAGGCAATCCCTAGTACAATCATGATGTAGCCAAATAAACTAACAAAGGAATGAGAATAGCTAATACTTTCATAGTAGTAGCTAATTTCAGTCTTAGTTAATCCTTTTCCAATGGACTAAACAATATGCAATCCAAACGGGCCCTAAGTCTAACAAAAAGACTTTCAAACCCCATGGATCTTGTTTCTTTTGTGGCAAACTCAGTTATATGGCTGAGGAATATTGCCTTAGAATGGATGAGTCCATAAGGGTTAACCTTGCTGAGGAAGATGATAATGCGGATACAGTAGCCATGGTTTTTGAAGCCAACATCATGGGGACTTTTGATAGATGGTAGGTGAACATTGGAGCCTCTCACGACATATGTCGCAAGAAGGAATGGTTTAGAGTACATATAAAGAAACTTATAGAATATATGTACAAAAACTTATGCACCAAAAGAACAGAATAAAATGACAACACTTGGTTGCTGTGATGAAGACTTGCATGCTGCGTATGGACTACTAGTTGAAGCAGAGAGGAAGGGAGAGTTGGTCAACAACAAGGGAGAGAAGTTTAATGGAGGTATCTATGAACATGGGGAACTAATAGATTTAGTAGTGGGAGCACGAAAGATCTAATAAAGGGAAGCGGTGGCAAAGCTGATATCCACGTTAAGGAAGACAAAAGTGACTAAGTCGATTTCGATGTCAAAGCTGACAGACAAGATCAACTAGAAGGTTTGCCATTGAAAATTTGAAATTAGGGATCATGTGTTGTTTTTGGACATAAGTTTGATGAGAGAGGCCATTGTTGCAAGCCTATACTCAAATCTTTCCTTGCTACGGTATTGTTTTGGCATGAAATTCCCATTTAAAAAGGAGCTTCAGGTAGCACAAGTGCATGCATCACTGCAATTGCGACTGACATATAGCACAACGAAAGTTCAATAAGTGTGCTCCTGTTCAATAGCAATGGGATTTCCTCGGCAAGGTGAGATCTACAAGCCTTGCCATCCTTTGCGCCTGTGCACACTTTTAACAACTATAACCTTTCCCTAATTTTTGAGTTAGTTTACTCTCATTTTTTCATGGAAAAACTATAAATATTTTATTGCATTGTTCAAGTAATAACAACATTGAACCTAGTTCCCTATTACAAGTAAAAACGGAGGTAGAACCTAATATCAAGTTGAGTAGGTACTAATAAGCTCTTATCACGAATAGAGGATAGTAGATATTCAGCATCCTTGCTAAGGCTAGAACATATATATTAATCATATCCAGCTTGAACTCGTGTACCAGTTAAGGATGTTATAAATTGTTGGAATGAGTTGTCCATACTTAGTATATAATATTTAAATGATATGTGATTGATTATGTAATTATTGATATTACTATTCTTAGAAGTATATCTCAGAGTATCTCTAACACTGTTTTGTATTTTTTCTTCACATGTGAATAATTTTTTTTACATGTAAAGAGTTATTTTTCATGTTTAATTCCAATACTCTTATCTAATTTATTTTTATTTATATTAAAATAATATTTTTTAATATGTATGTTCTCTCTCCCTCGGCCAACATGTATAGCCCCCACCACCCTTTCCCAACGCGCAGACGCCTCCCTCACCCTATCCCACAGCCACCTCCCTCACCCCGGTTCGGTGTCTCACGGTTGCGCAGCGGCTCCGCTCCCCCATCTGACGGAACCTCACCCTCTTTCGGTTGCATAGTGGCTCCCCACCCGCTCCCCCATCGCGCACAACCGCCCTCCCTTCCGACAGCACCCCATCCAATGAAGCCAACTGAATTTGTGGGGGCGGCAAGAGAGAGAGATAGAGAGAATGGGAGATGAGAGTAGAGAAGAGAGAAAAAAACTTAAAAAATAATAACATAATATGTGAATAATGAACAGTGACTCTTCAAATGTGAAGAGTTACTGTAGTTTTTTTTTCCCCAAATGTAGAGAGCTATATGACGGGCCTATTGGAGTATATATTTATAATTTTACTTTTTACATGTAGATAATAAAGACTGGATTGGAGTTGCTCTAAGTTAGGCTACAGGTGAGTTGTATATATGTTATGTAATTATTAATCTAATTTTATCAGTAATAAGAAAGATTTATTTTTCTCTCTTATTTTCCAACTTAGTGTTAGAGCAAAGCTTATTTTTTGCCATAGCCTAATCCTAATCAGAAGCTGCTGCCGTCACCACTTCAAGAGCTTTAGGTCTTCCTTGCATGGACGCTGCTTTCTTCTCCAGCCAGCCCCTGCCTGACTCACCACCTGTCACACAGCCATCGCCACTCGAGCGAAGCATCTTCATTGCCGTTGTCGGGTTGAGCTCTGCCTACCATCATCGTTGTCGGGTCGAGCTCTGTCCACCTTTGACGCCATCGTTTGTCGCTGCGTTTGATGCTATCGTACGTCTATGCCTTCGATGCCATTATCTGTTGCTATTTGCATCATCCTACATCATCAACTGACAAGCCATCAGTAGAGGCAGCGATCGAGTGCACATCTCATTATTGGTGCCGTCTCTGTCAGCTAGTGCCACCATCGTTGCCGTTGTCGAACATTGTCGTCATTGCCGGACTTCACCGTCTTCATCGTTTGTTGTCACCAGACGCTCTTGTTGTAGCCTGTTGCCTTTTGCTGCTGCCTGTTGTCGTTGCACCCAATGTTGTTGGTGTTATTTAGCTTCTAGTGGTTAGCGAGTGTGCGTTTTGGCTTCTGGTATTAACAGTCACACATGTCACCATCTTGGTTTGAAGCTGTTTTTTGGTGCATGTGATTTCCTTGGGTCGGCATTCACCTGTGTGGCGAAATCAATAGATCTAATGGCTATATATCCTTTGCTTCTCATGTGACTCGTGTGTTCCAGGAAGGTATCTCTCAATTGGCTTTACTTTCCTCTACCGACAATTCTCGGGTTATCGATTCTGGAGCTACTGATCATATGGCTAGTAATTTCTCTCTAATTACTTCTCTTGAATTCCCATTGGTTAAATCTATTCAGGTTGCTAACGGAACTCCCATGCCAATTACTGTTGCTGGGAGTGTTTTCGTTTCACCTACACTTTCTTTGTCGTCTTTTTACTCGCTCCTAATCTTTTTAACAACTTTCTTTCCGTTAGCAAACTTACTAAACGTCTTAATTGTTCTGTAACCTTTTATTTTACTCATTGTGTGTTTCAGAACAATTTCACGAAGAAGACGATTGACATTGGTAGACAGAGAGGAAGTTTGTATTATTGGAAGGAATTGAGAACATTAACCTCCGAGCCTAGTCAGGGATTCCAAGTAAGGCATGAGACGCTTGATTACTGTTAAAACGTATGCATTCATGCATATACCATATTGTTATTACCATAATTGGCCTTCATATCCTATATGTAAAGGCCTTGTGTTAAGTATTCGATATATGAAATATTACAATTTCTTTAACATGGTATCAGAGCCATGATAGCGACGCACAGTGATCCTTTGCGACATAGATCCGTTGATGCCTTTGGAGGACGAAGACGCAGCAACATAGCGACATAGCGACACAGCGACGACATCCTTCTCGGCAAACGATCCTAGACCCGGATGCGTTCCCAGCCGTGACCCTACCACGCGATCTCGGCCGTTGACAGTGTTCCAGACGACTCTCTTCCCTCTGCGTCTGGCGATGATGGTCGGCCACGACATCTGTGTCTGGTCTGGCAACGACGCTTGGCCTCTTTGCAGTTCGGTGGTGACGCATCTGTGTCGTTCGGTGACGATCGATGATGACGGGTTGACGTCTTCACGGTCGTTTGGATGTCGGCTACCGTTGGTGGCAGGCGATGGCGAGCGATGAAGGCTTTCGACGGCGTGCGTTGACGACGTCCGACGATGCTAGCCCACGGCGCACGATCTCTCGGTGACTGGCTGTCTGTCCAAATCTCGTGTTTGACGAAGGCGTCCGATGACGCAAGATGTACTCCAGTGAGTCTGTCCCGATCACGGTGACTGACATCATATGAACTTGCGGCACAGCAGGTCACGCTGGTGATGTGTTTTGTGGTTTGATCTTTTCGCGTTTACAATCATCTTTTGTGTTGGATGGTGCTGTTAAATATTGTGTGATATAATTGCCTGCTGCTGTTTTGGTATTACTTGCTACCTGCTGTTCTTGGATGTGTTTCTTGCTGTTTCAGTATATTTTGCTTTTCCTTCTGTTTTAAGCCATGAATACAGTCAATCCATCGCCTCTTCAACTGGCTTCTATGAAGTTAGATGGATCCAATTATGTGCCTTGGTCTACGACTGTTGAGGTTTATGCTTTGGCTACTGATCAAGCACCATATCTGTATTCTGATAGCCCCCAGTTGGTTCCACTGTGGAGGCCAAAGCTAAATGGACCAAAGGCGATGCCATCCTTCGTACTCAATTGTGGAATAGCATGGAACCACAGTTGGTACCTCAATTTATGCCATGCAAATCTGCCAAAGGTATCTGGGATAAGTGTGCCTTAATATACGCTGGCAAGGATAATTTGCAGCATGTCTGTGATACATGCGGAGAATTATTTGATCTCCAGCTTGGCGATCAAACTCTACTAGAGTTTTATTCCACATTTACGTCGCTTCGACAGCGACTTGATATCTTTTTACCACCCACTATGGAGGTCAATGTACTGACAAAGTGACAGGAGGACATGTTTGTTATGTTGTTCCTTAAAGGGTTGGGACCTTCTCATTCTGACCTTCGGCGTCAAGTCATCTGTGAGCGGTCCCTTCTATCTATTGATGAGGTTTTTTCGCGAATTCGTCGCTACATTGCGGAAACGAAGGCTTCACTCTCTCTTTTTGTTTCTTTTGAGTCATCTGCCATGGTGACACGTCCCCAGGGGCCAACGTGGTCGGGGACGTGGTATACGTGGTCGCGGCGGTCGTGGAGATCGTAATCTGGGAGTCGTCTCCCATGGTGCTTATGTTCCACCTGGTGGACGGACACAACGGTTCTGTACACATTGCAAGAAAGTTGGACATACAAAATCCTATTGTTATACTCTTCATCTAGAATTTTGCCCTGCACATATGGCATATGCTGGGGTTAATGAGTCGACCCCTACTATGGAGGTTACTATAGAGTCCACGCTATCTTCAGTTGGACTAGTAACATTGTCACGTGCTATTTATGATTCTTTGGTAGGTGCTGTCCGAATGACTAAGGCTTCTGCAACCACTGTTGCTTTGGCATCTCAACTTACAGGTAGTTCTTCTTGTTTACTTTCTTCCACACCTGTTGCCTGGGTGATAGATTCTGGTACCACTCATCATATGACTGGCAACACTGCCCTCTTGTCCTGTTTTCAAACTTCACCACCCACTTCATCACTTCTTGTTACCTTTGTTGATGGTTCACAAACATCTGTCACAGGCACTGGAACTACTCGATTAAGTCCTTTGCTTTCACTCTCGTCCGTTTTACACTTACCACACTCACCGTATAACTTGATATTTGTTAGTTCCTTGAGTAAATCACTTAATTATTCTATAACCTTTTCATCCTCTAGTTGTGTTTTTCAGGATCTGAAGACTGAACGGACGATTGGTGGGGGCACTGAAGCTAATGGCCTCTATTACTTTAATGGAGCTCTGTCCTCTGTAACTACTACTACGGTTGCCCAATATTTTTCCAATGTTTTTCGCTTACATTGTTGTTTAGGCCATCCTTACCTTCGCACGCTCCAGTCAATCACACCATCTGCTATGTCTGTTAGGACTTTTCCTTGTGAAACATGTGAGTTAGGTAAACATCATCGTGTGTTCTTTCCTTCCTGTCACATAAATCAGATGGACACGCCCTTTGCCTTGGTTCATTCTGACATATGAGGTCCATGTCCTGTATCAACTTTCTCTGGTTTTAGATATTTTGTTACCTTTGTCGACGATTATTCTCGTATGACTTGGTTATACTTATTAAAAGACCGAACCGAAGTCTTTTCTTGTTTTCAGAAATTCTATTTTGAAGTGCAAACCTAGTTTCAAGTTTCTGTGAAGTGTTTGCGATCTAATAATGCAAAAGAATATTTAAGCTCTTCCTCGGGGTTTCAACCGTTTCTTGCCTCTCATGGTATTTTTCATCAAACCTCTTGTTTTTATATGTTTCAACAGAATGGAGTTGCAGAACGAAAGAACCGTCATCTGCTTGATATTTTCCTTTGTTTACTGGAAGGTCGGAGTGTCTGGTCCGGCATCGACTCTTGATCTGCCTATTGCCCAACGCAAAGGTACTCGTTCCTGTGTTGGTCGCCTTCTTGATCGGTTTTTTTCTTATATTGGTCTTTTACGCTCTCGTTATCCTATGTTTGTGAGGAGGTCTCCTATTTTTCTGGCGATCTCGCTATTGTTCCTCTTTAGGGGGAGCTTCGTAGTAAAAAGGAGGAATAACTATGGTTAGATGAAAAGAAGGTGTGGATTTTTGGGGAGAAGGGAGATTATACTATTATAGGTAAGTAGGAGTCACCTCCTAGTTTAGGTGAGGGGGAGTCTGATAGGAACCTAAGCAAGAGTAATTTTATTGGTAGATAAAATATGAAACAAAACAGAATAGATGGTCTGCAATTCGAGAGGCAGCCGTCTCTCCAAGTATAATATCCTTCTCATAGGATATTTTCTCAAAATCAAGCATATCTTCACTCACCTGTTGATATCTTTTTTATAGCTAAGTCCTCTCTTTTTTCAAATTCACATACAATAAATACATAACCCCCAAATTCAAACATAATAAATGATCAAAATAAAACTCTCAAATTCAAATATAATAAATATCCCAAATAGAAACTCCCAAATTCAAATACAATAAATACCTTCAATAGAAACTCTCAAATTGAAACGCAATAAATAACCCAAATAACTCAAATTCAAATTCAACAATAAAAAAGAGAACCCAACAGAGTTGTTACCTTCTCTTAATTCTAATCTTGTAATAGTTGAATCAATTAACCATGAAAGTTCAGTTTGGATGTTTGACAAATATTATACCAGACAAGATGCTACTCTCAAGTCGGATTCTCCTCTCACTGACACTACCATGCTATCGGAAGATTCTTCTGGGATTGATTATGCAACACAAATTCCCATTGAGATACCTGACTCTTCACCTATAGTTTCCAATTTAAATGATGTCTTATCTTCTAACCCTATAGGTTTAGACAATCCTACAAGCCGAAGGTATCCTCTTCGTGACCGTAAAGAACTAGATAGATTGAGCTTTTTAAAATCATCTGCTAATGTTGTTTATCCTATTTTTGACTTCATCTCCTATCATCGCTTGTCTAAATCTTATTATGTTTTGGCCCTTCAGTTGTCTTTTGTGTCTGTTCCTAGTTTTTTTTAGGAAGCTTTCGAAGATCCCAAATGAAAGTCTGCTATAGTAGAGGAAATAAAAGCTCTTTTGAAGAATTCCACTTGAGAATTGGTTGAGTTACCTCGAGATAAGAAAATGGTGGGATGCAAATAGGTATTTACCGTAAAGTATAAGTCAGATGGAACAGTTGAAAGATATAAGGCCAGATTAGTTGCTAAGGGTTACACTCAGACGTATGGGATTGACTACCAAGAAACCTTTGTTCTTGTGGTTAAGATGAGTACTGTTAGAGTTATTTTATCTATTGTAGCTAACTTAGACTTGTCATTATGACAGTTTATTGTGAAGAATGCCTTTCTCCATGGTGATTTGATGGAAGAGGTGTATATGGATCCTCATCCTGGTTTTACACCAAAAGAAGCAAAGGTATGCAAACTAAAGAAGGCGTTATATGGTTTGAAACAGTCACTGTTGGACCTCATTTTGTCCGGGTTGGGCATACTAATCCCATGTTTTTCATATTCCATTCTGCTCATGCCATATACCTTGTTAAACAGGTCCATAAATGGATACACTTATACGAATGGGGAAGCCCAAAATGGATAACCTTTGCTACAAGTCGCCGAAGTACCCCAAGACCAATACCAGAGGATAGAGGAAGAAATTTGGAGAATAACGCACTTGACTGAGCTCAATTCCGATGAAAAACGAAGAAGTTATTGCCAAAACAACTTTCGTTGAAAAAGTCGAACTTGTCAAAAGACGGTCAATGCTCCTGGTCAAACTGCCCGGAAAGTGATTATGCGAAATTCTTCAAAACATCTATTTAAGCAAATACAGGTCTTCCTAAATAATCCCCGAAAGGTTGTCCATTTTTGCATTTTCAGTGGGGGTAACAAAGTAATTAAAAGTAAAAAAAAACAAAAAACAAAAAAAACTTGCCTTGAAGCCTCGAAGACTGTAAGCCTTCGACACAGTAAGCCTACGGGTCTTCGAGGAGTGACCCTTCGACCCTGCCGACACTTCGACCCGTGGACCATCGACCCTTCGCCCCTCTGATCTTTGACCCTTGATCTTCGAGGAGTGACCATTCGACTCTGCCGACACTTCGACCCGTGGACCTTCGACCCTTCACCCCTCTGATCTTCGACCCTTAATCTTCGAGGAGTGACCCTTCGACCCTGCTGACACTCCGACCTGCGGACCCGTGGACCCTCGACCCTTCGCCCCTTTGATCTTCGACTCTTGACCTTCGAGGGTTGACCTACGATCCGTTGATTGTTGACCTACGATCCGTTTATTAGCTGACAATTGTCAAAGATGCTTTTTAACGCTTATCAGACATATGTGCTCACAAAAAAACGAAAAAACAATCACAGGCTGCCCATTTTACGCACAGGTCGTCCAACAGTCAGACAAAAGTTAGAATCTTACAATTAAAAATGCTGGCATTCATAATAAAGCAAGAAATGCATAATAATGACGGTCCAGCCAAATTGAGCCAACCCCTTTAAAAAGCAAGTCGTCTATCTACGAAAAGGGGAGAAGAAGACCCAGAGAGAACAGAGATTACGCCCAGAAAAAACCCCCCTCTCTGACTGATTTGCTGCCATTCTCTCTCAAATTCGCCCAACTCTTACATTTAAAAAAACAACTTTCTGCCATTCTGAAATCAAAAAATCGCCCATTCAACTCCAGCTTTCCCTGATACCTCGATACAGCTCTCTCTTTTCCTGATACCTTGATACAGCTCTTTTTTTCCATAATACCTCGTTACAGCTCTCTTTTTCCCTAAAAAAAACAAAAAAACAAAAAAAGAAACAGCCCCAGTCCTGCCCCTTCTCTCTTACATTTTCATCAAAAAAAAAAAGAAAACAAAAAAAACAATTCTTTTTCATTTCTCTATTTCTTACGTCCACTCTCCTTATTTCCAGTCACCAAAAATCTAAACCCAAAAAATACATCACTCCAGTCTCCAAATGCCTGGAAATCTTTTTCACAAATCTCACTGCCAGATTTGTTGGTTCTATTTGCGGAAAGGCAGCTATCGGCGTGGACGGAAATCTCGTGTTGAAGCCTCATCCAAGCCAAAGTCGGTTAAGTTATTTTGTATTTGTTTCTTCATTACTTTTTAGCTTATTTCTATTTCTATTTGATGTAATTTTTAGTATTTTCCTGTATTGTTTTTCTTCTTTTTGTTGTTAGTATGTATTGTATTTTTCTTGTATTTATCTTTTTATGCTGTTTGTACCTGTTATATTTTCTTTGTATTTTTTTTTTTATGTTATATGTTGTAATATGTAAAGAATAGTAAAAAAAGAGAAAAGAGAGAAAAAAAGGAGAGAGATATGAAAAAGAAAAGGAAAAAGAAAGAAGAAAACAGAGTGGTTTTAATTTTTGTCAGTTTTTTGAATGCCACATGCACACATTTCACATTTATTTTGGTATGTGTACCATAGTCGAAAACCCAAATATGCATGTGTAGTTTTAGTTTTAATTCTATCAAAAAATGTGTTTTCCAAAAACAAAACAAAACAAAAACAAAAGGAAAAATGTTTTCAAACAAAAAAAAAAAGAAAAAAAATTTTTAAACCAAAAACAAACCAAAAAAAAAAAAAAAAAAACAAAGACAACCCTAGGATTTCATTTTTCACTTCATACAAAAAACAAAAAAAAAAGCCAAAAAAAAGCCAAAAAAAAAAGAAAAACAAAACCAAAACAAGACATTAAGGTTTTATTTTCCACTTCAAACAAAACCAAACCTCTAGGATTTCTTTTAGAAAATTAGGATAAATCAATTTTAATCATAGCTTTAACAAATAACTTAGCTAAATAAAAAAACATAGACTTTCTAGGAAAGTAATAGTGTCTTGACCCAATCACGATAGTGAAATAAGAACACCTCCTCGTCCGAAAATAGATACCGAAAGGGCGCTGTAGGGGTGCTAATCCTTTCCTACACGTAATCAACTCCCGAACCCTTCTCTGATAACACAGACCACATTTCTACTACTCAAGGTAAAGGGTACCCAACTGTACCCCAAAAATAGTTGGTGGGGACTATAAATTTTCTCAGCATTGGTTTAGTTTAAGCCCCACCTCAAACGGGCCCGGACGAAAACTAGTGATGACAGTCACCAAGGGCTTGGTTTGGTCGATTGAGCCATTCAATGCGAGAATATGATTTCAAGCAGTCTTTTGGTGATCACACTCTGTTAAAGAGAAAGTGATAATATTACATTGCTCTTGCTTATGTTGGTGATATGATTGTTATAGGTAATAACTTATCTTAGATAAAAAAGCTTCATTGTTATTGAAAGAAGGAATTTGAGATGAAAGACTTGAGGCTTTAAATACTTCATTGGCATTGAAGTATCCCGATCTAAACAAGGAATTTTTCTCTCTCAATGAAAGTGTGTTCTAGACCTCTTTGCTGAAACTGGTAACTCGGCTTGCTCACCTGCTGATACTCCTATTGAGGTGAACCATGGTCTAACTATCTACCCTGATCAGGTTCCAACGAATAAAGAGATGTATCAAAGGTTAGTGGTAAAGTTAATCTATCTAACTCACATTAGGCTTAATATTTCGTATGTAGTTAGTGCTGTGAGCCAATTCATGCATAATCCGAGTGATCAATATATAGGTACTGTAAATTGAATTCTGACTTATTTGAAGTTTTCTCCAGGCAAAGGTATTCTGTTCTCCAAGTATGGATACTTAGACATTATGGCATACACCGACTCTAACTTTGCTGGCTCTTAATTGGACAAGAAGTCTACTTTAAGGCATGTATCATTTGTGGGTGGTAATTTGGTAACTTGGCGGAGCAAGAAACAAAATGTGGTTTTTCTGTCTAGTGTAGAAGCCGAATATCGTGCTCTTTATCATGCTACTCAAGTGTTTACATGATTACGTATTCTTTTGTAAGACTTTAGTTATGGTCCTTAGAAGCCAGTGATGCTTTTTTGTCATAATACAGCTGCCATCGAGATAGCTAATAATCCAGTACAATATGATCATACTAAACATATTGAATTTGACAGAAATTAAATTAAGGATAATTTAAATTCTGGTGTAATGGAGGTCTCCTATATTAAGAGAGTAGAACAATTGGCTGATGTGATAACTCATGCGGTTTTTGGTGTTTCATTTCATACATTTTTGGCCAAGTTGGGCATGTGTGATATCTATGCACCAACTTGAGGAGTAGAGCTGGAATTAGTTGTCTGTATTTAGTGTAGATTATTTGATTGATTATGTAATTGTTGATGTTACTATTCTTAGAAGTATACTTAAGTTAGGCTATGGGTGAGTTGTATATATGTGTATATAATCATTTATCTAATTTTATCAATAATAAGAAAGATTTATTTTTCTCTTTTATTTTTCAACTTAAATAAATATGCTAGTTGGTCCTAACACATTAGTAAGGATGATGTTTCCTCATACTAACATGTGCCTAACACATTAGTTTGTTTGAAGGCTATATGAATAGTGGATAAGTTGTAATACTAAATAAATAGAGTATTTAAAATATAGCCTTATTCTTACAACAATTATTGTGTCCACATAGTTTCTATAGTAGCCATTGCCATTGCATGATACTCTCACTACTTCTGGACACTACATCCTATATTTTGCTTTTCCTTTAAAGCAATTTACCACCATAAAAATGGAGCGCTAGTTTTTGAGGATACGGAGCGGCCCGTTGTTGAGCTCTTTTGTATTTTTTTCGTTCTTTGGGTGATTGGTTGTATGCTTCGGGCGCGATATGTTATTCTTTCCTTTGGGATGTTGTGGATGGTTGTTTTTTTTGATTAGGTTGTTGTTTTCGTTTTTGTATTCTTGTCTTTCGTGCACTTTTTGTGTGCATTTTGATTCTCATGAATAAATAAATTTTCTTACTTGTAAAAAAAAATAAAATAAAATAAATTACCACCATAAAAATGTGTATACCCAAATGTAGACCTTTGATCCATAGGTGGCTCTAGCTGATCAGCATCTCTGTAACATTCCATACAGTTGTGACCATGTGTTTTAAGCTCAATACCAGTCCAAAGCTTCCCTTCAAATAATGCAATATTCTTATAGTTGCGTATCAGTGTGGCTTTTGTGGGGAAACCATAAATTGACTACTATACTTATGAGATACACAAGATCAGGTCTTGTCATTGTTGTAAGATAATTTAACCTTCCAACTAACTGTTGATATCGTTTTGGATGCTCAAATAATTCTCTTTGACCAAGAGGAAGCTTTAAGTCATGCTCCATAAGAGAATCAGATGATCTAGGGGGAAGTAGTATATCAAACTTAGAAAGTATGCCCAACCTAGGACATAGGTAGGTTGGGATAAACTAATGCTTTCTTAATTTCTTACAAACTTAATGCCAAGAAACATATCCCAAATAACCCAAATCCTTTGGTGCAAATATTGCTTTAGGGATATAACACCTTGAATGTCATCACCCATTAAAACATTTTGTCTACATAAAGGACTAAGAAGATACATCCTGAAGAGCCTCTCTAAAAGACGCAACATGATTTTTTAAGACTGAGATAAACCAAAATTACATACTGTTGTGCTAAACTAGTTGAACCAAGCCTAGGGGAAAACTTCAAACCATTTAAAGAGTATTACAACTTGCAAACATCATAATGAATTAATTCAAAAGGAACACTAGCACGTTTATTGATTTTTGAATTAGAACTAAGGCGATGTTGTTTTGCATAATGACATGATTCGCAGTTTAAGGAAAATGCGTGACTAAATTGTGGACAAACCCTATTACGCAAGACAAGTGACAGATGACTCAGCTTATAATGCTAGGGAGATGTAACACTAGAGCAAGCAACATACAAAAGGTAGTGGGGTATTAAGAGTGTAGAGTTCCTATCCTTTACTAATATATCCTGAAATAAGCGACTACGAAAAAAGGTGATGGAATAGTTAAGATGATGAGTAAGCTGCTTATGGAAAGTAAATTGAAATAAAAATTAGGTAAATGTAAGACAGATAACAAAGATAGGAGAAGGGTTGGTGTAATTATGTCAGTTTCACGAACACAAGATGATAATCAGCTAAGGTAACAATAGATCGAGAAGTGTGATGCTAAAAATTATAAAACATATTAGAATTACCCGTGTCACCAAAATCAATGATCCATTTGAAAGATGAAGAAAGAATGCACTTATTTGGAGTATCTAAATTATCAATAGTAGTAATAGAAGGAGATAAAGGCTTTAGTGATTCTTGATGTTGTGAAAACTTGACAAATAGACAACTAATGGCTTCTCATTCATAACTATGAGATTAAATAAAAAAAACTAAAGACAACAATGTTAACTACAACATATGCAAAAACAAGTGCCACTAAATTCAAGGTTCACTGTGAGCTGAATAGAGACATCAATAGCAACAAAGGCGTCATCGGGTAGAGAGCGACAAAGAGATGTTTGCTGTTGTTGCGTAGGGAGAAAAGTGATGTTGTCAATGGAGAGAGAGAGAGAGAGAGAGGTGTCGGCAGATGTCGGTGTCGTCTAGTAGAGATAAAGTTGGCATTGTCGAATGGTGCAGAGATGTTGACGGAGAAGGTCGTCGTCAAAGTTGTCGTCGATGGTGGGGATATCAGTAGAGACTTTGTCAACAAAGGCTTTGTTGTAACCAAGGACATAAAAAAATATAATGTCAATGAATAAAGACGTTGATGACAGATTTGGGCAGATGATGCATGTCTGGTTGGCAAAGATGTTAATGTGGGAGAGAGCTTTACTGAACAGATGATGTTGGCAATAGGGGTGTAACTTTAAACCGCCAAAACTAGTCCAAACCGATTCACCAAAACCGCAAATTTATCAAACCATTGAAACTGAACAAAAATCGATTTGGTTTAGTTTGAAACCGAATAATATATCGGTTTGGTTTGGTTTGAGATTTTAAAATTACGGTTTAAACCAAACCGAACCGAATAATATTGTTATTTACTTATTTTATGTTTTGGGATTTATTTATTTAAAATTATTTGTTAATACTTGATATGTTGTTTTTATGAATTATATTATTAAATTTTGAGACTTATAATTATAAATTTAACATATGTTAGTATTGATATGCTTGCACACTATTTATTATTATTATTTTTACATCATTTCAATTTTAGAAACTCAAAAATTGATAAACTAAACCAATCCAAAATGATAATAATTTAAACTGTCGATTCAATCCAAACCAAACCAAACCGAATCAATTCGGTCCGGTTTAGTTTGGTCCAAGCAACAGGTTTGGTTTGGTTTGATTTTGTCTAAACCGAAACACATCAAATTGGTTTGAAAAATGACTTAAACCGACCCAAACCGAACCTATTTCACCCCTCGTTGGCGACTAATATGAACAACAAATGGAATTTTTATTTGAATGACTTTGATACCATGATATAAATGAAAATGATATTATTTTATTTATATCTTCATTAAATACATGGTTGGGTATATATACAAAAAGTTAAAGCTATCTATGGTAGTATAAATATTCAGCTATCAACTCTAATTATATTGTATCACATGACATCTCATTAGTTATACTATATCATTCTAATTACAATAACACTTTTAATATCTATTCTACAAGTTTTCTGGAAGTGAAAATAAATATTATTCATAGGAAATGAGTGCATCACCTTGATTCCAATCGCACCAAAACTTTCTTCGGATGTGTGAGTTCGACTCCCAAAATCACTCATGACTGAGACGTGTGCAGACTAGATTAGGGAAACCAAAGAGACAAGGAAAAGTCTTGGGTCTTCAGTCAATGTTGAATGGAAGCATAATTGCTGCTGCTTTTCAACAGTCATCACCAGGTTGAATGACAGTGTAGGATGTGGCCACTAGTCGATGTTACTGTTGCTTCAGTGGTCACCATTTCTGTCGCAAGCCAAGAGGTGGCTGTCTCCACTGCTGCAAGTGTCAACATCGTTGCAAGTCAACATTGAGGACATAATATCATCGTCACCACTGCTGCAAGAGTTGATGTTGTTGCTGCCTTCTGGAGGGTTGAAGTTGCTACTGCTGGAAGGATTGATGTTGACGTTGCTAGTTGCTGGTGAAGGGTAGTCGTCATAAGATCTTAGCCACGAGGCAACATTACTGCTGGGTGGTGAGGAAGGTAAGTGCAAAGAGTTGGTTGCCAAAAGGGTGGCTGTCCAAGAAAGAAAGAGACCGAAGGTAAGTGCATAGAATGTTGCTGTTCTATGGGACCTTAAGGAAACCTTTTTGTTTTCTTTATGGTTCTAATACCATATCAGTTTGATGAGGCTGCTTAACCTATGTGTTAGTGGGGTACTTTGTTTATAGGTGAAAGATAAATCACAATAGAATTAATTACAATAATAATCTACCAAGAATAGAAAATACTAGATATTCATCAATTAACAAGAAAATTCTAATGATAGATATTTTTTGCAGACTGCAATTGTTTGTGGGTCGCTGCGCATCTTTCATGAGGTTTTGAATTATATATTGACTCTTGAAGGGAAGTCGGAAAAAAGGTATAGGCCAAGTATTATTTTTGTCATTATTATATAACATGTTAATGATCAGTCAAGCATTTGTTACATATTGATTTTGAAGGCCGCTTCTACTTGGGCCTGCAAAACTATGCATCTATAAAATTTGGTTCATCATCTTGGAGAATGCTCACAGTATTTTCTAGATATTTAAGATTTGGTGCTTACTGTTTTCTAGTTTACGGCAATGTTGAAATTCCAATTTTATATCTATTTTATATAATAGTTTTTTCATTCTTTCACATTTATAGATCATATGCTTTTGTATACTAAATGTAGCTTCAAGTTTACTCTCATGATTCCGAATCCTATTGAGTTCCTTGTTACTATAATTAGTTGTAATTAGTGGAATTAGAGTAATTAGTGGGATTAGAGTGAATAGTAGGATATTATTATTGATATCCTAATATAGTTTTATCTTCTAGTCATATATTGTACAAAGTGATTAAGAATAATAAGAATATTTCATCAGTGTTCAAAGAGAATCGTTCCTTTCTCTCATCGTCTTTATCCTCGTCAAGCCTTTGTCCTTCGACGACATTCCTGTCCTTTGAGGGCATCCCTGTCAGACGCCGACCACGACATCCTTGCTCGATGCCGACCACAACGTCTCTGTTTGATGTTGACTTTGACAACTTCGGCCTTGATGTTATCGTTGCCGATGACTTTGATGATGCCATCCTCTGCTGACGACTTCAACTACGCCTCCGCTCGATGAGGCCATCATCAACGTCATCAACCTTGATGGAAATTTCAACCTTGACGATGACTTCTATGATGCCTTCTGCCTGACGGCGTATACTTCGATGATGACATTTCTTGTTGTTTTGTGTCACATCATTTTTGACCTCAGCCTCATTCTTCTATTGTTGAAGTTGATAATTCTGAATCGTCAACGTTTGCGATCTGTCTCTGTGATGTTGCCTTCGATTGTGATTGCTCTCTGTTTTGTATTGTCAATTGCTCTCTATTTTGCTCTTTGTTTTTTGTTCGCGATCGACTCTGCTGAGTGTGTTGTGACATAACAACTCTTTTGTCTTGGTTTTGGAGTTATGGATGCACAATCGATAGTTTGTATCCTCGCATATGAATTTGCCAAACTTTGTTTTCTTTTCTCATCTTCCAAATGGATCATTGATTCTGGTGCCATAGATTATATGCAGGTAATTCTAGTCTCTTTTCTAATTACTAGCATGACGCCTCTCGATCTATAGTTATCTTAGCTGATGGGTCATCATCTTGTGTTTGTGGGACTGATACAATTACAACAACCCCTCTACTACCATTGTTATCAGTTTTACATTTATCTAATTTCTCTTTTAATTTAATTTTAGTAAGTCAACTTACTTGTCATCTTAATGCTTATTTCAAGATCTTAAGACATGAATTTGGAGGCCTCTATACTTTTGATATCTCACTCACTCTATCTGTTGCTTGCTCTGGTGTTACATCTCCCTTCAAGGAACATTGTAAGTTGGGTTATCTGTCACTTCTCTTAATTAAGAAACATTGTCCACAGTTTAGTCTTGTGTCTTCTTTACATTGCGAGTCATGTCAGTATGTCAAACACAATCGCTTTAGTTCTATTATAAGAATCATTAAATGTGGTAGTGTTCCTTCCGCATTAGTTTATTATGATATTTGAGGTCCCTGTCTTATTATGTCTAAATCTGGATTTAAATACTTTGTTACCTTTGTGGATGTCTATTCTCGTAAGTGGGTATTTGGCCCTTGGTTCATTTAGCTTTAGGAAATCGAGCTATCGGCTGTAAGTGGGTGTTCGCGGTTAAGGTTAATTTTGATGGGTCTGTTGCTCGGTTAAAGGCCTATTTTGTTGCTAAGGGCTATGCCCAGACATATGGTGTGGACTATTCTGATACCTTTTTTCCCTGTTGCCAAATTGATCTTTATTCGCTTGTTTATTTCTGTTGCTACTCATCACTGGCTTTTGCATCAACTGGGTATTAGGAATGCTTTTTTTTCATTGTGATTTTTACAAAGAAGTGTATATGGAGCAACCTCTAGGTTTTGTTGCTCAGGGGAGTCCGGGCATGGTTCGCAGTTGCGGTCGCGGTAGTCAACGCGTCGCGGTCGCGGACGTCGCGTCGCTCTTGGGTGAGATGCAACTTTTCGCATGAAATAATGTTTAATTAGTTTTTAAAAAATTATAGAAAAATTAGAAAAAATGAAAGAATCACATTTGAATCATTAAACAATGTAAATATATAATTTAGATAATATAATATGAGTTATTATATTAAAAAAGGTGCTAACGCATTATTGAAGCATTAAAATAAATATATTATTATATTTTTATGATTTATAATATAACATATGAATTTTGATTGACATTTAACTTTTATAATATTTATTTACTTAAATTAATTAAATGCATTAAAAATTATAATTTATGGTGTACTTATTTTATTTGACATCCTAAAGTAAAAACATTATAATTATCGATCAAAATAATTTATACAAATATAATAATTTAATAAGTAATATTTTTATATAAAAATAAGATATAAAATGTAAATTAATAGACATAAAACATATTAAATTATTTTAATTATAAATTAAACTTTAATTTTTAATTATCAATAAATATATTAATTCATGCATTTTTATCCATTAATATACAATTAATTATTAGTTATAAATTAATATACAAATTAATGTTATCTTTATAAATAAGCTATACTTATATTTATTATTTTATTATTTTCTTTTCTTCCATTAATGTTACTGCGACTTTGACTTTGACGCTACGGTCGACGACGATGCAGAGATGACGCTACCTCAACAACGACGACGCAGAGACGACGCTGCTACCTCGGGACGACGACGATGCAGAGACGATGCTACCTCGACGACAACGGAACATCAACGACGACATTGCTAGCTCGGCGGCGACGACGACACAGAGACGACGCAACCTCGACGAAGACGACTCTACCTCGGGACGACAACGCTACTCGACGTGTGCGTATCATTGCTTCCCAGTCGAGATCTCGGACGAGATGGAGCGTATCAGATGTTTTGTTGCGTCTCGGATGAGACCTCGGATGAGATCGATGGGATAGAGAAGGTTAGCGTATCGCCCCTGTATCTCGGATCGGGACCCTCCGATACCTAGATGAATCGTCCGAGATTCCTCCGACTCGGACAATATTGCGAACCATGAGTCCAGGCGTGTTTGTCGACTTCGAAAATCTTTATATAATTTGAAATAGAGTCCTTGTTCTTGGTTTTGAAAATTTAGTCAGATTATTGAAACATGAGGCATGATTAAGAGCTAGATGCTTCAAAACGAACTCTTAAAAAGCAATGTGGTTTATTAAGTCAACTTTATGCTAGGGTTTTGCCTCAAGCTAGGTAATTCAAACATCAAACCTAAACAATCTTTACCTTAAGCTAGGGTTTTAGCCACTCATGGAAGGAGAAAGAACAATTAAGATGGTATATGACCACGATGAAGCTGCTAGAGCAAACGAGAGAAAGACGACAATCAACGATAGAGCATACGACTACGACAAAGCTGTTAGAGCAAATGAGAGAGAGATGATCGATGATAGAATTTGGATGATTCTGCAAAATAATAATCATGGCTCAATATTTTTCATCCCAGCATTTGAAGAAGCTACGTACTTAGCACATGAGGGCGTGAGTTATTGGATGAGTTATCTTGGTCTTGGCTGGATATTTTAATTGCATTAAATTTTTCCGGTTTAGAGAAGTCTATTACTAGAATATTACAAAGTTTTTTAAAACATGGGGACTTGTGGTTTTTAATGTTTTTTTATAAACATTTAATTTGACTTTTCCTATGAGGACTTGTGGTTTTTAATGTTTGTTGCAAGTAGTTTATTATGTAGCTGAACAGGGAAGGCTGGTAATTAATTTTTGGCGGAAATATATCTTTCTGATGATAGTGGGTGTTCTTCTTTGTTCTTAAAGAACTCATGAACTTATCAATAGTCTTGTGGCACTCAAGTATCCAATCTTATCACCCTGATTATCAAATCTCAGTTTGACGTTTCAATCCTTCATAGTCTTAGTTTCTATCTAGATAGGTTGTTATTAGATTACCACAATTCGCGAGATTACAATATTTCATTAGTGAGATTGCAATATTCTGTAATTAGTAATTTATGAGAATTAGAGATATCATATAATTGGAATTGATTATGTTTGATCTCTTAATTATATATTTCTATAGATAGGTTTCTTTTTTGTGTATAAATTTGTATTCATACTTTATATTTGAAATATTTGTTTTCTATCATAGTATTAGAGCCTCTGTTCTTCGACATTGACTACGACTTCCCTTCGTCGTGACCACGACATCCCTGTGCCTTGACAACAACGTCACTATGCTTGACGACAACGTCCCTGCTCGAAGTCGACGCTACCGCGACGTCTCTGTCTGACGTACCCCGACGACTTTGCCAGAGCAACAAGACGCCCGCACTTGACACGTTGTGTTCTTTGATATCGTCAACGATGGCCCTGCTTGACGACATCTCTGCCAGCTTCGACTTCTTCGTCGACTTTGATTTCATCCATCTTCGTCGCCTACAACTTCGTCGCCTATGACTTTGTCGCCTATGACTTCGTCTGTGCCCAACATCGACGACTCCGTTTCTACCCAACAGCAACTTCGAGTTCCAACATTGATGCCTTCGTCCCCGCCCGACTTCGACTTTGTTCACCTACGGCCTTGACTGTGTCCATTGTTAACGCCTTTGACGCTCTAGTCGCATATGACTTCGAGCTCTCCATCATCTTGTGCTTCCCCGACGGCTCACTTGGACATCACGACTTTTTTGTTATCGCGGCTTTGTCATCTTTCGGATTTGTGGCCGACAGTGCACACTTCAACCTCTGTCCCACTTCAACCTCGTCTTCTGCCTTGTGAAACATGGATGCTAAGACTGTGGTGGATATGGTGCCTATCCTGTCTACAATTCCGGACCATAAATTAAATGGTTCTAATTATATGGATTGGAGCAAAATCGATTGCCTATTTCTCTGGAGTATTGATAAAGATAATCATTTAACTCATAGTTGTTAAAGGCCCGTCTAAGCGCAAATTCCAGGCGGGCGCAGGGTTTGCGCCCTGCTTTCTTCCAGCCGAGGTGTCTTCTGCAAAGCCCAACTTAAGCGCGCTTTTTTGCACTTCTTCCCCAGGCGCAAGGCATCGCGAAGGCGCGCCTTGGGGAGACAACATGCAACTGCCGAATGTATGTAAAAAAAACACAGAGCATTCATGCATCAACCCTAACCAGGTGCGTCGTTTTCTCTTTTTCTTCTCTTTTCTCTCTTCTCTCTTCTCGTTTCTCTTTTCTGCGTTGTTCGCGTCTTCTCCGGCTGTCGCTGCAACTGATGCTGCAACCATAGCGTTGTTGTGTCTCCTTCTCTCGCTCTCTTTCCTCTCTTCTCTTGGTCGTTCGCGTCATTTGCGTCGTTTGCGTCTCTTGCCGTCGTTCGCATCTTTCGTGTCTTCTCTCGTCTCTCACCGTCATTCAAGAAGGGTCTCGTTCGTAAACAAACAACGAAACTTTTTTTTTATTTTGTTCATTCATTCAAGTCTGGGTCTCATTCTCATCATCTCTTTTTTTTTAATGTCTATTATTTGGTGTTATAACAAATAAATAGCATCTCCTACTTTGTTTATCCCAATTTACAGATTTTTGTTAGATTAACATTTTAAATATCCAAAATAGAATCTTCCATGTGTTTATCTTTTCTCAAATATATTATGCAAATGAAAGCATAGCTTCTATTTAGTACAAAAAGAATTTTTTTACCTAGAAATATTTTTAGTATATTTTAAATATAATATATATATGTATATGTGTGTCTCGCTTCTCTCAGGCCCGTGTTTTTTTTTTTTTGCGTGTTGCGCCTAGGCAAGACACGGCCTTTGCACCTTAAGTGCGCCTTGTGCCTTCAATAACTATGATTTAACTAGTGATCCTCCTAAAGATGATTCGAAACTCATATGGCTCCGAGAAGATGCTTGCCTCTTTCTACAAATTCGCAACTCCATTAATAGCGAGGTAATTAGCTTGGTTAATCACTGTGAATTTATCAAAGAATTGATGGATCATTTGATTTCTTATATTCTGGTAAAGAAAATTTAACCCACATGTATGAGGTTTTAACAAACAAGATCAGTCTCTAACGACTTATTTCATGTCTTTTAAGAAGACTTATGAAGTGTTCAATGTGTTGTTACCTTTTAGCCTTGATGTAATGCTTCAACAACACCAACGCGAGCAAATGACTGTTATGAGTTTCTTAGGTAGCCTTCCTTCTGACTTTGAGACTGCTAAGTCATAAGTCCTTTCTGGTTCTGAGCTCTCCAATTTACATGAAGTTTTTAGTTAGGTACTTCGCCACAGAAGGTCCTCCACCAAGGCCATCCAACAGTGCTTTAGTGAGTCAATGACATGAGCCTCGACAATCATTCCATCATCCTGCAGATCGAGAAGGGGGACCACTAGGAGTTGAAGCAGGACCACTTAACTCAGGAGGAGTTGTGTGTCATTACTGTCGAAAATCAGGCCATATGAAGTATGAATGTCGGAAAGTTCAATATAAAAATCAAAGAGCTTCTTTAGCCCACTTTGCATCTAATTATGATTCTTCAGCACCATCAGTTCCGATTTCTCCAAATGAGGTTGCTAAGTGTTCCAAGTATCAAGAATCTCTAAAGCCTACATCTTCTTCTGTTACTCCTATTGCTAATTCAGGTACTCCGAATATGTGTCTTTTTTCCTAATCTTTTAAATAGATCATTGATTCTGGTGCTACAGATCATACAGGTAATTCTAGTCTATTTTCTAATTTCCAGTGTTACACTCCTAGTTCTACCGTTACCTTAGCTGATGGGTCTTCATCTTGTGTTTGTGGGTCTAGCAACATTACGCCAATCCCTCTCTTACCTTTATCATCTATTTTACATTTACCTAATCTTTCTTTTAATTTAATTTTCGTGAGTCAACTCACTCGTCATCTTAACTGTTGCATTACTTTTTTTCTTGATCATTGCTTATTTCAAGATCTTATGACGAAGAAGATTATTGGTAAAAGACATGAATCTGGAGACCTCTACACTCTTCACACTCCATTACCTTCATCGGTTGCTTGCTTTAGTGTCAGTTCTCCCTTTGTGGAGCATTGTAAGTTGGGTTACTTTCCGTGCTTGAAAAGCTTTGTCCACAATTAATCATGTGTCTTCTTTAAATTGTGAGTCATGTCAGAATGCTAAACACCATCGCTTTAGTTCCTGTCCAAGAATTAATAGCCGTGCTAATGTTTCTTTTGAATTAGTCCATTCTGATGTTTGGGGTCTTTGTCTTATTATTTTAAAATCTGAATTTAAATATTTTGTTACCTTTGTGGATAATTATTCTCGTGTCACTTGATTGTATTTAATGACGAATTGCTTTGAATTGTTTTCTATCTTTTGTGTTTTTTCTGCTGAAATCCAAACACAATTCAATGTTTCCATTCATCGTTTCCGTAGTGATAATGAAAAAGAGTATAGCCAAATATTGTTTCAAAATTTTATGGCTCAACATGACATACTTCATGACTCTCTCCTATGTCGATACACCATCTCAAAATGGTGTGGCCAAACGAAAGAACAAACATCTTCTTGAAATTGCTCGTGCCCTTTTATTCCAAGTGACTTCCAAAATCGTTTTGGGTTGATGCAGTCTTTACTACCTGTTTCTTAATTAATCGTATGCCCTTGTCTGTTCTTCACAGTGAGATCCCTTACAAAACTCTATTTCCCCACACAAGTCTATGTTTCCTCTTGAGCCTAGAATTTTTGGTAGCACTTGCTTTGTTCGTGACCCTAGAATCATTGGCCCAATTCTGTTGGATATTTGACATCATCGTGTAACTCTAGCACTTGTATTGAATTGCTGATTGTGTAAGATGATAAATCAATGACATTAAAAACCGAATTCAAGCAAATTGTCCAAAGCATTGCTTTGGACGCTTGACAGACATTTGATGATAAACCACATGTTTTGATGCCCTATGCATTGCGTGTATTCACTTTTCCCTCAAACTTCTTGGACACTTAGCTTAAGCGATGCTTTGACTATTATGTGATGGATGTAATGCAGCCGAAGGATCTTTGAGGATATTGAAAGCAGTACTTATCGAGTGAAGGAGTTATAGGTGTGTTTTTAGATATTGCAGTGTTGTGTTGTAACAATTTCTGTTCTGAAGGCTGGTGATTTTTTTACTTTGTTGTCTTTTGTAAATTATGACCTCTTTGGTGACTATTTAATTTCCTATTTTCTGACAAAAAACAGTAATCTATAATGAGAGCATGTGTTTCTAGTGTTATTTTGGAGTCTCAACAGTTCTATGATACAATGAACACCCTGTCTGTGTTGCATGCTTATGCACGTTGATTTGATTTTTCCAGTGCCATCTACTCAGGGACTGTATCACGGTTGAGGGACTTTGGTCCAGTAGCCACGCACTGAATTTTGTTGGGTCTGAGAGGACAGGCATTGAAGGCCAGTCTTGTATGAGAAAACATGAAACATTGCATTCAGGTGATAAGCCAGTTGGGAAGAGATTATTTAGACCAAATATGTTATCAAGTAGTGTATCCTGGGATCAGCGCACTGCAATCTCAGCACATCATGTGAATTGGGTCGCTATCTTTGAAGCAATGTGTCAGATTCCTAAGAAGAGTACCAATGACAATGTGAAACTAGAAGCTGTCTCAATCATGAATGTGATTCTTTTGAAAACTAGTGCTTACATGGAAAGGGAGAAGTATGTCCAAGGCAGTTTCTTTGTTAAGCACTCACATTTTATCCTTACTGTTTTCCATAAGTGTGAAGGATTTTGAATATTTAATGTATATATATATTTTTGTGCAGCTTTGGGCGAGCAGTGGTGTTTAGAAGTGTTTCACAGATGTTAATGAAAGAATCTGGTTCAAACGTGCAAAAGCAAGCTGTGTATCTTCTATACTTGCTATTGAATTGTAAGTACAACTTAATTTAATTATCACATGGAATCACTGTCAGTACCAAAATATTACACCAATCCCTAAGTCGTATAATATATACAGGAAAAAAATGATACATATATAGCCACATTAAAATATGGACATCTAACAACCTATTATACCATGTGCCCACAAATGATGAAATATACTCACATAATACATAGTATTCACGTGTCCATATTCCTTGTGGCGCTATTTTCCCCAATACGTATGGGCCCCAGAGATTGGAACACAAAGAAAAATGGGCCAAAAAGGAGAGAAAAGAAGGGAGTTTTTTCTTCTCTACTTTAAGAATTCAAAAGATGGGAAGGTAGGAGTCCTCCCTAGGGAAGCAACCAAGCTAATTTTTTTTTCTTCCCTTCTTAATCCATGCTATTTGTTTTGGCCAAATATAAAGGCTCTGCCGAGCTATGTTTCCTTTTTAAATTCTGATATGTATCCCTACTCATTGCAACTCCTTTATGGGTTAAATAATTGATATCCCATTTAGGATTTCAAGGGTTTTGTACCTTTCTAAATTATCTCTTCCATCACTTCCTGACTTTCATAAATAAGATTTTCTGTGCAAAAATTATGATGTAAAAAATCCTGGCATGCCCACTGAGACAAAATCACTTTCCATCTTTTAGAAGAAGGTGAATGGGTATAAGGAATAAAATGACAACTATATCAATGTTTTACTAATTTTTTCTTGTACGCAAATGCTTATTAGCCAGGCAACTAGGTTGGAGGCTTCTGCTCTAGAAAACTGCAACTCATGTTCCAAATCTCTAATATGCTTCACAAAGTTTGCGTGATCTTTAAGGCTCACAACACTCCCAAGGTTTGATAAACCTTCAAGACTTGTAAGGCCACCAAAGCTGCCCTATTCCCCACTCATGTTTGAAAGCCACAATTTTCAACGAAAAGTTGTATGGTTCATGATGCTTTATTGTCTCGCTTTACTTCTAGAGTCTATTACCAACATATTTCTAGTGCTTATGTTGCTTTGTTGCAAAGGACATGCCTTTAGAGCTTGTGATGCCCAATTAGGACACTTTGCTTCTAAATCGCGTAAGAATTTCAAGGCTTAATAAGCCATTGGTGTCCACAAAACTCCAAATCTTAGTTTTGCTTCCATGGTCAATGGCGCTTAAAGGTCCTATCATGATGCTATGATTCACCATTCCCTTTCATGTAATGTTGGCTATGAAACAGGTGCTTATGTATGAAGTGTGATTGTGAACCACAAATTTAAATCTCTAAACATATGTCAACTAAAAAAAATTCACAATGAATTAGAAGTAAGGGATCCAGTTTGGGAAATTTTGCTGGATCAGGTTAACTTTCATGGATATAGGTTGTCTTACCTATGCCAACAACTGTACATCTCAAGAATTTTCCACCCATTAAAGATGGAAAGTAGGCATAAGATTTTTTACTTCTTTCTCTACTTGTCCGTAATCATATTCATTATTTTCTTCTTCATTGAGATTATCCAACTTCTCTCTTATTGGAGATAAAAAAAGAACGAATCTCTTAAAAATCTTTGATGTTGTATGATTGCATTTGATTACACCTCAATATCCACCCATAGGTTAGTTTAACCTAAAAACATCAATGATGTTTTGTGATTTTTTTTATTGGGCGTTCCTTCAAAGCATCCACATTGTGATAGTCAAAACAATTTCGTTTCTCACATTTTCGACGTGTTTGCTTTGCATGAATTGGACTGCTCAGATCAGTTGATAACAACGATTTCAACAATAAATCTAAAGATGTACACGTCTCATATGCATGACGTTTGTTGTCACATGGGTGACTTCCCTCAGGGCATCGGGGTTGGTCACGACTAGCAAAGGTGTGGTCCCACATAAAGGTGAATGTCTCATGGAGGTGACATGGGCTTTCCTCGCTTCCTCCATGTGGAGTTTAAATTATTCGAGCACAATCGATTGGGTGGCAGTACTTAAATTGTTTTTTGAGGAGAAGATGGGCTGTGGAGAGCTTTTAATCACTAATCTTGAAATGCTTCTTTTGATGGACGAGATTTCGTGGCAACAATAATCTTGAGCCCTGTAGCTTCTAGAAGGGGACAAGAATCCCAAATTCTTCCATTGAATGTCTAATTCACACCGGAATGTTAATTCCATTAGTACTTTGTGTATTAATGGTATCCTCTTGATGTGATAGGAAGACAACATGGCTCATATTGTGGGGTTCTACCAGTATCTTTACAGTGAGGAAGGGTGTCCATGACCTCTTCTTGATGGGGTTCAATTTGATGCCATTTCCTAGGGAGATGCTTTGTGGCTAGATTTGCCTTTTAAGGAGGAGGTGGAGTTGTAAAGGGGATAAGGCTTTAGGGTCAGATGGGTTTCCCTTGTCGTTTTTTCCCCATTGTTGGTATGTTGTGTGGTTGGAGGTTATGGCAGTGTGCTATGAGCTCTAAGTGCATTGTATGTTTGAAAAGAGCCTCAATGCTACTTTTTTGGCTCCCACTCCTCAAGAAACTTTGGGTGGATGATTTGAATAATTTTCAGCCTGTTAGTTTGGTGGAAGGCATGTACAAAATTATTGTTAAACTTCTGGCTAATTGGTTGAAGGTTGTTTTAGGGAAGATCATCTCTCCATATCAAAGTGCTTTTGTGTCCAATCAACAAATCCTTGATTTGGTTGTCATAACAAATGAGTACTTTGATAGCCGACTCTTCTCTTCTTGGAGTTCTGTGTGAGTTGGATTTGGAGAAATCTTATGACGACATTAATTGAAATTTTCTCCTTTATCTGTTGGAGCGTTGTGGGTTCTTAGTTAAGCTGCGGAAGTGGATTTTTTTTTATTTCTTCTACCCGATTTTATATGTTAGTTAATGGTAGTCCGAGTAGATTCTTCTCGAGTTCTAGAGAGCTTCGCTAATGGAATCTTTTGTCCCTTTGTTGTTCGTCATTGGTATGAAAGCTTTTAGTCACTTGGTAGACAAGGCCTCCCTTGTCGGGTTATTATCTAGTTTTTCTGTGAGCCGTCGTCAAGCTAAAGGTTTATTGGTTGTCTCTCACTTGCTTGTTGATGATGATACTCTTATTTTCTGTGAGGCAGATTCAACCCATCTTTTTCACATGAGGTCCATTCGTTTTTGGGATGATGCGTGGTGTGCTACATTTTTTTTGAAATTGGTCTATCCTTAGCACTATTGGATTGCTTGTATTATTGATTCCACATTGGCATATTTACTTTGTCTTTGGGGTTCTTTTATGCAATGAGAGGTGCATTTTTTACGGCTAGCTTAGAATTGGGAGTTAAATTATCTTACTGTCACTTGTCCAAATATTGTATATTTTGTTAGTGTTAGTCAATTCTTATCTTTCCCAACAATTGATCATTGGCAGCATTGGAGCAAATTCTGTGTCACCTAAAGGGAGTACCTAGATGTGGTCTCTTGTACACAAATCATGGACACACATAGATTGAATGTTTTTTAGATGCAGATATGGTAGGTTGTCTAGTGAATGGAAGATTCATCACAGGTTATTATATCTTTAAAGCGGGGTTCAAAGATATATGGTTTATTTTGTAAGAAGTTGGGTTTGATTAACATATATGCTTTAACTTGAGGGGGAGTGTTATTGTCATAGAGTAATTAGTGAGATTTCAATATTTATATTTAACTGAGTAATTAGTAATTAGTGAGAATTAGAGATATGGTATAGTTAGAATTAATCATGATTCATATTCTAATTATATATTACCATAGATAGTTTTCTCCTTATATATAAATATGTAATTATACATTGTATTCTGAATTGAAAACATATCAATAAAGATATTCTTTGTTTGTATCAAAAATCTTTTATCTATATAAAAAAATAACTACGGTTTCAATTTTTATGTCTTGTGGGTTGGCGTATCTTTATTTTGATGTCTATTATGAGTAAGATATCTGAAATTTTTAGTTGGTGTTCTCTTCAAACTTGCTTCCTTTTTTTAAATTAATTAATATTATTTTTTGTATTATGGAAGTTTTCCTCAAATCTATTTCTGTGAGTTCTCTTCTTTTTTCACTCCACTTTAATCATTTAGAACCGAAGAGTAGAACTCATTTCTCTAGTTGGAATGTGCAAGTTTTGGTGCTATTTCACTCACCATTTTTTCTTTTGTTATGTTCTTCGAAAGGTCCAAAACTATTGGTCACATTCCTTTCTGGGTGTGAAGTAGTGAATTGTGATAATGCTCAGAGTACAAATAATGAGGGTACAAATATGTCAGGAGAGTTTTCTGTCATCCTTGATGGGTTGGCAGACTGCTTAACATGCCACGGGAGTAATATACAGGTAAGCATGTTGTAGGTATGGTGAAACTGGCAATGCATTAATATTTTCTCTTCATGCTTGTCTGTTTTGTTGTGTACTAATGTTTTGTATGTGCATGCATTATATTATTTTGACACTTGATACTATTTGTACAAGTGGCCGTTCTTGTGTGATACATAGTTTTTAAAGTGACCTGATAACCTAAATGTTAGATTCTGTGTTGGGCGGGTGTCGCCTAGTTGGTGATTAGGCAGTCCTAGTGTTTTTAGTATATATGTTTTTTATATAAGAATTTGTCTTATAATTTTTAATGTTAAACTTTGAGATAAAACAGAAACAATTCAGCTCAGTGTTAAAAGTTAACATGGTAATCGTCATCCTGAGATTGTTTAAGTGATTGCTTCTGGTGTATAATATCGGAAACTGATACATCAATGTTTAGTGTTTTCGTCTTCATTCACATCCACTCCAACCTCTAAAGTTTATTCTTTTCCTAAGTTTAATAACTCGTTATTTCTCACTTTCTTTGGTTTATTATAGCTTTGAAAAGATATGGACACCTAGTTTCTTTTTCAATCATATCCCATGTAATATTATCATTAGAATGAATCGAATCTTTAGTTTGTTGGTCAATCATTCGTTCATTGATTCAATCTAGTTTTTCTAGCACCATAAGATTATAATTTATACATTTTTTCTTTCAAGATGACAATTATATTGAATATAAGTAAGGTCATTCAACCATTGATGCTTTAATCTATTTATCTTCTTTTATGGAATCAATATAAAAATTATAAAATTGTTATTAAAATTTGAAAATTGTCTAAACCATTGAGTATATCAAGTAATTATTACTATAATATTATCTTGTGGGTCCACATCAAGTTCAATCTTGATTTTGTCATATTCATTTGGATGACCTTGAAATATTTGCTTAGATTGAGGAAAACACAGTTAACCCATTTGATTCTCCAATCATTTTTCAATAATTGCAATAATAGGCTTTTATAAATTTTGCTCCTCCTACAAATTTCCTCTTATACTTTTTTTTGTTCTCTTCCATTTGTAGATAAATTTTAGGTAAGGCACGTCTCTCATCACTAACAACTATCCTCAAAAGTTAACAATGATGGTCGCAAGCAATTTTTCAAAGCACCATGTTGTCAACATTTTTCCCTTTCTTTGTAGAGGTAACCTTACAATGCAACTACTCCTCCGAAACAAATAAATGCCTCAAGGGGCCTTGATGTTGTAACAAACCCTGAAGTCCTAAACATGAAGATGCAAATTGAGTCACTTCTGCCAGAACTATGTTAACATTATTTGTTTTCACCCTCAATGCATGAAGTGTAAACCAACATCTTCCATCATGAGATCTATGCAATGGATTACACATGTAGTGTAAACCAATTTCTTTCTTTTCATTATCAACAATTCTCCAACTTTTTAGTAGTTGTTAATATTATCTGTCACTAATCGAATTATATTATCCGCCCCTATCTCAACCACATTCTTATCAAATAACATATTTGCCTCTTCTATTTCTCTAGATACGTCTGCTAAAACCTAAGAAAATGGTTCCTTCTTGAGAAGTTGATAAGGTGTCTACCTCTTTTGTATGTCCATCTAACATCAAAAAGTAGAAAAAGAATAGGAATGAATACTGTTCCTTGATCATTATATGAAGATTACAACCCATTATATACAACTCACTCATAGCCTAAATCAAGAATGAAATCTAAGAATAATAACAACGCTAATTACACGCTAATTATATCAACCTAATTACACAATCAGGTCAAATATTCTCTAAATATTTGACAACTCATGCCACGCTACTGCATTCCAACTCTCCCCCTCAAGTTGATGCATATATATCGCACATGTCCAACTTGGACAAAGATATGTGGAATGAAACACCTGAAACTCCATGCGTCATGATATCAGCAAGTTGATCCGCGCGCTTAATATAGGAAACCTCTATTCGTACAGAATTAAGATTGTCTTTGATGTAATTACGGTCAAGCTCAATGTGTTTCGTCCGATCATGCTGGACTGGATTATTAGCAATTTCAATAGCAGCAATATTATCACAAAAGAGCATCATAGGCTTCTTGGGTTCATAACCGAGATCACGTAAAAGAATATGTAACCATGTAAGCTCTTTAGCGGCATGATGAAAGGCTCGATATTCTGTTTCGACATTGGATAATGACACCACATTCTGTTTTTTGCTTTTCCAAGTTACCAAATTACCACCAACATGGCACGTATCCACAAGTAGACTTTCTGTCCAATTTGGACCCAGCAAAGTCGGAATCGGTATAGCCCATAATGTCCAGATGTCCATGCTTAGAACAGCGATAGCCCTTCTGAGAATTAGAGTAGCCTAAGAAGACACATTTGAGAGCATGAGGATCAAGTTTATCCCGATGGAGTTTGTGCACATGGACATAACACACAACCAAAGACTTTAGGACAGATGTTAATAGCTGAAGGAATATGGTGAAATCGGGATAACATTGCCAAAGGGGTTTGATACTCAATGATACGAGAAGGTATGCAATTAATGAGATAGACGGCGGTCATAACAGCATCAGCCCAAAAACGCTTAGGAACGTTCATAGTAAAACACAAAGCCCGAGCCACCTCAAGAAAGTGATGGTTTTTACACTCCGCTACGCCGTTTTGTTGTAGTGTGTGAACACATGTAGTGCGATGAAGGATACCATGTGTTTGAAAGAAATTAGCTAGAGATTGATTCACAAATTCTCATCCATTATCAGAATGAAATACCTAAACCGTAGAGCGGAATTGGGTAAGTATCATTTGATAAAACTGAGGTATGATATTGATAACATCATTTTTTTATTTTAGCAAGTATATCCAACTGACTTGAGTGCAATCATTAATAAAGGACACAAAGTATTTATGACCTGAAACAGAAGGAGTAAAGAATGGTCCCCAGACATTAGCATGAATGCATGAAAAAGGGGTAGGACTTTTATTGAAACTAATTTTAAAAGGCACACGGTGATGTTTAGCGTAAATGCATTGTTCACATATCAAACTAGACACAGAAATATGAAAAAATAAGTGAGGGAATAAACGCTTCAAGTATGAAAAAGAAGAGTGTCCTAGACGATAATGCCATAAGAGTATCTTTTCCTATTGAGATGTCCCATTCCTGATATTTGACTAGACTCGGTGTTTAAAGCTTTTGCCTCCTCCTAATAGTACAATACTCCTCTCTCTCTACCAGTGCCAATCGTCATTTTCGTGAGATTGTCCTGAAACACACAATAAGTAGGATAAAAGGTTACAGAACAATTTAGATGTTTGGTAATTTGGCTAATAGAGAGCAGATTATTAGAAAGAGTAGAGGCAAGCAAAACCGAAGCCATGGAAAGAGTAGGTGAAAGAGAGACATTTCCAACCCCAATAATAGACATGGGTGTCCCGTTAGCAACCTGGATAGATTTAATGGATGAGGAAACTAGAGAAGTAATTAGAGAGGCATTACTAGTCATATGATCAGTTGCTCCTGAATCAATAACCCAAGTGTTGCAAGTAGAGGAAAGTAACGCCACATTAGAATCACTGTCAAGAGGGAGTTCATGCGATGTAGACAGATTAGAACCGCCAAAAATAACCATAGCAGATGATTTTTTGTTGTTCTTTCGCTTAGCTTGTTTGAGCTTGTACCATTCTGGATAACCATGTTTCTTCCAACAAGTGTCCACCACATGTGTAGTACTATTGCAATGAGTACAGCGACGAGTGGAAGGACTAGTGGAGGAAGTTAACCGAGGGTTACTCTTGGGGATAGCAAGTGCAAAGCTTTTGGAGTGATCCTCAGTACCCATAGTTAGTTGTATTTCTACCTCACGGCGCACCAAGGAATATGCTTCTTCTAAGGAAGGTAGTGGTGTTGTTGCAAGGACACGACTACGAACTTGATCCAAGATATGATCAAGACCTGCAAGAAACACATAAACTTGATCCTCAGCAATACACCTCCTGTGTTTTTTAGAATTAGAAGAACACTCCATATCATTTTAGACACCTCCGTTGTCGTTGCCGGCGGCGACGGCGACGGCAACGACAACGGATGTAGGGCTGGCAGCAACAGTGGCGATGGATCCCACAGCGTGACAACTATGCTGTTATAGACCCGATCGTGGCTGGTAGCAGCGGCTCCGACGGCGGCGACATCGACGGTCGGGGAGGGCGGCGACGTCAGCAGCGGCAACAATCGTGGGATAGGCAGCGACAGTTGAAAAAGACGTAACTTCATAGCGTGAAGCTATGTTGTTGCGGATCCGATCACGACGACAGCAGTCAGAGATGACGGCGACGGCAACAGACGGCGGCGGTCAGAGGCAGTGGCAGCGGCAGCTAGAGGCTATGAGAAGTCCTCCGACGCAAAAGGCAGAGAGGATAGGAATAGGAATAGGAATGAATAATATTCCTTGATCATTATATGAAGATTACAACCCATTATATATAACTCACTCATAGCCTAAATCAGGAATGAAATCTAAGAATAGTAACAACACTAATTACACGCTAATTATATCAATCAAATATTCTAACCTAATTACACAATCAGGTCAAATATGCTTTAAATATTTGACAACTCATGCCACGCCACTACATTCCAACTCAAAACACAATCATATTTTTCCCAACAAAGTTTAATAAAGGTTCTTTGTAGTTATGAATTGATGGGATTGTAAAGCAGGCTTGTATTGCCTAACTACCTACCTCAAGTAAAATATGAAAACACCTCAAGTTTAATGCATTAGATGATATACCAATTTCATAAGCTCACCTTTAAAAGTATGACCGAAGTTTATTCCTTCTTCTGATTTTACTTAACTCTCCAATGTCGTTTGAATAGGTTTATTTTGGTCATTCGCTCTACAGTAACATCTTCTGGGTTTGTCTTGAAAAAGCATCCCTCTCATACTCTTATTAATGAGCAAATTTTTCTTTCTTTTGTTTTCACTTTGAAATTGTCTAAGAGCTTGATTGAAGATTTAGGCTGAGAGTTTGACCCCCACCTTTAGTCATTAGAGTTTCTTCGTCCGAGGATTTTTTTTCATTTGATTCCTCTTGACCAAAATCAATCTCAAGCCTCTTGTTTTTCATCATATAATTTCTTTGGAAATTTTATTAGTTAACTGTATTCCCCATTCAAGTGTTCTTTTAGCCTTTTATTTCCTCATTTGGTATTTTTATTGTAAAGCTTACATCAAATCAAAATTTATTGTTTATATCAGGTTAATATCCATACTTTAAATTCGAATGTTTTGACTTGGCCCTATGTGTTAGATCTAATTTTGGGTCATAAGAAGACGTGGCAGTGCTATCTGTATCATTGTCAACTTAAAGAAAAGGGTATTTTAACTTTAAACTAAGAAACTAAACTTTTACAGTATTTAAACTTTAAACAAAATTAAATTCATTTAAACTTTAATCTCTTAGGGAAAACAAAAGGGGTTTATGGCTTACAAATCTATACTTGGTGCCGGTGGCTGCAAGGAGAGAAATTGGGCAAGCAGTAGTAGGACAAGTGAGTCGGTGAAACAGGTTGGCTAGAATGGCAATGTAGATTAGAGATCCATGATTGATGCTAGGATGGCGATATAGGTTGGAGACGGGCAATTGCTGCCAAAGAGAAAGAGGAAGGGTAAGGGTTGATGTTGAAGTTCAATCCTAGTTTGTGGGAGAAGACGCGACATAGGGTTTCACTGAAGTATAAAATGTAACAAAGGAATTAAGAGAATAAGAAAGACGAAAAACAAGACAAGGAACAAAATGGCATCATTTTGTGTCTTGCCTTTTAAATTAAAAAAGATGTCACTCAGGTGCACGCCTTGAAAATTATGGTGATATGTATGTAGCTGATTTGTGAAATGCCACGAACTATTATTAATTTAAGATGCATAAAAAATACAAGTCTCCTTAACTAAATACGAGCCCAGCTAGAAAAGGCCAAATATACAAGGAATTATTTCTAATTTATGCTTATAGATTTGACAATCAATTGAAATTGTTCTTAATTGAGTCTACAATCAAATTATAATAATACAATAAAAATAAAGTTAATAATTTTTTTTATAAGAAATAAAGATAATAAATGTTACTATAACTAGTAGTAATTAGTGGAATTAAAATAATTAGTGAAATTGGAGTGATTAATGGGATATTATTATTAATATCCTAATATAGTTTTATCTTTTTATATGTATATACCAAATCTTATATTGTAGATGAAAATTAAGAGTAATAAAAATATTTTCTTATATTGATATCATGATATTAGTTGGAATTAGTTGTCAAATATTTAGAATATTTGATTGATTGTGTAATTAGATTAAAATATTTGATTGATATAATTAGCATTGTTGTTATTCTTAGATTTTATACTTAAATTAGGCTATTGGTGAGTTGTATATAATGAGATTTTAATCTTCAATATGATTATCAAGGAAATTCATGTATTCCTATCTCTTTTCTACTTGATATCAGAGCAAAACATTTTTTCTGCCCTAGCTTAACCCTAATTAGAAGCTGCTGCCGTCACTACTTCAAGAGCCTTACCTCTTCCTCGCGTGATGTTGCTTTCTTCTCTGGCTAGCCGCTACCTGACGTGCCGCCACCTCTTGACGTGTTGCCTCCCGTCGTCGCCTGTCGCACCATCATCGTCGCTCGTTGCATCGTCGTCTGGTATCAAGTGACTGCTCGAGCTCTGTCGGGTCAATGCATTTTCATTGTCGTCTGTCGGGTCGACCTTTGTCATTGTTGTTTGTCATCGACGCCATCATCCATCGCCGCCTTCAACGCTACCGTTTGTTGCCGCTGTCGATGCCACCATCCGTCATTGTTGGCACCGTCCTACATCACCAACTGACGCGCCATCGGCAGAGGCAGCGATCGCGTGCACGTCTCACTACCGGTGTTGTCTCTGTTAGATAGTGCTGCCATCGTCGCCATCATCGGACATCGTTGCCATCGGCGGACTTTGCTGTCTCCGCCGCCTGTTCTCACCAGACACTCTTACTGCCTCCTGCTGCTGCCTGTTGTTGCTAGACCCAACATGGTGTTATTTGGCTTCTGTGTTCACAGTGACACATGTTCGCATCTTGGTTTGATTAAGTTTTTTTGTGCATGTGACTTCTCTGGGTCGGCATTCACCTTTGTGGTGAAATTAACGGATCTAATGGATGTATTCTCTGCTTCTTATGTGACTCGTGTGTTCCAGGAGGAGGGTGCCTCTCAATTGTCTTTACTTTTCTTTATTGGCAATCCTTGGGTTATTGATTCTGGAGCTACTAATCATATGACTAGTAATTTGTCTCTAATTACTTCTCCTGAATCTCCGTCGGTTAAATCTGTTCAGGTTGCTAATCAAACTTCCATGACAATTCCTGGGGCTGAGTCTTCCTTTCACCTACACTTTCTTTGTTATCTGTTTTACTTGCTCTTAATCTCTCTAATAACTTTCTTTTCATTAGCCAAATTTCCAAACGTTTTAATTGTTCTGTAACTTTCATTCTACTCAATGTGTGTTTCTGGACAATCTCACGCACAAGATGATTAACATTGGTAGAGAGAGAAGAGGTTTGTATTATTGAAAGGAATCGAGAACATTACCCTTTGAGCCTAGTCAGGGATTCCAAGTAAGGCATGAGACACTTGATTACAAAAAAAATACTTTTATGGTATTATCGTTTAGGACATTCTTATTTTGTCAATCTAGAATGATTATTTTCTGCCTTATTTAAAAATATTTCTACCTCTAGTTTAAAATGTGAACAATGTATTTATGCTAAAAATGAATGTGTTCCATTTAAAATCAGTGTCAATAGAAGTCGTACTCCTTTCTCTTGTGTCCACACTGAAGTTTGGGGTCCTTTTTTTACTCCTGCTTCAGGAAATAGATATTTTGTGTTTTTCATTGATGATTGTAGTAAGGTAAGCTGGATATATTTGATGAAATCTAAAAGTGATGTTGTTCATGTCATTTCTCAATTCTATCAAATGATTGTTACCCAGTTTCATACCCAGTTCAAGTGTTTCATTTTGACAATGGTCGTGAGTTTGTAAATCAACCTTTAGCTAACTTCTTTAAACGGCATGGTGTCCTTCATAAAGCTATGTGTGTCCACACCCCTCAACAAAATGGTGTAGCGGAATGTAAAAACCGACATCTCCTTGAGGTAACTCGAGCTTTATGCTTCACTATGAAAGTTCCTAAACGTTTTTGGGCGGATGCCGTTATGAGTGCTGTTTATCTTATCAATCGAATGCCTGCTCATATCATTGATTATCAAATCCCTTATGCTCTTAACATTTGTTCTAAGGTTTTTGGTTGTTTATGCTTTGTACATGTGCACCAACTTCACTGAGATAAACTTGACTCCTATGCTCTCAAGTGTGTGTTTTTGGATTACTCTAACTCTCAAAAGGGCTATAAATGTTTTTATCCTCCTAGGGTAAATATTATGTGTCTATGGATGTTCTATTTTTTTGGCGACATCTCCGTTATCCATTTTCAGGGGGAGCTTCATAGTGGAGAAAATGAACAACTATGGTTAGATGAAATGAAGGTGTAGACTTTAGGGGAGAAGGAGGATTCTACTAGTATAGGTGGTAAGTGGGAGTCCTTAGCTCCTTGTTTAGGTGAGGGGGAGTCTTTACCCTCTCCTAATCCGGTAGTAATTGAATCAAGTAACAATAAGAGGCTAGCTAGAATGTTTGAGAAAGATTATACCAGACGAGATGCTACTTTCAAGTTTGATTCTCTTCTCAATGACACTATCATGTCATCGGAAGATTCTTCTAGGATTGATCATGCTGCACAAACTCCCACTGAGGTATTTAACTCTTCACCTGTAGTTTCAAATTTAATTGATGTTTTTCTTTTGACTCTACAGGTTTAGACAATCCTGCAAGCCAAAGGTTTCCTCTTCATGACCGTAAAGAACCAGATAGATTGGATTTTCAAAATCATCTTCTAATGTTGCCTATCTTATTTCTGACTTTGTTTTTTATCGCCATTTGTCCAAATCTCACATGTCTTTTGCCCATCAGTTATCTTCTATGCCTATTCCTACTCATTTTCAGGAAACTCTTGGTGACCCAAAATGGAAGTCTGCTATGATAAAGGAAATGAATGCCCTTAAGAAGAACTCCACTTGGGAAGTGGTTGAGTTATCCCGAGGTTAGAAGACAGTAAAATGCAAATGAGTATTTACAATGAAGTATAAGTCAAACGGGGTGGTTAAAAGATACAAAGCTAGATTGGTTGCCAAATGATACACTTAGACGTATGGCATAGACTATCAAGACACTTTTGCTCCTGTGGCTAAAATGAGTACAGTCACAGTTTTTATTTCTCTTGTAGCCAACTTTGGTTGGCCATTACACCAATTTGATGTTAAGAATGCCTTTCTCCCTGGTGATTTGGTGGAAGAGGTGTATTTGGATCCTCCTGGTTTTACACCGACAGAAGCAAAGGTATGTAAGTTGGAAAGACATTATATGGTTTGAAGTAGTCCCCTAGAGCCTTGTTTGGTCGATTAAGCCACTTAATGGAGGCAAATGGTTTCAAACACACTTTGGTTGACCATACTCTTTTTTATAAACAGAGTGGTGATGATATTACTTTGCTTCTTGTTTATGTCGATGATATGATTGTTACAGGCAATAATCCGACACAGATAGAGAAACTTTGTTGTTATTTGATAATAGAATTTGAGATGAAAGATTTGAGAGCCTCAAGTATTTCCTTGGAATTGAAGTATTCCGTCCATGCAAGGAATCTTTCTATCTCAATGGAAATATGTTTTTGACCTCTTTGCTGAGATTGGGAAATCGGCTTGTGCATCGGCTAACACTTCTATTGAGGTGAATCATGGTCTATCCATCTATACTAATTAAGTTCCAACAAATAAGGAGAGATATCTGTTGGATTGAACCCAGAATTTGAATGATATGGATAAAACCCTATGTAAGGAACCTTGTAACGGAATAAGGATCTGAGTACTTAACTGACACGGAGTAAGCAATCATAGACACGAAGTAAGGAATTCGAGCACTTCACTAATATAGAATATGGAACGTTGCGACGGAATAAGACGATGTTGCTCTAGTTATTTGCTATGACAGTTCAACACATTTAATCACTTCAGTTCGCGTTGTCTCGATGTAAGAAAAAATCTGTTGAAAACATTTAATTCGTCTTACATGTGGATCATACGGATGTGTGGAACAATCTTCAATGAGGATATTGGCAAGTGTGGATCACACGGATGCTCCTCTAGCTTGATCTTATGCTCTTAACATTCTTATTTTCAATGTCTTGAGTTTTACATTCGTAGCATTAAAATAGAGGGACTTTCCTAGAAGATTACATTTCGGATATGTCCGCGAAAGATTTATTATTTTTCTTCATGGACGCATTGCAACAATGGGTGAAGTTGGAGCTATAGCGGAGGAATGTGCAGGACCTAACGTCGGCCATGGCGGTGGCTGAATCACTCATTAAGTACAAGAAACCTAGCGTTGGCCATTACAACTCTTCAATGCAATCAAGGTAAAGGTGGAAGTGTCACCATCCGGAAGATAGAAGGGGCGCATGTACGTGCTCGCTAAGGCCAACAACCTTGAAACTAAGGCCTTGATGGACACGGGTGTGACTAACAACTTCATTAAAGTGGAGGAAGCTCGAAGACTGGGGATAGTCTATAAGGAAGAGAAGGGCAGGCTGAAGGAGGTGAACTCCAGTGCCAGTATAATCCATGGCGTTGCTCGAGGTGTCGAGCTAAGTATCGGCGAATGGAGAGGCAAGGTAAATCTCTTTGTGGTGTCAATGGACGACCACCCCATGGTGTTGGGAGTGGAGTTCATTGATCAAGTGCGGGAAATTCAGATTCCTAGCACCAACACAATGTGCATCATAGACAAGGGGAAGATGTGCATGGTGAAGGTAATGAGAGAGGAAGAACTCAAGGTGAAGTCTCTTTTGGCGCTCGAACTGTCCAAAGGAGTTAGGCGACAGGAGCTAACCTTCATTGCGATGGTGAAGGAAGAATGCCCAAATGTTTGGAAGGAGCTCCTAACTGAAGTGAAGACGGTCCTTCAAGAGTTTGGAGACGTTATGTCACTTGAACTCCCCAAACAACTTTCGCAGAAGCAGGAGCTGGACCATAAGATCAAGCTAGAGGCAGGTGCAAGGCCTCCTGCTCCGGTGCCTTATAGGATGGCACCATCGGAGTTAAAGGAACTTCGAAAACAATTGAAGGACTTGTTGGAGACCGGGTTCATTCGGCCATCCAAAGCGCCATTTGGAGCATCGGTGTTGTTTCAAAAGAAGCACCATGGGTCGATGTGACTATGCATTGACTATAGGGCGCTGAACAAGATCACAGTGAAGAATAGTGACCCCACTCATATCCGACCACTTTGATTAACTTGGAGTTGCGAGATAGTTCTCAAAGTTAGATTTGCAGTCGGGATATTGGCAAGTGTGGATAGCCGAAAGTGATGAGTCAAAGACGGTGTGCGTTACAAGATATGGCTCTTACGAGTTCTTGGTAATGCCTTTGGGCCTCACAAATGCCCCTGTCACATTCTGTACGTTGATGAACCAGATCTTCCAACCATACTTGGACAGATTCGTCGTGGTGTACCTTGATGAAATTGATTCGTCATGGTGTACCTTGATGATGTTGTCGTCTATAGCAAAACCTTAGATGAGCATAAGGCATACCTACGGCGGGTTTTCCAAACCTTAAAGAGAATCAACTTTTTGTGAAGAAGGAAAAATGTGACTTCGCAAAGAAGGAGATGCCCTTCTTGGGTCACATCATTGGCAGCGGTAAATTAAAGATGGATAATAAGAAAGTGTTAGTCATCAAGGAATAGATGACGTCCAAGAAAGTTCCTGAAATGCGTTTCTTCCTTGGCTTGGTTAACTACTATAGAAGATTCATCTGTGACTATTCCCACATTGTCGCACCCTTAACCGAATTATTGAAGAAAAATAAGACTTCGGTGTAGGATGATGCTTGCCGTGAGACATTTGAGAACTTGAAGCGAGCTGTGACAAACGGACCGGTGATGATACTGTCGGACCATACAAAGCCTTATGAAGTACAGATAGATGCTTCGAACTTTGCCATCGATAGAGTTCTTCTACAGGAAGGGCATCCTGTAGCATGCGAAAGCCGGAAGCTCAATGACACCAAATGGAGGTATATGGTACATGAAAAGGAGATGATCGCAGTTATGCATTGCCTTTGGGTGTGGAGGCATTACTTGCTAAGGCCCAAGTTCGTGGTAAAAATGGACAATATTGTTACGAGTTATTTCCTAACTCGAATGAACTTAACTCCGAAGCAAGCATAGTGGTAAAGACTCCTAACTGAATTCGACTTTGTGCTCAAGTACAAATCGGACACAAATAATGTGGTGACCAATATAAGTCGGAAGGCGGAACTTGCAGCCATTAGCCAACTACAATTCTTTCTGGTGGATAAATTGAAGGAAGGAATGGAGCACGATCCATTAGCCAAGTCCTCGGTGAAATGCGTCAAAGCTGGGAAGACGCGGCGATTTTGGATAAGGGATAACTTGCTCCATACTTGAGAGGAACGGTTGTATGTTCCTAAATGGAAAGTTTGAGAAGAGATCCTCAAAGAATGTCATGACTCGCAGTGGGCTGGTCATCCCGAAGTTGATCGTACCTTGTTGTTGGTGAAAAGAAGCTACTACTGGCCTCAACTTTATGAGGACGTAGAAGTGTAAGTGCGGACTTGTCTTGTGTGCCAGCTAGACAAGATAGAGAATTGCCAATCGGCGGGACTATTAGAACCTTTGCCTATCCCAGAAAGACCTTGGGAGAGTGCCTCCATGGACTTCTTTGTCTGTCTCCCAAGATTCGAAGGATACGGCACGATCATTGTAATCATCGATTGATTTTCAAAGTATGGAGTTTTCATTCTAGCTCCGAAGGACTGCACGGTAGATGACACGGCCTGACTATTCTTTAACTACGTGGTGAATCACTGGGGCATTTCAAAGACAATCTTGAGCGATCGGGATTCACGATTTACTAGGCGGTTTTGGACCGAGCTATTCCAGATAATGGGTTTAGACTTAAACTTTTTAACAAGTTTTCACCTACAAATAGATGGCCAAACTGAACGTGTCAATGGCTTACTGGACCTGTATCTGAGGCACTATGTGAGTGCTAATCAAAGAAATTAGGCCAAGTTGTTGGACATAGCCCAATTCTCATATAACTTGCAGAAAAGCGAGTCCACGAACGAGAGCTTATTTGTACTCGCAACTGGGCAGCAACTATTGACGCCTACTTTGATTACTCGAGGGTACATTGGAAAGAGCTTTGTGACATTCAAGTTTGCAAAAGGATTAATGAACAGACGGATCTAGCTAGAGCATACTTGCACAAGGCAGCAGAAAAGATGAAGTGAGCAGATTAACAAAGGAGGATGTTGAAATTTCAGGAAGGAGACATGATGATAATCGCATTTCTTCCACACGAAACCAAAGCACTTAGACAGTTACATAAGGGTTTGGTGTGCCGCTATGAGGGGCCTTTCAATGTTTTTGGGAGAGTTGAAAAGGTCTCATCCAAACTAGACCTCCTGACTAGCTTACAAAGGCATCCGGTGTTTCACGTTAGTTTATGCAAACCTTATCATGAAGAGTCGTGCCAAGAAGGGCATAGATCCATGCCGAGTGAAGTACTACGTCTAATGGAAGAACAGGACGGTTGAAGAAGCAAGCTGAGAGAAGGAAGAGGATTTGGAGCAATTCTCCAAGGAGATTAAAGAGTTCCGGGAAGAAACCGAATGCTACATCCAGCAGTTCGACGGGTTCGAGGAAGTCGAAAACGCAACGAGGACGCTGCAACATTGGGTGGGAGAGAATGTCACAAACTGAGGGTTATCCTAGCACACTTAGGCTATTTTGGGGAATTTTTCCTTTGTAAAGTGTTGTAACCTAGTTTATAGAGTGAGTTGTAGAGATTTAAATGTTCTAGCTAAAATGATTGACTTCTAGTGTCAATGTCGGAAAAGTGTTAAGATCTATATGTAGGGGAGTGATATTGTAAAGCTTTTAAGTAATTAATACAATCGATTTGTTGATTTGTTCCATCTTTCGTCCACTAAACACTTCCCTACACATTGGCTTTACAAATGATCGTTGGGTTCCGATCAAATGCGACAAGTTAGGCTGACCTAGCATTCTGTCGTACGGGTGGAAACTAGGTGCTGCACGGGTTAAGCTACGATAAAGGCTGACCCCATGACAGAAGGCCAGCTCAGAAACTCATAATAGTCATTTGCTCATGTTGGTGTTGTTGAACCTTTACATTAGGGCTAAAAGGTAATAGCACATTGAGCTCTTCATAAGTCTTCTTAAAAGAGAAGAATTAAGTCGTTAGAGACTAATCTTGTTTGTCAACTCGATAGAATGCTTTATAGTCCTTATACATGCGGGTTAGATTTCCTTTACCAGGATATAAGAAATCAAATAATCCATCAATTCTTTGATAAATTTACAGTGATTAACCAAGCTAATTAACTCGCTATCAATGCAGTTGCGAATTTGTAAAAAGAGGCAAGCATCTTCTCGAAGTCATATGAGTTTCGAATCATCTTTAGGAGGATCATTAGTTAAATGATCATCTTTATCAATACTGTAGAGATACAGGCGAATGGTTTTGCTCCAATCCATATAATTAGAACCATTTAATTTATGATCCATAATTTTAGACATGATGGGCACCATATCTACCACAAGCTTAGCATCCCTAATTCACAAGGCAATGGATGAGACAGAGGGCATAAAGGCAGGTCGTCCGAATAATGCAACCAACAGAACGTCATTGTCAAAAACAAGACGACAGGAGTGACGTCATTGTGAGCTGTCAGGGACATCAATGATGGACAAAGACAGAGTCGCTGTCAGGTAGGGACACGGTCACGACGCGAGCAGGGTGCCGATGTCGATGTTGGGCAAAGTCAAAGTTGTTGTCGAAGTTGTCGATGTCAGAAGCGAAGGCGTCACAGTGGATGGAGGCCTCATTGTTTGAAACAGTCGTCGATATCGGGAACAGACAAAGGTGACGATGGTGGATGAAATTGAAGTCAACGAAGGAGTCGAAGCTGGCAGAGACGAAGGCATCGATGTTTGTAGAGACGAAGATGTCAAACAAGGCCATCGTCGACGATATGACAAAACTTGACATTGTCAAGCACGGGCGTCATTGTTGTTTTGGTAGAGTCATCAGCTTCGAGCAGGGACGTCGTGGTCACGATGTAGGGTTGTCGTGGTCAAGACGCAAGTATGTCTTGGTCAAGACATAGGACATCAAAGAAGAGATGCTCTTATACCATGATACAAATCAGATATTCTAATGTATTTTCTATATCAAATACAAAGTATGACGAGCCAATTATATCATATTCCTAATTCTCATAAATTACTAATTACAGAATATTGCTATCCCACTAATGAAATATTGCAATCTCGCTAATTATGGTAATCTAATAACAATAATATTTGTCAAACATCCAAGCTGGCTTCTCATGTTTACTTGATTCAACTGTTACAAAATTAGAATTATGAGAAGGTCAATTCTCCTCACCTAAACTAGGAAGTGACTCCCCTTACCTATAATAGTAGAATCCTCTTTCTCCCTGAAAATCCATACCGTCTTTTATTTAACCATAGTTGTTCTTTTTCCTTACTATGAAGCTCCCATGAAGAGGAATAATAGAGATATCGCCAGAAAAATAGAAGACCTGTTCACAAAATTAACATCCATAAATACAGTATTTATCCGTGGGAAGATGAAAACATTTATAACCCTTTTGAGAATTAGAGTAATCCAAACACACACATTTGGGAGCACGAGGGTCAAGTTTATCGCAATGGAGGTGGTGCACATGAACAAAAGCGCAACCAAAAACCTTAGGGCAAATGTTAAGAGCTGAAGGAATGTTATGGAAGCAAGACAATGACACGAGTAGGCATTCGATTAATAAGATAAACAATAATAATGATGACATCTGCCCAAAAACATTTAGGAACTTTCATCGTAAAGCATAAAGTCCGAGCCACTCAAGGAGATGTTAGTTTTTACGTTCTGCTACATTATTTTGTTGTAGGGTGTTAACTCATGTAGTCTGATCAAGGATGTCATATTGTCTAAAGAAGTTAGCCAAAGGTTAATTCACAAACTCACGACCGTTAGAATAAAACATTTGAACTGGGGTATGAAACTAGATAACCATCATTTGATAAAATTGAGGAATTACATAAATAATATCACTTTTAGATTTCGTCAAATATATCCAACTTATCTGAGTACAATCATCAATAAAAGACATAAAAGATCTATGTCTTGAAGTAGAAGGAGTAGAAAAAGGACCCTAAACATCAGTATGAACACAAGAAAAAAGAATAAGACTTTTATCGACACTGAGTTTAAATGGAACATGATGATTTTTAGCATAAATGCATTATTCACATTTTAAACTAGAAGCAATAATATTTTTAAATAATCATTCATGAGTAACAAAAGAAGAGTCCTAAATGATATTACCATAAAATGTTACGGAACATTTAAGATATTTAATAAGTTGGCTAATACAAAAAAGATTATTAGAGAGATTTGAAGCAAGTAAAACGGACGACAAGGAAAGAGCAAGTGAAAGTGAGATATCTCCAGTCCTAGTAATAGGCATAGGAGTCCGATTAGTAACCTGAACAGATTCAATAGGTGAAAATCGAAGAAATATAATTAAAGAAAAATTACTAGTCATATGATTAATGGCTCTAGTATTAATTACGCAAATGTGGTCAGTAGAAGAAAGTAAAGTCAATTTTAAATCACCCTCTTGGGACACTCGAGCGACATGAGAGGCCGAAAATGGAGGACTTATTTTTGATAGTCATTTCAACCTTCTCACTATTGCCAAAGAATTTTCTGCAAAGTGATAGCAGCCACAATTATAATTCCAAGTCCTTGAAGATAGTAGCCACCAAACTTCCACGTCACCTCAAATAACACATGCACACAGCTGCACCACAGTTCTTGTGCGTTAAAAATTGACTGTTCCTATCCTATCCTATTTCTGACTTTGTTTCTTTTCACTGTTTGTCCAAATCTCATATATCTTTTGCTCTTTAGTTATCTTCTGTGTCTATTCTTACTCATTTTCAGGAAGCTCATGGAAACCCAAAATAGAAGTCTGCTATGGTAGAGAAAATGAACACCCTTGAAAAGAACTCCACTTGGGAAAAGGTTGACTTACCCCGAAGTAAGAAGATCGTAGGATGCAAATGGATATTTACAGTGAAGTATAAGTCAAATGGAATGGTTGAAGATACCAAGGTTCAAAAATACGTGAGGCGGAAACGGTACGGCTAAAGGCTGTACGGATATACGGGCGTCTCAGTACGGTCGAGGCGGGCGCCTCAACCTTAAATAATAAAATTTATGCTAAAATTATTATCATACTAAAAATAAAAATTTCTCAATACCTTTTATAAAAATATATTAGTCTTACAATCATAATAGTCTTACACCCTATATAAAATCAAACTAAAAAACTAAAAATTAGTCTTAAACTAGAAATATATTAATCTTTGAATTTAAATATACTCTTTATTTTTTTCATTCACAAAAATTGCATCAAATATATTTATATCTTTTTTTAATCTTTTTCAATTTTAATTTCATATTTCCTTTTCTTTGATTCCTTACCATCACACCTCAAACAAAAGTATACAACAACAATACACAACACTGTAATTTGAATAATTGAAAATAAAAGTTAGTATTAATGCAATTGGATTAAAATAAAAATAATTAGATAAAATAATTATATAATATAATAATTTTATATTATATAATATCAAAAATAATAACTCACCACTCATGACTTCAATCGAAAATAATAATAATAATATGAAAAATAATTTTAGAATAATTTTATATAATTCTTTATAATAATTAGATAAAATAATTGATATAATATAATATAAAGATAATTAAATTAAATATAAAAACCAAATATATAATTATATATAACTCACCGGTGACTTCGATCGCTACGATCGAAGACGTCGACTGACAGAATCCAGCGAGGATGTTGGCGAGGCGTTGGGTAAGGTGATGGAAAAGGGCGACAGTCGTCGGGCGAGAGGGAGCGACGTCGAGGCGAGGCTCGGCGAGGCTGCGTCGAGGCGAGGCGACAGATCCTCGATGACGATCGCAACGATCATCATCGAGGTACGTCGGGTAGCGAGGTAGGGGCCGTAGGGCTACGTCGGGTAGCGAGGTACGTTTTTATACCTCTTTTTTTAAAAAACAATAATATACGCCCGCCTCATCCCTGCACCGTCGTCGAGGCGGGCGTACCGACAGTGAGGCGGCCGCCTCACCCGCCCAGAACGGACGCCGCGTGATCTCCGGCTCAGAGCGCCCGCCTCTGTATGGCTGACTGCCGAGGCGCCGTACAGAGGCGCCGCCTCTGTACGTATTTTCGAACCATGGAAGATACAAAGCTAGATTAGTTGCCAAAAGATATACTCAGACATATGGTATAGGCTATCAAGACACCTTTGCTCTTGTGGCTAAAATGAGTTATAGTTTGAGTTATTATTTCTCTTGCAGCCAACCTTGATCAGTCATTATGCCAATTTGATATTAAGAATGCCTTCCTTTATGGTGATTTGATGGAAGAGGTGTATATGGATCCTCCTAGTTTTACACCAATAATAGGAAAGCTATGTAAGTTAAAAAAGGCATTATATGATCTAAAATAGTCCCCTAGAACCTGGTTTGGTCGATTAAGCCACTCGATTATTCTTATTCTTCTTAATTTTCATGTATAATATATGATAAGTATATATACAAAAAGATGAAACTATATTAGGATATTAATAATAATATCCATTAATTACTTCAGTTCTACTAATTGTTCTAATTTTACTAATTACAGTAACACTGCCCCTCAAGTTGGAGTGCAAAGGCGTTCAACGTCACGGAGAGATGTCGCACAAAGGCGTTGAAGTCGAAGTTGTCGAAGTCAACGTCATCGAAGTCGTTGTCTTGCAAAGCTGTCGTCATTGGGATTGAACTAGGATAGCATCAAAGGACAAAAGTACAAGGATAAAGACGACAAAAGATCATTGTTGAGTAGAGGGCCGGACAAATGATTGATTCTGGCTAGAGGGCTTTGCAGTCATCGATAGAAGTTGCGGTCGCGGATGTCATCGCGTCATGGTCGCAGATGTCGTAGTTGTGAACAACTCGTTGCATCCCAGTAAAGGATGAAAGAGTTGCGAACAACAAGTCATCGAGACAGCAGACGAAAAAGGCTTTTTTTTTTCCGTCATGGCTCTAATACTGTGATATCAATATAAAAAAATGTTCTTATTTCTCTTAATTATCATGTACAATATATGGTTAGGTATATATACAAAAAGATGAAAGTATATTAGGATATTAATAATAATATCTATAATTACTTCAATCATATTAATTGCTCTAATTTCACTAATTACAGTAACAGACTATATATATGTATACCTCACACCATCGTATGAATATATGAAATATATTTTCTAATACTATTATTAACAAATCAAACTCAATAAAAATAGAGTTTAGTTCGTTTTAATATTTTGTAAAAAGTCAGCCATAGCTGAAAAGATTTCTTTACAAGTTCCTAAGGAAAGTCAAAGGCATCAACGTAACTTCTCTTAATAGCATCTCATACTTATTTGTTCCACATTGCATAAAATGAGACATTAGATGAAGAGTCATGGAATTAATAAGTTACGACTTAACCATTGCATCTTTAGCTTGCCATTCATTATAATCCAGATACCTTTTTGAAGGTGTCTCATTTCTTTCTATGATATATTCCTTTTTCTTCCTTCGTGTAATATGTATATCCAAAATCTTAGACCAAATATGATAATTGGTATCATCTAGCTTTAGATAGAATTACATATTTGTCTCTTGAATGGTGATGGTTGATTGCACCTTTCTCTTTGGAACCCCATAAAGCTTATTCTTAGTACTCATGATGGAGTGTTGACTAATAAGTCAAATAATAAACTCTTTTGCCTTGAGTTAGGTTAAACGTAATCCAATTAATGTGAGTGATCACCACGATCATGAAACAAAATGCACGGTGGCGCACGGCAAAAGCAGACCGCGTCTACTCCTTGATGTGGTGTGACAATGACTTAAGCGGTGACTTTGTCATGGTCACGGTAGGCCATGTGACGCTTTCCTACTGCACACGGTGACAATGGCATTGATAAGTGGCGACAATAGGGGCAGTAGGAACTCGTGGTTCACAATAGAGAGAGATCGAGAATATACACTTGATCTAGGACATGTGAGACGAAACTTTCCTCCGGCACACGTCATAGGTGGCAACCACAGCAGAGATAGCAGGGAAGGATATGTTGACCACAAATGGAAGAGAGACTCTTGCAAGGTGGGGATAGCAGCCCTCCTAGGTTAGGATTTATCTCTGATAACAAGTACAAAATAGTAGAGAAAATAACTTCTTATTCGTTAAGAGATTACAATACTTTATATATATACATATAATAGGGAAGATCTAAAAGAAAACTAAGTATATATTAAATAATTATAATATTTAATAATTTAAACAATTGAAAACTTATTCTAACTAATCGAATCAAAATAAAACTAACTAGCCTTTATCTTAATAATTTGAGATTAAACCAAGAGAGATAAAAAGTTAATATTCAATTCAATACATGGATCTTATTGGCTGCAGCGACACCTGTTTATATTACTTATGTATATGTTCTGTGCGTGCGCCCTCTCTCTCTCTCTCTCTTTTTGGTAGACTATGAATCCTCTATTAAAGTTTGATTTTGCTTCCATTGGTATAAATTTGTTGGTTATTAGTTCCATTTTGTAACCTATAGTTTTATATCCTGTTGGTTTAAGTGTAACGTCTCATTTGATTTATTTTCAGGACCTTAGACTTTGTAGGAATGTAGTAAATGTTTTGGCCTTTTTAGCTTCATCAGGGAAACCTGGGTTTGAAGTTCTGTTTGACCAAAGGCTTTCTAGAAAGACCAACTTCCTGGCTTCAATTTTGAAAGTATTGGTATCAGAGATTGACATAGATGCAGCACAATCTAACATGCCTCTCGAAGCAGAAATTTCCAGAGAGAGGTAACTATGATTGTTTATTATTATTAGGTGGTGTTCAGTAATTTAGGATCTGAAAGAACAAACAAAGAAAATAATAAAAAAAAAACCTCTTTTTTTTTCTTTTGAAAAATATTACTGTTCTTTCACACCTGATATATTCCCATATGGGCCATATTTGTATAGGATAAGTTTTGTATGTTAATATAAAAATAACATCCCACGAGTTTTGTATGTTAATAGAACTCACCTTTCGTGAGTTGAAATCTTTTATCCATAGGAAGTGAGGCTTATATGGGAAAATTAAAAAATATTTCTTGTCCGTTTTTTTTCCTTGTGCTTTATTATCTCGTTTGTTTACTTACTATAATTATCTTGGCAGAACCTTGCTAATTCGTGAGGCATTAATTTTCCTTAATAGACTAGTGTCCAATCCTGCATACTCCGCTGCTGTTTTGCGAGTACTAAGCAGCAACAGTGGTTTGGCTACTTTGGTTGTCGATATTGCAAACCGGTTGTGCCGAACCAGCCAAAAACACTCGCACGATGACAGTACTATCAGACAAATGAGGGAATCTGAAATTGTTGACTTGGCTCGAGTATTTAAAAAAAGGGTTTTCACCTATTTTGGAGCTAGCATTCCATAAAAGGCTTGCTGCCATTGGCAAATGACTGTAATTGAAGTTCTCATGTATCCTTCAAGAATATGAGTTAACAATGGAAGGCTCGGAATTTTGAGGATTCCTGAGAGATGCATGCTGCTGCAGCTATCTGTTATCATTTTGTTTGCCCTCTTTTTTCAGATAGCTTTTTATATATTATGACGTTCTCTCTGAAGTCCAATTGTAAGGAGCTGACAATTTTGGGTGAACATTATTGACTATTTAAAGTGATTACCAAAAATAAGATAATTAAATAAATAAAATGCAATGAAGGTGATCAATAATGTTAAGCGATAACCTTTACTCCATATATATTAATTTTAGCTTCACAACCCCCTTAAATGTCAATTCAGGTCTGTGCCTAAGCAGTGCGTCCATTCAATGTAATCTTTAATCTGCTTTTCTCAACTTTTTTTCTCATATGTTCCCCCGTATGGTCTAGTCTGGGTCATTTATCTGTGTAAAATTATCATATTGTTCATATGAGAAGCCCTTCAAAAATAATAAAGTAACGATCAATACACTTAATTTTTTTGAAGTCTTAATTTACGTTAGTTCTTTCACCATAATTATGGTGCGGAGTTCATCAAATTAGATATGATAATTCTAATAGGAGATGAAGGTCGAGGCGGTGGTGAAGGTGAAGCAGTTCTCTCATAAGCTCAAGGGGAGCCTAGTTCGGTGATTTTTGTGGAATCACTTGCTCTCGGCATAGTTGGCGTTGATGACAACAGTTTTTGGTAGAGGTGGAGGTCTCAACTCGGCTTTGGTGGCTCAGAAAATTTGTAGGCCAGAGCAAGGCTTAAAAGGACACTAACATGTAAAAAAGCCCATAGGATCAACCAACCGATCAATAATGGAAAAATAGTATGGTTTAATTCGATTTGAGAAGAGTTATATTTTGTAACACGAAAGATTTTGGGATGAGATTATGTCTGAAGTGTGCAAATGAAGAATAATAATCATTTTGAGAGAAATATAACTTTGGTTTGAGTTTAATTCGATTTGAAGAACTTTGATTTGAAAAAAATAAAACTTCGGTTTGTGAGAAATAGAACTTTGATATGCGAAATAATACTTTGATTTAAGCGATAGTTTTATTTTTTAAATTGAAGTTTTATTTCTTTTGAATCAGAATATTATTTCTCTCAAACCGAAATATTATTTTTTGAATCGAAGTTCTATTTGTCTTATTTTAAGAAATAAGTATTATTTCTTGAATCAAAGTTTATCGAACCAAATTAAATTAGAACGATGTTATATTTCTCTCAAAATCGTTATTCTTCTTTTACACACTTCAACATATAATCTCATCTCAAAATCTTTCGTGTTACGAAGTATAATTCTTCTCGAATTGAATTAAACCCCATTGTTTTTTCACTCATTAACTGGTTGGTTGATTCTGTGGGCTTTCCTGCGCATACATATAGGTTAGAAAACAAGATAAAAAAGCCGCCGCAGTCGCCATCAAAGTCAGCTTGGACTGTGGACCTTTCTTAGGGACACAGATGATGTCATAAACAAAGTCAGCTTGGACTGTGGACCTTTCTTAATCTTGCGTATTAAGATTATGCTGTGTTCATTTTACAACTTACAAAATTGGAAAAAAATCTTAACTAATCTGGTGTACCTTCCGCTTGATGTTGTGGGAAAAGGAAGGATGCTGGTTGCTGTGGGTAAAAAAAGACATTGGTTGCTGTGGAAGAAGGAAGAAAGACAACACCGATTGTTGTGGGGAAAGAAGACAAGTTGGAAGAGAAAGATAACACTGAAGACGTGAAAGAAAAGGTGAGTGGATGTGTTGATAAACAAGGGTTAAATGAGTGTATTAATGGGAAAGAATTTTAGTGTAATTTTCTTTTAATATTTTATTATTATTTTTTAAATCGTTTTTAAAGATGAATATATTTATTTTTAAATTGTTAGGGAAGTCAATGCTATAGAAAAAGGAAAGATGTCAGTTGTAGTGGGAAAAAAAAGACATTGGTTGCTGGTATAGAAGAGTGAAGGAAGACAGCCCCAAATGTTGTGCGGAAAGAAGAGCGGTCAAAAGAGACGACATCGAAGATGTGAAAAAATAAGGTGAGCGGATATGTTGATCAAAAAGTGTTAGGTAAGTGTGTCAACCAAAAATATTTTTAGTTTAATTTTCTTATAATATTTAATTATTGTTTTTAAATTATTTTTATAGATGAATATATTCATCACATTGTGGGATGCATTGGTGTTAAAGATTAGTTACTTAAATTACGAAGATAGTGCGATCCTAAATTCATATAGCGCGTTTGGTATTATGAATTTATTTTAATTTTAAATTAATATAAATTAAACTCTTTTGAAAAAATAATGGGTCTAAAGATATTTTTAAAAAATGTTTATTTTTTATTTTAAAATCTGAATTTTAATTTATTGTGAAACTCAAATAATATTTTCTTTATTTTTCTTTATTTTGTTACTTAGTTCATCAAAAAAAATAGATCCAATTTAAAAATATATATACATATATTATCTCTCCCATTAATCAGAAATAATTTTAAATTATAATTTAACATAAAAACTAATAATTAATAATTTAGCTTAGCCCGTTTCGAGTTGTATGAATATTACTCTTCGTATTGGAAAACATAAATGAGTTGGTAATGGCGTGCAAGGATGTTAATATATGGCCAAGCGTGACTAATAGGCAGTCCGTTTGCATTTGAGATTTTTTTTTTGCTCAAGTAAATTTATGAGAGCGTAATCTGTTGTCAGGACATTTCTAGGATAAATAGAATTGTCCAATATCAAATCTCACAAACCAGATGAGATTATTAGTAGTCCTAGAATTATTTTTACAAATTTAAATTTATCTTATTATAATAAATATTTTATTTTATTTAAACCAGATGAGGTATAATTATATTACCTAATGTGTGGTTTTGCCCATAGGAAATTATCATTACTCTTGCTACGTTTTACATGTTTAGCTTGATTAAAAAGCTTTATTTAATGTAAAACCAATAAATTTTAATGATTGTTAGAGTAAGTAGAGTCTCATTACTTTCTCCAATTTGTTTCTTGATTTTATTTAGGTTTTTTTTTATTTTCTGAAAACTTCAGAATGTAGGACATGCTGCCTTGTGGCAAACGTTTTCTTTTTAAAAAATTTTCTTAACATGTAAGGAAAACAAAAAATATATTTTCCATAATTAGTTTTGACCCAAATAGTTAGGATTAAATATTAATTATCTGTGGTTACTTTGATCGGTTTTTAAAAAATATATAATGTATTTTTAGATTTTTTATTTTTAAAAAATCACGTTTTTTTTTTTTTACTTTTGGGGTTTTTCTAGTTTTTTTCTTTTTGATTTTTGAGTTTTTCCTTTTTGAGGTTTTAGTATTTTTTGGGTTTTTAAAATTTTCCTAAAAGACGTTAAGGTTTTATTCCAAGGCATTCTTAGGTATAAAAAACTTGTCTTAAAGTAATGTTTTTTTTTATTTTAAAGTTTCAAGTTTTTTTTTTAATTTAGGGTTTTATTTTTTATTTTCAAAGTTTCATAAGCTTAAAGTCTTTATTTTTTGAGTTTAGGCTTTTTATTTTTCTGAGTTTTGTTTTTCATTTTTGAGTTTTTTTATAAGGTTCAAAAGTTTTATTACTAAGTTTTCCAGTTTTTTTTTATTTCTTGGGGTTTTATGATTATTTTCCTCTTGGACATTTTAATGGTTTTAGTGTTTTTTTATTTTCAATGTTCTAAAGTTTTTTGTTTTAAAAGTTTTTTGTTTTCTTTTATTTTTAAAGTTTGAAAGTTTTTTTCATTCTTAAAGTTTTGCTTTTGTTTTTAAAGTTTTAAAAAAATTCTTTTAATTTTTTTAAAAGTTTTTTGTTTTATTCGAAGATTTGTGATTTTTTTGCTTTTTATTTATTATTTAATTTTAACGGTTTTTATTCCTAGGTTTTTTTGTTTTTAACATTTTAAAACTTGAAGGCCTTTGTTTTTTGTTTTTAGTTTTTGTTTTTACTTTTCTGTTTTGAGGTTTTACAATTTTTTTGGTTCCTTTTGTTTTTAACTTTTTTATTTTGTTTTATTTTTATCTCATTAAAAAGTGTAGAGAATTTAGAATATTTTCTACTTTTTTTATTTCAACTAGTAACATTTAACTACTAATAAACGTAAATTTAGACATTCTCAATATTATTACAAGTGCAAGTTTATCAATATCAGTTATTATTCATAAATATATTTTTTAAAGAAGGAAACAAAGTACCGGTGAAAATGATAGAATTTAAATAAGAAAATCCACTGATGATGTTTCTTTTTTGCTATTTAAGATTCAAACTCTTTTTTTTTTTGCTATTTTTGATATAATAAGCAATGGACAGGGGCGGACTCAGGATTTCAATCTAAGGGGAGCCAAGACGGACAGGGACATACTGGGGGCAGACCTTGAATTAAATGTCAGATGATCAAATCGGCGGATCATTGTGTTTGGCGCGGCACCTCAATGCTTCGGGCTTTCGGCACTAGGAGACGGGAGTGAAAGAGTTGAAGACTCAAAGTCGTGTGTACATTAAAATATATTTTTAATATTACTAATACACTTAACTTGGAATACGTAAGTTAAAATATATTTTTTAAATTACTAATATGCCTCGATGTGAGTTAGTTCTTTGTGATAACTTTATTACTTTGTATTATATTAAATTATATTTTAAAATATATCAATTTTATTTTATATTATTATTTAAGTTTATAATATGTACATGTCATCACATGTGTCATGGGCAAGGAGGACCGATTGATAAAAATATACCTTTATATATTATTATCTATATATATTGCTTCCTGACACCAAAATAACATCGATAATTCAAAATCCAGATTTAGTGGGGAAGCAAAATCAAACATGAGATTAAAATGTTTGTCAAAAAACAGAAATAAAATTAAAAACTTAAATATAATGCATATGATAGTTGATACATGATGCAGTACACATAAGAATGCTTACTTCTCACTCACTTTCACAGCATAGAAAATAGATTGTATATATATGTATATATTTAAGTGGAATGGCCCAATTAGATGACATCCAAGTCAAAATAAGAAAAAAGAAGGGGCCGGGTATGATACTAAATTTTTGTTAATATTTTACTATTCGTTGCATTTTATATATATATATATATATATATATATATATATATAAGAAAAATAAAACTAAGGGAGGGCCATGGCTCCTTTCAAAGGGGTTGGTTTTGCCCCTGGCTGTCGATGCATGATTCCACTGGTGTAATGAAATTCCATCAAATTGAAAATTTTCTAGCAAAGGACTAGCTTGATTTTAGAGTAGCGGAGAAAGATGGAGGTGTGGTGGATGAATTACATTGCGAGTGGTAAAGTTGCATCATGGATGGCTATTTGGTGTGAAATGTGACAAAGATGATGATGGTAAAGGATCAAAAGACTTTCTAGGCTACCAAAATCTCTCCCTCTAGACTATATCACTCTCTAAAAATTTTCTAGATATTATAAGCATCCAAACTTGTTGAAAACTACTCCATAAAAGCTCCCATATATAGGGGTTCGGGTGAGCTTGAAGGAGAAATTCATAGGATGATTATTCACTTCCTTGAGCTATAGTGTCATTACTGGATTTCGTCCGGGGGGAACCCGCATTCGGGAATGCGATTCCCCCAATCTTCACCCGAATGGTGATGAAAAAGAAATAGAGATGCCACCAACTGTTTTTGGGGTGCAATTGGTTACCTAAAAAATAATCTATGTTGCTAAAGTAGAGTCCGGGAGTTGGTTACGTGTGAGGAAGGATTAACACCCCCACAACACCCTTTCAATATATGTTTTAAGAGTGTGGAGGTTTATAATTTGTTTTAAACTTTTATTTTAGTTTCATTTATCTAAACCTAAATTTATTTTATTTTCATAAAGACTCAAGTTTCTATTCATTTTATTATTTTAAATTATTTGTTAAAGATGAGTTAAATCTAATTAACATAAAGACTAAAAGAATAACCTAAAAATCCTTAGTGTAAAAATAAATCTTGTTGGATCAAATCAAGAATTTGGATGCTGCGGATAAAACCCTATGTAATTTTGATTTGAGACTTTGTATGTTTATTCTTAATTGTTGCAGAAGATATAACTTTAATCCGGACTTTCACTTGTGAGAGCAAAGCTAAAGACAGGATACATAATCTTGATCCGGACCAACGTGAATGTTGCCAAACACTCGGTAAATAACCAAGTCTTCATACGGAATAAGGATCACTCGTGCAGACCAAATGCTTAAAGCTACGGACTAAGGAATTCGCGTCTTACACTTAAATGGACTAAGTTAAATAGATGCGGAATAAGAATCCTAGTCTACATCTTGCACAGAGTAAAGAGAACTGTCGCAGAATAAAAGGCTAAGTCTCCCACTCAAGTGGACTAATGACAAGAAGACACGGAGTAAGGAATCTGAGTTTTTCATTCATGCAGAGTAAGAAAAGATTTGTGCGGAATAAGGACCCGAGTCCTTTGTTCACACAGAGTAAGGATAAGAGATACGGAGTAAGGAATTCAGACCTCTTACTCATGCGGTGTAAGGAAGCACCAATACGGAGTAAGCCCTCTGAACCTTTTGTTCATATGGAGTAAGGAAGCGCTCATACGGAATAAGGATTCGAGTATCAAACTGATATGGAGTAAGTAACCACTGACACGGAGTAAGGATCCGAGCTTCATTAACACGGAGTAAGGAATCTTATGACGGATTAAGAAGACGCTACTTCACTTTATCAGCTTCGCATTTAAAGTAAGCAACTCGCATAAAAGACTTGTTGAATATCTAAGTCATCTTACACGTGGATCACATGGAGATGTAGAAAGAGCCTTAAATGCACTTGAGATCATGCGAAGTAATTCAATGTTTAAAGACCCAAGATTTTGAGCACCACATCTGCAGCAATTAAAGTAGAGACATTTTCGAGAAGAATTCAATGCTACACAGTGCTCAGAAAATCCAGTTCCAAGATTGTCTCCCTGGGATGTCTATATACATTAAACCTTGTATATTTTCATATATGCGCATACATGTAATAAGAGCTCTTAGAGAATAAATTGGCTAGTGTGTGAGTAATTGTGAAACAGAGTGCAAGAGAGTTTTTAGCAGATCGAAAAGCTTTTCATAAGCTTTAATCTGTTTTTTTTTTTTTTGTAATTATCATTTGATAATAAAATAGAATACTTCCACTATCTGGTTATCTTCCACACTGTTTTTATAGTTTAACTAGAATAATGTTTGTGCCTGAGAAGAAAAAGAGTTTTCGATAAGAGCCTATTCATCCCCTTATAGGCTCCCAAGGACTAACAAGTGGTATCAAAGTAAAGATCCTACTCTTTCTCTCTCAACAATGGCCAAAGAAAGCAGCATGCTATTCAATGCTCGCCTTAACTCTGGAGGTGTGCAAGAGCCCCTCCCCAACCGCAATAGCAGCGAAAATGTTGATCCGAGCACAAGTGCTCAACCCGCTGCTCCCGCTGCTCCTTAACAACGGAGTTCTGGTTTCACTCTGACAAAACTGCCAAAATTCACACCTGAGCTTTTCTCCAGTGGAAAGCTCGCATGAGAATATTCATGATATGTTATGATCATCTCATGTTGTCGTGTCTTCATCAGGAGCTACCAATTCCGATGACCATCGGAGAAAATGGAGTCAGAAGGCCAAAGACTAATGCTGAACTTACCAATGAAGAAAGAGCCTGGAAGTATGCTAGCAAAAAGGCTCTAGCATACATAACATCGTCTTTGGACTCCGAAGCTTTCATGGACGTCCAGGGTTGCACGACAGCAAAAGCTGTTTGGGATAAACTGACAATCCTTTATTAGGGAAGCCAGTCCCAAATGTAGAACGTAATCTGTACTCTCAGGCAGAACTTTGAGAGCTTCACACATAATCATGGAGAATCCCTCGAGAGCATCTATCGGAGATTCGGCAAGCTCATTCTTGACTTAAAAACTGTCAATGAGCATTACATGCAATTCCATATCAATGACAAGTTTTTCTGTTCCTTGCCAGATTGCTACTACTACAAGCAGCTCTGACAAGAACTAGCAATATGCTCCCCTTGAAGACCTCTATGGTGAGCTACGGACTCATGAGGTCAGGTTCAAATACACTACCAAAATGAGAAAATAGCTCGGAAAGAAAAGAATTAGCTTTTAAAGCTACGAAATTTTTGAGCATATAGCGTGATGATGGTACGGAAGAGTCAGAGAACTCTAACTTGGACGTTGAAGAAGAAATAGCTCTTCTGGTCAAATCCTTCGAGCGGTTCTTGAGGAAAAGCGGAAAAGGATTCAAAAGAGGCTCCTCATCGTCATCAAGAAGAAAGGAGCGATCGTAGTCTACTTCCTAAGACTGCTACAACTGTGGGAAACCGGGTCACTAGTGTCATGACCCGAGCAACGTGGTGCTGGCGGGACGTTTCTCAGTGGCACGATTCAGGAATGTATTCATGCTACGTAAAGGAGAGGGGCTAGTTGAAAGCGTAGATGGTGCACAACGGAAGGTTCCAGGCAATTCGTGGAGGAAAACGGATGGAACCCCTTCGGAGTTCAGACGAGCCGACCTAGTTGAATGCGGGGAGCACGCCGCTAGTCGAGGACTTGACGTTGAAGAAGGGATTTGGCCATCCTTACACAAATTGATCGGGAACTGAAGCCGTTCTCCTGATGAGCCCAGTGGTAGGGCGAAACCAGTCTACGGGCGCTTCAACCCTCAAAAGCTAAACTTAGCGGACCGTGGATAGAGAAGCTAACTGCCGCAATAGGTTGAGAGGCGCAGGAAACCTGACCCCGTGACAAGTGGTATCAGAGCCGAACCGGCCAGTATCCTGAAGACTCGCCGAGCACTCTCGCGAGTAGCATGATCCCAAGGTGGGAGCTCACAGAGGTGAGTCGACCGATAGTGTCTTGCACGCCATGCGTCCATAGAGTTGGAGTATCCTAGAGTGTGATATAGAGTTGGGCAAGGGAGTACGAAGGAGTGCGTCGGAGCGATCTTGAAAGCCTCCTATCCTTTGGACATTAGGCGAGTAGGAGAGCATCTTGGTAAAGGTGTTACAACCCGCGGGGAAGTGATGTCGAACCTGTTGACATTGGGCGAGTGGGAGGGCGTCGAGGTAACGATGCCATCGCCTGTGGAGAAGCTATTGGTCCCTTGGAGCCTAGAGAGGGGGGGGGGGGTGAATAGGCTCTTATCGAAGCTCTTTTTTAACTCTTCGGCACAACACTTATCTGGTTAAGAGAAAGAAATAATGCGGAAGATAACCAGATAGTGGAAGTATTTTGTTTTATTATCAGTATGATAAGTACAACAAAATGAAAGCAGTCTAAAGCTTGAAAGCTTTTAGACCTACTTAACAACTCTTTAACACTCTGTTTACAAGTACACACATACTAGCCTCTTAGATCTCTATGAGCTTTAGTACATGCACACTCTTTTTCGTTTACACAGAAGTTTTTCTTTATAAATATACAAGTGTTGATATTTATAGTGACATCCTCAAGAGGCAACCTCGGAACTTGTTGTTCCGGATATTGTGCCCATTTACTGTCTCTCGGAAATCTCTCTGCATTAATTGCTACGGATGTGGTCTTCAAGATCTTGGGTTTGCAACGCATGAGAGTCTTTGTAAGTTCCCAAGTGTAGTTAAAGTTGTGTCTACATATCCGGATGATCCACGTGTAAGATGCTTTAGGTTCTCAACAAGTTTGTCTTACATCGGGAAACAACGAGCTGATGACTTTGATCACAAAGAGATAAGTTGAAGTAGCATCTTCTTGAATCCGGTGTAAGGTTCCTTACTCCATGCCTAAATTAAGCTCGGATCCTTACTCCGTAATACTGATTGCTTACTCCGTATCAATTTGGTGCTGGAATCCTTGTTCCAAGTAAGCGCTTCCTTACTCCGTATGAAAGAGAAGGTCGGAGTGCTTACTCCGCATCTGCGCTTCCTTACTCTGCAACTAGTTTCTTTACTCCGCATGAGTTAAAGGAACGGATGACTTACTCCGTATCAGCACATCCTTACTCCACATGAGTGAGTGGTTTGGATTCCTTACTTTGCATCTAGTTTCCTTACTCCGCATCTAATAAAGACTCAAGTCCTTATTCCGTAGAAGTACTTCTTTACTCCGCATGTATGGAAGACTCGGATTCCTTACTTCGTGTCTTCTGTACTTTAGTCAAGTTGAGTGGAAGACTTATCTTTTTAATTCCGCGTTGACTCTCTTATTCCGTGTGACTTTGTAGACTAAGATTCTTACTCCGCATCTTTTAGACTTAGTCCATTTGAAGTATTAGGTGCGGATTTCTTAGTCCGTAGCTTTTAGGTTCTTACTCCGCACGAATGATCCTTATTCCGTATGAGGTAAAGACTTGGTTATTTACCAAGTGTTTGACGACACTCATTCTCACCTGGATTAGGATTAAATATCCCGTCCTTAGCTTTGCTCACACGAGTGTAGATCCGGATGAAGATCATATCTTCTGCAATGACTTAAGATAAAACAACAAAGGTCTCAAATCAAATTACATAGGGCTTTATCAACATTATCCAAATTCTGGGCTTGATCCAACAATCTCCCCCAATTATGGATATGCCCAAACCCTTTTTAATCTAATCTGGTAAGCAATGCAAGGAGATAATATACAGAAAAGAAATCACTCCATTTTCATTGATCAGTACATAGTACAATATAGCCTTTATACAAGATTTTCATTAAGGTACATAAGGCTTACTATACTTGAAGATCATCGTTGCAGCCTTCTCTCTAAGCTCCATTGTCTGCTCTATTGTGTAGGCTTGGATATTGTTCCAGTTTTTATCAACCTTGATAATGAATTTGATGAAGAAATAGACAAAGGCTCCGCAGCTATCTCCATCAGGCTGTTGTGGCACTAACTTCTTGCCCCGGACCGTCGCCTTCAGCTTTTCAGATGGACCCAACGGAGTCAGGCCTCTTTCTTCATAAAGTCCCGATTGCTTTACGGCTTCCATCAGATGAACACGTAGTGGCTCAAATTGATCCCTTCTAATTTTTTGCTCTACAACTTGATGGGAATCAATTAGGATCAGCTGCTTGGACGGAATCATAAAGACAACCAGCATGAAGTGCGGCGTCATGACCCGGTACGGAATGAGGACCGATTGAAGAGTCTTCCAAGGAGTGCTATCCTCAGCAGTTCCGTTGATGTAGGTCTGAATATCAGCTAAGTCTGGAAGATACCCTTCATTCCAACACGGCAAGATGTCAAACATGTGCCTGTCCTTGTATAGGGACGAAAATAGCCTCATCTCCATCTTAACTGCCCGAGAGAAGTTGTCTATGTCTTCTGTGGTGAGCAGACCCGTCTTAGAGTGAATAGTGCTTATGTCTTGGAGAGAGAAGGGGTATAACTCATATAAACATCTTCTCTTAGCATTTGACGCGGCATACCTGATCATAGCATTAAAAACACTTCCATCCTCATCAAGGGGATCAAGATCCGCGTATGATGGGAGGAAGGTGTCAGCCACGGCAGATGGAGTGGTCGAAGGAGGAGCTACACTAGAGGAGCTGTGCTGAGAGAAGCGGCTGCGTTTGGGGATGATATGTCACGCCCCGTATTTCCAACCCGAGGAAACCAGTTCGTGACTCCCCTTTACCCAACCAGGTGGGCAGGGGGTGGATGTACAAAACAAATATTCATGCAGGTCAACGTATACATTCATGACTAATAGTCACAAAGATGTAAATTAAAAATCTTTATTAATCTTCAATCCATAATAAATGTTCACAACCACACATGTCTTTATTACATTGCAAACCCTTATACAATCTCTCTCCCATTGGGGTTACATTAGTTACCAAAAACAAAACAACATATTTTAAAAAGAAATAAAGCAAACTGGTCTTCCACCTTGGTGTCCCACCTAACGCCTGTAGATTCCTGAAAGAAAACACATCACAGAAGGAGGAGTGAGCAACCACAGCTCAGTAGGGATCAAGTCTCCCCCAACCCATCCCATGCACTTATCATTTATATGTGAGCGTGCACCAGTGCAGTGACGTGACAGAAACAAATAGCAAGGAAACACACCACACAAACAGGCACAACCTTAGCCCCAGCCACACAGGCTAACACTTTAACCACCTCTCAAACAAGTGATTTAACCGCCTCTTCAGGCCAAGTTATTTAACCGCCTCTTCAAGCCAAGTAATTTAACCACCTCTTCAGGCCAAGTAATTTAACCGTCTCTTCAGGCCAAGTGATTTAACTGCCTCTTCAGGCCAAGTGATTTAACCGCCTCTTCAGGCCAAGTACCAAACAGTCAAGCACACAGTATACACTTTGGTCACTCAGGCATAAAACCAAACACTTAATAGGCACACATTCACAAGTGCACAAACCCAACCACTCAGGCATAAAAACAAACACTTAGCATGCACATGTTTACAAACTCACAAATCCAGCCACACAGGCATATTAACAAACACGTACTAGGCATATTTACACAACCATAATCACACAGGCATTTTATCGAACATTTAACATGCACCGACCACCCAACGTCAGAAACACACCAAGACGCCATTGAAGGCCAACATCCATATAGGAGATCACACTTATATGGATTTACACACACACACACACACACACACACACACACACACACACACACACAATATATATATATATATATATATATATATATATAACCAAAAACAAGTAAGGATTGCCTACCACCAGGCCAGAGCCCTGGAATAGATTTAAGGGAAAACAGAACCCCTACCTTAAAAAAGAAGATCCTCCTTGCTCCCGCGCTAGACGCCGTCCTCCCCACGCAAGACGCTCCGGCAGCTACTAGTAGCTCTCTTTCCTTCCCTCTCTCTAGCTCTCTCTCTCTCTCTCTGCGACGGCTGTAGTGGCTAGCCAAAAGAACAATCCTAAACCTAAGAGTCCTTCACCTCTTATATAGGCACACCAACATCAAAACGACGTAGCTTTGATTAAGTGAATCTCAGCATCAAAACGACATAGTTTTGATCACACAAGCTACAACCTTCCTGCATCCACACACGACAAAATATCCATAATTCCAACATGGTCCTTTGGGGAAAGATGATTAGAACCACAAAACCAAGGTGACGGTGCAAAAATATGGCTGCACGCCATAATGCATGTCACATCCCCATATGACGTGCAACTCCAAAAGCTGTGAATTTCTACCCCAAGCTTCCTAGAACCATGTAGAAGATAGGCAAACCAAAAATCCCCTTGCACGTCATATCCCCATATGACGTGCATTGTCACGTGCACCTCCCCAAAGGTCCCCTCTTGGCCACATCTCTTACCCTAAACTTGCCCCTCTACTTCCAAGGTGTTTTAGCTAAAGTGCGTGGGAAGAAAACTCTCCAAAATCCACATATTCCCACTAAAAGGGCAAAACTCTCCTCACATCCCAAAATATGGGTCATTACATCCTCTCCCCTTTAAGACTTTTCATCCTCGAAAAGAAACAACATGCAAGGAAAACAAACACAGCAAGCCACAATACCCATGTTGGATCAAACCCAGAATTTGGATAATGCTGATAAAGCGTTATGTAATTTGATCTGAGATCTTTTGTGTTTATTTGATCATTGCAGAAGATAAGTTACTAATCCAGAGATGCACTCGTGAGAGCAAAGCTAAGGACAGGATACATAATCCTGATCCGGACAAGAGTGAGTGTCGTCAAACACTTGGTAAATAACCAAGTCACAAATACATACGGAATAAGGAACATTCGTACGGACTAAGAACTTAAAGGATAAGTGTGGAGTAAGAGTCTTGGTCAACGAGGTCGCACGAAGCAAAAGGATTGAAATAGAGTTAAATAGTTAAGTCTTCCCCTCAGGCGAACTAAAGTGAAGAAGACACGGAGTAAGGCGTCCGAGTCTTTCATACATGCTGAGTAAGGAGTTTATTGATGCGGAATAAGGATCCGAGTCTTTATTCACACAGAGTAAGGAAACCAGATGCGGAGTAAGGAATCCGGATATCTTACTCGCCCGGAGTAAGGAAATTACATACGGAGTAAGGAACTTACATGCGGAGTAAGAAAGCGCTGACACGGAATAAGTCATCAGACTTTTCAAGACTCGCTCGGTGTAAGGAACTTACATACGGAGTAAGGAACTTACATACGGAGTAAGAAAGCGCTGACACGGACTAAGGATTCCAGTACTAAATAGATACGGAGTAAGCAACCACTGACACGGAGTAAGGTTCCGAGCTTCATTAGCTACGGAGTAAGGAAAATTACACCGGACCAAGAAGATACTGCTTCAATTCAACCGCATTTAAAGTTATCAGCTCGTGGCGTCCCGATGTAAGACGAATTTATTGAGAACCTGAAGAATCTTACACGTGGATCATCCGGATATGTGGACACAACCTTAATTGTAATTGGGAACTCACAAACGCATTTATACTCTTCGAACCCAAGATCTTGAGCTCCACAAACTGCAGCAGTCAAGGCAGAGAGATTACCGAGGGATAGTTAGTGCTGAACGCATTCCGGAACTACAAGTTCCAAGGTTGTCTCTTAGGAATGTTTTGTATAAATATTCATACTTGTACATTAAAAGAGAATGAATGTGCATTAGTCAAGAAAAGACTAATTCTGTGTATGCACAAGTGTTTTCATCTTTGGAGATAGAAGTTGGCTAGTGTGTGAGTTCATTTGTAAACAGAGTGTAAGAGAGTCTTGCTTCTATTTTGTTGTATTTATCTTGTGATAATAAAACAAAATACTTCCACTATCCTGGTTATCTTCCTGAGTGATTCTATCACTTAACTAGATAAGTGTTTGTGTCTTAAGAGAAAGAAAAGAGTTTTGATAAGAGCCTATTCAGCCCCCCCCGTTAGGCTCCAAGGGACCATCAAGTGGTATCGAGCAAGTTCTATTTTGTTCTAAGTAGAGATCCCACTCTTTCAATCTCAGAAATGGCCGAAGAAAGCAGATGCTATTCAACACTCGCCTTAACTCCGGAGGTGCACAGGAGCCCATCCCGAATCGAAGCAGCGGTGAAAATGTCGACCCACCTCAACTCGCTACCGCCGCCGCTTCTCAACCACGGAGTCTGGCTTTACTTTAACGAAACCGCCCAAATTCACACATGAGCTTTTCTCCCAGTGGAAAGCTCGCATGAAGATGTTTATGGTATGCCATGATCATCTTATGTGGCCATGTCTTCATCAGGAGATTCCAATTCCGATGACTATCGGAGAACATGGAGTTAGGAGGCCAAAGACAGATGCTAAACTTACCAACGATGAAAGAGCCTGGCAGCGCGCTAGTGAAAAGGCTCGGCTTATGTTACATCGTCTTTGGATTCCGAGGCTTTCCCGGACGTCCAGGGCCGCACGACAGCAAAAAGCGTTTGGGACAAACCGACAATCCTCTATGAGGGAGTCGGTCCCCGGATACGAGAATGTGATTTGCACTCTCAGACAGAACTTTGAGAGTTTTAATCATAAACCAGGCGAATCACTCGAAAGCATCTATCGGAGATTCAGCAAGCTCATTCTTGAGCTGAAGACTGTCAATGAGCACTATTCTCAATCCCAGATCAATGACAAGTTCTTTCGCTCCTTGCCGGATCGCTACTACTCCAAACAACTCCAGATGCAATTAGACAAAAAGCGCGGTATGTTCCCCTTGAAGAATCGTATGGAGAGCTGCGGACTCACGAAGTCAGGTTTAAGTACTCTGACAGGGATGAGAAAATAGCTCGGAAAGAAAAGGGGGTAGCTCTCAAAGCTACAGAATGTCTAAACATACTGAGGAATAATGATACGGACGTGTCCGAGAATTCTGATTCTGACGACGAGGAGGAGATAGCCCTTCTTGTCAAATCCTTTGAGCGATTCCTACGGAAAAGCAGAAAAGGGTTCAGAAGACGCTCATCATCATCGTTCTAAAGGAATGAGCGACCGGAGTCCAGTTCCCAGGAATGCTTCAACTGTGGGAAAACCGGTCACTGGGCCAAGGAATGCAGGTCCAAATCAAAAGTGGCCGAGAAAAGTGACAAGGTAACTCCTCGCCGCTCCACCTTAGACAACAGCAAGAGCAAGAGGAAGGCGCTCGTGACAAAATACATGAGTGGCTCGGAAGAAGAGGAGGAATCCTCGGATGATGAGCCAACCACTAAGCCGAACGTCTGCCTCATGGCAAATATTGAGGTACCTTTATATCTCGAGCTCCTGAGTAAATTAGAATCTCTTACTACTGCATGTGATCATGAAAAGAATGAGAGACTAATAATTACTCAAATGTACAAAGATATGGAAAGTCAGAATAAACGTCTTGAATTTACTATTAATAGACTCGAAAAGGACATCACTAACTTCAAAGGAAAAAAAGCTTGGTATCACGATCTAAGAGCTGAAAATCATTTGTTAAATACCAATCTCTCAGGCCTAAAAGTTATAGTAAAAAGACTCGAAAATGAACTGGAACAGGAAAAGGAAATAAATCGTAAGTGGCTAAAATCCGGGGAAATAGCCTCTACCTTTAGGACTAATCCTGACGACATCCGAGTCAAACCTGGCCTAGGTTCCGAACCATCAACTTCCATAGCTCAAGCTACTGAGTGTCCTCCGGATTTCACTCCTAAACTAACCAATTTATATCCTGTTAGTACATCTAAACCGTTGGATAGTTTCATTTCAGGTGGCACCATAGTTTATGACTGTGGAGTCGAGGATGTTACTGCACTTCCCGAACCAGTAGCACCCGTAACTAAAGATGAAGGGAAGGCTGCTGCAGTTAAAGCCAAAACTGTAGCACCCAAAAAGAAAGACAAGGCTAAGGCTGACGCATTTAGGGCCAAGAGCGCGTCACCCAAACGCAATGGATTAGGCCACAGGGAACAGTAGAAAGTCCGTAAAATCTAAGAGACCTGTATCCCCTGTTTGTACTTCACATTATAGTGTCTGTTCCATCCGTAGGGAAATGGGTCATTATCACTATGAATGTTGGAGTCTATCCGATACTGGCTTTGTAATCAATTTCAATCCAATAAAGATCAGTTTTATAAAAGGGGTTCTTCGAGCAAAACAAAATCTAAATCTAAAAGGAGTGTCTCTCCCAAGAAAACCCAAATAAAAGAAGCAGTTGAAACTAACAAGTTAATGTCAACTTGGAAAGCTAAGAGTCTTAGCAAAATCAAATCTGTAAATGTTGACAATACTGCTGCTCTCTCTAACCGCCCGAAACAAGTTTGGGCACCAAAAGTGTAAATTGTTGTCTTTCAGGAGCATCTTTGGAATGCATTGCCAGATCACTTGAAGTTAAAGATCAATAAAAGCAAGTGGATCCTTGATAGTGGATGCTCCGGACATATGACGGGTGATCAGACTCTGCTTGTAGAAGTTAATGATAAACAAGGTCCATCCGTGTCATATGGCGACAACAACAAAGGTAAGATTGTCGGGTATGGCACTTTAACTAACGGCTGTGTATCAATCACTAAAGTTGCACTAGTCGAAGGTTTAAAGCATAATTTGCTAAGTGTCAGTAATTTATGTGACAAAGGATTTACTGTTTCCCTTTTGTCCAACACCGTATAAGAAGAGAAAACTTATCCGGAGATGTTAAGTTATCCGGATCAAGAGATGGGGACATATACTCGGTGGTCTTAAGAAATAATTCTTCGACCTGTATGCTTCCTCACGAAAGCATCAGATGAAGATAGTTGGCTATGGCACAAGCGATGCGCACATTTAAACTTCAAGACTTTGTCTAAATTAGCGTCACTTGATCTTGTCACTGGTCTACCCAAACTCAAGTTCTCCAGAGACTCTCTCTGTCGAGAATGCCAACTTGGCAAACAGACCAAACACAGCGTTAAGAGCAAATCGGTTAACTCAATAATCGCTCCTCTACAACTTCTTCATATGGACCTCGTGGTCCTATATCTGTTCCATCACTAGCTCGTGCAAGATATACCCTTGTGGTTATCGATGATTTCACCAGGATACACATGGGTGATGTTCCTGAAATCAAAGGATCAAACTTTTGAGCATCTAGTAGATCTCTTCAACTGGATAAGCAACTCACAAGGACCGAGCATTAAATGCATCAGGAGTGATCATGGTCTGAATTTGATTTTTCGGAAATGAGATCATATTGTTCTGAACAGGGCATACAAGCATGACTTCTCTGCTCCCAGAACCCCACAACAAAATGGGGTAGCCGAGCGCAAGAATCGTACTTTACTTGAAGCTGGTAGATCCATGTTAGCCAGGGGCAACGCTTCCTCTCGGCCTATGGGTGAAGTTGTGTCCATCGCTCGCTATGTTCGAACGGAACTCTAATAAATAAATCTACCATGAAAATATCCTATGAGATGTGGAGAGGACGAAAACCTTCAATTTCACATTTCAGAGCTTTTGGGTGTACTTGCTATATACTGATAAATGGCAAAGGGACCCGGAATAAATTTGAACCAAAATCTGATGATGGGATTTTTGTCGGGTACTCACAACATAGCAAGGCTTATCGGGTCTTCAATAGAAAACTTTTTAAAGTTGAAGAATCTATCCATGTGACTTTTGATGAAGCTAATCTTGATTGGTCAAAAGTCGGTTCTTCAAATTCTAATATGCAGGTCATGGACAGCAACGTCGATTATTCGAAGTTTATGAATGTTCCTGTTTCACATCCTGACCAACCACGTGGCATCAGCGAAACACAACGAAATTTTATGGATGATGCTACGGATGACTCTGACTCCGGACTACCATTTAGCTCCGGATATACTCCTACGGATACCCAAAATTCCGGAGCATCTTCAAGTCCATCCGGACTAGTTAACACTGGAAGAAACAGTGTTGAAGAACCATCTAGTTCAACCGTACCTCTCAATACGGAAACATCTAGTCCGGACGAAGCTCTACCAGCCGATACAACTGAACCACTCAATCTGGAAGAGCTTCAAATTGTTCAAGATTATCCAACACATGCATAGAATTATAGATGGACTCGAAACCATCCCTCAGATCAAGTGATTGGTGATCCTACTGTTGGTGTAAGAACAAGAGCAGCCACCTCCAACATAAGTCTTTACTCGTGTTTTCTATCTCAAATAGAACCAAAGGTGGTAGATGAAGCTCTTCAAGATTCGAATTGGATAGAAGCCATGCAAGAAGAGCTGAATCAATTTAAGAGAAATAATGTGTGGACCTTAGTACCAAGGCCTACGTCTCAGAAAGTCATTGGCGTTAAATGGGTGTTCCGGAACAAGCTTGATACGGATGGAATAGTAACCCAGAACAAAGCCAGACTGGTAGCCAAAGGATATCGTCAAGAAGAAGGAATAGATTATGATGAAACCTTTGCTCCAGTAGCAAGACTTGAGGCAATCCGAATGTTTCTGGCGTATGCTTCATATGAAAACTTCATAGTTTATCAAATGGACGTCAAAAGCGCATTCCTGAATGGAGACCTTCAAGAGGAGGTGTATGTTGAACAACCTCCCGACTTCATTGAACCTAAGGCAGGACATCTTGTCTACAAACTTCAGAAAGCTCTATATGGTTTGAAGCAAGCTCCAAGAGCCTGGTACGACACATCGTCGGAATTCCTACTTGCTCATAACTTCCAAAAAGGGAAGATAGACACCACCCTATTTCTACGAAAAGAGAAGGACACACTCTGATCGTACAAATATACGTGGATGATATCATTTTCGGATCAACGAATCCGAAGCTTTGTGAAGAGTTTGCTAAGTTGATGACAGGCAAGTTTGAAATGAGCATGATGGGAGAACTGTCCTACTTCCTTGGAATGGAAGTTAAACAATTAAAGGAAGGAATCTTCATTAATCAGGCTAAGTACACTCGCGATCTTATTAAGAAGTTTGGTATGGAAGGTTCATCTCCTGTCAAAACTCCCATGCCTGTCAGTGCCAAGTTAGATCCGGATGTGGACGGCATATCGATAAATGTGACCGACTACAGGAGGGATGATCGGATCCTTGTCGTATCTTACAACAAGTCGCCCAGGACATTATGTTTGCAACTTGCATCGTGCACGATACCAGGCGAATCCCAAGGAGTCACATATGCTTCATGTAAAACGGATATTAAGGTATCTCAAGGGAACGATGAATTTGGGACTCGGTACCCAAAGGAATCCAACTTCACCTTATCCGGATACTCGATGCCGACTCACTGGATGTCGCACGACGACAGAAAAGCACAAGCGGTACGTGTCGGTTTCTAGGAAATAGATTGATCTCATGGTTCAGAAGAAACAGAATTCCGTATCAACCTCTACCGCGAGGCGGAATATATAGCTTAGGAAGTTCTTGCGCACAGCTACTTTGGATGCAAAGTCAACTTATCGACTACGGTTTCAACATGTCATCTATTCCACTCTACTGTGACAACACTAGTGCAATTGCCATCAGCAACAATCCTATCATGCATCCTAAGATGAAGCACATTGAGGTCAGGTATCACTTCATACGCGATCATGTTCTCAAAAAGCATATTTCACTGGAACATGTTGTTACTGAAGATCAATTAGCAGACATACTTACAAAGCCCCTACCTGATGCGAGGTTCTCTGAACTACTCTTCCGATTAGGTATGCTTGACTTCTCTGCATAGCTTCACATTTGAATTACCCAATAGTATATTTACTCTCAGAACATGCATTGTACGTTCTTGAAAGTAGTAGAGACTTCCTGATCGTATTGCTGATCATACTTCTTGTTTAACGGCTTCATGCTTCGATATTAATCTCAACCTCATAATGGGAGGATGCTTGCGTTTCCCGACTGAAGTCGTTTAAGCTAACATAATTACAGTTTATATGATTTACCTCTTTCGGGTTCATGATCTTAACTTCCATTAATCACCATGTGACAAAAGCATGTTCATTTAGATTACTCTATTAACATGCATAGTTGAAGAAGTGAAATGGGTTAGCTTGGAATGCCTGGTGGATGAATACTCAATCGCAGTCTGATCAACTTCTGAAGTATAGTTTTCTAATAAGATAGACAGTGCTGAACTTCTACAAATTGGAACGGTCAACCGAGAGGATTGCACAATCTACGGGGGAGACAATGCTTTACATATTATTTAGTAATACCCCCCGTATATGTCTCATGACCTCTTTCCTGACTGTCTATCTGAGGGGGAGATTTTCATTGAGAGGATTAAATGATCTAAGGGGGAGCAGCAATGAACCCCTAATATGTCTCGGATTCTCCTTCCTTTAAAATTTTACTTGGGATCACTGGACATGCTTGTTTTGAATCGGAAAAGTGGCATGTTTGGATGTATTTTCCTTCTTCAACCATGCATTTTAATCGGCTAATCATCTGCCTTCTTTTGACATGTGTTCGCTCTATCATTTTTCACTCATGAATCCTAATGTGGCCAAATCATATGATCTTTAATTAATTTTAGCTACGTTGTTCAGCAAGACGGTTTCGCTATGTTGACCTATATGAACCTGTGTATTGCTGTCTGACATATGCCCTGATTCAGTAATATTGATCATTTTCACGTATGTATACGTCTACTACATTCTTAGCCATGCATGAGTTCTGTTTCTCATTAGTTCGGATTATGTTGTTTTTCACTGATTATCTTCTCTAATCCGTACTAATCCTTGCCTGTTAAGCTTTTGTATTTTCAGTTTATCCTTATTTAGCTACAGGTTCAGATTTTCTTTGCAATCGTATCGATAAATCCAGTCCATAGTCTCGGATTTGAAGTGTTGTGGTACTTCTCTTCTCTTCAATTTTTTTTTGACTGCAAAGGAATCTACTCTACTCTCTCACCGAACTCTGTTTACTACGGACAAGGTCTATTATTCATCCGGATACTCTTCCACGAATATTATTTACTCCGGATGATTGTCGGCTCCTTCCTACGGACTCCTGACACTGTTCAACTGTGACAATCCATGTATACTCATATGTCGCATGCTTTTGAGGAGGAATAATGATGATTCATTAAATACATATCTCGGGTTGCACACATACTTCTCTAGATGGCAACTAGTTGTTATCTTTACTTGGTCATGCGGTCTCCACGACATCGTTTCATTCGGAGGCGCATCAATATCCAGACTAATGACATCAGCATGTCACGCGGGTCCCTATCTCACTCGCACATTCCTAGGCCCGCTGACATTTGCGGACTCGGTCTTATATGTTCTGATCATTCCTGCGAAGCACGAGTATTGCTCATTTCAAATCCCTAAACCTCTCGTTGCTCCTTCCATTGTCAAGACCTCACTTTTCATCTTGTCCTTCCAATCTAATCTGCAATGGCCCCCAGAATCTCCCTTTCCGGCGTAAATCCTGGTCATCTAGTTGATTGGCACGCTGTCTCCAATCCTCCGGATTGGTTTTTCCAGCTTCGCCCTCTCCTTGAAGCTTCACATATACTCAATCTGGTCACCAATCCTGTTGATCTTCTTATCGACGACATCATTGAGTATTACCAACGGATTTGCTGCACCACCGACTCTATCATCTCCCATGTCCGCGGAGAATCCATCCTCATCACTCCCGCCGTTCTCCGCGCTGCTCTCCACCTATCCCCCGGTGAACCACAGCGCCCGGATGCCGATCCAATGGCGGCTTCTATGGGTTGCACGAACAAGGGGAAGGAATACAAGGTGAAATCCTTCCAGGGTCGCTATCGATGTATGGCGACCATTCTAAGTCGATGCTCATCGGCTCGCACATCCGCCCTGGACTCGATTCCGTACGACCTTCTTCTGGCCATGTACGTCGTTTTTGAAGGTCTTCCGATGGATTGGGGGATGTTCTTATTTCGTTTCTTTGCGAGAATGGTCCCAAAAACCTTTCCTTCGGGCGCATCCTCGGCATTGTCTTCCAGGCATCTACGTCCGGACCATTTCACCCGATTTGATCTTGTCTCGTTTCCCTCGGCTTATTACCTCCGTTACCTTACGCCGGACGGGGAACATGACCGCTCGCCGACCCACCGTAGCTCTCCGCATTCTCCCCGCCTCGGAACAACAAGGCGGCTCGTTGGTGACCCCTCCGACGCCCAAGCCCACGAGGTCGGGCTTCGCACCCCGATCCTCCCGGATTCGGTCCGTTTCCGCACCCTCCCACTCACGGGCCTCCCAGCCAAGCGTCCGTGCCGACCCGTCCGAGGTTGCGGGGACATCTCAGTGCAGTGCTTCTAAAGCTGTTTCCTCAGCCCCCTCTGCTGCTGATGTCCCCACTCCCTCCACCTCCGCTATTGCTGCCGCGGTTGATACCGCTGTTGCTGTCGCCACTGCTGATGTCCCGGCCGCTTCTCCGGAAGCCCCTTTGCCTCCCCTACCTCAACCCCGATATTATCTTGCCCATCTCACCACCGACGCCTTAACGGACCTTTGGCTCCGTTTCAGCCTAGCCCACACCTCCTCCATTCCTGACACCGATCTCCGGGTGTTTTACACACGCAATACCCAATCCCCGGAGACCATGATCATCCTGGAACTTGGACCAAGGCTTTCTTACGCCGGCCGCCATTCCCGATGTGCCGTTCCCTACACACCCTCCGGCCAGTCCCTTGCCGCACGAAGTCCTTCCCCCTGCTAAGGCCGGACCCTCTTCTCCTGCTGCCGTGATTCCCGTGGTTGACTTATCCTGGTCAAAGCGGGTCCCTTGCTCCGGATGCCTCCAATGCTTCGGCCGCCTCCGATGCTCCGGCTGCCCTCGATGCTCCGGATGCTCCTTGCTGCATCGATACTCCTGCGGACTCCTCTGCCCAACGTACTCCTGCTCCTGTTCATGTGGGGGAGTCCTCCAAAGCTCCGGAGTTGGTCCTTGGGCGTGCCTCTTTTGGCACGGTCCACTCCGACGCTGTGTTTTCCGCCCAGCTGGACCGACACGCCCAAGCTCAAAGCGCCCAAATTTCCGCCATCGCTGCCAAAGTTGATGCCCTCGGCGCCCAACTCCTCTCCGCTCTCACTGACTCCTCCACTTCCATGGAGCAGAAAATGGATCTTGTCGCCACATCCGTCCATTCATTGTCTACCTCCTTCGCGGATCTGGCGCACACGATGGCTCGTCCTCCTGTTGCTTCCCGGCGATCTGTCAAATCGGAGGAGAGAGTGTCATCTGATCCGTCTACTCCTTGTGCCCCACAACCATCTACTCGGACTGAGAAGCGGCCTGCCACTTCAGTGCTTCAGGGAGTTCAAATTCCCAAACGAAGCCGCTTCTCTCAACCAAGCTCCTCTACTGCAACTCCAGCTCCTCCTCCATCCTCCTTATCCATGGTGATACCTTCCTCCCATCATATGCGGAGTTTGATCCTTCCGATGCGGATGGAAGCTTGCGCAAGGCAATGAAATCCTACTCTTGCGTCTTCGCCGAGAGAAGATGTCTTTCTGAAATGTACCCTTTCTCCCCGGCCGACATTCAGACTCTTTGTTCAGAGAAAGGACTCTTTACTACAGAAGACATTGACAACTTCTCGAGAGCTGCTAAAATGGAGATGAGGCTATTTCCATCTCTCTACAAAGATGGGCACTTGTTTGACATTCTGCCGTGTTGGAATGAGGGCTATCTTCCCAGTGTGGATCTAATTCAGTCCTTCATCGATGGAACTGCTGAGGATAGCAAGCCATGGAAAACTCTCTCAACCATCCTCATTCCGTACCGGATCATGTCGCCACACTTCATGACGGCTGTCTTCATGATTCAGTCCAAGCAAATGATTCTCATTGATTCTCATCAGATTGTGGAGCACTTCGTTAGGAAGAATCAATGGGAACCTCTGTGTCTCAGGCTGACTAAAGCTGTGAAGAAATCCAGATTATATGAAGAGTTGGGCATCACACCCCTGCGTCCGACTGAGAAACTTAAGGCGACATTCCGGGGCAAGAAGCAAGTGCCACAACAGCCGGATGGAGATAGCTGCGGAGCCTTTGTCTGTCACTTCATCAAGTCATTCTTAACTGTGGACAAATATTGGAGCCAACACACCACCTTTACGATGAAGCAGACAATGGAGCTTAGAGAGAAGGCAACAACTATGATCTTCAAGTATAGTAAGCCTTATGTACCCTAGTGAAAAACTTGTATTAAGGCTGAATTGTATTTAGTTGCTGATTAATGAAATTGGTTGTGTTGCGTATTCTGTATGTTATTCTTTTGCATTGCTTACCAGATCAGATTACAAAGGGTTTGGGCATATCCATAATTGGGGGAGATTGTTGGATCAAACCCAGAATTTGGATAATGCTGATAAAGCCTTATGTAATTTGATCTGAGATCTTTTGTGTTTATTTGATCATTGCAGAAGATATGTTACTAATCCAGAGATGCACTCGTGAGAGCAAAGCTAAGGACAGGATACATAATCCTGATCCGGACAAGAGTGAGTGTCGTCAAACACTTGGTAAATAACCAAGTCACAAATACATACGGAATAAGGAACATTCGTACGGACTAAGAACTTAAAGGATAAGTGCGGAGTAAGAGTCTTGGTCAACGAGGTCGCACGAAGCGAAAGGATTGAAATGGAGTTAAATAGTTAAGTCTTCCCCTCATGCGAACTAAAGTGAAGAAGACACGGAGTAAGGCGTCCGAGTCTTTCATACATGCTGAGTAAGGAAGTATTGATGCGGAATAAGGATCCGAGTCTTTATTCACACGAAGTAAGGAAACCAGATGCGGAGTAAGGAATCCGGATATCTTACTCGCCCGGAGTAAGGAAATTACATACGGAGTAAGGAACTTACATACGGAGTAAGGAACTTACATGCGGAGTAAGAAAGCGCTGACACGGAATAAGTCATCAGACTTTTCAAGACTCGCCCGGTGTAAGGAACTTACATACGGAGTAAGGAACTTGCATACGGAGTAAGGAACTTACATGCGGAGTAAGAAAGCGCTGACACGGACTAAGGATTCCAGTACTAAATAGATACGGAGTAAGCAACCACTAACACGGAGTAAGGTTCCGAGCTTCATTAGCTACGGAGTAAGGAAAATTACACCGGACCAAGAAGATACTGCTTCAACTCAACCGCATTTAAAGTTATCAGCTCGTGGCGTCCCGATGTAAGACGAATTTATTGAGAACCTGAAGAATCTTACACGTGGATCATCCGGATATGTGGACACAACCTTAATTGTAATTGGGAACTCACAAACGCACTTATACTCTTCGAACCCAAGATCTTGAGCTCCACAAACCGCAATGCCAAGGCAGAGAGATTACCGAGGGATAGTTAGTGCTGAACGCATTCCGGAACTACAAGTTCCAAGGTTGTCTCTTAGGAATGTTTTGTATAAATATTCATACTTGTACATTAAAAGAGAATGAATGTGCATTAGTCAAGAAAAGACTAATTCTGTGTATGCACAAGCGTTTTCATCTTTGGAGATAGAAGTTGGCTAGTGTGTGAGTTCATTTGTAAACAGAGTGTAAGAGAGTCTTGCTTCTATTTTGTTGTATTTATCTTGTGATAATAAAACAAAATACTTCCACTATCTGGTTATCTTCCGCAGTGATTCTATCACTTAACTAGATAAGTGTTTGTGTCTTAAGAGAAAGAAAAGAGTTTTGATAAGAGCCTATTCACCCCCCCCCCCCTTTAGGCTCCAAGGGACCATCAACCCAAATGGGTCATACACTGCACATTGCACACAATAGCTCATAACAAAGTGCCACCTCAGTCCATAACCACATGCATCACAATCCATGGAAACACGTTCACATGTCACAAATACCCATCTCAAGCACATTTCATTTCAATCTCAGAACACAGTCAATATAAATAAAAGTCATAAAAGTCGAAAGGACAATACAAATACACTAGCCAGTAGTCACCCCTCCCACCCTTAAGAGTGTTCGTCCTCGAACAACTCTGGATGTTGCTCACGCATCAAAGACTCCCGCTCCCAAGTCTCCTCCTCAATGCCACGGTGCTGCAATAGTACGCGAACCAAAGGAATAGCACGACCCCGTAGAAATTTCTCCCCTCGATCTAGTATACGAATAGGGGCCTCAACAATGGACATGTCATCCTCAATGTCCAATGCCCCCCAGTCTATCACATGAGTGGGGTCAGGGTGATACTTCCTCAGCTGGGACACGTGGAACACATTGTGCACCCGACTCAATCGTGGTGGCAATGCTAACCGGTAGGCTACGGGCCCCACATGAGCCATAACCTCAAAAGGACCAATAAACCGGGGAGATAGTTTAGAACCTCTCCCGAACCGCCGATGTCTACGTCGTGGAGAGACACGGAGAAACACATGATCGCCCACAGAAAACTCCAAAGGTCGCCGCTTCTGGTCCGCATAAGATTTCTGTCGATTCTGAGCTGATAGCAAATGCTGGCGAATCAACTTAACTTTCTCAGTAGCCTATTGAACCAACTATGGTCCCAAGAGAGCCACCTCTCCTGCCTCAGTCCAACACAAAGGGGATCGGCACGGCCTCCCATATAATGCCTCAAAAGGGGCCATCCCAATGGATGCCTGATAACTGTTGTTGTAGGAAAACTCCACCAAAGGAAGGTGAGTTGCCCACGAACCCCCAAAATCTAACTCATAGGCCCGTAACATGTCCTCCAAAGTCTGATTCGTCCTCTCTGTCTGGTCGTCAGTCTTAGGGTGAAAGGCTGTACTCAAGTTAAGCTTGGTCCCCATAGCCTCCTGCAAACCTGCCCAAAAACGGGAAGTGAACCTCGAATCCCGGTCAGAGACAATCGACGATGGTACTCCATGTAGTCTCACAATCTCGTTCATGTATAGCTGACTCAAGGTCCCAATAGAGTCTCACTCGCGAACAGCAAGGAAATGGGCCGACTTTGTGAGCTGATCCACAATCACCCAAACCATATCATTCCTCCCTGTGGTGGGTGGAAGACCAGTCACAAAATCCATCGTTATGTGGTCCCACTTCCACTCTGCTATGGGCAATGGATGTAACATGCCCGCCGGCTACTGATGCTCAGCCTTCACCTGCTGACACGTGAGGCACCGCGAAACAAAGGCAGCCACATCGCGTTTCATCCCAGGCCACCAAAAATGCCCCCGAAGCGTGTGGTACATCTTCGTACCCCTTGGATGCACAACAACTCTAGACTGATGAAACTCCCTCATCACCTCATCCCGAAGAGAGGCAGCCACTACTTGCCGCCCCCGAAAAGACAACTCATGATCAGGACCCTCTGTCCAGTCCTCGAATAGCTCACCAGCCTCAATACGGGAACGGAGAACCTCACACTCAATGTCACCCAACTGTCCCTCCCGGACTCGCTGGTACAGTTCAGGCACAACAACCAAAGGACTCAGGACTGTCCCACCATCACGAACATCAGGATGCAGCAATAATATTGCCAACTGCTCCATCAGCTTCCACTCCCGAACAGCCACCTCAGCCTTCCCTTTCCTGCTCAAAGCGTCAGCCACAACATTACCCTTGCCTGGGGTATAGGCAAGAGTGAAATCAAAGGTCTGCAAATACTCTACCCACCTCCTCTACCTCAAATTCAAGTCCTTCTGAGTAAAGATGTACTGAAGGCTCTTGTGATCTGAGAACACCACAAACTTCTCCCCCAAAAGGTAATGTTCCCAACTCTTCAAGGCAAAGATGACAGCCGCCAACTCAAGATCATGAGTAGGATAATTCTGCTTATGAGGCTTCAGCTGCCTCAACCCATAAGTTACCACACTGTGCTCCTACATAAGCACACACCCCAAACCAACCCTGGACGCATCACAATATACCTCATATGGGATATCCTCCCGAGGTAACCTCAACACCAGTGCAGTGGTCAAACGGGTTTTGAGAGCCTCAAACGCCTGCTGAAACTTGTCAGTCCACTCAAACTTCACTCCCTTCCTAGTCAACGCCGTCATAGGAGCCGCCAAACGGGAGAATCCCTCCACGAAACGACGGTAGTACCCTGCCAAGCCATGGAAACTGCGAATCTCGAAGACATTGGTTGACCTCTCCCATGATGACACCGCCTCAATCTTAGCTGGGTCCACTCTAACCCCTTTAGCTGACACTACATGGCCAAGAAAATGGACCTCCTGCATCCAAAACTCGCATTTGCTAAACTTAGCAAACAACCGCTGATCCCTCAAGGTTTGCAACGCTGTTGCCAGGTGTTCCACATGCTCCCTTTCGGTCTTGGAATATACCAAGATATCATCAATAAACACCACTACAAACGAATCCAAGTATGGAGCAAAGACCTGGTTCATCAAATGCATAAACACTGTGGGTGCATTAGTGAGCCCAAAAGGCATCACTACCCACTCATACTGCCCATACCTGCACCGAAAAGTAGTTTTAGGGATGTCTTCCTCCCTAACCCTTAGCTGGTGATACCCCGATCGCAGATCTATCTTGGAAAACCACAGGGCCCCACTCAACTGGTCAAACAGGTCATCTATCCGGGGCAACGGATACTTGTTCTTCACAGTCACCGAATTCAGCTTCCTGTAGTCAATGCAGAGGTGAAGCATGCCATCTTCCTTCTTTGCCAAGAGCACCGGAGCACCCCAGGGTGAGGTACTCGGTCTGATATACCCCTGGTCCACCAACTCCTCTATCTGCCTCTGAAGCTCCCTCAACTTGGCTGGCCCCATCCGATAAGCCACTTGGGAAATCGGACCCGTCCCTGGTACCAACTCAATGGTGAACTCCACACTCCTCTTAGGTGGCAAACTCCTCAACTCTTCGGGAAAAGCATCCCGAAATTGGTCAACGACCCCTGGCCACACCCTCTTTTCCACTTTCCCTTCCTCAGCAAAGGTCAGGGTTGCCAACCTGTGGGTAATGGCACCCCACTGGTCCAACACTTGCCCAGCTCGACTTGCCTCACGATCCCACTCCCCCTGCAGGGTACAAGAGATCCCTGCAGGTGACACGAAGGATACACATTGCCGATAGCAATCTATCTTGGCCTGGAAGGCCATAAGCCAATCCATGCCCAAGATCAAATCAAACGCCCTCAAAGGCATTACATGCAAATCGAAGCTCAGCTCCACATCTCCCATGGTTATCACACAATCACGACAAACTCGTCGCACCTCAATCCTACCTCCCACTGGAGACTCTATAACTAAGGGTCTCTCTGCCTCAGCACATACTAACCCCAAGCCATCAACTATAAGCTCAGCAATAAAAGAACGTGATGCACCCGTATCGAAAAGAACAAAAACAAGCACGTGGGAGATCAAAAGAGTACCACTAACCACCGATGGTCCCGCTCCATCCTCTGCCGATGAAAGTGGTAGCTCAACCTCCTCCTGAGGTGTAGCATTCAGCGCAAACACCCTTCCTTGGCTCATACCACGGGTTGGCTCACTCGCGGGGCAGTTCCCGCCCTGACTGCCTATAGCATCAACCTGCTGTCGCTCTGGTCTCCCCTAAGGTCGGGTCTGGCTAGATCCTGCCTGGCTGGCTTGCCACTGACGAGCTGGCCTCTCAACTGGTGCACAAAAGCTAGCATCACTCCTCATGCTGGATGCCACGCCTCCTGCTCCCCTGTTGTTACTCCTGCAAACCCGGTGCAAATGGCCCTCTCATCCACAGTTGTTGCATTGCCAGTCCTTCTTGGGACACTCCCCCTTGAAGTGACCCTTCTCCCCACAGCAGTGACAACCACTAGGTAGACCCCCCGATGGACCTCCCTGTCCACTGCCGCCAAAGGTGAACCTCCCTGGGTTCACAGATGGCTGACCCCGGCTGCGGAAAGAACTGCCGTCTCTCTCCTTAGTCTTGAGCCTCTTGGACCCTGATTCTCGATCAGGCCCACTCTGCAACTGGCGACCTAGATGAGCCTGCCTCCCATCGTCCAGCTCTCTCTCACCTATACGGGCCATCTCCACAACCTCAGCATAGGTCTTCAAACGTAGAATTGCCACCCTCTGCCTAAGGGCCGGCCTGAGAACCAAGGTGAACTTGTGGGCCTTCAGGTCCTACTGTGCCATGATCTCGGGAGCAAATCTGCTTAAGCTTCGAAATTCACGCTCATACTCGGGCACCGTCTTTGTTCCCTGCTTCAGGCTACCGAATTCCTCCCTCTTCTGCCACCTCAACGACTCGGGGAAGAACTCATCATGAAAGAGTTGCAAAAACTCGTCCCACAACATGTACTGTACCGCACGACTCCCCGCGACACTCAGCCACCACTCCAAAGCATTCCCTTCCAGCTGCCGAATGGCTAGCCTCACCTTATCCTCCTCTCGGGGTAGGAGGAAGGAGAACACATGCTCGATCTGCCTCAGCCAGTGCTCAGCTAACACTGGGTCCCCTTCTCCCTTGAACCTTGGAGGTTGTTCCTTTCGGAACCGTGTCACCACGTCATCCTCAACGCGAATCGGAATGCCACCCAGCGAACTCTCACGCTCACGAGGCAACTCCCCCACTAGTGGTGGTGGTGGTGGTGGCGGGGGTACGACCTGCTGTGCTGCTATCTCACGGCGCACCTCCTCCCGAACCTCTTGCCGGATGCCCTCCCTTAACTCTCGAACTTCCAGTCGGATGCCTTCCAGTAGTTGTGCCAGTAACAACGCATGTCCTCCAGCGGACTGCCCCGCACCCGGACCCTCCTAGGTAGATGACTCATCAACCACTGCCCCGGATGCACGTGTCACTCTCCTCAGTGGCATTCTTACTACATGAAGTAAGAAGCACAAACGTCAAAACACATTCGACAACTATCGAGGTCACTGCCTGTACCCCAATTATCAAGTCAATTAGCACATGGCATTACACACATTTTAGTTCTCATGAAACTACATTGCACAAGCATCAGTTCCACAAGCACACAGCTCAAATAACACTAGCTATCACAAAATCAGAGTTGCATATTTCACACTTATTCACGTTATTCATGCTTTCTTACCATATGTATAGCTTAATCACAGTTTAGCACCCAAACAATGAATGAAACCAGTGCCCTATTGCCAATGCATGCAAATCCTACTTCTGGTCCGGAGTACCCCAAGTACACCTTAGAGGCTCAAAGAGGACCATGTTGATCAGGCATGTTCATCCAGGCTCCTCCAAAGGACTCAAGATAACCAGACCCGCCCACTACCCTAGGCCAACTAGACCATGCTCTGATACCATACTATCACGCCCCGAATTTCCAACCCGAGGAAACCGGTTCATGACTCCCCTTTACCCAACCCGGTGGGCAGGGGGTGGATGTACAAAACAAATATTCATGCAGGTCAACGTATACATTCACGACTGATAGTCACAAAGATGTAAATTAAAAATCTTTATTAATCTTTAATCCATAATAAATGTTCACAACCACACATGTCTTTATTACATTCCAAATCCTTTTACAATCTCTCCCCACTGGGGTTACATTAGTTACCAAAAACAAAACAACATATTTTAAAAAGAAATAAAGCAAACAGGCCTTCCACCTTGGTGTCCCACCTAACGCCTGTAGATTCCTGAAAGAAAACACATCACAGAAGGAGGGGTGAGCAACCACAGCTCAGTAGGGATCAAGTCTCCCCCTACCCATCCCATGCACCTATCATCTATATGTGAGCGTGCACCAATGCAGTGACGTGACAGAAACAAATAGCAAGGAAATACACCACACAAATGGGCATAACCTCAGCCCCAGCCACACAGGCTAACACTTTAACCACCTCTCAAACAAGTGATTTAACCGCCTCTTCAGGCCAAGTTATTTAACCGCCTCTTCAGGCCAAGTGATTTAACCGCCTCTTTAGGCCAAGTACCAAACAGTCAAGCACACAACATATACCTTGGTCACTCAGGCATAAAACCAAAACTTAGTAGGCACACATTCACAAGTGCACAAACCCAGCCACTCAAGGATAAAAACAAACACTTAGCGTGCACATGTTTACAAACTCACAAATCCAGCCACACAGGCATATTAACAAACACGTATTGGGCATATTTACACAAGCATAATCACACGGGCATTCTATCGAACATCTAACATGCACTGACCACCCAACGTAAGAAACACACCAAGACGCCATTGAAGGCCAACATCCATATAGGATATCACACCTATATGGATTTACACACACACACACACAGATATATATATATATATATATATATATATATATATATATATATATATATATATATATATATATATATAAAACCAGAAACAAGTAAGGATTGCCTACCACCAGGCCAGAGCCCTGGAATAGATCTAAGGGAAAACAGAACCCCTACCTTAAAGAAGATCCTCTTTGCTCCCGCGCTAGACGCCGTCCTCCCCACACAAGACGCTCCGGCAACTACCAGCAGGCCAGAGCCCTGGAATAGATCTAAGGTGACGGTGCAAAAACATGGTTGCACGCCATAATGCACGTCATATCCCCATATGACGTGCAGCTCCGAAAGTTGTGAATTTCTACCCCAAGCTTCCTAGAACCATGTAGAAGACAGGCAAACCAAAATCCCCTTGCACGTCATATCCCCATATGACGTGCATTGTCACATGCACCTCCCCAAAGGTCCCCTCTTGGCCACATCTCTTACCCTAAACTTGCCCCTCTACTTCCAAGGTGTTTTAGCTAAAGTGTGTGGGAAGAAAACTCTCCAAAACCCACATATTCCCACTAAAAGGGCAAAACTCTCCTCACATCCCGAAATATGGGTCATTACATGATAACTCCCGGAAGCAGTGAGGATGCAGACTGTTTCTTTTTAGCACGAGAGGAGGAAGGTGTAGAATCGATCCCCCGGTTTGGTAGATCGGCGAGGGATAGGAGGAGGATGAGCCATCATGTGATCCAAGTCTGCAAAAGAAGTGGATAGTGAATGGACAGACGAGGCAACAAGGTCCATCTTTTACTCGATGGAGGTGGAGGAGTCGGTTAAGGTGGAGAGGAGTTGGTTACCAAGAGCATCAACCTTAGCGGCGATGGCAGAAATTTGGGCGGTTTGAGCTTGGGCGTGATGGTCCAGCTAAGCAGAGAGCACAACATCGGAGTGAACCGTCCCAAATGAGGCACGTCCAAGCGCTAACTCCAGAGCTTTGGAGGACTCCCCGGTAGGAGTAGGTGTAGGTGTGCGTTGGGCAGAGGAGTCTGCAGGAGTAGAGGGGTCGTCAGTAGCAGCAGCAGAGGGGGCATCCGGAGCATTAGAAGCTTCTGAAGCAGTAGAGCCACTATGACCAGACAGGTCAACAACTGGGATGGCATCTGCAGGAGAGGCAGACCGAGCCTTAGCAGGGGAGTGAACCCGTATGTTATGGGCTTGTCTGGAGGAGACAGCGAAGAGAACCTCTAGAATGTGGGCAGGCGTAAGAAAGCCATGATCCAGATTCCAGACAATCATATCCTCTGGGGTGCGGGTGTGTTTGGCATAAAACACCTTGAGGTCATCGTCGGGGATAGAGGCTGTGCAGGCGAGGCTAAAACGGAACCATAGGTCCGTTAGGGTGTCGGCGGAGTGATGGTCTAGGTAGTCTTGGGGTTGAGGTAGAGGAGGCAAGGGAGCTTCCGGAAGAGATTACGGGACATCAGCGATGGCAGTGGCAATAGCGGTGTCAACCGCGGCAGCAATAGCAGAAGTAGAGGGAGTTGGAACATCCACAGCAGAAGGAGCTGGGGAAACAGCCTTAGGTAAACTGGGCTGAGAAGGTCCCGCAACCTTAGAAGGGTCGGCACGGACGTTGTGCTGCGAGGCTCGAGAGATGGAGGGAGCAGCAACGGACCGAATCCTGGAGGACCGGTGAGTAGAGCTGACTTCGGGGGCACGACTATCGGAGGGGTCACCAACTGAGCTGCCTTGTTGTTCTAAGGCGGGAAGAAAGCGGAGAGCAGCCGAGGGATGGCAAGCTGTCATGTTCCCATCAGGCGTAAGGTGGCGAAGATAATAAGCCTGAGGGAAAGGAACGACATTATTTGGACCAGATGGAGATGCCTGAAGACAACGCTGAGTATCCGCCCAAAAGAGTGATTCTTTGGACCGTTCTTTAGTAGCCAAAACAAGAAGGTCCCCCAGTCCATCGGGAGACGCTCAAAGACTCCGTACATAGCCAAGAGAAGGTCGTACGGGACAGAGTCCAGAGCAGTGGTACGAGCTAGGAGGCAGCGGCTCAATATTGTCGCCATACACCGGTAGCGACCTTGAAAAGACTTCATTTTGTACTCCTTCCCCTTATAGGAGCAACCCATGGAAGTAGCCATGGTCTCAGCATCCGGGCGCTGAGGATCACTGGTAGGTAGATTGAGGGTGGCACGGAGGACAGCAGGGGTGATCAATATGGATTCACCGCGGACGTAGGAGATAATGGAGTCTGTGGTGCAGCGGATCCGTTGGTAGATCTCAACAATGTCGTCAACAAGAAGATCATCAAAATTGGAGACCAGGTTTAGGATGTGAGAGGCTTCCAGAAGAGGGCGAAGTTCCAGAAACCAAGCTGGAGGATCAGAGATAGCACGCCAATCAACCAGATGGCCGGGATTAATGCCGGAAAAAGAAGTTTTGGGTGCCATTAAGGGAAAGATTGAGAGGAGAAGGAGGTGAGGTCTTGGGGATTGAAGGAGCGACGAGGGTTTTAGGGATTTGGAAGATGTAAAACTCACGCTGCGCAGGAATGTCTAGGATATATAAGACTGAGTCCGTAAATGTCAGCGGGTCTAGGGATTAAGCGAGTGGAGCAGTGAACCGCTTGACATGCTGATGTCATGAGTCTTGAGAGCGGCGCGCCTCCGGATATAGAGATGACGTGGAGACGACATGATCGGGGAATGATAACAGCTGTTTGCCTTCTTTGCGAAGTGTGTGCATCCCAAGACATGCATTTAATGGACCATCATTATTCCTCCTCAAAAGCATGCGATATATAAGAAGACATGATTTATCGCGATTTGAGAGTTCCAAGAGTCCAGAGGAATGAACCGACAATCATCCAGAGTAAATAATATCTGAGATAAGATCATCCGGATGAAAAGTAGACCGTGTCCGGAGAAACAAAGTGCGGTAAGAGAGAATTAGATTCCTTTGCTATCTTGAAGTTGAAGAGAAGAGAAGTGCCACAACACTTCAAATTCGAGACTATAGACAAGATATATCGATAAAAGTGCAAAGAGAATCTAGACCTGTAGCTTCACGAAAATAAGCTAAAAGAACACAAGCTTAACAGGTAGGAATTAGTACGGATATGAGAATATAATCAATTGTAGAGCAACTAAATCCGAACTAATGAGAGACAGAACTTAATGCATTGAAAGGGAATGTAAAAGACACATACAAACAAGAGAATGATCATTGTTACTGAATCAAGGCATATGTCAGATAATAAACACACAAGTTCGTATTGGTAAACATAGCGAAACCGTCTTGCTGAACAACGTAGCTAAGATAATTAAAAATCATATGATTTGTCCAACTTAGGATTCATGAGTGAAACGGAATAAATGAACACATGTCGAAAGCAAGCAAATGATTATCCGATTAAAATGCATGGTTGAAGGAAGAAAAACATCCTTGCATGCCACAAATTTGATTCAACAATGCATGTCCAGGTAAATCTGGAAGTGATAGTTAGAGGAAGGAGCATCCGAGACATATTAGGGGATTATTACAAAGGTTGCTCCCCCTTAGATCATGCGATCCTCTCAGTGATAGACTCCCCCTCAGATAAACAACCAGGAAAGAGGTCACGAGACATATACGGGGGGTATTACTTGGATAATGAATAAAGCATTTTCTCCCCCATAGATCATGCGATCCTCTCGATGGCATTACCTATTAAAAAATTTAGATCTTGAAACAACACTGTCTATCCATTAGGAAACTACACTTCAGGAGCTAATCAGAAGGCAATTGTGAGTACCATCACCAAGCATTCCGAGCTAACCCATTTTATTTCTTCAACCATACAAGTTAATAGAGCAATCAATATGAAACAGCATTCGTCATGTGGTGATGAGTGGAGATTAGAATCATGAAATCCTAAAGAAGCTATTCATATCCGTTTTAATTATGTTAGCTTAAACGACTTCAGTCGGGAAACGCAAGCATCCTCCCAGCATGACATTAGATATTTATATCTGAGCATAAGCACGTTAGGCAGTAAGTATGATTAACATTAATTCAGTATGTGTTCTCTACTTTTAATAAAATCATAATGCAAGTTCTGAAAGAAAATATACTGGTGGAAGATTAAATGTGAAGCTATGCAGAGAAGTCAATCATACCTAATCGGAAGAGTAGTTCAGAGAACCTTGCATCAGGCAAGGGCTTTGTAAGTATGTCTTCCAGTTGATCTTCAGTAGCAACATGTTCCAGTGATATGTGCTTTTTGAGAACATGATCGCGAATAAAGTGATACCTTACCTCAATGTGCTTGGTCTTTGGGTGCATGACAGGATTGTTGCTTATAGCAATTGCACTGTGACAGACAGATTTTTAGCCTCTCTAAAAGAGATAGCTAATGTCGTTAAATCTCTCTTCAAGATAATAAATTTCCTAAGTTTGCATTAAAAGAATAGCAACAAGCAAAGGGTCGAACCCACAGGGATTAGCCTAGTTTTCTAGTTTTTTAAATCAAACCACTCAATTACTCTTGCCCTATAAAATGTCTTGGCAAAAACGAATTCTTTTTATAACTAAAGATCTAATTTTTATTTGGTTTTCTGAATAAACAAAGAAAGCAAGTTATTTTTAGGACTAAAATTCAAAGATTAAAGGTATCTAGGGTCACAACTTCACCTCCCTATGTTGTTTCTACTGATTTTAAGGTTCTTAAGATTATTTAATTGATAACATGCTATAACTAAGCCAAGGTACTGCAATTGGTCATTGTCAGCCCTTCTAAGTGCTGTCTGCCTGAATGGTCATCATGACATCAACATGCAAAGCCTAATTATCATACCCATGACAGGATAATGGTCACACCAATCACAAATAAGTTATGAATCAAAGATCAGCCTTAGACTAAGGCTAAGAAAACCCAGGTGTACATCTTAGATATTAAAAGATAAGAACAGATCCATAAAACATGCAATCTCAATTAAACAAACTCAAAATTCAATCAATCAGTTTGACAACATAGGGGGCTACATTGCTCCCCTAGGTAAAGGAAACTACTCACACATGTTCTTGACAAAGCATAAACAAATAAAGAACATTATCTTAGAACCAAGCGCAGCAGAACTTCAACTCTGGATCTTCTCCATCCGTCAAACTCTTAGGGCCAGCAGCTCCAAGAACGTGAGCCTTCTCTTTCTCTCTCTAAAAACGTGAAACCCTGCAAAAATCTCCAAAAACGTGTTGTGTCGCCTCTCCCTCCTCCAAGGACGTGTAGACCTCCTTATATAGCTGCTAGATGGGCTTGAATGCTGTATTATCAAGTGTGGCCTAGCCCATGTGTCACAACTTATCAAAACGACATAGTTTTGATAAGTGACACTTCCAACATTAAAATCTCTCAATCTAAGCACAATATGAACAAGGTCCTTTAGGAAAGAATGATCAGCATAACAAAACGACTGAATCGGTATAAAAATATGGCTGCACGTCAATTTGAATGTCATATGCCCAATTAGCGTGCAGCTCCAAATTAGGTGAAATTCTTCCCCAAGCTCCCTTGCATCACGTAGAAGGCTGGTATGCAGTAATATGCTTGCACGCCAATTGGTCCAATTGCCGTTCAAGGCCTTTGGCTCTGAAACTTCTGTGGAAGGTAGAGGACATCATTCTGAGAAACTTTAGTTCTACACGCTAATTGGTTTGAGGTCATCTACTTGGTCAAAATTAATCTCCAAAACCTGACAAAACAGCCTAAAAGCGCATGTATATGCAAATAGCATCTTCCTAGGGGTTAAAGCAAATATAAATGAAATATAATACAATAAGGCTTTAATCATGTTCTTAAACACCCCTAAATAGGCAATAGAATAACGGCATAAATGCACGTTATCACATTGGTGTTGTCGTAGTAGAGTGGAATAGATGTCATGTGGAAACCGTAGTTAGTAAGTTGACTTTGCATCCAAAGTAGCTGTGCGCAGCAACTTCCAGCAGCTATATATTCCGCCTCAGCAGTAGAGGTTGATACAGAATTCTGCTTCTTACTAAACCATGAAATTAATCTATTTCCAAGAAACTGACACGTACCACTTGTGCTTTTCCTATCGATGCAACACCCAGCAAAATCAGCATCAGAGTATCTGGATAAGGTGAAGTTGGACTCCTTTGGGTACCAGAGTCCCAAATTCACAGTCCCTTTGACATACCTTAATATCCGTTTAACATGAAGCGTATGTGACTCCTTGGGATTCACTTGATATCGTGCACAGATGCAAGTTCCAAACATAATGTCCGGGCAACTTGCTGTAAGATACAACAAGGATCCTATCATCCCTCTGTATTCAGTCACATTTACTAATTTGCCATCCACATCAGGATCTAACTTGGCACTGACTGGCATTGGAGTCTTGACGGGAGATGAACCTTTCATACCAAACTTCTTAATAAGATCACGTGTATACTTAGCTTGGTTAATGAAGATCCCTTCCTTCAATTGTTTGACTTCTATTCCAAGGAAGTAGGACAGTTCTCCCATCATACTCATCTCAAACTTGCCAGTCATCAACTTTGCAAACTCTTCACAAAGCTTCGGATTTGATGATCCGAAAATGATATCATCCACATATATCTGTACGATCAGAGTATGTCTTTTCTCTTTTCGTAGAAATAAAGAGGTGTCTATCTTCCCTTTTTGAAAGTTGTGAGCAAGTAGGAATACTGACATTGTGTCGTACCAGGCTCTTGGAGCTTGCTTCAACTCATACAAGGCTTTCCGTAGCTTGTAGACTAGATGTCCAGTCTTGGGTTCTATGAAACCGGGAGGTTGTTCAACGTAAACCTCCTCTTGAAGATCTCCATTTAGAAATGTGCTTTTGACGTCCATTTGATAAACTATGAAGTTTTCATAAGAAGCATATGCCAAAAACATTCTGATTGCCTCAAGTCTTGCTACTGGAGCAAAGGTCTCATCATAGTCTATTCCTTCTTTTTGACGATATCCTTTGGCTACCAGTCTGGCTTTGTTCCGGATTACTATTCCATCCGTATCAAGTTTGTTCCGGAACACCCATTTAACACCAATGACTTATTGAGACTTAGGCCTTGGTACTAGTGTCCACACATTATTTCTCTTAAATTGATTCAGCTCTTCTTGCATGGCTTCTATCCAGTTCGAATCTTGAAGAGCGTCATCTACCACCTTTGGTTCTATTTGTGATAGAAAACATGAGTAAAGACAGATATTGGAGGTGGCTGCTCTTCTTCTTACACCAGCAGTAGGATCACCAATCACTTGTTCTGAGGGGTGGTTTCGAGTCTACCTGTAATTTTGTGCATGTGATGGTTGATCTTGTATAATTTGAAGCCCTTCCAGATTAGGTGGTTCAGGTATATCCACTGGTTGAGCTTCTTCCGGACCAGATGTTTCCGTATTAGCAGGTTCGGAAGAACTAAGTGGTTCTTCAACACTGTTGCTTTCAGTGTTAACTGGTCCGGACGGACTTGAAGGTACTCCGGAATGTTGGATATCCGTAAGAATATGTCTGGAGTTTAATGGTAGTCCTGAGTCTGAATCATCCGTAACATCATCAACATCATTTCTTCATCCTTCACTGGTGCCGCGTGGTAAATCAGTATGTGTAATAGGAACATTCATAAACTTTGAATAGTCGATGTTGTTGTCCTGAACCTTTACATTATAACTTGAAGAAGCAACTTTTGACCAATCTAGGTTAGCTTCATCGAAGGTCACATGGATAGATTTTTCAACTTTAAAAAGTTTTCTATTGAAGACTCGATAAGCCTTGCTATGTAATGAGTACCCGACAAAAATTCTTTCATCAGATTTTGGTTCAAATTTATTCCGGGGTTCTTTGTCGTTGTTTAATATATAGCAAGTACACCCAAAAGCTCTGAAATGTGAAATCGAGGGCTTTCGTCCTCTCCACATCTCATAGGGTGTTTTCATGGTAAGTTTATTTATTAGAGTTCTGTTCTGAACATAGCAGGCAGTGGACACAGCTTCAGCCCATAGACTAAGAGGAAGCTTTGCCCCTGTTAACATAAATCTGCCAGCCTCGACTAAAGTGCGATTCTTGCGCTCAGCTACTCCATTTTGCTGTGGGGTTCTGGGTGTAGAGAAGTCGTGCTGAATGCCTTATTCAGAACAATAAGGTCTCATATCTGAAAAATCAAATTTTGTACCATGATCACTCCTGATGCACTTAATGCTCAGTCCTTGTGAGTTGCTTATCCAGTTGAAAAGATCTACAAGATGCTCAAAATTTGATCCTTAGATTTCAGGAACATCACCCATGTGTACCTGGTGAAATCATCGATAACCACAAGGGTATATCTCGCACCAGCTAGTGAAGGAACAGAAATGGGAGGACAAAGGTCCATATGAAGAAGTTGTAGAGGAGCAGTTATTGAATTAACTGATTTGCTCTTAAAGCTATGTTTGGTCTGTTTGCCAAGTTGGCATTCTCGATAGAGAGTGTCTCTGGAGTATTTGTGTTTAGGTAAACCAGTGACCAGATCAAGCGATGCTAACTTAGACAAGGTCTTAAAGTTTAAATGTGCGCATCGCTTGTGCCATAGCCAACTATCTTCATCTGATGCTATAGTGAGGAAGCATACAGGGTCAGAAGAATTATTTCTTAAGACCACAGAGTATATGTCCTCATCTCTTGATCCATATAACTTAACATCTCCGGATAAGTTTTCCCTTACTGTGCAGGTGTTGGACATAAAGGAAACAGTAAATCCTTTGTCACATAAATTACTAACACTTAGAAAATTATGCTTCAAACCTTCGACTAGTGCAACTCTAGTGATTGATACACAACCGTTGGTTAAAGTGCCATACCCGATAGTCTTACCTTTGCTGTTGTCACCATATGAAATGGATGGACCTCGTTTGTCATTAACTTCAACAAGTAGAGTCTAATCACCCATCATATGTCCAGAGCATCCACTATCGAGGATCCACCTACTTTGATTGATCTTTAACTTCAAGTGATCCGGCAATGCATTCCAGATATGCTCCTGAAAGACAACAGTTTACACTTTTGGTGCCCAAACTTGTTTCGGGCGGTTAGAGAGAACAACAGTAGTGTCAACAGTTCCGGATTTAACTTTGTTGGATCAAACCGAGAATTTGGATAATGCGGAACAAACCCTATATAATTTCACTCGAGATGTTTCATGTTTACCATTAAGTCTGTGCAGATGAGTTGAATCTAAATCCGGACCTACTCATGTGAGGACAAAGCTAAGGACAGGATACGTAATCCTGATCTGGATCATCATGAGTGTCATCATTCACTTGGTATATAACCAAGTCATCATCCGGAGTAAGGGCCCTTCGTGCTGATTAAACACTTGACAAAACGACTAGGAACCCGCGTCTAACACTCAACTAGATTATGTCAATTAATGCGGAGTAAGTTCCTGAGTCTACATCTTGCAGGGAGTATAAGAGACTTGTGAGAGAGAAAGAATCGAAGTTGTCACTCCAACCAGACTAAGGAAAAGAAGACACGGACGAAGAAATCCGAGTCTATCATTCGAGCGGAGTAAGGGCAACTGTTGCGGAGTAAGGACATCAAATGCGGAATAAGGAATCCGAACCATTACTCATGCGGAGTAAGGAAGCGCTGTTGCGGAGTAAGCTCTCCGAACCACTACTCATGCGGAGAAGGAAGCGCTGACATGGAATAAGGATTCTAGGACTTCATTTATACGAAGTAAGCAATCACTGATACGAAGTAAGGATCCGAGCTTCGTTCATGCGGAGTAAGGAACCTTGCAACGGACCAAGAAGACGCTGCTTCATCTCTCCAAGCTGCAATTAATGCTAGCAGCTCGCTACGTCCCGATGTAAGACAAACTCATTGAATACCTAAATTGTCTGACACGTGGAACACACGGAGATATGGACGCAGTCTCAAATGCAATTGGAATCAAGCAAAGAATTCATTACAACTTATGCTTCCAATATTTCGAGCTCCATATCCGCAGCAGTTAAAGCTTCAGCATTTTCCGATGAAGAACTTCAATGCTCCACACTGCTCGGAAAATGCAGTTCCAAGATAGTTTTCTAGGATGTCTATATATATGCCTGAAGCAATGCAAATAAGAATGCGCGTGCTTACTTGTACTTATACACTCATAAGCGTATATCTTGTAAAGAGCCAAACACAGAGATGCACTGCCAAGTGTGTGTAACTATAACAGAGTGTTGTGTTGTAATCAGCTAAAACGCTGTTTTGCTTTGTTGTAATTATCTTTAGATAATAAAGCAACATACTTCCACTACCTGGTTAATCTTTCGCACTGATTTTATCCGTTTAACCAGAGTGAGTGTCTAAGCCATTAAGAGAGAGAAAGAATTTTCAAAGAGCCTATTCACCCCCCCCCCCCAACCCCCTTTAGGCTCTCCGGGACCAACAAACTTTGCTTGGAATTTTAGCTTTCCAAGTTGACTTTAATTTGTTAGTTTCAGTTACTTCTTTTACTTGGGTTTTCTTGGGAGAGAAACTCCTTTGAGATTTAGATTTTGATTTGCTCAAAGAACCCTTTTTGATGAACTGATCTTTATTAATACGAACTTGGTTACAAAGCCAGTTATCAGATAAACTCCAACATTCATAGTGATAATGACCTACTTCCCTACAGATGGAATAGACACTATAATGCAGAGTACAAACAGGGGATACAAGTCTCTTAGATTTTACAGACATTCTACTCTGTTCCCTATGGCCTAGTCCATTACGTTTGGGTGACGCGCTCTTGGCCCTAGATGCGTCAGCCTTTGCCTTTCCTTTCTTTTTGGGTGCTACAGTTTTGGCTTGAACTGCAGCAGCCTTCCCTTCATCATTAGTTACGGGTGCTACTGCTCCAGGAATTGCAGTAATAGCCTCGGTTCCATAGTCATAGATTATGGTACCACCTGAAATGAAACCATCCAACGGTTTAGATGTACTAATAGGATAAAATGTTGGTTAGTTTCGGAATGAAATCCGGAGGACACTTAGTAGTCTGTGTGGAGGTCGATGGTTCGGAACCTAGGCCAGGTTTGACTCGGATGTTGTCAGGATTAGTCCTAAAGGTAGAGGCTATTTCTCCGGATTTTAGCCACTTACGATTTATTTCCTTTTCCTGTTCCAGTTCATTTTCGAGTCGCTTCACAATAACTTTTAGGCCAGTTAGGTTGGTATTTAGCAGGTGATTTTCAGCTCTTAGATCATGATACCAAGCCTCTTTACTCCTGAAGTCAGTTATGTCCTTTTCTAATCTAGCAACAGTAATCTCAAGACATTTATTCTGACTTTCCATATCTTTGTACGTTTATGTAATTATTAGTCTCTCATTCTTTTCATGACCACGTTCAATAATAAGAGATTCTAATTTACTCATGAGCTCAGAGATCGAAGGTACCTCAGAATTTGCCATGAGGCAGACGTTCAGCTTGGGAGTTGGCTCATCATCCGAGGATTCCTCCTCTTCTTCCGAGCCACTGACGTATTTTGTGACGAACGTCTTCCTCTTGTTCTTGCTGTTGTCTGAGGTGGAGCGGCGAGGAGTTACCTTGTCACTTTTCTCGGCCACTTTAGATTTGGATTTGCAGTCCTTGGCCCAGTGATTGGTTTCCCACAGTTGTAGCATTCCTAGGAACTGGACTCCGGTCGCTCCTTCCTTCAGAAAGATGAAGAAGAGCCTCTCCTGAATCCTTTTCTGCTTTTCCGTAGGAATCGCTCAAAGGATTTGACAAGGAGAGCTATTTCCTCCTCCTCGTCAGAGTTAGAATTCTCGGACTCATCCGTATCATCATTCCTCAATATGCTGAGACATTCCGTAGCTTTGAGAGCTACCCCCATTTCTTTCCGAGCTATTTTCTCATCCCGGTCAGAGTATTTAAACCTGACCTCGTGAGTCCGTAGCTCTCCATATAGTTCTTTAAGGGAATATACTGCCAGTTCTTGTCGGATTGCAACTGGAGTTGTTTGGAGTAGTAACGATCCGGCAAGGAGCGAAAGAACTTGTCATGGATCTGAGATTGAGAATAATGCTCATTGACAGTTTTCAGCTCAAGGATGAGCTTGCCGAATCTCCGATAGATGCTCTCGAGTGATTCGCCCGGTTTGTGATTGAAACTCTCAAAGTTCTGCCTGAGAGTACAGATAACGTTCTACATTTGGGACTAACTTCCCTCATAGAGGATTGTCAGTTTACCCCAGACAGCTTTCGTTGTCGTGCAGCCCTGGACATCCGTGAAAGCTTCGGAATCCAAAGACGATGTAACATATGCCAGAGCCTTTTCGTTGGCACACTGCCAGGCTCTTTCATCATTGGTGAGTTCGGCATCAGTCTTTGGTCTTCTAACTCCATGTTCTCCGATAGTCATCGGAGTGGGTATCTCCTGATGAAAACATGGCCACATGAGATGATCATGGCAGACCATGAACATTCTCATGCGAGCTTTCCACTGGGAGAAAAGCTCAGGTGTGAATTTGGGTGGCTTTGTCAGAGTGAAGTCAGAACTCCGTGGTTGTGAAGCAGCGGTAGCAGCAGGTTGAGGTGGATCGACATTTTCATTGCCGCTTCGATTTGGAAGGGGCTCTTGTGCACCTCCGGAGTTAAGGCGAGTGTTGAATAGCATGTTGCTTTCTTCGGCCATTGGTAAGAGTGAAAGAGTGGGATCTCTACTTAGAACAAATAGAACGTGCTCTGATACCACTTGTTGGTCCCTTGGAGCCTAGAGAGGGGGGGGGGATGAATAGGCTCTTATCGAAGCTCCTTTTTAACTCTTCGGCACAACACTTTAACAACTCTTATCGAAGCTCCTTTTTAACTCTTATCGAAGCTCCTTTTAGACCAACTTAACAACTCTTTAACACTTTGTTCACAAGTACACACACACTAGCCTCTTAGATCTCTATGAGCTTTAGTACATGCACACTCTTTTTCGTTTACACAGAAGTTTTTCTTTATAAATATACAAGTGTTGCTATTTATAGTGACATCCTCAAGAGATAACCTCGGAACTTGTTGTTCCGTATATTGTGCCCATTTACTGTCTCTCGGAAATCTCTCTGCATTAATTACTGCGGATGTGGTCTTCAAGATCTTGGGTTTGCAACGCATGAGAGTCTTTGTAAGTTCCTAAGTGTAGTTAAAGTTGTGTCCACATATCCGGATGATCCACGTGTAAGATGCTTTAGGTTCTCAATAAGTTTGTCTTACATTGGGAAACAACGAGCTGATGACTTTGATCACGAAGAGATAAGTTGAAGTAATGTCTTCTTGAATCCGGTGTAAGGTTCCTTACTCTGTGCTTAAATTAAGCTCGGATCCTTACTATGTAATACTGATTGCTTACTTCGTATCAATTTGGTGCTGGAATCCTTGTTCTGAGTAAGCGCTTCCTTACTCCGTATGAAAGAGAAGGTCAGAGTGCTTACTCTGCATCTGCGCTTCCTTACTCCGCAACTAGTTTCCTTACTTCGCATGAGTTAAAGGAATGGATGGCTTACTCCGTATCAGCACATCCTTACTCCGCATGAGTGAGTGGTTCGGATTCCTTACTCCGCATCTAGTTTCCTTATTCCGCATCTAGTTTCCTTACTCCGCATCTAATTTCCTTACTCCGCATCTAATAAAGACTCAAGTCCTTATTCACGTAACGATGCCATCGTCTGCGGGGAAGCGATGTCGACAAACGCAACGAGGATGTTGCGAGGATTGGGTGGAGGAAACCTGACCCCATGACAAGAATGTCACGACCCGAGCAGCATGGTGCTAGCGGGACATTTCTCAGTGACACGATTAAAAATTATTTCCACTAAAAAAAAAAAAACTCAAAAAAAAAAACCCCCCCCCCAACCCCCCCCCCCCCCCCCCCAAAAAACCCCCCCCCCCCCCCCCCCCCCCCCCCCCCCCCCCCCCCCCGACAAACATCCTCCCCCCCCCCCCCCACCCCCCCCCCCCCCCCCCCCAGGGGGCCCCCCCCCCCCCCCCCCCCCCCCCCCCCCCCCCCCCCCCCCCCCCCTTGGTGGCACGATTCAGGAATATATTCGTCCTACGTAAAGGAAAGGGGTTGGTTGAAAGCGTAGATGGTGCGCAGCGAAAGGTTCCGGGCAGCTTCATGGAGGAAAACGGATGGAACCCCTTCGGGGTTCGGACATGCCGACCCGGTCGAACGCACCCCCCCCCCCCCCCCCCGACACAAGGGCCCCCCTTCACCACGGTCCCCCCCCCCCCCCCCCCCCCCCCCCCCCCCCCCCCCCCCCCCCCCCCCCCCCCCCCCCCCGCACGCCCCCCCCCCCCCCCCCCCCCCCCCCCCCCCCCCTACTAACCACCCGGGAGCCACCCCCCCCCCCCCCCAAAAACCCCCCCCCCCCCCCCCCCCCCCCCCCCCCCCCCCCCCCCCCCCCCCCCCCGAACATCCCCCCCCCCCCCCCCCCCCCCCCCCCCCCTCGCCCTCGGAGGTGGTTACGTGATGGCCCGAAGGTTCAGGCGGTTTGTGGGGAAAATGAATGGAACCCCCCCTTCGATGACGTGCCGACCCGGTTGAACGCGGGTGCGTGATAACATTGCAACTTCTCCTTATCTTTTCCCTTAGAGAAAGATGAGGATGACTGCCTTGCTTTCCTTTTGTAGTTCCCCCTTCTTTTCAGTAGTTTCTTGATCAAAAATGCCACCTCTTGATCTGAGGTGCTGTCTGAGTCAAGCTCTTCAGCTTCATCTTCTTTTTCTTCAGAAGATAGTTCCCTTGATTCAGCAGCAGCCTTAAAGGCAATAGACTTCTCCTTTTTCTTGGAAGGATTCTCAAATGCCTTAAGTTCTTCCTTTTGCATTTCGAATGTCTTGAGGTCCCCGTATAATGCTTCCGAGGCACAAGTTTTCCATTCCTTCAGCTGACGGATGGCTGATGTCTTTATTAGAAGTGTCAAGGGTAAAGATCTCAAAAACTTGTCATTCTTGTCCTTCTGAGAGATCTCAACATTATAAGTCTTCATCAGTTGAATTAGACTTCTGAACCTTTTATAGATACTGTCCAATGACTCCTTTGGTTTACATCTGAAGGCTTCATACTCCTGCTTAAGCGTGGAGATCTTGTTGTCCTATATTTGCTCATCTCCCTCGTAGATAAGATAGAGCTTGTCCCATACCTCTTTAGCAGTCTCAAGATCCAGCACAGCCGTGAACATGTCATCGTCGAGTGCAGAGAAAAGTATGGCTTTTGCCTTGAAGCCAAGCTTTACTTTCCTCTGCTCCACCTTAGACCAACTATCTAGGTCTTTTGTCATTAACCGACCTCTCTGCATAATCTTTGGAGTGAAAGGTCCGTTCTTTATTGTTTCCAGAGATACGTGTCGAGCATGTCTACGTGTGCTCTCATCCTCGCTTTCTATTTGGAAAAATGTACAGGTGTGCACATAGGTACTTGGGAGGATGAGCCAAGCAGAACGTCGTAGAAGTCTTCTTGTTCTTTCTTGTTGCTGCTGGTACTCGGTTCTTCCTGCTCCTAGTCTCCAGTCACTCCTTCTTCTGGAGCACGACTGGCTTTAAGTTCCTAAATAGCAATTGGAGCTTGCTCGGGGACTGGAGCTGCACTGCTGGAATCCATGTCAGCCATTTAGGGATCTCTATGGAGTTGTAGAACTGCTTTGATACCAATTGTAGGTCCCAAAGTGAGTCTAGAGGGGGGGTGAATAGACTTTCTTTGTTTGCGGAAGCTATACTGTTAGCTGGTTTTTGATTCCTCTATTGATGACTATGATGGAAGTATTTATGGAGAAGATGACAGTAGTATTGTAAGCGATAACGTGAGTGATGATGAACTATCAGACAAAACTGAGATAAGAGTAAATGCTCCTTTCTCTATAGATCTCAGTTGTGAAAGTGATGGTTTATGATAGATCGACGTGGGGAAAACAACACAGAGATTAGATTTAATGGAAGTGCTAGATCTTTGATGAACAAGAGGTTCTTGAATAATCAGATGGATTATTTTTGTTCTTGGTTCAACACGGCACACAGCACTTGGAAGAATTCTCTCAGAGTCTCTCTCTCTAGCGTTGGAACTCACTTTCGTTGGTTCTACAAAAGATTATCTCTTTCAAGTATGTCAGAACCATTATCTTGTGTTCTGTGTGTTTCCTTCTTTTGAGAGAGAGGTTAAACTCTTGATTTTGTCGTTAAGTGTGTGAGAGATATTTTTAAGGTCAAAGTGCTCGTGCACCGTGTTGTCCATCCCAACAGACTGACTTCCCGCCACTGAAAATGCGGAATGTCAGGGGATGGGTTGATTTGCTCTGATTTACAGATCAGATGCCCATACTGCGTATTTGGCATGCAGTCGATCTTGCCCATTCATCCGTGGATGGTAGTTGGCAGCAATTAATGTGTCATTAAATGCGCTCAACTGCTCGGGACGGCGCAGGCTTACTGTACAAACCCTAGCTGACGATATCGCTAAGTGACTATGTTTAGGGTTGTAAGTTTGCCTCGGAGGTAGATGCCTTGTAGGTTTGGTAACTCGAAGATTTCAGTTAGAACCTGTTGGAAGTGGCGAAAGTTTGTTTCAGGCTTTACAGTGTTTCTGCGAGTCTACGACTCATATCTTTGAGTCTCTGAGGCTAGAGCTCAGGTTGGATTAGTCTTTTGTGTCACTCTATTAACTTAAGTCTCTGACTCTGCGAGTCTATGACTCTACAAGTTTGCGACTCTTCGAATGGCGTTTAGAGTGACTTCTTCATAGTCTGCCTAATCTACCTATTGTTATAGCTACGAGTCTGCGACCCTAGCTCTGCAGGTCTACAACCTTCGGGTCTCTCAGTTTACTTTATTTAACTAAGTGGCTCTTCGACTCTACGAGTCTTCGACTTTGCATTTCTTCCTTAGTTTTTCGTAGTTGTTCATGCACTAAGTTTTCGTATTTTACGAGTCTTTGACTTTATAGTTACGACCTTTTAGTTATTACTCTGCCTTCAAAATCTCCGAGTTTGTGATGTCTGACAAGTTCTTTGAATTAGTATGTGCTGTCTACAACCCTCGAGTCTGCCACTCTCCTACCGTTGAAACTACAGTTTCATTTTGTTTGCCAGTCTTTTTAATTTCTACTCTTCGACCTACTCTTCGACTCTACGACTCCACGAGTCTTCGAGTCTAGTGGCAGTTTAAGTTCTGTTAATTGACTTAAGTGTTTTTAGGGACTCCACAGTTCTACGGGGTGCGAGTCTACGAGTCATTTAACATTGGTTATTATTCTTTAGAATTCTTTGACTCTATGAGTCTCCGAACTTGTCGATGCTTGCAGTAACGCTCTCTTTTCCGTACTATGACTCTATGACCTTCGACCCTGGATCTACGAGTCACCAGATGTTCTATCACCATCTTGCTTCGAGTCTCCAGACCCTATGAGTCTGCGAGCCTCCTGCTAATGTGTCCTGTGATAGTTTTACTTCTACGAACTATGACTCTTCGACCCTATGATCTTCGGTCTTCGAGTCTCCAGACTTAGACTACATTTTGGCAGCAACATTAAATCCTGTATTCCCAACAGCCAATTTAAACTTATGTGTTTCTTATCTGTCATATGCATTGATTTCTATTGGTCCCTGGGAGCCTAGAGGGGGGGTGAATAGGCTCTAATTGAAAACTCTTCGCTCGTCTCTGGCATAACACTTATCTGGTTAAATGATAAAATCAGTGCGGAAGATAACTAGATAGTGGATGTATTTTGTTCTTATTATCAAAAGATAAATAAAACAAAAGAGTAGTAGATTAAAGCTTGTGAAGCTTTTTGATCTACTGAAAAACTCTCTGACACTCTGTTTACAATAACTCACACACTAGCCAATATGATCTCTAAAGCTCTTGTACATGTACACGCACATATGAAAATATACAAGTGTTAATATATATAGCCATCCGTTAAAAAACATCCTTGGAACTTGTTCGTCCAAGCAACATGTAGCATTGACTATTCCTCAGAAATCTCTCTGCCTTAATTGCTACGGATGTGGAGCTCAAGATCTTGGGTCTGTAAAACATAAGTGTCTTCGCGTGATCCTAATTTCAATTAAAGCTTTGTCCACATCTCCGTGTGTTCCACGTGTAAGATAATTTATGTTTTCAACAAGTTTGTCCTACATCGGGACACAGCGAGCTGACGACTTTGAATGCGAGGCTGATATGTTGGAGTAGCGTCTTCTTAATCCGTCGTAAAGTTCCTTATTTCGTGTTAATGAAGCTCGGATCCTTACTCTGTGTTAGTAGTTGCTTACTCCATGTTAGTTTGATACTAGAATCCTTATTCCGTGTCAGCGCTTCCTTACTCCATATGAATGAGAAGTCCGGAGAGCTTACTCCGTATCAGCGCATCCTTACTCCGCTTGAGTGAAAGATTCGGATTCCTTACTCCACATCTCTTTTCCTTTCTCCATGCGAATAAAGGACTTGGGTCCTTATTCCGCACAAGTCATTCCTTACTCCGCATATATGAAAGACTCGGATTTCTTACTCCATGTCTTCTTGTCCTTAGTCTGTTTAAGTAAAAGACTTAGCTTTTTATTCCACGATAACTTTCTCTTACTCCGTGCGAGATGTAGACTGGGATTCTTATTCCGCATCTATTTAACTTAGTCCGTTAAAAGTCTAAGACGCGGATTCCTTAGTCCGTAACTTTAAGCATTTGGTCCACACGAGTGATCCTTCTTCCGTATGAAGACTTGGTTATTTACCAAGTGTTTAATGACACTCACAATGGTCCGAATCAGGATTATGTATCCTGTCCATAGCTTTTCTCTCACGAGTGAAGGTCCGGATTAAGATAATATCTTCTGCAACAACTAAGAATAAACATACAAGGTCTCAAATCAAATTACATAGGGTTTTATCTGCATCATCCAAATTTTAGGCTTGATCCAACAATTTCAGAAAAATGATCCTTAACTCGTATGGATGTTTCTAGCTTTCATTTTCATACATAAGTTCTGTTATTTTTCATTAGTTCGGATTATGCTGAATTTCCTTATTTATTCTATATCCATACCAATCCCAACTTGTTAAGTTTTCTATTCTTTTAGTTTATCTTTATGAAGCTACAGGTTCAGATTCTCTTTGCATTTCATCGATTTATATCTTATCTGATGTCTCGGATTTGAAGTATTGTGGTACTTCCTTTCTATTCGACTTCAAGACAGCAAAGAAATTTATTTCTCTCGTTCCGCACTTGTTTCTACGGATGCAGTCTGTTATTCATCCGGATATTCTTCTACGGATTATTTTTACCCCGAATGATAGTCGGTTCATTTCCTCCTGACTCTTGAAACTCTCAAATTGCGATAAACCAAATATTATCTTACATCGCATATTTTTGAGGAGGGATAATGATGGTTTATTAAATGCACGTCTCGAGCTAGGTAATTAGTCACTTCATTTTCCGAAAGAAGGGATACAACTATTATAAATGCTTGGTTTTGCTGCCTCCACTGTCATCACTCGGTGTCATCCGGGCTCGTGACTGGCTTGAGATTACTCCTTTGGATGGAGATTTGGTCATTGAGCTATCATTGCCATAGCTCGCATAGAACCAAAAAAAGAGACATTGAAAAACAGAGTCGCCGACAAACAAAAATAAAGGTGTGCTTGGCCACCTAGAGGGGTCTACGGTTCCAGAGAATAGGTTCGGGAGTCGGTTATGTGTGGGGAAGGAAGAAGAATTCTTGCACCCCCACAACACCCAGAATTGGTACCTAGTCTTTGTCTATGGGTGCTTGCTTATTTTAATTTTTCTTTCTTTCCTTTTTATTTCATTGCAAAAATGGGGTGGTTTATTTAGAAAAATAGAATGTTATTCTTTTGTTTTAAAATGGGGTGGCTTGAACACTCTATATGATGATGGGCAAGCTTGAGGTAAGAGATGAGCCCAAGAGAGAACCTTTAGGGGGTTCACGTGACAATGGACGTGACAATGGCTTGTCACGGGTAGTGGTGTTTTTGCATGGGACCCTTCCAGAAGTTATTCTAAGTCTTATGGCAAAATCTTAGGGCATTTAGAGCTTGCACGTGACAATGGCCTTTGTCACGTGTTGCCATGTTTTTGCATCGTCTTCTTCGTTTTGTTATACTGATCATCTTTTCCTTAAGGACCATGTTCGAATTGTGGGTATTTTGTCCTGTGTGGATGCAGGAAGGTTGTGGCATGTTCCCTTTACCAAAACTACGTCGTTTTGATGGTGGGATTTCATTTATCAAAACTACGTCACTTTGATTGTGGGATTTCATTTATCAAAACTACGTCATTTTAATGTTGGCTTCACTTATCAAAACTATATCGTTTTGATAAGTGAGGTGTCTATATAAGGAGGTGGACGTCTCTTTGTTTTAGGTTTAGGGTTTCTTTCTGCCAGCCGCTGCAGCCGTCGCAGAGAGAGAGAGAGAGAGAGAGAGAGAGAGAGAGAGAGTTTCTGATTGTTGCTACTGTGGTGATTCGCGTGGGTGGACGCCCTCTAGCGTGGGAGCAAGAGCAAGGAGGAACCTATGGTGGATGATTTGTAAAGTATTCTTGTTATTGTTATAATATATATATATATATATATGTAAATCCATATAGGTGTGATCTCCTATATGGATCTTGGCCTTCAATGGCATATTTTGTTTGGTTTTGATGTTGCGTCTGGGGTATGGGAACTCTTGGGGTTCGTTGCATGGCAGTGGGCCTCGGAGGTGGTTGGGAATGTCAGTGCTGTTTGTTAGGCTTCGTTCCGTTGTAGGTTCACGCGGGGAAACCTTGAGTTTTCCAAGGGAAATATACTTGATATAATGATTGTTGATCGTGATGCATGCTATGTGTTTGATTATATGCCTGTGTGGCTGTGATGCATGCTATGTGTTTGATTATATGCCTGTGTGGCTGTGATGCATGCTATATGTTTGATTATATGCCTGTGTGGCTGTGATGTACGTTATGTGTTTGATTGTATGCCTGTATGGCTGAGATTGGAGCCTGTGTGGCTAGAGCCTTCGAGGCTGGTTATGGAGCCCGATGGCTGTGGATGTTCGTGGCTGGTTCTGGAACCTGGTGGCTGTGGAAGCCCGTGGCTGGTTATGGAGCCCGATGGCTGGGGAAGCCCGTGGCTGGTTATGGAGCCCGATGGCTATGGAAGCCCATCGTTGGTTATGGAGCCTGTGTGGCTGTGGCAATGGTTGTACCTGTTGATGTGGCTTGTTTGTGTATAAATGTTAATTATGGCCTATCTGTATAGTATTGCTACAACACTGCACTCGTGCACGTCAACATGTAGATGTTAGGAGCATGGGATGGGTTGGGGAGACATGATCCCTACTGAGTTGTGGTTGCTCACCCCTCTCGTTGTGTTTTGTTTACTTTTTAGGAACATACAGGCGTTAGAAGGGAACAACAAGGTGGAGGAAAGTTCTGCTTTGCCTTGTTTAATATTATTTTGTGTTGTTAATTTTTGTGGGACCTTTGTAACCCAGTGAGGAGATATTGTAAGGGGAAATTTAATTGTAATAAAAGCACATTTGGTTTGTAACATTTATTGTGGTTTGAAATTAATAATATGATTTTGTTTTTGTGAATATTTATTGTGGATGTGCGTAAAGTCCTGTGTGGAAGTAATCCCAACCCCTTGCCCACCGGGTGGGTAAAGGGGAGTCACGAACCGGTTTCCTCAGGTTAGAAATTTGGGGCGTGACAGCATGGTTGCCTCGCAAGGTCGAACGTCATAGGTTGCCTCGCAAGGTCAAAGGTCGTAGGTTGCCTCGCTGGGTCGAAGGTCGTAGGTTGCCTTGCGGGGTCGAAGGTCGTAGGTTGCCTTGCTGGGTCGAAGGTCGAAGGTTGCCTCGTGGGGTCGAAGGTCGTAGGTTGCCTCGCGGGGTTGAAGGTCGTAGGTTGCCTCGCAGGGTCGAAGGTCGTAGGTTGCCTCGCAGGGTCAAAGGTCATAGGTTGCCTCGCAGGGTCAAAGGTCGTAGGTTGCCTCGCAAGGTCGAAGGTCGTAGGTTCCTTCGTAGGGTCGATGGTCGTAGGTTGCCTCGCGGGGTCGAAGGTTGTAGGTTGCCTCGCAGGGTTGAAGGTCATAGATTGCCTCGCAGGGCCAAAGGTCGTACGTTAACTCGTAGGATCGAAGGTTGTAGGTTGCCTTGCAAGGACTTCGAAACTGCGACGGTGATAACGTGCATTTTATGCCGTTATTCTAGTGTTTATTTAGGATGTTTAAGAGCATGATTAGAGCCTTATTGCTTCATATATCATATATATTTGCTCTAACCCCTAGGAAGATGCTAGTTGCAAATACATGCGTTTTTAAGCTGTTTTGGCAGATTTTAGACCTCACTTTTGACATAGTAGATGGCCTCAAACAATTGGCGTGCAAGAACAAAAGTTTCTTAGAATGATGTCCTCTACCTACGACAGAAATTTTAGAGCATTTGGAGCTGCACGTGAATTCACCCAATTCACGTGCAAGCCTATTTTTGCCTCTCAGGCCTCTACAGGATGCAAGGAAGCTTGGGGAGAAGTTTGAGCTGATTTGGAGGTGCACGTGAATTCACCATATCACGTGCAAGTTGACGTGCAGATATATTTTTGGACCGATCCTATCGTTTTTCCATGCTGATCATTTGTTTCTGAAGGCCCATGTCGAAATTGTGGATGGAAGATAGAGATTTTAAAGTTTCGAGTGTTACTTATCAAAACTACGTCGTTTTGATAGATGGGCTACGGTACACACCTCAAAGCCCATCCAAACTCTATAAATACAAGCCTCCACGCCTCTGCTATGCATACCTAGACCCCCTACATGTTTTTAGAGAGAGAGAGAGGCTCCATGACTTGGAGGTTGCTCCTTGACCTAGGAGAGCAGCCGTCGCAGCCGTTGCGGATTTTGGAGCCTGGATTTGAAGCTTTGCTGTGCGCGTGATCAAGAAGAAGATGTTTAGCTTTTCTGCTTTGTGTTTGCTTGTAATCATGCGTGAGTAGTTCTTATAATCTAGGGGAGCAATGTAGCCCCCTTGTTGCTTTCTTTGTGTTTATGAATATTGGGTTTGGATGATTGAAGTTTTGCATGTTTTATGAATCTGTTCTTAATTCTATCTTTGGATGTACACCTTGGTATTCTTAGCCCTAGTCTGGGGCGGATTGAGATTCATAACTTATTTGTAATTGGTGTGATCATTATCCTTTTGCAAGTATGATTTATTGGCTTTGCATGTTTGTGTGTTTAGATGACCATTCTGGCATACAACTCTTAAAAGGACCTCAATGACCATTTGTTGTCCTTGGCTTATGTTTAGCATATTTTCAATCAGACAACCCTAATACCATGAACCAGTAGAGATAACATAGGGAGGTGAAATTGTGACCCTAGATGCTTTTAATCCTTGAATCTTAATCCTAAAATCAGTTTACTTTCTTTGTTTATTCAGAAAACCAAATAAAAATTAGATCTTTAGTTTAAAAAAGAAAACTTTTTGCCAAGACATTTTATAGAATAAGAGTAATTGGGTGCTTTGATTTGAGAACTAGAGAACTAGGCTAATCCCTGTGGGTTCGACCCCTTGCTTGCTGCTATTCTTTTAGTGCAAACTTAGGGAATTTATTATCTTGAAGAGAGATTTAACGACATTAGCTAGCTCTTTTAGAGAGGCTAAAAAAATCTGTCTGTCAAATTGGCGCCGTTGCCGGGGATTCAACGGTTAACTAGTTTTTAAAATCAACATTGAGTGAAATTGTTTGAATTCTGATCTTGGTGTTTATTTTGTCTTTTACTTTCTGTTATTTTGTGTTCTTTATTTGTTTATTTTGCATTGTTCGGAGCTGCTGGGTGTGTTCTTGTTGTTTTTCAGGAACATACACCAAGTGTTTGAAGAATTGCTAGTTGTGTATGCGATGAGGGGAACTTGTGTCCTTTAATCCAGAACCTGAATAGCACTCCAATGGATAGACAGTTTAGAGATGAGGAGGAGCTAACCATGGAAGAATGTTTGGAAAGGATGATCCAAGGCAACAAATATTTGTGGGAAAACCAAGGGAGAGATGAGGAGAATTCAATGATGGCAGACCAACATGTTTATGTTCCAGGCCATGCAGCAGATCAATTTTCATATAATGCTTGGGATTGCACTGTCTATGATCCTCCCACAAGCAGTTATTCATACCAGGAGCCTCCTTGTTATGGTGGGAGTATTAATGGAGATGGTAGAGAAGTATGGCCAACTTACACCCAACCCGAGGGTGACTACTATCCACAAGAGCCACCACCTGAGGAGTTTAATGGTTTCTTCAATGGATATTCTGAGAATAGATGGGTTGGGCAATATCAAGATGAAGCTTACTATGAAGCCCCACTCTATGGCAATTATTGTCCATATCAACAACAAGAGTGCCAGCCCCAAGTTGAAGATGAAGAAACCAGAAGAGAGGATTTGAATGAAAGGCTAGGAAGTATAGAGACTACCATAAAAAATATGGAGCAATTATTGATGAGTATGGCTCATAATGCAATTACTGGAGTCTCATCTAACTCCTTTGCTGATGACATAGAGATAAACATTGAAGAGAATTGCAAAGCCATCACTCCAACTTCCATGTATCAATCTTTGACATCTGCCTCACAAGAATGGGAGTTTTCTGCTAATAATGATTCTGAAGATGAAGCTCGCATTCTAGCTGGTCAAACCATTAATGATGCTATAGACCAAGAAGTGGATACAAGGGCAATGGTTCATTTTGATGAGGTTGTCCCTCCACCACAATTTAATAGCCCATGTGATGTATCCACTTCAACTCTTCCCATGGTTGGAGCTTATGAGGACAATTTTTCTATCCAAGAAGAAGAGGAAGACTTGAATTGTTCTGGGGTGTTAGAAGAACATGAGAAACCAATAAATGACAACCCAAGGATGCAGCAACAAATCTTGGATGATGATGCTATAATTCTCATATCTGAAGGCACATCAAACCAAGGTACTCTTTATGAAGACAAGCTACATGAGCCCACCACTACTATGTTTGCTTTGGAATCATCTTCCCTTATACAAGAGAAGGAAGTGCTTGACAAGGGAGGTAACCATGCGTGCATCATGACTACTCCAATTGTGGAGTATGTTGAATTTGTGTTACCACCTCGATGGAATGAGAGGAAGGAGAACCATAAGTTTGTGGAGGTGTCTCCCTATCAATAATTGAATCAGGAGTTCAAGTGGCTCCCACAGCGGTTCATTCATCCGATTGCTATGGTCTATGAGACTGCTGAGGTTTACAATGCCAGGATGAAAGCTTTTCATACATTGGTTGAGCTTAGTATGACAAAGTCTAGCTATAGACTTTAAATAAAGCGGTGGTTGGGAGGCAACCCAATGTTTATTGCTGTGTTTTATTTTATGTTATTTTCTTTTATTTATTTTATTCAATAAATTGTTTGCAAGCTAACCATTGTGCAGGAGACTTTGCTTCTTTCTTAACTAACCATTTGCAGGATGAGCAAATTATTGGGTCCTGAACTTGTGGAATTGTTTTTAAAGTCAAAGTCAAGGAGCAAGGAGCAAGTGAAGCCCAAACGTGCATGAAGATGGGCTCAACCAATTCACGTGCAAGGGCTATTTTGGTCAGAACACTCTGAAAATTTAGGGGCAAGTGTATCACGCCAATTGGAGGATCTGACCTTCTGCACGCTATATAAAGAGAGGCCATCTTCAAAGGATTCCACGCCAAAATCACAGCTGTGGGATCTTTGTTTGCTACTACATGATGGCTATTCTGCAAGGGAAGGAAACTTGGGAAGTGCGTGGCGAGACGTCGGTTGACTTTCTGGCTCAGGTGCGACGAATGGTGGCCAATGTCATCTACTATTACAGCTTGCCAACTGAGAGGTAAGTATTTTCCTACTCCCTATTTTATGCCATGAGGACATAGCATATTTTAAGTGTGGTGTATGGAGAGTGACTTGAGCCACTTGCTTGTCTTTTATGTTGTGATTGCATGTTTTATTTAATTCTAAAAAAAAATGTTTTTAGTTGCATGATTGTTTGAGTTGTTTGCTTGAATGATTTGCTTGTGGAGGCATGGATATTAAGTATGCAATTTTGGCTTAAAATTTAATTTTTTATGCCACATTAGTATCATGTTGTGATAAGGGTGTTAAAGTAGTTAAAATGTGCTCTGAATTGGTTTAATCATGTCTTTATCTTTTGAATGATATCACCATGTTTTTGGAGCTGAGTTTTGAATATTAGCTGAGCATGAAATGCTATGATAGACCTAACCCTTAAAGTTGAGTGAAAAAGAAATGAAAAATGAGAACAGCTTCTTTTTAGCCCTTGGGTGCCATTTTAGGGTATGGGTAATAGTCTGATTTGATACTCTTCTTGCATTTAACATTGGTTATTTAATGGTAGGAGTCAAGTAAGCATGTGATTACTTATTAGTGCTCAATGTTTGGTGTTTAGTTAGGATGCAAGACCTCTAAGTCATTGTGACTGTCTTTGCATTCTTTTCTTTATTGTGTGATATTATTGGAAAAGGCTGTGATATAGAATGTGAAAAAGCCATCACTTAATTGGGAAATGGGATGTGAGACATCAATGAATTTCTGTCTCTCCTTATGTAGCAAAATGGCAAGGAGTTTGCATTAGAAAAATCAGTCTTATTTATGTGTTATGTGAGTAAAAAAAACAAGAGTGAATAATCCATCAAGGGAGAGCATAAAATGCAACCTTGTAAGGTTATTACTAAAAAAAAAAAAAAAAAAAAAAAAAAAAAAAGAGAATGATTCAGAATAAAAGCCACAATGGCCTGATGTTTATGTGTGATTATTTATTTGTGAAGCCACATTGGCTGAATTGTGTTTTGTTTTGAGAGTGTTGAGCTCAATTCTTTAGCTCATGGTTTCGTTTTATCGGTTATTAGAATAGAGAGTGTGTTTTCTTTGATGAGCACAATAGGGAACTCTCATGATTGCTTGGCAAGTACTTAATCAATAGCTGATGGCGAGTGTAGAGATAGAGTTTTCCATCCATTGTTCATTGATAGGTATTGGGCTTGAGAATTATTATATTTGAGTGAGGCTGCTTATCCTTGGTAAGAACTTAAAGGGAAACTAGGTGCTATTTTATCATGGATTGCTTGCTCATATCTGAAATTTAAGTGGAGATATTGCATGGTTGTTGGACTAGGGATATGGACATGAATGAACTAAGTTACGACTCATTTTGATGCTTAAATTCCCATTTCATCATAATAAAGTTGCATGCTTAGGAAACCATGATTCTCCTTGATTGTTATTTTATTTTTCTTCCGTTTGACTGCGTGTTTATTTTATTCTTGCATGCTTGTATGTTTTTGCTTGAGGACAAGCAATGGTTCAAGTGTGGTGTATTTGATAATGTGCATTTTATGCCATTATTCTAGTATTTATTTAGGATATTTAAGAGCATGATTAGAGCCTTATTGCTTCATATATCATATATATTTGCTCTAACCCCTAAGAAGATGCTAGTTGCAAATACATGCGTTTTTAAGCTGTTTTGGCAGATTTTGGACCTCACTTTTGACATAGTAGATGGCCTCAAACAATTGGCGTGCAAGAACAAAAGTTTCTTAGAATGATGTCCTCTACCTACCACAGAAATTTCAGAGCATTTGGAGCTGCACGTGAATTCACCCAATTCACGTGCAAGCCTATTTTTGCCTCTCAGGCCTCTACAGGATGCAAGAAAGCTTGGGGAGAAGTTTGAGCTGATTTGGAGGTGCACGTGAATTCACCATATCACGTGCAAATTGACGTGCAGAGATATTTTTGGACCGATCCTATCGTTTTTCCATGCTGATCATTTGTTTCTGAAGGCCCATGTCGAAATTGTGGATGGAAGATAGAGATTTTAAAGTTTCGAGTGTTACTTATCAAAACTACGTCGTTTTGATAGATGGGCTACGGTACACACCTCAAAGCCCATCCAAACTCTATAAATACAAGCCTCCACGCCTCTGCTATGCATACCTAGACCCCCTACACGTTTTTAGAGAGAGTGAGAGAGGCTCCACGACTTGGAGGTTGCTCCTTGACCTAGGAGAGCAGCCGTCGCAGCCGTTGCAGCCATTGCGGATTTTGGAGCCTGGATTTGAAGCTTTGCTGTGCGCGTGATCAAGAAGAAGATGTTTAGCTTTTCTGCTTTGTGTTTGCTTGTAATCATGCGTGAGTAGTTCTTATAATCTAGGGGAGCAATGTAGCCCCCTTGTTGCTTTGCTGTGTTTATGAATATTGGGTTTGGATGATTGAAGTTTTGCATGTTTTATGAATCTGTTCTTAATTCTATCTTTGGATGTACACCTTGGTATTCTTAGCCCTAGTCTGGGGCGGATTGAGATTCATAACTTATTTGTAATTGGTGTGATCATTATCCTTTTGCAAGTATGATTTATTGGCTTTGCATGTTTGTGTGTTTAGATGACCATTCTGGCATACAACTCTTAAAAGGACCTCAATGACCATTTGTTGTCCTTGGCTTATGTTTAGCATGTTTTCAATCAGACCACCCTAACACCATGAACCAGTAGAGATAACATAGGGAGGTGAAATTGTGACCCTAGATGCTTTTAATCCTTGAATCTTAATCCTAAAATCAGTTTACTTTCTTTGTTTATTCAGAAAACCAAATAAAAATTAGATCTTTAGTTTAAAAAAGAAAACTTTTTGCCAAGACATTTTATAGAACAAGAGTAATTGGGTGCTTTGATTTGAGAACTAGAGAACTAGGCTAATCCCTGTGGGTTCAACCCCTTGCTTGCTGCTATTCTTTTAGTGCAAACTTAGGGAATTTATTATCTTGAAGAGAGATTTAACGACATTAGCTAGCTCTTTTAGAGAGGCTAAAAAATCTGTCTATCAAACGGCGAGGCTTCGAGGCTGCGACTGCGAGGCTTCGAGGCTGTGACTGCGAGGCTTCAAGGCTGTGACTACGAGGCTTCGAAGCTGCGTACGTCTACGAGGCTTCGAGGATGTGACTGCGAGGCTTCCAGGCGACTGCAATGCTTCGAGGCTGCGTCTGCGAGGCTTCGAAGCTGCGACTGCGAGGCTTTGAGGCTGCGACAGTGAGGCTTCGAGGCTACGTCTGCGAGGCTTTGAGGCTGCGACTGCAAGGGCGTTGACTGTCTTTTCGCAAGCTTGACTTTTCATGCCCAAAACCATTTTGGCCATAACTTCCTCGTTTCAAGTCGAATTTGGGCACGGTCGAGTGCGTTAGTCTCCAAATTCTGTCCTCTATCCTTTCGTGCTAATCTTGGTGCATTTTCAGGTCTCTGGGAAATGGCTCTCACTCTTGGGCTTCTCTTCGAGTTCGGTTACGATCTGGCTCAATCAAAATGAGGTCCAACATCCATGTCTTCTCTTTACTCGGAGGCACTCAACTATCAAGTCTAATGACATCAGATTGTCAGGCAGTTCACTGTTCATCTCGCTTAAACCCTAGACCCGCCGACATCCACTGATCCGCTATATATATTATAAGCTTTCAAGCAAAGAGCGACTTATCACTCTCACATTTCATAGTCGCTCTTCATCTTTTTAAAACCCTACATTTCCTTTCCCTTTTCTCAATACATTCCAATGGCACCCAGAATCACTCTCTCCGACGTCAATCCAGCCCACCTAGTTGATTGGAACTTTGTTTTTGATCCTTCAGCGTGGTTTCTGGAACTATGCCCTTTACTTGAAGCCAACCATCTATTAAATTTGGTCTCTGATCCCGTTGATCTCCTTATAAACGACATCCCTGAATACTACTGCAACATCCGCTGCACCACCGACTCCATCCGATCCACCATCCGAGGTGAATCCATTGTCGTCACCCTGACTGTCCTTCGTGCCGCTCTCTATCTCCCTTTCGGTGCTTATCAGCGACCGGAACTAGAACCAATGGCAGCTTCCATGGGCTGCACTTACAAAGGGAAGGAATACAAGCTGAAGTCCTTCCAGGATCGCTATTGATGTATGGTAACCATCCTGAGCTAGTGCCTTCTGGCTAGTACAACAGCCCTCGACTCTGTCCCGTACGACCTACTTCTCGCCATGTATGGAGTCTTTGAGAGTCTCCCAATGGATTAGGGGACATTCTTGTTCCAGCTGCTAGGCAACAACCCAAAGAATCAATCCTTTAGGCGGATACTCAGCATCATCTTCCGGCATCTGCGTCCGTCCCACTTCAATGGACATGGCGTCATCCCTTTCCACAGGCATTCTATCTCCGCCATCTAATGCCTGATGAGAATCTGATGGCACGCAGGCCTTCTGCTTCTATCCACCTTCTCCCTGCTCCGAAATAACTGGGTAGTTTGGTTGGTGACCCCGCTGATAGCTCTGCCGCCGAGGTCAGCTCTGCCCACCGGTCCTCATAGATTCGGTCTGTAGCTGCCCCTTCTATCTCTCACGGCTCCCAGCATAGCGTTCGCACTGACCCATTCGAGGTTACAGGGCCGTCTCAACCAAGTTTTCCTACGGCTGATTCATCAACACCTTCTGCTGCTAATGTCCCTGTGCTTGATTCTCGTGACGTTGATGCTACTATTGCTGCTGCAGTGGCGATGTCCCTGACTCTCCTCCGGAAGTACCCTTGCCCCCGCTTCCTCAGCCCCGAGACTATCCAGACCGTCTCCCAACTGACACTCTTATGGACCTTTGGTTCCGTTTCAGCCTTGCATGCACAGCTATCATCCCCGACAACGATATCTGGGGGGATTATACTCGCAATACCCAAACCCTGAAAGACATAATCGTCTGGAACTTGGACCACGGCTTTCTTATGCCGACTTCCCTTCCTGACGCACCATTCGCTGTTCCCTCCGGACCAACCCATGATGCCCGGGTTCCTTCCCCTGCTAAGACCGGACCCTCTTCTCCTACTGTTTCCATTCCTGTTGTGGACCTGTCGGGTCAAAGCGGATTTGCTACCCCTGATGCCTCCACTACTCCGGCTGATCCATTTACTGCTGATGACGATCAACCTCTCTCTCCTCCTGCTGACTACTCTGCTCAGCGCACTCCTACACCTCTTCATGCGGGGGAGTCCTCCAAAGCTCCAGAGTTTGCCCTTGGGCGAGCCTCCTTTGGCACGGTCCATTTCGACGCTGTGCTCTCCACCCAGCTGGACCGTCATTCTCAAGCCCAGAGCGCCCAAATTGCTGCCATCGCCGTCAAGGTTGATGCTCTCGGTGCCCAACTCCTCTCCGCGCTTACTGACTCCTCCACTTCCATGGAGCAGAAGATGGATCTTGTGGCCTCTTCCGTGCATTCATTGTCTACCTCATTTGCGGACTTGGCTCACACTATGGCTCATGCTCCTGTCGCTCCCCAGCGATCTACCAAAACAGGGGAGAATATGCCAGCTGATCCTACTGCAGCTCCCTCCGCTCCTGCTGGTAAGCGGCATGCATCTACACTTCCTCCGAGAGTTCCTATCCCCAAACGCAACCACTTCTCTCAGCCCAGCTCCTCTAATGCAACTCCTCCTTCGACTTCTGCATCTGAGGCTATCACCTTCCTCCCATCATACGCAGCACTTGATCCCCATGATGTGGATGGAAGCATTTTCAATGCAATGACTCAATATGCCTCTTCTACTGTCGAGTGAAGATGTATAATAGATATCTCTCCCTTCTTACCTTAAGATCTAAATACTTTATGTACTGAGAAGGGCCTGTTCATTACCGATGATATCAACAACTTCTCTTGGGTAGTAAAGATGGAGATAAGGCTATTTTTGTCTCTGTACTAGGATAGTCACATTATTGATGTCTTGCCATGTTGGTATAAGGTTATCTTCCAGACATAGCCCATATCCGGTCCTTCATTGACGAAACTGCTGAGGACAGCAAACCTTGGAGAAATCTTACCTCTGTCCTCATTCTGTACCGGGTCAAGACACCACATTTCATGCTTATTGTCTTTCTGATCCCCTCAAAGCAGATGCTCTTAATTGATTCCCATCAGATTGTGGAACACAAGGTAAGAAAGAATCAATTGGAACCTTTGAGGCTTCAACTGACAGAATCAGTTAAACAATCCAAGCTTTACGAAGAAATGGGTCAAACACCTTTGGCTCTTACTAAAAAGGTAAAAGCGGCGATCCAGAGCAAGAAGAATATGCCCCAACATCCCGATGGAGATAGCTGCAGAGCTTTTGTCTGCTTCTTTATTAAGTCCTTCATGAAGGTGGATGAAGACTGGAACGACATCCTCAACTTTACGATGAAGCAGACGATGGAGCTTCGTGAGAAAGCAACAACAATGATCTTCAAGTATAGTAAGCCTTATGTACCTTAATGTAATATTCTTGTATGAAGGATGGAAATGTATTCATGTTGCTAATGAATGGAATGTGGAAGTTATCTTTATTTTTGTGTGTTATCTTTTTGCTTCACTTACCAGATCATATTATAAAGGGTTTTGGCATATCCATATTGGGGGAGATTGTTGGATCAAACCCAGAATTTGGATGATGCGGATAAAACCCTATGTAATTTGATTTGCGAAAGGAGTTCTCATTCCATGGACGGAAGGAGTTCTCATATCTGCGACCCTGTATGAACTCGATCATCGATGAGCAGTGCCTGCATGATCGGCAAACAGAGTACCACCCGTGTATCTCGACGGATATGGAGAGGCAGCTTCTCCAGGTATGACTTTTGTGCAAAGATGAACTGTGTCATCTCAGGATTATCAATTTCTTCACCATCATGTAGTAATCGACACAGGTCAAGGCCGGTGAAGAATGCTTCGTAGCCACAAGTCCGCGCGGTGGTGTCTCCAGCAACATAGCTATTGAAGGCTGCAAGTTCAGCTGAGCTGGCTCCTGTAATCACTGTGTGCGGTGGTACCATCAGTTGGTCGGTGGTAGTAGCGGCTGGTTTAGTGGTGGAAGCAGGCATGGCATACTCAGTTGTACTCGGATGGGTAGTTGAGGGACCAGGCTGAGTAGAGGATAATGGTTGGCTGGGATCAGCTGGATGCTTCTTTATACGTGTTCCAATGGGCACATCATCATCATCATCATCAAAATCTGTAATGACAGTGGTTCTGTGCGCATGCTTTCGCCCATGGGAGTAAGTAGCTGTAGGTGGAGGTGGTGAATGACTTAGAGTAGGCTCTACGGTCTGTACGCACGCTTTCGCCCACGGGAGTAAGTGGCTGTTGGTGGAGGTGGTGAATGACTTGGAGTAGGCTCTGCGGTCTATGCAAGATCTATAGGTTCAGGTGCAGGCCGGTCTGATAGCTGTGGGTGTGGGTTTTTGACAGTGAAAGCTATCTCCCCACTGGCAAGATGATGACATTCTGAGAGAATGGCCCCCAAAGTTGTACTAAGACCTTGGTATTGTCTTTGGTAAGCACCTTTTATGTCTTCACAGTGTTCGTCCAGATGTCTGAACCCATCGGAGTTTACATGTGTGAGAGATGTCATCTCTTGCTGCACCTTGTCCAGGGTACGATCAGATAATTCCACTTGAGTTTGTACCTCTTCCATACCCGATTCCACCGCAGCAAGTCGTTCCTCAAAGGCTTGAGATACCGATGCTTTAAGGATGCTAGAGGAAATCAGTTTCTTAAGGACTTTGCTTGCAAGAAGGTCTACCTCTTCAACTATTAGGGAACGGGAGTGAGATGCAGCCGTAACTGGAATGGCCATTGGGATATTAGCTACTAACTCCTCACTCACCTAGGTGGCCACTTGATAAATCTGTGGTACAAGTGGTATAGCCGTCTCAAAGTCATCCACAGGTACAGAACCCTGTGGTGCTTCTTCAGCATCAGATCCACTTGCCTCAGCTGCAAGTGCATCTTGTATTTCTTGTGCTTCCTCCGCCCTAGATGCTGAATCCATTGTCACATCATGGGGAGCTGAGGGGATAGGTGAGTCCACCATGATGGGAGACGGGCCAACCACTAATACAGCTTCCACTGGGTCTTTTCTTACAAGACCCTGCTCAACCAACCAGCTGACCAGATGGTCTCTGTCTACCATCTGCTTACCCAAGGCAATCCATGCCTTCCTCAATTCAGCAGGGATCATATGAGCCTTGGCATACTCAACATAAAAGTCTTCTAGCTCAGACTCCCCAAGAGAACTTAACAAAACAGGTGTTATACCCTTACCTTCTGGGGTATCCGGTACCGGTGACTGCCCTCCAGCTGCAGGCTCTCTTACCTCTGTAGTATCACTAGGCCTTTCAACATGTTGATCTTCCTCGGTTGTAGGATCAGTGGGGAAACAAGTTCTGACAATATTCTCCACCACTTCAGTAATGTGCGTTGTGGCAGCAGACGCTGAGGAACCCCTAGAAGTCTGTGGGACACAGGCTGGCAGTCGTGGAATGTGAGCTGGGGCCCTTACAGAGCTGGCTGTGTCCATTGCATGACTTCTCGTGCTCGACTCGGGCATTTTCATCGACTTGATCTCTAGCCGACCATCCTCATATATGCTCTTAAAAATATATTTGGTCGGCAGTGGCACTGCGGGTCTTTGGTTGAAGATTTTAGGATGAAGGAACCGCAGGATTTTAGTTAAAACCAGTCTGAAGTGTCCCTTCTTACTCTTAATCATGTGTGCAATTGAGCATCCTAATCTATTTTATTTCTTTGCAGTACACTACACATGATCTTCATCTGCTCATGACTTGCAGAGTCATGAGTAGTCTTCTTGCACATAAGACACTGTCCAGTGACTATGAGAGTCGCCAGTGCCTGACCGGAGAACCCGATCTTTAGGGCTCCCCGTCCTTGCTTTCCAGTGTTGGAGTACCCCAGAAACGACTTACAGTCATCTCAGGAAAGACTAGGTAGGGGTTGGAAGTTACCTGTGGGGAGCTGGAAAACTTCTTGCAAGGTTTCGGGTGATATCCGAATTTCCACTCCGTGTGCAATGCCTACCAGGTCTTGTCCAGAAACAGATACCGTTTCGTGGAATTTTGACACATCTTCCACCAGAATGTCATGCATCCTAGTACAGACGGATGCAATGCCAGTATCAACGAGGTGACTCCTGAATTCGCCCAACCAGCTGACTTTGGTGTCGCCAATGGCTTCCTAATCGATGATAAACCACGGGACGATGTTGTTTAGTTCGTTGGCCATCGATAAGCTTGGACCTGCCATGGAGGTTATAGAAAGAGAAAGAGACACTCATAGAGAGAGAGATTGTAAGGTTCGAAGGTGGTCAGAGGAGAGAGAAAGAGAGAGAGAGAACGAGAATCAAAGAGAGAGAGAGATGGAACACTTAGGGTTAGGGTTCGAGTGTGAAAGTGGACAACGTACCTTTGGGCTCCGTCTCTATCAGTGACTTATATATGAGGTGAGAAACGTACCGTAGAAGTTACACAGTTTGTCGGTTCGTCTTCAGGTCCGTGTCCTTTTCTCTGACTTGTCTCTTCATATTTCAGATTCACCCATTGGACAATTCAAGCGATATGTACATGTCACCCCTTATGTTGATGTATTTTGAATGTTAAGTGCACAGTGACGTGCTGACGTGTCTCCCATGCTTGAACAACGAGGAAACAGAATCTATTCCGCTTCGACCCTTTGGAACTACAACTCTACGAAGTTGTGTTCAGGATGAGTCTATGACTCTCCGAGCTTCAAGGCTACGAAGAAGCAGTCTTCGATGCAGCAGTTCTTCGATGCTGTTTGCTTCGTGGTTGACTACGGACTCAATTTCTGATGTGGATTTCTCTGAACTTTTTCGACACTTAACAACACGAGTGTGACATATATGATATTTCACATAAGATTATGCATGATGAACAGTGTTGTGAGCCAAATTGGGCGTGTCCAGAACTTGAGTTCTTTCAACCCTAATACCTGGTGTACACGTGTGACTACTACAACACAATCATTTATATTTCCACAAAGCTTAGAAACTACTAAGTGTATCATCACATACTTCTTTATGCAAGACAATGATCACAATGTTAACATAGCATCCAGTAATCCATGGTTGGTCTAATGCAACAACCCAGTCATGAATTTAGTAGTCTCCTCACATATTCAGCAAAACTCACTCAGCGGAGGCCTCACCCTCTCACTCTCGGATCAGCATATGAGTTTGATTTAGGAACTAGGAATGCACTATTTGATGATCTCATGGTCAACCGAATCTTACCACACCCCTGATCCAACAATGATTTTTCAGTTCAGCATAGATGACTTGAGGGACAAGATGACTCTATTGAGAATCAGAACACAAACTCTAGTATTGTCTAATTTACAACACAGTACATACTTAGAGTTTGGAGTTTGATCATTAATATTCTCTGTGTGAGCTACTCCTTTTCTTCGTAGAGCACGCCTTTACAGTGCTAATTCATGACCCGTTTCAATTGGACAGGGCTCAACACAGTTTCTTTTAGATATCAAATGATCATTCAGTTTGTACTCTAATTATTACTCTGAAAGAGATACATTTGAGGGTAGTAGTGAGGACTCCTTGTAAGACAGGCAATTGATTTTAATAGATCTTTTTTGCCTTTTTCACCTTTCCTTTTTTTATTGAAAGGTATCGACTGTTTTTGAGTAATAGGCTTTTTAAGATTCTCAAGTTCTACAGTCTCAATCATCCTTAGAGCATTAAATCATTGAGGATCCTTTACATGCAAGCCAACAGTACCATGAGATCCAACAGTTCCTGCTAGTTAGTGAATGCAACGTTACACAGGTGATATTCACTCAGCATGAAAAATAGCAACTAGTGGGAATATCATTTAACTAAGGTATGATGGAAATGGCACTCTCTTCACTCTGGACTTGAGGATTCATGATAGGTTTTGCAAAAGAGTTAAACCAGGTTCAGAGGTAGCAAGTTTCATCCATGTGATTTCTCAATTACCCGCAGTAGAAATGTATAAATCACACTTAGGCATTGCTAATATTCATGGAGAGATAAACAATCGTTAACAGTGTCACACCTATGTTCATGCTCAGGTATAGAAGTTAACATGAAACACAAGACATGCAATAAGCATTATGAAGTTAAGTCAAGCATGCCAAGTTTTGTCAGAAGTTCATTGAACCTTGTTTCGTGCAGAGGTTTTGTGAATATGTCGACAAGTTGGTCACCAGTGGATATATACTCAAGGGAAATGTCCTTCTTCAGCACATGGTCACGTATGAAGTGATGTCTGACCTCGATGTGCTTAGTTTTGGGATGCATGACAAGATTATTAGAGATTGCGATGGCGCTAGTGTTGTCACAGTATAGTGGCATCGCCTTCAGGTTAAATCCATAGTCTGAAAGTTGACTGGCCATCCAAAGCAATTGAGCACAACAACTTCCTGCAGCAATATATTCTGCTTCAGCTGTTGAGGTTGAAACTGAATTCTGTTTCTTGCTAAACTAGGATACAAGTCTATTGCCAAGCAATTGGCATGTTCCACTTGTGCTCTTTTTATCAATCCTGCAACCAACAAAGTCTACATTTGAAAAGCCTCTCAGGTTGAATTCAGACTCCTTTGGGTACCAAAGTCCCAAATTTTCAGTTCCCTTGAGATACCTCATAATCCCTTTAACATGAGACATATGAGACTCCTTGGGTTTTGCTTGGTATCTTACACAGATGCATGTTACGAACATTATATCAGGTTTGCTTGCTGTTAGATACAGCAAAGATCCAATCATGCTTCTGTATTCAGTGATATCCACTTCTTTGCCTGCTTCATCCATATCCAATTTGGCGTTAGTAGGAATGGGCATTTTCATGTGAGTCACATCAGTCATCTTGAATTTCTTTAGAATCTCCTTTGTGTATTTAGTTTGACTGATAAGGATCCCATCCTTCAACTGCTTGACCTCCAACCAAAGAAAGAATGAAAGTTCTCCCATCATACTCATTTCATATTCACTTTTCATCAGATGAGAGAATTCTTCACACTGTTTTTTGTCCCTTGATCCGAAGATGATGTCATCAACATAAATCTGGACAATCAAGGGTGATCCTTTTCCTTCTTTGAGAAATAGGGTAGGGTCAATCTTGCCTTTTCTAAACTTGTTCTTGATCAAAAACTCTGACAATGTTTCATACCAAGCTCTGGGAGCTTGCTTCAGTCCATATAGAGCCTTCTTCAGCTTGTACACTTTGTGTTCTTGGTTTGGCTCTAGAAATCCAGGAGGTTCTTCAACATAGACTTCTTCTTGGAGGTCTCCATTAAGGAATGTACTCTTGATATCCATTTCATAAACCCTAAAGTCCTTGAATGCTGCATATGCTAAAAACATGCAGATGGCCTCGAGTCTAGTAACTGGTGCAAAGGTTTCATCATAGTCAATTCCTTCTTCTTGTCTGTAGCCTTTTGCCACCAGTTTGGCCTTGTTTCTGATCACAACACCATCAGCATCAAGTTTATTTCTAAATATCCATTTCACACCAATAACTTATTGTGATCTAGGCCTGTTGACTAACTCCCATACTTTCTGTCTCTTGAACTTATTGAGCTCTTCTTGCATAGCATCAATCCAATAGGGATCCTGAACTGTCTCATCTATTGCTTTTCGCTCCACTTGTGATAAGAAACACATGTATAGATTCTCATGAAGTGTGGCAGCCCTTGTTTTGACCCGTGTAGCGGGATCTCCTATTATTAGTTCAGATGGGTGGTTCTTTAACCTTCTCCTTGACTTTGGAAGGTCTTCTCTTTCTTCATGTTGAATGCTCAACTGTTCTATGTTAGGTTCTTGGGCTGGTGGAGTTGACAGAGACTGAATAGGTTGAATGTTAGAGTCATGATCTTCTGTTGATTTTTGATTTGATTCTGCAGTACCCGGTTCAGCTCTTTGGTCTTTAGGTTTAGGTTCATCTTCCAGTGGTTCAGTTGTTGTAGGATTATCTGTGTCTTGGTCTTCTACTAGGATAATATCCTGCACTTCATGTACATTTTGGTCTCCTTTCCTTTTTGTTATCCCCGAATGTGATAGATGAAGCTGCAACCTCCCTTACTTCACTCAATAGAGAGGCATCATCTGTCATGTGTACAGAACAGGCACTGTCAAGATACCACTGGCTGGAATTGATCTTCTATTTCTAGTGGTTACTTTCGGCTTTAAGTACTTGTTCCTGCATATCAAATAACTAAGTCTTGGGGGCCCAATGATGATTGGGCTTTGGGTAAGTGAAAGCTGCAGTTGACAATTTAGGTTTCCAATAAGAAAGAGCAGATTTAATTTTCCATGCTAATTTGGATGGTTCATCATTAGCATTGTTAGGAGGAGTGTTCTTAGGGCTCTTTGTGGATCCTCCTTTCTTATGGTTACTCTTGGCAGCTTTGCTAGGCACAGAATTGACAGTTTTCATCACAGGTTTAGGGGTTTTGTTCTTTGGTAAGGTAACCTGTGTGTGCCTTGTTTTCTTATTCATATCAGTAATGTGACTGTGCAAATTTTCTGAAAAGTTTGACTGATTGATGCTTAACCTGATTTCTTTGACAACTTCATTCTTAAGATACTCAGGATAGAATCTGCACTGATAGGAAAGGTGTCCAACTTCACAACATATGGGGCATTTGACAGGTTTGAGTTGAACACTCTATCTTAAGGGTTTTGCTGGAGTGTTAAGAGGTTTCCTAGGTTTTCTCACATATCCTAGACCGTTCTTAACCCTGCCACCAGGGACAAACTTGGGCTGGGAGGAAACAGCCTTGCTGGATGAACCAGTTTCAAACGTAGTAGTATGTATACTTGGGTTTGTCTCCGGCATTACTACCCCCTTACCCTTGCATTGGGATGTAGATGACTGGTTGACTAAAGGTTCAGCTTTTAGTCCTATCATAGCAATTGCCGCATCACTGCCCTGAGATGCAACAGTACCCTGATCTTTGAGTTCGGGTATTACTGGTTTGGGTGGACTAGTAACATCCATTACCTCCTTTCCACAATCAAGGAGCACACTGCCAGTAGGAACAAAGCCAGCAAGACACTTGTTCTGGATAGGGTAAGTTTGGGCCTTGGCTATTTGGTCTTCAGAGAATCCTAGACCTAAGGCGAGACCCTTAACATCTGGAGTGGTCCTAAAGTGAGCTGCAATTTCTGCAGAATCTTGCCACTTTCGACTGATTTCTCTTTCCTTTTCCAGTTCTGCTTTGGTTTCAGCTTATTCCTTTTCAAGCCTATCGATGTCTTTATTAGCCATTTTTAGTTGTCCAACTTTGTCCAAAAGATCATCGTGTGTGCTTCTCATCTCACTCACTTTAGCTTTTAATTTTCTCTCTGTTCTTTCATAGTCGTCTATAGAGTCTCTATATTCACATGAAAGCCGTTCCAGTTTAGAATAATATATTTCTTTGTCAGCTTTCATAGGGAGAAATTGTTCCTCTATGTCTTTTAGAGCTCTATAGGTATCTTCATATTCAATGTAGAGCTGTTCGTAGGTTCTTACCTTGAGGGGAGGTGAGTTGTCAGCCATGAAGCAGATAAGACCCTTTTCTTTCTTCTCTTCATCAGAAGATTCTTCTTCCTCCTCAGTTTCGCTGTTGAACTTGTTAGTGACAAGAGCCTTCTTCCTCCTTCTCTTCAGTAGTTTCTTGATCAGAAATGCCACTTCTTCATCTGAGGCACTATCTGAAACAAGTTCTTCAGCCTCATCTTCTTCCTCTTCTGAAGATGGTTCCCCTAGTTCAGTAGTGGCCTTAAAGGCAACAGACTTCTCCTTTTTCTTGGAAGGATTCTCAAATGCCTCAAGTTCTTCCTTTTGCATTTCGAATGTCTTGATGTCCCCGTATAATGCTTCCAAGGCACAGGTTTTCCATTCCTTCAACTGACGGATGGCTGATGTCTTTATCAGAAGTCTCAAGGGTAGAGATCTTAGAAACTTGTCATTCTTGTCCTTCTGAGAGATCTCAACATTGTAAGTCTTCATCCATTGAATCAGACCTGTGAACCTTTTATAGATACTGTCTAATGACTCCTTTGGTTCACATCTGAACGCTTCATACTCCTGCTTGAGCATGGAGATCTTGTTGTCCTGTATTTGCTCATCTCCCTCGTAGATGAGACATAGTTTGTCCCATACCTCCTTCTCTATCTCTAGGTCCTGCACATCCGTGAACATGTCATCATCGAGCGCAGAGAAGAGTATGGCTTTTGCCTTGAATCCAAGTTTTACTTTCCTCTACTCCACCTTAGACCAACTGTCTAGGTCCTTCGTCATTAACCGACCTCTCTGCATACTCTTTGGGGTGAAAGGTCCGTTCTTTATTGTTTCCCAGAGATAAGTGTCGAGCATGTCTAGGTGTGCTCTCATTCTTGCTTTTCATTTGGAAAAGCGTGCGAGTGTGCACATAGGTACTTGGGAGGATGAGCTAGGTAGAACATCATAGAAGTCTTCTTGTTCCTTTTTGTTGCTGCTGGTACTCGGTTCTTCCTGTTCCTGTTCTCCAGTTGCTCCTTCTCTAGGAGCACGACTGGCTTCTGATTCCTCAGTAGGAACTGGAGCTTGCTCGTGTCACGGGGTCAGATTTCCTGCGCCTCTCAACCCACTGCGGCACTTAGCTTCTCTATCCACGGTCCGCTAAGTTTAGCCTTTGAGGGTTGAAGCGCACGTAGACTGGTTTCGCCCTCGCCCTGGGCTCATCGGAGAACGGCTCCGGTTCCCGACCGGTTTGTGTAAGGATGGCCAAATCCCTTCTTCAACGTCAAGTCCTCGACTAGCGGCGTGCTCCCCGCATTCAACCGGGTCGGCACGTCTGAACTCCGAAGGGGTTCCATCCGTTCTCCTCCACGAACTGCCTGGAACCTTCTCGCTGCGCACCATCTATGCTTCAACCAACCCCTCTCCTTTACGTAGCACGAATCCATTCCTGAATCGTGCCACTAAGAAACGTCCCGCCAGCACCACGCTGCTCGGGTCGTGACATTCTCCTCCACCCAATCCTGCAACGTCCTCGTTGCGCTTGTCGACATCGCTTCCCCGCAGGCGATGGCATCGTTACCCGACGCCCTCCCACTCGCCCAATGTCAGCGGCTTGGACATCGCTTCCCCGCAGGTTGCAACACCTTTACCAAGATGCTCGCCCACTCGCCCAATGTCCAAAGGATAGGAGGCTTCCAAGATCGCTCCGACGCGCTCCTTCGTACTCCCTTGCCCAACTCTGTATCACACTCTAGGATACTCCAACTCTATGGACGCGAGACGTGCAAGACACTATCGGTCGACTCACCTCTGTGAGCTCCCACCTTGGGATCACGCTACTCGCGAGAGTGCTCGGCGAGTCTTCAGGATACGGGCCAGTTCGGCTCTGATACCACTTGTCACGGGGTCAGATTTCCTGCGCTTCAACCCTCAAAGGCTAAACTTAGCGGACCGTGGATAGAGAAGCTAAGTGCCGCAGTGGGTTGAGAGGCGCAGGAAATCTGACCCCGTGACACTCGGGAGCTGGAGCTGCGCTGCTAGAATCCATGTCTGCCATTTAGGGATCTCTACGGAGTTGTAGAACTGCTCTGGTACCAATTATAGGTTCCAAAGTGAGTCTAGAGGGGGGGGTGAATAAACTTTCTTCGCCTGCGGAAGCTATACTATTGGCTGGTTTTGGATTTATCTATGGATGACTACGTGGAAGTATTGATGGAGAAGACGACAGTAGTAAGGAGAGTAATGTGAGACTTAATTTACTATCAGACAAATCCGAGATGGGAGTAAATGTTCTTTGCTAAACAGATCTCAAATATGATAGGAATGCTCGGAGATAGTTTTGTTTGTGGGAAACAACACGGAGAAGAGACTCAATGATCGTGTTGGATCTTGGATAATCAAGAAAGTGTTATTGATCGAAAGGTTTGATCTTGATCTTAGTTCAACGCGGCGCACAACACTTCCAAGTTTGTTCTCTCTCTCTGAGTCTCTATCTCTTTTGTTGGAACTCTTGCTTGTATTCTGCAAAAGATATTTCTTAATGTATTTCAGAACCCTTTTTATTGTTTTCTGTGTATTCCACGCTTTCAGAGAAAGAGACTAACTTCAATTTTTGTCGTTAAGTGTGAGAAAGATATATATTTTAAGTTTTGATTGATGTGCGCCTAGTTGTCCATCCGACAGACTGACTTCCCGCCACTGGATATGCGGGATGTCAGGGGATGGGTTGATCTGCTCCGATTTGCAGATCTATTGCCCATGCTGCGCAGTTGTATGCCCACACTTGTGCAGTCGATCTTGGCCGTTCATCCATGGAGAGTGGTTGATTGCAATTAATGCGGCATTAATTGCATTTCAGCTGCTCTAGACGACGCAGGTTACTGTACAAACCCTAGCTGAAGATATCGCCAAGTGAATATGCTTAGGGTTGTAAGAATGCTTTGAAGGTGAGTGCCTCGTAGGTTTGGTGACTCGAAGGTTTCAGTTCGGGCTCATTAAAGTTGCAGAAGTTTGCTTTAGGCTTTACAGTGTTGATATCTGCGAGTCTACGACTCATACATCTTCGAGTCTTCGAGGCTAGAGTTCGAGTTAGATTAAGTCTTTAATGTCACTCTATTAATTGTGAGTCTACGACTCTACGAGTTTGCGACTTTCCTAATGGCTCTTAGAGTGACTTCTTCGTAGTACGCCTAATCTATTTGTTGTTACAGCTGCGAGTCTACGACCCTAGCTTTGTGGATCTACGACCCTCGGGTTTCTCAGTTTATTTTACTTGACTAAGAGGCTCTTCGACTCTGCGAGTCTTCAACCTTGAAAATCTTTGACTCTATGAGTCTTAGACTTTACATTTCTTCCTTCGCCTTTCGTAGTTGTTTATGCTCTGAGATTATTCTACGAGTCTTCGACTCTAAAGCTACGGCCCTTCAACTGTAACTCTCTGCCTTCAAGATCTTCGAGTCTGTGATATGTCAGACAAGTTCATTAACATACCTGTATCCCTTGAATCTACGACTCTACAATTCTTGAGTTACAGATTTATTTAAGTTAGTCAGTCTTGTTGGCTTCGACTCTTCGACCTTCGACCTACGAGTCAGCGAGTCCTGATTTCTTAATAGGGTTTTGAGGCTGCGACTCTACGAACCTTGAGTCTACGAGTCTGCGAGTCTCGTTTTCTGAATAGGGTTTTAAGGTTGCGACTCTACGACCCTTGAGTCTACGAGTCTAGCAGTACATTAAATTCTGTTAAGTGATATGAGCACTCTAGGAACTCTACAGTTCTATAGGTTTCGAGTCTTCGAATCTTTTAAGTTCGGTTACCGTTCTTTTATTCTTCGACTCTACGAGTCTCTGAATTGAATTGTCACTTACAGTAATGCTCCCTTTTTCGCACTGCGACTCTACGATCTTCGACCTGGGATCTACGAGTCGCAATGTGTTCTGTCACAAATATGCTTCGAGTCTCCAGACCCTACGAGTCTACGAGCCTCTCGCCAATGTGTCCTATGACAGTTTTACTTCTATGAATTATGACTATCCGACCCTACGACCTTCGAATCTTCGACTCTCCAAACTTAGACTGTATTTTGATAGCTTCATCAAATCTTATATTTCCAACACAAGAGCAACCAAGGGCATCTGCTCTGGAAGGACCTAGACCTGCATTTCATGGACAGGGGCAACCAAGGGCCCAGACCTAGCATGCAGGATCAAATCAGGCCCCTCGTCGGCCACGATAAGAGTTTGACCCGATTCCAATAACATACGTTGAATTGTACCCCAAGCTTTTTGAAGCAAGGCTGGTACTCCCTACACCTATGGGAGAAATAAGGTCTCCTCCCTCGACTTGGTATAAACCAGATGCCAGATGCGAGTATCATGCCGGTGGAGCAGGAGATGATATTAAAAACCGTATAGCATTCAAGAGGAATGTCCAGGCTTTGAAAGATGCCAATTGGTTAGATTTCTCCACAATGATAGGGACGCCAAATGTGAACAATAATAGGTCCAGAACACTCCAATAATGGGGCTAGTATCGAGACTGAAGGACGATTGGAGAAGGCTTCACAAATACATATGAAGAAGGTGTATTTGTTTCAATTACTACAAAAACATGGATATATACGAGCCAAAGACATACCAGAAGCAGAGAGGGGGGTACATATGGAAAAATAATGCCCATTCCACAAGATGTCGCGGGCACATGACATCAAAGAATGTAGTGAGTTTTTCGGGGTGGTGCAAAAACTCATAGACCAAAGGATGTTCAAATTCTCAAGAGAAGAGACAGACAATTAAAGCCACATAATCCATGGAGATATGTCATAGAAACCATCATGGGTGCCAACTGTCACGGGGTCAGGTGTCCTGCGCCTCTCAACCTATTGCGGCACTTAGTTTCTCTATCCATAGTCTGCTAAGTTTAGCCTTTGAGGGTTGAAGCACACGTAGATTGGTTTCACCCTGCCACTGGGCTCATCAAGAGAACGGCTCCAGTTCCCGACCAGTTTGTGTAAAGATGGCCAAATCCCTTCTTTAATGTCAAGTCTTCGACTAGCGACGTGCTCCCCACATTCAACCGGGTTGGCACGTTTGAACTCCAAAGGGGTTCCATCCGTTTTCCTCCATGAACTGCCTGGAACCTTCTGTTGCGCACCATCTACGCTTTCAACCAACCCCTCTCCTTTACGTAGCACAAATACATTCTTGAATCGTGCCACTGAGAAACGTCCCACCAACACCACGCTGCTCGGGTCGTGACATTCTCCTCCACCCAATCCTTACAACGTCCTCGTTGCGTTTGTCGACATCACTTCCCCGCAGGCGATAGCATCGTTACCTCGACGCCCTCCCACTCACTCAATGTCAACTGGTTGGACATCGCTTCCCCGCAGGTTGCAACACCTTTACCAATATGCTCTCCCGCTCACCCAATGTCCAAAGGATAGGAGGTTTCCAAGATCGCTCCGACACGCTCCTTCGTACTCCCTTGCCTAACTCTGTATCACACTCTAGGATACTCCAACTCTATGGATGCAACGCGTGCAAGACACTATCGGTCGACTCACCTTTGTGAGCTCCCACCGTGAGATCACGCTACTCGCGAGAGTGCTCGACTAGTCTTTAGGATACGGGCCGGTTCGGCTTTGATACCACTTGTCACGGGGTCAGGTTTCCTGCGCCTCTCAACCCATTGCGGTGCTTAGCTTCTCTATCCATGGTCCGCTAAGTTTAGCCTTTAAGGGTTGAAGCGCACGTAGACTGGTTTCGCCCTGCCACTGGGCTCATCAAGAGAACGGCTCGAGTTCCCAGCCAGTTTGTGTAAGGACGGCCAAATTCCTTCTTCAACGTCAAGTCCTCGACTAGCGGTGTGCTCCCCGCATTCAACTGGGTCAGCACGTCTGAACTCCGAAGGGGTTCGATCTGTTTTCCTCCACGAACTTCCTGGAACCTTTCGCTGCGCACCATCTACGCTTTCAACCAACCCCACTCCTTTACATAACACGAATACATTCTTGAATCGTGTGACTGAGAAATGTCCTGCCAGCTCAGGTCGTGACACAACACCCCTAGTCTTGAACGTTAAGACACCGGAAATCCCACTATTACCAAATGGAATCAGCCCTCTCACTATACATGATGCAAATCTTATGCCAGACAAGAAGGCAAAAACAAAAATCTGGCAACTGCCTCATGGAATTACACCTCTCACCATATGTGTTCCTGCACCTTTCCCTTACAAGACGGATAAGGCAGTCCCATGGAACTACAGTGTGAAGTAGTCCAGGGAGCCACCACAGCAGAAAAGATAACGGGGAGCGGTCGGGATTATGCCCCTAATATGGTTGACAAAGCAAGGAAAAAAAGAGGCTATAGAACCAGACATTGAATTGACGCTGGAGGCAACAAGGAAAGGAACACCGGTCATGGAAGAAGAGACCACAGAATTTCTGAAACTCATGAAGCAGAGCAAGTATAATATTGTGGATCAATTAAGTTGACAACCAACTCGCATCTCCTTGCTCTCTTTAATGATGGATTCCCAACCTCACCGGGAAGCACTGTTGAAAGTTCTGAGCCAAGCCTATGTTCCTCCGACCGTCTCAGTGGTGAATGTGGATGGAATCGCCAGTAACCTCATCATGAACAATGTCATTAGCTTTGGAGATGATGAGCCACCTCAGGAAGGGAAAGGACATATAAAAGCTCTGCACATTATAGTCAAGTTTAAGGAGCACACCATAGCCCAAGTGCTCATTAGCAATGGCTCTACCTTGAATATTATGCCCTTACATATACTGCAACAACTGCCAATTGATGCATCCTATATACGTCCCTATACGATGAAGGTACATGCATTCGATGAAGGAAAACGTGATGTGGTGGCAACTCTAGACATTCCATTGCTGATTGGACCAGTTACCTTTACGATGGAATTTCAACTGATAGAAATTATGCCCTATTATAGCTGTTTGTTGGAAAGACCTTGGATCCACATGGTAGGAGCAGTGTCATCAAGCCTCCACCAAAAGATGAAATTTGCGATGGGAGACCAACTCATTTGCATCTCTGGGGAAACTAGTTTCCTTGTTACCAAGCCGGCATCAGTCTCTTATATTGAAAACAATGAGGATGTGCCAGAATGTTCTTATCGGGCTTTTGAGATGGTAAATGTCACTTCTGCCCCAGACTATCATCTCTCGAAGGCTGCAAGAATGGTTGCAGCCACCATGATCAAGCAAGGGTATAAACTAGGGCAAGGATTAGGCTTGGAAGCTCAAGGGATTTAAAAACTCCTAACCATCCGAGAAAATACTAAGAAGTTTGGGCTGGGCTACATGCCCACAAGAGCTGACAGATAGTGGGAAGCTGCTAAAAGGAGGGAAATCAGAACAGCAAGGTTGCGGAAAAGGCCAATACAAGAAGAAAAGAGGAGCTTTCCCCCCCTTACATGTTACCTTTCAGAGTGGAGGGTTTATCCACAAAAGCCAAGCTGAAACTGAGACTGGGACTGTAGCTGCACTGGACACAGATGAGTATGCACCCAGCGAGATGATTCTAGTGGTGCGAGAGGATCCCATCCAGCCATTGAACAATTAGACTAGCATGGACCTCCCCATAATGTAATGCTTAGGGGGTCACTGGATTTATTATATTCTAGTTCAATGTCATTTGAAGCTATGAACATTTGTTTTTATCAAAAGCTATTCAATAAAATGTACTTTTTTCAAATCTTTCATGGTGCATTCCATTCATGACATGCGCATATCATATTTAGTTACCAACTTGTAATTCTCTTATGAGCAGGTATCACAATGTCAATGAAAATATTGTATGCAAAAGCGAAACGAGATGCCTAAGGTTTGACCAAAGTCCAAATTGGGAGCAGCCAGTGTTTAAAGCTAATGAGAATGAGGTAGAGGAGACACCCAAGCAACCGGGAGAAATCATACGCCTATTGGAAAGGGATGATCACTTTTCCATTCCAAGGGTAGAAACAGTGAATTTGGGGACGGTAGCCGAACCAAAAGAATTGAGGGTGGGGCCCTTAATTGCTACCGACATCAAAAAGCAATTAATTGAGCTGTCAAAAAGCTACATAGATATTTTTGCATGGTCATATCAAGATATGCCAGGATTAGACACAGATATAGTGCAATATCACATACCAGTGAATCCAGAGTGCAAGCCAGTACAGCAGAAATTGCGAAGAATGAGACCGGAGATGCTACTGAAGATTAAAAAAGAAGTCAAAAAGTAATGGGACGTAGGTTTCCTAAGTGTCTCCCACTATCCAAAATGGGTGGCCAACGTTGTACCAGTATCGAAAAAAGGAGGCAAAGTCCACATGTGTGTCGATTATAGAGATTTGAACTGGGCCAGTCCGAATGATAACTTCCCCCTTCCTCATATTGATACCTTGGTGGATAATAGCACAAAATATGCTCCGTTCTCATTCATGGATGGATTCTCAAGCTATAATTAGATTCGCATGGCCCTCGAACACAAGGAGAGGACCACATTTACGACACTTTGGGGCACATTCTGTTATAATGTGATGCCTTTTGGTCTGAAGAATGCAGGGGCAACCTATTAGCAAGCCATGGTGACCCTATTCCATGATATGATGCATAAAGAAGTCAAAGTATATGTGGATAACATGTTAGCCAAATCGCAGAGCACTAAAGATCATATTGAAGTACTCTGTATGCTTTTCAACAAGCTACGGAAATATCAACTCAAATTGAACCACGAAAAATGCACTTTTGGAGCCATGTCGGGAAAGCTGTTAGGCTTGATCGTGATCCAAAAAGGAGTGGAAATTGATCCAGATAAAGTTTGAGCTATCCAAGAGATGCCCCCAGCACGAACCATCAAGGAGGTTAGAGGATTCCTCGGGCAATTGAATTACATTGCTCGGTTCATTTCACAATTGACAGCCACCTATGAACCCATCTTTAAGACTTTACGGAAGAACAATCTAGAAAATAGGAATGACAAGTGTCAAGAAGCCTTTGACAAGATCAAAATATATCTGTCCAATCCACCTGTTTTGGTCTTACTAGTGCCAAACAGTCCGCTAATCTTATACTTGATTATGTAGGACTCATCAATGGGTTGTGTCTTAGGGTAACATAATTTTACAGGCGAAAAAGAGCAGGCCATTTATTATCTCAACAAGAAGTTCACCATCAATGAAACGAACTATACACCATTGGAAAAGACATGTTGTGCCCTTGTTTGGATAACAAGAAGATTGAGGCAGTACCTCCCTCCTTCGACTAGGCACAAAGTTGAAAGTCCAGTCTTTCGATATCCGTATACAAGATGAATGGAGCAGTTGAAGCAGCAAATAAGAACATCAAGAACATTATCAGAAAGATGATGAAAACATACAAAGATTGGCATGAGAAGCTACCACTTGCTTTGCCTGTTTATCACACCTCGGTACGAACATCAACTGGGGCACCTCCATTTTCTTTGGTATATGGTATGGAGGCAGTCTTACCTGTCAAAATGGAGATACCTTCCCTCCGAGTTAAAATGGAGGTTTGGACTACGAGTCTTCGAGGCAGTGGCCATAAATTCGCCTGAACTGTTTCTGGGGGATTTTCGCAATCACATTTTCAGTCGGTTTGACTGAGGGCATTGACCATCTTTCCGCACGTTTGACCTTTCATGCCCAAAACTATTTTCATCATAACTTCTTCGTTTCAAGTCAGATTTGGGCACGGTCAAGTGCATTGGTTTTCGAATTTCGTCCTCTATCCTTTGGTGTTGACCTTGGGACATTTTGAGATCCCTTAGAAATGACTTTCATTTTTGGATTTCTCGGCTGTGATCTGACCCGGTCAAAATGGGGTCCAACAGCTGCCCCTCTTTGCGCATTGTTTGTGTACGAATGATGTGCAAAGATAAGACCGTACCCATTTTGACCAGTTGATTCTCCTCTCAGGGATTGATATTTTGTGGTTTTGGTGTGGTTTGTTATGCGGGTGAGCATGGCTTTGGATAATTGGCATGCGGGTGAGCATGGCTTTGGATATTGAGCATGCGGGTGAGCATGGCTTTGGATATTGAGCATTCGGGTGAGCATGGCTTTGGATATTGAGCATGCAGGTGAGCATGGCTTTGGATATTTGGCATGTGGGCGAGCATGGCTTTGGATGATTGGTATGCGGGCGAGCATGGCTTTGGATGATTGGCATGCAGGTGAGCATGGCTTTGGATAATTGGCATGCGGGTGAGCATGGCTTTGGATGTTGGGCATGTGGGTGAGCATGGCTTTGGATGATTGGCATGCGGGTGAGCATGGCTTTGGATAATTGGCATGCAGGTGAGCATGGCTTTGGATGTTGGGCATGTGGGTAAGCATGGCTTTGGATATTTGGCATGCGGGTGAGCATGGCTTTGGATGTTAAGCATGCGAGTGAGCATGGCTTTGGATAATTGGCATGCGCGTGAGCATGGCTTTGGATGTTGGGCATGCGAGTGACCATGGCTTTGGATGATTGGCACGCGGGTGAGCATGGCTTTGGATATTGAGCATGCGGGTGAGCATGGCTTTGGATGATTGGCATGCGGGTGAGCATGGCTTTGGATGTTGAGCATGCTGGCGAGCATCGCTTTGGATGATTGGCAAGCGGGTGAGCATGGCTTTGGATGTTGGGCATGTGGGTGAGCATGGCTTTGGATGATTGGCACTTGGGTGAGCATGGCTTTGGATAATTGGCATGCGGGTGAGCATGGCTTTGGATATTGAGCATGCGGGTGAGCATGGCTTTGGATATTGAGCATGCGGGTGAGCATGGATTTGGATATTGAGCATGCGGGTGAGCATGGCTTTGGATATTGAGCATGCGGGTGAGCATGGCTTTGGATATTTGACATGCGGGCGAGCATGGCTTTGGATGATTGGTATGTGGGTGAGCATGGCTTTGGATGATTGGCATGCAGGTGAGCATGGCTTTGGATGTTGGACATGTGGGTGAGCATGGCTTTGGATGATTGGCATGCGGGTGAGCATGGCTTTGGATAATTGACATGCGGGTGAGCATGGCTTTGGATGTTGGGCATGTGGGTAAGCATGGCTTTGGATATTTGGCATGCGGGTGAGTATGGCTTTGGATGTTGAGCATGCGAGTGAGCATGGCTTTGGATAATTGGCATGCGCGTGAACATGGCTTTGGATGTTGGGCATGCGAGTGAGCATGGCTTTGGATATTGAGCATGCGAGTGAGCATGGCTTTGGATGATTGGCATGCGGGTGAGCATGGCTTTGGATGTTGAGCATGCAGGCGAGCATAGCTTTGGATGATTGGCAAGCGGGTGAGCATGCCTTTGGATGTTGGGCATGTGGGTGAGCATGGCTTTGGATGTTGGGCATGAGGGTAAGCATGGCTTTGGATATTTGGCATGCGGTTGAGCATGGCTTTAGATGTTGAGCATGCGAGTTATCCACCGGGATGAAACTTCCTTCATTTCTTGAGTTCTAAGGCTTATCCATCGGGAGTTTGGGACGCCGTGCCATGACAACAGTCCTGCAATTGGACAGGAGCAAACATGTCGTACGTAGGAATGATGCATGAAATGTGGTTGATGCATGAGGTGCGCAAAACCTTTTGATAATGTGCATGAGGTGTATAAAATGCGGGGCAGAGATGATCTTAAGGAGATTCTGGTGTCGTTTCTTCGGAAAAGTACGCTGCCAAATGACTTGGTGTTCTCTTCTCCTACTGGCTAGCAAACTGTTAAGTATCTTGAGTCATAGCTTCCTTTAGGAAAAGGTCTAGGGCTTTTGTTGTCGCCTCATGCAAACCTCACGGACAAGCAAGGTTTAAGAAACTCCAGCGAGGAAATGCTCGATTTTAAAATGATTTAAAAAAGCCAAAACCATATTTATTTGACAAGACATTTTGCACTTACAATTACATCATTACATATGGCACAAGGTGTTTATCATCATGCAAAGTTAAACTAAACTCCTTTTGTAGAACAAGGACAATAGCTTCAAAAGACATGTATTGTAAAGTTTATCAGAGTATGCTTAAGATTTGACCAGTCCTTTGGTTCACAGCCCAGTCCCTGGTTTGAAGTAGTGTGATGTTATTCCCGCAACTGTCTGCTTGGGAGTTCAAGAGTTGTACTCCACCTTGGTTCTCTTAGAAGATCGGGGAACCTGATGTCGCTGTACTTTTTGTTGGCTTTTACCCTTAGCGCCCTTTCGGGTTTTCACCAAGTCCGCCTTTTCTTTCTTTTTATTGAGCTTTGTGTTTTACCCTTGGTGCCCTTTTAGGTTTTCACCAAGTCCGCTCTTGGGCTACGAGATTCGTTTGTTGGGTCATACTCAAACTTGATTGCCATATGCCCATGGTGAGGGCAAGATTTGGCCCATTCATGTGAAGGACCAAAACATGAGGTTTTGACTCAGCTGGGGGTAAAGGATTTTGAAATGGGAAGTTAAGCATAAAACTTCTTTACAGCGTCGCTGTTTATAGGATTTCGCAGCTCAACTCCGTCCATTTCTGTGAGGATTAAGGCCCCTCCTGAGAATGCTCTTTTTACCACATAGGGACCTTCATAGTTCGGAGTCCACTTGCCACGGTGATCATGTTGTATCGGCAGTATCTTCTTCAAGACCAAGTCCCCTTCTTTGAAGGTTCGGGGTTTCACTTTTTTATTGAAGCTGGTTATCATCCTTTGTTGATACAACTGGCCTCGACCGACTGCGGCGAGACGTTTCCCTTCGATTAGATTCAGCTGCTCAAAACGGTCTTTGACCCATTCGGCTTCATCCAGCTGAGTATCCCTAAGAATTCTGAGTGACGGGATTTCCACCTCGATGGGTAGGACTGCTTCCATACCATAGGCTAGGGAAAAAGGAGTTGCCCCAGTTGATGTTCGCACAGAAGTCCTGTAAGCATGCAGTGCATATGGAAGTTTCTCGTGCCGATCCTTGTATGTCTCGGTCATTTTGTCAATGATGTTCTTGATGTTTTTATTTGCTGCCTCAACCGCTCCATTCATCTTGGGACGATATGGGGTAGAATTGCGGTATCGGATGTTGAATCCTTCGCATAAATTATCCATCATTCTATTGTTCAAATTGATGGCATTGTCAGTTATAATTTGCTCGAGAAGCCCATAACGATAAATAATGTTGCTTCGGAGAAACCTAACCACCACTGATTGAGTGACTTGGGCATAGGAGGCTTCTTCTACCCATTTGGTGAAGTAATCGATCGCCACTAGGATGAATCTATGACCGTTGGAAGCCTTAGGTGAAATGGCTCCAATGACGTCCATTCCCCACATGGCAAAAGGCCATGGAGATGTTATCGTGTGCAAGTAGGATGGGGGTGCTTGGATTCGATCCCCGTAAACTTGGCACTTAAGGCACATGCGCACATGATGGATGTTATCCTTTTCCATAGTGACCCAATAGTAGCCCATCCTCATGATCTGTTGGGATAGAGCATGTCCATTCACATGAGCTCCACAGTTGCCATTGTGGACCTCATTGAGGATCTGAGCTGCTTCGTCTTTCTCAATGCACCGTAGTAGCACCATCTCGTAACTGCACTTGTAAAGGACGGGCCCATCTATGAAGTAGTTAGCACTTGTTCGCCGAATATTTCTTTTTTGTGATTCTGAGACTTCTGTTGGATATTCTCTTGTGAGTAGATATTGTTTGATATCATGATACCATGACTTTGTGTTAGCATCCGTACTAGCCAATATACAGTATATTGGCACTTCTTATACGCAAATATCAAAAGAGGGCATTTCTAAGCTTGTATCCAACCGAAGGAGGGCTGCCAAAGTAGCCAAGGGATCGGGAATCCGATTATGTTCCCGGGATGCATGTTCAAATGAGATTTCATCAAATAGTCTAGCCATATCACATATCATCTCTTGGTAGGGAATGAGTTTGGGATTCCGGGTTTCCCACTCCTTACGAACTTGATAAATTACTAAGGCTGAATCTCCGAAGACTTGAAGCCTTGTAATTCCCCTTATTAAGGCTTCTTGGAGACCCATGACACAAGCTTCATATTCTGCTATGTTGTTTGTGCAGGGAAAGGCCAACTTGGAGGCCATGGGATAATGTTGACCGGTTGGGGAGATTAATACTGCCCCAATGCCATGACCGGATAAATTTGAGGCTCCATCAAACCATAGAATCCACGTCTTTGATTCCTGATCCTCCTGAACAACATTGATGTATTCGTCTGGAAAATCGGAGCTCATGGGCTCATAATCCTCCAAGGCATTGTCGGCCAAGTAATCTGCTATGGCACTTCCCTTGATGGCCTTCTGTGGGACATAGATGATATCATATTCGGATAAGAGCAGTTTCCATTTTCCAACCCTTCCTGTCATTGCCGGTTTTTCTAATAGGTACTTGAGTGGGTCATATCTTGAGATGAGCCATGTAGTATGGTAGAGGGTATACTGTCTCAATCTTCGTGTTGCCCAAACGAGAGCGCAACAAGCTTTTTCTAAGGGAGTGTACTTCTCTTCGCACGATATAAATTTCTTGCTCAAGTAATAAATGACTTGCTCCTTTTTCTTTGCTTTATCAAGCTGTCCCAGAACACAACCCATGGATGTTTCTCGGACCGTCAAATACAATATCAAAGGTTTGTTGGGTGTTGGAGGAGCCAAAATCGGTGGGTTCATAAGGTATTCCTTGATTTTGTCAAAGGCCTCCTGACATTCGTCATTCCAATCTTCGGGGTTATTTTTGCGAAGCACTTTGAAGATAGGCTCACAAGTTGCAATAAGTTGTGAGATAAAGCGGGCAACATAGTTGAGTCGCCCGAGGAAGGCTCTAACTTCTTTGATGGTCTTTGGTGTAGGCATATCTTGGATAGCCTGGACCTTGTCGGGGTCGATCTCTATTCCATTTTGACAGACAACAAATCCCAGTAGTTTGCCAGATGTAGCTCCGAAGGTACACTTGGCTGGATTTAGCTTTAGCTAGTATTTGCGTAATCTGTTGAATAGTTTATGCAATACCTCCACATGGTCTTCCTCCCTTCCTGACTTGGCAATCATATCATCGACGTAAACCTCCACTTCTTTATGCATCATATCAAGGAAGAGTGTCACCATGGCCCTCTGATATGTTGCTCCGGCATTTTTGAGTCCAAAAGGCATGACATTGTAGTAGAAGGTACCCCAGATAGTCGTGAAGGTGGTCCTTTCTTTGTAATCGGGGTCCATCCGAATTTGGTTGTAGCCGGAGAATCCATCCATGAAAGAAAACATGGCATGTTTTGCGGTGTTATCTACCAAGGTGTCGATGTGAGGTAGTGGAAAGTTGTCTTTTGGGCTAGCCTTGTTGAGGTCGCGGTAGTCTACGCACATACGGACCTTCCCACCCTTCTTTGGGACGGGCACGATGTTAGCGACCCATTTTGGGTATCGAGCTACACTAAGGAATTCAGCATCCCATTGTTTCCGAACCTCTTCTCTGACCTTCAGTATCATTGCTGGTCTCATTCGTCGTAACTTCTATTATACGGGCGCGCATTCTGGATTCAGTGCACTATGTCGGTATTTAGTCCTGGCATCTCCTTGTAAGACCACGCAAAAACATCGATATAGGCTTTTAGAAGATCGACCAATCGGCCCTTGACATCCTCATTGATTAGAGATCCTAATCGTAGTTCTTTTGGCTCAGTAGGTGTACCAAAGTTGACAGTCTCGATCGGAACTTCGCTAGGAACAATGGGTTTATCCTCCTTTTTTAACAGGCGTATGATGTCCTCCGGAAGCTCAAAGTCTTCTTCGACGTCAGCTTCCTCTGCTCCAAATACTGGTTGCTCCCAATCTGGATTATGATCAAACCTTAAGCAACTCGTTTCTTCTTTACTTAACAGATCCTTTTTAACTTGATTACACCTGTTGGTAAAAGTTTGAATAGTTTAACAAAGTATGATGATGCACATGTCATGCAATGTAAGAAGATGTGTTTTTGGCAAAAGTCTTATTTCATAAATATTCCGAAAAGGTTACAACCGTTGTTGGGAATTTGAAAACATAATAAAAACATAACATTCCCCAACAAAGCTTCTTTGATCATTACTTGGCCGGGAGGTCCACAATACTCCAATTGTTCAGCTGGTGCCCTGGGGGTCCTTGCCTCTCCACGTCGCCTCGGCTGGCCCTCAGCATGGCTATGGTGCATTCTTTCCTCTGATGGATAAAACCGGCGCTCTGAAATATATCCCCAAGGGGTGGGTGTCGTCACTGGTTTTCATCCGGGCCCGTTTGGGGTGAGCTCAAACTAGACCAATGGTGAAAAAATTTAGAGTCGCCACCAACTGTTTTTGGGGTAAAGTTGGATACCCTCTACTTTGAGTAATAAAAAGATGTGGTCTGCGTTATCAGAAAAGGGTTCGGGAGTTGGTTACGTGTAGGGAAGGATTAATACCCCTACAGCACCCTTTCGGTATCTAATTTAGGAGGAGCTTTTATTTTATTTGTACTGCCATAGCTGGGTTAAGTTTCCTAAAAAGTCTATGATTTTTATTTAGCTAAGTTATTTATTAAAGTCATGGTTAAAATGGATTTATCCTAAATTTCTAAAGGGAATCCTAAAAGTTTTGGGTTTTGTTTGAAATGGAGAATGAGATCCTATGGGTTGGTTTTGGGTTTTTGGTTTTGCTTTGGGAAATTGAAATCCTAGAAAATGATTTTTATTTTCCCCCTTTTTTTGGTTTTTCTTGGGTTAGAAAACATACATTTTTTGTTTGTTTTTATTTTGTTTTGTTTTGTTTTTTTTTTTTGGTTTGTTTGTCTTTTTTTTTTTTTTTTTGTTTTTTTTGTTTTGGAAATTGAAGTACTAATTTTGGTTTTTTTTTTGTTTGAAAACATGAAAACGTTTTTTTGTTTGTTTTTGTTTTGTTTTGTTTTTTGTTTTGTTTTTCTTTTGTTTTTGGAAACCTTTCTTTCTTTCTTTTTTGTTTTTTTTTTTGAAAACCCAAAATCTTAAATCAAAGTAATGAACATATGCATTAAAGTAAAAAAATTGTGAAGTGTGTGATTATGACATCCACAAATAAATAAACAGAAAAACACATTTTTTTCTTTTTTTTTTCATCTCCTTTTTCTCTTATGCTTTTCTTTGCGCTCTCTTTTTTTTTTTGTTTCCACTATATTTTACATATTACAACGTACCACATACAAAGAATGAAAATACAAGGAAAATACAATAGCAAGTACTAAAAATTACATCAAATATAGAGATAAGCTAAAAAAACAAAAACCAGGAAAATATTATAAATATAAATAAGCTGAAAAAAAAAGAGCAACAAATGTAAATTACACTAACTTTGGGGCTTTATCACGGGCCGTCTGTCTAAAATCTTCTGTCTGTACCAAGAGACGTTTGCTCACCCAAGTCACCAAATTCCAGCAGCACCAAGTGCAATAATCAGCTAGGACGTACTGTGGAGACTGCCAAGGTACACCGATTTTTTTGTTTTTTTATGATAGGAACGTAAGAGAAAGGGAGAAGATAGAAGAAGAAAAACAAAAGGCAGACTAGCGTTGTTTTTTGTCTTTCTTCTGCTAGAAACGAAAAGCTGGAACGAAATAAGAGGGAAAGAGAAGTTTGGGAAGGATGGGCGATTTTGATTTTAGGACAGGGGGAGTGTTGGGTGAATTTGGCAGCAAATCTGGGCATTTTCTGGGACTCCTTTTTTTTTTTTGCTTGCAGAATTTCCGCTCTCTCTCTCTCTCCGGACGTTTTTTGCAGGGAAGAAGCTCTTCTTCCTTTTTTTTTTTTTTGGATCAGGGGGCTGGATATGAAAGAATGGTAGCAAGTTTTGTTAGAGATAAGGGGATCTGTTTGTTTTCTGGGCGTTTTGTTTCGCAGGGAGGAAGCTGGGGTGGAAATCTTTTTTTCTCTCTTTTGCGTGGATGAATCTCAGGCGTGATCTCCTCTCCTTCGCGTGGACAGCAGACTGAGTTTTAAGGGTTGGCAGAAAATTTGGCTGGACTGTCATTAATTGTAGCATTTAATGCTGTATTATTGATTCCCTTATTTTCGTCCAGGTCTTGTGCGATTTGTCGGGTGGTCTGGCGACTTGCAGCTCGTGATTGCCTTTTTTTAATTTGTATTTTAGCACATGTGACTGACAGGTCATTGAAAAGCATCTTTGCCAGCAAATAAAATTCATCTCGTGAGCAAGTCAGCGAGAAAGCCAGCGAGAGGAGCCAAACAGCAAAACTCAGATGTTAAGGGTCAGAATGTCGGCAGGGTCGAAGTGTCGGTAGGTCGAAGTGTCGGTAGGGTCGAAGCTGCGATGGGTCAAAATTTTAGTGGGGTGAAAGTCAACGGTCAACGGGTCGAAGTGTCGGCAGGTCGAAGGTCAACAGTCAACGGGTCGAAGGGTCGAAAGTCGGAGGTTGACAGGCTTCGAGGGTCCGTGGGTCGTAGGTCAGTTCAAAGGTTCGCAGATCCGTGGGTCGTAGGTCAAGGTTCGAAGGTTCGCAGATCAGGGTCGAAGGGTCGAAGGTCGGAGTGTCGGCAGCGGGGCTTCAAGGCTTCGAGAGTTAGGGGGTTGAAGGGCCGAAGGGCGAGTCGAAGGTCGAAGGGTTATAGGCTTTGAGGGTCAAGGGTCGAAGGGTCGAAGGTCGGAGTGTCAGCAGCGGGGCTTCGAGGCTTCGAGAGTTAGGGGGTTGAAGGTCGAAAGGGCGAGTCGAAGGTCGGAGTGTCGGCAGCGGGGCTTCGAGGCTTCGAGGCTTCGATGCGTCGAGGCTTCGAGGCTTCGGGGCTTCGAGGCTTCGGGGCTTCGGGGCTTCGAGGCTTCGAGGGTCAATGGGTCAACGGTCAACGCCGAAGTTTTTTTTTGTTTTGTTTTTGTTTTGTTTTTTTTTTGTTGTGTTTTTTTTTAACTTTTAATTACCTTCTTACCCTTCACCTAAAATGCAAAAATGGATAACTTTTCAGGAATTGTTTGGGGAGATCCGTATTCGCCTAAATTGACGCTTTGAAGAATTTCGCATCGCCACTTTTTCGGGCGATTTGGACCAGGGGCATTGACCGTCTTTTGGCAAGTTTCGACTTTTTCCAACGAAAGTTGTTTTGGCCATAACTTCTTCATTTTAAGTCCGATTTGAGATCGGTCAAGTGCGTTAGTCTCTAATTTTTATCCTCTATCACCTGGTGCTGGTCTTGGGGCGCTTCAATGACTTGTAGCATAAGTCATTAATTTTGAACTCCCCCATCTGTGTCAATTGTATCCATCTCGTGCAAATTGGGGCTACCATCAATTCCGAACCATTCCTTGGAAGTATGGGATCATTGTGGACCTATTCAACAAGGTATATGGCATGGGCAGAAAGTTATATCAAAATGGGGTTAGTATGTCCAACCCGGACAAGATGGGGTCCAACAGTGGGAACGTCATCCTTTGCTCTTGGAGAGGCCTCTTCTCTAGTCTGGCTAAGCAGGACTCCCTTTTTCTCGTGGCTTCCCTTGATTTGTCAACTTTGGTAGACTTGTAGCCCAATCCGTACCTTTCTCTAGTGTTTTGTATGACTAAGGGTTTCTTAATTCCTTGTGCTCGTGCACCCAGGCCTTGACCTTCCTTATGCCCTAGTTTAAGCATGAATGTAGCAACCATCCTTGCAGTCTTTGGGAACAAGATTGCCATATCCAGTGACTTTTCGGTGTTTGGGGCATAGGCCGCATTAACCACTTCGAACGATCGGTAAGAGCATTCTGGTATGTCTTCATTGTTTTCAATGTAAGGAACAGACATAAGCTTGGTAACCAGAAACTCCGCTTCTCCGTATACACAGATGAGTTGGCCATTTACCACAAATTTAACCTTTTGATGTAGTGTCGATGGCACTGCCCCTGCTGAGTGAATCCATGGTCTTCCCAGCAGACAGCTATAGTATGGAGCGATGTCCATCACCTGGAACTCAACCATAAACTCACTTGGACCTATTTGCAAAGGGATGTCTAGTGTACCCACTACTTCTCGCTTTTCACTGTCAAAGGCTCTTACAACCATATTAGTGGGACGTACGTGAGAGGAGTCTATTGGCAGTTGCTTGAGGATTTGAGTTGGCATGATGTTTAGGGACGACCCATTGTCGATCAGCACATGGGAGATAATGTGATCCTTACATTTGCCAGATATGTGTAAGGCTTTGACGTGACTAATTGTAATGACCCGTGTGTAACCCGTGTGTAAGAAGTTAACCACAAACACCTTGGATGTTGGTGCACAAGTTTGAGGTAAGAGATGTGCCCAAGAGGGGACTTTTGGGAGGTGCATGTGACAAGTGATAACGTACATTTATGCCCTAGGAAGATGCTATGCGTATACAGGCAGTTTTAAGCTTTTTTGGCTGATCTTGGAGCTCACTTTTGATAGGGTAGATGGCCTCAAACAATTGCCATGCAAGAACAAAAGTTTCTTAGAATGAGGTCCTCTACCTACCACAGAAATTTCAGAGCATTTGGAGCTGCACGTGAATTCACCCATTTCACGTGCAAGCATATTTTTGCTTCTCAGACCTCTACAAGATGCAAGGAGGCTTGGGGTGAAGTTTGAGTGCATTTGGAGCTGCACGCCAATTGGGGAATTGGCATTCAAATTGGCGTGCAGGCATGTTTTTGCATGGTTACCTTGGTTTTGTCATTCTAATCATCTTTTCTCAAAGGACCATGTTGGAATTGTGAATATTTTGGTGTGTATGGATGTGGGAAGGTCATAGCTTGTTCCATCAAAACTACGTCGTTTTGATGCTGGGATTCACTTAATCAAAACTACGTCGTTTTAATGTTGTGTTGTCTATATAAGGAGGAGAAGCCCCTCTGTTTTAGGTTTAGGGTTTGTTGCTCCACCACGGCCGTCGAGGAGAGAGAGAGAGAGAGAGAGAGAGAGAGAGAGAGAGAGAGAGAGAGAGAGAGAGAGGGAAGGAGAGCTTCGGTGGCTGCCGGAGCGTCTTGCGTGGGTGGTCGGAGTCTTGCGTGGAAACGGGAGCAGGAGAACATACAAGGTAGGGGTTCTGTTCTTCCTAAATCCTCCTCTGTCCTAGGGTTCTAGGGTAGATTATGGGTTATATCTGTTATATATATATATATATATATATAATCCATATAGGTGTGATCTCCTATATGGATGTTGGCTTTCAATGGCATTTTGGTGTGATTCTGTTGTTACATGCTATATGTTCGATGAAATGCCTGTGTGAATATAGCTGTGTGTATATGCCCATTATGTGTTTGGTAATATGTCTGTGTGGCTGGACTTGTGATTTAGTGTATGTATATATGCTGGGTGTTTGTTCTATTGCCTGAATGGCTGGGTTTGTGCACTTGTGAGTGGGTGCACACCAAGTGTTTGGTTTTATGCTTGAGTGACCGTGGTGTGTGTTGTGTGCATGACTGTGCTATCTGGCCTGAAGAGGCGGTTAAACTACTTTGCCTGAGAGGCGGTTAAACCAGTGGTCTGAAGAGGCGGTTAAACTACTTTGCCTGAGAGGCGGTTAAATCAGTGGCCTGAAGAGGCGGTTAAACTACTTGCTTGAGATGTGGTTTGTTAGCCAGTGTGGCTGGGGCTGGGGTTACGCCCACTTGTGTGGAATGTTTTATTTTCTTTTTCCTAATACCGTCACGTCACTACACCTGTGCACATGCATGTAGCCGCTAGGAACATGGGAAGGGTTGGGGAGACTTGATCCCTACTGAGCTGTGGTTGCTCACCCCTCCTACTGTGTTTGCTTGTTTTCCAGGGACTTACAGGCGTTAGGTGGATACACCAAGGTGGAAGACCATCTTCATTTTATTGTTCACTTCAGTAATGTAATTTTATAATTTATGTAACCCATGGGGGAAATGTACTAAGGGATTGAATTGTAGTAAGGAACATGGTTGGTTTGTGAACCTTTGATGTTTGAAATTAAATAAAGATGTGGCATGTTTGATTTATTGTAATTGTTAGTCTTGTTTCTGTGGCATCCAGTAATCCAACCCCGTTGCCCTCCGTGTGGGTGAATGGGGAGTCACGTACCGGTTTCCCCGAGTCGGAAATCCGGGGCGTGACACTAATACCCTCTGATGGTAACTCATCTTCGCCAAAACTAAGGAAGTTATCCACCACGATATTGTTAAGGAGACTACTCAGATTTTCCAAGGATATGGTCGAAGGAACGTAGGCCTTGCTCAAAACCTTCATGAGGGCTTCTCTATGTGGAGTCGAATCCATGAGCAAGGACAACAAAGAGATACGAGCCGGCTGCCGACTGAGTTGGTCCACAATGTTGTACTTGCTCTGCTTGATTAGTTTAAGGAATTCGGTGGGATCCCCATCGATGACAGGAGCGTTCTTACTACCTGGTGTAGGTACGGGAGGTAGATCATACTCTCCTCCTTTGCTTTTGTTGACCTCAATGCCTTCTTCCGATCCATAGACACGACCGCTTCTTGTTTTCTTCTCGGCTGTAGGGTCTCCTCTGATGACCGATTCGCAGTGGTACTTCCAGGGCACTGATTTATCATCTTTGTAAGGGAATGGAGCGGGAGTTTGGATGACAAGAGATCGGACTCCTTGTGCCAATATGGTGATTTTTGGTTTTTCCTCATATTCGATAATTAATGGCCTGGGCGTCTCCAATGCCTTTGTATGCTCCATCAAAGCCATACATGCCTCATGTTCTTCTAACTTGCATGTGATTTCCAGCCTTCGGGAGTTAATGAGAGCTTGCACAGCTTCCTGGAATTCATTGCATTCTTCAATATCATGTCCATAAGCTGATTCATGGTAGACAAAACATTTTTCCCAGTCTGTGCCTCTCGTGGTTTCAGTCACCTCATTGGTTACCAAGAACCCGTTCTTATGTAGCATGCGGAACAGTAGATCCTTGCCTATCTTGATCTCAGAAACCTTTCCAGGAGGATTTCCATGCCTAGTTGTTATATTGGCGACATTGCCCGAGTGTTCAGGTAGAGGGTTGGTGCCCACATTAGGAGCATTGGTCATCTTGGAGAAGTCTAGCCATCCAACATCTCTTAGGTGTTGGACCTTCTTTTTCAAAGCAAAACAATTCTCGGTGTCATGTCCACTTGCGCCTCCATGGTATGCACATTGGGCCTCAGCTTTGTACCAGTCAGGATATGGAGGAGTCCGTTCCTTTAGGGGTATTGGACTAGCGAGTCCTGCTGCTAACAATCGTGTATAGGCTTCTGCGTATGTGACAGGAATTGAATCAAACTTTTGTTGCCCAGTCTTTCCAAAAGTCTGATTCTACCGGGGCTGCTTCGACTGCTCGGATTGAGTCTAGGCTAGCTGAGGTTGGCTTGGCTGAGGCGTGTACAAGCTTCCTCCTTGTGGATAATACTGCGGGAATTGTGGTGGTGGGGCTGATGCCACATAAGATGCCATGGGCTGCCCGCCGTAATAACCTTGCATGATATACTGCCCTGATTGTGCCCCGGAGGAAGTGAAGTCAAGTTTGGGTTGCCAGACTGCTTGTGCTTCTTCTTCTTTTTTGCGATTGGGTGGCGTAGGCTTTCTAAAAGTCTCAGTTTTATTCCTGTCAAGCCTGCCTTCTCTGATCCCACCCTCAATTCTTTCTCCTGAGGCAACTAAATCGGCGAAGCTATTTGATACATTCCCAACCAGCTTTTCATAATAAACACCCCTTAGGGTACTGACGAAAAGGGTGGTGAGCTCTCGTTCAGTTAGTGGGGGCTGAACGTCCATAGTTGCTTCTCTTCACCTTCGAGCGTAAGTCTTGAAACTTTCTTTATCAGCTTTCTCAAATGACTGCAACGCCAATCTGTCTATTGCCAGTTCCGTGACATGTTTGTATTGCATTAAGAAAGCTGTGGCCAAGTCATTCCAAGTGCGGATACGACTTCCTTCTAACTGAATGTACCATCTTAATGGCCCGCCGGTTAAGCTTTCTTAGAAGCAGTGCATTAACAGTTGGTCATTGTTGGTATGTGCAGACAACTTGCGACAATACATTATCAAATGGGTCCTTGGACACTGGGTACCATTGAATTTCTCAAAATCCGGCATTTTGAACTTTGGAGGTAGCACGACCCCCGACACCAAGCATAAATCATAGGCATTAGTTGTCCCATAACTTTCTGCCCCTTCAACAGCCTTCAACCTTGCTTTTATTTGTTTCCAGCTGGGTTGTTGGTTGGTTTCCTTGGGAACGGGTAAGTCCCTTACTCCCACTGGTTCTAAGATTGGTGTTCCCGCATTTGGTGGTGTAGTCGGAACCTGGTGAGAACTACCCGGGACCACGTTTGGTTGTGCATAGGCCTGGGATTCTGTTTGAGTTTGCACAAACCCCTGCAGTGGGTTCGGCATTTGTCCCTGATTCGCTACTCCTTCTGCTGGGGCAGCTTCCCTTACGGTTGCTACTTTAGTCAGTAAGTCCATCATTGTTTTTAACTGAAGCTGAACCTCGTGGAGACTGCCCCCCATCTCTTGTTGAGCTTGCTCGAGCCCTGAAATTCGGTCCTCTGTATGGTCTTCCATGCCCTGGTCTGACATAGCTTGATTACGGGTTGATCTCAAGTTATAGGAATGCCCAATCATGTTTGATCTGGAAATGCTTATTTGTTAAGCTTTCTGTTCTTCTCTTTTTCGGATTTTGCTTTTTACCATGAATGTATGAATGCATGTAGTGAATGCATGCAACGAATGGTTAATGATGGAAATGGCGAAAAACAATTTATTGATTGATGAAACCAAATACATTATTGGTGGAAAGAAGATTGAAGTACAACAAGGATAGTCTTATGCTTATGCAACTAGATGAATTGGAACAAGCCTTGATCATTTCAAACTAATTTCCGATTCCAGATTACTCCTCCAATTGGTGAATTCTTTTACCTAGCTTTTCAATGATCTCCTCTTGTTCTTGAACCTTCTGCCGCAAGTTCTCAAGTTCATTTTCCTTTTGAAGGAGCAGTAGTCTTGGATCTTGGTGGACCTCTGCATAAGCTATGTACTGCTACCGCCAGGGAGGGAATGATGGATGAACTTCGGGGTAATAAGAATTACTGCTGACTTTCCGAGGTGCTTGTCATGCTAGATAACCCCGAAAAGCTTTGCGTCGAGCCTCGAGGTCAATGTATGTGAAGTCAAAAGCTTCTATCTCATGCAACACAGGAATGATCTGATGACCCCTAAGTTGTCTTCCTGCCTGAAGAGGGGCGTATGCGGTAGCTCCCCACGGACCAAGTAATGGGACCCAATTACATGGCCCACAACTATAAATTATGTCGACTTTAGGCCTCCATGGAGCATTCCAAACAATTTGATTATCAGTTAAGGTTTGCAGCTCATTGATCCAATCTTCCTCTGTTTTAGGTAACTCCCATTCCTGTAGAATGAATTCGGGTAATGCACTATGTGGAAATGCCGCCACTTCTTCGAGTTGTGCGTCTTTGCTTGGGAAGTGACTTTTCAACCATGCACAGAGGAGTGGAAGGCATCCTTTGAAATGACCCTGCCCCAAAATTCGTACGTGTGATAATGATCTGATTGTCTCAGCAAGGATTGCAGGAACTGGATCGGCCACTCCTAATGTTTGCATCACAAGTTCGCATACAAATTCGTCCATGTAACCCAAGAACTTGGGAAATACAATTAATCCATACATGGCTAGTGTGAATAAAGAGTAGAGTTCTGTGCCCGATGCTCGAGATATTTTGTCTCCGATCACGGGCCATGGGATGACCTCGAGTCCACCCCTGCAGTGCACGATCTGGGCTACCTCGTCTTCTGTCATTCCCAAGAACTGTGATAGGGTCTGGAGGCAGGAAACTTGTATGGTTGGTAGAAAGACTTCCGAGCCTCCGTTGATTGGTCATCCCAAGAGGGCTTGATACTCCTCCACAGTAGGAGTCAAATCCTGTTCGTTGTAAGCGAAGCACCTCTGCCTTGGATCCCAGAAATATGCTGCCGCCTTTAACATAGGCTCGTCGACAGGTACTCGCGTTAGATGTAACAAGTCCCCATATTTTTTAATGTAGGCAGCCTGTATGTGGAAAGGCCATCATGCCCATATATCATCAAGTTCCTCTCGGTGGGCCATTTGGACACGCATCTAGACTTCAGGGGCCAGTATGGTTTGCTCGGCACTTTCTCCTAAAAAGTCTCCAAAGTGTTGTTGAATTGATGAAGCTGCATGTGCGACCTCTGTCATGTCTTCCTTGTCTTCACAATTAGCTAGGAGATGATCAAAGCTTGCCATGCTTCCTATAATGAATGTTAAGGCTTATGCATATGAGATGGGAAACAGACAAGAATAGATTTTATTGATGTAAATAGGACAAAGCCGCTTATGGGTACAAGCTATTCAAATGTAGATGCAGCTACATGATGCAAGACAAGTTTTGGGTTCCTTTAGAGAGGCGATCCCGCTTAATGCCTTCCTTTCCTTGATGAGCTTGATGCATTACTAGGCTTTCCTTTCCCGGATTCACGCATTGTCATTATCTTCTTGGTCGGAAGAGTACCGACAAGTTCTTTCTATTGTAGGAGATGTTCCGCTTCTAGTTTCTCCCGCCAAGAAACATAGGACGGGACAACATCGGGGTAATAGGGGAGGAAGCCGATCTTCCTAGGCTGTGACGCGGCGTTGAACATCCGATCGGCGACTGATTCAGCCCTTCCTGTGCCATGGTTAATATCACATCTTTCCATTCCGTAGAGAACTGGACAATTTGGTTATTTCCCAGCTGCCTTGCCACTTGAAGAGGGGCGTAGGCAGTCCCGCCCCATGTTCCAAGGAGTGGGACCCAGTTGTACCTTCCGCAGTTATAGGTCATATGTTTTCTTGGCATCCAGGGTGCCATCCAGACAATATTTGCCTCAGGCAATTCAGCAGCCTTCTCTATCCATTGAGATTACTGGGTAAGAGCCACGAGCTTCTTAGAATGTATAGTATGACGGTAGGGGGCCATGAGTAAACAGCCCTGAATCGCGGGGTAACACAGTGGAGATGGCTTTTGAGCCATGTGCACAAGAGAGGGAGGCACCCCATGAAGCGACCACCTCCTGTAGTCTGGATAAATGATAGAGATCTGATGGTTTCGGCGAGTATGGCCGGAATAGGGTCAGCGCCACCGGTCACTTATGCCACTAGCTCGAAAATGGTCCCGTCAATGTAACCGGTCACCCGTGGAAAGACCACCAACCCGTAAATAGCAAGGGTGATGAGCAAATGGGCCTTATCCTCGTTTGCACCTTTCAGTTGGCCTATGACAAACTCCCATGGAATGATTTCTTTGCCATCTACTTTGATCACAGGGTCGATGATCTTTTTGTCCTTGCCCAAGCATTTGAAACCCATGAAATGTGCTAACCCCCGCCTACAAGACTTCTGTGGGTTGGGTTGGAAAACAATGTCGTCTTCTTCAAAGGGGATGCGGAGGATTCTTCTATATTCCTCCAAAGTTGGCACCAGGTCGATGTCATTAAAGGTGAAGCACCTCCGTCTCAGGTCCCAGAAGGAGATCGCTGCTTTGATCATATTCTCATCAATAGGAAGTTGTGACAGGAGCAGGAGATCACCAAACTGTTGGGTGTAAGCTACGTGTCTCACACTAGGCCATTCACTCCATGTGGCTCGGAGGTCTTCGGTGAGTTCGACCAGAGTGTCCATGATGATTTGATCGGCCATAGGGTACGTCTTGGGTGAGAAGTCTCCTAATTGTCGCTGGATCTGAATGGAGGCGTGCTCCACTTCTTCCACGTCTTCAGGGTCTCTGGCACCCCTCAAAAGGTTCCCAAAACTTGCCATATTCCCTATATGTATGCATGGGATGTTGTGATATGCGTCAAGCAAAATGAGTGCAGGTTAGAGTGAATCAAGGCAAAATGTGGTAAAAATGCAGGAGTCGTCAAACAAGGTGCGAGTAATGTCACACCAATGTTAAAGCATACACATGAAGGTCAAAACCCCTGATGGGCATCTACACATACGCCTATCTTATTCGTTGGTTCCCAAACTATCTCATAGGAGAAGCTCCGTACCTCTAGAGGCATTAACGGAGGGGGCCCTCAAAAAGGACCCCGCTTGGGTGAGGAGTTCAGGTACCTTGCGTGAGATAGAACCCACGGGGCATCCTTATTAAGCCTCGCTAATCCTAGGGAAGCAATAGAAAACCCGGGTATAGGGTTAGAGGGAGAGAGAAATGCATGTATGCGCAAACAATGCAGTTTATACAAAAATGAAGAAGACAGAAAGGGAAATAAACAAGCAAGCACTCCAAAAACAAAACGCCACGGCTAGACTCTCTCAACATCCCCAGCAGAGTCGCCAGCTGTCATCACCTGGTGTCGTCCGGGCTCGTGACTGGCTTGAGATTACTCCTTTGGATGGAGATTTGGTCATTGAGCCATCATTGCCATAGCTCACACAAAACCAAAAAGAGAGATAGAAAAAGTAGAGTCACCACCAAACAAAGATGAAGGTGTGTTTGGCCACCTAGGAGGGTCCACGGTTCTAAAGAATAGGTTCGGGAGTCGGTTACGTGTGGGGAAGGAAGAAAAGCTCTTGTACCCCCACAACGCCCAAAATTGGTACCTAGTCTTTGTCTATGGGTGTTTGCCTATTTTAATTTCCCCTTCTTTTCTTTATTTCATTGTAAAAAACTGTGGTGGTTTTATTTAGAAAAAGAATGTTATTCTTTTGTTTTATCGAGGAAAACAGAAAGAAAGCCCGTAGCATGAAGAGCACAGTGTGGAGCTCGGATTCATTACCACAGTTGATGTTGGCCAGGTGGTGAAGAAATAAGCAATAGGACTTAATCTCACAGCCACAAAAGCCTGGTTTGTTTAAAAAGAGTTTGGGGTTTTATCTTAAAAACGAAAAAGTAAGGTCTGATGTCGTGAAGAGCATACTATGAAGCTCAGATTCACTATCAGACCCAATGTTGGCCAAGTGGCGAGGATATCAGCATGAAAGCTCAATCCCACGGCCACCGGGCCTTTGAAAACGTTTTTATGTATTTTTGAATAAAAAAAGGGAGAGATTTCTGATATAGTTTATGATAAAAATGTGAGAGAGAAGGGAATAAGAACCTGGAAATCGAAGTCGATGTTCCTGCCAGTGCCTTATTCCTTTTTTGAATGCTTGACGAGTGCAAGGACCAACACCCAGTAAGGGGAATGCTTGATGTCCTTTTCAGCTTCAGCCAGCAAGAATTTATTCTAAAAACAGCACCACGCTTGTTGAATCCTTGAACTCCTTGTTGGACTCTCTATGTGGCTAGCCGTCAGTCTCAAAAGATAAAAAGATCTCCTCCCCCCTTGTTTGGTGGAGCAAATGACTATTTATAGAAGTTTTGGAGGGGACAGACGGCTTCTTGGGAACTTAGAGAATTAAATGATGTGACCTTTGGAGTTCCTATGCATTGACAGCAAGTTTCAAGAATGACATATGCATTTTCGAGGTGAAAACGGGTCCCCAGGCATTAAACACGCGTTCTAAGCCGTTTAGAATTAATTTCGAGAGACACAGCGCCCGCTTTACTGTGCACTTAAAAGGGAAGCAAAAACGGTGTCGTTCTGGGGTTTGCAGATCGCAAGGTTGAAGGCTGGAGGCTGGAGGCTGCCTCGAAGGTCATAGGTTGAAGGTTGGAGGCTGCCTCGAAGGTCGTAGCTGAAGGCTGCCTCGAAGGATCGAAGGATCGAAGGTTGCAGCTGCCTCGAAGGGTCGAAGGTTACAGCTGAAGGTTAGGGATCGAAGGTTGGAGGCTGCCTTGAAGGTCGTAGCTGAAGGCTGCCCTGAAGGATCGAAGGTTGCAGCTGCCTCGAAGGGTCAAAGGTTACAGCTGAAGGTCAGGGGTTGAAGGTTGGAGGCTGCCTCGAAGGTCGTAGCTGAAGGCTGCCTTGAAGGATCGAAGGTTGCAGCTGAAGGCTACCTTGAAGGGTTGAAGGTCGTAGCCTGCTTCGAGGGGTCAAAGGTCGTAGGTTGCCTTGAAGGATCGAAGGTTGCAGCTGAAGGCTGCCTTGAAGGGTTGAAGGTCGTAGCCTGCTTCAAAGGGTTGAAGGTCGTAGCCTGCTTCGAGGGGTCGAAGGTCGTAGGTTGCCTCGGAGGGTCGCAGGTTGAGACTACAAGGCTACGAGGCGGCGCTGCGCAGTTGTGGCTACGAGGCTTCGAGGCTGACTGCAAGGCTTCGAGGCTGACTGCTGCGAGTCTTTGAGGCTGCCTGTGAGGCTTCGAATGTAAGTGGGGTCGGAGCTAAAGGTTGCCTCGAAGGTCGTAGGGTCGAAGCTGAAGGTTGCCTCGAAGGTCGTAGGGTCGGAGCTGAAAGCTGCCTTGAAGGGTTGAAGGTCGTAGCCTGCTTCGAAAGGTCGAAGGTCGTAGCCTGCTTCGAGGGGTCGAAGGTCGTAGGTTGCCTCGGAGGGTCGAAGGTTGAGACTACGAGGCTACGAGGCGGCGCTGCGCAGTTGTGGCTACGAGGCTTCGAGGCTAACTGCAAGGCTTCGAGGCTGACTGCTGCGAGTCTTCGAGGCTGCCTGCGAGGCTTCGAATGTAAGTGCTGCGAGTGCAGGCTTGGACTACGAGTCTTTGACTACGAGTCTTCGAGTGAGTGCTGCAAATGCAGGTTTGGACTACGAGTCTTCGAGGCAGTGGCCATAAATTCGCCTGAACTGTTTCTGGGGGATTTTCGCAATCACATTTTCAGTCAGTTTGAACGAGGGCATTGACCATCTTTCTGCACATTTGACCTTTCATGCCCAAAACTATTTTCGTCATAACTTCTTTGTTTCAAGTCAGATTTGGGCACGGTCAAGTGCGTTGGTTTTCGAATTTCGTCCTCTATCCTTTGGTGTTGACCTTGGGACATTTTGAGATCCTTTAGAAATGACTTTCATTTTTGGATTTCTCGGCTGTGATCTGGCCCGGTCAAAATGGGGTCCAACAGTTCCTCCATGCTAGGTAAGTCAGGTAAGTGCTCTAACCCATCCAAAATGACTCCTTTATATCTTTGTACACTGTTTGGATACAAATAATGCACAAAGAGGGGCAACTGTTGGATACCATTTTGTCCGGGTTGGACATACTAACCATTTGTACATTTTATATCTATCTTCCCATTCCATGTATCTCATTGAACAGGTCCATAAAGCTCCCCCACTATCAAGGAGTCAGTCCCAGGTTTGGAGTTGACCTTAAACCCCAATTTGCACGCGATGGATACGCTATGGCGAGAATAGGGAAGCCCAAAATTGAGAACCTATATTGCAAGACCCTAAAGTGCCCCAAGACCAACACCAAGTGATAGAGGATGAAATGTGGAGATTAACACACTTGACTTAGTTCGATTCCGATATAAAACGAAGAAGTTATGGCCAAAACAATTTTCGTCGAAAAAAGTCAAACTTGCCAAAAGATGGTCAATGCCCCTGGTCAAAGGGCCCGAAAATATGACCATGTGAGATTCTCCAAAATGACTATTTAGTTGAATACGGAGCTTCCCAAACAATCCCCCAAAGTTCGTCCATTTTGGCATTTTGGGTGGGGGTAAAAAGGTAATTAAAAAATCATAGTCATGGTCAAATCCGAAACATCACAGTCAAATCCGAAACATCAAAGTCAAAATCGGAACAACAAAGTCAAATCCTGAACATCACTGATCCAGACTAAGGGCTCTACTGATACGGAGTATGGATCCGAGCCAACATTGATCTGGACTAAGGGCTCCACTGATACGGAGTAAGGATCCGAGCCAACATTGATCCGAACTAAGGCCTCCACTGATGCGGAATACGCTCCAATCATCCGAAATTGCCTTTCATTGATCCGGATCCGAGCCTCCACACCTTTGACCTTCGCTGATTGGCTTATCCATGAGCTCACTCACTGTTTCTTCACGGGATGTGTTTGTATTAGCTGTGCAGATGCTTTTCAACGCCTGTCGGTCACATGTGCTCATATGAAACCGAAAGAGCAATCATAGGTCGACAGTCCACCCAACAAAGCATGAAATCCGGAAATAAAAAATATTAGGATTAATATACAGCATTAAATGCTGCAATCAATGTAATGTAGGCAAACCTCTTTAAAACCAATTTCCTCTCCAACGAAAAAAGAGACTCGCTGACGGAAAACATTGCTGCCATTCTCTCTCCTACATTCAAAAAACAAAAAAAACACACACAGTCCGATTCCTTTTTTCTCTTTTTCTTTCCTTTCCTCTCCACTTCTCTCCTCACTTTTTTAACACTCATACAGACACTCTCCCCCATTTCAAACCCAGAAATTCTCCCAGTTCTGTTTTCCTTTCTTTTCAGCAATAATACCAAAATCTAAAAAGAAAAAAAGAAAAAAAGAGAGAGAGCAGAACAAAAAGAGAGACAGGTTTATTTGCAGTTCTGGCCAGCAGCATTCAATCTCCAGCCCAAGTCTAATCAACCGGTCTTTGGAGACTCGCCCTTTCGCTAACATTGCCACTGTTGGGGTCCCAATCCCAAGCCAAAGTCGGTTTCATTATTATTATTATTATTAGTTTTGTTATCTTAATGTATTCTTAGCATTTGTGTTGTGATTTTATTTTTTCCTTACTGTTAATTTCGTTTAGTTGTTTCGTTTCTTGTTTTTATTATTTTGTTGTTATTTTCTCCATCTTATTCAAGTTGTAATATGTAATAGCCACTAGTGAGGAAAAAAGAAGAGGAAACAAAAATAGAGGCATGAAAAAGAAAAAAACAAAAAAAGAGTAGATGTTTTTTTTTATTTTTTTGTGGATGTCACAATCACACACGTCACATTGTATGTTATTGTGTTAGTACATAGTTTTACCTTTTCAAAAGAAACAAACAAATAAAATAAAAAAAATCATATGTTAGTTTTGTAGTTCTAATCCTTTTAAAAAAACGTTTTCACAAAAACAGAAAAAACAAAAACCAAACAAACCAAAACACCAAAAAAAACAAAAAAACAAAAAACTTTTTCAAACCAAAAACCAAAAATTTGAAAAATGCATATTTAAAATTTTTTAGGACTTCAAAACAAAACAAAAAAACAAAAACAAAAATAAAAACAAAAAAAGGGAAAAACAAAACAAAACAAGGCAAAAAAATGAAGAAAAAGAAAAAAATGAAAAACCAAAACCTTAAGGTTTCATTTTCCACTTCGAACAAAAAAATCAAGCAAAACTTTTAGGTTTCTCTTTAGAAATTTAAGGTAAATCAATTTTTAACCATAACTTCAACAAATAACTTAGCTAAATAAAAAACATAGACTTTCTAGGAAAATTATAGTGCCTCGACCCAATCACAATAGTAAAAATAAATAGAAAACCACCTCTTCCAAAAATAGATACCGAAAGGGTGCTGTAGGGGTGCTAATCCTTCCTTACACATAACCAACTCCCAAACCCTTCTCTAATAATGCAGACCACACTTTTAACTACTCAAAGTAGAGGATATCCAACTGTACCCCAAAAACAGTTGGTGATGACTTTAAATTTCTCGCCATTGGTTTAGTTTGAGCCCTGCCCAAATAGGCCCGGACGAAAACCAGGGATGACAATAAAGATAGACTAAAGAAAGCAAAAGACTTGATAGATTGGGATTAGTACGAATATGAGATAAATAATATGAGTAAACTCAGTATCATCCGAACTAAAAGAAAAACAAAACTTATGCATAAAGAATGATAGTGAAGGACACATACATACGAGTAACTGATCACTTTACTAAAAACAATGCATATGACAGATAATAAACACATAAGTTCAATAAGTTAACATAGCGAATCTTTCATATTGAGATAGATAGCAAATATGAATTAATGTTGTATGAATTTTCTATCTTAAGAGTCATAAGTAAGAGTGAATAAAAAAGGCACATAAAGTATGATTAATCAATTGATAGTCACGTTTAAGATATAAGGTTGAAGCAGAGATTTTTCTAGACAATCCACAATTCCGATTCAATAATGCAGATCTAATCAGACCCAAGAGTGAGAGTTTAGAGGGAAGAGTGTTTGAGACACATCAGGGAGGTATTACTTAGTTAATAAATGAAGCATTTTCTCCCCCTTAGATCATATGATCCTCTCGATAGACTTTTCCTGTAAAATGCTTTTAGATTGTGAGAAAGTGTTGTCTATTCGAGATAAAACTCCACTAATGGTGCTGAGCAGACTGCAACTGTGAATCTATCCACCATGCATTCCGAGCCAACCCATTCTACATCTTCAAAAGTGCATGATAGACATTTCATTCAATCATAGAAATCATAAGACATGTGGTGAGAAATGGAAATGGAATCATGACGTCAAAAGAAGATTCGATCCATATATCATTAATTATGTTGCCTTTACCTATTTTAGTCCGGATTAGCAAGCATCCTCCGAAAGAAATTATGAGAGAATCATTAGAAACAGAGTGCATGACTTCAAATATAAATATGATCAATCATGACTTCAATAGATCTTTCTTACATCGAGACACAGCGAGCTGATGACCTTGAATGCGGAGCTAATTAGTAAGAGCAGTGTCGACTTAGTCTGTTGTAAGGTTCCTTACTCTGTGTTAGTGAAGCTCGGATCCTTATTTCGTGTCAGTGGTTACTTACTCCATGTTAATATAAAGCTCGAGTCCTTATTCCGTGTCAGCACTTCCATACTCCATGTGAACGAACGATTCGGAAGGCTTACTTCGTGTCAGTGCTTCCTCACTCCGCATAAGTAAAGGTTTGGATGGCTTACTTCGTGTCAATGCTTCCTTACTCCACATGAGTAAAGGTTCAAATTTCTTACTCCGCATCTCTTTTCCTTACTCCGTGCGAACAAAGGACTCTGAATCTTATTGCGCACAAGTCCTTCCTTACTCCGTGTCAATAAAAGACTCGGATTCCTTACTCTATGTCTTCTTGTCCTTAGTCCGCGTGAGTGAAGGACTTAGCTCCTTATTCCGCAATTTCTCTCTTACTTCGCGCGAGTCGTAGAATAGGATTCTAAGTCCGTTTAATTGATAGACACAGATTCCTTAGTCCATATCTTTAAGTGATTAGTCCACCCAAATAATCCTTACTCTATATCTTATAATGACTTGGTTATTTACCAAGTTAATTGACTACACTCATGTTGGTCTAGATCAGGATTATATATTCTGTCCTTAACTTTGTTCTCACGAGTGAAGATCCAAATTAACACTTGTCTTCTGCAACATTTTAGAAATTACATTAAAAGATCTCAAACCAAATTACATAGGGTTTTATTACCATCATCCCAATTTTGGTTCGATCCAACAAGTTCATACTAATATATTATATAATTATAAATTTTATCACTTTTTTATATTTTATATTAAAACATTACTACTACTTTTAATAAATGTATAATTTTCTTTAAATATAAGTGTATATACTTTACGAGTAATATTATTTTTAAAATAAAATATTTACTCATTATTATTAGTAATAGTGGTACTATTTTTTGCTACTAATATTATTTATATGTTATATTTTAAATATATACACTAATTATGTAAATATAGTAAACAATATTCATTTATAATATATAGAATAGTTATCGACTAACTTTTAACATCAATTGTTAAACTTCAAGTACTCAATAATTATCATTTTACTTATATTATATATATATAGTTATTTTAATTAATGAATAATAATTTAAGTAACGATTAGTGATAATCTAAGTAATATAATTATCATCAATAATATGTGATATTATGAGTAACGATAACTTAACTAATATAATTATATCTCATGATTGTCATATTATTTATGTTATAAACAATATAATAGTTCGAGAAGTCGTATTTCTCTAAATTATTTCCCTTAACGTAATTAAATTTATCAATGATATAATTATTAAGTGTGAGTTTTATATATATATATATATATATATATATATATATATATTCTTTGATATGATAAATATATATATATACTGTTCTAATTATAATCAATGTTATTGGTTAATTATACAATACTAACTATTTTGATATAATATAAAATATATAGTGAGAGTGAGTTTTGATTTTTGATAGTATGTATTTTATATTTGAGTTAAAATTAATGAATATTATATTATTGATCATTTTAATTATATTGAGATAAATAAGTTGAAAATATGACTTCACGGACTATTGTATTGTTTATAACATAAGTAATATGAGAATCACGATATATAATTATACTAGTTAGGTTATCACTACTCATATTATCACTTATTTGATAATAATTATAATTATTGAGTATGTGGAGTTTAACAACTGATGTTAAAAAGTTTGTCGATAACTATTATATATATTATAAATGAATATTATTTACTATGTTTACTTAATTAGTGTATATATTTAAAATCTAACATATAAATAATATTAGTAGCAAAAATAGTACCACTACTACTAATAATAATGAGTCAATATTTTATTTAAAAAATAATATTACTCACAAAGTATACATACTTATATTTAAATAAAATTAAACATTTATTAAAAGTAGTAGTAATGGTTTAATATAAAATACAAGCATAAAAAATATAAAAAAGTGTTAAAATTTATAATTATATAACTTTGTAAAATACAAGCATATAGTTATATAATATATAACTTCAAAATTAATTTTGAATATAATGAATTTATATTTTATATGAAAATATTAATAGTACGTTTAGTTTTTATTCTAATATAAATATACATACTTTGTAATTATTATTATTGTTAAAATAAATCATACACTCTTTTTCTATTATTATTATCATTACTAATAATAATTAAAAAAAATAATAGTATTGTTATCGTTATAATTATTTATATGTTATATTATAAGTATATATATTAAATATATAAGCATAGATATCAAAAACAGTTTAGCCTGATAGATGAGTGACATGCTCTTTGAAGGGGAGCTCCTGGGTTTGACTCCTCATCCTGGTAATATTTTGCCAAGATTTTTTGAGCGGGTCCGCTAGGCGGGCAGGGCGGCTATGATTGGGCTGGGTGGGCAGGGTGGCTGGGCTCGGGTTGGGTGGCTGAGATTGGGTTGGGTTGGCACATGGTTAAGCTAGGTCGTTTATCGTGGGAATAGGTTGGATTGAGTGGGGCGGGGATTCCCCACCCCGCCCCGTGCTGAATTTTTCCCTTGGCGAGGATGGGGACGGGGCGACCCAATACCCGCCTCCCCCTGCCCCATTGCCATCCTTAATCACAGAACACTACAATAAATTAAGCAAAGCTTTTATTGGCCCACTATGGGGGCTATGATCAAGGATTTTATTAAGCAGCGTGACATATGTCAATGCTACAACCATGGTTGTATGTCTCTTGCAGGACTTCTTCAACCATTTCCAATTCCTCAAAAAAATTGGACTAACGTGTCTATGGATTTCATCGCTAGTTTACCAATTTCTGCTGGTTACTCGGTAATTATGGTAGTTGTTGATCGCCTGTCAAAGTATGCACTTTTATTCGGCTCAAACATCGTTATACGGCGGTAGGAGTGGCCAAAGCCTTTATTAATAATATTATCAAACTTCATGGGATACCCGCCTCTATCGTATCTAACAGAGATAAGGTATTTGTCAGCTTGTTTTAGAAAACTTTGTTCAGTTTGTAGGGGACATCATTAAACATGAGTTCCAGTTATCATCCTCTACCTGATGGCAGACAGAAGTCATGAACTGAACCCTGCAGTAGTACCTTTGTTGCTTTGTTAGCGACCGACCCAAACAATGGATTGACTGGGTCATTTGGGCGGAATATAGCTATAATACTTCTATGCACAACATTACTAAAATTTCTCCATTTGAAGCTGTCTATGGTCAACCACCACCCACTATTCTCACGTATGTTTCTAGAACATCCACAGTCGAGGCTATAGATGAGTTCCTTCGTAACTGCACCACCATCTTGCGGGAGCTACGTCATAATCTCGTACTTGCCCAAGAACGCTTGAAGAATCAGGCTGACCAACATCGGGGGGAGGTCCAATTCAACGTAGGTGATTTTGTCTACTTGAAGCTTCAACCTTATCGCTAGACTTTTGTGGCTTTCTGCAATTCCCTCCAATTATCTCCTCGTTTTTTTGGTCCATTTCGGGTTCTTAAAAAAATTGGACCCGTTGCCTACAAGTTAAAACTTCCACCCGGGTCATTAATCCACGATGTTTTCCATGTAGTCGCTTGAAGAAAAGAGTTGGGACCGCACCACTAGCTTCTCCGATTCTGCCTCCAATTTCTGACACAGCATCTTTATTGCCTCAGCTTGAGGCGATCCTGGATAGAAGAATTGTTCAGAAGGGTACATATCGACCCAAGATAGAACTTTTGGTAAAATGGAAGGGAGCTCTCTGTGGGAGAATACTACGTGGGAAAATCAGCGTCGTTTCTCTCGCACGTATCCGGACTTCATCCTTGAGGACAAGGACACTCTGATGGGGACAGAATAATAGCGTATGAATTCAGCCTATGCATGTGCCAGTCCACGATGTCTAGTGGTGCAGTTGCAGGATGTGCTGCGGTTGTATCGTAGATACAGAAGATAGTCATGGAAACATGGGCCACGATCTCAACATTGGTGGTCAACTAAAAATACTTCAAGTAAGACAGCCACGTTTTCCATTATTTTTATTATTGCCTTTATTTCCATTATTTCTACACATTTGTAGCTCATTTGAATTGTAAGTTCCATATAAAGGAGCAACCGATGGATTGAATGGGTTTATGAATGAAATTTCCTTTTCCTATAACTCTTCCTCTTCTACTCTTTGTTCTTTTCTAGGCCTACACATAACATTTTTGGTATCAGAAGATCGATCCATGGAGACCTGCTCAAAATCCAATGTAGAATTTTGGAATGAGGTTGGTGAGATTTTAACTTGTCATGAGCTAGGATTTGACAACATCAACGATAGAATTGGAAGTGTAAACAACCGGATAGAAAAAGTTGACTCTACTCTACAAATTCTCATTGAGGAGTTGAAGGCTCTCTGTACCAACCAACCACAAAAGTCTAACGACATCAAAGAAAATTTGTTCACATATCAAAACTTCTATGGTTCCATCCCAATGGGCTCCCATGGAGGCCCCAAAATCAATACAATACATGGGTTTTGAAGCCTTTGAGTCAAACTTAGATGAAATAACCAAAAAATAATGCATAGGGTTACTGGTTGACTAAATAAGAGACCTCTCAGTCAATAAAGGCTAAATTGACCAACCCTTGTTGATCAAAATTGGAAACTCCTCTGGAATTCAAGTTGGTCGATAAAACAAACTCTCCTTTACTTGACCGTTGGTCAGTCGACCACACTTAGTCGATTAAACCCAAAAGCTTGCTCAAAAATAAGTTGGTTAATCAAACAATACATCCTTTAATCGACTATTGCTTCAATTGATCACCCTGGTCGATTAAAGTTGAAAAACCTTCTAGAAACCTATTGGATGAGCTATGAATCCTTAATACTTAATCTATGTCCATGAATAATGATAGAAACAAGTGATAAGGGATCACCTACACCTCAAGTTCCTACATTTGAAGGTCCTATCACTAGGGCAAAGGTTAAGAAGATCCAAGAAGAATTGGACAATGTGATGACCTTCGTTTTGTTTAAGGAGCCTTCCATGTTACCAACCTTCTTGGAGCCATCTATCAATGATTCTCCCATCATGTCTATGGTGATCATTGCAACTTGTGAAGACCATGGAAGTGGAGACAAGATGTAAAGACCCGTATTTGGGTAGGGCTGAGAGATAGTCTTTCTCTGTTGCTAAAAACATCTGGACAATATTGTTTTCGTCAATGTGAGCATTTTGACTATAATTGGGCCCAATTCCGAGTCAGGACCCCGAGTGGAGAGCTTAGAGAGAGAGAGAGAGAGAGAGAGAGAGAGAGAAGGAAGCTTGGAGCCTTCGATTTGGGGCGTTTTGAGCTCGTTCAAGCATCAAGAATCATTCCAGGTAGGTGTTCCATTCATTCTTCACCCTTTTCTTGCTTTTTATTGGATTAACATGTAAGAATTAGATAAAATCATGCAAATTCGTGATGAACCCTAGGAATTAGGGAAAATAGAAATTGAGCATGAAACCTAGATGATTTAGGTTGTTTGGTAGCCTACTATGGCTAGATGATGTTAGAAACCCTTAATAGGGATGAATTGTTGCTTAAAAATGGAGATTTTATAAGTATAATTGGGTTTTGGGACGAATTAGGAAAGAACGCAGTCGGCAGTTCGTGACTAGGGAACTGCTCAAGGCTAGCTTCGAGCAGAGTCTCGAGCGGAGGCCTCGAGCAGAGAGCGTCGAGCAGAATGTAGCCTCGAGCAAGTGTCTCGAGCAGTCTCGAGCAGAGGCTTCGAGCAAGGAGCATCGAGTAGAATGTAGCATCGAGCAGGCAGTTTCAAGCAGTTGGACATTGCAGTTCCAATTTGACTAGACTGGAGCATTTACATTGTAACCATTATGCCTCTCCACATTTAAGTATACTTAAGTTACAATGTAAATAACGAAATACCCCCCATTTGGATTTAAAGAAAAATACTAGAAAAATAAATTCTCACTCTTTCAAAATGTGAAAATTGGGATTTAGTGCAAAATCTCAGAAAAATTAAGTTTTTCGTAGAGGTGGATTTTTGGAAAGTAGGGTTAGACATCTCAGAAAAATCCCCAAAAATCATATTATCATAGTTATGATATGAAGACCCAATGCCGGGACTTTTTATGCCAAGAAAATAACTCCTATGGGTATCTTCTTCCTTGGTCAAGGAATGATGATTGATTTGTGAAAACTGGCTTCAGTTATAAAGGGAGTATGGAACCTTAATGCCATATTGGTATGTTGGTTTGAGGAATTAGGGCTTGGGCTCTATGACTTGTTGGGTTCTCACCGTGAAGCACAGATGATACTATGTGGTTAACGGGGCAGGCATATGCGCCAATGGCAGGTCTGCATGGCACTGTTGCCGGGCATATTGCGCTGTGGCCGTGGCAGGCATATGCGCCGATGGCAGGCCTGTGTGGCACTATGTCCAGGCATATAGCGCTGTGAAAGGGTTGAGTGCCCTAAGCTGAATTCCCGTTGAGGATTGTGTTGGCTGTTGAGCTCGTGAGCCGTTGAGCTCGTGGAGCTAGGGCTAAGTGCCCTGAGCTGAGATCCCATGGAGGATCATGGACAAGCTGTCCTATGTGGGTAGGCCGGGTCCTGATGTTTGTTTGTAGGTTGAGTCCTGATGATTGTGCACACTACACAGTGCACAAGTACATAGAGCATGTAGTATAGACTTGTATGTTTGCATGATGTGGAGTATTGGGGTCACCTACTGAGCTTGTCGCTCACCCTTACTTGTTGTTTACCTTTTTCAGGTGTGACCCGAGACTAGTGGAGGACTTTTTTCCAGGAGGACGTGCCCATTACTCTGATGTATGATATAGTATTGTATTCTGTATTGTTTTGTATGATGCCCGGACATGGGTCCGTGGACAGTTGTATTTGCATACTATTTGTGATGCGATGTCTGTATGACTGTTTGACTTATTGTGTCACGCCCCAATTTCCTTCCACTTGGAAATGAGTAGTGACTGCCCATGCCCGCACCCGAAGGGACAAGGGGTTGGTGCAAGCACCTTAAAAGGACTTCTAGCACGGGTGCTGTCCCAAACCTGCACAATCAGGCTGACATGCCAAGGGGCATGCTCCTGCTCCCAAACCATGCATACAAACACAAATTGAATAACAACATCTCATTTTATTTCATTTCAAAGACTAAATGTTTATTACAACCCAGTCGGGGAGAAACCCCTATGAAGCCAGGTGTACTGTTACAAATAAAACCAAACCAAATTCCAAAACAGAAAACCAAAGTACAACAAAGGAAATAGCATAAACTCCCAGTCCCAGGGGCCTAGCTCCTCAGCCTTCACCTACCGCCTACTAAACCCTGCAAAAGAACAGTTTATAGGAGGGGTGAGCAAACCACAGCTCAGTAGGGATCCAGTCTCCCCAGACCCGTCCCGCTCTACAACATGCATGATATGTGTATGCTTGTGCTCGTGTCATGCCTAAGGCTAAAGCAGCAAACATCACCCAGTAAACACTCTTTACCTGAACCCGCACTGGAGGGCAGAGGACACCCCGCCACCACGGCGACATGACATACCACATCCAGGCGAATGTTGCATGGACACCAATGCAACATTTTCCACCCGAGTCAGATATGGTCAACCACCTCCTCGGGCGCCATACCTACCCTCAGGAATGGGTGTAGACTTAGCCCACCGTCGTGAGTGTTACACCGAGACTCAGGACCACGTCCTGGTCAAATCTCAAAGGGGTCCAGCTATTGTGCCTGGCCCATATCTCAGCTCGGTCTCAACAGGTCAACGAACAAGATAGCATTACATCTCAACATGTAAACTCAAGACAAGCATTTACACTTTCTCAGAAGGACCAACATGGTCAGATACAAGCCACACACATCAGCCTCATAGGCTTAAAATCAAATACAAATCAAACACAGTACACACCAGTCACACAGGTATATCATCAAACACCCATATACAAGGTCTCACAGGCATTATATTGAATACATGGCATGCAGGCCTCACAGACATTTCATCAAACACATAGTGTGCAGGCCTCACAGACATTTCATCAAACACATAGTGTGCAGGCCTCACAGACATTTCATCAAACACATAGTGTGCATAAACAAACCCAGAAAATCCTCAGGCCAAATTAACATCAGAATCAACAAAACATGCCACTGAAGGCCAACATCCATATAGGAGATCACACCTATATGGATTTACATATATATATATCTAGACAGATATCCTAAAACAGAGAGTTAGGAAGAACATGAATCCCTACCTCAGACTTGTCCTAACCTCTACGCTGGACACCTTCCAACGACACGAACCACCACGGCAACCCGGAGATCTGCCCGGAGATCTCTCTCTCTCTCTCTCTCTCTCTCTCTCTCTCTCTCTCTCTCTCTCTCTGGCAGCAGCTGCAGCAAGGAAGAACACAAGAACCCTAAACTCAAACTCAAGCCCTCATTATATAGACACTACCCACATCAAAACGACGTAGTTTTGATTACGTGAACCCCAGGATCAAAACGACGTAGTTTTGATCACACAAGTTAGCACCTTTCCGCACCCATATAGGCCAAAATACTCAGAATTTCAACATGGTCCTTTGGAGAAAGATCATTAGAATGTCAAAACCAAGGGAACCATGCAGAAATATGGCTACACGCCAATTTGCACGTGAATTCCCAATTCACGTGTAACTCCAAATAGACTCCAAATGCTCTCAAACTTCACCCCTAGCCTCCTTGCAACATTTAGAAGACAATCACACTTGCACGTGAATTGGACCCATATCACGTGCACCTCACATACACGTCTGTTTGGCCTGAAACTTCTGTGGTAGATAGAGGACATCATTCTAAGCATCTTTCCTTTTGCACGTGAATTCATTTGAGCCCATTCACTAGGTCAAAATCTAGAAAAACTCTACTCAGAAGGCAAAACTGTGACTAACTGTGACTAACTCAAGGTACGGGTCCTTACATATTGTATGCATGATGATATATGAAAAAGTACAGGATTACCCTTGATGTATGACTATACAGGGTTGCATGATTGAGACAGCACCCGCGGTGTAGTATCTATTGGTGCTAGTCACCAACCCCTTGACCTTTCGGGTGCGGGTAAGGGGAAGTCATATTTCTGGTTCCGGGTTCCCTGGAATTTGGGGGCGTGACAAGTTGGTATCAGAGCATGGGCTAACGGACCTAGGTTAGTGAGGGGTGGTGAATTGATTCCATGTGCCTTAGAAAACTGTAGGGAGGGCGCCTGATCAATGCAGTCCTTACATGTATTCTAGGTTATGTTGGTGTCAGTTAGATCATCCTAGGAGCATATGTAGGAATGGATGCATCTCTAGTGGTATGATTGTGTGTATATTGGGCACTAGATTGTCTTTGTGTGTGATGTGCTTGTATGTGGTGTCACGCCCCGGATTTCCAACCTGAGGAGACCGGAATGTGACCCTCCCTTTACCCGGGTTTGGATAAAGGGGTAGAATACAACATACACTTCACATTTTATTTTCAGAGGCCAAAATCACATAATTATTAAATTCAAACCACATGCCTTTACTAAGTTTCAAACTCCATTACAACATCCCCCACTGGGGTTACAAGGCCTCAACGAAATTACATAACACAAATAACATAAAAAAAACAAAGCCACAAAACAGAACTCTTCCACCTTGGTGTTCCCACCTAACGCCTGTAAGTTCCTGCAAGAAAACACACCACAGTAGGAGGGGTGAGCAACCACAGCTCAGTAGGGATCCTGTCCCCCAACCCATCCCATGCTCCTATCATCTATATGAAGAAGTGCTCAAGTGCGGTGTCATGGCAATTATATTCTAGACAGGTCATAATCAATACTATACACAGCAAGCCACAAAACAAGCACAACCATTGCCACAAAAACTCCTCAGTCAGTCCCACTGATAGTAACTCAGCCTCTTAGGCTCCACAGTCAGTCTCACTGACATTAACTCAGCCTCTCAGGCTCCACAGGTACACAAGCATTGCCTCAGCCTCTCAGGCTTCTTAGGCTCCACAGACATTGCCTCAGCCTCTCAGGCTTCTTAGGCTCCACAGGCACAACAACAGACACTTAACATATATCTCAGTTATTCAGGCATAACAACAAACACTTAACATGCATATCCACACTGGTATAACATCAAACACTTAGCATGCATATCCTCATAGACATTACATCAAACACTTTTCAGGCATCACCATACTGGCATAACATCAACCGCATAACATGCATGGCCTCACAGGCATAATATCAAACACATAATGTGCAATGCCACACAGGCCTAATTTCAAACACAAACACGCCACTGAAGGCCAACATCCATATAGGAGATCACACCTATATGGATTTATATATAATATATATATATATATATATCCAGATTTCAAAATCGACTACCACAAGGCCATAACCCTGGGATAGGTACAACGAAGACAGAACCCCTACCTTGAAAACGTCCTCCTGCTCTTGGTCCCGTGCTAGACGCCGTCCTCCCCATGCAAGATGCTCCGGCAGCAAGACAGCAGCTCTCCTTCCTTCCCTCTCTCTAGTTCTCTCTCTCTCTCTCTCTCTGCGACGGCTGTGGTGGCTGAAGAAGAGAACCCTAAACCTAAAACAAGAGGGCTCCTCATCCTTATATAGGCCTCCCACTATCAAAACGACGTAGTTTTGATTAAGTGAAACCCAACATCAAAACGACGTAGTTTTGATGGAACAAGCTACACCCTTCCCGCATCCATACACGCCAAAATATCCATAATTCCAACATGGTCCTTTGGGAAAAGATTATTAGAATCACAAAACCAATGTGATGGTGCAAAAACATGGCTGCACGCCATATTGCACGCCATATCCCCAATTGGCATGCAGGTCCAAATACCCTGAAATTCTACCCCAAGCTTCCTTGCATCACCCAGAAGGCTGATATGCAGTAATATGCTTGCACGCCGATTGGTCCAATTAGCGTTCAAGGCCTTTGGCTCTAAAACTTCTATGGAAGGTAGAGGACATCATTCTGAGAAACTTTTGTTCTGCACTCCAATTGATTTGAGGCCATCTACTAGGTCAAAATCAACCTCCAAAACCTGACAAAACAGCCTAAAAACGCTTGTATATGCAAATAGCATCTTCGTAGGGCATAAAAGCACGTTATGAATTGTCACGTGCACCTCCCAAAAGTCCCCTCTTGGGCCCATCTCTTGCCTCAAACTTGTGCACCAACATCCAAGGTGTTTTAGCTAAAGTGTGGGAAGGAAATTCCCTAAAACCCAATAATTTCCACTCACAAGGCATCTGTGGTTAACTTCTTACATACCGCAAAACACGGGTCATTACATCCTGCTCCCCTTAAGACTATTCATCCTCGAAAAGAAACAACATGCAAGGAAAACAAACACATGTGGCCCATTTGCAAGACAGCGAGCCACAACGCCCAGATGGATCACACAACATAACAGGACATCACACATTGCAATCTCAAAACACATCTCAATAAAAATACCAGTTTACAAGTAGAAATACAAATACACCAAATCATGAACCACAAGAAAACACATCACTACAGCCACCTCCCACCCTTAAGATTGTTCGTCCTCGATCAACTCTGGGTGCTACTCATGCATCACGGACTCACGTTCCCATGTCTCCTCCTCAATGCCACGATGCTGCCACAGCACGCGAACCAAAGGAATAGCACGACCCCGCAAAAAGCTTATCCCGCCGATCTAGGATACGGATAGGGGCCTCAACAACGAACATGTCATCCTCAATGTCCAATGTCCCCCAATCGATCACATGAGTGGGGTCAGGATGATACTTCCTCAACTGGGACACGTGGAACACATCGTGCACCTGACTCAATCGCGGTGGCAATGCTAATTGGTAAGCGACAGGCCCCACACGAGCTAGAACCTCAAATCGACCAATGAACCGAGGAGAGAGTTTTGAACCTCCCCCAAAGCGCCGATGTCCACGTCGTGGAGAGACACGGAGAAACATATGATCGCCCACAGAAAACTCCAAAGGTCACCGCCGCTGATCTGCATAAGATTTCTTTCGACTCTGGGCTGATAACAAGCGCTGATGAATCAACTTGACCTTCTCAGTAGCCTCTTGAACCAACTGTGGTCCCAAGAGAGCTGCCTCTCCTACCTCAGTCCAACACAAGGGTTATCGGCACGGCCTGCCATACAACGCCTCAAAAGGAGCCATCCCAATGGATGCTTGATAACTGTTGTTGTAAGCAAACTCCACCAAAGGAAGGTGAGTCGCCCACGAACCCCCAAAATCTAACACACAGGCCCGTAACATGTCCTCCAAAGTCTGATTCGTCCTCTCTGTATGACCGTCAGTCTCAGGGTGAAAGGCTGTACTCAAGTTAAGCTTGGTCCCCATAGCCTCCTGCAAACCTGCCCAAAAATGGGAAGTGAACCTCGAATCCCGGTCAGAGACAACCGATGATGGTACTCCATGTAGTCTCACAATCTCGTTCATGTATAGCTGACTCAAGGTCCCAATAGAGTCACGCTCGCAAACAGCAAGAAAATGGGCCGACTTTGTGAGCCGATTCACAATCACCCAAATCATATTTTTCCTCCCTGTGGTGGGTGGAAGACCAGTTACAAAATCCATTGCTATGTGGTCCCACTTCCACTCCGCTATCGGCAACGGCTGTAACATGCCCGTCGGCCGCTGATGCTCAGCCTTCACCTGCTGACACGTGAGGCACCGCGAAACAAAGGCAGCCACATCGCGTTTCATCCCAGGCCACCAAAAATGTCCCCGAAGCGCATGGTACATCTTCGTATCCCCTGGATGCACAGCAACTCTAGACTGGTGAAACTCCCTCATCACCTCATCCCTGAGCGAAGAAGCCACTACCAGTCGCCCCTGAATAGATAACTCATGCTCAGGACCCTCTGTCCAGCCCTCAGATAGCTCACCAGCCTCAATACGGGCACGGAGGACCTCACACTCAATGTCACCCAACTGTGCCTCCCGGACACGCCGGTAAAGCTCAGGCACAACAACCAAAGGACTCAGGACTGTCCCACCATCACGAACAATAGGATGCAGCTGCAACACCGCCAACTGCTCCATCAGTTTCCACTCTCTCACGGCCACCTCAGCTTTCCCCTTTCTGCTCAACGCGTCAGCCACAACATTACCCTTGCCTGGGGTATAGGTAAGAGTAAAGTCAAAGGTCTGCAAATACTCCACCCATCTCCTCTGGCTTAAATTCAAGTCCTTCTGAGTAAAGATGTACTATAGGCTCTTGTGATCAGAAAACACCACAAACTTCTCCCCCAAAAGGTAATGTTGCCAACTCTTCAAGGCAAAGATGACAGCCGCCAACTCAAGATCATGAGTAGGATAATTCTGCTCATGAGGCTTTAGCTGCCTCGACCCATAAGCTACCACACTGTGCTCCTGCATAAGCACACACCCCAAAAGAACCCTGGACGCATCACAATACACCTCATATGGGATATCCTCCCTGGGTAATCTCAACACAGGTGCAGTGGTCAAACGGGTTTTGAGGGTCTCAAATGCCTGCTGACACTTGTCAGTCCACTAAAACTTCACTCCCTTCCGAGTCAACGCCGTCATAGGAGCTGCCAAAAGGGAGAATCCCTCTACAAAATGACGGTAATAGCCTGCCAAGCCAAGAAAACTACGAATCTCGAAAACATTGGTTGGCCTCTCCCATGATGACACCGCCTCAATCTTGGCTGGGTCCACTCTAACCCCTTTAGATGACACTACGTGGCCAAGAAAATGGACCTCCTGCATCCAAAACTCACATTTGCTAAACTTAGCAAACAACCGCTGATCCCTCAAGGTTTGCAACACTGTTGCCAGATGTTCCACATGCTCCCTCTCGGTCTTGGAATAGACCAAGATATCGTCTATAAACACCACCACGAACGAGTCTAAATATGGGGCAAAGACTTGGTTCATCAAATGCATGAACACTGCCGGCGCATTAGTGAGCCTGAAAGGCATCACTATCCACTCATAGTGCCCATACCTGCACCGAAAAGCTGTCTTAGGGATGTCCTCCTCCCTAACCCTTAACTGGTGATACCCCGATCGTAGATCTATCTTGGAAAACCACCGGGCTCCACTCAACTGGTCAAACAGGTCATCTATCCGAGGCAACGAATACTTGTTCTTCATAGTCACCGAATTCAGCTTCCTATAGTCGATGCAAAGGCGTAGCGTGCCATCTGCATTCTTTGCAAAGAGCACCGGAGCACCCCAAGGTGAGGTACTCGGTCTGATATACCCCTGGTCCACCAACTCCTCTATCTGCCGCTGAAGCTCCCTCAGCTCGGCTGGCTCCATACGATATGCTACTTGGGAGATTGGACCAGTCCCCGGTACCAACTCAATAGTGAACTCTACACTCCTCTTAGGAGGTAAACTCCTCAACTGGTCAGGAAAGACATCCTGAAATTGGTCAACAACTATTGGCCACACTCTCTTTTTCCACCTTCCCTTCCTCAGCAAAGGTCAGGGCCGCCAACCTATGGGTAATGGCACCCCACTGGTCCAACACTGGCCCAGCCCGACTCGCCTCACAGTCCCACTCCCCCTGCAGGGTGCAAGAGGTCCCTGCAGGTGTCATGAAGGATACACGCCACCGATAACACTCTATCTTGGCCTGGAAAGCCATAAGCCAATCCATACCCAAGATCAGATCAAATGTATGCAAGGGCAACACATGCACGTCGAAGCTCAACTCCACACTTCCTATGGTTAACACACAGTCACGGCAAACACGCCGCACCTCAATCATACCCCCCACTGGAGAATCAACAACTAGGGGCTTCGCTGCCTCCACACAAGCTAACCCCAAGCTATCTATTACAAGCTCAGCAACAAAATAACATGATGCACCTGTATCGAAAAGAATAGAAGCTAATGTACGGGAGATCAAAAGGGTACCTCTAACCACCGATGGTCCTGCTCCACCCTCAGCCGGTGGGGGTGGTAGCTCAGCCTCCTCCTGGTACGTCGCCTCCAGCGCAAACACCCTCCCTTGGCTTGTGCCACTAGTCGGCTCACTTAATGGACGCTTCCCGCCATGGCTGCCTCCAGCTTCAGTCTGCTGACGCTCTTGCCTCCACTGAGGTCGGGTCTGGCTAGATCCTGCCTGGCTAGCCTGCCACTGACAGGCTGGCCTCTCTGCTGGAGCGTGGAAACTAGCATCACTCCTCATGCTGGATGCCACGCCTCCTGCTCCCCTGTTGCCACTCCTGCACAACCGGCTCAAGTGGCCCTCTCGCCCACAGCTGTTGCACCGCCAGTCCTTCTTGGGACATTCCCTCTTGAAATGACCTTGCCCCCCACAACAAAGACAACCGCTGGGGAGACCTCCTGCTGAACCTCCCTGCCCACTACCGCCAAGGGTGAACCTCCTTGGGTTCACAGATGGTAGACCCCGGCTGCGGAAAGAACCACTATTTCTCTCCTCAGTCTTGGGCCTCTTGGACCCAGAATCGCGTTCAGACCCACCTTGCAACTGGCGACCCTGGTGGACCTGCCTCCCATCCTCCAGCTCCCTCTCACTTATACGTGTTGTCTCAACAACCTCAGCATAGGCCCTCAAACGCAGAATCACCACCCTCTGCCTCAGAGTTGGCCTGAGACCCAAGGTGAACTTGTGGGCCTTCAAGTCCTCCTTTGCCACAGTCTCGGGGGCAAACCTACTCAGGCTCCAGAACTCCCGCTCATACTCGGGCACCGTCTTTGATCCTTGCTTCAGGCTGCCAAATTCTTCTCTCTTCTGCCATCTCAAGGACTCAGGGAAAAACTCATCGTAGAAGAGTTGCAAGAACTCCTCCCACAGCATAAACTGCACCACACGGCTCCCCGCGACACTTTGCCACCACTCCAAAGCATTCCCCTCCAGCTACCGAATGGCCAGCCTCACCTTATCCTCCTCCCGGGGTAGGAGAAAGGAAAACACGTGCTCAATTTGCCTCAACCAGTGCTCAGCCACCACGGGTTCCTCTTCTCCCTTGAACCTTGGAGGTTGTTCCTTTTGGAACCGTGTCACCACGTCATCCTCTGCACGAACCGGTATACCACTCGGCGAACCCTCACGCTCCCGGGGTAGCTCCCCCACTGGTGGTGGTGGTGGCAGCACCACCTGCTGGGCTGCCATCTCGCAGCGCACCTCCTCCCGTACCTCTTGCCGGATACCCTCCCTCAGCTCTCGGACTTCCAGCCGGATGCCCTCACGTAGCTGTGCCAGCAACAATGCATGTCCCCCAACGAACTGCCCCTCACCCGGGCCCTCATGGGCAGATGACTCATCAGCCACTACCCCGGACGCACGTGTTACTCTCCTCGGTGGCATTTTTACTACATGAAGTAAGAAGCACAAACGTCAGAACGTGTTCGACAATTATCGGGTTTCACTACCTCTACCCCACTATCAAGTCAAGTAGTACATGGCACCATACACATTTTACACATTTCACCAATCAACATTGCACGCAGCTCAAATAAACAAGGACCTTTCCTTGTAGTCATGCTCAAGGTACTTCAAGTAAAATCAGAGTTGCACAGTTCACAATTACAATTTTAACAGGTATCCACACCTTCACATACAACAACCAATGCAACTAGTGCCCTAATGCCAATGCATGCAAATCCTACCTCAGGTCTGGACCACCACAAGTACACTTTAGAGGCTCCAAGAGGACCGTGTTGATCAGGCACGTCCCTCCAGGTTCCTCCAAACGACTCAAGATAACCAGATCCGCCCACTACCCTAGGCCAACTAGACCATGCTCCCTTTACCCGGGTTTGGATAAAGGGGTAGAATACAACATACACTTCACATTTTATTTTCAGAGACCAAAATCACATAATTATTAAATTCAAACCACATGCCTTTATTATGTTTCAAACTCGATTACAACATCCCCCACTGGGGTTACAAGGCCTCAACGAAACTACATAACATAAATAATATCAAAAACAAAGCCACAAAACAGAACTCTTCCACCTTGGTGTTCCCACCTAACGCCTGTAAGTTCTTGCAAGAAAACACACCACAGTAGGAGGGGTGAGCAACCACAGCTCGGTAGGAATTATGTCTCCCCAACCCATCCCATGCTCCTATCATCTATATGAAGAAGTGCTCAAGTGCGGTGTCATGGCAATTATATTCTAGATAGGTCATAATCAATACTATACACAGCAAGCCACAAAACAAGCACAACCATTGCCACAAAAACTCCTCAGTCAGTCCCACTGACAGTAACTCAGCCTCTCAGGCTCCACAGTCAGTCTCACTGACATTAACTCAGCCTCTCAGGCTCCACAGGTACACAAGCATTGCCTCAGCCTCTCAGGCTTCTTAGGCTCCACAGACATTGCCTCAGCCTCTCAGGCTTCTTAGGCTCCACAGGCACAACAACAGACACTTAACATATATCTCAGTTATTCAGGCATAACAACAAACACTTAACATGCATATCCACACTGGTATAACATCAAACACTTAGCATGCATATCCTCACAGACATTACATCAAACACTTTTCAGGCATCACCATACTGGCATAACATCAACCGCATAACATGCATGGCCTCACAGGCATAATATCAAACACATAATGTGCAATGCCACACAGGCCTAATTTCAAACACAAACACGCCACTGAAGGCCAACATCCATATAGGAGATCACACCTATATGGATTTATATATAATATATATATATCCAGATTTCAAAATCGACTACCACAAGGCCATAACCCTGGGATAGGTACAACGAAGACAGAACCCCTACCTTGAAAATGTCCTCCTACTCTTGCTCCCGCGCTAGACGCCATCCTCCCCACGCAAGACGCTCGGCAGCAAGCCAGCAGCTCTCCTTCCTTCCCTCTCTCTAGTTCTCTCTCTCTCTCTCTCTCTCTCTCTCTCTCTCTCTCTCTCTCTCTCTCTCTCTCTCTCTCTCGCTGCGTCGGCTGAAGAAGAGAACCCTAAACCTAAAACAAGAGGGCTCCTCATCCTTATATAGACCTCCCACTATCAAAACGACATAGTTTTGATTAAGTGAAACCCAGCATCAAAACGACATAGTTTTGATGGAACAAGCTACACCCTTCCTGCATCCATACATGCCAAAATATCCATAATTCCAACATGGTCCTTTGGGAAAAGATTATTAGAATCACAAAACCAAGGTGATGCTGCAAAAATATGGCTGCACGCCATATTGCACGCCATATCCCCAATTGGCGTGCAGGTCCAAATACCCTGAAATTTTACCCCAAGCTTCCTTGCATCATGTAGAAGGCTGGTATGCAGTAATATGCTTGCACGCCAATTGGTCCAATTGGCATTCAAGGCCTTTGGCTCTGAAACTTCTGTGGAAGGTAGACGACATCATTCTAAGAAACTTTTGTTCTGTACGCCAATTGATTTGAGGTCATCTACTAGGTCAAAATCAACCTCCAAAACCTAACAAAACATCCTAAAAGCGCCTGTATATGCAAATAGCATCTTCCTAGGGTATAAAAGCACGTTATGAATTGTCATGTGCACCTCCCAAAAGTCCCCTCTTGGGCCCATCTCTTGCCTCAAACTTGTGCACCAACATCCAAGGTGTTTTAGCTAAAGTGTGGGAAGGAAATTCCCTAAAAACCAACAATTTCCACTCACAAGGCATCTATGGTTAACTTCTTACATACCACAAAACACAGGTCATTACATGTGGTGCCTGGATGGCACGTGGCCGTGAGAGCCAGGGCTTGCATTTGGTGTACCCTAAGGGGTGACACGATGCTATATGCATGGTTGTGGACTTACGGGTCGTGTGGTGTACCCTGAGAGGGACACGATGCTATATGCATGGTTACGGACCTACGGGTCGTGTGGTGAGAACCTATAAGTTGATTTGTGCCTTTGATGGCTGTTTGTGTTAACAGTGCTAGTGTTGATCGTTTGTTGTTTGTTGTTGTGGCCAGTGTGATGGCGCCACCGAGGAGAGTTGTCCAAGGCCAAGGCCCGGCAGAGGAGCCCACGATAGAGTCGGGGCACCAGGGGCAGCAGTGCCCGTAGCAGAGGTCGTCAGCTCCCGTTGTGGGACCTAATTTGGCTCAGGTGCTGATTCAATTGCAGGAGGCCATACAGGGTATGCAGGGCTCGATGAGGGATATGGCTAAAGAGGTGGATGAGCTGAAGAGGCAGCAGTAGCCTTAGCAGCCACCACAGCCCCAATAGCAGGAGGCGAGAGTGGTGCAGGATGTGTACCAGCAGAAGGTCGTGATAGAGCCAGCACGACGAGGAGTGGACTGGGCTGCACAGTTTTTAAAACATGCACCCAGGACTTTTGAGGATCGTTCGCGGCCAGAGGTAGCCGAGGACTGGATTAGATGGACAGAGGACATCTTTGAGATGATTGGGCTACTAGATGAGGAGCGGGTGCGAGTGGTGATGCACTATCTGTTAGGTATCCCACGTAGGTGGTGGGAGTCCACGAGAGCTGTCCATGGCAGTCAGATGAGCTGACGAGAGTTCGTTGAGCGCTTCTTTGGGGAGTATTTTCCTAGCTCAGTGCAGTATGCCCGACGGAGAGAGTATTATGAGCTTTAGCAGGGTAGCCAGACGGTGGGTGAGTATGTGCAAGCCTTCACAGATTTAGGGCGGTTTGCTCTTGAGGCTTGGGAGAAGGAAACCCATAAGACGCAAGATTTTATTCAGGGCTTGAGGCCATCTTTGAAAAACAAGCTAGAACCGATGCAGTTAACCAGCTACAGAGAGGCAGTCGACAAGGCACTCATTATTGAGCGAGGTCAAGATCAGGCGAGAACCCAGAGACCGGGCGGTTCGGGAGCAGGAAGAGGCAGAGTGGGGAGAGCAGTGCAGTTCAGCCTGAGAGGAGGCAGGTGCAAAGGGTTTCCAGCCAGGTGGTGGGACCCCGGGAGAGTTCAACCAGCAGGAGGCCAGGTACCTATTGGAGTTGTGGTTTGACCGGGCATGTATCGAGAGACTGCTCGAGGAAAAAGATGACATGCTTCTGATGCGGAAAGGTGGGACATGGAGCTAAGGAATGTGTTACCCTTAGCTCGACCAGCAGTGTAGGTCCTCGTCCGGGAGAGCAGGGACAGAGGAGTGGGGCTCCGTATCAGAGGTCGGTGCCGCCGGCACAGAGCACGAAGACGCGACCTACGGTGCAGCAGCCTCAGCGGGAGGCACGGAATCATGTTGATCAGCGGGGCAAAGCCCCAATGGGCCAGGCTAGTGGCAGTGGGCCACGAGGGAGAACTTTTGCCCTTACTAGCAGAGAGGCAGAGGTTCCACTAATGGATGAGACAGGACCAGGACCTTCAGTGGTGAGAGGTAATACTGGTGCTACCCATTCTTTTATTTCGTATGCTACGGTGGTTGGATTGGAGTTAGACCAGGAGACAGTTAGTCAGTCTCTGATGGTTACCTCACCTTTGGGTGGAATTGTGATACTTAAGAGTATCTATCGTGCTTGTCAGGTAACACTTGGGGGTGTTAACCTGTTGTGTGATTTATACATCATGGAGTTAGATGATTTTGATGTTATCCTGGGTATGGATTGGTTGGTTTCCGTGGAGGCCAAGATTGATTGTTTTCGACGGCGTATGACGTTCCTCATGCCAGAGGGCACGCGGAGTGTCTTTGTGGGTGAGTGGACTGAGGAGGCATGCAGGTTGGGACCTTTGAGGCATGGGTGGGGTGATCTGACCCACCAGTTAGCCAGTTTGATGTTGGTTGACAGGAGGAGAGAGGGGAAGGCTATTTTGCCACCCATTGTGGATCATTTCCCGGATGTGTTTCTCGAGGACTTAGTCAGTTTACCACCTATGAGGGAAGTAGAGTTTTCGATTGAGTTGTTGCCGGGGACAGCACGTATTAGGTTGACAGCCTACCGGATGGCGCCGGCGGAGCTTAGAGAGCTCAAGAGGCAGATAGATGATCTTCTAGCACGAGGCTTTATCAGGCAGAGTAGCTCACTATGGGGCGCTCTAGTGTTGTTCGCCAAGAAGGCGGATGGTTCGCTTCGGCTGTGTATAGACTACCAGAAGCTGAACCAGGTGATTGTGAAGAGCAGGTATCCATTGCCGAGGATCGATGATCTATTCGATAAGTTTCGAGGTGCAAGATGGTTTTCCAAGATAGACTTGAGGTCTAGATACCATCAGTTGAGGGTTAGGGAGGCAGATATCCCTAAGACCGTGTTCAATTGTCGTTATGGGCATTTTGAGTGGCTCGTGATGCCATTTGGGCTCATGAATGCTCCAGCAGTGTTTATGGGATTGATGAACCAGGTGTTTGCTCCTTTTTTAGATATGTTCGTTGTGGTGTTCATCGACGATATTTTGGTCTATTCAGCAACCAAGAGGGAGCATGAGGAGCATTTGCAGGTTGTGTTGCAGACCTTGCGAGAGCATTAATTATACGCGAAGTTCACGAAATGTGACTTCTGGTTGCAACAGGTGCACTTCTTAGGGCATGTGGTATCTTCGGAGGGTATCACAGTGGATCTTGAGAAGATCGAGGCAGTTATGTCGCGGAAGAGGCCCACGAATGTGTTTGAGATTCGTAGCTTCCTTGGTTTGGCAGGCTACTATCGGAGGTTCGTGGAGGATTTTTCCAGGTAGGCAGCTCCTATGACGAAACCTGACTAGGAAGGGAGTTCCTTTTGTTTGGTCTGATCCGTGTGAGAGTGCTTTCATGGAGCTAGAGGCACGATTGACTTCAGCACCTATCCTGATTCTTCTATAGGAGGGTGTACCTTTTGAGGTGTATTGTGATGCTTCCAGGGTGGGACTTGGTTATGTGTTGATGCAGACATGGCAGGTGATTGCTTATGGGTCTAGACAGTTAAGACCACATGAGCAGAACTATCCCACGCATGATTTGGAGTTGGCTGCAGTGATCTTTGCTTTAAAGAGCTAGTAGCATTATCTCCTTGGGGAGAAATTTGTGGTATATACAGACCACAAGAGCTTGCAATATATCTTTTCTCAGAGAGATATGAACCTTAGGCAGAGGCGGTGGGTGGAGTACTTGCAGTAGTTTTAGTTTGATATGTTGTATATGTAATGACCCGTATTTTGGGATGAGGAGTTAGTCTCAGTTTTGCCTTTTTGGGTGGAAATTGTTGGGTTTTAGGGAGTTTTATTTTCACACACTTTGGCTAAATCATCTTGTATGTTGATAAGCAAGCAAGAGGCAAAGTTTGAGCCCAATAGGGAGTGCCCGTGAGAATGCACGTGAGAATGGCTTTTCATGTGCAGTGAGATTTTTGCATGGGAGCCTTCCTGATGTTGTTCTAAGGCTTGTAGCAAAATTCTAGAGCATTTGGAGGTGCCCGTGAGAAAGGCCTTTCTCACGTGTAGCCTCCATTACCCTTGTTTTGTTGTTCTAATACTCTTTCGCTAAAGGACCATAGTTAAATTATGAGTGTTTTGTCCTGTGTGGTTGCAAAAAGGTTGTACTCTGTCATCAAAACTACGTCGTTTTGATGCTGGGATTCATTTAATCAAAATGACATCGTTTTGGGGTGTGGAGGTGTCTATATAAAGAGGTGAAGACTCCATGTTATAGGTTTAGCATTCCTTTCTTCAGTCACTGCAGCCGTCGCAGAGAGAGAGAGAGAGAGAGAGAGAGAGAGAGAGAGAGAGAAGGAAGAAGAGCTTCTGGTCGTGGTTGCTGCGGTGGTGTTTCCGTGGGCGGACGACGTTTGGCATGGAGGCTAAGGCGTGAAGGAATCTGTTGAGGTAGGGGTTCTGTCTTCTTGTACCTAATCCGGGGTTAGGCCCCATGGTGAATGAATTGTTGGATATCATTATTATTGTTATATTATTTATATGTAAATTCATATAGGTGTGACCTCCTATATGAATGTTGGCCTTCAATGGCGTTTTGGTGTGATTCTGACATTAGGTGGTTCGTGCATGTTAAATGTTCGATAAAATGCCTGTGTGAATATGCCTACGTGAATGTGCCTAGTACGTGTTTGATAATATGCCGGTGTGTCTGGATTTGTGAGTTTGTGAATGTATGCATGCTAAGTGTTTGAAGTTATGCCTGTGTGACCACGCATGTTAAGTGTTTGATATTATGCCTGTATGACCATGTGTGCTGCGTGTTTGCTTATACACCCGGTGGCTGTGGAAGCCCGGGCTTGTTTTATTGAACCTGGTGGCTGTAGAAGCCCGGGACTGTTTATGTTAGTCTGTGAGGCTATGGGAACTATTTGCGTGAGAGGCGGTTAAACTATTTGCCTGAGAGGGGCGGTTAAATCATTGGACTGAAGAGGCGGTTAAATCACTTGCGGTTAAATCATTGGCCTGAAGAGGCGGTTAAATCATTGGCCTAAAGAGGCGGTTAAATCACTTGCGGTTAAATCATTGGCCTGAAGAGGCAGTTAAATTACTTGCTTGGGGTGGTTAAAGTGTTAGCTTATAGGGCTGTGGAGCCTGTGTGGCTGGGGCTGAGGTTGTGCCCGTTTGTGTGGTGTGTCTCCTTGCTATTTGTTTTTGCCACGTCACTGCACTGGTACACGCTCTCATATAGACAATAGGTGCATAGGATGGGTTGGGGGAGACTTGATCCCTATTGAGCTGTGGTTGCTCACCCCTCCTACTGTGATATGTTTTTTTTTAGGAACCTACAAGCGTTAGGTGGAATCCCAAGGTGGAAGACCGTATTTGCTTTACCGTTTCTTTTCGATTATGTTAATTTATGGAAATTGATGCAACCCCAGTGAGGAGATATTGTAATGAGGCGTGTAATGTAATAAAAGCATGTTTTGGACACGTTTGTAATGTTTGAACTTAATAAATATATGATTTTGTTTCGAAATATAAATTGTGAAGTGTATGTTGTATTCTAACCCCTTTATCCAAACTCGGGTAAAGGGAGGGTCACGTTCCGATCTCCTCGGGTTGGAAATCCGGGGCGTGACAATATGGTATCAGAGCATGGCCTAGTTAGCCTAGGGTAGTGGGCGGACTTGGTTATCTTGAGTCCTTTGGAGGAGCCTGGAGGGACATGCCTGATCAACATGGTCCTCGTTGAGCCTCTAAGGTGTACTTGGGGTAGTCTAGTCCTGTGGTAGGATTTGCATGCATTGGCATTAGGGCACTAGTTGCATTTGTTGTTTATGTGTAATTGCATAATAAATGGTTTGAACGTGATAAAGTTTCATTTGTGCAACTCTGAAATTTTGTGATGATTTGAGCATGAAAGCATGGAAAAGAAGTTGTGGTATTGAAACTGTGTGCTTGTGAACTTGAAGCTTGTGAAATGTGAACTAAAAATAAATAAATAAATAAAATAAAACAAACTAAATTGTGATAATACTATTGATATTCTGAAAATGACTAGGTGAGATATGTGAATGCTTAAGTGTGTGCCTTTGTATGGTATTGTGTAGAATAAGCGATGTGGTGTTCGAAATGATGAGATATTCACTTGAGTATAAATGATATGTTCAATGTGAAGATGTGAACTTGTATAGTCTGTGAAATGTGAATGTGAATCTATGTGGTGATAATGCGTGTGTTGAGATTAGTTATGGCTCAAAATGCCTAGTCGGTAATGGTATTGAGATCGTCAAGTGTTAACCTGGAGCGCTACCTCCTCGTGTACCCAACCTCTGACAAACTATGACCCGTATGACAGAAGAGCCCGCCACCCAGGCTGGGCAAGTGGGAGAGCTGCAAGCTGTAAGTACTGATTTAAACATGGCATAGGTTGGCATTTTAGACCTGATTATGCCAGAATTGAGGGATGAAGATTCAATAACTAATTAAGAGCGAGACACACCGAGAGCTGTCAACCCACATCATTTGGGGGAGCATTATTGTCCTAATCAGCAGAAAGGACCAAAGAGGCAAAAGAGGGCAATTGGAGGATGGCCACAAGTGTCGAGACGGGGGTTAACCCTCAACACATCCATGTGAGACCAGTTTCCCAAAGGGTTGTTCTTGTTGTGAACAACCGGGACATTCGAAAAGAGGGTGTAGCAGGAAGCAGTGCTAGTGTCGCATCTGTGGAAAAAAAATAATAATAGGACATCTCCAGACAAACTGTTTTGGTAAAGCAAGGCATGGTGCTAGAGGACTGGCGCAGCAAGCAAGGCATGGGGCTGAGGACTTCCTAGTGAGGACAGTAGGAGAGCATGGCTGAACTATCCTTAGTCAGGGGTACGATTTCAATTCTCGTGTGTTAAGACTTCTATTTTATTGGTGGTATCATGCTCTTTTAAAGATAATGATCGGTTGAGTCTCGTACTAGTTTATGTGAGGCTGGGTGAACCTTTTATTGCTAACTCTTGTGATAGTGGGGTATGTTCTCTGGGAGGGCTTTTGAGTCACCATTTTATGTTGAGTAAAGCTTAGGAGATCATTTGGGTTACTATTCCAAATGAATGTGGTTGGAGACCTTTTAAAAAAAAGAGGTAAAATGAACATATATATATATATTTATAACACTAGAAGAATAATAAGTAACTTGTAAACATTTGGGTGTTAATTTTATATGTGAGTGGAATTCAACTTCGGCACCTGTGAAAATTTAAAGTAATCAAACCTTGTAGGCTACCTTTTGCTAGCTAGTAGAGCTTGAGGCGTGAGGTGATGGCTTGTGGGTAACGTGTGACCCCTCCATGGCAACCTTGAATAATAGAAATATGTTCTTATGTAGATAGATGTACGTGTTGGAGTACTACTTGGAAGGGGTATTCTTAAGGTTACCTTTCGAAGCGTTGGGGTCGAAGGAGGGCATCGCAGTTAGTATAGCTTGCTCCTTGAGTCCTTGAGGTGTTATCTTGTTGGCTAGAGAGGTCATTGCAAATTTTGGTTAGTGACTATATAGGTGTTCTGGGTTCTCAGATGGTCAAGCAGTGGCCATGTGTCATGTTTGTGGTGTGTGAAAGACCATGAGTGATGTTCTTAGAACATGTTGTGAAATGGGGATGCACACGTGTAAAATGTGAAGTGTTCTGGAGCTCAGCTATCGGCTGTGAGTGGGTTTCAAGGGTCGTAGCCGATGCATCCAATTGGTAAAAAGAGGTACGCAAATGAGATTTGGTAGGCCTTGTTTGGGCTTTTTACCCACATCTGGAAAACATTTCTCTAGGAGCTGCGGGTGTGCTTTTGCATGGTAAGGCCGTTCCTTTGGTCTGTATCTTGTGGGAAGTGGGTTTAAAGGAGAGGAGAGGGTGTGAAACTAGTACGTTCTACTCGTCAGGTGTCTTGTGTTTCGTTGCATGTGTTGAGAATGTGCTAAGAGTATGGTATTGTGTTGTTGTATGTGTTGCATCAGTGGTAAAGGTATATAGCGGAGTTGCTACGTGTGGGTGTATTATCCCTCCATCTGTGCTCTTGAAAACCTTTCATGTGCAGTACCACGCGATAAGTGAGATGGTTCACGCTATCAAGGTGTTGGTGTGTTTGGGAGCTACGTGAAAGTCCTGAATCGGGCGTTTGCATGTCTTGTTTCCTGTGCCTACCCGGAGAAATTGCAATGATCACATTAAGTTGAGGCCAAAGCCTGAGTATTTCTTGGTCCCTTTGAGTGTTTTGTTGGTGTGTTGAGATAGCACGTGATGGTTGGTGTAGTGGAGTTAGTGGTCCATGAGGTGGAGTATGTCCTGGAGGCAAAGGATTCCCTTGTGCCCTGTGAGTGGTGACACCGAGGATTCCATTGTCGTCATGTTGCAGGTAGGAGAGTTTTCCAGGGTGGAGAGAACTATGTTGATGGTAACTATCTGGTGTCAAAGGATTCCTATTGCATGGAATGTCTGCCGACTGAGTAAGGCGTTATCACTTGAGTTGTAACATAAGCCTCAGTTAGTGAAGGATGTGTGGGACCTTGGTGGATCCCTATTTGACCGTAGTCAGAGAGGTGTTATTTGTGTGACTTTCTGGTTCATGGGATTCTTTAGTAGATTCTCAACGTTGGTGACTGGTGTTAGCCTGATAGTAGTTTTTGGTCTTGCTATGATTGGGTATGGTACTGAATTTGTTGTTTTGAGTTACTCCTTGGACTCCGTTGGGCGTCATGTTAACTGTGACAGAATTGGTGGAGGGCAAACTTCATCCAAATGTAGTTGTGTCCTAGATTGTAAGTCATCTTGAGTCCCCTTTGGCATTGGTTGGGTTCTGTTGTTGCATGTATCGTTATCGAGTGAGGCGGTTTTAGCAGTGATGATGGTGCTGCTGTGGTGATCTCCATGTGTGGAAATGTGATTGTGATTTACATAGTGCTTCCATCTTGTTTGTTTGTGTTTCCTTGTGACCTCATTGTGTTTGCTGTCAAGGTAAGGTCTACATATGGAGTGTGGTTGCGTTGTAACTTGTTGGTGTCCGTTGACATCACATCTCAGTGGTGTCATTGTTGGATATTTTACATTGTGGAGTGTTGGTCCTATTGTGACACGAGTAGGCGCCTAACGCCGAGTACCCTACTATGTTGATGCAGTGGCTTCTTAGGCTTATGGTGTTGGCCTTGTTCGGTTGTCGGGGTTAAGCGAATCTGTGGGAGGTTTCTCGACCTCACTGTTGTCAAACTTGCTCACATGAGTTGTTGTCAGCACGCTAATTGGCCCAGCTCTAGTTCTTGTTATGCTCATGAGTGTTATGTGTTGCTTTGATCTTCTCGTGATGTTTGCTACTTGGTTTCTCTTTTCGGGGATGAAAAGTCAAAAGGTGGGAAGGTTGCGAGGAAACTCCCTGTGGATGAGCTTGTATGGTGTTGGCAAATGGGCAGTGAAATGTTAAATGTGTAGTAGTGTTTTGTTTGTGAATTGTTCCTTGTAGTGGTGTTTATGATGTGAGTTGGTTTGTGACCTATGTGATTTGTTAAACGTGTAGGGGATGGGCGTATATGTCTTACACCGTCGTGACATGTGAATACTTGTGACATGTGTTAGGTGAGGTGGACAAGGGTTGTTTGTGATATTCGAATGTGTGTTTTCCTTATCGTGTTGTGTGTACTGGGTTCGTGGGTACGTGCCTTCATGTGTGTTATTGTGTGATATCTTCAGTCGCGGGTATGTGGATTGTTGTGGGCAATGTGCCTCAGCATGTGCGTTATGGAAGGTGTGTTGTCTTTTCAAGGGGGACATGTCCATTGTTGAGGCCCCTATCCGTATCCTAGATTGATGGGAGAAACTTCTGCGGGGTCGTGCTATTCCTTTGGTTCATATACTGTGGAAGCACCGTGGCATTGAGGAGGAGACTTGGGAACGGGAGTCTTTGATGCGTGAGCAACACCCAGAGTTGTTCGAGGACGAACACTCTTAAGGGTGGAGGAGTGGCTGTTGGCTGGTATATTTGTATTTCCTTTCGACTTTTGACTTTTATTTATATTGAATGTGTTAATGAAATGTGCTTGAGATGGGTATTTGTGACGTGTGGATGTGTTTCCATGGATTGTGATGCATGTGGTTATGGACTGTGGTGACACTGTGTTATGTGCTATTGTGTACGATGTGCGGTGTATGACCCATATGGGTGTTGTGGCTTGCTGTATTTGTTTTCCTTGCATGTTGTTTCTTTTCGAGGATGAAAAGTCTTAAGGGTGAGAGGATGTAATGACCCGTATTTTGGAATGAGGAGTTAGTCTCAGTTTTGCCTTTTTAGGTGGAAATTGTTGGGTTTTAGGGAGTTTTATTTCCACACACTTTGGCTAAATCATCTTGTATGTTGATAAGCAAGCAAGAGGCAAAGTTTGAGCCCAATAGGGAGTGCCCGTGAGAATGCACGTGAGAATGGCTTTTCACGTGCAGTGAGATTTTTGCATGGGAGCCTTCCTGATGTTGTTCTAAGGCTTGTGGCAAAATTCTAGAGCATTTGGAGGTGCCCGTGAGAAAGGCCTTTCTCACGTGCAGCCTCCATTACCCTTGTTTTGTTGTTCTGATACTCTTTTGCTAAAGGACCATGGTGAAATTAAGAGTGTTTTGTCCTGTGTGGTTGCAAAAAGGTTGTAGTCTGTCATCAAAACTACGTCGTTTCGATGCTGGGATTCATTTAATCAAAACGATGTCATTTTGGGGTGTGGAGGTGTCTATATAAAGAGGTGAAGACTCCTTGTTTTAGGTTTAGGGTTCCTTTATTCAGTCACTGCAGCCGTCGCAGAGAGAGAGAGAGAGAGATAGAGATAGAGAGAGAGAGAAGGAAGAAGAGTGTTGGGTCTCTAACGTCCCATAGATCAATCGCACATCGGTTAGGGCGAACATTGAGGTCCAACAAGTGGTATCAGAGCTGGGTCCTCTAGACCGGTGGTGGGATTGGGGGGGAGACTGTTGGGTCTCTAACGACCCATAGATCAATCCCACATCGGTTAGGGCGAACATTGAGGTCGTCCTAATGAGGAGGCTCATGTGCACCTTGTCACAACGCGTTTTAACGGGTCGCGGCCCGTTAGAAACAAATCCGTGCGGGCTGCGGCCCATGGGTGGGCGCGTGAGTGCCAAAGCGGACAATATTGTGATAGTGAGTGCCCTAGCCGAGGTCCAACAAAGAGCTGGTCGTGGTTGCTGCGGTGGTGTTTCCGTGGGCGGACGGCGTTTGGCGTGGAGGCTAAGGCGTGAAGCAATCTGTTGAGGTAGGGGTTCTGTCTTCTTGTACCTAATCCGGGGTTAGGCCCCATGGTGAATGAATTGTTAGATATCATTATTATTGCTATATTATTTATATGTAAATTCATATAGGTGTGACCTCCCATATGAATATTGGCCTTCAATGGCGTTTTGGTGTGATTCTGACATTAGGTGGTTCGTGCATGTTAAATGTTCGATAAAATGCCTGTGTGAATATGCCTATGTGAATGTGCCTAGTACGTGTTTGATAATATGCCGGTGTGGCTGGATTTGTGAGTTTGTGAATGTATGCATGCTAAGTGTTTGAAGTTATGCCTGTGTGACCACGCATGTTAAGTGTTTGATATTATGCTTGTATGACCATGTGTGCTGCGTGTTTGCTTATACACCCGGTGGCTGTGGAAGCCCGAGCTTGTTTTATTGAACCCGATGGCTGAGGAAGCCAGGGACTGTTTATGTTAGTTTGTGAGGCTGTGGGAACTATTTGCCTGAGAGGCGGTTAAATCATTGGCCTGAAGAGGCGGTTAAACCACTTGCGGTTAAATCATTGGCCTGAAGAGGCGGTTAAATCACTTGCGGTTAAATCATTGGCCTGAAGAGGCGGTTAAATCACTTGCAATTAAATCATTGGCCTGAAGAGGTGGTTAAATCACTTGCTTGGGGTGATTAAAGTGTTAGCTTATGGGGCTATGGAGCCTGTGTGGCTGGGGCTGAGGTTGCGCCCGTTTGTGTGGTGTGTCTCCTTGCTATTTGTTTTTGCCACGTCACTGCACTGGTACACGCTCTCATATAGACGATAGGTGCATGGGATGGGTTGGGGGAGACTTGATCCCTACTGAGCTGTGGTTGCTCACCCCTCCTACTGTGATGTGTTTTTTTCCAGGAACCTACCGGCGTTAGGTGGAATCCCAAGGTGGAAGACCGTATTTGCTTTGCCGTTTCTTTTCGATTATGTTAATTTATGGAAATTGAAGCAACCCCAGCGGGGAGATATTGTAATGAGGCGTGTACTGTAATAAAAGCATGTTTTGGACACGTTTGTAATGTTTGAACTTAATAAATATATGATTTTGTTTCTAAATATAAATTGTGAAGTGTTTGTTGTATTCTAATCCCTTTATCCAAACTCGGGTAAAGGGAGGGTCACGTTCCGGTCTCCACGGGTTGGAAATCCGGGGCGTGACAGTATACCCCTGGCAAGGGTAATAGGGTGGCAGATGCTCTGAAGCAGTGCTGTGGTAGCCCATTGTGCCATTAAGGAATGGGAAATGATGGGACAAGTGGCGGCAATGAGGTTGCAGATGGTGACCAGTGGGGGACGGGGAACCCTCAATGCTGTTGTCGCAGTTCCTGAGTTGCAGCACAAGATCATAGAGGATCAGTTGGGGGACATTGACTGTGAGGTCATCAGGGACAGGATTCAGACTAGGCAAGCATCTTCTGATTGGACTGAAGATGCAGAGCATATATTGAGGTACAAGGGTCGACTGATAGTTGCCACTTCTCTTCAGGAGGAGGTTCTTCGGGAATTTCACCAGTCATGGTTAGTTATACATCCTGGTAGGACCAAGATGTACCATGCCGTGAGGAGGCAGTATTGGTGGCCAGGCCTGAAGAAGGCCGTTGCTGATTATGTGACGAGGTGTGTGACCTGTTAACAAGTCAAGGCAGAGCACTTGAGATCAGCTAGTGAGTTGCAGTCCTTGCGAGTGCCAGAGTGGAAATGGGACCACGTAACTATGGATTTTGTTACTGGACTTCCTCGTTCCAGGGGACATGACACCATATGGGTTATTGTGGACCGATTGACCAAATCGATGCATTTTATTCCAATTCGAGAGACAGACCCAGTGAGGACTTTGTGGTAGAGGTATCTTGATGTGATTGTGCGGTTGCATGGAGTCCCATTGTCTATTGTATCTGATCGGGATGCTAGGTTCACCTCTCAGTTTTGGAGACAGTTGCAGCGCGCTTTGGGTACCAGGGTGAACCTCAGTACAGCCTTTCATCCGTAGACGGATGGTTAGTCGGAGCGGACGATTCAGACGCTCAAGGATATGTTGCATGCCTGTGTCCTCGATTTTGGAGGTTGTTGGGAGACTCACCTTCCTTTGGTGGAGTTCTCTTACAAGAACAATTATCAAGCCATGATTGGGATGGCTCCGTATGAGGCGCTGTATGGGCGGCCTTGTAGGTCACCTTTGTGTTGGGCACAGACAGGAGAGACAGGCGTTCTCGGTCCCAATATGGTTCGAGAGACCACAAAGATAGTACAGTTGATTCGTCAACGTATGTTGACAGCGCAGAGTAGGCAAAAGTCCTACGTGGGTCAAAGGTGTCGACCTTTGCAGCTTGAGGTGGGTGATCGTGTATTTTTGCGGGTTTCACCGCATCGAGGGCATCAGAGGTTTGGGCGTGGATCCAAACTCTCCCCTCATTTTGTGGGGCCATTTGAGATTATTGCCACCGTAGGTGCAATGGCTTACCGATTAGCTTTGCCACCAGAGTTGGCACGAGTACATGATGTGTTCCATGTGTCTTAGTTGAGACGGTATCACCCAGATCCTTCTCATGTGCTGGACTATCGCGAGATAGACTTGGCTGATGATGGTGCCGTTGTTGAGATGCTGGCACAGATTTTGGACAGGCGGGAGCAGGTCTTGCAGGGCAAGACAATCCCACTGGTTCGAGTGTTATGGCCACACCGAGGCATGGAGGAGCAGACTTGGGAGAAAGAGAGCCAGATGTGGGTTCTTCATCTTGAGCTGTTCGAGGACGATCAGTCCTGAGGTGGGGAGGATGTGAGGACCTTCCCTGAGGTATGAGTTATATTTTATGCACTCATTTTGCATATGTTTTGTACCCTTATGTGGTTATGCTTGAGATATGGTTTGAGATGTGGTTAAGCTTGGTTTAGCTTCTTATTGTTAAATCTTGTGAGCCTTTTTAGCTTGTTGTGAGTTGCATTGCACATGTGTGGTTGGTGATCATGTCGATGATCATGTGTTTGTGTCTTGTTGTTTTGCGGTGCTTGAGCTTGAATTTTGCTATGTCCTTTGGGCATGTGCTTTATTTTCGAAGACGAAAAGTCCTAAGGTGGGGAGGATGTAAAGACCCGTATTTGGGTAGGGCTGAGAGATAGGCTTTCTCTGTTGCTAAAAACATCTGGACAATATTGTGTTCGTCAATGTGAGCATTTTGACTGTAATTGGGCCAGTTTCCGGGTCGGGACCCCGAGTAGCCCGATTGTTGACTTTTCGGGGTTTATTGGTTGACCTTGCATTTGAGCGGTCAATTGGGTTGGAAAATATCTGGATAGTGATGTGCTCTTCATTTTGAGCGTTTTGACTGTACGTGGGCTCAATTTGGAGTTCGTGACCTCGGGAGGTCAATTAATATTTTTGGGATTTATTAATAAAAGAAAAATACATAAATATAAATAGGGGGAAAGAGAGGTTCCACGTTACATTTCAGCATTTCAGCGTTGGAGAGGAGAGAGAGAGAGAGAGAGAGAGAGAGAGAGAGAGAGAGAGAAAGAAAGAAAGAAAGAGAGAAGGAAGCTTGGAGCCTTCGATTTGGGGCGTTTTGAGCTCGTTCAAGCATCAAGAATTATTCCAGGTAGGTGTTCCATTGATTCTTCACCCTTTTCTTGCTGTTTTATTGGATTAACATGTAAGAATTAGATGAAATCATGCAAATTGGTGATGAACCCTAGGAATTGGGGAAAATAGAAATTGAGCATGAAACCTAGATAATTTAGGTTGTTTGGTAGCCTACTATGGCTAGATGATATTAGAAACTCTTAATAGGGATAAATTGTTGCTTAAAAATGGAGATTTTACGAGTATAATTGGGTTTTGGGACAAATTGGGGAAGAACGCAGTCGGCAGTTCGCGACTGGGGAACTACTCGAGGCTAGCTTCGAGCAGCTTTGAGCAGAGTCTCGAGCAGTCTCGAGCGAAGGCCTCGAGCAGAGAGCGTCGAGCAGAATGTAGCCTCGAGCAAGTGTCTCGAGCAATCTCGAGCAGAGGCTTCGAGCAAGGAGCATCGAGCAGGTGTTTTGAGCAGTCTCGAGCAGGCAGTTTCGAGCAGTGTCTCGAGCAATTGGACAGTGTAGTTCCAGTTTGACTGGACTGGACCATTTACATTGTAACCATTATGCGTCTCCACATTTAAGTATACTTAAGTTACAATGTAAATAACGAAATACCCCCCATTTGGATTCATAGAAAAATATTAGAAAAATAAATTCCCACTCTTTCAAAATGTCAAAATTGGGATTTAGTGCAAAATCTCGGAAAAATCCAGTTTTTCGTAGAGGTGGATTTTTGGAAAGTGGGGTTAGACATCTCAGAAAAATCCTCAAAAATCAGATTATCATAGTTATGATATGAAGACCCAATGCCTGGACTTTTTATTTCAAGAAAATAACTCCTATTGGTATATCCTTCCTTGGTCAAGGAATGATGATCGATTTGTGAAGACTGACTTCAGTTATAAAGGAAGTATGGAACCTTAATGCCATATTGGTATGTTGGTTTGAGGAATTGGGGTTTGGGCTCTATGACTTGTTGGGTTCTCACCGTGAAGCACAGATGATGCTATGTGGTTGACGGGGCAGGCAAATGCGCCGATGGCAGGTCTGCATGGCACTGTGACCGGACATATTGCGCTGTGGCCGTGGCAGGCATATGTGCCGATGGCAGGCCTGTGTGGCACTGTGTGTCACGCCCCAATTTCCTTCCACTTGGAAATGAGTAGTGACTGCCCATGCCCGCACCCGAAGGGACAAGGGGTTGTTGCAAGCACCTTAAAAGGACTTCTAGCACGGGTGCTGTCCCAAACCTGCACAATCAGGCTAACATGCCAAGGGGCATGCTCCTGCTCCCAAACCATGCACACAAACACAAATTGAATAACAACATCTCATTTTATTTCATTTCAAAGACTAAATGTTTATTACAACCCAGTCGGGGAAAAACCCCTATGAAGCCAGGTGTACTGTTACAAATAAAACCAAACCAAATTCCAGAACATAAAACCAAAGTACAACAAAGGAAATAGCATAAAACTCCCAGCCCCAGGGGCCTAGCTCCTCAGCCTTCACCTACCGCCTACTAAACCCTGCAAAAGAACAGTTTATAGGAGGGGTGAGCAAACCATAGCTCAGTAGGGATCTAGTCTCCCCAGACCCGTCCCGCTCTACAACATGCATGATATGTGTATGCTTGTGCTCATGTCGTGCCTAAGGCTAAAGCAGCAAACATCACCCAGTAAACACTCTTTACCTGAGCCCGCACCGGAGGGCAAGAGGACACCCCGCCACCACGGCGACATGACATACCACATCCAGGCGAATGTTGCATGGACACCAATGCAACATTTTCCACCCGAGTCAGATATGGTCAACCACCTCCTCGGGCGCCATACCTACCCTCAGGAATGGGTGTAGACTTAGCCCACCGTCGTGAGTGCTACACCGAGACTCAGGACCACGTCCTGGCCAAATCTCAAAGGGGTCCAGCTATTGTGCCTGGCCCATATCTCGGCTCGGTCTCAAACAGATCAACGAACAAGATAGCATTACATCTCAACATGTAAACTCAAGACAAGCATTTACACTTTATCTCGAAGGACCAACATGGTCAGGATACAAGCCACACACATCAGCCTCATAGGCTCAAAATCAAATACAAATCAAACACAGTACACACCAGTCACGTAGGTATATCATCAAACACCCATTTATAAGGTCTCACAGGCATTATATTGAATACATGGCATGCAGGCCTCACAGACATTTTATCAAATACATAGTGTGCAGGCCTCACAGACATTTCATCAAACACATGGTGGGCATAAACAAACCTAGAAAATCCTCAGGCCAAATTCAACGTCAAAATCAACAGAACATGCCATTGAAGGCCAACATCCATATAGGAGATCACACCTATATGGATTTACATATATATATATATATATATATATATATATAGGTGAATATCCTAAAACAGAGGAGAGTTAGGAAGAACATGAATCCCTACCTCAGACTTTTGTCCTTACCTCCACGCTAGACAGCTCCCAACGACACGAACCACCACGGCAATCGCCCAGGAGATCCCCCTCTCTCTCCTCTCTCTCTCTCTCTCTCTGGCAAGGCAAGCAAAGAAGAACACAAGAACCCTAAACTCAAACTCAAGCCCTCATTATATAGACACTACCCACATCAAAACGACGTAATTTTGATTAAGTAAACCCAGGATCAAAACGACGTAGTTTTGATCACACAAGTTAGCACCTTTCTGCACCCATATAGGCCAAAATACTCAGAATTTCAACATGGTCCTTTGGAGAAAGTTCATTAGAATGTCAAAACCAAGGGAACCATGCAAAAATATGGCTGCACGCCAATTTGCACGTGAATTCCCCAATTCACGTGCAACTCCATATGCACTCCAAATGCGTTCAAACTTCACCCCTAGACTCCTTGCATCATTTAGAAGACAACCACACTTGCACGTGAATTGGACCCATTTCACGTGCACCTCACATACACGTCCGTTTGGCCTGAAACTTCTGTGGTAGATAGAGGACATCATTCTAAGCATCTTTCCTTTTGCACGTGAATTCATTTGAGCCCATTCACTAGGTCAAAACCTAGAAAAACTCTACTCAGAAGGCAAACTGTGACTAACTCAAGGTACGGGTCCTTACATCCTCTCCCCCTTAAGACTTTTCGTCCTCGAAAAGAAAAGTGGAATGAAAGAAAACAATCACAACCAATGCATAGGCCTCTAACACCCTCTAGCACAAATTAATACACAACAAATCACAAATTATTTCACACATTTATACACTCCACATGGTCATGTAGCGATGACTAGTTGGGCAAATACTTGATTATGTTGAAGTTTGATGCTTGCCCTCCTCCCCTCCTTCAAAGTTGTTCGTCCTCGAACAGATCAGGATAATGAGCACGCATCTCAGTCTCACGTTCCCAGGTCTCTTCCTCCAGCCCTCGGTGTTGCCACAAAACCCGAACCAACGGAATAGTCTTACCTCTCAGCTGCTTCTCGCGCCTATCTACAATACGGATGGGTGCCTCGACAACAGACACATCCTCTCCAAGATCCAGGGTACCCCAATCTAGCACGTGTGTGGGATCTGGATGATATTTCCGCAACTGGGATATATGGAAAACATTATGAACTCTGCTCAAACGAGGTGGTAACGCCAACTTATAAGCAATAGGTCCAACTCGGCTCAAAATCTCGAACGGTCCAATGTACCGAGGGGACAACTTGGACCCAGTCCCAAATCTCTTATGCCCTCTCCGTGGAGAAACACGAAGGAATACGTGGTCTCCCACTAAAAACTCCAACGGTCGGCGTCGGCGATCTGCATAAGACTTCGTCGCTCTGAGCGTAAGAAGGCGTTGCCGAATCACTGAACTTTTGCCGTAGCCTCCTGGACCAATTGAGGTCCTAACATAGCTGCCTCTCCAGCTTCTGCCCAACATAATGGAGACCGACACGGTCGGCCATACAATGCCTCAAACGGGGCCATCCCAATCGAAGACCGGTAATCGTTATTATAGGCAAACTCCACCAGGAGGAAGGTGGGAAGCCCATGATCCTCCAAAATCAAGTACACAAGCCCTCAACAAGTCTTCCAATGTTTGAATGGTCCTCTCGGACTGACCATCGGTCTCGGGATGGAATGCGGTACTCAAATTAAGTCGGGTTCCCAAGGCTTCCTGCAGACCTCCCCAAAACCGGGATGTAAACCGCGCATCCCTGTCCGAAACAATAGACAAGGGCACTCCGTGCAAGCGGACAATCTCATCAACATACAACTGGCTTAACGTGCCGATAGAGTCGCGCTCTCGAATTGCCAAGAAATGGGCTGACTTAGTTAAGCGGTCCACTATGACCCAAATCATGTCCTTCCTCCCGAAGTGGTAGGAAGTCCCGTCACGAAGTCCATGGTAATATGCTCCCACTTCCACTCGGCTACAGGTAAAGGCCGCAATTCACCAGCGGGTCGTTGGTGCTCGCCTTCACTTGCCGACAGGTAAAGCACCTGGAAACAAACTCGCTTACACTCCGTTTCAGCCCCGGCCACCAGAACTGTGTGCAAACGGCATGATACATCTTAGTTCCTCCTGGATGTACAGCCAAATGGGAATGATGAAATTCCCTCAGCACATCCTCACGCAAGGGAGGTGGTACTATCAGACGCCCCCGAAATTTCAGCTCATGCTCAACTCCTTGTCCGGTCCTCGACAGCTCTCCGGCCTCTATCTGGGCCCGGATCACCTCACGATCTACGTCGCCTAACTGTCCCTCACGGACACGCGATACAACTCCGGTATCACGGTGAGAGGACACAGGATAGCTCCCTCATTGCTAAAAGCAGGTTGCACAAGCACGCTAAGCTGCTCCATCATTTTCCATTCTCTCATGGAAACCTCGGCTTTCCCCTTTCTACTTAGCGCGTCGGCTACTAAATTTCCCTTCCCAGGCGTGTAGGAGAGCGTGAAGTCAAACATTTGCAGGTACTCTACCCACCTCCGTTGTCGCAAATTTAGGTCTCTCTGGGTGAAGATATACCGTAGGCTTTTGTGGTCGGTATATATCACAAATTTCTCTCCCAACAGGTAATGTCGCCAAGACTTCAGGGCAAAAATAATCGCCGCTAACTCCAGGTCGTGTGTTGGGTAGTTTTGCTCATGGGACTTCAGTTGTCGTGAGCCATATGCTATGACTTGGCGTTCTTGCATCGGAACACACCCCAGTCCAACGCGAGACGCATCACAATACACCTCGAATGGCACTCCCTCCTGCGGTAGGCTCAACACCGGTGCAGTAGTCAGGCGAGTCTTCAACTCCTTGAATGCCTGCTGGCACTTGTCCGTCCACTCGAATCTGGCTCCCTTCCGTGTAAGAGCTGTCATGGGCGCCGCCAACCGAGAAAACCCTTCCACAAAACGCCGGTAATACCCTCCCGGAGCCCCAAGAAACTCCGGATCTCAAAAACATTTGTGGGCCTCTTCCAAGATGCTACGGACTCAATCTTGGTTGGGTCCACTCTAACTCCTTCGGCAGATACTACATTCCCAAGAAAATGCACCTCTCGCATCCAGAAGTCACACTTGCTAAATTTAGCATACAAGTGATGATCTCGTAGTGCCTGCAGCACCACGGCCAAGTGCTCCTCATGCTCAGCTTTGGTTTTGGAGTACACAAGGATGTCGTCAATGAATACCACCATGAAGGAATCCAGGTATGGGGCAAATACCTGATTCATTAGATGCATGAACACAGCAGGTGCGTTTGTGAGCCCAAAAGGCATCACTAACCATTCATAGTGTCCGTATCTGCACCTGAACGCCGTCTTAGGGATGTCTTCGCTCCTGACCCTCAATTGATGATATCCCGAACGCAGATCGATTTTTGAGAACCACCGTGCTCCACTCAGTTGGTCGAATAAGTCATCAATCCGCGGCAAAGGATACTTGTTCTTTACTGTTACTTGATTCAGCTTCCGATAATCAATGCAAAGTCGCAACGAACCATCTGCCTTCTTAGCAAACAAGACCGGTGCACCCCAAGGTGAGGTACTAGGACGGATAAAACCTTTATCTCCCAGTTCCTTTATTTGCTTCTGAAGCTCCCACAACTCAGCAGGCCCCATCTGGTATGCTACTTGTGAGATGGGTCCCACCCCTAGTTCAACCGTGAACTCGATACTTCTGTGTGGAGGCAACTCCAACAACTCCCCAGGAAAGACATCCTGGAAATTCTCGACAACATCTGGCCACACCCTTTTCTCTAAGTTACCTTCCTCCTCAAAGGTTAGGGTGGCAAGCCTATGGGTAATATTACCCCATAGCTCCCTCGTCGGTCCAGCTCTCCCAGCATCCCTATCCCATTCACCCACTAGGGTACAGGAAGATCCTGTGGGTGTAGTAAACGATACTCGTCGCCTATAGTAGTCAATCTTAGCCTGAAAGGCCATCAACCAGTCCATCCCCAGAATCAAACTAAAGGTCCTCATGGGCATTACATACAAATCAAATGAGAGGTCAACCTCTCCTATCGTAAGCGCACACTCTCGACACATTTGGTGGATCAACTCCACTCCTCCCATTGGGGACTCGACCCTCAGAGGTCTATCAGCCTCCACACAATCAAGTCCAAGGCTCTCCACCAAGGACTTAGCAATTAGGGAGCACGAAGCTCCGGTATCAAACAATGCAGCAACAACAGTGCGAGATATTAGAATAGTACCTCGAACCACCGAAGGTCCAGCTCCACCTTCCTCAAAGGGTGATGGTAATTCCTCCATTTCAGCTGGTGCTGAGGTAAGCGCGAACACTCGCCTTGGCCTGCCCCCACCACTAGCCTCACTTGCCTTCCCTTTTGCTCCCTGCTGAGTCCACCTGGGACGCCCCTCCGATCCTCCTTGTGGTTGGCTCTCCCCCCGTGGCCTAGTGTGACCGGAACCAGCCTGACCGGCCTGCCACGAATGTCCTGGCTTAGGGGCTGGGGCCTGAAATTGGGTCCCACCCCTGCTCCCTTGTGCTAAGCTTCCAGCTCCCCGACTGTTCCCCTTGCTGAAACACACCTTGCTGATGTGTCCCACCTTCCCACAGCTATGACACGTCAAGTGCTTCTTGGGGCACTCACGTTTGACGTGCCCTGACAAGCCACAACAGGTACACCCGCTTGGGAAGCTCCCAGCAGCACTCCCCTGTCCTCCAAAGTAACGGGATCTGGGCGGAGCCATTGAAGCTTGGCCCCCATCCTTTGGAAAAGTCCCACTCCCGGGCTCAACCTTCTGCCTCTTGGTTTCACCGTGCTTGTCGCGCGTGCTCGCCCCATCCGCTCCTGGTGAGCCTGTCTTCCCTCCTCTAATCCTCTCTCAACAATCTTGGCGGTGTCCACGACTTTAAGATTGGTCTTCGATCGCAAGCATCTCCACCCTTTGCTTCAGGGCAGGTTTGAGACCCATGGTAAACTTATGGGCCTTCAGGTCCTCCCTTGATATTGCTTCGGAGCAAACCGACTCAGCCCCGGAAATCTTGCTCATACTCGCCTCGAGCGCGATCCCCGCTTCTTAGCCGCCGAACTCCTCCCGCTTCTACCACCGCAATGACTCTGGAAAGAACTCCTCATGGAACAGCTGGAGGAACTCATTCCAGGCCATGGTCTCCATGTCCCGGCTTCCTGAGATGCTAAGACACCATTCCAAGGCTTCCTCCTCCAACTGCCGGACTGCTAGTCTCACTTTGTCTTCCTCCCGGGGTCGAAGAAAGGAGAACACATGCTCGATCTGCCGCAGCCAGTGCTCTGCTCCTAGAGGTTCAGCTCCTCCCTTGAACCTTGGTGGATGTTCCTTTTGGAACTGCGTCAACACGTCTCCCTCTTCCCGCCTCACCGGCACTTCCTGCCTACACGGAGGTTCCGCCTCACGGGGTGGAGGGGGTGGCACTGCCTGTCGTGCCATCTCCTGACGCACCTCGTTTAGGATCTCTCCCCTGAGATCCTCACGCATGCCTTGCACGTTCTCACTAAGGGCCCGGACTTGGGCCATGATCCGCTCCAGGGGATCATCGCCCTCTACACGCTGTCCTCTTCCCTCTCCAAGACGGGCGAAGATTCATCTTCTACACTGGAGTAGCTCGGGTTACTCTCCTAGGAGGCATAGTCTACATAATTTAAACCAAACTAGGATCAGCTTCTCTCAAGCTCTACACACCCTCATCCCCATGGGCCATGAGGTACTCAAGCAACATTTTACATGTAAACACACAAGTAAATCACGAAGCACACAGCAAGCAATTCATAGCAACAAGTCTCACAGAAAATCACCGAATTTCACAGCAACAAAATTTTGTTTTTAGCAACAAGTTTCAGCAACATAGCATGTCCAATCACAATACTCATACTGAAATTAAACTAGTGCCCTAATACAATGCATGTATGCACCCTCAACCCAAATGCAAATGCCCTACTCCTTGGTCTAACTACCCCTGAGTACACTCCAGACAACCAGATAGGACCACGTTGATTAGGCGTGTCCTATACTGCCTCCTAAGAGTCTCAGAAGCAGCCAGGCCTCCCCACTATCCTAGGTCCACTAGACCATAAACTATCGCTCTGATACCATATTGTCACGCCCCAATTTCCTTCCACTTGGAAATGAGTAGTGACTGCCCATGCCCGCACCCGAAGGGACAAGGGGTTGGTGCAAGCACCTTAAAAGGACTTCTAGCACGGGTGTTGTCCCAAACCTGCACAATCAGGCTAACATGCCAAGGGGCATGCTCCTGCTCCCAAACCATGCACACAAACACAAATTGAATAACAACATCTCATTTTATTTCATTTCAAAGACTAAATGTTTATTACAACCCAGTCGGGGAAAAACCCCTATGAAGCCAGGTGTACTATTACAAATAAAACCAAACCAAATTCCAGAACATAAAACCAAAGTACAACAAAGGAAATAGCATAAAACTCCCAGCCCCAGGGACCTAGCTCCTTAGCCTTCACCTACCGCCTACTAAACCCTGCAAAAGAACAGTTTATAGGAGGGGTGAGCAAACCATAGCTCAGTAGGGATCCAGTCTCCCCAGACCCGTCCCGCTCTACAACATGCATGATATGTGTATGCTTGTGCTCATGTCGTGCCTAAGGCTAAAGCAGCAAACATCACCCAGTAAACACTCTTTACCTGAGCCCGCACTGGAGGGCAGAGGACACCCCGCCACCACGGTGACATGACATACCACATCCAGGCGAATGTTGCATGGACACCAATGCAACATTTTCCACCCGAGTCAGATATGGTCAACCACCTCCTCGGGCGCCATACCTACCCTCAGGAATGGGTGTAGACTTAGCCCACTATCGTGAGTGCTACACCGAGACTCAGGACCACGTCCTGGCCAAATCTCAAAGGGGTCCAGCTATTGTGCCTGGCCCATATCTCAGCTCAGTCTCAAACAGATCAATAGAACAGCATAGCATTACATCTCAACATGTAAACTCAAGACAAGCATTTACACTTTATCTCGAAGGACCAACATGGTCAGATACAAGCCACACACATCAGCCTCATAGGCTCAAAATCAAATACAAATCAAACACAAGACACACCATCACGTAGGTATATCATCAAACACCCATTTATAAGGTCTCACAGGCATTATATTGAATACATGGCATGCAGGCCTCACAGACATTTTATCAAATACATAGTGTGCAGGCCTCACAGACATTTCATCAAACACATGGTGGGCATAAACAAACCTAGAAAATCCTCAGGCCAAATTCAACGTCAAAATCAACAGAACATGCCATTGAAGGCCAACATCCATATAGGAGATCACACCTATATGGATTTACATATATATATATATAGGTGAATATCCTAAAACAGAGGAGAGTTAGGAAGAACATGAATCCCTACCTCAGACTTTTGTCCTAACCTCCACGCTAGACAGCTCCCAACGACACGAACCACCACGGCAACTGCCCGGAGATCCTCTCTCTCTCTCTCTCTCTCTCTCTCTCTCTCTCTCTGCGCAAGCTGCAGCAAAGAAGAACACAAGAACCCTAAACTCAAACTCAAGCCCTCATTATATAGACACTACCCACATCAAAACGACGTAGTTTTGATTAAGTAAACCCAGGATCAAAACGACGTAGTTTTGATCACACAAGTTAGCACCTTTCCGCACCCATATAGGCCAAAATACTCAGAATTTCAACATGGTCCTTTGGAGAAAGTTCATTAGAATGTCAAAACCAAGGGAACCATGCAAAAATATGGCTGCACGCCAATTTGCACGTGAATTCCCCAATTCACGTGCAGCTCCATATGCACTCCAAATGCGCTCAAACTTCTCCCCTAGACTCCTTGCATCATTTAGAAGACAACCACACTTGCACGTGAATTGGACCCATTTCACGTGCACCTCACATACACGTCCGTTTGGCCTGAAACTTCTGTGGTAGATAGAGGACATCATTCTAAGCATCTTTCCTTTTGCACGTGAATTCATTTGAGCCCATTCACTAGGTCAAAACCTAGAAAAACTCTACTCATAAGGCAAAACTGTGACTAACTCAAGGTACGGGTCCTTACACTGTGTCCGGGCATATAGTGCTGTAAAAGGGCTAAGTGCCCTGAGCTGAATTCCCGTTGAGGATTGTGTTGAGCTGTTGAGCTCGTGGAGCTGGGACTGAGTGCCCTGAGCTGGGATCCCATGGAGGATCGTGGACAAGTTGTCTTGTGTGAGTAGGCTAGGTCCTAATGTTTGTTTGTAGGCTGAGTCGTAATGATTGTGCACACTACACAGTGCACGAGTACACAGAGCATGTAGTATAGACTTGTATGTTTGCATGATGTGGAGTATTGGGGTCACCTACTGAGCTTGTCACTCACCCCTACTTGTTGTTTACCTTTTTCAGGTGTGACCCGAGACTAGTGGAGGACTTTCTTCCAGGAGGACGTGCCCACTACTCTGATGTATGATACAGTATTATATTCTGTATTATTGTGTATGATACCCGGACATGAGTCTGTGAACAGTTGTATTTGCATACTATTTGTGATGTGATGTCTGTATGACTGTTTGACTTATTGTATGCATGATGATATATGGAAAAGTATAAGATTACCCTTGATGTACGACTGTATAGGGTTGCATGATCGAGACAGCACCCACGGTGTAGTCTCTATTGGTACTAGTCACCAACCCCTTGACCTTTCGGGTGCGGGTAAGGGGAAGTCATGTTCCTGGTTCCGGGTTCCCTGGAATTTGGGGGCGTGACACAAGACCCCATGAAGTGTTTGACACATTGCAATTTGTCTTGTGTGTTTTTCATACAATTTTTTATTTTTGATTTTTAGTATTCCTTTTATTAGAAAAGTGGGGCCAACTTTAGGACTATAGAAAGCCCTCCTTATCATTTATTCAGGGGCAGACATTTGTTTTTCTTTTCTATCAAAAGAAAGCTTTTGAGAGAAGAGTGCATTGTTGATTGAACTTGCTAAGTTGTTCTTGAATGTGTCAATCTCCATAGAGATTGGTGTTTTCAAGCCTCCATAAGCCTCCTCCTTGTGCTTGGCTTCCATGTCCAGTGTATAAGGTTGTAATCGGTGGGGTCTCTTCATCAGTTGGTTCAGTTATATTGAATCTCCTTGATTTTAGGAGCAATTATAACAACTACAAATTGAATCTTTTCAAAATTGGCGTTTAATGTTGAGAATATATGTGGGACATGCCTAATTTGTAGGGCACAATTAATACTCAGTCTTGAAAGTCAACTTAGTTAGTTTAGCAAGGGGTGGCCGTTTTTCTGGATGGTGAAGGCTTGGAATGGTGGTTGGTGATTGAACAAGGTTAGCACATGTGTTTGATTGTAGTTCAACATGATCTAGGTGAGGGAAGGTGTTCAAATCTCCAAAACCACAAAATCCAAGCAAAACATAATAATAGACAAACTAAAATGACTCAAAACACAGATGATTCAATGCAAACAAAGAAAATTCAAAATTGAGTAAAACAAACTGGCGTTCGGTGAGGTGAACCTGGCTCTGATACCAATTTGATGTGGGGTTGAGCCACACAAACTTTTGATCTAGACACCAAACCTTGACACGACTCAAACAAGAAGACAACAATGGAGGTTAGCTCTGAAAAAAAAAAGGATAGAAAGTAGAACCAAATCAAACAATGGAACAACCCTTGTTATATGAATCAAGAACTGAACCAACTGATGAAAAGACCCCACAAATTACAACCTTACACATTGGACATGGCAGCCAAGCACAAGGAGGAGGCTTATGGAGGCTTGAAAACACCAATCTGTAACGGAGATTGACACATTCAAGAACAACTTAGCAAGATCAATCAACAATGCACTCTTCTCTCAAAAGCTATCTTTTGATAGAAAGGAAAAATAATTCTCAATTCATAAAAAAAAAACTTTGCAATCAATACATGCTAAGGAGGGCTTTCTATAGGCCTAAAGTTGGCCCCACTTTTCTAACAAAAGGAATACTAAAAATCAAAATATAGAATTGTCTTAAAAACACACAAGACAAATAGCAATGCGTTAAACACTTCATGGGGTCTTGTTTTCACTTCCAGGGTCTTTACAAACTATAATGGTCACCATAGACTTGATGGGCAGATCGTTGATAGATGGCTCTAAGAAGGTTGCTAACATGGAAGGCTCCTTAAACAAAAAGAAGATCATTATTTTGTCCAATTCTTATTGGATCTCCTTAACCCTTGCCCTAGTAATAGGACCTTCAAATGTAGGAACTTGAGGTGTAGGTGATCCATTATCAAGAAGTCGTCAAGACGAAACAATATTTTTGTGAGGGTCATTGTCAATTTTTCATATGATGAAGTAGGAGGACGAGGTGGTACCAATAGTATAAAATAATACTTATTAGCAACCTAAAATGAACTGAGGATAATAATTTTTCTTGTCTAATCAATGATTAGACAAGAAAAGAGGACAATATTAGAGTGCTTATAGTTAACAATGTTATTCTCCTTGGTAAACTAGACCTTGGCGAGGAAGGAAATAGGCTTCTTCATCATTTGGTCAAGCATCTTCATCATGTAACTCATCACACAAAGCCTTGCCCTTGAACCTACTCTTGATCTATAGAGGCAGCCGCGCTTCACCTCATCCCTCAGCCCACGTTGCCTAGAAAGATTGAGGCAACAATTCACTTAAGAGTCAAGAGCGTGGGTGGTACCGATGGCGCAATCTCGATGTCTCCTGGGCTTCAAGGGTGGTAGACTACCTCATTTGTTCTAACGAACTGCTTCGTTAGTGTCTTTCCTGGCTGCTTCATTTTTATTAAGTAATGACACACATTTATAGGAGCAAGTTTAACTCAATTTCTCTTCGGCCCAAGATTTTGTGCGAACTATTTTGCCTGTGTGGGAATGAAAAGATTAAAAGACATATTTAGACTTTCAAAATGTTTAAGGGTAAAAATATAACATTACATCATTATCTAAAATTATAATTTTACTTAAATTTAATTTAAAATATTGCTAAAAGTAAATATAACCCTTAATATAACTAAAGGAGAAAAATATTTCAAATTTTAGTTAAAATTTAAATTAAATTAAACCTATTAAAATTACTTTAAGCCCGTAATAAAATATTAACTAAATAAAAATATCTTTCGGAATAGGAACTCGGCCACATCATGTTTGATTTACGAAATTGAATATACAACAAATACAATTTGTACTCTATTGAATAGTTTAAATTTGATTTGCTTGAAGAACCATGTTTATTGAATTAGAAATCGTGACAATGTTGGCTTTCATATTTGATGGGGAGCTAGCTGCACCTTATGAAACTAACAATGGTGAAACAAAAGCCAACATAGTCGTCATTTAGAGCTCAATCCATCAACCTCTTCCATGCCAAATTCAAACCCAATCTTTCAGCCAGAGCAATCAATTTCTCCAGCCAAATTCAAACCCAAATTTGGGCAAAGCAGCTTACCCTATATTAATAATAAGCACCAAACAAAGCATTAAGGCATCAAATAGACAAAGAGAATCAGCAGCAATATGAACAATTTTTAGATTATAGATGCACACCTATTCATGAAGAAAATTAATTTCCCCTACCTCAATAATCAATATTAATGACCAGAGAGAGAGATTGATATTGGAATATACTGAGAAGCGGAGATATTAAAAAAATGCACTATATTGTTTCTGTCAATTAGGCTAACAAAATATCAGATGCGGTGATGACAACGGGTCAACGAGACAAAAGTAAGTCCTAATGACTTACTTCCAGCGACAACTAATTCTTTCGTTAAAAAAATATATACAACGAGAAAATAAAGTAAATAAAAATGGGCATTTACATTCAAACCACCCCCTCTTTAGCTCTCCCATTGCTATTTTCCCAAGCCGATCGTAAAACGAATTGGCATAAAATCATTCTGCTGTCAAGGCAAGCAGATCTTCCACCGTTGGCTTCTTCCCTACACTCTCAGCTTGCTGCGATGTGTTCCCATCTTTATCATATATCTGCCAATTGAATACAACGAAAAATATTTAACTAAAATTATCAAATTACCATTGACAGAAGACAAACATCATATAATCAGCGCTAACTTGATCTGGTAAACAGGAACATTCCTCAAGAACGAATTCACAATGCATGTTAACAAACGGCCAGGTTGATGTAGCAGCTGAACAAAGAACCAACGAAATAAAAGAGCATGTACGACCCCTCTCATTGATGATCCTAAAGAGCAATTTCCTACCAAGACTCAATAAGTTTCCTAATGCTGCTGAATTTAGTCATGCAACAGAAATAGCATATAATAGAAAGTCCAGCATCCACGTAGAATAAAAGACCAGCGGAGGTTTCAAGATAACGAATTGTCCCAACAGGGAAACAGTTTGGAAAGGCCATAACTCGACAAAATGAACTTACTAGCGTCCTAGAAGAAACAAAATCAAATGAAGGACACTATTACTGGCATTTGCTTGTTTTTAGCAATTGAGTTCATGTTATGCATAAGATAAAAAAGCAATACTACAGATATTAATAATAATTGTAATAAAAACAGTAAAAATCCGATAAAGATTGCAATAACGCAATCAGCTACAAAGATTTGATACAAATGGCTGCATATGTTGGGATTAAAAATTCACCTCAGAGTTCCCAAATTTTGAAATTAGTCTCATGTACTGATCACGAGCCTCAGGGCTTCGTGCCATAGATTTGACTCTTGCAAGAGCATTTTCAACCCCAACAAATTTCTGTTTCTGGCCAATTTTCAAAAATTCATATTCATCAGTTTTCTCAGTTTCAGGCGCGAAACCTAAAATGGATTTTTCCACCTTGAACCCCCTCAAGCCAGATCTTTTTCGCCGCCACCGCAATATTGCCTTTTCCACAATACTAACAGACCAAACAACTTTTTTATATTGCTTACGAACTTGATGACCCCTCACATGAGCCTGAAAGCAATCAGTAAGATAACAATAAGATATGAAGAAGTACTAAATTCTGTATTGCTTTGGAGATAAGAATTTGACAAAAGATAACAACAGAAATTGACTTATCAAACATTAAGGAAAGAAAACAAAAACACTGAATTATAAATAAATGGAGCACAACATATGCTAAACCCAGGGTTCGAAGTATCGGCCGATACGGAGACGTATCGGACGAATCGTCTCGGTATCGGGGGGTTCCAGTACAAAGATCTCGCGTGGCTGCTGCATCTCGTTCGTCTCGGCCGAGATCTCGGGCGAGAAGAATCGATTCGGTCAGTTACGCGACGAAAATTCGTCCGTGATTAGCAGTACGTACCGATTTTCTTTAAATCTCTTCACGCCGACGGCCAGTTCCATCGTCATCTTCTCTTCTTCCTCTGCCTTCTCATCTGGATGACCATCAATCGAGGCCATCGAGGACGGCCATCGATTGCAGTGTCTTCTCTTCTTTGACGGAAAAACACTAATGCCGATCGCCAGACGCTGCCAACAGCCGATCGCCAGCCGTTGCCGACGACCGACATCGAGAACGCTGTCACTGCCTCTGCCCCTCAGACGCACGCTGCCGTTGCCGCTGCCCCTCAGACGCACGCTGCCGCCTTCGCTTTCTAAGGTGCGTTTTAAGTTAACGCTTTCATTTATTTATTTAAATTAATTTTATTTTGTTTTAACGCTTTCTGTAATACGTTTTAAATTAATTTCATAATAAATAAATTTTGATTAATACTGTAAGTAATAAATAAAGTAATACGTTTTATTTATTTATTTATATTGTAATAAATAAATACTGATTTATTTAAATTAATACTGTAATACTAATTTATTTAGATGTTTTATTTATATATTTTTACTGTAATATATTTTAAAACTGATTTTATTTTAATACTGTAATACTATAATATTAATTTTGATTTAAATTAATATTGTAATACGTTTTAAAATATGATAAAATTTATTTTAAATTTATTTCTTAAATTAAAAATAAAATATGTAATAATGAAATTAAAAATATTTAATACACAAAGCTATAAATTTAAGAATATTTAACATACTATTATTAAATTAAATTAAATTTATTCACATATGATAAAGAAAGTTCTTAGTGATGCTCTACAGATGAGGGAGTCTCAAAAAAATAAAAGAACAACTACTAACAAAATTTGTTTACTTCTCAATAAAAAAATTTGTGCTCTAGCATCTTTTATTTTTATGTTTGAAGTCATAGCATGCAATTCAAATTATTTATTTTACTTGTTTAATGATTCTAATATAATGATTTGATTTTTTCTGATTTTTCTATGATTTTTATTATTATTTTTGAATATTATTTTATGCCTAAAGTTGTATCCCACCCGAGATGTAACGAGTTGTCCGCGACCGAGACGTCCGCGACCGCAACTTCGAACTATGGCTAAACCGGTAAGAAAACACTTTAATACTCCCATTGATTTTATTAGTTCCCGACACACATTCCAATATCAAGGAGAGACAAAAGAAAGATATGAGCTCCCTAAGACCTTGAATTTACCTAAACCATCTAAAATAACAAGAAAATATGCACACATTGAATTGATGCAAAAAGAAAAAAAAAGCAATGCAACATAACAAAAACTGTAAACATACCTGAATTTTTACAATGCGGTTTCGTATCTTCAGAAACTCTTTTCTACCCTTCCAGCCACGATATTTTTGTTGAATCTTTACAGCTGCTGAATGCAAATAATCACTAAAATGACTAAACTTTTGAACCTTATTCAAAGAACCAAGAGCAACTAGGTTAAGTGAAACATCAGATCTGTCATGGCTACTCATTAATTGTTGGTGTCGGAATGAACGAGCTTGGAATGCAGCCTGAATTAGAGCAGCAGCTTGAGCTGATTTCCGAACAGCATCATGTACAGTGTTAGTAGCATTCTCTGCTACAATGACTGTACCACTACTGTCCAAGTTTTGATTTATGTTCAACAATGAAAGGTGTCTGGTCAAATGTGCTTCAGCCAGATACCCAGCAATGCCCTTATGTCCTCTACTTGATGCTAAATCAGCAGCAGTTTGTCCTCCAGGATGTGTTGGTTTAGGATCATCAACAGCACCTGGATCTGCACCCACACTAACCAGTGCAAGGACACAGTCTTCCCTGAACGGGAAGAAATGTAAATAGAAGAGCAGTGCAAAAACTATATTTTGAGAACACAATGTTAATTGATGACTGAAACATTATAAAAAAAAAAAGATTAGCATGAAGCAGAGAATGAACCAACCAAAAAATTAAGAATTTGAGCTCAACCTAAACATATCCATCAACCAAAAGTTATCTGAGAAACCATATCTTTTGTTCTCAAATGCAACTCAGAAGTTTATTTTTTCATTCACAAAGTTCTAATAGAATATCAACCCTACAAATATTTGGAAATCCAACCTCAAATAGTGGAATTTTAACATTCCACTACTTTTGATTGTGCACCTACTGAACTTACTCCCCCTCATTTCACTAGAAAACTTGTTCAATAAACAACCGTATGTGCAAGGTGCAACCCATATTTGGTAAATTTCTTCTTTTGCATCTAAAATGTGGAATTATCATAGTCGATGCATTCATTAAAAAAGAATGTCCAAAATTGACAATAATGGTTGGGTAATCATAATAAAAGGAAAACTATAAGTTATCTTTTATTAAATTTCTGCAGAGACAGTGGAGTTAGAACTTAGAAGGGAGCAACTAAGAAAATAGAGAAAGAAGAAACCACACACTGCGAATCCTTGAAATATTTAAAATAAAAAAACAAAACAAAACAAAAAATTTTAGGCATCAAATAGCAGCTAACTTCAGGAAAACAAATGCAATGAGAAATTTCAGATAGAAATCCTGACCTCCCAAAAAAAGATGCCCAATGTAGCCCAGTTCTTCCATGTGCATCTCTAAAATTAGGACTAACACCAGACAAAACAATGGAGCCAATGGCCCAATCATATCCAAGAGCAGATGCCAAGTGAATAATTCCTTGGCCACCTTCATCCCAAATGTTTGGCCCTTTGCCTCCTTCATGAACTTTACAAATGAGCCACTCACAAAGCCTATCCTTCAGAACATTCTGAAATAATGCATCTCTGGGATTTGTTTTATTTCCCCCAGCAGACATACATGCAGCCTCAATCCTGTGCCAGTCATCCTCTTGGCTACTTTTGATTGCAAAGATACCTGCCTTTAACTTGCATTTCTTACATTCCTCAGTGGAGCAATTCAACCATTTCCTATCTATATCTATGAGTAACATTTTAGCAAGGCGTATTTGAAGCCTCAATTCATCTTCAGGTGTAATTCTATCAGCCACGGAAAATACATTTTGAGATAGATTTTCACGGTATTCAAACTCCCGCACTTCACTGCATGCTAATCTGTTACTGCACGTGACATAGAATGGAACACGGCCAGGAGCATGAGAAGGAGCTTGACATCGAATTACATTATTGGTCAAAACCTCAGCAGGAACCTCAAATTCACCAAACATACAACACCACTTAGTACTAGCAGAATCCTTAGTGTTCCCCAAGAATGTACCAGTAATTAAAACCTGGCAAACAAAGGCATGAAAACATAAATTTGACAAATGTTAACAGCTCAAAGATACAAGCAACTGCCACAAAGTTGATTTGAGAAAGAAATCATTAATAGAGGATACAGACCTTTGTTTCAACTCCAGAGTAAGCCCAATCAGGTGAGAAATCACTAATACTAAATAGCTGTTCTTGTGAGAGAGATGGGCCAAGGGAATCAACATCCAACTGCATTTGGCGTGATAAACTGGACACTTCCTTGTCATCATTCTGAGTGTTAAGTGTGTTCCAATAATTTCCAGAGTCAGAAGCCATCAAAGAATCATCACAATCTACACCAATTTCCTTGACCATCCACCTCCCAAAACTGTCAAGTTTTTTCAATTCCAGTGATTCATCATGGCCCTTAACACCTTCTTGATGGTTATCAAGTTGAGAGGCAGAAGCAATAGCTAGAAGACAATCAGAACGATTTTGAAACTGGGGATGAACTATATGGAAATCATGCTCCCCACACACCTGGACAACACGCTGGTGTCATTTCAACTTTTGTCAAAAAAATAGAAGTGGCTCACATACCCTTTCCAAATAAGATGCAACTTGCAACGAAATGAAAAGGAAGAACACTATTAACTGCTAACTTATGTTAGATATAGATATTGTATTATTATAGTTTTACCCTTTCAATTCTTGTATTTACATATACTTGCTTTGTGCCTGATTCAAGTAAGTTTTTTCATCATTTCCCTCTAAATGCATCATGGTATCAAGGCAATGATTTTGATTGCAATAGCTACCATCAACTCCAATTACCGCCATACAAGCATTTCTTATCATTTATCCCTAAATCTATCTCAACCAACCTATTACATTAGGAAAAATATTGTTCTAAATAGAAGTTAGTTTTAGGACAAGAAACATAGCATGGTGAAAAATGAAAGGCTTGGGAACTTAAATCAAAAGTAATCAATGGACAGACTTCTCATGCAGCCCAAGGACTAATAAGTAATCAATGGACAGGCCAAACAGTCTGTATGGACTAAAATAAATATGCATCACAGATCACTGATTCATGAAAATATACTCTAATAGCACGATTGATAGGAAGGAATGCAATGGAATCAAAAATTTCAATCTCCATTCCCATTCCAATGTTTCGCCAGACAGGGGCATGGGATTAAGCCACTATAATGGGAATGACATTCCAATCAAAATAAAAAAAATTCATTACTCTCATATACTAGGTATTGAATGATTCCCATGCCCAAAGGAATGAATGTCACCCTAGGGTAAGAGGGGGCTGTGTTACTATAATTAGTAATAATTAGAGTAATTAGTGAGATTAGAATAATTAGTGAAATTGAAGTGATTAGTGCAATATTATCATTAATTAGGATTGATATCCTAAAAGCCAAACCTAAAAATTCTCTATCCCACTCTCTACAAATAGATAGCCAAACCTACAAATTTGACTCCAATAAATTCTCTATCCCACTCTCTACAAATGAATTTTGCTACAGTTAATTTTTATTTTTGAAGAGTAACTATTTATTTTTCACATCTTATTATATTATTTTACATTTTATATTTTTTTTGCTACAGGTTACTTGACTTGATCCGATGCCCCCTGACGCCGCCCGCCTCCCCCTCCCCCGATGCCCCCTTCCCTCATCCCCGACACCTCCCGCCTCCCTCACCCCTGACGCCTACAAAACATAGAAAATTTGACGTTCCTTTCATCGTCACCATTCCTAGAGTAGTTCAGCCAGAACATCACCCGTGTCACCACCCACCACCGTGTTGCAACGTCTGTCATCGCTGCCCTTTGCTGCATTGTTTCAGATCCCAATGTCGTCGAAGCCTTGTAGCACCGCACTGCACTCGTTGGAACCGACAGCAGAGAACTCCAGCTGCCCCACTGCTGTGCGTGGAGTATCAAAAAAAAAAGTTTCGGACACAAAATCTACACCCCCACGATTCATTGATCTGGGACCATCTGGGATCTCCAGGGAAGACCAGAGCAAAACGCAAAGCTGTTTCAGTCACAAAAATGGGTGCGATGCACAACGAGAATGCGAGCAGCACCAACAAATCAAAGAGCAAGACCAACATGTCCTTGAGTTAATGGATTTGATTGACGCCTACATAACCTTACCCGACGCCGCCCAACTCCCCCTCCCCCCACCCCCCAATGCCCCCACCGCCCCCCATCCTTGTGCAAGTTGACTAAAAGTTATTATTTTAATAAAAATAGAGATAATTTGAAAATTATTGTTGGAGTATATGTTAAAAAGTAGCTCTTTACATTTGAAAAATTCTATATATATGGAGAAAATTTAAAGAGCATTATTGGAAATGCTCTAATATCTATATTAGAGTAGATAGTTTGCTCTTTTTGTATAAGTATATAGAAATATATTGTATAATGAAGATCAATGAATTATTCGATTATCTGTTCGTATCATGATATAAAAGCCATGATAAAAAAAAACCTTTCCTTCTCTCTGCCCTCAACATTTTGCCTGACAACTTCGATGACACCATCGTCACCGACGATTTCGATGACGCCTCAACCTGACAGCAAATACTTCGATGATGACCTTGATGGCTCTACACGATGACAACTGCAACGTCACTGACTTCGATGACTCTGACCTCAACACCTTTGTTTGATGTCTTTGACATCATTGATGACGACCCATGTCTGTTGACACCTCTTCCAAGTTCAACGACTTCATCTCTTCCTGACATCGATGACATTCAATGTCTCTGTCATCAATGATGTCCGATCGTCGATCTCTTCCCAATCTTGCATTGACAATGATAATGACAATGTGGTGCTGCAATATTGTCCTTTGTTCCTACAGTCAACGCTAGCACACGCTGACTGTTGCTCTCTTCAAGTCTTCGATTGACCTCCTGACTATGTTTGTTCATTACAGTTTAGCATATTACTCTGCCTTCTCGACCTTAGACTAATGGCTTGTTCTCTTTTATTAGTTATGGATGCAAAACTGTCAATTTGTATCTCTACGGATAAATTTGTCAAGTTTTTAAAGTATCAAGAATTACTAAAGCCTTCATCTTCTTCTATTACTGTTATTGCCGATTCAGGTACTCCGAATACATGCCTTCTTTCCTCATCTTCTAAATCAATAATTGATTTTGGTGCTACAAATCATATGATATGTAATTCTAGTCTATTTTCTAGTTTCCAATGTCACACTTCTCGCTCTACTATTACCTTAACTGATGGATCCTCATCTTGTATTCGTGGGTCTGGCACGATTACACCAACCCTCTCCTATCTTTGTCATATGTCTTACATTTAATTAATCTCTTTTAATTTAATTTTCATAAGTCAACTCACTCGTCATCTTAACTTTATATTAACTTTTTTCCTGATCATTGCTTATTTCATGATCTTATGACAAAGAAATCTGGAGGCATCTACACTTTTGATATCCCATTACCTTCATTGGTTGCTTGCTATGGTGTCACTTCTCCTTTCGAAGAGCATTGTAAGTTAGGTCATCCATCACTTCACATGCTTACGAAGCTTTGTCCACAGTTTAGTCATGTGTCTTCTTTAAATTGTGAGTCATGTCAGTATTTAAGACACTATCACCTTAGTTCCAGTCCCAGAATCAATAAACGTTCAAGTATTCCTTTTGAATTAGTTTATTCCGATGTTTGAGTCCTTGTCATATTATGTCAAAACCTAAATTTAAATATTTTGTTACCATTGTGGATGAATATTCTCATGTCACTGGATTGTATTTAATGAAAAATCATTCTGAATTGTTTTTTTATCTTCTATGCTTTTAGTGCTGAAATCAAAACTGAATTCAATATTTTCGTCTATCATTTACGAAGTGATAATGCAAAAAAGTATACTCAAATATTATTTTAAAATTTTATGGCTCATAATGGCTAACTTCACGAGACAAGAAAATTAGGAGCAAAGCCTTGTGCTAAAATGACTCCAAATATGCATCTCACATAAGATGGAACACTATTTGATGACGCTGAAAGATATCGAAGGTTAGTTAGGAAGTTAAATTATCTATTCTGCTAGTCAATTCATAACATTCTAACAATTGATTATTGGACAACATTAGAGCAAATTTTGTCACCTAAAAGGAGCCCCTGAACGTGGTCTCTTGTACACAAATCATGGACACACTCAAATTAAATGTTTCTCAGTGCAGATTGGGAAGGTTGTCAGGTGTATAGAAAATCCATAACATATTATTGTGTCTTTGTTAGAGAAAATTTGATCTCGTGAAAAAGTAAGAAACAAAATGTTATGTCACGATCCAATGCTGAGTCAAAATATAAGGTCATGATACAATCTGCATGTGAGATAATGTGAATATTTCATCTCTTAAATGAAGTTAGTCTTAAAACTTCGGTAACAACTAAATTGTGATGTAATAATCAAGCTACACTTCATATTGCCTTAAATCTTGTGTTTCATGAGAAAACTAAGCATATTGAAAATGATTATCATTTCACTCATGAAAGAATTTAACTTGAATTAATTTTCACAGAATATGTGAAACTAGAGAACAATTAGGCGATATATTTACCAAAGCTCTAAACGAAATTCGAGTTGCTTATCTTTATAAAATGTTAGACTTTTTAATATCTATGCTCCAACTTAATGGAGAGTGTTACTGTAATTAGTAGTAATTAAAGTAATTAGTGGGATTGGAGTGATTAGTAAAATATTATCATTAATTAGGATTTATATCCTAATATCTACATTACCGTAAATAGTTTGGTCTTTCTGTATAAGTATGTAAACATGTATTGTACAATGAATTATTCGGTTATTTGTTCGTATTAGGGATTAATGTGGTTACGAGGAGAGGGGACTAGGGATTGATGCGGATGCCAGAGGAGATGAAAAAATGAAGTGGTTCCAAGTGAGAAAGAGAGAAAAGAAAAGGGGATTAGGCTTTGTTTTAATTTAATTTATTATTAACTTTAATAAATGAATTATTAATAAGAATATTTAAGTAATTGTGTAAAAATAACAAATTCATTACCCTTGTTCTCAAAAAAAAAAAAAATACAATGCTAAAATTTCATTCCCATTCTCATAATCTCATGTCAATTTCATTCCTTCTACAATTTTATTCCCCTAAATTGATTCTATGTACCAACGAGCAAAAACGGCAAATCTAAGATTCAAAAACATCAGAAAAGAAAACACAAAATGAATAATATGGCATACCTCTCCAACGCTTTGACAAGCTGCTGATACGGCTTGAATATCCTCAGTAAAAGTCAACCTACTTCCCCTGGTTACAACATCTTGAGCTGCACTATTAGCATCTACTAACTTATGCGTTATCGAGTCATCTCCTCTAGGCTGTTCAAAATAAAATTGATGACCGAAACCCCTATTTACATGTCTTCCAGAGATACGTATTTGATCCAAAAGAGCAGAGCTAGTTCCGTGATTAAAATTAGTTCCAGCAAACTCCGGACTAAGAGGATTGGGCGATAAGTCAGAATACCCTGAAAGGCAGCATGGTAAAACTTCAGAAACAGTATAGCAGAAAAGACGTAAGAAATACATAAGATATCATGGTTCAAGGTAATCACGGGAAATTTCAGATGGTTAACAACAAAGGAGTTTCGCCCTTAATAAGATTCCAGTTTTTGAAAAAGTTAAGGCAAGAAAGCTAAAAGGCTAAAAACAGAAAGTGTAAACAGAAGGCATGCATAATATAACCCAGAATCAGTACATGTGATCCAGAGCAACAAAAGTCACTTCGACAACCAAGCGACCAGCAGAAAAATGCATATGAAATAAACTTGTAACATAAAAACTGTACATATACTAAAAAAGAAGCTGGGAAGTTAAAAACAGTAAATGCAAACAAAAGACATAATATAATGCAGATTGAGTACATGTATCCCATAGCAACAAAACTAAATATGCCAACCAGCATAAAATAGCAAATGAAATGAACTTGTAACATCAAAAGTTGAAAGGGAACTTCATAGAAAAAACATGATAGCAGAACAAATTAATCACACAGCATAATTAATTCCTCATTATAATAACAGAAACATTTCCTCACTATATTAACAGAAACACCACAACAGCTTTACCAGCAGATTCATATGCATGCAAAGAACTTTGAGGTGAAGAACCAAAGATAGGTTGACTAAGCGAACAGCTTCCTGGATCATCACCTGAATCCCCCTCATCAAATTCTGAAGACAATGTTTGCCCAGTCCAATGACCCGTACTTGGACTTGATGCATAAGATGTCTGAGCTGTAAAAGCAGCAGAATTTGCCTTTGATACGCAACGTAATGAATTAAATGGAGGACTTTCAGTTTGGGTTACTGGATCTGTGTTCAGCAATCGAGAAATGCCAGACTTGTATCCCTGCATGTTATGCAACAAAATTCATAATAAACAACCTAAAAAAAAGCTAAGAATTATGATCTTCCATGATAAACAATTAGAAGGCACTCCATTACAGTGGATGCACCCTGCAATAGGTATTATCCAGATGACTCCAATATTTAGAGGGTTGAAGCAGGAAATGGCTAGATGAATGTTCCGTTTGCCACCAAATCAGCTTTGAACGATGCCAAATGGCAATTAAATTAAGGCCGCTAATAGTAGTCAAGGGTACTGAACCTAAATAGTTACCACAGGCACAGTACTTATAGGCGAACGTGAACAGATGGTAAATCATTATGAAATCAATCATAATAATAGCACTGCTTGGAATAGAAGATATGAATAAAATCTTACATAGTTACTAATATTAAGACCCATCAAGCTAGGTTATATATACAAAGGAGATAATGCATATTTTGCAATTGCAACATGCTGCCTTTAAAAAAAACACCCGTCATTTTGGGTGCTTTTTAAGGGGCAGCAAACTGCCACTGTAGCATACTAAAAAAACCCATTAAATAAAAAATATTTCATTCATGCTAAACTTGTTACAAATTAATTGAGAAAAATAAAAAATATTTCGTCCATTTTGCTAACAAACTAAAAGTACACATATATACATGCAGTCTCACCATTGATCGTACAACAAATAATACCTAAAAAACTAAAGAGTCTTACAACAATAAATACATATGAAACTAAAGAATATTACAATAATTAATACCTAAAAATCATAAACACAAAAAAAAAATACAATATAGAGATATTAAAGAGTCGGTGTATGAAATAACTACAATTTAGACTTCAATTAATAAATGCTAATTAACTTCTAACACTCACCTCAAGTTAGTAAATAAGTATTTTCCATTTCAAGCTTGAAAAAAATATAAAAAAACACCTTTTTTCATTAAAAAAATTAATAAAATTTAAATTTTTTATAAATATCAAGTTATGTCAATGACGACTCTATCTAATGATACCATCGTCGCCTTCGTCTACTGCGTCACCATCGTCTTTGCGTCACCATCATTGCCTTCAGCCCAACATCGACGACTTCGTCTCTGTCGCCTTTGTCCTATTTGTGTTGCGACATCCACAACACTCTATTTGTGTCGCAGCCATCCACAGACTGCGACGACTTCTTTTGTCCTCCACAGCACAGCGACTTCATCTCTGTCCATCAAAGGCTTAGACTGCGACACTATTCCCTTAGCGACTTTGTCTCCATCCTTGTCTGTTTCTACCTGACAGCAAATCGCGTTTTAACATCGATGCCTTCATCCCTACACGACTTCGACTTTGACTTTGTCCATCTTTGACGCCTTAGTCGCATACGACTTCAAGTTCCACCATCATCGACAGCTCACACTTGGACATCGCTGCTTTGTGTCTCATCGTCAACTTCAATCTTTGTGATCTGTTTCCTATCTTCGATTGTTTTATCTGTGGTCAACTAACGACTCAGCCTGTGACATGTGTTCTGCCTTGATTTTGGAATTATAGATGCACAGCCGATAGTTTGCATCTTTGCCGATGAATTTGCCAAGTTTTCCCATTATCAATAATCATTAAAGTCTTCATCTCCAATTAAGTGTCTTCTTTCCTCATCTTTCAATTGGATCATTGATTCTGGTGCCACAGATTATATGACAGGTAATTCTAGTTTCTTTTCTAATTACCAACATCATGCCTCTCGATCTACAGTTACCTTAGTTAATGGGACATCATCTTGTGTTTGTAGGACTGGCACAATTATACCAACCCTCTACTATTGTTGTCATCAATCTTACATTTACCTAATTTTTCTTTTAATTTAATTTCAATAAGTCAGCTTACTCGTGATCTTAATTGTTTCATTATCTTTTTTCCTGATCATTGCTTATTTCAGGATTTTAAGACGAAGAAGATTATTGGTAAAGAACATGAATCTGGAAGCCTCTACGCCCTTGATACCCGACTCACTTCATCTGTTGCTTGCTCTGATACAAAGAACATTATAAGTTGGGTCATCTGTCACTTCCTGTGCTTAAAAAGCTTTGTTCACAATTTAGTCATGTGTATGCCAAACACCATCGCCTTAGTTCCAGTCCGAGAATCAATCAACGTGCTAGTGTTCCTTTTGAATTAGTTCATTCTGATATTTGAGGTCCTTGTCTTATTATATCTAAACCTCAATTAAATACTTCGTTACTTTTGTGGATGACTATTCTCGTGTCACTTGGTTATATTTAATGAAAAATTGTTCTAAACTTTTTTCTATCTTTTGTGCTTTTTCTGCTGAAATCAAAACTCAATTCAATGTTTTCATTCGTCGTTTTCGTAGTGATAATGCCAAAAAGTATACTCAAATATTATTTTAAAATTTTATGACTCAACATGGAATGTTTCATAAAACTTCCCGTGTCAATACTTCATCTAAAAATGGTGTGGCTGAACGAAAAAATAGACATTTTCTTGGAAATGCATGTGCCCTTTTATTTCAAATGAATGTTTGAATTTTTTTTTTTTGGCTAATTAGTTTCTACCGCATGTTTCTTAATTAATCGTATGCCCTCATATGTTCTTCATGGTGAAATAATTGGATTAGGATATGATATAATTGGATTGACTATAATTGATATCTTAATTATATCTTTCCATAGATAGATATCTTCCTTCTATATAAATTTGTACTCATACATTGTATTCATAATATATATCAAATATTTGTTTTATAACAATTATCTACTTAAACCTGTATTAAGTATAAAAACCATTAGTATATGTGTAGACATAGATAGGTGATTAATATCCTATAAAAAACCATTAGTCTATGTTTAGACAAACATATAAGGTGTTTAGATCAAACCATTATCCAACTTCTCTTTAACAAAGTCTCTATCAACTACAATATACTTTTGTTCAATCATGTTGTACGGGATTATGAGCTATGCTGATTGTAGATTTCTTATCACAATAAAGTCTCATTTAACCATCCCTCCAACTCTTCCTATCATCTAAGATAATCTTTACCCAAAGTAATTGACACACAACTTGGACCATTGTTTGTAATTCTGCCTCTGCACTAGATCGAAATACCCCATTTTGTTTCTTAGTTCTTCATGTCACTAGATTTCTACCAAGGCACAATATCCAGATGTTGACCTCCTGGCTACAATTTAACCAGCATAATCAGCATCTGTGTAGACTTCAAGAACTAAATCTCCATTCCATTTAAATAGAATATCTTTCCCTAGTGTTCCTTTAAGATATTGTAACACCGGTGGACTGCCAATAAGTAAACTTCCTTTGGGTTACGCATCAATTGACTAATAATACTCACTTCATAAGTCACGTTTGGCCGCATGTAAGATAGATAAATGAGTTCCCTATCAAGCATTCATACATTTCATTGTCTATTGTAGTATCCTCCTCAACTAATCCAATTTTAAATTTTGGATAAATTGGAGTAATTGTTGGTTTGATGTCTTTCTTATTTCATTGAGAATCTTTGTAATGTACTTTTGTTGTAATATAAAGATGTCATGCTTAGAGTAAGCCACTTCAATCCCAAGAAAATACTTTTGTCTCCCTAGAGTTTTTATGTGAAACAACTTAGCTAAACATTGGCTTAAAAATTGTTACTCCTTGTTATATCTCCGGTTACTATTATATCATTCACATAAACTAAAAGAGTTGTAACTCCTCTTAAAGGTGAATTTGAAGAACAAAATATGATCCCATTGGCTTTATTTATATCCTGACAATATATGAAAACCTTCCAAATCAAGCTTGTGGTGATTATTTAAGATACAAGCCCCTTTTAGATTTACACAATATTAATAGTATATTTTTCCCCATAACCTACTGGGACCTCCATATAGCTTTTCTCCTCTAGCTCACCATGTAAAAAGGCGTTCAACCAATAATTAACAACAAGAGACAATAATAATCTAACAGTATTCATTTCTTGTAAATAATCAATCCCATAGGTTTCAGTGTAGTTCTTGGCTACAAATCTCAATTTATATCTCTGTCTGAAACCGTCAGCTTTGTGCTTCATAGTGCATACTCGTTAATACCCCATAGGTTTCTTATTTTCTTCCAATGATACCAAGTCCTAGGTTTGATTCTTCTCCAGTGCCTCTATGTTCCAATAACCAATAAGGATCTATGGGAGGGTGAGAATTTATGTAATAACAGAAAAAGTAAAATATATAAAGGTCATTTTGTGTACTCTAGTGCCTTTTCTAATGGCAATGGGAATATCTTAGTCAAGAAAAGGAACTTGTATGGGAGAATTAGAATTTTGAATGGAGTCTTGAACATGCACAGATTCAATGGAATTAGGAATTATTACCTCATATGCAAGATTTAGAGGAGAGTCTTAGACATGCATAGATTCAAGGGTTATCAACTGGTTCCTTGAAAATACCTTGCTATATCTCATATTACCTAAAGCAGAGTCAAGTATGAGAGGTTGAGAGGTTAGAGATTCTTGTGCAATTGTGGGTTTCCAAATAGGTTCAAATATGGAAACTAGTGTGGATATGAGAAATTGTGAATTATCTCCCGAAGAGAAGGAAAGGTGAAGTAAGATTCCCTTTCATTGGAAGTGACATGCAAAAAATAAAAAAATTCCTGGATAGAGGATGATAACATTTATATCCTTTTTGTGTTGAAGAATAACACACAAGATATACTTCAAAGCTCGTGGATCAAGTTTTCCTTGATTTTGGTTGTGAAGATGTACAAAAGCCATACACCCAAATATTCAAGGAATGAGGTTATTCTTAGTGTAGAAGTTAGGATAGAAGGTTGAGAGTACCTACAAGATTCCTAAACTTTGGTGGGGAGTTGATTAATGACATGAATTATTGTAAGAATATTATCCCGTCTTTTAGAAAGTCGGGAGTTAGGATTTGAATGAAATAATTCCTAGCATTGTCAGATCTAAATTTTTTGACAATTGATCAAATGTTTGGGAGAATAGTGTTTACATCAAATTTCTACTTAAACAAAAAAAATCCAAGTAAAATAAATACAATTATCAATAAATGACACAAACCATTGAGCCCCATAAATATTGGAAAGATTACAAGGTCCTCAAATATCACTATGAATGACAGAAAAAGAAGGAAAGCTTTGTATTACTTGTTGAAAAGGAAGGATATTTATGTTTTGCAAGTTCACATGTATCACAATGGAAATACTTAATATTTAAATTTTAGCACAAGGATGGAAATAAACTTTTAAGGACTTTGAACGAAAGATTGCCAAGTCAACAATGGTGGAGCCAAATCTTGTTCTTATTCAATAAAACATGTTTAGATGTAAGGAAATGGGGTGGTCTTTTATCACAGAAAATGTTTAACTAGTAGAGTCTATCCTATTCTCTAGCATGTCCAATCATCCCCCCTGAATCCTTATCTTGAAATAGACAATAGTCATGATAGAAAATTGCCTAACAAGATAAGTCTTGAATGAGTTTCTGAATGAAGATAAGATTTGTGAATACTTTAGGAATATGGAGAACATTGAATAAAACTAGTGATGAACTTATGATGACATTTCCTATACCAACTACAATGGTTAAGGAACCATCGGCAGCTTGGGGCATAAGTAATATGTGGTAAAGACATTTGGTACGTGAGTCATGTAATCTATAGCACTAAACACACCTAAATAAGCCAGTGAATGTGAAGATGGGGTTTGGTCAAGAATACCAAAAAGCGATCGAATTTTTTCGCCTTCTTGGTTGAGATTACTTAACTCTTGTGGTCCTGTGTTATTTTGCCTTACAGTAGCAACATGAACATGCCTATTAGACCTAGGATGTTATCATCTTGTACCCACTCTCAACTTAGAGATTTACAATAAAGTTTCCAACATCGTTCATGGGTATGGCGTCCTTTCTTGCAGAAGGTACACCATAATTTGTCTCATGATGTCACTTGTGAATCTTTTATTCTCAACTATGGATGTCTACTCATTTATGAGAGCATGGTTGTCACCATTAGCCACCAGAGCTAGATTGTTCAGGTTATCACCAGGCTGAGGGGTCCTTCCAATTTCCTCTATGAGTGTTGTAGCATAGGTCAAAGTAATAATGGTCGGTCCAATAATGAAATCCAAAAAAAAAAGGGTCGAACTTAGATTTTATGAGAGAAATAATGAATATTTTATTCATTTTCCTAACATACTAGGTGTATACATATATAAACTGCAGTTCAATCCTTAGTCTTACAATAATTAAAACTTAGAAACTAAAAAGTCTTACAGGAATCATAAATAAGAGTCAGAATAATAACTACAATTTAATCTTTTATTGGTCACAACAATAAATTTGAATTAAGCACCAACAATAGTTACCACATGCACAATACTTATTGGTGAACAGATGGGTAAATCATTATCAAATCAATCATAATAATAGCACTGCTTGGGATAGAAGATACAAAGAAAATCTTACCCATATACCAATATTAACACTCATCAAGCTAGGTTATATATATAAAGGGGATAATGCATAAGTTGCAATTGCAACATGCTGTCCTTCTAAAAAAAACACCCAAAACAATATAGTTATGACCAAAACAACGTCATTTTGGGTGTTTTTTTAAAGGGCAGCATACTGTAGCATACTCAAAAACCCATATATAAATCATACTAAACTTGTTACAAATTAACTGAAGTTCTGCACCCATTAAGTGTTTTAAGTAGATCTTCCAGTTGGTCCCTTATACACACATGGGTAAGGGTGATGGAAACAAAACAACTCCTGAGGAACAAAACAACCAACGATTCCAAAATGTTCTGTTTGCTGATGGAAAATTAGATTCAATGTTATATGAATAATAGATGAACTATCATGCCAAATAAACAAAGTACTTAAAATATTACTAAGCTCCCGCAACAATTGTCAAGCCCACATAAACGCGACTATAACTATCGCCATAGCACGATATTTAAGCTCTACACTACACCTGTCCATTATATCTTGTTTTTGATTTTGCAAGAAACGTTACTACTATCATGAAAGGAGTACTCAAATGCAGACCTTCCTTGAAATAGGCCAATATCCTTGTGACTGTATCCCAATCAAGCTTCCATGGGGAAGCCATAAAGTAACTATACTCATTGGATATGCAAAAACAAGTCTCATCATTGTTGTAAGGTAATTAAGCTTTTCCAACTATTAGCCTCTAACATTGGAAGCTCCCTAAATTTTCGCTGATCAGTAAGAAGCTTCAATCCAGGCTCCATAAGAGAATCAAAAAAATCTGATGTGAAACATGCTAAACTCAGCCATTATGTCATGAACATACTTGCACTAGGATAATCTAAAGCTTCCCTTTGTTTGATAATCTCAATGCCAAAGAAACATTTTCAAATCACCCAAATCTTGTATCTCAAAATGGCATCACGGTAAAAATAATTTTATCCACACATACAAGTAAAAAGATGCACCCCGAACATGTCCATCTGAAGAACAAAGATGATCTTTCTAGAAAGGCCAAAATTATACAACCGCTCAAAACAAGCTCCAAGGAACTGGTTTATAGCGACTCAACTTACAAACTCCCTCCCAATAGAAAAAAAGCATTCTTGATATACAACTAATGCAAGGACCAAGAATATGTGTTTGAATGGGACAAATAAAGATCATCCTCAACACAAGGGAGAAAGTCTAATAGTAATCATTGAGTATAAGGTGAGCTTTCAAACGAACAAGAGTTCTATCTCAATGAACCTTAAATGCATAGACCCATCCACAACATATAGTTGGACCATCGAGACCCATCAACAACCAATAGTTTGATCACCGGAAGAAGAAATAACAACATTGCAAGTGAGAATGTGCAACAGCATGCATCTCTTAGACACCATGGACCAGAGAAAAAATTACTATACTGAAAGGTGACATGTCAAGAGGCTAACACACTACCCAAAACAGTAACATAGATATACCTTAGACACCATGGTGAAGTTGAGGCACAATGGACAGGCACGAGGAGAAAGGATTGTGACCCCAAAATGATCAATATGAACGAAACATACACAACCAAATATACACAAGGGAAAGGGATTGATAGGTCTGTTTTAAGCATTCCCAAATCTTGATGCTATTTTGAGCCAATTGTATTCAATGTGGTTTAATTTTAGGTTTCTGTGGCTCAAACACAAAACAAACACGAAATCAGCTCAAAAAGGCAAACCTCATGCATTCACAAATCTTGACTTCAGCCAATTGTATTCAGTGTGGTTTAATTGCAGGTTTCAAAAGCTTAGGACACAAAACAAACACATAATGGACTAAAAAAAATCAAGAGAAATAAGCAGTATGAATTAAAACATCTATAACTTGTAATTTAGGGAAGTTACAGGGCCCATAAGATATAACCAGAAAGAATGTGAGAAAATCAATACAATGAGCTGGGGGCACACAACAGAAGAACTATACACTACTGTGTCATGTCTTCAACACAACCATCTTGCCAGTGAAACCAATTTTTTACTATGTTCCCATCATTTCTGAATGTGGCAGAGACTTACACATCCATGTCATCTTTCGACATAGCCTTGTTGCATGACACAGGCCACTTTTTAATCTCTCATGCAATAAAGTTTAGGGGTTCTGATACAGACCTCTTGGAGTTCTTAGAAGGGAGAAAGAGATATCAATTATTTAGGAAATAAACTTTAGGGGTGCTGATACAGACCTCTTGGAGTTCTCAGAAGGGAGAAAGAGAGATGCAATAACAAATTATTGTTAAGCTACATTCTTCATATAGTGAAAATGAGGTGAATTATTGTTAAGCTACGATTCTTCATATAGTGAAAATGAGGTGAATTCCTAAATGAGCTACAAATTACATCTTTTCCCCTGATGCTTTTGTGGCCAGCATTCACTGTCTACGAGATACTACTATGCAGTGGGAGGTTTAGTTTTCGCGAGCTGCCCATAATTGGGAGTTAGAGGCTTTCTCATCTTTTTTCTATTGGATTGATTCAGTTGCCCCTATGCGGTTGGAGGCCGACAGGCTTTGTTGGCGGCCCGAACAAGTGCATGGTTTTCAGGTTTAGAGCCTGTACTTTCTTTTGACACCTGTGCCGCTAGGGACATTCTTGTGGCATTGCGTGTGGAAGAGGCAAGTGCCATCTCAAGTTGCCTTTTTTGCTTGGACTGCAGTGCTTGATAGGATCCTTACTGTTGATAACTAACGACGCCAAGGTTTTCGTTAGTCGGTGTTTTATGTGTAAGGCTTTGGTGGAGTCCATGGATCATCTATTTTTGCATTGTCTATATGTTACAGAGTAGTGAAACATGATTATGGGCTTCTTCGGCCTTCTTTGGGTGATGTCGTCGTCCCTTCGTGGGTTGTTTGAACACTGGCTCGAGAGCGTGTGGCGACGTTCAATGGTGTGGAGAGCTGTCCCTAATTGTCTTCTTTAGTCTATTTAGTGTGAGCGGAATGCCTGAGTTTTTGACGATAGAGAGTATTTTCCATCAGAGATCACTCTAACTTTTTTCCAGGGTTTGTGAAAATGGCTTTTTGCTTCGGACATGCTATCTCTTTTGTCTATTTATGATGTTATTCATGTATGCTCTTTTTGAGCTTGTTGTGGTATGTTCTTCTAGTGTACACTATTTGTGTGTGTTCCTTATATTTTAATAAATTTCTTACTTATTAAAAAAACAAAAAAACAAAACAAAGATAAACAAGTTAATCTCATTTAGAGCTTTGGTGAAAAATCTCCTACTTATTTTCTGCTCTTCACATATAAATCAATCCAAGCTGAATTTTCTCATAGACAAAATAAAAATCAATTTTAATATTCTTGGTTGTCTCATGAAACACAGGATTAGAAGTAATATGAAATGCAACCTAATTATCATACCAAAATTTAGTTGGTATTGAAATCAAAATAAAAGAATAATTAGGTAAATGCAAGGCAAATGACAAAAGTAGGGAGAGTAATTGGTAGAATTGTGCCAATTCCACAAACACAAGATGATGACCCAACAAGGTAACCCTAGATCGAAAAGTGTGGTTGTGAAAACATGTCTCACCTATCTTTTCATTTGTACAATAGATGAATATATATATATAGACTAAGTAAAAACCTTTGATCTTACAAAAAATAAATGCGTAGAATTGTGTGTAATAATTACAAGAGAATAAATTCAACTTAACAAAATTAAAGGACACTCTTTTATCTTCATTCTAGGAAACTAGAGGGTCAATTTGATTCTTTGATTGCTCTATTAATAATGTCCATTACAATCCCTTGGATTGCTTCATTAATAGAGTTCGTTATAATCATTTTGGTTGCTTCATTAATTGAGTCCGTTACAATTCCTTTGATTGCTCCATTAATGAAGTCTGTTACAATCCCTTTAATTGTTCCTACTTCCAACACTCCCCCTTAAGCTAGTGAATAAATATTTTCCATTTCCAGCTTTGATAGGATATTTTGAAAAACTTGACCACTTAAGCCTTTAGTGAGTATATCAGTCAGTTGGTCGTATGTAGACACATAAGATGTACAGATCAAACCACTATCCAACTTTTCTTTAATAAAGTGTTTGTCAATCTCAATATGTTTCGTCCAGTCATGTTAGACTGGATTATGTGCTATGCTGATTGTAGACTTATTATCATGATAAAGTTTCATTAGACCGTCCTTTTAAATCTGCATAACATCAAGGATAATTTTTATCCAAAGGAGTTTGCATATGCCTTGAGCCATTGCCCAAAATTCTGCCTCTGCACTTGACCGTACTACTACACCTTGTTTTTTGCTTCTCCAAGTCACCAAGAAAGGTACAATACCCAGAGGTTGACCTCCTGTCAACAATTGACCCAACATAGTTAGCATCTAACTAGGCTTCAATAATCAATCCTCTATGCCGTTTAAAGAGAACACCCTTCCTCGGTGTTCCTTTAAAATAGTGTAACACTCGGTTAACAGCCTGCAAGTGAATTTCCCTTGGGCTATGCATAAATTGACTGATAATACTTATTACATAAGCAATATCTGGACGTGAGTGTGACAAATAGATTAACTTTTCCACCAGACGTTGATACATTTCCTTATCTATCATAGCAACTTCCTCAACTAATCTAATTTTAGAATTTGGATCTATTGAAGTACTTATTGGTTTGCATATTGTCTTATCAATTTTTTTAGAAGGTCTGTGATGTACTTTTGTTGTGATATGAAGATACCTTGATGACAATGAGCCACTTCAATCCCAATAAAGTACTTTAGCCTCCCTAGCCTCTTGATCCCAAATTCCTTGGCTAGACAACGACTTAAGATCTATAGTTCCTTGTGAACATTTCCAGTTACTATTATATCATCTACATACACCAAGAGGGTTGTGACTCCCCCTAAAGGTGAATGCTTAATGAATAGTATATGATCTCCTTGGCTTTGTTTATAACCCATGGCCTACATAGCTCTTGCAAATCTCCCAAACCAAGCCCACGATGAATGTTCAAGGCCATACAATGCCTTTTCTAGCTTACACTCAATATTGGTAGTCAAACTACCTCCATAACCAGGTGGCACCTTCATATAGATTTCCTCCTCTAGATCTACATGTAGAAAGGCATCAATTGTTGCAAGTCTCAGTCATAGTTGGTTGCTAGACATAACAAGAGTTTGACTGTATTCATCTTGGCAATTGGAGCAAAGCTTTCCAGGTAATCAATTCCATCAATTCCATAGGTCTGAGTATAACCCTTGGCTACCAACCTAGCTTTGTATCTTTCTATAAAGCCATTTGCTCTATATTTTACAGTGTCAACCCATTTACACCCCACTGGTGTATTGTCTCCTAGCAAAGTCCTAGGTACTGTTTTTCAACAATGCTTCCATTTCCACATTCATAGCTTGTTTCCATTTCTTTAGATAAAGCCTCGGATAAGTTTGTTGGAATGACAATGGTATTCAGTCTAATAAGAAATGATTTATGGGATGATGAAAATTTATTAAAAGACACAAAAGTGGAAAGAGGGTACAATGGTCGTTTAGTACATCCTTTAGTACCTTTCCTGATAACAATGAGAACGTTAAGATCAAAAGCAAGTTGTTCAAATAGTAAAGGAGAGTCAGACAATGTTACCTTATTTTCAGGATCCAAGTTGGACTCGTGATCATGCATAGAATCAGGAACAATCTCTAGCCTCCTTGAAAACACCTTACCGAGAGTCAGATTGGTTCTGTGGATAATCAGGTTTTTATGGTTCAGGGTTTTTAGGGGCAAGGTCAAGACATGAAGTTTTGATAGGATCAAATTTAAATGTAGGAATGGACAAAGGGTGAAGAAAGTTGGCTCCATCCTTATCTTCCATCTGAGATTTCTCCCCCTAAAGATAAGGAGTGGTGTAGTAGGATTCCTCCTCATGAAAGGTGACATCTACAGAAACATAGAACCTGTGAGATGAAAGATGATAACATTTATATCCTTTCTGAGTGGAAGAATAACCCACAAAGATACATCGTAAGGCTCTCGAATCAAGCTTGCCTCGATTTGGTCTATGAATATGAACAAATGACACACCCAAATATTTTGGGAACAAGGTGATGTTGGGTCTGCTAATGAGGATAAAATGTTGAAAGACCTTCCATTGGACTATGATGCCCCAAGACCTTTGAGGGTAAACGGTCGATGAAATAAGAGGCTGTGAGAATAGCTTCCCCCCAAAAATGTTTAGGAACATTCTTCTGGAAGAGAAGGGCTCTAGTACATTCTAGAAGATGGCTATTTTTCCTCTTATCAATACCATTTTGTTGAGGAGTATAAACGCAAAAAGAAAATGACTCATGGATTATCCCTTCCTTTTGGAAAAATAGAGTTAGAATCTAATTAAAATAATCCCAAGCATTATTAGATGTGAACTTTTAAATACCAACTTCAAACTTAGTCTTAATCATGGAGAAAAAGGATAGAAGAACAATACTAACATCAAATTTTTGTTTAAAAAGAAACATCCAAGTTGCTCGAGTGCAATCATCAATAAACGAGACAAACCATCGTGTCCCAAAGACATTTGAGATAGCTGATGGTCCCCAAATATCACTATGGACAAGACGAAAAGGAGTCGAACTTCTGGTACTACTCTTAGGAAAGGATGTGCGCTTATGCTTAGCAAACGCACAAACATCGCAATGGAAACTTTCAATATTTATTCCTTTAAATAAAGGGAAACAATGCTTGAATAGTTTTAAAAGATGGATATCCAAGTCGGCGATAATAAAGCCATAGTTTTTCTGTACTAGGTGACAAACATTAAGACATAAGGATATTTAGGTGCCTGTTCTTGATAATGTTTGGCTGGCTTGGTACATCTAGGTGGTAAAGACCATCCCATTATTTAGTATGACCAATCATCTTTCCTAAATGTTTGTCCTGAAAAATGCAGTAATCATAAGTAAAAATCACTTCACAGGATAAATCTTGTGTAAGTTTGAGAATGGAAATAAGATTACTAATAGTTTAGAAACATGAAAGACTTTGTTTAAAATCAGTGATGGACTAATGGTGATATCTCCTACACCTACTACAGTGATCAAGGTACCATCAGCTATAACTATTTTCTTATTAGTTGGACATAAAGAGTATGTGGTAAAGATATTTGATGAGTAGGTCATATGGTCTGTGGCCTCGGAGTCCACAACCAAAGAAGTGTCAAGAGGGATACCTGAGACTTTTAATCCAAAGGAGATAATAAACTCATTTGAATATGTTAAGGAGCAGGTACCTAGATTCCTACCAAGTGTGCCAAGTAAAGACCGCACCTTTTCAACCTCTTCTGGATTAAGAAACCCTAACTCCTATGGTCCAACCTCATTAGGTTTCACTATAGTCATATGGGCATGGCTATTGTTCTTAGAGAATTCCCCTTTTTGGCCCCACATATGACTCAGAGGTTTGCCATGGGGTTTTCAACATCATTCTCGTGTATGGCACCCTTTCTTACAGTAAGTGCACCACATGTTGTCTCAGTTCCGAGGTTTAGGTCCTTTGTTCTCAGACTTCAATGCATGTCCATCATTTGTGGCAACACCCTTGATGCCACTAGCCACTACGCTATTTTTATCGTCATGTCCATGAGCGATCAGTGCTAAGCTATCCATGTGTTCTAATTCAAGCATTAGACTTATGCTCTCCTCACCATGAATAAGAGCCACCACTTCGTTAAAGCATGGCACTTCCTGTTTTCCAAGAATTTGGATACTCACTTAGTAAAACTCTGGATTAAGTCCAACCAAGAAATCATAGACTCAATCTTGTTCAATAAATTCCTTCAAAACAACACCATCGTTAGGACACTTGGTTTTGATGACCCGATAATGATCAAGCTCCTACCATAGAAACTTTAACTGGTTGGTATTCAGTGACAAACTTGTCTCCTTGTCTTGCTATCAGTGTCTTTACCTTCACCTCATACACTTAAGCTGCATCTCTAGCTTTGGAATACGTTTGTTGAATTGCATCACAAACATCCTTGGCAGTAGCCAAGAACATGGAAGTATCACTAATCTCTGGGATCATAGAGTTCCATAGCCATGCCATGATCATGGAGTCTTCTTCACCCCAGCCATCAAATTTGAGATCTCTAGGCTTTAGTCCAGCTCCTATGAGATGACTAACTTTCCCTTTGCCTTTCAAAATTGTATGAATGAGTTAGGACCACTTGACATAGTTTTTTCCATTCAGTCTATATGTTGCCTGAATATTTTGTAACTCTCTAAGTTGATTCCTCCCTATCTCTTCTACTTACTGAATGGCACCATTAAAGGCTGGTCAAGGTGATGAAGGTTAAGAAAATGAACAAAAAAAAATACCAACAATGAAAGATGGTCCAGCAATGAATGCCGAGAAAAAAAGGTTGAGATTTTGATTTTAAGGTTTCGAATAACTTGGCTCTAATACCATGTGAAAATATGTCTCACTTATCTTTTCATTTGTATAATAGATAAATATACATAAACTAGGTAATAACCTTTGATCTTACAAAGAATAAATACGTAGGAATTGTGTGTAATAATAACAAGAGAATAAATTTAACTTAAGCAAACTAAAGGATACCCAATTATCTTCATTATAGGAAACTAGAGAGTTAATTTGATTCTTTGATTGCTCCATTAATAGTATCCATTACAATCCCTTTGATTGCTTCATTAATGGAGTATGTTATAATCCTTTTGATTGCTTCATTAATGTAGTCCGTTATAATCCCTTTAATTGCTCCATTAATGAAATCCTTTACAATCTTTTCGTTGTTCCTACTTCCAACAGTGATGTTGGAAATAAAAAAACAAACTAGAATTAATTGTCTATGATCTTTGGCACCAGAATTAATGATTCTTTCAGAAGATAAGGAAAGAAAATAATTATTTAGAGTATCTAAATAAACAAAAACACTAACATAAAGAGATTGCATAAAAACCTGGCAAAGTCATCTGCAGAGAGATAAACTAAGGGCTTTGCATCCATAATTTTGAGATTAAATAGAAGAAAATAAAGGCAAAAGCATTAACCACGGCACATGCGACAACAAGTGGCACCTAGTTCGATATCGATGTCCAAGGTTGATCATGAATAGAATAGAGACGTCAAGAGAAACAAAGACAACATTGGACAAAGAGCAATAAAGAAACATCTGTTGTCATCGGACAAAGCGGAGAGATGTTCATAATGGACAGAGAGAGATGTCGATAGACATCGTTGATGGCAGAGATGTCAATGTAGTCGTTGGTGTCAGTGTTGTGGTAGGGCAAAGACATCAAAGTTGGTATCATCGAAGTAGGCGTCGTAAAAGCTATCATCGGAAGGTTCAAAGACGCCGATAGATAGGGGTCGTCATTGGCAAAGTTGTCATCAATCGGTGGGGAAGTCGATAGAGATACAGACATTGATATGGGCAGAGAGCTTTGATAGACAGATGATGTCGCAATAAACAACAATTAAAATGTTAAAGAATATAAATGAAGATATACGAAGGATATGACTTTAAGGTATAGACAACAAACATAACGTTTATTTTAATAGCTCAAATACTATGATATAAACGAAAAAATATTATTTTATTAATATCTTCATACAATACATGACTAAGTATATATACACAAAAAATAAAATATCTATGATAATATAGATATTTGAATATCAAATCTAATTATATTATATCCGACAATATCCCACTAATTATATCATATCAGTAACATGTGAATCTTTGAGAATTGTTGAATGTTTGATTGAGATTATCCGATTATTTATTTCTGCCTCGTCTTCTCAGTTGTTTGGGAACACCGGCTCTAAATGTGTGCGGGAGCTCAATCGGATAGCCTCTTCGATTAATTATGATACTGGATATCTCGGCCTTCTCAGTAAAGGTAGTCAGCTCTTTTGCAGTCCTCTCTCTTACCTATTTTTAGGCTTTGTTTTATTCTCACTGTGAGTTGTATTTTACGCTTTGGGCTTGTTTCTTGGATATGGCTATCCCCTGCCTAATTTTCGTGTTCTTTATTTTTTTTATATAATGTCTTTTACTTATAAAAAAAATTATCCGATTATTTATTTTGAATTCTTGATTAGTCTCTTCTATTATTTGAATTGATCACTTGAATAATAAATTTACATCATTACTAGAAGTAGCAAGCATGGAAAAGTTCTGATTGGAAAACCAAAAATTTTGACCTATAGCCAATAGATCACAAGTATCAATCTAGAACCTCATCATAATTACATTATGTATGCATAAGGGAATTGATTTGTTAAACATGGGATAAGTATTAGCAAAAAAAAAAAATATGTTAACGACCAATTTCACAGCCCGAAACCTAAAACTTCACCTATAAATCAAAAAACCCCATTGCTGCTATTACATTTTTGTTTTGTTATTTATTTGCCATAGCATCAACTGTTTAAGCATTAGATAATTCTCTCTCAGATTATCATAACTAGCACCCATTAATGTAGGCAAAGGCATCTTATTAATGAGATAATAAGCCGTAAGGAGAGCCTCACCCCATAAGCGTAGAGGGAGCATGAATAGTGATAAGATGTCTATTCTTGCATTCAACATTTGCATATTGGAATAAAATTAAGTTTAGATAGATATAAAGGTATAAAAAGAGAAAACAATTCAAGCCTCGATTTTATTAAATAAACAAATCAAGACAAGATTTCCAAATATCATAATAAATAGTTCGAATGAGTTGTATTATTAGATAGCAATCATTAATTATTAATTAGATGATTGTAATTAATTATCAATTATAATTAAATTAGGTTATTGCATAATCAGATTTTACCTTATTTGTCTATATATACGATTATATTATCTTAGTGAAAAATATAAGAAAAAAAGAACTTTTTTGTTCTCCCTTTGCAACTTCATATCTCATAAGAACATCAAAAAAATTGCCGATCCCTATCCCCTGCAAGAGCTATACTTTAGTTCTTCCCTTGTGTAATCAACCGGCCTCCCTTCTACTCTTTCGCTGCCACGAGTCCATCACCATTATCACACAACTTTGCTATTACTTAGCCAATACAAGAACCAGAAGCAGCGTGACCAAAACACCTTCGAGCAATACTGGCAACATCTTTGTCGATGCCATCGCTCACTTCTTGTAAAGACTCGTAATTGGGTAGTCTTGAGAGATAGTCATTCTATGGGAATGTAACTATCAGGACGGTAGTGTAGCCGTCAATGTGAGCATTTTGACTGTACTTGGGCCCGATTCCGAGTCGGGGCCCCGTTTGACCCGATTGTTGACTTTTCGAGGTCTATTGGTTGACTTTGCGTTTGAGCGGTCATTTGGGTGTACTAATATCTTTGTAGTATTGTGCTCATCATTTCGAGCGTTTTGACTGTAGTTTGACTCAATTTGGAGTTCGGGACCTTGGAGGTTAATTATTGACTGGGTCAATGGTTAACTAGGTCAGTTGACTGGCAAAAATATAAATAGGGGAAAGAGAGCTTCCACGTTACGTTTTAGCATTTCTGCATCTGCGTTGGAGAGCATAGAGAGAGAAAGAGAGAAGGAAGCTTGGAGGCCTTGGCGATTTGGGGCGTTTTGAGCTCGTTCAAGCATCAAGAATCATTCCAGGTAGGTGTTCCACTGATTCTTCACCCTTTTCTTCTTTTTTTTTGGATTAACATGTAAGAATTTAATGAAATCATGCAAATTCGTGTTGAACCCTAGAATTTGGGGAAAAACCAATTTTGGGTTGAAACTTGTATTTAAAATGCGTTCCGAGGGGTAAGACGTGATTTAAAACCTAATATATAGTATTAGGTATGAGTTTTATGAGATTCCGAAAGGTCTGGAGGTTTTTGGGTTGAATCCAGGACGAGAAACAGTGAAAAACGATGATGAACAAGAATCGTCGTGAACTGGGTAGAGAACGACCAATGAGATCGATCGGAAATTGGAAATTTCGAATGTGCGATTCGAAGGTTCGAAGGTAGGTTCGATGTAGTGTAATTTCGAGTGTCGAATGTGAAATTTTCGAGTATCGTTTCGAAGGTTCGAAGGTACTTCGAAGGGAGTTTCAAGGCAGTTCATGGGTACTTCAAGGTAGTTTCGAAGGTAGTTTTGAAGGTAGTTCGAGTGTAGGTTCGAGAGTCGAAGGCGATCCGAAAAGAGATTCGAAAATAGATTCGAAATACAGTAAAGGCAGATTCAAAAATGTAGTTTCAGTGGCAGATTCGAAATACAGTTTGACTGGACCTATTTACAAAGTAACCTATACCCATCTACACACTTAAGTATCTACTTAAGTTACTATGTAAATAACGAAATACCCCCCATTTGGATTCAAAGAAAAATACTAGAAAAATTAATTCCCACTATTTCAAAATGTGAAAATTGGGTTTTAGTGTAAAATCTCTGAAAAACCTAAAAGTTCGTAGTGGTGAATTTTTGGAAAGTGGGGTTAGACATCTCTGGAAAAATCTCCAAAAATCGATTATCTTATTTATGCTATGGGAACCCAATGCCTGGGACTTTTGATTTCAAGAAAATAGCTGCTATGGGTACTTCCTTCATAAATCAAGGATTAAAGACTTACTTGTGAATACGGCTACGATTCTAAAGGAATATTGAAAATGACATGCCATACTAATGTTAGTATGTTGGTGTGAGGTATTGGGGCATGGACTCCGTGACTTGTTTGGGTTCTCACCATGATGCACCGATGGTGCTATGTGGTTGACGTGGCAGGCATATGCACCGATGGCGAGCCTATGTGGCGACCGTGGCCGGGCATATTGCGCCGTGGACAGGCTAAGGCCTGAGTTGAGCCGTTGAGCTCGTGGAGCTAGGGCCGAGTGCCCCGAGCTGGGATCCCATGGAGGATCGTGGACAAGTTGTCCCTGATGTTTGTTGCAAGTCGAGTCCCTGATGATTGTGCACACTACATGGTGCACGAGTACACTAAGCATATAGTATAGACTTATATGTGTTGCATGATGTGGAGTGTTAGGGTCACCTACTGAGCTTGTCGCTCACCCCTACTTGTTGTTTACCCTTTTCAGGTGTGACCCGAGACTAGTGGAGGACTTTTTTCCAGGAGGACGCCTCCTACTCGATGTATGATACGATTATATTCTCGTATTGTTTTATGTGATATCCCAGGACATGGGTCCAGTGGACGATTGTATTTGCATATCGTATGATGTGATGTCTGTATGACTGTTTGATTCTTTGCATGCATGATGATATATGGGAAAGTACAGGATTACCTTTGATGTATGACTGTACAGGGTTGCATATTTGAGACAGCACCCGCGGTGTAATCTCTTTTGGTGCTAGTCACCAACCCCTTGACCTTTCGGGTGCGGGCAAGGGGAAGTCATGTACCCGATTCCGGGTTCCCTGGAATTCGGGGACGTGACACTTCTGTCGCCCCCATCGCATGTTTTACTTCCGTAACGAGCCTTGTTTACGCTTGCTACAAAATCATCCCCAACTCAACTGCTACTACCTATGTCGTTGCCGTCGCACACCTCCATTCCCGCCATCGCCGCATGTGCCGCATAAATCATTGTCAGTTGTTATGACTATTACATAAGAACCACCTTTGTGTTGCAGTAGCGTCAACTATTTCAGCAACTTTATCTATACACAATCGAGCTACAATGGAATCATCTATTTCAAGGACGACTTCATCCTCATGATTTTTAGAGAACTATCTCCTTGGTAACAACATCATCGATTCCAACAGCACCATTGTGAAATTCCACGACTATCAACTTCTTGTTAACCGTAATTGGGCCAGTTTAATTATATTGTAGCAATAGATGTTTCATATCAGTGTTGGTGGCCAACTATTGAGCCTCACCTTGTTTTTGTTGTTCAGTTGTCTTTTGTGCCTGTTCTTAGTTATTTTTAGGAAACTCTCAAAAGATCTCAAGCGAAGTTTACTATGGTAGAAAAAATAACCATTTGCTCTTGTGACCAAGATGAATACTATTAAAGTTATTATTTCTCTTGTTTGACCATTACAACATTTGATGTGAAGAATGCTTTCCTTCACGATGACTTGATTAAAGAGATGTATATGGATCCTCTTTAAGGTTTTACACTAAAAGAAGCAAAAGTATGCAAACTGAAAATGGCATTATATGGTTTGAAATAAACACTAAGAATCTAGATCAATCGATTGAGTCACTCAATGCAGGTGTATAGTCTCAAGGAGGCTTTAACTAATTATATTATGTTCTATAAAAGAGATAGTGATGATATTTCCTTGCTTCTTATTTATGTTTGTTTATGTTGATAACATGATTATTACGGGTAATAACATAACTGAAATAGATAAGCTTCTTTGTTATTTGATGAAAAAGGTTAAGAAGGAGTTGAGCTTTAAAATGTTCTCGACCTTCTAGCTGAAACTAGTAACTTAGCCTACGCATCTGCTGATACTCCAATTGAAGTGAACTATGATCTAACTATTTATCCTAATTAAGTTCAACGAACAAGGAGAGATATCAAAGGTTACTAAAAAAACAAAACTATTTGACTCACCTTAGACCTAATATTTCATATGTAATTAGTATTATAAGTCAATTCATGCATAATCCAAGTAATTTAACTTTAATAGATCCAAAGTAAATAGAAAATCTACTTCAAAGTATATATCATTTATAGTGGTAATTTAGTAACTTGGAAAAACAAAAAACAAAATGTGATTTCATTATCTAGTGCAAAAGCTAAATTTCATGCTCCTCATCATCCTACTCAAGAGCTTACAAGGCAACGTATTCTTTTGAGAAACTTAGTTATTGCTCTTTGAAGCCTGTGATATTATTTTGTGATAACACAACTACCATTCAAATAACTAATAATTTAATACAACATGAACGAATCAAACATAATCAACTCAACAAAAAATACATTAAAGATAATCTAAATTTTGAAATAATAAAGGTTTTTCAACATTAAAAGAGCAAATTAATTATATGATGTCTCATGTGATCATTAATGATTCTTTTTACACATCTCTGTTTAAGTTAAGCATGTGTGATAACTTGAGGGAGAGAGTTGAAATGAGTTGTATTATTAGCTAGCTGTAATTAGTTGTCAACTAAATAATTGTAATTAGTTATCATAACATGGTAAGTTAGGTTATTGTGTAATTAGGTTTTATTTAATTTATGTATATATATATATGATTATATTATCTTAGTGAAAAAAAATAAGAAAAAAGAACTTCTACCTCTAACTTCCTCTCTTTACAACTTTTTTATAGGTAATAAAACCGTATATTAAAGACAGAAAAAGCAACAAGCAAAGTGAGCATGGAATAGCCATACCCAACAAAAAAGCTCATACAAATATGACAATGAAACCAAGGTTCAAAAATACGAAACGCGATATGGTGCGAATTGAATGTCGTATGCCGAGGCAGGACCCTCAACTGGTCATGATAATTTTTTTAAAATATACAAAATATATAAAATAAAATAAAATTTATGCAAACTTTATTTTAAAATAATAAAATTATATTACAATTATAAAATCAAGTCTCATACTTTCATATTATTTGTCATATTTTCAAGAAAAATATCTTATTTGATTATTTGCTATTGCACAATAATAAATTGTACCTAAAAAAATATAATTAAAATTTAAAATAAATTTAATTATAGACTGTTTGTTACTCACCATATGCCTTATTCACTTTAACATTTAATAAATTTTTTAATTTATTCAAATTATAATTTTAATTATAATAATATATATAGTTATATATATATATATATAAATTAATTATAATTATATATAATAATTAGTAAGATATATATCATTTACTGTCTTAACTTATAATAATATCTCGAGCAAATGAGAGGTCTATTATACATCGAAACGAGAGCAGACATCGTCGATCGATGGAGGAAGAGAGGTTGCGAGGTCGAAGGAGGTTGTCTGCAGTCAATCGTTTGGCTTCGCTTCGTTGTTGACAGTCTAGCGTCGAAGGAGGTCGTTCATCGTCGATCGCCTGGCATCACATCATTGTTGACAGTCTGGCGTCGAAGGAGGTCGGAGGCTCACCAATGGAGATCGTCCATCATCAATTAACTGGCGTCTCGTTGTCATTGGTAGTCTGGTGTCGACACAAGCGCCTTATCCCGCATATAGGACAAGGCGGCAGAATGGCCCAACTCAGGCCACCTCACCCGTTTGAGGCGAGCGGCGACCAATGCGAGTTCCGAGGCGGCACCTCCATGCTCTCTGAGAGCGAGGCAGGCGAGGTGCCGCCTCAGCCTGTATTTTCTAACCATGAATAAAACCCTAATAGGCATAAGACAAAGCCTAAAAATAGGGAAGGGAAAGGACTCCCTAAGAGCCAACTAGCTTAACCTAGATTTCCAACAAACTCCGACATCATAATTAAAAGAAGAGGCAAGCCTTTTAAGCTCCCGCGTATATAGTTATTAAAGGTGCGCCTAGGTGCAAATCCCAAGCGGGCGCAAGGTTTGCGCCCGCCTTTCTTCCAGTCGAGGTGACATCCGTGAAGCCCACCATAAGTGTGCTTTTCAGCGCTTCATCCCCAGGCGCTAGGCGTCGCGAAGGCGCACCTTGAGGAGACGACGCAATCTTGCATCAATCCTCCATCCATATATGATATATCGAAAGAAAAAAAAAAAAAAAAAAATCGATCGTGATCGTGTGTACCAGCGACAGCCTTCGGCAATGCCGAACCAGGTGCATCGTTCTCTCTTCTCTCTTCTTTGACTGCCACTGCAACTGCAACTGCAACCCTAGCATTGTCGCTTCTCTTGCCATCGACAATGCACCTCTCGACGACAATTTCCGACAACGCACCTCTCTGCGACAATTCCCAATGACACACCTCCCTGCGACAATTCCCGACGATGCATCTCTCTGCGACGTCGATCCGAGCGATGCGTACCCTGGGCCACCTCTTTACAACACGTTGCATCTTCTCTCGGTCATCTTGCAGATCTCGTCTGGCCGTCGCGTCTTTTGACTTTTCTCTCTTTCTCGTTTGCATCTCCTCTGTCTGTCATGTCTCCTCTCGTTCACGTCTAGCCGTCGTGTGTGCTCTAATTTTTTTTTGTCTTTTTTTCCTGCGTCAACGCAACTCTTCCCAACGAAGATTGCACTTTCTTTTTGTTTTAAATTTTTCCCAAAAAGAAAAAAGAGAAGAGAGCAATTGTTTCGTTCTCGTCAGTTTTTTTTAATGTCTATTATTTGATATTATAACAAATAAACAACTCTATTTATCCTAATTTGCATTTTAGATTAGCATAGTAAATATTCAAAATAAATAACGCCATTATGAAATATTGAATTGTTACATCTTTGAAATTGCATTAGAATAAATTTTTGAAATATTTATTTTTTCTAAGATATATTATACAAATGAAGGCATAATTTCTATTTACCAGAGAAAGAAATATTTTTTTAGCCTAAAAATATTATTAGTATATTTTAAATATATATATAATATGTGCGCCCTGCTTCCCTCAGGCCTGTGCTTTTTTTTGCACCTTGCGCCTACGCAAGGCGCGGCCTTTGCGCCTTTAATAACTATGCCCACATGTCACAGATCAAGACTTATCCTAGCACACTTAGACTATTTTGGGGTATTTTCCCTTTGTAAAGTAGTTAACCTAATTTATAGAGTGAGTTGTAGAGATTTAAAGCTCTATTAAAAATGATGTCTCTTGGTAGCAAAGCCATAATAGTCTTAAGATTTATATGTAGGAGAATGGTATCTTTGAATCTTGTAAAGCTTTCAAACAATCAATACAATCGATTTTTTTGCCTCTGTTTAATCTTTCTTCCATTCAGTGTTTCCCTACACAATTGTTTTACAAATGATCATTGGATTTCGATCAAATGCGATGAGTTAAGCTAACCTAGCATTCCTTCGTATGAGTGAGAACTAGGTGCTGCATGGATTAAGTTGCAATAAAAAACTAACACCGTGACAAGTGGTATCAGAGCGAGTTCGGTGCCAAGTTCGATAGAAAAATCAAAAGCTTCGAGACGGTATAAAATACTAAACGAAAGATCTGCTGACATTAGTGGTGGTGGCCACAAAGGCCGCGACAAGGAGCACAACACTAAGGAACGAAAGAGACAAGTCCGTTTCGAGGAAAACATGTCCGCTAGAGAGTCAGCTAGCCAAAGTGGAGTTGGCATTAACCGAACAGATGGAGGTGATTGAGGAGCACACTGGAAGCATCGAAAGGCTGGAGTCGAAGGGTGACGAAAGCTATGGGAGGATGCAAGGGCTTCTCAACTCCATCATGGATGACATGAACTCTCGATTCGAAGGCTTAAAGGATTCTCTAATGTCCCAAATCCTAGCGATGCAGGAGGAAATCAAAGAGATCAAAGTGGATTGGTCTTTCTGCAAGATGGCAGTCACCCAAGGTAGCGTTGGCGGCAATTCCAGCTCCAAAATCAACGTGGCAAAGCCTAAGACCTATGCTGGATCAAGAAATGCGAGGGAGTTAGACAACTTCCTCTAGACCGTGGAGCAGTACTTTGATGCCTTGAATATTGTGAACGAGGCAAAAAGGTGAAGCCCGCTCTGCTATACTTAGTCAATTCGGCTATAGTGTGGTAGAGGCGGCGATATGCCGACAAGGAGTGCGGCCTATGCATTATCCACAACTGGGCAGATTTCAAGTGAGAGATCAAGGCCTAATTTTATCCCCAAAATGCCGAGGACGAGTCTCGGACAAAACTTCGACGCCTTACACAAAAAAAAACGTGGAGGAGACAACTGAAGTAAAGGGAAAGGGAGATCCTTTCAACCAAATACGCGAATGGTTCCAAGGGCAAGGAGAAGCCAAGGATCTGTTATTTCCCTTGCAAAAGCCCTCACAAGGCATTCGAGTGCCCAATGCACTCTAAGCTCTCTACGATGATCAACGAAGAGAAAGATCGGGATGCGAGGGATCCAAAACTTGGTTTCGTGCAACTCCTCAATGCATTCAAGGCAAAGGTGGAAATACCACCATCCTAAAGACAGAAGGGACACATGTACGTGCTCGCTAAGGCCAATAACCTTGAAACTAAGGCCTTGGTGAACACGAGTGCAACCAACAACTTCATCAAAGTGGAGGAAGCTTGAAGACTGAAGATAGTCTACAAGGAAGAGAAGGGCTGGCTGAAGGCAGTGAACTCCAGTGCCAGTCCAATCCATGGCGTTGCTTAAGATGTTGAGCTAAGTACCGACGAATGGAGAGGTAAGGTGAATCTCTCCGTAGCGTCAATGGATGACTATCCCATGGTGTTGGAGATAGAGTTCATTGACCAAGTGCGAACAATTCCGATTCCTAGCACTAACACAATGTGCATCATAGACGAGGGGAAAATGTGCATGGTAAAGGTAATAAGGGAGAAAGAACTCAAGGCGAAGTCTCTTTCATTGCCATGGTGAAGGAATAATGCCCAAATGTTAGGGAAAAGCCCCCAACTGAAGTGAAGACAGTCCTTGAAGAGTTTGGGTACATTATGCCACCCGAACTCCCAAAACAACTTCCGGGAGGTGAACCACAAGATTGAGCTAGAGGCAAGTGTAAGGCCTCCTGCTGCAATGCCCTATCGAATGGCACCACCGGAGTTGGAAGAATTTTGAAAATAATTGAAGGACTTGTTGGGTTTCGGGTTCATTCAACTATCCAAAGCGCCATTTGGAGCTATCCCATCTCACTCATATTAGACCTGTTTAATCAACTTGACACTATGAGATGGTTCTCAAAACTAGATTTGCAGTCGAGATATTGACAAGTGCGCATTGCCGAAGGTAATGAAACAAAGACGACGTGTGTCACAAGATATGACTCTTACGAGTTTTTAGTAATGCCCTTACGTCTCACAAACGCCTCAGCCACATTTTGTACTTTAATGAATCGGATCTTCCAACCATACTCGGATAGATTCGTTGCGGTTTACCTTGATGACATTATCGTCTACAACAAAACCTTGGAAGAGCACAAAGCACACCTACAGCAGGTTTTCCAAACCTTAAGAGGAAACCAATTTTTTGTGAAGAATGAGAAATGTGACTTTGCAAAGAAGGAGGTGCCCTTCTTGGGTCATATCATTGATGGCGGCAAATTAATGATGGATAATAAGAAAGTGTTAGCCATTAAGAAATAGGAGATGTCCAAGAAAATCCATGAAATGCGTTCCTTTCTTGGCTTGGTTAACTATTATAGAAGATTCATCCGCAGCTATTCCTCACATTACCGCACCCATGACAGAATTGTTGAGGAAGAATAAAACTCGAGTGTGGGATGATGCTTGTCGTGAGGCATTTGAGAAGTTGAAGCAAGTTCTGACAATCGGTCCGGTGATGGCACTTCTGGATCATACGAAGTCTAATGAAGTACACACAGATGCTTCAAACTTCGCCATCAGTGGAGTTCTTATGCAGAAGGGGCATGTTATACCATACAAAAGCCGAAAGCTTAATGACACCAAACGGAGGTACACGGTGCATGAAAATGAGATGACGACTATTATACATTGCCTTCGGGTGTGGAGGCATTACTTGCTAGGATCCAAATTCGTAGTTAAGACAGGCAACATTACTACAAATTATTTCTTAACTCAAAGAAACTTAACTCCAAAGAAAGCACGGTAACAAGGACTCCTAGCTGAATTCGACTTTGTGCTCGAGTACAAACCAAGCACAAATAATGTGGTGGTTAATGCACTAAGTTGAAAGGCGAAACTTGCAGCCATTAGCCAACCACAATTTTCCCTGATGAACAAACTAAAAGAGAGAATAGAGCACAATCCATTAGTCAAGTCTTTGGTGCAATGCGTCAAAGCTAGGAGCACACGGCAATTTTGACTAAGGGATAACTTGCTCCATACTCGAGGGGAACGGGTGTACGTTCCCAAATGAGAAAGTTTGAGGAGAGACATTCTCAAAGAGTGTCACGACTCGCGGTGGGCTGACCATCCCGGAATCGATCGTACCTTGGCATTAGTGGAAAGGAGCTATTATTAGCTTCAACTTTACAAGGACGTCCAAGTGTATGTACAGACTTGCCTTGTATGCCAACAAGACAAGATAGAGAATCAGCAATCGGAGGGACTGTTAGAAGCTTTGCTTACTCCGGAAAGACCTTGGGAGAGCGTCTCCATGGACTTCATTGTTTGTTTCCCAAGATCCGAAAGATGCGGCACGATCATTGTGGTGGTCAACCGATTCTCAAAGAATGTTATTTTCATTCCAGCTCTGAAGGACTGCACGGCAGACGACACTACCCGACTATTCTTTAAGTATGTGGTGAATTACTGGGACATTACAAAGACAATCGTGAGCGATCGGGACTCACAACTTACTGGACAGTTTTGGACCGAGCTGTTCCGAGTAATGGAATCAGACTTAAACTTTTCAAACAATTTCCACCCACAAACAGACAACCAAACGGAACGTGTCAATGGCTTACTGGAACTATATCTGAGGCACTACGTGAGTGCCAATCAAAAAGATTGGGCCAAGTTACTGGACATAACTCAATTCTCGTATAACTTGTAGAAGAGCGAGTCCAAGAACGATAGTCCGTTTGAACTCGCAACTGGGCAACAACCATTGACGCCTACTTCCATTACTCTGGGGTACACTGGAAAGAGTCCCGCGGTGTTTGAGTTTTCAAAAGATTAGCATGAACAGACGGATCTAGCGACAACATACTTGCACAAGGCAACAAAGAAGATGAAGAAGTGGGCAGATAAACAAAAGAGGCCCTTGGAATTTCAGGAAGGAGACATGGTGATGCTCAAACTCCTTCCGCGCCAAACCAAAGCACTTCAATAGTTACATAAGGATTTGGTGCGCCACTATGAGAGGCCTTTCAAAATTCTTAATAGAATTGGGAAGGCCTCATACAAACTGAACCTCCCGACTAGCTTACAAAGGCATCTGGTGTTCCACATTAATTTGCTCAAGCATTACCATGAAGATTTGAAAAATACGAGCGAACAACGGATAGTGCGGACACCGATAAAATCAACAGACAAGACCTATGATAAAGAGATAGAGAAAATCCACTCTACTCTCGTAGAGTTGTGCCAAGAAGGGGTGTAGATCCAAGGCAGGTGGAGTACTACATACAATGGAGGAACAGGCCGATTGAATAGGCAAGCTGGGAGAAGGAAGAGGATCTAGGCAATTCTCCAAGGAGATTAAAGAGTACCAGAGAGGAATCAAATGCTACATCCAGTACTTCGACGGGTTCGAGAAAGCCGAAGACGCAACAAGAACGCTGCGACATCGGATGGGGGAGAATGTCACTGACTGAAGCTTATCCTAACACATTTAGGCTATTTTGGGATATTTCCCCCTTATAAAGTATTGTAACCTAATTTATAGAGTGAGTTGTAGAGATTTAGAGCTCTGTTCAAAATGATGTCTTCTGGTGACAGAGTCATAAAAGTCTTAACATTCATATGTAGGGAAGTGATGTCTTGAATCTTGTAAAACTTTCAAATAATCAATACAATCGATTTCATTGTCTTTGTTCAATATTCCTTCGGCTAAGCGCTTTCATACACAATTGCTTTACAAATGATTATTGGATTACGCTCAAATGTGGCAAGTTAGGCTGACCTAGCATTCATTCGTACGAGTAGGAACTAGGTGCCACACAAGTTAAGTGAGATACAAAACTGACCCCGTGACACGCGCACTTTTAGCTATGCACTTAGCCGACTGAGAAGATGAGGCAAAATCCTTTCAAGGGGTCAAAGCCCTCGCACGTCACCCCAAACACCTTGCCAATTGCTTTGTGGGTTCGCAACCACTTTGGCTCCGCCTCTGTCTCTGCCTCTGCCGGGTTACCAGAGACACACGGAAGAGAACAAGACTCCACATAGAGAGTATCAATCAACAGACCAGCAATAAGCAGCACAGTCTGGGCACCTAGCTAAAAATCCCTAGCTAGCGCTGCAGCACCATCCCAACACACGAAAGGAACCGGATCGAAGGAACTAAACAAACAAGGACTAACAAGTTGGTGGGGAAATACATCTACAACCATGAAGGAAAGCCCAGCAGAGACACGAGCGGGATCCGACAAGGTAGCGTGGAGAGCAGCCACGCAGCTAGAGTGGACGGCCAAAGGCGATTCGAAACAATAGGGCCAAAAACAAGACCACCAAAGGAAAAGGGGATGCTGGGAGGATTGTCGAGCGCAAAAGGCTCTTGGGCGAGGGTCGATAGGCGCAGCAACAGGGTAAGAGACGAGACAGACGGTGAGGAGGTGGATGGGGGTGACAGTGGGGTAGGGTTGCAAGTGGGGGGGAAAGAAAAGAGGGGGGGGAAGTGGGCCAATGGGTTAAGGTGAGTGCTTGATTGGGAGGGAGGGGGCATGGGTGAGGAAGCAAATGGGCTAGGGTGGTAGTGGGCTCGGGTGGAAGGGGGTTGAGGTGGGGGCAAAGGTGGGCCGGGTGAGGTAGTGGGGGTGCGGGAACGGGAGGAAGCAGGGTGGGGAAGGGGCGAGCAAAAGGGTTGGGACGAGTCGGGTGGGCCAGCAAGTGGACGAGACGTGAGGGCCAGGGGACAGGGGAGTGGGATGGGCTGTGGAGGGGCAGGCCAGAACGGAATGGGCCGGAGTAGGGGAAGGGTGGGAGAAGACAAGCATGGAAGAGGTAAGAAACGACCCCAAGAGCTACACCATCAAGCTGGACGCCACCGGGAGGAGCTAGAGAGGCCAGCGCGATGGACAAAAGCGCCAAGTCCTTCCGACGAGGCAACGCGAACGAGACAGACGCTGGCCTAGAACCAAGCGACACTAGTGAGGGGGGCCAATCTGAAGGCGCGACCAGACAACCCACCGGCAGAGGAGAGGCTGGCATGAATCTGGCTAGAAGCGACGCGGCGGGGCGAAAGAGGACGCCAACACTGGCGTGGCATGGGAACAGCCGGCGGAGAAACACTTAGTTGAACAAAAGCAAAGGGTGCAAAAGACATTTAGTGGTAACTTGGAACAACAATGCTTGGCAAGTTGACCAGATTCATAATTTATGGAAGAAACATAACAAAAACAGGGAAATAGCAAAAGTAGCATAGCGAGAGATAAGATTAAGGGCATCAAACTTTGTCACTAAGGCAAATAGACAAATATCATTGTTTGTTGAGAAACACTAGGATCACTAATATAGTGAAATAATCCTTGTCCACGTGATATTTTCTATAATAAAAATAAAAGACAAGCGAGCTCACACTCAATACTCGCTAAATCATTCATAAGACACAAGAGAGCTAACAATCACGAATCACTCCATAAGCTTTATAAAAGTTTAAAAAAAGGAGGGAGAAGGCGATTAGATCATCCCAATTCCAATCGCACAAGAAGCATGAGTAGATACTAAACGAAAAGGGAAAATTTTAGGTTTGTTTGAATGGATCCAAGGGAACATTTAACAATTCCCAAGTGCAAATTAAACTATTAATATCAATAAAACGATGTCTCTCTCTCTCTCTCTCTATATATATATATGTATATATATATATATTGTTCAAATCCCATTTTTTCTGTCTCCTCAATGAAGAGATAAGTGCCAAAAAATTACCTCTTTTACTTCTCTGTAGTGCACAAGAACAATGTGCTCCAACTGCCTGTAATTAGGTAAAAGAGAAGAGTAAGAAATACCATTCTTAAATGCAAAAAAGGATTATAAAGAGGACAAATCAATCAAAACTATTTCCAACAAAGGGAAAACATAGTGATCAAAGCGCCAAAGCTACTCAAAGTGGTTAAGGGGAGCTCACATGCCTTAACAATAAAACACTAATAAAGCTACCAAAGCAACGTATAGTAAAAATTAATAAAAATTTCAAAATATACAACAAATATAACTATTCTACAATATTTTAAAATATACAATCTATAGTATAAATCAAACCAACAAGCCTTAATTCAAATAAAATAGAACTAGTTATATAAACCAAAACGAATAAAAAACTTAGATCCAAAACATATATAGATCTCTTTCAAATATTTATATCTATCACCTTATTTTTTCTTCTAAATCTAATAATTTCAAATCTTTTATTACTACCTTCAGCTAAATCATTATTTGTTTTCCCGTTAATTTTTTATCTCATTCATGTTAATATGCTCTACCATCCTAATAGGCGCATTCATTGGTTTACGTCATAAATGGCCAAACCAAGATACTCTTCAACGAACATCTTATTATTTTGCCAAATCTTATTAAATAGTTTTGCTAAATATCATGTTTTTCATCATGCTACTCAAGAGTTCACATAGCTACGTATTCTTTTGCAAAACCTTGGTTATGGCCCTCAAAAGGTGGTAATGATTTTTTGTAATAACACAACTTCTATCGAAATAGCTAATAATTCAATACAGTATGATCATATCAAACATATTAAACTTGACAAAAAATACATCAACAATAATCTAAATTCTAGTGTAAAACTCATTTAGTTACTAGTGCTTCTTTTTATAAAATTTGTTCAAATTGGACATGTGTAATATCTATGTGCTAACTAGAAGGGAAGAGTTGGAATATGTTTCCTTATTCTAAATTATTAATATTTATAATTATTTAATGTGGGTTTAGTTATCTTTTTAGGTATTCTCTACTGGGTATATATATGTGTAGGTAATCTCTCATTTCTCAACAAGAATAATAAGAAAGAATTATTTTATTATTATTTTCTACTGTTTTTCATTTTTTTAGGTGAATCAAGTGATAAATTCAAAAAAACAAAAAAACAAAATAAGGGACTAATTTCATGAAAAAAAAAAACCCAACCAAACTAGCCAAAAAAAAAATCACACAAAGACATAAACAACCCACAAGCAATGGGAAAAAAACAAGCCTAGCAACAAAAATATAAAGAAGTAATTAAGGACAGCCCTACAACACAATACAGTACATAAACCGAGCATCCTCCATAGAATCCATTCATACAACCCAAATAAGGAGGGAAGCTTAAGAAACTCAAAGAAGAAGCTCAGCCACATGAACCCTTACTATCACCCAAATTTAAGCAACAATCACATAGTGTTAGAGAACACTGTTTTGAAAAATAATCAAATTTTGGACCCACCAAATTAATAAACTATACCCGCAAAAGTTAACTTCCCTAAAGGATTAGGTTGGAAGTCTCGAGACTTTAATAAAAATCAATTATAAAATATATTAGCATATAAAAAGGGTTATGTTGGAAGTTGGTTCAAATCAAGACTTCGAAAGAAGTCTCAATGACAATCGCGAAGGGAGTCTCAATGACAGTCGCAAAGGAAACCTCGACAACAGTCTAAAAGGGAATCTCGAAGGAAAGGAGTTCAAATCTAACATTCTATTTTATTAATGCAATCAACCAAAAAATCAAGATTGTAATTTTTCACTCTTTATTTTTCTAGATTATAGTTATTACACTGACTCTTTATTTTTCTCATATTGTATTTATTATTTGTATTTTTGATTCAAGTTCCTAAGTATTTAACTTCTTTCCAAGTATCTAATTTCTTTCCAGGTATTAGTTGGTGTAGACCAAGAATCAAACTGCTATGTATATATGTATACATCGTCTTAACATAATGAATGAAATATTCTTTATTTCCCACATGTTATAATTTATTAAAAAAAAATTGTATAGTACATCATAGATCTCCACAAGAAACAATCAAGACAGTATGCAAACTAGCAAGTACTCCAACTAATCCAAGTTTTTAAAATTGGATTCTGAGGAGAACACTATGATAGACGGAGAAATATACTAATACTTGGTAGGTAAACTCATTAATCTATCTCACACACGCCCATACATAGCTTATAAAGTAAGTATTATCAGCCAATTTATGCATGGTCCAAAGGAAGTTTACTTGTACAAAGCCCATCGGGTATTACAATACACCAGTAAAAGGTATTTGATTTAAATGAAAGAGGTTTAATTATTAAAACCTATACAAATACATATCATGTTGGGTCAATTGTAGATCAGAGGTCAACATCTAGATATTGTCCCTTTCTTGGTGGCAATCTAGTGACCTGGAGAAGTAAGAAACAATTTTTTTTTTGAGGTACTAAAAATTTTATTAAAAACGAAGTACACAAGATGTGCACCAAAATAGAAATAACATAAGAAAAAGAAACAACAAACGAGCAACACCAAACTCAAAAGGAACACCCATCAACAACGAAAATACAAGAAAAACGATAACAACCCGAGGCAGAGAGCCACCCAAGAAGAAAACGCAATACAAAAGCCTTAAGCTCCACCACGCAAAGCACACAATTTTCAAACAGTCTAGCATTACGCTCGCGCCAAAGACATCACAAGAGACAATGAGGAATAACACGCCAAAGTTGCAACCGATGACCCACACATCCATCCCAACATGAAAATAAATTAACCACGCCCCAAGACATCACCCAAGGAAGCCCAAACAAACCAAGAAACATGTCCCAAAACTCCCAGGCAAACAGACAATGAAGAAAAATGTAATCAATAGACTCGGCATCCGCCTAACATAAGAAACAACAACTAACTACCACCATACCACGACAGCGCAAGTTGTCCGCCGTAAGAATCCTCCCAAGCACCGCAAACCAAACAAAAAAACTCACCTGAGGTGAGACCAAAACCTTCCAAACCAACCTTCACGAAAAGCAAAGAGTGGCGTCCAAGGTAAGAAGAGAATATAAGGTATGCACACTAAAACCAACCATCAGAGCATGATGCCAGCACAATCGGTCCAATAATATCAGGGAGGGGCGACTGGAATACAAAAGAGTAAAGAAGGAAAAAAAGGATTCCAGCTCCCAATCCTGAGCCGGACGCAAAAAAAACCTCCCAAGGCAAGGAATCCCCACGAGCCCACAGAAAATCAGCCACACAGCCATCCCCGCGACAAGCAAGACAATATAACTCCAGGTAGGCCTCCTTCAAAGGCACCGGACCACACCAAATATCATCCCAAAACCGAATATAAGAGCCATCCCCCACAACATAAGCCACCAACTGAGAGAAGGAATCCCATTGTGAACGAATAGCCTTCCAACAGCCCACCCCATGAGGACTATGCGGGACTCAGGACATCCAACCACCCTCAAGGCACCAAATTTCACCACAATCACTTTTCGTCACAAGGCAGCCCTCTCAAGCCCGAACCTCCAGAGCCACTTACCAAGAAGAGCCTCGTTAAACCGTCAGATCTGCTTGATAGCAAGACCACTCTGAACAAGGGGCTGACAAACAGACACCCACCGGGCCAAATAAAGTGGAGCCACCACCACCATAGAACCCCACAAAAAATTCCTTTGGATCTACTCAAGTCGGGAGGACACCGCAATAGGGATAGAGAAAAGAGATAAAAAAAAATATGTAAGCAAACCGGAGAGTGTGCTCTTGATCAAAGTAAGTCGATCACTCTTGTAAAGATAAATCTGCTTACACCCCACCAGCCAATGTTTCATCTTTTCAATAATCGGATGCCAAATAGAGGAACACTTAAGGCGGCCTCCAGAGGCAGGCCCAAATAAGTAAGAGGCAACTGAGAAGTATTGCACCGAAGAATATCCGCAAGTGCCCTCAAATAAGGCACCACCCCAACGGGCACCAACTTAGACTTGCCTAAATTGATGTGCAGCCTCGAAAAAGCCTCAAACCAAACAAGGAGGGCACGCAAATAGAAAATATGCTCAGGGTCAGGCTCGCAAAAAAACAAAGTATCATCCGCGAAGAGCAAATGAGAGATCTCCAAATGCCGGCCACCAGTAGAGCCCACAGAAAACCCCGAGTAACCCAATAGCAGAAGCAACATCAATGAAAGGGTCAAAGGGTCCCCCTAACAAAGGCCGCGAGAGCTCAGAAAAAAACCACAGGGGCAAAATAACCCGAGACAATGGCAAAAGGTGTGCATGAACTACTTTAAATAAAGATTATTTTAAAAAAATATGAAGATTCTTAAGCATAGTCAAATTAAACTTTATTGTGATAATAATTCTGCAATAAGCATAGTTCATAATCATGTACAAAATGATCAAACAAAACATATTTAAGTTAATAGGCACTCCATTAAAGAAAAGTTAGATAATGGTACGATCTTTACACCTTATGTGTTTACATAATGGACAACCGGTTGATATCTTCACTAAGAGTTTAAGTTGTCGAAGTGTTTCAAAATATCTTATCCAAGATGGGAATGAAAAATAACTATTCATCAGCTTAAAGAGTGTTAAAAGTTTAATCAGATTGAACTTCAAACTTTGATTATCAACAAAAATCAATAAAAGAAAACAAAAATTACATAATTAAATGAAATACAATTTTTGTTTTCTAATCTCTCAAAACTCACGAAAACTAATATCATTTTTTCTTTGTTTATTTTGGTTTATGGCTTTGGTTCACATAAAGGTTCGAGGTTTTGAAATATTTGAGGTTTGGGGCTTTACAGTAATGTGTTCGTAGTTCAAGGTTTGGTTTCTTTGCACCAATTCGAAGGTTGTGGACTGTACACTAGTTCAAGAGTTAGAAGTTGACAATCTCGAAGGGAGTCTCAATGACAGTCTCAAAGGAACAGAGTTCTGATCCATTATTCCGATTTATTAGTATGGTCAACAAGAAAGTCAGCATTGTAATTTCCTAGAATCTTTATTTTCTAGATTATAGTTATTACATTAACTTCTTAGTTTTTTCACACTAAATTTACTATTTGTATCTCTCTTAATTTCTCTCTATATATTAATTATTATAAGACCAAGAGTCAGGGAATACATGTACATCAGTATGTTAACATAATGAATGAAATAGTTCTTATTTCTTACCAATTATAATTTATTAAAAAACATTGGTATGATCTTATCTAATAGTTATGTATTGCTAATTTTCCATATTAATATATTTAGAACCATTTGCTGACAAAATATAAGTTGAAATGAGTAATCAATTGACTAACAATCAAATATTTGTAATTATTTGGTTATATATTTAGTTTCCTACATTAGGTTATTTCCTAATTAGGTTTCTTTAATTATGTGTGTATATATATGTTTGTAATCTCTCAATATGTAACAAGGAAGAATTATTATTTTCTCTATTCTTTTCTACTTGGTATCAAAGCAAAACAACTTGCTCTAATCCTAACCTAGTCAACTCTTTCCCTCTGGATGAATAGTTTTACCAACAGAGCTTTTCTTGTGGGAGGATTCTAGTCTCTGACCCGCTTTCAAAGTCGTAATCATCGTCCGCACACCATCATTCTAAGCCTCCATTGACAATCTATTGTTTACACAAGACAGCCTTATCTTGATCGATTTCTCTTTTCCCTCGGTACCACTGCTATCGCCGTTGCCGTCCATAGCTTCCGTCACCGTTTGTCATGTGACTTATCGTTACAAGCATTGCCAACTACAACACTACAAGTAGCTGTCACACCATTGTAGGGAGCCACCAACACCTGCTAACACCGTCATCAGTCACCATTACCACCCTCAATGTGATATACCTCCACAAGTTTTTTTTCCCAAACCAGTGGTTTAAGCAAGCGCAAGTTTCTTCTCCGACTACATTGCCTTGGTGTTTACGATTGGAGTTACTAGTGGGCTTTGACTTATACTTAGTTCTATTATGACTACCAAAAAGCTCCCTACCGCCCAAGATAGCAAGATAGAGCCAATTGTCACCATTTAAGAGACCATACATCAATCCATATTAAACTAGATGCTACAAATTATCGTATTTAGTCTAAGATTTTGAAAGAAAGAAGAAGGGGTATATCATAGGAAGAAAGGCGGCACCTTCAAAAAGTCACCCAGACTATGATGAATAAGAAGCTGAAGATACACCTGTTAAGTCATGGCTTATTAATTCCACGATTTCTCATTTGATATCCCATTTTGTGTAATGTGGAATAGAGAAGTATGGAATGTTGTTAAGAAGAGTTACATTGATGACTTTTACTCCTCTAAGGTGTATAAGCTTATGAAAACATATTTGTAATGAATTGAACCTAAAGAGTAAATGATCAACAAGGGGGCCAACCTCTCACGGAATACTATAATGAATTGAACTCTATTTTCGTGGAGTTGGATTATTGACAACCCAATGATATGAAGTGTCCAATTGATTCTAAAAAAATAAATGAAGCATATAGTAAATGATCAAGTTTACATATTTCTTACAAGCCTTGATCATAACCTGAATCAAGATAGTAGTCATGTTTTGACTACCTCACCATTACCTACCCTAAAACAAGCCTATTCTTTTGTTCATCGTGAGGTGTAGAGACAAGACAACTAACAATGGATGCTAAAGAACATTCAGAAGCACCCACTAAATTGTGTCTTCTTGCTTGAGAGGCAGCTTAAGGCAAGGTGATTACTATATACTAACTCCTGTCACTTGTGTTGTGGTTTTTCCTTGGTGAGTCAATACTATTGTGTAAGGAACAAATAGATCGTCTCTTCCATTGTCATAGCTTACTCAAATTTGAGGTTTTATTTTTTGTAATTCTTGATAGCAAGAGCTTAATGTCACGGAGTTAGACTTACAATGAGCTAACCTGCACAGCACTTAGTCACTTAGCGGAAATTTCATGAACGAAGTAAGCCTTAAGTTCTGGTGAATATTTTTAGAGTCAAACGAAACAACGAAAATGATTAATAAAAGTTGTAGAGAATGCCTAAAAGCAACTTATATTAGAACAAATGTCAAATGTAAGTTTTAACAATAGAGCCTTGGTCTACATATAAGATTTAGATAATTTTACAGCTAGCACTAGGAGACATTAAGTTGGTGCGAAATTGCAAATCGTTTATACATGTTCTAACTCATTCTTTGAGTTGTACAAACATCATAAATGATACAAATATGTTACAAAATTGGGCCGTGAAGCTCCAAACCGTGACATCCTCCCCCACTTAAGCTCGTAACGTTCCCGTCACATCTACTTTCTTGTAGCGCTTAATATGGTCCACAAACTACCACAGCAAATCTTCACGCTCTCAACTGTTTTCTTGATCGGGTAAACCCTTTCATTTGATCAAGTACTCCAAGTAGTTGGAAACTCCTCGTCTTCGTATCTCCTAATCAGCTAGGATGTGTTCTACTTTCTTGATTCTCCTCGACTTGGCTCCTCGGTGTCTTCATGAAAGGTCTTCAAGAGGCTAACGTGAAAGACATTGTGGATCTTCAGTCTTAAAGGAAATTAGACTTGATATGATGTCTTCCCTATCTATTTGATGATCGGAAAGGGGCCTTCGTACTTTCAAACCAAGCCCTTATGCACTTAGCAGAAAGACTTGAACTAGTTCAAAAGTAGTTTCACCATAACTTTTGTCCCCTGCTGCAAACTCCTTCGGACGTCACTTGGCGTTGGCCCATTTTTCATCCGCTTGGCAGCCTTATCAAGACACGCCCTTGTAATGTCCGACTCTTCCAGCCACTCCTTCGCGATTTTGTAAGTAGAGGGATTATTGCCGATGTAAGGCGAAACAACAACACTCGGAGTAAGTGTTTTTGTCCCATGACAATCTCGAACAGGCTCTTCCCTGTCGCTTCACTCCATTGGAGGTTATAAGAGAATTGGGCAACATCGAGCAACTCCGCCCAATCTCGTTAATGGGCACTAACATAATGCCGCAAATACTGCTCCAGAAGAGCATTGATGCGCTCCGTCTGGCCATCGATTTGGGCAAAGACGGAATACGGGGCCGGCAGGGGCAATGGCCCCCCCAAGATTTTTTTACTTTATATATATATAAAATTTATATATATATATATATTAAAATTAATATATAAATATATTATATAAAATTATAAATTTTAATTTAAATTATTTATATTATATTTATATAATTATAATTATAATTGATTAGTAATATAATTTACTATCCTATATTGTTTATGATAAATATGTTACTAATTATAATAGTGATAAATTAATTATATGATTTTAAAAAGTTGTCTAACTTGATTATATGATAATTTGATAAGTTTTTTTATATTTTTATGTTATTAATTTTAACTTAAATGGTATTAATCGTCAGCGTTAATTCTTAAAAATTAGATTAAAATTAGGACTTTCAGGGATCATCTCATATTGGCCTAACTTCTAACGACAGCAAACAATCAAAAATTAATTTATAATTTCGACAATGATATATATTTTAAAATTTTATATTGTTCCTATAATTATAGTAAAAAATATAAAAAACAATAGTTTGATTTATGAATAAGAGCGTCTAATTTAATAATCACCTTAAACCCCTTAAATCTCGAAACTGATCATACTAATTATTGTTTTAAATAATAATTTTTAAACATGAATTACATACTTCATATTTTGGCCCCCCCTAACTGAACTTTCTGGATCCGTCCCTGGATTTGGGGATGAAAACTTGTGGAGAAGTTTAATTCCGTCCTCAACAACTTGAACAGCTCGTGCCAGAATTTCCCAGTGAAGCAGGAGTCTCAGTCACTAAGGATGCTTTTTGGAATTTTTTATAATTTCACCACATTTTTGAAAAATAGACGAGTAGCTTCATTCATTTTGCTATTTGATGATGTTGGAATGAATGTGGCATACTTGCTAAATCAATCCACTACCACCATGATGCTCCCAAATCCGCCAAACTTGGTTAAGGCCAGACTTGTTGGCAAACAAAACAAGTCTTCACGTACACCTCAACGTCATCTTACATCTGCGGCCAATAATAAGACCGATTGACGAGGGCGAGTGTTCATGTCATGCCTGACTTACTAGCCCACAACACATCATGGCACTCCTTCATAATATCTTTCCGCAAATTCTCCCAACTCGAAACAAAGACTCATTGGCCAACTTTCATTAGTACGTCATTCTTGATCCAAAACCGACAAATCTTCCCTTCAGTAGCCAACTTAAGCAAGTTGTTGGCTACAGGGTCATGCGTCATTCCTTCCTTGATTCGATCAAAGAAGTCCCTCCTCGTTATGCTAGTGGAAGATAAGGCCACTAACTCCGCCTTTCGGCTTAGCACATCAGCCACAACATTGGCTTTGCCCAACTTATATTGCAGCTTATAATTGAATCCGGCCAGAAAATCTTGCCACCAAGCTTGCTTGGGGCTTAGCTTCTTTTGCGATTGGAAATAGCTTGTCACAACATTATCCGTCATAATGACAAACTTACTCCCAAAAAGATAGTGTCGCCAGGTGCAAAGACAATGGATGATTACAGGCATTTCTTTGTCTTGCACCATATATCGCATCTCCATATTATTTAGTTTTCGACTTTCATTGGCAATAGGGTGCCTGTCATGCATTATGACTCTCCCTATAGCATAGTCAGATGCATCGATGTGAACTTCAAAGGGTTTGTCATAATCGGGCAGCACCACAATAGGCTCCTCCAAGATCACTTGGCACTCATCCGCCCAGTGCCAAGAATGGTTCTTCTTCAGTAACTCAGTTAAGGGTGTTACAATGGCGGAGTAACCCTTAATAAACCGACGATAATAGTTTATGGGTCCTAGTAAAGATCGTAGCTCAAGACTTTCATTGATAGCTCCCACTTTTGGATGGCTTGCTCCTTTGCCGGGTCCATCATTAGCTTCTCATCCTTGATTCAATGACCAAGGAAGTCCACCTCCTGCTTAGCGAATGAGCACATATCCTTCTTGAAGACTTGTTGAGCTTTCCTTGCCATTCTTCGATTTTAACCGTTACATCCCTTGCAATACCGTGGACCGGCTTGCCTTGCGAGTTCACCGCCTTCATCGTGTCAGTCCCTTCGAAGAGTTTGAGGCCTAGCCGGTTGGCCTCTTGCAGATCGATAAAGTTGTGGGTCACTCCAGTATCTAGCATTGCACCCACCATTTGACTCCTAATGAATACGTCCGCATATAACAAATTTTTCTCTTTCGAGTCCTTTGAAAAGAAAAACTTCGAAAGGGTGCTCAAGTGTTGAATAGCACCCAAATCTGCTTGAGACTCCTCGCCCTTCTCCTTGTTATATTCCACACAATAGCATTCATTGCCTTGCGGTTCGGACAATCTCTAGTTCAATGAGGCCCATCACAAATGAAGCACGGCTTCAGTGCCTCCTTCGAAGCAAAAAACTTCAATTTATAACTTGTCGAGGCCTTTAGATGTCCACCCTCCTTGTGGCCAACATCCTTCTTTGGTCCGCCCTTATCTCTCCCACTTTTACCCGTGTACAGCTTCTTCATGATCTTGGATTGGGGCGAGTAGTCGACCAACATCTCGAGGGCCGCAATGGCATCGTCCAGTGTTTGCACATTGCGCCTATCCAGCTCTACTCTCGCTCATTCCTTTAAGTTGTCCTTGAAGTAAAAGAGAAAATCAAAATCGGACATATTTTCAATTTTCAGCAACAGAGTAGTGAACTCCTTAATATATTCAGGAACACTACCCATCTTCCTTAGTCAACGCAACTTCCCCCAAACTTCGGTTTCCGTGTGGGACGAAATGCTTGCGTACTTTGACTTAAAATGTCATGTACAAGTTTTAACACTAGAATCTTACTCTCCATATAACATTTAAAATAATTTTACAACTGACATCAGGAGACATCATGTTGGTGTGAAACTACAAAGCACCTATACATGTTCTACCTCATTCTTTGAGCTATACAAATATTATAAACAATACAAATATGTTATAAAATTGGGTTGTGAGGCTCTGGAACATGACATTAGGCTTGCAATGGTCTTCAAGGAAATTGCAAGGAGCCTGGTCTTTTGAGTGTCTTTCTGCTTGCCTTTTTTACTATATGGAAGGAGCACAAATGACATGTGTTTGAGAATGTGGAGAGCAGTTCTCAATACTTGAAAGGAAAATTTTGGAATTTACTATTGGATTTAGCAGGTAGTAACGCTTCTTACATGTTAGCTTTTGTAAAGTGGAGTAGCCTTCTTGGAGGCTTTCAAAATATCTTATCTTATCTTTTTTTTTCATGCTGAGCTAATTGTGTGGGTTGTTGGTCGCCACTTTGGCATGTTATTCCTCATTGTATCTTATAGTGTCTTTGGCGCAAGCGGAATGCTAGGTTGTTTGATAATCGCGCGCTTCGCATGGTGGAGCTTAAGGCCTGTGTCTTGCGTTCTCTTCTTGGGTGGGTCTCTACCTCGGGTTCATATTTTTCTTGTATTGTGAATGTTGTTGATATTCCTTTTGAACTAGGTGTTGCTCGTTTATTGTTTCTTATTCTTTTGTTATTTCTCTCTTAGTGCACTTCTTGTGTATTTTTTTTTTAATAAAGTTTATTATTACCTAAAAAAAATATCTTATCTTTTTACTAACAAAAAAATTAAAATATAATATAATTTTCAAAAGTAAAAATAATAATAATTTGGGAGGAATTTGTTTGTATATTATTCATAACAAGTTTTAGGTATATTGAGTTACTATAAAAATCATTCCATTAATTAACATAATATAAAACTAATAAAATTTTAATAAATGACTATGATGCTACTTAACATTCCCTGAGATTTAGTTTAAAGACAGACCTCAATCACAAAGCTCCTGCGAGTGCTGGGGTTGGGCTACCAAAATATTATTCCTTAAGATTTAGTTTATCATTAAAAAAATTGCATGAAAATAAAAGGGGGACAAAAGAATTAAGTCAAGCATTTCTCTTAAACATTTCTTTCTAAACAAATCTTAACAACTAGAGCACATAATAGAGCGCTACATCATATTTAAAAAAAAAAAAACTTGCTCCTTGTAATGTCGTATTGTCTAAGATCTTTCAATAAGTCCTTTGTTGATTAAAAAACTACCTTTAAGGTATTGTTTAAACTATCTTTCAATAAGTCCTTTGTCTAAGATCTTGTAATGTCGTATTGTCCTTGCGCCATAGACGACCCTTTAAGGTATTGTTTTCTTAAAAACTACCTTAGTCCCCCCCCCCCCCCAACTCCTTTGTTGATGTGGAAGAATTCCTCCCACAACAACACTGCCCATGCAGACAAAACACATATATACAAGGATTGGATGGATCCCTTGCTCCCCAATTTACATAGCTTTGTCTACTGGTCTTATAGGCTAAGCCCACTAATACAATATAACTGCATATATTCAAATAAAGCCTATATAAGCATCTAGCCTAATTAAGTGAATCTATGCAAATAAAAGCCATTTTCGCATATTTTTAAAAATATTCCAAAAATATCGAAACAACTACACAAAAATATAACAGATTTAACATATCTTCAATCAATTACAAACATGTTATAAATATAATAAAAACAATAGTTCATCAAAATTACATAGGTAGCACAAAATGCCCCAAATATATGGTGAACATAATAAGTTCTAAATATCAAATTTTCAATAATTCTCTTGTGATATTATTCACCACTAATCATCATATCATCATCACCTTCCATCTCAAAAGACTATCTCATCTGTATTATTTTCAAATACAATGTCCTCTTCATTTTCTGTTTTATATCTTAGTTGTTTCAATTTATTGGTTTTTTCAAAAAAATATTCTTAGGTGGCCTGGGCATAAAAAAAAAGTCTGGCTTTTTCCCACTAAACAAGATGGTTGGGCTCAACAAAACTAACAAGTAGCAATAACTTCACCCTAAATATATTAACAGAACAGAATGGTGAAGAGTCAACTAAAATCAACACTATGCAATAAAACAACATATGCAAGTTGCAATACAAAGCCACCCAATAATACAACTTATGCAACTAATAACTCCCACTCCAGTGTCAACTGGGAAACTTACAAATTTCCCACGAATAATAGAAAATTCTTTTATAACTAAGTATTTCATTCATAGATCAAAAACAGCAGCATAAATTACTTCTCATGCATTATTAGACATATTTATATTATGCTCTTGCCTTGAATACTATTGTTTATAGGAGTTCATGAGGATAAAAGTCGTAGTCCGGGAGGGGAACAACAGGAATTCTGGTCAAATTTACTAAGTCACCATACCATCCAACAATATATTTACAGTGAATGTTCAATCCAGCATAACATTAGGCAAATTATAAAAATTCAAACCAATCAAGTCCAAGTGACATACCCATCCAGCATCCAATAACTTCTTCGCTGGAAGCTTTCATTTTCTTCTCCATGGGCATAGTAACAATGAAGAACATCCACACTGCCAGCCTACACAAAAGACCCAGAACAACTAACGACCAAGCAGGCAACTACTGATAGTATATGTTCTCTAGAAACTATTTAAATCAATGTTAGCTTCAAACAATCTCCAACTGAATATCAATGGTACAGAAAATGCAAGCAGGCAACTACTGATTATAGGAATGGCAAGTCATATACAACACACGATGATCAGCAAGGTATACTTTTTAGATGATAGAGAATCTCTATTCAAGGAAATCCAAGATCACATCAGGAAGAAATAATAAGGAAAAAAAACTATCCAGGATAAAAATCAGATAGTGTCCAGACCACAAGAAAAAAACAATTATAGCTTTAGCACAGTTTCTTCCAAAATTCGAAGCAACAAAATCTTCATATTCTCCTGTCAAAAGAACAGATGAAATCAGCTTTGCAACATGAACACATATTGTATCTCCACTTCCACTGTTGGACAAGTCACCAGCTATCCAGGAACCCTCTTTGACCTCTGCCACTGTTAGCTAATTTTCTCATTTCTGTGGCTCATGGGCATAATGTTTTTACACAAGCAGAAATGTAATAAAAAACATGTCAAACTATATTATGTAAAACATTTAATGGGGAAAAAAACAGCCTCCTTTCATATTAATTCCAGCGTTAGGTTTTAGCTATTATAGGTGGCACAGTAATTGTTGTGGAAAGGGATTACAATCTCAAGCCCCTTGGCTCAGAGAAATTTTCATGTGGGATTTTGTAATTTTTCATGTCAGCCTGGAGTCCTAACAAGAATTGATATACATTTGTAGGGCTTTAACTTTGACTCGAATCAATTTGTCCAAGTCATCAACACCCAGTCCAGCTCTCCTAACGGAGACAAGTTAAATGATCAACTCAAATTGCAATAAACCAACGAGAAAAGAAGGAACTTTCACTCACCAAATGATACTCCACCGCCAGCCATCACTCAACAGCACAGAGCCCCACCTCGTGTGAACACTAAAACAACTCCCCATAAAACACCTCATTTGTACACCCCTCTATGTCATCTAGTCTAGTTAGCTCCTCACAAAAGTGCTCCAATACACTTTTTTTATAAGTAAAGTGAAATGTATTAAGAAAAGAAAACAAGTACGAGAAAGGCTAGTAGAGTCAAGTGATACCCAAAAACAATACCCAAAAAGATAAAAAAAAAACAACACAAAACAGCCAGAAACAAAACAATCAATGACCTACAATCGCATTCAACAATGCGACCATGATAGAAGTGCCCCACTCATGGGGTTAACGCAATGATCCTCCAAAGAATCATACCATCTGTCTACCTCAACCTAAAAGTCCGAGAAACTCCAATATCATAATTAATCGAAGAGGCATTTTAAGCTCCCACACACCTTTAGACCACATGCGCATGGACTACCAAGAAGGCATGGCAGTATCCTTTCGAGCTTGATACCTAACTTCGATATCCTGCAGCAAATCAGAAGTAGCGAGTTCAAATCCCCCATAAAAGCCAATAAATGCATCCTTTCCTAACCACTAACATGTCTAGTTAAAGTGACATTCCACGCTACTCCATAATGTAGAACTTGTAATGACCTACCCGCACCCTGTGTATCATCTCACAACAAATAATGGTACCATCCTCCAACCTCCATTCCACCAATTGTAAGATGCCTACCTAATCATGTTGGGATAGGGATAAATACATCCACCAAATTTATTAACACCATGGTTTGAAGTATCGCCCGAGTTCGAAAAATCGCGGATGATTCTTGACAGTATCAGAAGGCGTCGATCTGATATCCAAGGCCAGTATGTAAATCTCACGAATCTTCATCATCTCGTCAATCTCGTCTGAGATCACAGCCAAGAAGCAACGAGATCTCATCGATCTCTTCCTTGCCGATTGCCAGACATTGTTTTCTTCTTCCTCGTCAGACGCTATTCTCTTTCAACTCGTTGGCCGCTGCCGCTACCAAAATTCAAGCACATTGGCTTTTGATCGCCTCTTCTTCGTCGATCGATGTGCTCTTCCAACTCGCTAGTGCTGCCGACACCTCACGCACAATCGACGCAAACAAGATCATCGAGGTATGAGTTTTTATATTTAATCTATTATGTTATTAATTTATATGATTATATTATTTTTATTTTTATTTTTATTTATGTGTCAACTGTAATATGTTTTTATTTTTAATCAATAATTATACACAAAATGTTTTATTAAATATTTTTAATAAATTTATATATTTTATATATTTACTGTATTTTAAATTTATATAGATTTATTAAATAAGAGCACTCTAATAAATAACATTGAATGAGATCCAAAATGCACTCTAATAAATAAGAGCATAATGTCAAGAATCCTTGCTTAAGATACAACCAATTCCACATTATCACATTGTTAACATTAAATTTGAGCTAAGGCTACTCTCTAAAACAATTCCTAGATTTCCCAGATGTTCGATATGAGTGTTTAAAAATCCAAAAACCCAACAATATATATAAGCAGCTAGACAAGAACGTTTTGTGCTATTACATTAATGTAACCATGTAGCCTATTTCAAAAAGATACAACAGAAAACAAATGCAACGAACCTGGCTCCTTCAAAACAACCCTACATGTCTATATATACATATATAATTGTCTCAATATGAGTGCATATATATTGGAAACATAAGCGAACTTACTAAGAATAGAATGAACAGCACACCTTCAACTTTTCATGAGCTTCTCTGACAGTTTTTCCATCCTTTTTCTTTCTCCATCTATGACCATCTTTTCGAAAATATCGCAGAGCTTTACGATCAAAGAGAAACAAAGAACCAGCTGAAAAGAGAACAACATTGAATTGTTGTTTGCATTTACCAACTACGAATGTAAGAGCCTCTGAATAGCCCATAAAATAACAAATGCAATTTATCTAATCTAAGAAGATTATTTTCCCAACAAAAACAACAATTCCAACAATAATTAAAAACTATATAGACCACATTCCAAACAAATTAAAGAATGTTAAGTTGCACCTACAATCTTAATCAAAACCATCCACTTGTTGGTAAAATCATTAGCTTCAAAAAAACATAAGGAAACTATCTTTTAAAAACTTCCCATTACCCTACAGTTAACCATTGCTATCTGCACCTTCTCACAGGTGCATTCACTTGCTATTAAAAATCACACTATTAATAGCTTATATAGTAATTTTTTACTGTGCCATACTACTTTTTCTAAGTCAACTATCTTCTCCATGACAGCTTGATAGCATCATTCAACCTTCATTATCCTACTTATTGTATGCATATCCTTTGTTAATATCTTATTTGAACTTGACAATTTGACATAGATGCTGTACACATTGATGAGAAAGTACACTTTCAAATTTACATTTCTCCTCGTATGCTTTGGAATGAAATTTATCTATTAATTAGGCTTATCGACTTAAAACATAGTGTGTTAACATTATTTTGCAACCCAATCCTCATCCAACCACTTTTATTTTCCTGTGGATGAACAATGTTACTTGTTGAGGCACAAAAAGGTTTTTGGTTCCTATCCACTTGGGAGCATACACCATTTAGATTTATCTTTGTAATGACATTAATGTCAAGAAAGTTAATAGAAATATTTCCATGGTCACCCATACATTAAAGAATTAAGTGTGCACTGCAATGGCTGATTCGAAGCAAAGTCCCCAATAGTTTTTTCAATCTCATAGTAAAATACTAATTTAACTCCATTTATCAAAAAAAATACTAATTTAATTCCAACACAAAAGCCACCACACTTTCATGCAAGCCACCTGGTTCCTTTGAGAAGACTGCCACCACTAACTGGAAGAGACTGCTTCGAAGTCCTTCACATTTCATTGCACAGTGAATGCACCCTAAAAGATGAGCATGTGGCAAAGCCCCCTCCTATATGATTGGTTTTTTCTAATTTCTATTAAAGAAAAAAATTATTACAGTAATTTTAGTGTTTTTCACTTTTTCAAAGATTGGGCATTACGAATGAGTGTAAATTTTGAAGTTAAAAAGGTCAAGCTGTAATTTCTGTTGGAACATTATAGTCAATGAGTTACTGGATCAAGTGACGGAATCAGAAGAGTCTCACTTTCTCTCGTTCTTCCTCCTGCTCATCAGTTGTACATCACTAAGTTATCCAGAGAGAACCATCAGATGCAATGCTCTAAACAACATGCTGTGCTGAGTCTATATTCGAAACCAACATAACAAGAAAGTAGCCATCTAAAATCCTTAAGCTTGAAAAACAGTAGTTCAAGCAGGACAGCAAAGAACAAAGAACTAGAAATAATGATGATGATGATGATAACAATGTTAATGAAAAGCAGACAACCTGGAGGCTTAACAGGTGGATCTGGGGTTAAATAAAAGCTCTGGTAGTTGCGAAGGATCTCACAAATCTCAGGGGGTCGCAGCCATCGGTTCTTTGCTTCTTGCAGTATTTGTTCCAGGTCTGCCCAGATTCCAAAACAATGACAGAAGATTACTAAGCAAACAATAAACTGAAGAACAACACTTCAGGAGTGAATATGAGATGATGAACTCATGAATTCATCCAAGGATGGAGCCTGGAGGAAGTGTTTTTTAACTGCCAAAAATGTGATTTATGCGAGACCTACCGCTAACTAATTAACTAACTAACTAACTAATGTGTGATAAATAAATTGTTCTTAAAAAAAAAAAGTTGCACAAAAACGGGGATGAATTGTTCTGCCTGGTAGTAGCTAGATGCTAGTTAGGACTGAGGAGAATATATATATATAAAATTACATATGTATATTTAAAAAAAGAGGCAGTAAGTAATTAAAACGTAGAGGAAATTTTATCGGAAAATTCAAAGTAAGAAAGAAAAGGGGGGAAAAATTAAATAGGTCTGACCGAGGTGTGGATTGGCAAGGAATCTTCTGGTGGTATCAGCCATCCACGAGAATCCCAATCTCTCTCTCTCTCTCTTAGAAGCGCGCACACATAATTCTCACAATTTAGAAGCCAGTTTTCCCGGTAACATCACCATCCTACTATGTGCTTCGTGTGTGTGGGTGCGTGCGTGCGTGCGTGTTTTTGATAAACAAATGCCGCAGAAGAGTGACCGTACAGAGGGAGACGATAGAAATTGATAAATAACCAACTTAAAACAAATCAATCAATCAATCAATCTCTTTTCATTTACGAATGAGATGCGGTTGAAATGGAAAAAAGGTGGTGGAGATTATTAGATTTGAGAAATGTAGAGGATTGAGACAAATTGAAACCTAATCTAATGGTATTATTATAATATTAGTATTAATTAATAGTGTGTGTGTATATATATATATATAATCTATGCTAGTGTGATGTGATGACAATACACGCAGCGCAGACGCGGACGCAGACGCAGCAGTGTGTATCTAGTATCTCTCTCTCTCTCCTTGTATCTACTATGGAGGACGGAGATTCGAAGAAAGAAATGCAAGTAAACGAGGAAAAGAAAAGAAGAGAGCGTATCTGAATGAACTCTGAGATTTGGAGACAGACAGACAGACAAGAGAAGGGAGCCTCAGACAGACATTGATTATAGATCATATTGAGTTCTTATTGAATTCGGGAGCCCTCAAGAAAGAGGTCAAATCTCCGTTCACACCTCTTTCTCACATTTCCTTTAATAAAAAATTAAAAATAAAAAATCCTAAAAAAACAATTATTTAAAAAAAACTATTTTGATTATGTTTTGATTACTTTTTTTTGGATTTTATTTTCTATGTAATTAATATAATTTTTTTTGTTTGAAAATTATTTTCTATGTCAAATTGAAAAATATATTTTGGTTTGCTAATAGGCGCCATCGCGATGGGTGGGGAGCGTAGCAGGCATGGGGGGGTTAGGCGCTGTTGCAATGGCCTTGCGGGGGGCTTGGTGGTTGACACAGCGGGCGGTGGGGGGACTGGGCGAGGGAGAGGGCAACATAGGATAAAAAAAAGTGTTTTATTTACTATATGTGAAAACAAATTATTTTTAAAACCAAAATTAAAAACACTTGCCAAACAAAAAAAATTATCTGTTTTCTATATTTGAAAACATAAAATTATTTTCAAAAACTAGTACTATACATCATACATAGCCTTGGGTATATTTGTTTTGGTTCTTTTGTATTTTTATTTTTATTTTCAAAATATAATAATTATTTTCAAGTTGAAAAAATAGAGATCTATTTAATATGAGTTTTGATTTTTGTATTCTGTTTTTTTGAATTCTATTAGAATTTGTGTTGAATTGTAATTTGAAAACAATTTCTGTTTGACATAATAAAAAATGTATTTAAAAAAGTGTGTGTATTTTTTAAAATTAAGTCCAAAAAAAAATTTTAACAAATAATACTTGATGGAAACAAGTAATAAATTAGAGAAAAATAAAAAATAAAAATATATATTTAAGTCACCTGACAAAATTGAGTTTAAATTTAAAAATAAAAAATAATTAGAAATAACTTTTAAAAATAGCTATGGAATTCAACTGTTTTGAAAACTGAATTTTAAAATTAAATAGTTTTAAATTCATTTGGGGCTCACAATTTTTAAATACAATCACAAAAAATATATTGTTCCAAACATAAGAAAACTAGAAATAATACAAAGTTGTCTTTTTTTTCGTGCCATCTAAAATAAAAATAACCTTTTAATGTTTTTATACCAAAAAATAACTATAACATTTTAAGAATAAAAACAAAAACAATATAACAAAACATGCTCAAATTCTAATAGTCTCATGGTCCAATATTTATAAACCTTTTTTGTTACATAAACTATGATTCAATCACACTTAATCTCTATATCTTAAAATTTACCTATAAAATTAAAATTACTTCCTTCCATCTACTTATCTCGCTCAATTGTTTGACTACCTGGTCACTTAACAACCCACAAGTTTATTACTTATTCTAATCTATCCAAATTGAGTTACTTTTTTAAACCTAAGTTGTGTTAGATCAGTTTTGGGTTTAAAATTGACTCATAGTCTCGTTTACACTTATTTTTGAATTGAGTTGATTTTGCTTAGCTTATTTAAGTTGGATCAATTTTAAGTTAAAAATTGACTCGTTAGGTACTTGAGAGATCTAGAAAGGTGGTGAATAAATCTCTTTTAAAAATGCTCCATTGCATGCATTTGCCAGTGTGGTGTTCTAACTAACCATATAACCATCAACCGTATAAGTCAACACAACTTAACCATGTATCGCAACATGTAACAACGGGAAAATTATCTCATATCAATTACAACTCATTAAAGATCATCATTAGGAGGTGGCAATAACAGTTAACACTAACTAATGTAGTCATCTAACTCACTCAGTCATATCATATCATCTTTGTGTTTATAAACTAACAAGATTTTCACTTTATCTTTTATCACATTACAGCACACCACCATGTCATATTGTATTATATTACATTATTTTGTAACAATGGCAATAAAAAACATTGGGCAAACCACACATATAATACAATCATAACTCAAATTCATAATACAACTAAATCATTAATTTTTGTTCCACATCACAAGCTATGAGTCCTTAGCCTATCACATTCCAAACCAAGCTCAAGTCTAGGCTTATCAAACAGAGAGTTCAAATACACAATAACTCATACTTATAGTATTGCACCAACTTAGGGTCATTGGCCCTATCACATCAATAACTGATCCCCTACTTAGGCTTTAGCTCACAAAGCGCCCCCCAAAAAAAAAAAAAAAACACCAACTTAAGGGCCTCAAACATCTGCTAATATTTATTCCTCCATTTTCCCAGGCCTCAACAAACTATTAATATTCATCTCCATTTCCCTAGCTTAGAAGCCTTAGCCACATGTGAAAACTAACCCTTCACATACGCTATCACATAGATTCAAAGGTCTCACAGTTAACATTACAAATACAAAGTATAGCCAAGTATATACATAAAAGCCAAACACATCACAAGCAGTATCAGCAGGAACATCACAATAGCTAAAAATCCATAACACGTTGTCATGCTCCCAACTCTAGGAGACTCGAAACCAAGAACGTGACTACCTATTACCCGCACATGAGGGCAAAGAGTTGGTAACTAGTGATATTCCCAAGATCCAAGCAAGATCATCTGGGTATATGTGTGTGTATACAAAGAGGGGGGTGAATCTGTATATTTAAAACTATTTCCTATAGTTTTAAGAGTAGTAAGTCCTAAAGTGAGTCTAGAGGAGGGGTGAATAGACTTTCACTACTACAAAAAAGCTTGAAGAAGACGATTTTAAACCGTCTTCTTTTGTTAAAGAAGACGGTTTTAAAAACGTCTTTATGTAAGTCGTCTTCTTTGACTCATATAAAATCAAGACGGTTTTCTATCTGTCTTAAGTAATTTATAAAAAAAAGACATTTTTAACTTGTCTTTAAAAAAGCTTTTAAAGTCAATTAAAAACTATCTTTAATCTAAATATTGTATCGATTTTCAAAGCAATAATAAAATGTCTTATTTTAGTCTTTATTTTATCATAAAAATCATCTTTAATTTAATCATTTCCCAATATATATATATATATATGTATAAAATGATATAATAAAATGATCATATGTTAAAATAAGAAATATTCATATATGTTTAATTTTAATAATATTCAAAATACATATAATGAAAACCAACATTTATTCTATTTACAGAACCTATAATTTTGTATAAAAAAATCTACATAAAAAGGCATAAAAAAATCCATCAACTAAGAAATTGCAGCTTTCGTGAAATAAGTGGATCATCTCCAAAACTATACTCCCGAGTGCATAAGTGATCACATATGTAGTTCGTAAGCTCCACCCTCACCTCATCCATAAATTCCTTCATGTATTCTTCGTCATCCTCAAATTGCAAGAAATTGTATAAAAAACATTTACTTTTACTCAAATTTATTTATAATATAAATTCAACCAACTTACCAAATCTCTAGGATGTATCCCTTGTGCATCTATAATGTCCTTCATGTACCTTAAGACATAGTAGCCACATTCCATGTATCCAGATTGCATAGGACACTACAAACATAATAAGTTATATATCATTACCAATCTCATATACATCATTAAGTAAGCAACAATGAAATATTATTAGCAAAATGTATGTTTGCATAAAATTCGTAATTACTTACCATAACCTTTTCAAAGGTTGCAATCTTTGGATTAGATTCAAACTTCGCATTGAAATCTAAATTTTTACATACACTGAATAAATTGTATATGTAAAGACTCGTATTTGGGTAGTCTTGAGAGATAGTCATTCTATGGGAATGTAACTATCAGGACGGTAGTGTAGCCGTCAATGTGAGCATTTTGACTGTACTTGGGCCCGATTCCGAGTCGGGGCCCCGTTTGACCCGATTGTTGACTTTTCGGGGTCTATTGGTTGACTTTGCGTTTGAGCGGTCATTTGGGTGTACTAATATCTGTGTAGTATTGTGCTCGTCATTTCGAGCGTTTTGACTGTAGTTTGACTCAATTTGGAATTCGGGACCTTGGAGGTTAATTATTGACTGGGTCAATGGTTGACTAGGTCAGTTGACTGGCAAAAATATAAATAGGGGAAAGAGAGCTTCCACGTTACGTTTTAGCATCTGCATTTGCGTTGAAGAGCTTAGAGAGAGAAAGAGAGAAGGAAGCTTGGAGGCCTTGGCGATTTGGGGCGTTTTGAGCTCGTTCAAGCATCAAGAATCATTCCAGGTAGGTGTTCCACTGATTCTTCACCCTTTTCTTGCTGTTTTTTTGGATTAACATGTAAGAATTTGATGAAATCATGCAAATTCGTGTTGAACCCTAGAATTTGGGGAAAAACCAATTTTGGGTTGAAACTTGTATTTAAAATGCGTTCTGAGGGGTAAGACGTGATTTAAAACCTAATATATAGTATTAGGTATGAGTTTTATGAGATTCCAAAAGGTCTGGAGGTTTCTGGGTTGAATCCAGACGAGAAACAGGTGAAAAACGATGATGAACAAGAATCGTCGTGAACTGGGTAGAGAACGACCGATGAGATCGACGGAAATTGGAAATTTCGAATATGCAGTTTCGAAGGTTCGAAGGTAGGTTCGATGTAGTGTAATTTCGAGTGTCGAATGTGAAATTTTCGAGTATCGTTTCGAAGGTTCGAAGGTACTTCGAAGGGAGTTTCGAAGGCAGTTCATGGGTACTTCGAAGGTAGTTTTCGAAGGTAGTTCGAGTGTAGGTTCGAGAGTCGAAGGCAGTCCGAAAAGAGATTCGAAAATATAGATTTGAAATACAGTAAAGGCAGATTCGAAAATGTAGTTTCAGTGGCAGATTCGAAATACAGTTTGACTGGACCTATTTACAAAGTAACCTATACCCATCTACACGTTTAAATGTAGTATCTACTTAAGTTACTATGTAAATAACGAAATACCCCCCATTTGGATTCAAAGAAAAATACTAGAAAAATTAATTCCCACTATTTCAAAATGTGAAAATTGGGTTTTAGTGTAAAATCTCGGAAAAACCTAAAAGTTCGTAGTGGTGAATTTTTGGAAAGTGGGGTTAGACATCTCAGAAAAATCCCCAAAAATCAGATTATCTTATTTATGCTATGGGAACCCAATGCCGTGACTTTTGATTTCAAGAAAATAGCTGCTATGGGTACTTCCTTCATAAATCAAGGATTAAAGACTTACTTGTGAATACTGGCTACAGTTCTAAAGGAATATTGAAAATGACATGCCATACTAATGTTAGTATGTTGGTGTGAGGTATTGGGGCATGGACTCCGTGACTTGTTTGGGTTCTCACCGTGATGCACCGATGGTGCTATGTGGTTGACGTGGCAGGCATATGCACCGATGGCAGGGCCCGTGTGGCGACCGTGGCCGGGCATATTGCGCGTGGACAGGCTAAGGCCTGAGTTGAGCCGTTGAGCTCGTGGAGCTAGGGCCGAGTGCCCCGAGCTGGGATCCCATGGAGAATCGTGGACAAGTTGTCCTGATGTTTGTTGCAGGCCGAGTCTCGATGATTGTGCACACTACACGGTGCACGAGTACACTAAGCATATAGTATAGACTTATATGTGTTGCATGATGTGGAGTGTTAGGGTCACCTACTGAGCTTGTCGCTCACCCCTACTTGTTGTTTACCCTTTTCAGGTGTGACCCGAGACTAGTGGAGGACTTTCTTCCAGGAGGACGCCCCCTACTTTGATGTATGATACAGTTATATTCTGTATTGTTTTATATGATATCCCGGACATGGGTCCGTGGACAGTTGTATTTGCATACTGTATGATGTGATGTCTGTATGACTGTTTGATTCTTTGTATGCATGACGATATATGGGAAAGTACAGGATTACCCTTGATGTATGACTGTACAGGGTTGCATATTTGAGACAAGACCACGGTGTAATCTCTTTTGGTGCTAGTCACCAACCCCTTGACCTTTCGGGTGCGGGCAAGGGGAAGTCATGTACCCGGTTCCGGGTTCCCTGGAATTCGGGGACGTGACAGTATAACATTAGTTAATACAATCAATTAAATATCAACTTCATACAGTGTAAAAATTGTTAAGTTAAAAGATATAGCAATTCAACTCACTAGAATAAAATATCTTTAATATGTTTATTCACTTCACCTCCTAATGGATCAAAATACATAAAGTTTCGCTCTAACGGATCTATAATCGCCAATACCCAATGACAGCTAAAACAAATTTTTGCTAAGCTTAATTAATTTTACCGAATATGTATTAAATATAAAACAATAGAATAAAATTTTATTAAATTAAGGAATAAATAGATGTACCCTACATTAAACGGATATAAAAATAATTCTCCTCGCTCGTCTGTTTCCAAGGTCTCATATAACATTTCAGAGTTATCATATTAGAAATACAGTATTATTATTATTATTATTATTATTATTTTTCAAATAGGCAACGTAATAGAAATATGTTATCATTATTTTTTGTATGATTTACACCAACGAAAGCTGTAAATTATAAAGCTAATCCTAATCTTATCATATAAGTCCCACCAAACACGGCTCGAACAACCCGAAAGTTGAAATTAAAAAACCGCCTAGCATATATTGGTTAAGTCAAGCCCGAAAATAGAGTGTAAGCCAGGCTGTGTGGCGCCAAAAATAGAGCGTATAGGCAGGAAAAGAAAATTAAAAGGCGCCAAGACGCTTTTATTAATTTTGTCTTAATAAACACTATCATTAAAGACGGTTAAACTATAAATGTCTTAAAATATGACTAAAATAAGACAATTTTTAAAAAATGTCTTCTTTTATTATTAATGAAAACGGTTTTAAAAATTGTCTTTAAATTAATGTCTTCTTTAATCTTTTTTTAGTAGTGTTTGTCTTTAAAAATTGTCAAGAGTTTGTGATTAATCGAAAGGATTGTTCTTGTTCAGATCAACATGGAGCACAACACTAAAAGGATTGTGTTTTGTGTGTTCTACGCTTTTTGAGAGAGAGGTTGACTCACATTTTTTTGTCGTTTTTTGTGTGAGAGATATATTTTAAGGTTATAGTGCTAGTGCGCCTTGTTGCCCATCCTGACAGTCTGACTTCCTGCCACTGAAAATGCGGAAGTACAGGGGATGGGTGATTTGTTCTGATCTGCAGATCTGTTGCCCATATTGTATATTTGCATGCCCATACTAACGCAGTTGATCTTGACCGTTCATCTGTTGTGGTGCTTGACAGTAATTAATGCGACATTAAATACACTCAACTGCTTAGAACGGTGTAGGCTTACTATACAAACCCTAGCTGACGATATCGCTAAGTTGGGATACTTAGGGTATACTTAGGGTTGCACATTTGCCTCGAAGGTAGGTGCCTCGTAGGTTTGGTGACTCGAAGATTTTGGGTAGAGCTTGTAGAAGTTGTGGAATTTTGTTTCAGGCTTTATAGTGTTAATTTCTGTGAGTCTACAACTTATATATCTTTGAGTCTTTGAGGCTAGAGTTCAGGTTAGATTAGGTCTTTTGTGTCACTCTATTACCTGTAACTCTATGACTCTGTGAGTCTACGACTCTACGAGTCTGCAACTCTCCTAATGGCTCTTAGAGTGACTTCTTCGTAGTGTACCTAATCTACCCATTATTATAGCTGCGAGTCTATGGCCTTCGGGTCTCTCAGTTTACTTTACTTGACTAAGAGGCTCTTCGACCATCAATGGGTTTGAGTGACCATAGGATCATTGACTCTACGAGTCTTCAACCTTGAAAATCTTCGACTCTATGAGTCTTAGACTTTGCATTTACTTCCTTAGTCTTTCGCAGTTGCTCATAAACTAAGTCTCCGTATTCTTCGAGTCTTCGACTCTACGACTTTGACCCTTCAGCTATAACTCTCAGCCTTCAAGATCTCTGAGTCTGTGACGTCTGACAATTTCTTTAGATTAACTGTATCTGTTTCTACGATTCTTGAGTCTATGACTCTTGAGTCTACGACTTTACAAGTCTTTGAGCTACAGTTTCAATTTTGTTTGCCAGTTTTAATTGCATTAACTCTTCAACCTTCGACTTACGAGTCTGCGAGTCTCTATTTTGATTCTTAACAGTGTTTTAAGGCTTCGACTCTAGGACCCTTGAGTCTACGAGTCTGGTGGTACTTTAAGTTCTGTTAATTGACTTAAGCGCTTTTAGGGACTCTACAGTTATATGAACTTCGAGTCTTCGAGTCATTTAAAGTTGGTTACTGTTCTTTAAAATTCTTCGACTCTACAAGTCTCTGAATTTATCATCGCTTGCAGTAATGCTCTCTTTTCCGCACTTCGACTCTACAACTTTCGACCCTAGATCTCCGAGTTGTGATGTGTTCTGTCACAACTTTGCTTAAGTCTCCAGACTCTACGAGTCTACGACCCTCTTGCTAATATGTCTTGTGATAGTTCTTCTACGAACTTCGACTCTTCAACCCTACGACCTTCGGATCTTCGAGTCTCCAGACTTAGACTGTATTTTGGCAACTTCATCAAATCCTATATATCCAATAATCTCTCCCTATTTAATGTAAGCTGACAATGGGTGAAAATATGAAGTCTGAGACTTCGAATTTGAATGGGCAGTTCAAAAATAAACAGATAGATATCTTTGCATGAGAAAAATGGAGGGAGATCAAAAGTAAGAAAATGCACACTCCTCTCCCCCTTAGGCATGAAGCTTCATCATTGCCTCCTGTCAACTACAACTCCCCCTACGACCTTGCTCCCCCTGAGACATACTCCCTCTTTCTGGGGTGAGGAACAAGCACCAGAACACATAGGAGCAATACAGTAAAACATATAACAACAGGTAGCGTAGCAAAGATAGAGACAATAAGTAACTGAGAAGTAATAAGTACACAGAGATAAGAAATAAGTACAATGTACAAATAAATAGAGTACAATATAGTTATGGAGTATACTTAGCATAAGATACACTCTAAGTATACAAAAACAATGTAGTTTGCTGGAGCAAAAGCTGTGCAGGTGTCAGATGGGCAGAGGTGGCATGGTTGCACAAATACTTAAATTCAGGCACTGGAGCAGGAAAACCGAGGGTTGTTAGGACTCGGAGGTAGAAGCAGACAAAGAATCTGCAACTATGAGGATAAACCTAAGCAAGAACACCATCGGTCACCCTGGAGATTGTCATCGGCTTAGGAAAAGGCATACCTCCACAGCCGCGCCCAGATTACATAATGCACTTGAGCGCCCGATTGAATTTACTGAGCTGTTCCCTTCGGTGCTTGAGAGGAGTGGAAGGCAGGGAATCAAGGATGAGGATCTCTTGGTTACGGAGGTCGATCTGCAGTAAGAACCAATGAGGGGATTTAGTCAAGAAAGGGATAAGTACAAGATCGACCTCACTCCATGGGCAGAAGGAGCATCCGTATCTGCGGTTGTCAATAAATTCGACCAAGGTGGCATCATCATACAACTGTGCCTCCACAACTGGCATGCAGATCTCCATCCGGGTATTATAGCGCACATGGGGAGGTAAGTTGGCCAGATATGATTTCATGGCAAAGACGAACTGATACATCTCAACATAGTCCATCTCGCGCTCATCCATGAGAAGTTCGCCAAGATCTAGGCCAGTGAATGGAACTTCATATCCACATGTGCGCTCAGTGCCATTGCCAGCCACATAGTTATTAAACTCATCGAGGACTGCTGGATTGGCACCGATAGTTACCTTCAGCGGTGGTTGAGCAGTAGGAGCTGATGAAGGTTTGGTTGGGGAAGGTGGCACGGTAGTGTCAGTTGGTGGTGGTTGAGAGGAAGAGCCAGGTTGAGTTGAGGGACCAGAAGGATGAGGAGCAGTGGGTCGCTTCTTCATGCGCGCACTTATAGGCACGTCATCATCAGAATCTGAAGGAATAGGTGCCTTAGACGCGTGCTTCCTCCCCCTTGTGTAAGTGGCAGTGGCAGCTGGAGTAGGCCCTGCAGCTGGTGTAGGATCTGCAACTGGTTCAGGTGCAGGCCTGTCCGTGGGTAGCTTGTGTGGGTCCTTGACAGTCAGAGAGAATGGCACCCAAGGTGGTACTGAGACATTGGTATTGCCTCTGGTAAGCACCTTTTATGTCTTCACAGTGTTCCTCCAGATGTTTGAACCTAGCGGAGTTTACACTCGTGAGAGATGTCATCTTTTGCTACACCTTGTCCAACGTATGGTCAGATAATTCCACTTGATTTCGTACCTCTTCCACACCAGCTTCCACCGCAGCAAGTCATTCTTCGAAGGCTTGGGATACTGATGAGGCTTTCAGGACTCCCAAGGTGATCAGTTTCTCAATGACTTTGGTTGCAAGGAGATCTACCTCTTCAGCTGTCAGGGAATGAGAGTGAGACGCAGCCGTCAATGGAATAGCCATTGGGATGTGGGCGACTGAATCCTCAGGCACCTGAGCGGCCACCTGATGAGTTTGCGGTGTAGGTGATGTAGCCATCTCAGGAACATCCACAGGCACAGAGACCTATGGTGCTGCTTCTGCATCAGAGTCACTTGCCTCAGCTGCAAGTGCTTCTTCTGCTTCCTCCTCCTCAGCTGCTGTATCCATCGCCGCATCATGGGGTGTTGATGGGGCATGTGCGTCTACCATGATGGGAGATGGGGCAACCAATGAAACTGCTTCCATAGAGTCTTTCCTCACAAGGCCCTGCTCCACAAGCCAACTGATCAGATAGTCTCTGTTCGCTATCTACTTCCCGAAGGCAATCCATGCCTTCTTCAGATCTTCGGGGGTCATATGAGCTTTTGCGTACTTAACATAGAAATCCTCTAGCTCAAACTCCTCGAGAAAGCTTAAGAGTACATGTACTTTACCCTTAACCTCTGGGGTTTCCTGTACTGGTGATTGCCATCCAGCTGTAGGCTCTCTTCCATCTGCAGTATCACTGGGCAGCTGACAGACAGATTTTTAGCCTCTCCAAAAGAGCTAGCTAATGTCGTTAAATCTCTCTTCAAGATAATAAATTCCCTAAGTTTGCACTAAAAGAATAGCAGCACGCAAGGAGTCGAACCCATAGGGATTAGCCTAGTTCTCTAGTTCTCAAATCAAAACACCCAATTACTCTTGTTCTATAAAATGTCTTGGCAAAAAGTTTTCTTTTTTAAACTAAAGATCTAATTTTTATTTGGTTTTCTGAATAAACAAAGATAGCAAATTGATTTTAAGATTAAGATTCAAGGATTAAAAGCATCTAGGGTCACAATTTCACCTCCCTATGTTATCTCTACTGGTTCATGGTATTAGGGTTGTCTGATTGAAAACATGCTAAACACAAGCCAAGGACAACAAATAGTCATTGTGGTCCTTTTAAGAGTTGTATGCCAGAATGGTCATCTAAACACACAAACATGCAAAGCCAATAAATCATACTTGCAAAAGGATAATGATCACACCAATTACAAATAAGTTATGAATCTCAATCTGCCCCAGGCTAGGGCTAAGAATACCAAGGTGTACATCCAAAGATAGAATTAAGAATAGATTCATAAAACATGCAAAACTCAATCATCCAAACCCAAATATTCATAAACACAGCAAAACAACAAGGGGGCTACATTGCTCCCCTAGATTAAAGAACTACTCACGCATGATTACAAGCAAACACAAAGCAGAAAAGCTCAACATCTTCTTCTAATCCACGCGCGTAGCAAAGCTCCAAATCCAGGCTCCAAAATCCGCGACGGCTGCTGCAACGGCTGCTCTCCTAGGTCAAGGAACAACCTCTAAGTCGTGGAGCCTCTCTCTCTCTCTAAAAACGTGTAGGGGGGTCTAGCATGCATAGCAGAGGGCGTGGAGGCTGTATTTATAGAGTTTGGATGGGCTTTAAGGTGTGTACCCTAGCCCATTTATCAAAACGACGTAGTTTTGATAAGTAACACTCGAAACTTTAAAATCTCTATCTTCCATCCATAATTTGGACATGGGCCTTCAGAAACAATTGATCAGCATGAAAAAACGATAGGATCGGTCCAAAAATATCTCTACACGTCAATTTGCACGTGATATGGTGAATTCACGTGCACCTCCAAATCAGCTCAAACTTCTCCTCAAGCTTCCTTGCATCCTGTAGAGGCCTGAGAGGCAAAAATAGGCTTGCACGTGAAATGGGTGAATTCACGTGCAGCTCCAAATGCTCTGAAATTTCTGTGGTAGGTAGAGGACATCATTCTAAGAAACGTTTGTTCTTGCACGCCAATTGTTTGAGGCCATCTACTATGTCAAAAGTGAGCTCCAAAATCTGCCAAAACAGCTTAAAAACGCATGTATTTGCAAATAGCATCTTCCTATGGGTTAGAGCAAATATATATGATATATGAAGCAATAAGGCTCTAATCATGCTCTTAAACATCCTAAATAAACACTAGAATAACGGAATAAAATGCACGTTATCAAATACACCACACTTGAACCATTGCTTGTCCTCAAGCAAAAACATACAAGCATGCAAAAATAAAATAAACACGCAATCAAACGGAAGAAAAATAAAATAACAATCAAGGAGAATCATGGTTTCCTAAGTATGCAACTCTATCATGATGAAATGGGAATTTAAGCATCAAAATGAGTCATAGCTTAGTTCATTCATGTCCATATCCCTAAGTCCAACAACCATGCAATATCTCCACTTAAATTTCAGATATGAGCAAGCAATCCATGATAAAATAGCACCTAGTTTCCCTTTAAGTTCTTACCAAGGATAAGTAGCCTCACTCAAATATAATAATTCTCAAGCCCAATACCTATCAATGAACAATGGATGGAAAACTCTATCTCTACACTCGCCATCAGCTATTGATTAAGTACTTGCCAAGCAATCATGAGAGTTCCCTATTGTGCTCATCAAAGAAAACACACTCTCTATTCTACTTTATTTGAACTCACACGCTAGTCTAAACTCAATAAACTCACACTCTATTCTAATAACTGATAAATCAAAACCATGAGCTAAGGGTTGAGCTCAACACTCCCAAATAAACAAAACCGAGCCAATGTGGCTACAAATCTAAATAATCACACATAAACATCAAGCCAGTGTGGCTTTTATTCTGATTTTTTTTTTCTGTTTTTTTTAAGTAATAACCTTACAAGGTTGCATTTTATGCTCTCCCTTGATGGATTATTCACTCTTTTTTTTTTACTCACATAACACATAAATAAGACTGATTTTTCTAATGCATAGCCCTTGCTACAATAGGAGAGACAAAAATTCATTGATGTCTCACATCCCATTTTCCAATTAAGTGATGGCTTTTTCATATTCTATATCACAGCCTTTTCCAATAATATCACACAATAAAGAAAAGAATGCAAAGACAGTCACAATGACGTAGAGGTCTCGCATCCTAACTCCACGCACCAAACACTGAGCACTAATAAGTAATCACATGCTTACTTGACTCCTACCATTAAATAACCAATGTTGAATGCAAGAAGAGTATCAAATCAAACTATTACCCGAAAACCATGAATGTCACTCAAGGGCTAAAAAGAAGCTGTTCTCATTTTTCATTTCTTTTTCACTCAACTTTAAGGGTTACTTAGGTCTATCATAGCATTTCATGCTCAGCTAATATTCAAAACTCAGCTCCAAAAACATGGTGATATCATTTAAAAGATAAAGACATGATTAAACCAATTCAGAGCACATTTTAACTACTTTAACACCCTTATCACAACATGATACTAATGTGGCATAAAAAATTAAATTTAAAGCCAAAATTGCATACTTAATATCCATGCTTCCACAAGCAAATCATTCAAGCAAACAACTCAAACAATCATGCAACTAAAAATAGTTTTTTTTTGTTTTTGTAAATAATTATAAATAAAACATGCAATCACAACATAAAAGACAAGCAAGTGGCTTAAGTCACTCCTCATACACCACACTTAAAATATGCTATGTCCTCATGGCAAAAAATAGGGAGTAGGAAAATACTTACCTCTCAGTTGGCAAGCTGTAGTAATAGATAACATTGGCCACCATTCGTCGCACCTGAGCCACAAAGTCAACCGACGTCTCGCCGCGCACTTCCCAAGTTTCCTTCCCTTGCAGAATAGCCATCATGTAGTAGCAAACAAAGATCCCACAGCTGAATTGGTCAGGTTGCTGAGGGATTTCCATTTCGTTGAGGTGAATAAGAGGGAGCTTATCCTGCAACAATCCTTCTTGTCTCATCGCATCCTTGATTCTTTTTATGAGCCCATGAACAAGCCGTCTCTTCCTTCTGGTGAACCCTTCGCCTTGGCTTGGATCATAAAGCACCGCATGCCCTGCACTCAAATCCACACGCACTAAGACATAGTGACGATCAATGTGCACAGGGATCAACACCTCGTGCATACCATGCCAAGGACGGTGCCCTTCATTCTGCCCATTTATACGCTGGCGCCACACACTTTCAGTCAAAGGTTGCTCATAAAGCTCACACAGCATAATAGAGGTATACTGGGATAGTGGGTAATTATGAGGTTCAGCCTCCACAACAAAACGCATAGTCCTGCAAAACAAGTCCACCTCATCTGAATATAGATATTCATCGCCTAAAATCCTTTGAAGGACAAACGAGGTGAAGAGGTCCATGTCCCTTGCAAATCGAGCCCTTAACACCTGAGAGTTAATGAAGTCTTCAAATCTTGCTTGACTTTCACAGAGATGATAGGGCTGGATCTAGGGTCAAATGAATAGGAGGGCCAAGAAGGTCTTCAGGTTCAGCAGGCATGTATGCACCCCAAGAGACAGGAAGTATAGCAGGCACAAGAGCCTGAGAATATGCAGGATCAGTAAAAGGCTGGAAGGGTGAATACCCTTCTACTGGCTTTGTCGCCTCTTGAGGCTGGAAGGGTGAATACCCTGTTGCTGGCTCCCCCTCCTCTGGATGATAGTAGGATGGCCGAGCTGAAGGTTCTGGTTGAGGTGGATCTGCCTGGGCTGGATAAGAATCTTCAGGGGATGGAGAGGGTTTTTCATCAGATATCTCCACTATAGGAGAACGTTTTGATGCTTTCCTCTTGCTCAAGGCCTTCCAGATTTTGCCTAGGAGGCCTTTGACTTCTTTATTGTCCTTCCTCAGGGCTTCCACCTCGCGCTGGGTTCTGGCATTTGCCTCCCTGAGCTGCTGTGTTTCTTGCCTCCAAGCTTCGGTAGATGCAGCAGGAGGAGCTTCTGGGGCTTCCCATGCTCTAGGAGATGCATGAGCAGCTACGTTTGGGGCCTCCCATGCTCTGGTTCTAGGTTGTGAAGTAGCTTGTTGGTCTCCAGAGATGAGGGCCATTAAGTCCTCAAATTGGACACTAGTGATGTGCCCATTAGTGACTGCCCAATTGATGACCTCCACTTCGCTCACCACCTGCCCACTAATGCCTTGAAAGAAATTGAAAATATCTTCTTTGTGTACATTGAATTGCATGTACATGGCAGTAGAGTCGTATAGAGTCTGCTTCCTTTGATCCATATGAGGAGAGGTTTCCCTTGCAAAGTCGGTGGATCGCTCCAAATGAGCTTTGTGCCTTGCGGGCTGTGATGGAGGAGGAACATTTGTTGCCCAATGACCTCTCGGTCCGATTCCCAAACCTCCTTCAGCATGCAATACTCTTAACACCCAGGTGAGAAGGAAAAGTGATGGTATCCATGGAGGAAAAATGCAAAGCAGGCATGCTTTGAAATATCAAACACAAAAATCTGCCATTTATCTTGCTTTGATGAGTTTTTCTTCCACCATTTAAAAATGGTAGTGGCCCAATCCACATTTAGCATATGATCAATGCTATACATGAACTCCAGGTGTGGCTTAGGCACACTATCTAGCCCACTGGTCTGAATCAAGAAGCATTTCCCTACTAGGTAAGCTAGGCATCTAAATTTTCCAACAAAACCATTCTTGGTATACTGCCTTCGACTTTGAAATTTTCTAGCATAGTTGCATGCAGTACCAAATTCTCCTAGGCTTAGCCGAGGGAAGCTATCACCTGGGTTCGGGGAGGTTAAAGCAATGTCTAATAATTTCAGGGGTAATTCGACATAAACCCCTTGCACGACCCCTATCGGCTCATCCTCACTCACAGAGACAGATGCATAGAATTCTTGTAGGGCGAGTAGGAAATAGCTGGCTGGGCGATACTAACCTTTGTAATCCCAGATTTTGAATTTTAAGAGCCACCTCTCTAGCCCGGCCCGGCTACGAAGCCTCCAAAGCCTGCATATCAAGAGCATGCCCCAAGAGTATCTCCTCTTCAGGTTGGTTATCAGCACTAGGTGAGTGCACCTCCTCCCTGGGCTCCTCCTTGTGCGCACCATCTTTGGAATGAGAAAATAAGAGCAAAGAGCGAGAAAATTGAAGAGCAAGAGAGCAAAAGAGCGAGTTTCTCTAATACTCAGATCTGGAGTAATTTTGGTGTGGAAGCCTTTGAAGATGGCCTCTCTTTATATAGCGTGCAGAAGGAAAGATGCTCCAATTGGTGTGATACACGTGCCCCTAACTTTTCAGAGTGTTCTGACCAAAATAGCCCTTGCACGTGAATTGGCCGAATTGGCGTGCAGGTCAGAATCGTCCCAAACTTTGGTGGTGGGTCCCCATTGAGCTGGCAAGCAATAGTCCCTTCTACACGTGAATTGTGTGAAGCTTCTAGGAGGGCTAAAATCGGTATTTTGCATTTTTGGGCCTCCATATGACAGCTAGCAATTCGCGTGCAAGAGTAAACGTGATTCACATGGTCTTCATCTACCATTCCAGAAGTTACGACTCAAAAGGAGGTGCACGTGAATTGGGCAATTCACGTGCAAATTCACGTTCAAGGCCCAAACTGGCCCAAATTTCTCCACTGAGTTGCTTATGCATTATGGACCATCTTTAAGTCTTGCACGTGAATTGTTTGAGCCCATCTTCAAGCACTTTTGGGCTTCACTTGCTCCTTGCTCCTTGACTTTGACTTTAAAAACAATTCCACAAGTTCAGGACCCAATAATTTGCTCATCCTGCAAATGGTTAGTTAAGAAAGAAGCAAAGTCTCCTGCACAATGGTTAGCTTGCAAACAAATTTATTGAATAAAACAAATAAAAGAAAATAACATAAAAATGAAATATAGCAATAAACATTGGGTTGCCTCCCAACCAGCGCTTTATTTAAAGTCTGTAGCTAGACTTTCAGTTATGATCATGCAATGGTGAAAGAGAGGGAATCAACTATCTCCCTCGGGTTGAATCAAAGTATGGTTTCGATCTGTTGCCATTCACCCAAAATTTCTTGCCATCTACGACTTGGAGCTCAAAGCTCCCATATGGCTTCTTATCAACTATCACAAAAGGTCCCATCCACTTGGACCTTAATTTTCCAGGAAACAACCTCAACCTTGTGTTAAATAGAAGAACTTTCTGTCCTAAGGTTAAAGGTTCATTGTTGAGTTGCCTATCATGCCATTTCTTAGTTCTTTCTTTGTAAAATTTAGCACTATCATAGGCATCCAGCCTAAGCTCATCTAACTCAATTAATTGAGTCATCCTAAGCTCTTTGATCTCTTGTGGGTTAAAATTTAACTTCTTCAAGGCCCAATGAGCCTTGTGTTCTAGTTCCACAGGCAAGTGACATGCCTTACCATATAGAATACGGTAAGGTGACATCCCAATGAGAGTTTTGTAAGCTGTCCTATATGCCCATAAGGCTTCATCAAGCCTTTGAGACCAATCTTTCCTATTGGCTCCAACGGTTTTCTCTAAAATGGCCTTAATCTCCCTGTTGGACACTTCGCTTGTCCATTAGCTTGTGGGTGGTAAGCTAAAGACTTCCTATGAGTGACACCATACTTGTTCAATAATTTATCAAACAATTTGTTGCGAAATGACTACCCTCATCACCGATTATAGCCCTTGGTGTCCCAAAACGGCTAAAGATGTTCCTAGTAAGGAAATGAGTCACAACCCTAGCATCATTCACTCTAGTAGGAATAGCTTCTACCCACTTAGACACATAATCCACAGCAAGCAAAATATATGAATACCCATCGAATTGGGGAATGGCCCCATGAAGTCAATGCCCCAAATGTCAAAAATTTCAACTGGAAGGATTCCAGTTAAGGGCATCTCATTTTTCCTAGACAGACCACCTACCCTTTGACATCTATCACACTTTTTGATGTAGACATAGGTGTCTTTCACCATGTGAGGCCAATAAAAGCCACACTACATGATTTTAGCCACAGTTCTTTGCACCCCAAAGTGGCCCCCATAATGTGATGCATGACAATGATGTATTATGTCATCTACCTCCTCCTCAAGGACACACTTTCTAATGATTTGGTCAGAACACCTCCTATAAAGAATTGGGTCTTCCCAAATGAATTTCTTAGCATCCACTACCAATTTCTTTCTCTGGTGGTAGTCTAACCTTGGGTATGAACCCAGTGGCTAAATAATTTGCTATGTCGGCAAACCAAGGAAGATGATGCACCTCAAACAACTTCTCATCAGGAAAGTCATCTACAATGAGTAGAGACTTAGGTGCATTCTCCACACGGGAGAGGTGATCAGCCACAGAATTTAGGGCTCCCTTTGTGTCTCTAATTTCAAGGTCAAATTCCTGTAAGAGGAGAACCCACCTAATCAAGCGTGGCTTAGCTTCTTTTTTAGCAAACAAATATTTCAATGCAGCATGATTAGTATAAACAATGACTTTAGACCCCAAAAGGTAGGGTCTAAACTTGTTGCAGCCATAAACCACAACTAGCAACTCTTTCTCAGTGGTGGTATAGTTCTGTTGAGCATCATCTAAGGTCTTACTAGCATAGTAAATGACCCTAAACACCTTTTCTCGCCTTTGCCCTAAGACTACCCCCACAGCATAATCACTCGCATCACACATTAGCTCAAAAGGTGAGCCCAGTCAGGTGTGACTATAACAGTGCGATGACTAACTTACCCTTGAGGATGTTGAAAGCTTCTAAGCAATCTGCATTAAACTCAAAGCTAGTGTCTTTTTCTAACATCCTACTCATGGGTTTTGCAATTTTTGAGAAGTCCTTAATGAATCTCCTATAAAAGCCAGCATGGCCAAGGAAACTTCTCACTCCTTTTTCATTTGTTGGAGGTGACAGAGTCTCAATAGTGGAGATTTTTGCCTTGTCTACCTCCAAACCATGTGCAGACACCTTGTGCCCTAGAACTATCCCCTCAGTTACCATGAAATGACATTTCTCCCAATTTAGGACTAGTTCCTTCTCCTCACATCTCTCTAAGACCACATCTAGATTTTTCAAGCACTGTTGGTAGGAGGAACCAAACACCGAGAAGTCATCCATGAAGACCTCCATGATCTCCTCAACCAAACCCTGAAAAATAGCCATCATACACCTTTGGAAGGTGGCAGGGGCATTACAAAGCCCAAATGGCATTCTCCTAAATGCAAATGTGCCAAAAGGGCACGTGAAGGTGGTCTTTTCTTGGTCCTCGGGCTTAACCATGATCTGATTATACCCGGAATAGCCATCTAAAAAGCAATAGTGACTATAGCCAGCTAACCTATCCAACATTTGGTCAATGAAAGGAAAAGGAAAATGATCCTTCCTAGTAGCCTTGTTCAGCTTTCTATAGTCAACACACACTCTCCACCCCGTCACAGTGCAAGATGGAATTAATTCATTTTTCTCATTCTTAATCACGGTCATGCCCCCTTTCTTGGGCACAACATGCAATGGACTCACCCACTCACTATTAGAGATAGCATAAATTATACCCGCATTTTTCCATTTTAAAATTTCTTTTCTAACAACTTCTTTCATGGCAGGGTTTAATCTTCTTTGTCTTTCAGCAATGGGTTTAAAATCATCATTCATCAAAATTTTATGCATGCAAATTCCTGGACTAATACCCCTAATATCTTCAATGTTCCATCCTAGGGCCTTTTTGTGTTTCCTAAGGACTTCTAACAATTGAGTACACTCCACATCATTCAAATTAGAAGCAATAATGACAGGGAATTTATTTGTAGAGTCTAGAAATTCATACCTTAGGTGCCCAGGCAGCTCCTTGATTCTTGGAGCCGGAGGCACGTCATCTTCTTTCTCCTCCTCGGCTTGCTCCAAAGAGTTTGTAGTTTGCTCATCTTCCTCATTGTCAAGTACATCTCTTCATCTTGTTGAGCTTCAGAAGTGAAGGGCTCCATTATTGGAGGTGGTAATTTCTTCTGCCAAGTAGTCTTTCACCAATTCCTCAAGGTCTTCAACCCAAAGGCAGTCCTCCTCCTCTTGACCTTGCAAAGCCTTCCCCATGTGGAAGACTAAGGTCTCCTCATTAATTCTCAGAGTTAGCTGCCCTTGAGCAACATCAATCAATGCACAACCCGTTCTGAGAAACGGTCTTCCAAGGAGAAGCTGAACTCCTCTATCTTCTTCCATCTCCAAAACTACAAAGTCCGCTGGAAATATGAAGGAGCCCACTTTGACTAACACGTCTTCAATTATCCCTTCAGGCCTTCCAGTAGACCGGTCAGCAAACTGCAATGATATGGAAGTGGGTTTCATGCCCTTAAGCCCAAGCTACTTGTACAAAGCAAAGGAGATCAAATTGATGCTAGCCCCTAAATCACATAGGGCCTGCTGCTGCGGTGCATTGCCAATTACACAAGGGAGATTAAAACTGCCCGGATCTTTATGCTTGATGGGCAAACTTTGTTGAACAACACTGCTCACCTCGTTAGTGACTGCCACCGTCTCATGATCCCCATATTTCCTCTTCTTCTTCACAAAATCTTTGATGTATTTTCTGTACCTAGGCATCTGCTCCAAGATTTCCACAAATGGAATGTTAATTTCTAGCTTCTTGAACAAACTCAGGAAGCGCTCATACTTTTCCTCAATCCTCTGGTTCCTCAGCCGCTAAGGAAATGGCATAGTAGGCCTGAGCTCTTGCCTTGGTTCTTCAACTATTTTGCCTTTAGTCAGCTGATGTTCCTTTTTGTCTTGCAACCTTTCTTCTTCTTTATCTGATTTTCCTTGGTCATCAGCTTCCAAGGGTCTGCTTTGTTCTTCTGGAATTGCCTTTTTCTTAGGCTCCTCAGCTTCTTTCAGTGCCTTCCCGCTTCTTAGAGTAATAGCCTTGCAACTCTCATTGGGGTTCACCTCAATATCACTTGGAAAAGATTTAGCTGAGACTCCTTGATTTACATTCTGAGCCAAACTCACAAGCAGCTTTTCTATATTCTTCATTGAAGATTCTATGGTGACTACCCTTTCCTCCAAATTATCCTCTCTTTTGGTTGGCTCTTCCACATTCTGATATACCTTTCCTCTTTCTTTGTTGAGGTCGAGGCTATTTCTGCTCGAATCCTGGAGGTGGGTGTAAATAATTATTCGTAGCATACGGATTCTGCTTCATCCCTGAGGGCACATATTTGTACTGAAATGAGGTATCTCCCCCTCGGTTCTGGCTTCTCTGAAATGGCTGAGACTGCTGCTGGTTCTGGTTGTACTCTTGTTGTTGTTGTTGAGGATAAAATTGCTGCTTCTGATACAAGCCTTTTCCTCCAACATAATTTGCTTCTTTAGCTCCACTCCAGCCCTGTTCAGCTACCGGTAAAGCTTGTTGTGATCCTTTAACTTTAAGAGCTAATACTTCCATTCCTTTCACTAAAGCTTGAATCTGTGCTTGCATATCATTGGAAGAATTATCAACTGAAGCTATCTTCTCCCTTGGCTTTGAAGTACGCACATTAGACCACCCCGGTCGCCTAAAGACGCCTCTCCAAGAGCTCACTTCTTGCGTTAGGCTCTAGATTCATCAAGCATCCTCCAGAAATTGCATTCACCTTGTCTTGTGAGTGGGACCGAAGACCTGTGTAGAAAGATTCAATTTGAATCCACTGGGGTCTTCCATGATCAGGGCATCTTCTCACTAAGTCTTTGAAACGCTCCCAAGCTTCATGAAGAGTCTCCATCTCATCTTGCCTGAATCTGCTAATCTCCCCTCTGAGCTGGATCACCTTGGAAGGAGGGAAGTACTTTGACATGAACTTGGTCTGCATCTCCTCCTAAGTGTTGATTGAACCTGGTAGATCGTTGTTGAACCAGCCAAGAGCTCTATCCCTTAAAGAGAAAGGGAAAAGCCTTAGCTTTATTGCCTCCTCCGATACATTGTTGATCTTTATGGTGTCGCACATCTGGTAGAACCTCATCAAATGCTGGTGTAGATCATCCACGGCTGTTCCTCCAAACGTGTTGTTGCTCACCATGTTGATCAATGCCGGCTTCAGCTCGAAGCTATTTGCTTGGACTCTTGTTTGCCGAATCCCAGAATAATGATCTGACATCATTGGCCTCGTATAATCTAAGAAGGTTCTGGGCATAAACCTATGTCCCTCTTCTTCTGGATATTGGCCATTGTAATTGGCCCCTCCTTGTGGTGCACCACCATCAGGTCTGAGATCTGCCATCAGGTTGCCTATGGATTGCTCCAAGCCTTGTAGTGCTTCTTCAGCCTCACGTGCTGCTTCCCTAGCTGCTCTACGCCGAGCTCTGAACAACCTTTCAGGTTCCCGATTAAATTGTATATCCTCCTCTCTTTGCATGCACAATTAGGAATCCTTGATGTATGTTCCTGTAAAACAACAAGAACACACCCAGCAGCTCCGAACAATGCAAAATAAACAAATAAAGAACACAAAATAACAGAAAATAAAAGACAAAATAAACACCAAGATCAGAATTCAAACAATTTCACTCAATGTTGATTTTAAAAACTAGTTAACCGTTGAATCCCCGGCAACGGCGCCAACTTGACAGACAGATTTTTAGTCTCTCCAAAAGAGCTAGCTAATGTCGTTAAATCTCTCTTCAAGATAATAAATTCCCTAAGTTTGCACTAAAAGAATAGCAGCAAGCAAGGAGTCGAACCCACAGGGATTAGCCTAGTTCTCTAGTTCTCAAATCAAAACACCCAATTACTCTTGTTCTATAAAATGTCTTGGCAAAAAGTTTTCTTTTTTAAACTAAAGATCTAATTTTTATTTGGTTTTCTGAATAAACAAAGAAAGCAAATTGATTTTAAGATTAAGATTTAAGGATTAAAAGCATCTAGGGTCACAATTTCACCTCCCTATGTTATCTCTACTGGTTCATGGTATTAGGGTTGTCTGATTAAAAACATGCTAAACACAAGCCAAGGACAACAAATAGCCATTGAGGTCCTTTTAAGAGTTGTATGCCGGAATGGTCATCTAAACACACAAACATGCAAAGCCAATAAATCATACTTGCAAAAGGATAATGATCACATCAATTACAAATAAGTTATGAATCTCAATCTGCCCCAAACTAGGGCTAAGAATACCAAGGTGTACATCCAAAGATAGAATTAAGAACAGATTCATAAAACATGCAAAACTCAATCATCCAAACCCAAATATTGATAAACACAGCAAAACAACAAGGGGCTACATTGCTCCCCTAGATTAAAGAACTACTCACGCATGATTACAAGCAAACACAAAGTAGAAAAGCTCAACATCTTCTTCTAATCCACGCGCATAGCAAAGCTCCAAATCCAGGCTCCAAAATCCGTGACAGCTGCTGCGACGGCTGCTCTCCTAGGTCAAGGAGCAACCTCCAAGTCGTGGAGCCTCTCTCTCTCTAAAAACGTGTAGGGGGGTCTAGCATGCATAGCAGAGGGCGTGGAGGCTGTATTTATAGAGTTTGGATGGGCTTTGAGGTGTGTACCCTAGCCTATTTATCAAAATGGCGTAGTTTTGATAAGTAACACTCGAAACTTTAAAATCTCTATCTTCCATCCACAATTTGGACATGGGCCTTCAGAAACAATTGATCAGCATGAAAAAACGATAGGATCGGTCCAAAAATATCTCTACACGTCAATTTGAACGTGATATGGTGAATTCACGTGCACCTCCAAATCAGCTCAAACTTCTCCCCAAGCTTCCTTTCATCCTGTAAAGGCCTGAGAGGCAAAAATAGGCTTGCACGTGAAATGGGTGAATTCACGTGCAGCTCCAAATGCTCTGAAATTTCTGTGGTAGGTAGAGGACATCATTCTAAGAAATGTTTGTTCTTGCACGCCAATTGTTTGAGGCCATCTACTATATCAAAAGTGAGCTCCAAAATCTGCCAAAACAGCTTAAAAACGCATGTATTTGCAAATAGCATCTTCCTATGGGTTAGAGCAAATATATATGATATATGAAGCAATAAGGCTCTAATCATGCTCTTAAACATCCTAAATAAACACTAGAATAACAACATAAAATGCACGTTATCAGCAGCTCAACTGGTTGGGTCTCCTTTGGAGTGGGATCAGCTGAGAGATAAGTTTCTGCAATGTTCTCGACTACCTTAGATATATGCGCTGTTGCTACAGACACAGAGGAACCGCGTGAAGTCTGTGGGACTGGTGTTAATGGTCGTGGAATGTAGACTGGGGCCTTGACAGAACTAGCCGTGTCCTCTGCATGACTTCTTGCACTCGACTTAGGTCTCTTCATCGGCTTGATCTCTAGTCGGCCATCCTTGTACAAGCTGTTGAATATGTATTTGGCTAGCAGTGGTACCACGAGTCGGTGGTTAAACACATCAGGATGAAGGAACCTTTGGACTCTGGTCAGAATCAGTCCAAAGTCTATTCTTCTTCTTTGCAATACACTACACATGATCTTCATCTGCTCATGGCTTGTAGAGTCATGAGCCATCTTCTTGCACATTAGGCATTGTCCAGTTAAGACGACAACCGCCAGTGCCTAATCGGAGAACCCAAGCTTCAGGGCTCCCTGTCCTTTCTTTCCAGGGTCGGAATACCCTAGAAAAACCTTACACTTCTCTCCGAAGAGACTAGGTAAGGGTTGGAAGTTACCTTTAGGGAGTGGAAGAGCATTGCGGAGCGTTTCGGCTGAGATCCGAATCTCCACTCCTTGTATTGTTCCCACCAAGTCATCTCCAAAGATGGCTAACGTCTCATGAAACTTCAAGACATTTTCCACCAGTACATCTTGCATCCCAGAACATACAGATGCAATCCCTAACTCATCAAGGCGATTTCTAAACTCGCCCATCCAGTTGACTTTCACGTCGCTTATGGCTTCCCAGTTGACAATGAAGCCCGGGACGATCTCGCCTAAACCTTCTGCCATCGATGCGCTAGGTCCTGCCATAGAGCTTTAGGAGAGAGAAAGAGACACTCGTAGAGAGAGAGAGAGTGTGGTAAAGTTCAAAGATGGTCAAAGGAGAGAGATAGAGAAAGAGATGAGGGGACGAAGATCGAAGAGAGAGATAAAGCGTTAGGGTTAGAGTTCGAATATGAAAGCGAAGAACATACCTTTTGGCTCTGTCTCTATCTGTAACTTATATATGAGGTGGAAGTGTACCGTAGAAGTCACATACTATCGGTTTGTCTTCAGGATCCGCATCCTTTTCTCTGACCCGTCTCTTCATCTTTTGGATCCACCCATTGGAGTACTCAAGTGATAAGTACACGTCACCCCTTATGTCGGTGTATTTTAAATTTTAAGTGCACAGTGATGTGTTGACGTGGCTTTGACACTTGAGCAGCGAGGAAACTGAATCTGTCTTGCTTCGACCCTTTGAAAACCGTGACTCTATGAAGCTGCGTTTAGGAGAAATTGCAAATTCTCCGAGCGTCGAGGCTTCGAAGCAGCAGTCTTTGAGGCAGCAGTTCTTCGATGTTGTTTGCTTCGTGGTCGATTACAGATTCAGCGACAAAGTTGGATTTCTCTAGACTTTTTCAACACTTAACAACACGAAAGTGACGTATAGGATATTTCACATAAAATCATGCATGATGAATAGTGTTGTAAGCGGAATTAAGATTACGTGCCCAGAACTTGAGTTTTTTCAACCGTACTACCTGGTTTACATGTACAACTACTATAGTATGATCATTTACATTTCCATTAAGCTTAGAAACGACTAAGTGTATCATCATCTAATTTTTTATGCAGGAAATTGATCACAATGTTAACATAGCATCCAGTAAACCATGGTTGGTCCATAGCAACAACCCAGTCATGAGATCAGCAGTCGGCTCACATATTTAGCAAAACTCACTCAGTGAAGGCCTCACCCTCTCACTCTCGGATCAACATGTGAGTTTGATTCAGGAACTAGGATTGCACTGTTTAGTATACTCATAGTTAACCAAATCTTAGCACAAACCCTGATCCAACAATAATTTTCAGTTCAGCATAGATGACTTGAGAGACAAGATGGCCCTATTGAGAATCAGAACACACACTCTAGTATCTCCTAATGTACAACACAGCATATACATAGAGTTTGGAGTTTGATCACTCATATTTTCTGTGTGAGTTGTTCTCTTCTTTTGTATAGCACCATTTTTGAGTGCTTAATCATGAACTTTTTCACGTGGACAAAGCTTAACACAGTTTCTTTTTGACTCAATTGATCATACATTTGGTGAACTCCAACTATTACTATGAAAGAAACACATTCGAGGGGAGTAGTGAGGACTCCCCCTAAGATAGGCAACCTATTTTCTATTTTCTTTTTTCATTTAGCCTTTTTCACTTTGCCTTTTTCTAGTGAAAGGTATTGGCTCTTTTTGAGTAATAGGCTTTTGATGACTCTCAAATACTACAGTCTCAGTCATCCAATCCATGGCATGGCTCGAGGTGTCGAGCTAAGTATTGGCAAGTGGAGAGGCAAGGTGAATCTCTCCATGGTGTCGATGGACGACTATCCCATGGTGTTGGGGATGAAGTTCGTTGACCAGGTGCGGGCAATTCCAATTCCTAGCACCAACACAATGTGCATCATGGATGAGGGGAAACGTGCATGGTGAAAGTAATGAGGGAGGAAGAACTCAAAGCGAACTCTCTTTCGGTGCTTCAACTGTCCAAAGGAGTTAGGCGACATGATCCAACCTTCATTGACATGGTGAAGGAAGGATGCCCAAATGTTAGGGAGGAGCCCCCAACCGAAGTGAAGACGGTCCTTGAAGAGTTTGGGGACATTATGCCACCCAAACTCCCCAAACAACTTCCGCCGAAGCGGGATGTGGACCACAAGATTGAGCTAGAGGCTGGTGCAAGGCCTATTGCTGCGGTGTCCTATCAGATGGCACCACCGGAGTTGGAGGAACTTCGAAAACAATTGAAGGACTTGTTGGATGCCGGGTTCATTCGGCCATCCAAAGTGCCATTTGGAGCACCGGTGTTGTTCCAAAAGAAGTACGATGGGTCGATGCAGCTATGCATTTACTATAGGGCGTTAAACAAGATTATGGTGAAGAATAACTACCCCATCCCACTCATATCCGACCTATTTGATCAACTTGGTGCTGTGAGATGGTTCTCAAAGCTAGACTTGCGGTCGGGATATTGGCAAGTGCGGATAGCTGAAGGTGATGAGGCAAAGACAGTGTGCGTCACAAGATACGGCTCTTACGAGTTCTTGGTTATGCCATTTAGCCTCACAAACGCTCCTGCCACATTTTGTACGTTGATGAACCGGATTTTCCAACCATACTTGCATAGATTTATCGTGGTGTACCTTCATGACATTGTCTTCTACAGTAAAACCTTGGAGGGACACAAGGCACATCTACGACGGGTTTTCCAAATCTTAAGGGAGGACCAACTTTTTGTTAAGAAGAAGAAATCTGACTTCGCAAAGAAGGAGGTGCCCTTCTCAGGTCACATCATTGGGGGCGGCAAACTAAAGATGGATAACAAAAAAATGTGAGCCATCAAGGAATGGGAGACGCCAAGAAAGTCTCTGAAATGCATTCCTTCCTTGGCTTGGTTAACTATTATAGAAGATTCATCTGCGGCTATTCCCATATTGTCACACCCTTGATGGAACTATTAAAGAAGAACAAGACTTGGGTGTGGGATGATGCTTACCGAGAGGCATTTGAGAAGTTGAAGCAAGCAGTGACAAACTGACCGGTGATGGCACTGTCGGATCATGCGAAACCTTATAAAGTTCACACCGATGCTTCAGACTTTGCTATCGGTGGAGTTCTCATGCAGGGGGGGCATCCTGTAACATACGAAAGCCGGAAGCTCAATGACACCGAACGGAGGCACGCGGTGCATGCAAAGGAGATGACGACAGTTATGCATTGCCTTCGGGTGTGGAGGCATTATTTGCTAGGGTCCAAGTTCGTGGTGAAGACTGATAATATTGCTACAAGTTATTTCCTAACTCAAAGGAACTTAACTCCGAAGCAAGCATGGTGGCAAGGACTCCTAGCTAAATTTGACTTTGTGCTCAAGTACAAACCAGGCACAAATAATGTGATGGCCGATGCACTAAGTCAGAAGGTTAAACTTGTAGCCATTAGCCAACCACAATTCCCCCTAGTGGACAAATTGAAGGAAGGAATGGAGCATGATCCATTAGTCAAGTCCTTGGTGGAATGCGTCAAGGCTGGAAAGACACAGCGGTTTTGGCTAAGGGATAACTTGCTCCATACTCGAGGGGAACGGGTGTACATTCCTAAATGGGGATGTTTGAGGAGAGACATCCTCAAAAAATGTCATGACTCGCAGTGGGCTGGCCATCCCGGAGTCGTTCGTACCTTGACGTTGGTGGAAAGGAGCTACTATTGGCCTCAACTTTATGAGGACTGTCACGCCCCCAAATTCCAGGGAACCCAGAACTAGGAACATGACTTCCCCTTGCCCGCACCCGAAGGGTCAAGGGGTTGGTGACTAGCACCAATAGAGACTACACCGCGGGTGCTGTCTCAATCATGTAACCCTGTATAGTCATACATCAAGGGTAATCCTATACTTTCTCATATATCATCATGCATACAATAAGTCAAACAGTCATACAGACATCACATCACAAACAATATGCAAATATAACTGTCCACGGACCCATGTCCAAGATATCACACAAAACAATACAGAATATAATACTATATCATACATCAGAGTAGTGGACGTCCTCCTGGAAGAAAGTCCTTCACTAGTCTCGGGTCACACCTAAAAAAGGTAAACAACAAGTAGGGTGAGCGACAAGCTCAGTAGATAACCCCAATACTCCACATCGTGCAAACATATAAGTCTATACTACATGTTCTGTGTACTCGTGCACTGTGTAGTGTGCACAATCATTAGGACTCAACCAGCAAACAAACATCAGGACCCAGCTTGCCCACACAGGACAACTTGTCCACGATCCTCAACAAGATCCTAGCTCAGGGCACTCAGCCTTACCACAGCGCTATATGCCCGGACACAGTGCCACATAGGCCTGCCATCGGCGCATATGCCTGTCACGGCCACAGCGCAATATGCCCGGCCACAGTGCCACACAAGCCTGCCATCAGCGCATATGCCTGCCCCGTCAACCACATAGCATCATCTATGCTCCACAGTGAGAACCCAACAAGTCATAGAGCCCAAACCCCAATTCTTCAAACCAACATATTAACACCAATATGGCATTAAGGTTCACCATACTCCCTTTATAACTGAAGCCAGTCTTCACAAACCGATCATCATTCCTTGACCAAGGAAGGAGATACCCATAGGAGTTGTTTTCTTGAAATAAAAAGTCCCAGCATTGGGTTCCCATATCATAACTAAGATAATATGATTTTTGGGGATTTTTCTGAGATGTCTAACCCCACTTTCCAAAAATTCACTTCTACAAAAAACTGGATTTTTCCGAGATTTTACACTAAAGCCTAATTTTCACATTTTGAAGGAGTGAGAATTTAAATTTCTAGTATTTTTCTTTGAATCAAAATGGGGGGTATTTTGTTATTTACATTGTAACTTAAGTATAATACTTGTAGATGGGTATAGGTTACAATATAATAGTCCAGTCCAGTGTAGTCCAATGTTCAGTTACACTGTTGGAGCTGCGACTTCGTAGCTGCGGAGCACGGAACTGCAGCGCGCCTCAAAGACTTGAATTCTTGTGTAGTCACGCCCCAAAATCCCAGATTGACTGGAACTAAGGGTGTAACTTCCCCATGCCCGCACCTAAAGGGTCAGGGGGTTGGTGACTAACACTGATATAGACTACACAACGGGTGCTATCCGAGATTTACTTGTACATTCGTACATTAGGGGTATTCCTATACATTCCCACATGCTATGAAGCTAAGAAAAATAATTTATTAATAATAGAGTCATGCTATGAATCCAATACAACTTTCACGGACCCTCGTCCGGATATTCAAATAATAAAACCAATTATGTCATAAAAAAAATCCCTAAATCAAGTTATAACAAAATGTCAAATAAATAACCATTAGCTTCGGACCAGCCTCTAGCAAATGAGTCGATACCTGAAACATGTCAACAAATTAGGGGTGAGCACAAATGCCCAGTAGGTGATCTCCATCTCCTTACCACCTTATAACATAAAATCCTAAGCCTGCATAATCGGTGTATGATTGTGCCAGTGTAGTGTCCTATTCTATCACAGTAAGCTTACATTCAATCACAAAATATGATATCACACACATTACATTTCATTTATTAAGGGTACACACCGAACAATCCAACCATCCATGGGATTCCCATAACCAACGCTAAGGATCCCCATCACTACCAAATAGCCATATGTGGGACCTGCGGTGTTCCTAATGACAACCCGCCACATATGAGTGAGTTAACCAGCCATATAGGGGACCTGCGGCCCCTTGCCAGCCCTATATGGGACCCACGGTTAACCCAACTAGCTCCACCACCAATTCCACACTTGTAATCAATAAATAGAACTTTCAAATAATTAGTATTCAATACAACAGCCGTACAAAATATTTAAATCACTAAACTAGTAAGAATATGCCACAATATATATATATATATATATATATATATATATATATATATATATATATATATATATGTCAACCAATTAATATTAAGCCACAATATTATTCTTAAGGTCGAACCAATAGTATTAAGCCACAACTAATATTTTAATATTCAAATTAATGGTAACACACTACAAATAATATTTTCAATGTCAAATTATAAATATGAGGTCCAATAATATTTATAATATTTACACTAAAATTTCAAACCCAAGCAATAGATTTAGCATGTCAAATAAGTCGAAGCACAACATTCTTTTTTTTTTAAAATTGCCCAACTATTAGCTTCAAACCACAAATAATATTTATTGCTAACTAATATGACGATAAAATTTTAAATAGATCCTAAAATAATCCCATCCCAACCCAACCGAGAGAGTAGCTCCTAAAGGGCTAGGAGAAATACGACAACTGGGTAACCAATGCACGTGGACACCTTTTGGCAACCTACCAATTATCAAGAATCATCTCTTTTTTTAATAATATTTACACCATGATTAATTATCAAGAGTAATTAATTCTTTTATGAGACATTTAAAAAAAACAATCGTGATTTCATCCAAGGTCTTCATGTTCGGTGAAGCACTACTTTATACCATACCATTTCAAAAAAAGCTATCCACTCATAATTGCAAATTACCAATTGAAATCACGTAATTGTACTATTTGGTAGAAATCACGTGCAAATCTTAATGGGACCAGCCAGTAACTATTCAAATTCTCTGAGCATGGTTTGCTTCACGGGTTACGGCCGCATTATGTAGCGGTCTGACCATCCCTTTTACACCAATCACGGTGGCGACGATCGCATAATAGCTGCATGGTTTGACGAACCTAAACCCCTCACAACAGTGATCACAATTCCATTGTCATGCATCGTAAATTCGGCATGTATCACGGTATGCCAAGCAACAATGACACAATCCAATAACAAGAAAATCCAACAATTCATAATATATATATTATATATATATATATATATATATATATATATATATATAAGACAGCTTATCTCAATACTTAACCATGCAGCTATTATGCGATCGTCGCCACCACTGAAGATTAAAGTATCACAAAGGCCGAGAATAAGGTAAACACCATCTGGAAATGTATGATCAAATCTTAGGATTGTGTGTAGTTTTGGTATCAGAGCCAATAAAGGCCGTATAAGTGATTGTCTGTATGGGTAATCATATTACTTTTAAATTATGTTTTTTGCTGGTATGATTCCCAGAAGGTTGTTTGTTAAAGTTTTTTGCAGCGTTTAGTTCTCTGATGTGTTACCATCACGTTGGGCTCGTTCGCCGTGAGTAAGTCCCAAGAGAGGCAGTGAGGCGTTTATCCCGTAATCAGTCGTGGTGTGTGTAGTAGTCGTCTACTACGGAAGGAGAATGGAGCGTACGCAGGAGCTTGATCAACAATCCTATTTGGGATCCAAATCAGTGAAGAACATGGTCGAGGAGGAATATGATAGCCTGGAACAGGCAATCACAGATTGGTCTTTACCAGCTGTGAAACCATCGAGTATCTACAAGATAGGTACGTTTGATTTAAAGTCACGTTATGTGATTAAGTCCATGGAGCGAACACTTCCAATAAGAAGTCGTTCTTCAAGAACTTTTCAGTTGCTTGATTCCTCTATCCTTAAGTATCAAAAGGCTTACCAATATCTTCATATTGGAATGATCCAAATTGGATTAAAGCCACTTACCCAAGAAGGCTTGGATGCCAGTATCCTTGTCTCTCTTCAAGATCAGAGACATCTCCAGTATAAAGATTCTCTTTTGGGAGTCCTGGAAACGAGTCTATGTAATGGACCTGTATATTTTCAATGTTCAACTAACTTTGCTGTGTCCCTTACAGATGCCAATTTACAGGATGTGTTAACCCTTAAGGTTCACACCCATGATTATAACATGAAACCTGGTAGTGAGAATATTGCTCTTGTTTACAGGATTCACTTCAAAGTCATGAACACATTAGCCCCTAGGTCTAAGTTGTTACCTGCCGAAAAAAGACAAACTGTCATATTTGAAACAAATCTTAGACACGCTAATGTAACCATTCCTAGAACCATATCATGGGATGAAGTTTCACTTCCTGCGGAATGGAACCTAGAACATGCGACTGTCCCTAAATTAGAGTCTCATGATCTAGAAAGAATTATAGAAAAACCTGATGGAACGGTTTCCCTTTCCTTTAAAAGAAACCGACAGATGCCTAGGATTAGTTTTAGTGCATCTAGTCGAAAATCGACTTCCCATCTAGGACAACCAATTATCACATCACCTCCGTCTAGTTCATCACAAGATAACCAGATAGTTGATGATGTTGACAATGCTTCAATATATGATGCATCGTCTAAACTTAAAGGTCTATGGAAAGACCATATTGGTATTCACCATGGAGTATATTCACACTCCAAAAACCCTGTTGGTCCACAACCACAACTTAGGAGACAAAATTCTGAACCTTCTCCATCGGAAATGGAATTCCCTTCCATTAACGTCATAGAATTAAGGAAAGCCAGAATTGAGATCACTAAGGAATTTATGGACAAATTACAACAGGAATATGAGAGTCCTCAATTTGACACCTTTCGAGAAATATATAGAAAAATGTTTTCCTTAGAATATCGAAAGGCAGCCAGTGCCAAGTATATCACTTGGATTAAGGACAATCAAAGGGTTATTAGTTTTCCTGACTGGTATACCCACATATATGACCCGGAGAAGAACCCTATGCTTACAACTTTCCATCTCAACAAAACCACAGCACCCATTCCACTTGCAGAAACTGAAGTACAGATCCAAGATCATACATTTCCAGTGGTGGACATGACACATGTTGAGGAAAAAGATTCGACTCCGACTGCTCAACACGATTATTTAATCATCACGCAGAACAATTTTATCAATGCTAGCTTGCATCAACTCAATTCTAGAGTTTCTACTCTGAATGAAGATGTGAAAAATATTAGTAAAGGTAAAGAGAAAGTTGATGGGTCTCTACCCTCTTCTTCCATTCCTTCACCTTCGGTTCTAAAACCAAAGGTTATTCCAGCCAATATCAAGCCACCTTTGAAGATTACGACTGAGCCATATAAGCTTGGTAATGGCAACACTGAGATGATTAATCATTTGATTGATCGTCTTGATAAATTAAAGATTGGAAATATTTCTAAACCCCAATCCTCTTTAGGAATGGTTGGTTTACGTGATCTTCCACAATCAGTGGATGATCCTTTTGAAACCTTTGAGAATATATCTCTCGAGGACCATGCGTTATCCAATGAACCCTTAGAAGACATCTCTCTAGAGAACTATGGGTTATGTAATAAATCTTCTACTTCCAAGGACACTCCTCTTTTTAAAGAGTTGAATTCCACACAAGAAATTCCACATGTTGGGAAAGTATATTTTCCTAACAAAATGTATAAGCATACAAATAATCCGACTTCTAGAATGTACTATCCACGTCGGACACCTATGGATCTACTCTATGAAGAAATGGAACAAAGAACGCAGATGGCCTATGACGGCAACGCGATCTATGATTGGAATATCGATGGTGTGTCAGAACAAATTATTCGACAAACCATTCATCAAATGCTGATGTTTGCCACTGTCTGCAAAGCTCGTGGAAACGATGATAGAGCCTGTGCCGAAATTATTGCTGCTGGCTTTTCTGGAAGTTTAAAAGGTTGGTGGGATAATTATCTCACTCACGATAAAAAATATCTAATCTTTCAATCTGTCAAGATTGAAGATGGTCACACAACGCATGTTCAAGATGCTGTTTATACCTTAGTACAACACATCTACCACCATTTTGTTGGTAATAATCACTGGATTCATGAAAAAGTGATGTCTTACTTATGAATCTTAGGTGTCCCACTCCGAGCCATTTCAGGTGGTACAAAGACGTATTTTTTACTCGTGTTGTTCAACGGCCAAATGCTAACAACATTAGATGGAAGGAACAATTCATTAATGGTCTTCCACCTTTATTTTCCAATAAAATCAGAGATAGGATTCGTCACTGTCATAATGGTCAGCTCCCTCTTGACCAATATAACTATGGTGATATCTTCAGTGAATGTATCGCTGAAGGTCTTTCTCTTTGCAATGATTTAAAACTTCGTCACCAGCTCAAATCCCAAAGGTTGACTGGATGACGTGAATTAGGGGAATTTTGTGCCCAATTTGCTTATCCAGAGCACAAAATTCAGGGGGGTACCACTCACCATTCCTCTTAATCTCGCAATAAGAATCACAAACATTACTCGAAGAGGAAACGATTTAAACCTCCTCCTGAAGATTATAGAACCTCTCCCACTCAGAAGAAGAGTATTAAGAGCAAGAATTATAGAAAGCCTGAGTCTGCACCCAGATGCTACAAGTACGGAAGAAAAGGTCACTTTGCTAACAAATGTTATGCAAAGACAGCTTTGAAGGTTATTCAGAATGAGGAAGAACGCCAGAAGTTACAGACGCTTCTTCAGATTAAAGATACAGACTCTGAGTTATCTAGTTCTGAGAGTTCTTTCGACGAAAATGATTATATCTCCTTAGAAGAAGATTCTTCTTCTTCTAACAATGAACATTGTTCTCCCAAACAATGTAGTTGTTCGAAAGGTAAAGATAATTCCAAATATATGGAAGTAATCCAAACTATGAATGGATTACACATCAGTGTTCTCTCTGCTTCCCAGAATTATATCTTAGATTTAATTGATAAGATAGCAGATCCCCAAGAAAAAGAGAGAGAAATTCGTTACTATATAGATCTTCAGATCCAAGAGTCTAGGGATACTGAAATCAAACATCATCGTAGAAGGAATGAGGTAATTGAACCTTATACTTTTAAAGAAGTCCTTAATAGATTCAAAGGAGTAGAAAATTCTGCTAGAACCCCAACTCTTGCAGAATTACATCAGGAAGTTCAGACACTTAAATTAGAGGTCAAAGAACTTAAAACTTTCATTAAAACTTCCCACGAAAATCCGAATTTGATTCATGCATCCCCAGCAGGATCAATTCAACCTGAGATTACAGACAGTACGTTTCTTAGTGCTGTAGGAACCACGAAGTGGATAGTCTATACTACTTTAGTAGTAAGTGACGATAAAATTCATGAGACAATAACACTCTTAGATTCCGGTGCTGATATGAATTGTCTTAGAGAAGGATTATTACCAACTTCTTACTATAAGAAGAAGGCTATGAATATCACTGTTGCAAATAACAAGACAGTGGATATTAAGTATTATTTACCCAAGGCATTCATTTGTAATAACGATGTTTGCATTGAAACAGACTTTATCCTAGTTAAGGATCTTAGTCACCCAGTCATTTTAGGAACACTTTTCCTTAGGAAGTTGTATCCTCTTACGATTACTGCTGAAGGATTATCTGCCCAAATAGAAGAACACTCTTTTATGTTCAGATGGTGTAGACCTCATGAAGTTTCTTTACTTCAGACCCTTCAGGAAAAGATTCAGTTGAAGACGTTACTGTTGAAATACTGGAATGGGGTTAATGATTAACCGCAGCGGAAACGAATTTTAAAAATTTTATTCCAGCAAACAAACAGCAGGATCTAAACATGAATCAATTCGTTTAATTTTGCAAAGAGAGAAAAGAAGAAACCAACCTGAAGAACGGTAAAGCTAGAACCCTCTTCTTTTCCCTCCAAGAACGAACTCACGATCTGCCTTTGATCGTCCTCGCAGTCTCCTGGATTCAACCACCAAATAGCCTTCTCTGCTATTCACCTTCTCAAGGAGTACAGGGCTGTGGCACCCTTGGATCAAAGAACAGGAACACCACCTCTTAAGAACAGGAACACCACCAATTGGATGCGAATGGATTTGAGCATGGCAACCGGAGAGAAGGTTTCCTCATAATCGATACCTTCTTTCTGGGTGTAGCCCTTGGCTACTAGCCTAGCTTTAAAAGTCTCTACTTTTCCATCCGCGCCTCTTTTCCTTTTATAAATCCATTTGCATCCAATTGGTTTCACCCCTTTGGGCAAATCCACAAGTTCCCAAACTTGGTTTGAATACATTGAATTTATTTCAGCATCCATTGCTTGTTGCCATGCTTTGGAATCTACATCATTCAGTGCATCACTCAGGGTCAAGGGATCATCTTTATGATCATCAGAGATAGCTACCGAGCATCTCCAACTCCCATGTAACGGTCCGGTTGTCTAACAACCCTCCCACTACGACGCAAAGTAACTGGATGTTGTTCCAATGTTGTGGTCTCATTTCTTATGATTGGTTGATCAATAATGATCTCATCATGTTGATCCTGAGTTGGGCCACCGATCTCATCAACCTGGTATCTCATCCAACTCTATTCGATGATCTGATTTGTGATTTTTAATATGGTCATCTTCAAGATATTTAGCATTTGTCGATACAAATACTTTATTATCTTTCCGACTATAAAATAAACCACCTTTCGTTTCTTTTGGATATCCTACAAAAATGCACAACTCAGTGCGTGCATCCAACTTATCCACCTTAGCCCTTTTGACATGAGCCCTACACCCCCAAATTCGGATATGCCTTAAACTTGGTTTACGACCTGTCCATAATTCGAATGGTGTCTTAGGTATGGATTTAGAAGGTACCCTGTTTATCAAATAAACAGACATTTGTAGTGCATACCCCCCTAATAGGAGTTCCCACTTTCATGCGACTATTCATAATAGCTCTCACGGCCTCAAACCGCGCACGATCTCCAAAAAAAAAACACCCCCCCCCCCCCCCCCCCCCCCCCCCCCCCCCCCCCCCCCCCCCCCCCCCCCCCCCCCCCCCCCCCCCCCCCCCCCCCCCCCCCCCCCCCCCCCCCCCCCCCCCCCCCCCCCCCCCCCCCCCCCCCCCCCCCCCCCCCCCCCCCCCCCCCCCCCCCCCCCCCCCCCCCCCCCCCCCCCCCCCCCCCCCCCCCCCCCCCCCCCCCCCCCCCCCCCCCCCCCCCCCCCCCCCCCCCCCCCCCCCCCCCCCCCCCCCCCCCCCCCCCCCCCCCCCCCCCCCCCCCCCCCCCCCCCCCCCCCCCCCCCCCCCCCCCCCCCCCCCCCCCCCCCCCCCCCCCCCCCCCCCCCCCCCCCCCCCCCCCCCCCCCCCCCCCCCCCCCCCCCCCCCCCCCCCCCCCCCCCCCCCCCCCCCCCCCCCCCCCCCCCCCCCCCCCCCCCCCCCCCCCCCCCCCCCCCCCCCCCCCCCCCCCCCCCCCCCCCCCCCCCCCCCCCCCCCCCCCCCCCCCCCCCCCCCCCCCCCCCCCCCCCCCCCCCCCCCCCCCCCCCCCCCCCCCCCCCCCCCCCCCCCCCCCCCCCCCCCCCCCCCCCCCCCCCCCCCCCCCCCCCCCCCCCCCCCCCCCCCCCCCCCCCCCCCCCCCCCCCCCCCCCCCCCCCCCCCCCCCCCCCCCCCCCCCCCCCCCCCCCCCCCCCCCCCCCCCCCCCCCCCCCCCCCCCCCCCCCCCCCCCCCCCCCCCCCCCCCCCCCCCCCCCCCCCCCCCCCCCCCCCCCCCCCCCCCCCCCCCCCCCCCCCCCCCCCCCCCCCCCCCCCCCCCCCCCCCCCCCTATTAGATCCCAAAAATACCCCTCAGGGCCTCAAATCCCAAATTTAGTCCAAGTACAGTCAAAATTCACCATTTGATGAGCACATCATTGTGCTGATATTCATTTGTTAAAATAAGGTCTCTAACTCAATGCTGTCTCTAAGGCCCCTTAAACGCGGGTCCTTACATCCTCTCCCCCTTAAAGACTTTTCGTCCTCGAAAAGAAAATGCAGAATGAAAGGAAACAACAACCATAACCAATGAATAGACCACTAACACAAATCAATACACGCATTAAACAACCAGTTGGGCAAGTACCTGACTATGTTGATGTTTGCCTTCCTCCCCCCCTTCAAGGTTGTTCGTCCTCGAACAGGTCAGGGTAATGAGCACGCATCTCAGCCTCACATTCCCAAGTCTCTTCCTCCATACCGCGGTGTTTCCACAACACCCGAACCAACGGAATAGTCTTACCTCGTAGCTGCTTTACGTGCCTATCCAAAATACGGATTGGTGCCTCAACAATCATCACGTCCTCCCCAATATCTAGGGTACTCCAATCCAGCACATGTGTGGGATCTGGATGGTATTTCCGCAACTGGGATACATGGAAGACATCATGAACTCTGCTCAAACTGGGAGGTAATGCCAACCTATAAGCGACGGGTCCAACTCTACTCAAAATCTCGAACGGTCCAATGTATCGTGGAGATAACTTGGATCTCTAATGCTCCCTCCGTGGAGAAACACGAAGAAACACGTGGTCTCCAACCAAAAACTCCAGTGGTCTGCGTCAGCGATCCGCATAAGACTTTTGTCTACTCTGGGCCGTAAAAAGGCGCTGCCTAATCAGTTGGACTTTTGCCGTGGCCTCTTGGACCAATTGAGGTCCTAACAAAGCTACCTCTCCAGCTTCTGCCCAACATAATGGAGACCGACAAGGTCTGCCATATAATGCCTCAAACGGGGCCATCCCAATAGAAGCCTAGTAACTATTATTATAGGCAAACTCTACCAAAGGAAGGTGAGAAGCCCATGATCCCCCAAAATCAAGCACACAAGCTCACAACAGGTCTTCCAACGTCTGAATGGTCCTCTCTGACTGACCATCAGTCTCAGGATGGAAAGCAGTACTCAAATTAAGCCGCATCCCCAATGCCTCTTGCAAACCATTCCAAAACCGAGAAGTGAATCGTGCATCTCTGTCTGAAACGATAGACAAAGGCACTCCATGCAATCGCACAATCTCATCAACATACAGCTGGCTCAATGTTCCAATGGAGTCTCGCTCCCGAATAGCCAAGAAATGGGCCGATTTAGTCAATCGGTCTACAATGACCCAAATCATATCCTTCCTCCCAGAAGTGGTAGGAAGTCCCATCACAAAATCCATGATAATATGTTCCCACTTCCACTCAGCCACAGGCAATGGCTGTAACTGACTAGTAGGTCGTTGGTGCTCTACCTTTACTTGTTGACAAGTAAGGCACCTAGAAACAAACTCTGCTATACACCTCTTCAGCCTTGGCCACCAGAACTGTGCTCGCACGGCATGATACATCTTAGTTCCTCCTGGATGCACAGCCAAACGGGAATGATGAAACTCCCTCATCACATCCTCGCGTAAGGAGGACGGTACTATCAAGTGCCCCTGAAATCTCAGCTCATGCTCAGTTCCTTCTGTCCATTCCTCAGACATTTCACCGGCCTCTATCTGGGCCCGGATCACTTCACAGTCCACGTCCCCCAACTGTCCCTCACGGACACGATGGTATAACTCTGGCATTACAGCAATAGAACATAGGATCGCTTCCCCCCTTTGCTAAAATCAGGCTGTACTTGCAACATCGCTTAACTTGTTCCATCATTTTCCATTCTCTCATGGAAACCTCAGCTTTTCCCTTCCTACTCAGTGCATCTGCAACCACATTCCCCTTTCCAGGTGTGTAGGAGAGTGTAAAGTCAAACATCTGCAAGTACTCCACCCATCTCCTCTGTCTCAAATTCAGATCCCTCTGGGTGAAGATATACTGTAGGCTTTTGTGGTCGGTGTATACCACGAATTTCTCCCCCAGCAGGTAATGTTGCCACGACTTCAAGGCAAAGATAACTGCTGCTAATTCCAGATCATGCGTTGGGTAATTCTGCTCATGGGGCTTAAGGCGTCGTGAGCCATAAGCTATGACTTTGTGTTCCTGCATCGAACACACCCCAATCCAACGCGGGATGCATCACAATACACTTCGTAAGGCACTCCATCCCGTGGTAGACTCAAAACTGGTGCAGTAGTCAAACGAGTCTTCAATTCCTCAAAAGCTCGCTGACACTTGTCTGTCCACTCAAATTTAACTCCTTTTCGGGTCAGGGCTGTCATCGGTGCTGCTAACCGAGAGTACCCTTCCACGAAACGCCTTTAATATCCTGCCAGACCCAAGAAACTACTTATCTCAAAAACATTCGTGGGCCTTTTCCAAGATGATACAGATTCAATCTTGGTTGGGCCCACTCTAACTCCCTCGGCAGATACCACATGCCCAAGGAAATGCACCTCTTGCATCCAGAAGTTACACTTGCTGAATTTAGCATACAACTGGTGGTCTTGGAGCGTCTGTAACACCACAGTCAAATGCTCCTCATGCTCCTCTCGGGTCCTTGAGTATACAAGGATATCATCAATAAATACCACCACAAAGGAATCTAGGTACGGGGCAAATACCTGATTCATCAGGTGCATGAACACTGCCGGTGTGTTCGTGAGCCCGAAAGGCATCACTAACCACTCATAATGGCCATATCTACACCTGAAAGCAGTCTTAGGAATATCCTCGCTCCTGACCCTCACCTGATGATACCCAGAACGCAAATCAATCTTTGAAAACCACTGTGCCCCACTCAGCTGGTCAAACAGATCATCAATCCTCGGCAAAGGGTATTTGTTCTTTACCGTCACTTGGTTCAGCTTTCGATAATCAATGAAGAGTCGTAGTGAACCGTCTGCCTTTTTAGCAAACAAGACTGGTGCACCCCAAGGTGATGTACTTGGGCGAATGAAACTTTTATCTCCCAGCTCCTATATTTGCTTTTGAAGCTCCCTCAACTCGGCAGGTCCCATCCGGTATGCCACTTGTGAGATAGGTCCCACTCCTGGCAATAACTCGATTGTGAACTCAACACTCCTGTACGGAGGCAACTCCAGTAACTCCCCAGGAAACACATCCTGAAAATTCTCAACAACAACTGGCCACGCTCATTTTTCAATATTACCTTCCTCCTCAAAAGTAAGTGTAGCAAGTCTATGTGTAACATTACCCCATAGCTCTCTCGTCAGTCTAGCCCTCCCGGCATTCTCATCCCATTCCCCCACTAGGGTACAGGGTAATCCTGTGGGTGAAATAAATGACACCCGCCGCCTATAACAATCAATCTTAGCCTGGAAGGCCATTAACCAGTCCATCCCTAAAATCAAATCAAAGGTCCTCATGGGCATCACATACAAATCAAATGTGACCTCAACATCTCCTATCGTAAGCATACACTCACGACACACTCGGTTTATTGTCGATGCACCTCCCACAGGTGACTCAACACTCAAGGGCCTATCTGCCCTCACACAATCAAGTCCAAGGCTCTCAACCAAGGACTTAGCAATCAAGGAGCACGAAGCTCCGGTATCAAACAAGACAGCAACTATAGTGCGAGATATCAAAACCGTACCTCGAACCACCGAAGGTCCGGCTTCGCCTTCCTCGGAGGAGGGTGGCAACTCCTCCCGCTCGGGTGGTGCTAAAGTGAGCGCGAATACTCTGCCATGGCTTGCCCTGCTACTAGCCTCTCCTGTTTGTCCTTTGATCCCTGTCTGATGTCCACTTGGACGATTCTCTGAACCGCCTTGTGGTTGCTTCTCTCCCTGTGGCCTTGCATGTGTGGAACCAGCCTGACTCGCCTGCTATGAACGTGTTGGCCTCGGAGTTGGGGCCCGAAAGTGGGTCTCACTCCTCCCTCCTGATGCAAATCCACCAGCTCCCCGGCTGTTCCCCTTACTGAAACACACCGTACTAAGGTGTCCTGTCTTCCCACAGTTATGGCACCGCAGTGCCGCTTGGGACACTCACGTTTCATGTGTCCAGTTTGGCCACAACAAGTACACTCACGTGGGAAACCTCCAGCTGAGTTCCCCGGTCCTCCAGAGTAACGGGACTTTGGTGGAGCCATTGGTGATTGGCCCTTGTCCCTGGGAAAACTACTACCTCCAAGCTCAATTCTCGGTCTCTTTGAGTCTCCCTGCTTATCGCGCGTACTCTGTGCTAACCGCTCCTGATGAGCCTGTTTACCCTCCTCTAGTCCTCTTTCCACAATCTTAGCTGTCTCCACGACCTCAGCATATGTCCTCAGCCGCAGCATCTCCACCCTCTGCTTCAGGGCAGGCCTGAGTCCCATGGTAAACTTATGGGCCTTCAGGTCCTCTCTAGAGATTGCCTCAAGGGCAAACCGGCTCAGTCCTCAGAACTCACGCTCATACTCAGACACAGTGCGTGATCTATGTTTCAAACCACTGAACTCTTCCCGTTTCTGCCACCGCAAGGACTCCGGGAAGTACTCCTCATGGAACAACTGAAGGAACTCCTCCCATGACAAGGTTTGCATGTCCCGGCTACCTGAAATGTTGAGCCACCACTCTAAGGCTTCCTCTTCCAACTGCCTGACTACTAACCTCACTTTATCCTCCTCCCGGGGTCGGAGAAAGGAGAACACATGCTCAATCTGTCGCAGCCAATGCTCTGCCGCTAGAGGATCAGCTCCTCCCTTGAACCTCGGTGGTTGTTCCTTCCGGAACCGGGTCACCACATCTTCCTCCTCCCGTCTCATCGGTATCTCTTGTCTACGTGGAGGCTCTGTCTCACGGGGTGGAAAAGGTAGCACTGTCCGCTGTGCCATCATCTCCCACCTAATCTCATCTCGGATCTCTCCCCTGAGATCCTCTCGCATGCCTTGTACATTTTCACTCAAGGCCCTAACTTGGGCCATGATCCGCTCCATGGGATCATTGCCCTCCGTTTGCTGCCTTCCCTCTTGTCCAGCACGTGCAGAAGACTCATCCTCTACAGCTGGGGTAGCCCAGGTAACTCTCCTAGGAGGCATTGTCTACACATTTCAAAAACAAGTGGAGCTGGAATCAATATCTCTCAAGCTCAGTACACCCTCACCTCTAGGACCATGAGGTACTCAAATTACATCTCATAAGCATACACATCATGTTCACAGGATCTCAACATACATATTACAATCTCATACTTTAAAATTTTCAACACATCATAGTTTCCCAAATCAGCATGTCTCAACACATTCCATAGTATTCACATTTCAATTCATTGTAGGCTCATTTCAAATTAATTACTCATTTCAAATCATGACACTCATATTATGATTAAGCTAGTGCCCTAATGCCAATGCATATATGCACCCATCCCAAATGCAAATGCCCTACTCCTTGGTCTAACTACCCCTGAGTGCACCCTAGAAAACCAGATAGAACCACGGTGATCAAGCGTGTCCTATACTGCCTCCTAAGGGTCTCAGAAGCAGTTATCCCTCCCCACTATCCTAAGTCCACTAGACCATGAACTTGTGCTCGGATACCATATTGTCACGCCCCAAGTTTCCTTCTCCCAGGAAATGGGTAATGACTGCCCATGCCCGCACCCGAAGGGTCAAGGGTTCGGTGTAAACACCAAAGTGAGGACACCTACTGCGGGTGTTGTCTTATCCCTGTAACACAAGTCAACATGCCAAGGGGCACGTACCTATTTCCATGCCAAGCACACCACCACAACATACATACATACAGTACTCACAACACAATACATCAATTACATTGCTTAGAGGCTTCCAGCCCTTCTACAACCCACTAGGGAACAAGCTCCCAATAATAAAACCCGGGTACACAGTTCAAGCAAACAGAATCTCAAATACAATGAAATAACCAAATGTATATATATATATATATATATATATATATATATATATATAAGGCCATACAACCTCAGCGGCCTACCAACTCAGCTCTTTCGCCTATTGCCTGCTAGGTCCTGCAAAGAACAGTTCATAGGAGGGGTGAGCACACCACAGCTTAGTAAGGATCAAGTCTCCCCAATCCCGTCCCACTCTAAAACTATGCATGTCAAGTGGATGCATGTGCTCGTGTAGTGACCTAAGCTAAAACAATAATCATCACACAGTAAACACGCCTCATACCTCTGCCTGCACAGGAGGGCAGAGGACACCCCGCCACCACGGCGACGTGACATGCCACACCAGGCAAATGTGAATCTTATCTCAAGGGGTGCAGTATAATGACTGTCCCATACTCAGCTCAATCCCCGCGTTTCTGGGGTTCTTATCTCAACTCCCCGCGTTTCTGGGGTCCTCAACATACACATTTTAATATATACAACTCAACAATCTCAACTCAATAAGCATAACTCAACAAACATAGTACAAACATGCAACTCATTCAACATACAGAAAACTCAACTCAGAATGTAAAACAACAGATAGTCTCAGAACAATCAAATCATTACATATAACATCACCTAACCCCTCATGGTCCCTAAAGTTCACATTTCTCACACTCATAGTTTGGATCGTAAATAACTTTTCAAAGGAAGCTTATCCACCTCAAGGGGAGCCCAAAACAAGCTGCACGTGATAACCTATTGTCACGTGCAAAGGCAAATTAACTCCAAACATCATTCTAACCATCCCAGAAGGTTCAGGGTTGATTTTTAGCCAAAAACAAGGTTACACGTGAAAAGGTCATTTTCACGTGCAGAGGTATTTCAACTCATATGCCTCTAAGGAAGCATATAGGGTATACAAATGACCCCTAACCCAAAAGTATAAATAATCTCACACGGAAATTCAGAAATTTAGAAAACTCAGACAAAAACCCCAGATCATCCATAGGCTCAAGGTAGAATTTAGAAGCTCAATATATATATAAAAGGTCCCTTCTTAACATCCCAGATCATCACATAAATTTTATTCTAGAAATCTGTAAGAGAGAGACGGCAATTAGAGAAAAACTTGAAATCCCTACCTCAAGTGTTGTAGAAAAGAATAGGGGAATAGAATGGAGCGATCTGTATCCCTGCTGCCTCAACGCCTCTGGCCTCCCGTCGTCTGTAGGAGATCCTTGATCGTCAGAAACCCCTCCACTCTGGGTCGTCTCCCTCTGGATCGTCTCCCTCTCTCTCTCTCTCTCTCTCTCTCTCTCTCTGGGCGTGTATGTGTGTGACGGCTGCAGGGAAGGTAGGGTTTGGTCCCCTTTTCTTTTCTCCTATTTTATTTCTTTTTATTTTGTTTTTAATAGAAGCCCAAGACCAAATGCAGCCCAATGGTTAAGTAAACCCAAGAAGAAAGGCAAAACAGCCCACTCTCTCTCATATTGGGTTTTTTCCCTTGAAGGGAGGCCCAAAGCTCAAAATACAAACCCAGGTAATTTAAAAGGGAATATAAAATTATTTGTGAAATCCCAAAAATACCCCTCAGGGCCTCAAATCCCAAATTTAGTCCAAGTACAGTCAAAATTCACCATTTGATGAGCACATCATTGTGCTGATATTCATTTGTTAAAATAAGGTCTCTAACTCAATGCTGTCTCTAAGGCCCCTTAAACGCGGGTCCTTACAGTCATCTCCTAAAAGGCCCTCAGGACAAGGAGGCTGTCGCAGTGGTGGCCCAAGCATCTGGAGACATTCAACTCCGCCTTGGAGACTTTCCGCCAGGGAAAACCCACAAGGAAGAACGTGTTATTATAGAAGATCAGCTGGACTACACTAAGGAAGTGCAAACAATATGGAGGCAGTGGTCAGACGAAAGGAAAAGCACATACAAACAACAGTTTGGGGATTTGCTCCATGTGATCGAGCTACTCGCCGATACAGATATGCTTGGAGCAGCCATATATTTCTGGGAGCCTCGATGGTGGTGCTTTGACTTCAATGGCATAGATCTAGTTCCCACAGTAGAAGAATACAAAAGATTATTGGACATCCCCGTGGAAAACAAAATGAAGATCTATCTACCTGAGCCCAGAAGGTCATGTCGAAGGGCCTTTGCTGAGATCATGGGAAAGCCAGTATGGGACTCACCGGCGGTCACAACCTATGGTGGCGAGAATATCTTCCATGGGCAACAATCAAAGAAATAATACAAACTGCAACAGAAGCAGAGGCACACAAACTGCTTACATTAGCTATATATGGGCTAGTCATTTTCCCGAGGATACCGACCCACATCGATGGGGCAATTGTAGATTTGGTCCAGCAGGTGCTCAAAGAATGTGACCCTACTCTTGCTATCTTGGCTGAAACCATCCTATCTCTTACTTACCTGAGGAGTAAAGGCTCGGGACAGTTCATGGGGTGCCTATCTCTCCTGTGTACCTGGTTGCAAGGTCATTTCCCCTGTAGTGTTCATCGTTTCCCTGCTGTTTATCAAGTACCAGCCACAACACTACTAGATATTCTGCTCAGCAAGTGGAGCCTACCAAAAGACTTTGAGAGCTGGAAAAAGAAGTTGGAAAACCTCACAGAAGCTGACATTACCTGGACTACTCCTTGGATGCCGGTGGTCTCCATGACATATAGCTGCGGGGACTACAATTGGGTTCCACTTTTAGGTCCCTGGGGAGGAACTGCATATGCACCACTGCAGGTGGGAAGACAAGTGGGGCGTCATCAGATTATTCCCGTGCTCTTTGGCATGGAAGAGTGTGACTTCACTTACAGCAGAACCATGCTCATAGAAGAAGGCAAGAAGATGTATCAAGCATGGTCCACACCACACAAGATCCAACCCAACAGTTCAAAACCTGGTGTTTTCCCAGCATACATATCTTGGAGGGCACAACACAAGCCACAGCTAACTTCAGACATGAAGGCTATCCTCCAGGAGAATCAGACTTTAAGGCAGCAGATCCAGAGGCTAGAAGCATCTCTAGAAGGAGCTCTTCAAAGGCTGCAGCTGAGGGAAAAACAGATCGAGACGATAATGAAGCAGAGGGAGGAAGTAGGTAAACGACCACCCCAGAGAAAAAGGCGTCGTGCTCCTTGGGAGATGACTGGAAGAATGCCTTAAGATCATGTAGTGATAGCTTTCATTTTACATGGCATTTCAGCATTGTATGTTTGCATTGAGTGTTTATATTGTGTGTTTTGTTTGCAATAAAGTTGTTTGTTCCTATAATCCTCTGCATAGACATTCATGCATACATGCATATCAAATGAAAAATCAAATAAAAGTTCCCTTGTACCCGGGTGGGTAGCAGCCTCCCTCCAGGATTGCGCACTCTTACAATCTCAGATCCCGGCGCAATCAAATACCTCAACCGCAGCCAATGGCAGAAGAAACAGAGAACAGACTCATGGGGTTGGAACAGTCACAACAAACCCTACAGGGGCAAATGTCTGCAATAATGGAAATGCTCACAAAATTGACTGAAGAAAGAGGAAGACTTCCAATAGGGGGAACTACCAAATACCATCAAGAGCAGGGACAGGAGGCCGTTCAGTCACCCAACCTGGCTCCAAGCCAGGCGCCCACATACCATCCTGCTATGGCACAACCTCCAACCCCAAATCAAACTCATTTCATTATGCCTGCACCGGGAAATGTAATGGAAGTAGTGGGTTCCCCAGCTCCTCAGGAAAATGTTGAGTCTTTTGCTCTACGCCGACTCGAGGAAAGATTGAAAGCCGTAGAAGGCACTGACAGCTATGGCATGACCAGCCCACAAGACTTATGCTTAGTCCCTGGAGTGGTGCTGCCACCAAAATTCAAAATGCCAGAGTTTGAAAAATTCAATGGGACCCGATGTCCAAAGACACATTTGGCCATGTATTGTCAAAAGATGGCTGCTTATGCTGGTGAAGACAAGCTCCTCATGCATTGTTTCCAGGAAAGCCTAACTGGGGCATCCCTTACTGGTACTTTCGGCTAAATGGAAACCGCGTCAAGACATGGAAAGAATTAGCTACTTCCTTCTTGGCACAGTACAAACATGTCACCGAACTGGCGCTGGATCGATTAACCCTGCAGTCCATGGAAAAGGGATCCGAGGAGAATTTCAAAGATTATGCACGAAGATGGAGAGAGGCCGCTGTGGAGGTCCAACCTCCTCTTACCGAAAGTGAACTCACCACTCTTTTTATCAACACACTAAAATGCGTATACTACGAGAAGTTGATAGGTAACGTCTCCAACAGCTTTGCAGACTTGGTTGCATCCGGCGAACGCGTAGAAAATGGAATTAAAGGAGGAAAGCTAAAGGGTGATGCGGCTGAGGCATCAAAACGGTTTCAAACACCAGCAAAGAAGAAGGAAAATGAGAGCAACCTGGTATACCAAGCGCACCGATCAATACAACCAACATTCTACCAAGCGCCAGGGTGCTACAGAGGGTCACCGGTAGCTGCTTATGCCGCACCTGCACCACCTCCCCAATTCATGCCATACTTGCCACAGGGAGGGGTTCCATTTCCATATCCAATGACACCTAATCCGTTTCAACCAAGAGCACCTTACGCAGAGCAACCAAGGCCAACAACTCAGGAAGGACTAGGAGCCTTATTCCAAGGACAGGGGCAACCAAGGGCCCCGACCGAGCAAGCAGGAGCGAATCAGGCTTCTCGTCGACCACGACAAGAGTTTGATCCTATTCTAATGACTTATGCAGAATTATACCCCAAGCTCTTAGAGGCAAGGATGGTAACCCCTATACCCTTGGGAGAAATAAAGACTCCTCCCCCGGCCTGGTATAAGCCAGATGCCAGATGTGAGTATCATGTAGGTGGAGCTGGACATGATATTGAGAATTGTATAACATTCAAAAGGAAGGTTCAGGCATTAAAGGATGCAAGATGGCTGGATTTTTCCGCACTGTCTAGGACGCCAAATGTGAACAGCAATCCTCTCCCAGAACACTCCAATAATGTTGCTAGTATCGAAAATGAAGCACGGCTGGAAAGGGTCTCCCAAGTACAAATGGAGAAAACACATTTGTTCACTCTGCTACAGGAACATGGCTATATACTTGCTAAAGACACGCTAAAGGCAGGAAAAGGAACAGATGGGGAAAAACAATGCCCTTATCACAAGATCTCACGGGGACATGACATCACAGAATGTACTGAGTTTTCCAAGGTGGTGCAAAAGCTCATGGACCAAAGGATGATTGAATTCTCCAGAGGAGGAATGGACAACCAAAGCCACATGATCCAAGGAGATGATTCACTCAAATTGCCATGGGTGCCAACACCCCTTGTCTTAAATGTTAAGGCTCCAGAGATCCCGTTACTGCCACATGGAATCAAGCCTCTCACTATCCATGCCTCAAGTCTCGTGCCAGACAAGAGGGGGAGAACCGGAAACCCATAACTACCGCAGGGAATTGCACCTCTCACCATAGGTGTTCCTGCTCCTTTCCCTTATAAGACTGATAAGGCAGTCCCATGGAACTACAGTTGTGAAGTACTACAGGGAGCCACCGCAGCCGAAAAGAAAACCAGGAGCGGTTGGGCATATGCCCCTAATATGGCTGACAAAGCAAGGAAGGAAAAAGCTGTAGAACAAGACATTGAGTCAACACCGGAGGTAACAAAGAAAGGAACACCAATCACTGAAGAAGAGACCACAGAATTTCTGAAACTCATGAAGCAGAGCGAGTATAATATTGTGGATCAATTAAGTTGGCAACCATCTTGCATCTCCTTGCTCTCATTAATGATGGATTCCCAACCTCACCGGGAAGCACTGCTGAAGGTTCTAAGCCAAGCTTATGTTCCTCCAACCATCCCGGTGGCAAACGTGGATGGACTCACTAGTAACCTCATTATGAACAACGTCATCAGTTTTGGAGATGATGAGCTACCCCAGGAAGGGAAGGGACATATAAAAGCTTTGCACATCACGGTCAAATGCAAGGAGCACACCATAGCCCGCGTACTCATTGACAACGGCTCGGCATTGAACATTATGCCCCTGCATATACTACAACAACTTCCAATTGACGCGTCCTATATGCGTCCCTGTACGATGAAGGTATAGGCATTCGATGGAGGAAAGCGTGACGTAGTGGGAACTTTGGATATTCCCCTCACGATTGGGCCAACTACTTTTATGGTAGAATTTCAGGTGATGGACATCACGCCATATTACAGCTGTCTATTGGGAAGACCCTGGATCCACACAGCAGGGGCAGTGCCGTCAAGCCTCCACCAAAAGATGAAATTTGTAATGGGGGACCAGCTCATTTGCATCTTTGGAGAGACAAGCTTCCTCGTCACCAAGCTGGCATCAGTACCTTATGTTGAAAACAACGAAGATGTGCCAGAATGCTCCTATCGGGCGTTTGAGATGGTGAATGTCACTTCTGCTCTAGATCATTGTCTCTCGAAGGCTGAAAGAATGGTTGCAGCCACCATGATCAAGCAAGGGTACAAGCCAGGGCAGGGATTAGGTCCAAAGGCTCAAGGGATTCAGAAACCCCTGACCATCCGAGAAAATACCATAAAGTTTGGTGTAAGGACCTGTACCTTGAGTTAGTCACAGTTTTGCCTTCTGAGTAGAGTTTTTCTAGGTTTTGACCTAGTGAATGGGCTCAAATGAATTCATGTGCAAAAGGAAAGATGCTTAGAATGATGTCCTCTATCTACCACCAAGGTTCGGCCAAACGGACGTGTATGTGAGGTGCACGGAAATGGGTCCAATTCACGTGCAAGTGTGGTTGTCTTCTAAATGATGCAAGGAGGTTAGGGGTGAAGTTTGAGCGCTTTTTGGAGTGCATATGGAGTTGCACGTGAATTGGGGAATTCACGTGCAAATTGGCGTACCATATTTTTGCATGGTTCCCTTGGTTTTGACATTCTAATGATCTTTCTCCAAAGGACCATGTTGAAATTCTGAGTATTTTGGCCTATATGGGTGCGGAAAGGTGCTAACTTGTTTGATAAAAACTACGTCATTTTGATCATGGGTTTACTTAATCAAAACTACGTCGTTTTGATGTGGGTAGTGTCTATATAATGAGGGCTTGAGTTTGAGTTTAGGGTTCTTGTGTTCTTCTTTTTGCTGCAGTTGCTGCCAGAGAGAGAGAGAGAGAGAGAGAGGGAGAGAGAGGATCTCCGGGCAGTTGCCGTGGTGGTTCGTGTTGTTGGGAGCTGTCTAGCGTGGAGGTTAGGACAAAAGTCTGAGGTAGGGATTCATGTTCTTCCTAACTCTCCTATGTTTTAGGATATTCACCTATATATATATGTAAATCCATATAGGTGTGATCTCCTATATGGATGTTGGCCTTCAGTGGCATGTTCTGTTAATTTTGATGTTGAATTTGGCCTGAGGATTTTCTGGGTTTGTTTATGCCCACCATGTGTTTGATAAAATGTCTGTGAGGCCTGCATGCCATGTATTCAATGTAATGCCCGTGAGACCTTGTATATGGGTGTCTGATGATGTACCTACGTGACTGGTGTGTACTGTGTTTGATTTGTATTTGATTTTAAGCCTATGAGGCTAATGTGTGTGGCTTGTATCTGACCATGTTGGTCCTTCTGAGATAAAGTGTAAATCTTTGTGTTGAGTTTACATGTTGAGATGTAATGTTATCTTTGTTCGTTGAGACCGAGCTGAGATATAGGCCAGGCACAATAGCTGGACCCCTTTGAGATTTGGCCAGGACGTGGTCCTGAGTCTCGGTGTAGCACTCACGACGGTGGGCTAAGTCTACACCCATTCCTGAGGGTAGGTATGGCGCCCGAGGAGGTGGTTGACCATATCTGACTCGGGTGGAAAATGTTGCATTGGTGTCCATGCAACATTCGCCTGGATGTGGTATGTCATGTCGCCGTGGTGGCGGGGTGTCCTCTGCCCTCCAGTGCGGGCTCAGGTAAAGAGTGTTTACTGGGTGATGTTTGCTGCTTTAGCCTTAGGCACGACATGAGCACAAGCATACACATATCATGCATGTTGTAGAGCGGGACGGGTCTGGGGAGACTGGATCCCTACTGAGCTATGGTTTGCTCACCCCTGCTATAAACTGTTCTTTTGCAGGGTTTAGCAGGCGGTAGGTGAAGGCTGAGGAGCTAGGCCCCTGAGGCTGGGGGTTTTATGTTATTTCCTTTGTTGTACTCTGGTTTTATGTGTTTGGAATTTGGTTTGGTTTTTATTTGTGGCTTCATAGGGGTTTTTCCCCGACTGGGTTGTAATAAACATTTAGTCTTTGAAATGAAATAAAATGAGATGTTGTTATTCAATTTGTGTTTGTGTGCATGGTTTGGGAGCAGGAGCATGCCCCTTGGCATGTTAGCCTGGTTGTGCAGGTTTGGGACAACACCCGTGCCAGAAGTCCTTTTAAGGTGCTTGCACCAACCCCTTGTCCCTTCGGGTGCGGGCATGGGCAGTCACTACTCATTTCCAAGTGGAAGGAAATTGGGGCGTGACATTTGGGCTAGGCTACGTCCCTACGAAAGCTGACAGACAGAGGGAAGCTATCAGGAAGAGGGAAGTCAGAATGGCAAGATTGCAGGAAAAGCCAGTACAAGAAGAAAGGAGAAGCTTCCCCACCTTGAATGTTACATTCCGGAGTGGAGGGTTTATCCATAAGAGCCAACCTGAGCCCAAGACGGGGACTGTAGCCGTATTGGACACAAATGAGCATGCACCAAGCGAGATGGTTCAGTTAGTGCGAGAGGATCCCAACCAGCCATTGAACAATTGGACCAGCCGGGATCTCCCCATAATGTAATGCTTACGGGTCGCTGGGATTTAATGTATTCTAGTTTAATGTACTTTGAAGCTGTGAACATTTGTTTTTCCTTAAACCTTCCAATAAAATGTGTTTTTCAAAATCTTTCATGGTGCATTCCATTTATAACATATGCATATCATATTTGGTTACCAACTTGTCATTCTCTTATAAGCAGGTATCACAATGTCAATGAAAACATAGTATGCGAAGGCGAAACGAGATGTCAAAGGTTTGACCAAAGTCCAAACTGGGAGCAGCCCATGTCTGAAGCTGACGAGAATGAGATAGAGGAGACACCGGAACTACCAGGGGAGATTATACGCCTATTGGAAAGGGAAGACCGTTTCTCTATTCCAAGTGAAGACCCAGTAGAAATAGTGAATTTGGGGACAGTTGCCGAACCAAGAGAATTGAGGATGGGATCCTTAATAGCTACCGACATCAAGAAGAAGTTAATCGAGCTGTTAAGAAGCTACATCGACATTTTTGCATGGTCATACCAAGATATGCCCGGATTAGACACAGATATAGTACAGCATCACATACCAGTGAGGCCGGAATGCAAGCCAGTTCAGCAGAAATTGAGAAGAATGAGACCGGAGATGATATTGAAGATTAAAGAAGAAGTCAAAAAGCAATGGGATGCAGGTTTCTTAAGTATCTCCCATTATCCAGAATGGGTGGCCAATGTTGTACCAGTACCGAAAAAAGGAGGCAAAGTACGCATGTGTGTCGACTATAGAGATCTGAACTGGGCCAGTCCGAAGGATAACTTCCCACTTCCTCACATTGATACGCTAGTGGATAATATAGCAATACACGCCCTATTCTCATTCATGGATGGTTTCTCGGGCTATAATCAAATTCATATGACCCTCGAACACAAAGAGAGGACCACATTCACGACACTTTGGGGCACTTTCTACTATAATGTGATGCCTTTTGGTCTGAGGAACGCAGAGGCAACCTATCAGCGAGCCATGGTGACCCTATTCCACGACATGATGCATAAGGAAGTCGAAGTATATGTGGACGACATGATAGCCAAATCACGAAGCACTGAAGATCATATCGAAGTACTCCGCAAGCTCTTCAACAGGCTACGGAAATATCAGCTAAAATTGAACCCCAAAAAGTGCACTTTTGGAGCCATGTCGGGAAAACTGTTGGGTTTCATTGTGAGCCAAAAGGGAGTTGAAATCGATCCAGATAAAGTTTGAGCTATCCAAGAGATGCCGCCACCACGGACCATCAAGGAGGTTAGAGGATTCCTAGGGCGACTGAATTACATTGCCCGATTTATTTCCCAATTGACAGCCACCTGTGAACCCATTTTCAAGACTTTACGAAAGAACAACCCAGAAATTTGGAATGACAAGTGTCAAGAAGCTTTCGACAAGATCAAACAATATCTGTCTAATCCACCTATTTTGGTCCCACCAAGATCTGGGATAGACCTCGATCTTATACTTGACCGTTCAGGAGTCAGCGATGGGTTGTGTCTTGGGGCAACACGATTCTACAGGCAAGAAGGAGCAGGCCATTTATTACCTCAGCAAGAAGTTCACCGTCAATGAAGAAAACTACACACCCTTGGAGAAGACGTGCTATGCTCTTGTCTGGATAACAAGAAGATTGAGGCAATACACTCTTTATCATACTACTTGGCTGATTTCAAGGCATGATCCGCTCAAATATCTCTTGGAAAAACCATCCATTTATGGAAGAATCGCCAAGTGGTAGTTGATCCTATCGGAGTACGATATCATCTACGTACCTCAAAAAGCCATAAAAGGAAGTGCAATAGCCGACTATCTAGCAGATAGAGCGCTGGAAGACTTTGAGCCCATGACTATTGGCTTCCCAGATGAGCACATCAACATCATTTTGGCCGGAGTATCAGACATATGGACGATGTGGTTCGATGGAGCCTCCAGTCTTCTAGGTCACAGTGTTGGGGCCATCCTGATATCCCCAAAAGGCGAGCATTTTCCCATGGCGGCAAAGCTAACCTTCCCTTGTACAAATAATGTAGCAGAATATGAGGCTTGTGTGATGGGACTTCAAGAAGCCATTAACAAAGGAATCAAAAAATTACGAGTGTTCGGCGATTCGACACTCATCATTTTTCAAGTAAGGGGTGAATGAGAGGCTTGAAACCACAAATTAATCCCATATCGGAAGCACGTTGCAGAGTTAGCCGAGCAATTCGAAGACATCACGTTTGAGCATATGCCCAGGGAATACAATCAGCTCCCTGACGCGCTGGCAACTCTAGCCTCCCTCCTTCGGCTAGACACAAAGTTGGAAGTTCAGTCTTTTGATATCCGCATACAAGATGCTCCTGCACATTGCATGGCCATTGACGAAAATACCGGAGAAAAGCCCTGGTACAATGATATCAAACAATACTTGTTTAGACAAGAGTATCCAGCTGAGGCCTCTGAGTCTGATAAAAGAAATATCGAAAGTCAGCATCCAACTATTATCTTGATGGCTCGATTCTGTACAAGAGAAACCATGACATGGTGTTATTGCGGTGTGTGGCAAAAGAAGAATCGACACAAATAATGAAAGAAGTGCACGAAGGGGAATGTGGTTCACATGCAAACGAACATGTATTAACAAGACAAATCATGCGAATGGGCTATTATTGGGTCACCATGGAAAAAGATTTCATTGAATATGTGCGCAAATGCCTCAAGTGTCAAATTTATGGCGATAAGATCCAAGTGCCGCTGTCCAAACTACACGTGATGGTTTCCCCGTGGCCGTTCTCGCTTTGGGGCATTGACGTTATCGGACCAATATCTCCAAAAGCTTCTAATGGTCATCGTTTCATTTTGGTAGCCATTGATTACTTCACCAAGTGGGTAGAAGCAGCATCATATGCTAATGTCACACAGGCTGTGGTACTTCGATTTATGCGGAACAACATCATATGTCGATATGGGCTTCCCGAGCAGATCATAACGGACAATGCTGTCAATTTAAACAGTCGAATGATAGGGAGGTTGTGTGAAACATATAAAATTCAACACCGCAACTCGACCCCCTATCGCCCAAAGATGAATGGAGCAGTCGAGGCAGCCAACAAGAACATTAAGAACATTATCAGAAAAATGACTGAAACATACAAAGATTGGCACGAGAAGCTACCATACACTTTGCATGCTTATCGTACCTCAGTGCGTACATCGACCGGGGCAACTCCATTTTCTTTGGTCTACGACATGAAAGCAGTTCTATCGGTCGAAGTGGAGATACCTTCCCTCCGAGTACTTAAGGATACTCAGCTCGAAGAAGCAGAATGGGCCCAAAGTTGTTATGAGCAGTTGAATTTAATTGAGGGCAAGCGCCTGGCAGCAGTTTGCAGAGGACAGCTGTATCAACAGAGAATGATGAACAATTACAATAAAAAGGTGAAGCCCAGAAGCTTTCAAGAGGGTGATCTTGTCCTCAAAAAGATCTTCCCAATTCAACACGACCATAGAGGCAAGTGGACTCCCAATTATGAAGGCCCATATGTTGTGAAAAAGCATTCTCAGGAGGCGCATTGATCCTTGCCAAAATGGACGGAGATGAGCTTCCTAATCCAGTGAATAGTGACGCCGTCAAAAAGTTTCATGCTTAATTCTCATACCTCCCAACAATCCCTGTAATGAGTGGACTTGGTGAACACCCGAAAGGGCACCAAGGGTAAAATACAAAGCTCCAAGGAAAGACAAACAAAAAAAAAAAACAAAGGCGGACTTGGTGAAAACCTGAAAGGGCACCAAGGGTAAAATACAAAGCCAACAATAAATCTTGAAGGGTGAAATCAGTTCAGTCAGAAACTGAAAGGATCGGGACCACAACAAATAGGGTCCGTTGCAAGCAGTAGAGACAACATCATCCAAAAAAAGCGACTGCAAACAGTGGAAGACTTGGTCAAACCTGCGGCACGCTCGAATCAAATTTGTACATTATGCTTTTAAAGACTTGCGATTCTGTTTATCAGATTATGACAATAGGACACTTTTTATGATATAAATATGTTTTGTGGAATTAAACCAGCAAAAATCTTTTTTATCTCTTTAATCATGTTACATCGTCTTCATTTCACATTTAAGTAGAACATCTTAAATCCCCAGTAAGCTCTTCTAGCATTGCCTTATGAGTAGGGCCAAGCTCAAAATCCCCAAACAACTTAAGGCCCCCAACTCAGAGTACTCATATCTCCACGGGATATCACTATCCCCAGAGAAGCCGTCAAATCAAGCTCCTCAATATGGCAAAGCGAAATTTAACAGACCCTTCATGCACAACAGGGAGTTCCCCAGCAAAGACAGGACGGACTCTCCATCCAAAGAGAACGTTGTTCCCCAACAAGTTGAATGTTAGCTAACCTCTCCAACGACATTTCCATCCTGGCCAACCCTCAGTAATACATCACATGGCATTCGATGCATACATCGCATTGCATCATATTTCACCACAAGTTGAGGTTTATGCATCCCCGCATACAGAACATTGCATTCCATGCATCATTGGCATACATTCAACATGCTATGTAATTTCAGGAACATTGCCGTCTCTGAAGATCCTAAGAGCTCATACTCAGCAAGCTTCTCATCAAGCTATCCTAGCTTTCTTTGTTCAAATGTACACCTCTTCCCTTGCAATTTCCTCAAAGTCTAAACGCATCCTTTTGGCAATTGACAAACTTTTCCCCTTTTGATTCACCTCGTAGAGCGATCTCCTTGAGTGAACTCGTAGAGGGAGCTTAAATTGGGTTACTTCCCAAACTCACCAATTCCTTAAAGCATTTCCCCAAATACCATTTGATGTCTCCAACAAGTCTTCCCAATTTAAGCCTATCGTTGTTGTGGGCTTTCCATTTTCAATTCAAGCCTATCGTTGCTGTGGGCTATCCATTTTTTAGTTCAAGCCTATCGTTGTTGTGGGCTATTTATTTTCAATTCAAGCCTATCGTTGCTGTGGGCTATCAATTTTCAATTCAAGCCTATCGTTGCTGTGGGCTATCCATTTTCAATTCAAGCTTATCGTTGCTGTGGGCTATCCATTTTTTAGTTCAAGCCTATCATTGCTATGGACTATTTATTTTCAATTCAAGCCTATCGTTGCTGTGGGCTTACCATTTTTCAATTCAAGCCTATCGTTGCTGTGGGCTATTCATTTTCAATTCAAGCCTATCGTTGCTGTGGGCTTTCCATTTTCAATTCAAGCCTATCGTTGCTATGGGCTATCCATTTTTTAGTTCAAGCCTATCGTTGCTGTGGGCCTTTCAATTTTTAGTTCACACCCATTATTGTTGTGGGCCTTTTCCATTTTTCAATTCGAGCCTATCGTTGCTGTGGGCCTTTCACCTTTTAGTTCACGCCCATCATTGTTGTGGGCCTTTTCTCTTTTCAAGCCTGTCATTGTTGTAGGTTTTCAATCTTCAGTATCAGGCGGTCTTAGATGCCTCATCAAAGTATTATCCAAGCCCACCGGTTTGTGAAGACCCTTTTCCCTCTCGGGGACAGACCCAACCATCGCACTTCTTCCTCTAGGTAAGTCAGGTAAGTGCTCCAACCCGTCCAAAATGACTTCCTTTCATCTTTGATCGCTGTTTGTATACAAACAGTGCACAGAGAGGGGTAGCTGTTGGACCCCATTTTGTCCGAGTTGGACATGCTAACCCCATTTTGATATACCTTTCTGCCCATGCCATATACCTTGTTGAACAGGTCCACAATGATCCCATACTTCCAAGGAATGGTCTACCCCAATCTGCATGAGATGGACACAATTGACACGGATGAGGGAGTCCAAAATTAATGACTTCTGCTACAAGTCCTTGAAGCACCCCAAGACCAACACCAGGTGATGGAGGAGGAAAATTGGAGACCAACGCACCTGACCAAGCACAAATCAGACTTAAAATAAAGAAGTTATGGCCAAAACAACTTTTGTTGGAAAAGTCAAAACGTGCCAAAAGACGGTCAATGCCCCTAGTCAAAGGGCCCGAAAATGTGACCATGTGAGATTCTCAAAAATGACTATTCAGGCGAATACGGGGCTTCCCAAACAATCTCCCAAAGTTTGTCCGTTTTAACATTTTTGGTGGGGGTGAAAAGGTAATTAAAAGTTAAAAAAAAAAAACTTTGGGGTTGACCGTTGACCTGCCGACACTTCGACCCATTGACCCTGAAGCTCGAAGCCTCGAAGCCCCGAAGCCTCGAAGCCCCGAAGCTCGAAGCCCCGAAGTCCCTAAGCTCGAAGCCCCGAAGCCTCGAAGCCCCGTTGACCTGCTGATTTCTGACCTTCGATCTTTTCGACCCTCGAAGCCTCGCTGCCAACACTTTGACCCGCGACTTATGACGCCGACCTGCGGCACCCGTACGCCTCCCACCTTCGACCCTCGAAGCCTCGCTGCCGACACTTCGACCCGCGACTTATGACGCCGACTTGCGACGCCGACCCGCAGCACCCGTACGCCTTCCATCATTGACCGAAGCTTCGACCCTGCCGACACTTCGACCTGCCGACACTCCGAACTCTGACCCCTCTTTTGCCTTCGCTGATTTTTCTCGCTAGCTTCCTCGCTGGCTTATTTTTCTCACTGGCTTCACGAGACCCGTCTTCTGCGCCGGCCATCAGACAAGGAATCATTTCTCAACAACCCTGTCAGTCACATGTGCTAAAATACAAACTCAAAAGGCAATCACGAGCTCCCCTTTTTCCGCATAGGCTGTCCACCCGACCAAGCATTGATCTGCAATTAATAATGCACCCGACAAAACAATTAATGCTGCAATTAATGACAGTCCAACCAAAATTTTCTGCAGCCCTTTAAGATGCATTCGACCGTCCTTGCGCAGGGGAAGAGGGGGCATCGTTGAAAAAAAGACTAACTCGTTGAAAACAGTTTTGGTGGATATAAGAAAAAAAGAGAGAGAGATCATTAAAGAAGAAAGAAAGGAGAGAAACTCAAAAACCAGCCTCATCATCATCAGAAAAGGCCCCAGCCTCATCATAAAAAAAACGCCCCAGCTTCCTCCTTGCAAACCCAGACAAAAGAAACACAGAATCCTAGAATCATCATCATAAGAGATCACTCGTCCACTCCTTGCAAACTCCAACTTCAGCCCTCTCTTTCTCTTACACCCACTCCAGCCCTCCTATCTCCAAATACCAGGGAAGTCTCTTCATAAGTCCCACTGTTAGATCTGTCGGTTCTGAGTCAAGCAAGTGACTATCAGCGCCGGCGGGAGCTCAAGCAGAAGATTGGTGTTGCAAAGCTTCAAAGTCGGTTCAGCCCTTATCTTTTCACTACTTTTTCAGCTTATTTGTGTCTATATTTGGTGTAATTGTTTTTTTTTTTTTGCTAGTTTTCGTTTTGAGCTTATCTATATTTGATATAATTACTTTTCAGCCTTTTTCATTGTATTTTCCTGTATTTCTTCCTATGTGTATGTTGTAATATGTAAAGTATAGTAAAAAAAAAGAAAAACAAAAAAGAAGAAAGAAAGAAAAGAAAAAAGGAGAGAGCAAAGGGAGAAGATGATAAACAAGAAAAGAAAAAAAGAGTGATTTTATTTTATTTTTTCTTTTCTTTCGTAGATGTCACACTCACACACTGCACATCTATTTTGATATATATGTATTTTCAATTATTGATGGAACGCATAGATTTAGGTTCGAAGTTTTAGAAAAACAAAAAAACAAAAACAAAAAAAACAAAACACACAAAAAAGGAATAACAAAATGTTTTCCACAAAAATGTTTTCCAAAACGTTTTCAATAAATAATTTTCAAAATGTTTTCAAAAAAACATCTTCTACAAAAAAACCAACAAAAAAAACAAAACGTTTTGCTATAAAATGTTTTCCAAATCTCTTCAACAATATGTTTTGAAAATATTTTAATAAAATACTTTCCAAAATGTCTTCCGACCAAAAATAAACAAAAAAAACAAAAAAAAATAATAAAACAAACCCAAAAAAATGTATGTTCTAACCCAAACCAAAAAAAGGAAAAATAAAAAACATTTTTTAGGACTTCAATTTCCAAAAGTAAAACAAAAAAAAGCCAAAACCAATCCCCAGGATCTCATTCTCCACTTCACACAAAAACCCAAATCTTTTAGAATTCCTTTTAGAAATTTAGGGTAAATCAATTTTAACCATAACTTTGACAAATAACTTAATCAAATAAAAATCATAGACCTTTTAGGAAATTTAACCCAGTCACAGCAGTATAAATAAAAACCTCCTCCTCCTAAATTAGATACCGAATGGGCGCTGTAGGGGTGCTAATCCTTCCCTACACGTAACCAACTCCCGAACCCATCTCTGATAACACAGACCACACACTTGAAACTACTCAAAGTAGAAGGTATCCAACTGTACCCCAAAAACAGTTGGTGGCGACTCTAAAATTTCTCACCATTGGTTTAGTTTGAGCTCACCCCAAAAGGACCTGGACGAAAACTAGTGATAACAGAGGACAAGTTCTTTCTCTTCACATCTCTCTAGGACAGTATCTAGGTTTTTTAAACAATGTTGGTAAGAGAAACCAAACACAGAGAAATCATCCATAAATACTTCCATAATTGCCTCCACGAGGCCTTGAAAAATGGCCATCATACACCTTTGAAAGGTCACAGGTGCATTACACAGCCCAAATGGCATCCTCTTAAATGCAAAAGTGCCAAAAGGGCAAGTGAACATTGTTTTCTCCTAGTCCTCGGGTTTAATCATGATCTGATTGTACCTGGAATACCCATCTAGGAAGCAGTAATGACTATACCCAGCCAACCTATCAAGCATTTGATCAATAAAAGGAAGGGGAAAGTGGTCTTTCCTAGTGGCTTTGTTTAGCTTCCTATAGTCTACACAGACTTTCCACCCTATTACAATCCGGGTTGGAATCAATTCATTTTTTTCATTTCTAATCACTGTCATGCCCCCTTTCTTGGGCACAACATGCAAAGGACTAACCCACTCACTATCAGAGATAGCATAAAAGATCCTAGCATTTTTCCATTTTAGAACTTCTTTCCTAACAACTTCTTTTCATTACTGGGTTCAGTCTTCGTTGTCTTTCAACAGTGGGGTTAAAATTATTATTCATGAGGATTTTATGCATGCACAACCCTGGACTAATGCCCCTAATATCTTCAATATTCCACCCAAGGGCCTTTTTATGTTTCCTTAGAATTTCTAGCAATTGTTCACATTCCATAGCATTTAAATTTGAAGCAACAATTACTGAAAATCTATTTGTCGAGTCTAGAAATTCATACCTCAAGTGTCCAGGCAACTCCTTTACTTCTGGCTTTGGAGTTGTTGACTCGTCATGCTCCTCCTTAGCTTGCTCCAATGGACTTGATTTTTGTTCCTCCTCTGTAGTAATCAAGTCATCAGTCTCTTGCTGCTGGATCTCTGATGTGTGAAGAACTTCATGTGCTTGTTGTTTTATCTGCTCATTCATGAAGTCTTCCACTAAGTCCTCAAAGTCTTCGATCCAGAGATAGCTTTCCTCTTCTTGTCCTTGCAAAGCTCTTTCCATATGGAAGACTAAGGTATCTTCGTTTATCCTCAAGGTTAACTTACCTTGAGCTACATCAATCAAAGCACATCCTGTCCTCAAGAAAGGTCTTCCTAGGAGTAACTAAACTCCCATAGCCTCTTCCATCTCTAATACCACAAAATCTGCTGGAAAAATAAATGAGCCCACCTTCACCAGCACGTCCTCAATGATTCCCTTAAGCCTTCCAGTGGATCGGTCAGCAAATTATAGTGAGATAAAAGTGGGCTTCATCCCTGATAACCCAAGCTGCTTGTAGAGGGCAAAGGAGATTAAATTGATGCTGGCCCCCAAATCACATAAGGCCTGCTGTTGTGATGCATCTCCTATTACACACGGAAGAGTGAAATTACCCGGATCTTTATGCTTTGTGAGTAACTTCCTCTGAAGCACGTTGCTGACCTCATTAGTGACAGCAACAATCTCGTGGTCTCCATACTTCCTTTTCTTCATCATGAAGTCCTTCAAAACTTTCTTGCATCTGGGCATCTGTTCCAGGGCTTCAATAAAAGGAATGTTTATTTCTAGCTTCTTGAATATCTTCAAGAAGCGTTTATTTTCTTCTTCCACCCTTTAATTCCTCATCCGCTGAGGAAATGGCATCGTAGGCCTCACCTCTTTTGGCCTTTTTTCTTCAGCTGGTTGAACCTTAGTTGGTTGCTGTTCTTGGTGATCTCCCTACTATTTCTTTTCCTCATATGCTCTGCTCTGATTTTCAGCTGCTAAGGGCTTTGGTGATTCTTCTTGTATATCCTTCTTCTTAGGCGCATCAGCTTCCTTTAATGCCTTACCACTTCTCAAAGTGATAGCCTTGCAGCTTTCCTTGGAATTAACTTCAATGTCACTTGGAAAGGATTTAGAAGAAACTCCCTGATTAGCATTTTGTGCTACACTAACCAGTAACTTTTCCATGTTTTTAATGGAGCTATCCATACTTCTTACCCGTTCTCTCAAATCTCCCACTTCTCTTCTGGTCATCTTATCCTCAGTCTGATAATTTCTTCTCTGTTGTTGAGGATGAGGCTAATGTTGATGCTCAAAACTTGGAGGTGGTTTCAAATAATTATCCGTAGCATATGGATTCCGCTTTATTCCGGGAGGGATATATTTATACTGATTTGAAGTGTCACCTCCTCTATTCTAACTCTGGTTAAAGGCATTTTCTGGTAGCCTTGAATAGGTTGTTGTTGCTGATAGCCTTGACCCTCGTTCTGTTGGTAGAAGGGTTGCTTTTGATATATACCCTTTCCTCCAACAAAGTTTGCTTCTTCAACTCCACTCCATCCTTGATCTACTACCGGTGGAGCTTGCTGTGGTCCTCCAACTTTAAGAGCCAATACTTCCATGCTTTTTGCTAGATCGTAGATCTGCTCTTGCATGTCATTGGAAGAATTATCAACTAAAGCTATCTTCTCCTTTGGCCTTGAAGTCCACACATTAGATCACTGCCAATCATCCAATGATAGTCTCTCTAAGAGTTCAGCTACTACATTAGGTTCCAAATTCATTAGACATCCTCCCGTAGCTGCATTCACCTTGTCTTGTGAGTGAGACTGAAGACTTGTGTAGAAAGATTCAATTTGAATCCATTTGGGGTCTTTCATGGTCAAGGCATCTTCTTACCAAATCTTTAAATCTCTCCCAAGCTTCATGAAGAGTCTCCATCTCGTCTTGCCTAAATCGGCTGATTTCCCCTCTAAGCTGAATCACCTTGGAAGGAGGGAAATACTTAGACATAAACTTAGTCTGCATCTCCTCCCAAGTATTTATAGAACTAGCCGGTAGGCTGTTGAACCATCCAAGAGCTCTATCCCTTAAGGAAAAGGGAAAAAGTCTTAACTTTATGGCTTCCTCCGACACATTATTGAGCTTTATTGTGTCACATATCTGAAAGAATCTCATCAAGTGCTGATGTGGGTCATCCATTGCTATTCCTCCAAATGCATTGTTCTTGACTATGTTGATCAATGCCAGTTTCAGCTCGAAACTATTTCCTTGGGCTCTTGCTTGCCTAATCCCAGAGTAGTGATCTGACATAGTCGGCCTCGCATAGTCCAAGAAAGTCCTGGGCCTAAATCTGTTACCCTCTTATTCTGGATATTGGTCATTATAATTGGCCCCTCCTTGCTGAACACTACCATCAGGTCTTGTATCCTCCATAATGTCAAGAACTATATCCCCTCCTTCCCTAGCTGCCCTACGATGATCTCTAAATATCCGTTCAGGTTCTGGATTAAATGGCACAAGTTCCCTTCATCGCATACACAACTCAGAATTTTCTCAAACACCTGGTGAACATTCCTGTAAACCAATAAGAATACACCTAGCAGCTCCAAACAATTTAAAATAAATAAATAAAGAACACAAAATCAAAGAAAATAAAAGACAGAAGAAAACACCAAGATCAGAATTCAAACAATTTTACTCAATGTTGATTTGAAAAACTAGTTAACCGTCGAATCCCCAGCAACGGCGCTAATTTGACAGACAAATTTTTAACCACTCTAAAAGAGTTAGCTAATGTCGTAAAACCTCTCTTCAAGATAATTAATTCCCTTAGTTTGCACTAAACAGAATAGCAGCAAGCAAGGGGTCGATCCCATAGGGATTAGCCTAGTTTTCTAGTTCTTAAATTAAAACACCCAATTACTCTTGTTCTATAAAATGTTTTGGTAAAAACAATTTCTTTTTAAGCTAAAGGTCTAATTTTTATGTGATTTTCTGAATAAAGAAGAATAGCAAAATTGTTTTCGAAATTAAAACTCAAATATTAAAGGCATCTAGAGTTATAATTTCACCTCCCTACGTTGTTACTACTAATTTTAAGGATCTTCAGATTATTTAAATGTTAGCATGCTATTCTTGAGCCAAGGTACTGTAAATGGTCATTGACAGACCTTCTAAGTGTTGTATGCTTGAATGGTCATCATGGCAGCAACAAACAAAGCCTATTTATCATATCTATGAAAGGATAATGGTCACACCAATCACAAATATGCTATGAATCCAAGTTCTGCCCCAGACTAAGGCTGAGAAACCTAGGTATATACAGCCTAGATATAGAAGATGAAGAACAAATTCATAAAACATGCAATTCTCAATTAAACAAACCCAATATTCATAAAATCAGTATAACAACATAGGGGGCTACATTGCTCCCCTAGATAAAGAAAACTACTCACACATGTTTGTAAAAAAGCATAAAGAAATAAAGAACATCATCTCAGAACTAGGAGCAGAAGAACTTCAACTCCAGAACTTCCCAGCCGTCAGAGATGTCTCTCTAGGGCCTGTACCTCCAAAACGTGAGCCTCCTCTCCAGCCATCAAGCTCTCTCTCAAACGTGCTATGCAAGAAGTCCCTTTAGGGCCTACTACCCCCTGTATTTATAGAGGAACCTGCTGTCTAATGTGTACCCTAGCCGCCAGCTGTCATCATTTATCAAAACGGTGTAGTTTTGATAAGTGACGACGATTCTACATTTTAGCCATCATACAACCCAAACCAAGCACAATATGGACTAGGTTCTTTAGGAAAAGATCATCAGTATACAAAAATAAAGGTCCCCGTGCAAAAATATTGCTGCACGTGACAATGCACGTGACAATGCCATGTCATGTGCAAGCTCTAAATGATCTGAAATTCATCTGCAAGCTTCCTTGCATCATGTAGAAGGCTCCCATACAAAAACATACCTACACGTGATAATGGCATTATCAGGTACACACAAAAAATGACTCCTTTTGAGCTCATATTTTGTCACAAGTCCCCTCATCAATATACAAAGTGTTCTAGCTAATGTGTGTGAGAAGAAATTGTTAGACCTTATTTTGTCCGGGTTGGACACATTTTATCAAATTCAATTTTCCTTCTATGTCGCTTCGATTTGTTGAATTTTTGCAGAACGACAGAGTCGTGACTGTTGAGCCCCAAATGCCCGATTTCAAGACATTATTCAAGAAAAGCCTCCAAATGCCAAAGAGTCGGTCCTGGGCGATAGAAAATCAAATTCGAGGATCAATGCCATTGCCCGCGCTCAATTCCGAGATCAAACGAAGAAGATATGGTCAAAACAACATTCGAGCTGCCATCGAAGGTCAAAACGGTAATTGACTCTTCAAACGGTACTCCGAATCAGGTCACGAACCTCATTTTTCTATTCTACTCGTCGTTCTGAGAATTTTGACATATATATTGTATATATTTGCTCCCGGGGCCTTTCTCATTAAAAATAAAATAAAATCATTTTTCGGTAATACATAATATCGGTACAGGCTTGCTATAAAAACGGGATCGTTTTCAAATAAAATTGACACGGGGTCATTCGTCATGATGCCCCGAGTCCAAAAACATTTTTTTCAAGATGTTTCGAAGTTCGGGTCGTCCTACCGATCCTAAAAACCAAATGACATCAGTTAAAAACCCAAAAAACAAAAAAGAATCATTTTCTTTTTTATTTGGTTTTATTTTCTCGCCCGTCCCCCGGCCATATGTCAGCCCCTTATTGGTTGAAATTAAATAAAATAAAGCAAAAAAAAACAAAAAAAAAAACAAAAAACATTTACAGCCACGCGCGACCTTATCTCTTCTACCTGCCTCAGTGTCGTCTTCCTCCTCTCTCCTTCCCTCCTCTCTCGTCTGCATCCTCGAAGCCACGCCATGAATGCCGGGATCTCGGTGGACCACTAGCGTCCCCATACCGGCGCTTCATCTCTCTCCTCCAACTAGCCAACTTAACCATGGTCGCCTGATTCTCTCATCAAACCCTGCTCTCAAACCATGGTTTTTTCTCAGACCAAACCCCACGTTAACGTAACCTCGATTCAGAGCGACCGAGTCAGCCCTCAGTCTAAAACCTTAATCCCTAGCCTATATAATGGCAATCAACCATCTGTGTGAGGGGGCACCTTTGGATCGGCCAGAAAATCCAGAACCCCCCCTTTTCCTCTCTCTGGCTCTCGGTTCAGCTCCCTCTTCGCCAAAACAAAAAAAAAACAACACGCACCCAATCGCCGTCTCCCACCTCTCTCTCGGCTCTCCCCCTGGCTAGCTCGAAAAACCAACCCTCTCGGTCTCTCCTCTGGTTCCTCTTCTTCATCCCGAAAATCTACACCCACTCCTTTGTCCCCTCTCTGGTTCTCCGATCCATCATCGAAACAACGGACACCAAGCCTTCTCCAATATCCTCTTTTGTGCCAACAAAAACCCAATACCCAGAACCCAAAACCCTCCCCTCCTCTCTCTGGCTCGCTTTCCCCGAAAATCAAAACTCGATCGCCCTCTTTCGGCTCAGCCCTTTCTCTCCCTCTATGGCTAGACCTCTTTACTCTGGCCAATGAGGACTCTTTTCATCCTATCCTTTTCCATTTGTCACTCCCATTAACCGAGCATCAGCGAGCGAGGAGGGCTAACTAGCCAAGACAGTTCCAGCGTTGCCTACCTTAGAGCCTCTGCGAGCGTGAAGAAGTGGTGGTCATCCAGGAGGTGTTCAGCCGCTTAGCATCAAGCTCCCATCGTTGACCGTCCCAAAGTCCCCAAGGGTGAGAAAAGGGATCAGCCGTCCAAGGATCTTCCATCTCAGAAGAAAGGTAAATACATCCCTTAATGTTGTCTTGTAAATCCTCTTCCTTTGAGATGATATTGGTGCTCATTTCTTGGTATTGTTTTTTTACATTATAAGTACGGTTTATATTGCAATCTCAGTCTGGGTCTGGGGTTGAATGTGGTTGTCTGATATTGTTTAGTACATTCTTACCTCTCATAATGGTATTGATGTTCATTTTCCAGCTTTATTTTCACATAGTGATCATGTTTTAGGCGTCTCAGTTTGGTTTGTCCAAGGTTGTTTGTTGCTTGGGTTTGTCTGCGATGGTTCACCTGTTTTCATGTATTCCTTGTAGTATCTATGGCACATTCTCCATCACGAGCAAATGCAGTGATTGAGTTTGGTTTGTGGTTAAAAAAAAGAGGCCCGTGAATGTATCTCTCTATAAAGTAGAACTCCGTTGTTTTCTGCATTTTGCTCATCTAGTATTCTAAGATTTTTCATGCTCCGTTTGGGTTCTGGAACATATCGTTCTCTGTGTTCCCATATTAGAAAATCAGATGAAAGGAAAATAATGTGATCTGTCTTTCAATTTTGATGTGTGATTGTCGTGTTCGGTCTTTTGCTTTCATTTTTTGTTTGGGTGGCTTAGTGTTCGAGAGCTTTCGTTCCGTTCACTTATATATTTATTTTCTCTTTCCCATGTTTTTTCGTTTGGTTCCCTCTGTGCGCTCGACTGTGCTTGCTGGACGGTCTGGACATGATGAGTTTTGTTGTTCGGGGCCTAAGTTCACGTCATGGAAGGATGCCATCTGTGTTGGTTTTGTGTGGCTTGCTGCTATGCCGAGTTTTGATTTGCTTGTATTTAATGTTATTTTGTTCTTGTTTTAGCCCGTCATAGGAAAACTTGTTAGTTTTGAGCCGCTTATTTGGCGACTACGAGTTTTGTAACATGTACCCCATGTATAATAAAAGAAAAAAATGAAAAAGAAAAGAGGGAAAAATGAGGGAAAAAAGAAAGATAAATAAAGCAACAAAAAAAAGACATAAAGACAAAAAAGAGAGAGAGAGAGAGAGTGAGTTTTCTTAATTTTTGTGTATGACACATTATCACACACATCACTTGTATTTGCTTTTAATTACTCATGCATTTTGTTTAGTATTTTATTTATTTATTTATTTTTAATTTTTACATCTTCAAAATAAAAACGGTTTCTAAATTAAAAACAAAAAACAACTTTTTCTTGAAAAACGTTTTATAAGTAAAAAAAAACTTTCCAAGTAATTAAGCCTTTTAAACTTGAGCTTTTCAACACAAACTTAAGTCTTGGATTTTTTTTAGACATTAACAAAATCTTAGGATTAATTCAATGTAACTTTTAACTTAAACAAATAGATCAAAAAGTGAGAAAAATCGAAATGCTAAAATTCTCTTTAGATGCTTAGGACAAATTAGATTTGAATTTAACTTTAGCAATCAACTTAGGAAAATAAAAAGAAGTATACTTTTAGGTTGTGTGAAATGTAGCATCACTCAAGACTAGTTAACTTAAGCAACAGTTAAAACAAATTAAAAACTTCCAACTCTTAAGATAGGTATCGAAAGGACGTCGTGGGGGTGCTAGTCCTTTCCCATGCATAACCAACTCCCGAGCCCATTCCTAGCACCATAGATAATTTCACTTTAGGTGGCCAACCGCACCCCCAAAAAAAGTTGGTGACTACTCCGTTTTCTCATCACCATTCAAATGATGGTTGGGGGGGAACCGCACCCCAAAAGCGGTTTCCCTCCCGGACGAAATCCGGTGATGATAGCTGGTGACTCCGCTGGGGACAGTTAGAGAGTTAGGCCTAGGATTAAGATTAGAAGGTTTATTATTTGTTTTAAATTATTTTTATTTTTTCATTCTTTATTCCTTATTTAATTGATTTATTTACTGCGGTTAATCGCCGATTGCATGATAGTTTTGATTTACGCGCTTTGATGCCATGATAGTCGTGCTTTACTGCTTTCCTTAATTGTTGCATTCATGCATAAACCCTATACTTGGGTTTTTAATACAGTTTAGGTTAGCGAGGTTTATTAGGGTGCCCTGTGCATTGATCATTATCCGCGAAGGAACCTCGGACTCCTCACTCAGGCTTGAGGTCCTTTTAAGGCACGTCCTTTTAAGGCTTCCCTCCGGTAAATCCCATGGTGTACGGAGCCCTCTAGAGAGGAAGCTTGAGGACCAATGAATAAGATAGGGTGAGAAATCATGGCTCATTAGGGGCACACCGACCCACATGTTGTTTGTCCATTTTAGCTTTCTTTTTGAAGGATAAGTTCATCATATCATATTGTTTTGTTACTGTATTATCTTGTAAATATTCGTGTTGTTCTTTTTACTAACTTAGTCTTATATCTTTGTTTATATTACTTTCACTAACCTTGTTTTCATGTGAATTGTATCATTATTTGTTTTTTTACTAATCATGTCTTGTTCTGTATACACTCTAGGACACATAACCTTGACATTCATTCCCTAAGATTAGTGTTCCATTCCATTTCTCATGTATTCTTTCGGTCACATAGACCACCTTAATGCTATATGTTTAGGTGTTCATTCAAGAATCCACCATTCAATTTAGGTGCGACATTTAGTCCTCATTAGTCCATGGGTATTGGGTGCCCATATTGGGTTACTCAGATACATCTTCTTTCATGCCTTTCACATATGTACATTCTCATTCATATAATACCCACACTTAGGACACATGTCATGTTTCCATCACATCATGTAGATCCATGCATGCATGCCAACAAATTATACAAAAAAACAAAAAAAAATCAAAAAAAATCAAAAAAATCGAAAGACACAGAAAAATAGAAAAACCATCAATAAATCATATCATAGTCACATCATGTAAATCCATGCATGCATCCCAAAAAATATAAAAAAAATCAAAAAAAATCAAAAATGCAAGGAAAAAAAAACCCAAACAAAAAAAATCATCATCAGTCAATCACGACATATTTTCATCACACCATGTAGATTTATGCATGCACGCATGTCAAATTGTTGGATCAAGCCCAGAATTTGGATAATGCTGAAAAAGCCTTATGTAATTTGATCTGAGATCTTTTGTGTTTCTTTGATTGTTGCAGAAGATATGTTATTAATCCGGAGATACACTCGTGAGAGCAAAGCTAAGGACAGGATACATAATCCTGATCCGGACAAGAGTGAGTGTCGTCAAACACTTGGTAAATAACCAAGTCACCAATTCATACGGAATAAGGAACATTTGTGCGGACTAAGAACTTAAAAGCTATGGATTACGGAATCTATTCTTAATGCCTCAAACGGACTAAGTCAAATTGATGTGGAATAAGGACCCAAGTTTTTCATACATACGGAGTAAGGAAGTATTGATGCGGAATAAGGACCCGAGTCTTTCATACATACGGAGTAAGGAAGTATTGATGCGGAATAAGGACCCGAATCTTTATTCGCACGGAGTAAGAAAATTAGATGCGGAGTAAGGAATCCGGGCCACTCACTCATACGGAGTAAGGAACTTACATACAGAGTAAGGAACTTACATGCGGAATAAGGAAGTACTGACACGGACTAAGGATTCCAGTACCTAATAGATACGGAGTAAGCAACCACTGACACGGAGTAAGGTTTTGAGCTTCATTAGCAACGGAGTAAGGAAAATTACACCGGACCAAGAAGATACTACTTCAAACTACCGCATTTAGAGTTATTAGCTCGTGGTGTCCCGATGTAAGACAAACTCATTGAGAACTTGAAGAATCTTACACGTGGATCACCCGGATATGTGGACATAACCTCAATTATATTTGGGAACTCACAAAGGCACTTATACTCTCCAAACCCAAGATCTTGAGCTCCACAAACCGCAGCAGTCAAGGCAGAGAGATTACCAAGGAATAGTTAGTGCTGAACGCATTCCGGAACTACAAGTTCCAAGGTTGTCTCTTAGGAATGTTTGTATAAATATTCATACTTGTACATTTGTGTAATTGTGGGTAAGGAAGTTAAGATCAACCCTGTGTATGCACAAGAGTTCAAAAGATAGAATTAGGCTAGTGTGTGAATTCCTTTGTAAACAGAGTGTAAGAGAGTTTTGCTTCTATTTTGTTGTATTTATCTTTTGATAATAAAACAAAATACTTCCACTATCTGGTTATCTTCCGCAGTGATTCTATCACTTAATTGGATAAGTGTTTGTGTCTTAGAGATTAGAAAGAGTTTCGATAAAAGCCTATTTACCCCCCTCTAGGCTTTAAGGGACCCTCAAGTGGTATCAGAGCAAGTTCTATTTGTTCTAAATAGAGATCCCACTCTTTTGCTCTCAGCAATGGCCGAAGAAAGCAGTATGCTATTCAACACTCGCCTTAACTCCAGGAGGTGCACAAGAGCCCATCCCGAATCGAAGCAAGATGAAAACGTCGATCCACCTCAACCTGCTGCCTCCACTGCTCAACCACGGAGTTCTGGTTTTACTCTGACAAAACCGCCCAAATTCACACCTAATCTTTTCTCCCAGTGGAAAGCTCGCATGAAGATGTTCATGGTATGCCATGACCATCTCATGTGGCCCTGTCTTCATCAGGAGATTCCAATTCTGATGACAATCGGAGAACATAGAGTTAGAAGGCCAAAGACGGATGCTGAACTTACCAATGATGAAAGAGCCTGGCAGTGCGCTAGCGAAAAGGCTCTGGCTTACGTTACATCGTCTTTGGATTCCTAGGCTTTCACGGACGTCCAGGGCCGCACAACGGCAAAAGGCTGCTGGGATAAACTGACAATCCTCTATGAGGGGAGTCAGTCCCAGATGCAGAACATTATCTGTACTCTCAGGCAGAACTTTGAGAGTTTCAATCACAAACCAGGCGAATCACTCGAAAGCATCTATCGGAGATTCGGCAAGCTCATTCTTGAGCTGAAGACTGTCAATGAGCATTATTCTCAATCTCAGATCAATGACAAGTTCTTTCGCTCCTTGCCGGATCGATACTACTCCAAACAACTCCAGATGCAATCAGACAAAAACTGGCAGTATGTTCCCCTTGAAGAACTATATGGAGCCCTGCGGACTCACGAAGTCAGGTTTAAGTACTCTGACCGGGATGAGAAAATAGCTCGGAAAGAAAAGGGGTAGCTCTCAAAGCTACGGAATGTTTAAACATACTGAGGAATGATGATACGAACGCGTCCGAGAATTCTGATTCTGACGAGGAGGAGGAGATAGCTCTTCTTGTCAAATCCTTTGAGCGATTCCTACGGAAAAGCAGAAAAGGATTCGGAGCGCCATCATCATCTTTCCAAAGGAAGGAGAGACCGGAGTCCAGTTCCCAGGAATGCTACAACTATGGGAAAACCGGTCATTGGGCCAAGGAATGCAGATCCAAAGCAAAAGTGGCCGAGAAAAGTGACAAGGTAACTCCTCGCAGGTGTTCGTGACAAAGTACATCAGTGGCTCGGAAGAAGAGGAGGAATCCTCGGATGATGAGCCAACACCTAAGCCAAACGTTTGCCTCATGGCAAATATTGAGGTACCTTCTATCTCTGAGCTCATGAGTCAATTAGAATCTCTTATTAGTGAACGTGATCATGAAAAAAATGAGAGACAAATAATTACTCAAATGTACAAAGATGTGGAAAGTCAGAATAAACGCCTTGAATTTACTATCACTAGACTTGAAAAGGACATAGCTGACTTCAGAGGAAAAGAGGCTTGGTATCATGATCTAAGAGCTGAAAATCATCTGTTAAATACCAACCTAACAGGCCTAAAAGTTATTGTGAAACGACTCGAAAATGAACTGGAACAGGAAAGGGAAATAAATCGTAAGTGGCTAAAATCCGGGGAAATAGCCTCTACCTTTAGGACTGATTCTGACAACACCCGAGTCAAACCTGGCCTAGGTTCCGAATCATCAACTTCCATAGCTCAAGCTACTGAGTGTCCTCCGGATTTCACTCCAAAACTAACCAACTTATATCCTGTTAGTACATCTAAACCGTTGGATGGTTTCATTTCAGGTGGCACTATAGTTTATGACTGTGGAGTTGAGGTCATTCATCGCTCTTCCCAAAGCATTGCACCCGTAACTAAAGATGAAGGGAAGGCTACTGCAGTTAAAGCCAAAACTGTAGCACCCAAAAAGAAAGAAAAGGCTAAGGCTGACGCATCTAGGGCCAAGGGCGCGTCACCCAAAAGCAATGGATTAGGCCACAGGGAACAGAGTAGAAAGTTTGTAAAATCTAAGAGACCTGTATCCCCTGTTTGTACTCCACATTATAGTGTCTGTTCCATTTGTAGGGAAATAGGTCATTATCACTATAAATGTTGGAGTTTATCTGATAATTGGCTTTGTAATCAAATTCATACCAATAAAGATCAGTTAAATAAAAAGGGTTCTTCGAGCAAAACAAAATCTAAACCTCAAAGGAATATCTCTCCCAAGAAAACCCAAATAAAAGAAGCAGCTGAAACTAACAAGTTAAAGTCAAGTTGGAGAGCTAAAAGTCCTAGCAAAATCAAATCCATAACTGTTGACATTACTACTGCTCTCTCTAACCGCCCGAAACAAGTTTGGGCACCAAAAGTGTAAACTGTTGTCTTTCAGGAGCATCTCTGGAATGCGATGCCGAATCACTTGAAGTTAAAAATCAATCAAAGCAAGTGGATCCTTGATAGTGGATGCTCCGGACATATGACGGGTGATCAGACTCTGCTTGTAGAAGTTAATGATAAATGAGGTCCATCCGTTTCATATGGTGACAACAGCAAAGGTTCAAGACAACAACATCGACTATTCAAAGTTTATGACTGTTCCTGTTATACATACTGACCAACCAACCGGCACCAGTGGAGCACAAAGAAATGATATGGACGATGCTACGGATGACTCGGACTCTGGACTACCGTTTAGCTCCGGACATACTCCTACGGATACCCAAAATTCCGAAGCACCTTCAAGTTCGTCCGGACTAGTTAACACTGACAGAAACAGTGTTGAAGAACTATCTAGTTCTACCGTACCTTCTAATACAGAAGCATCGGTCCGGAAGAAGCTCAACCAGCAGATATACGTGAACCACCTAATCGCGCGAGCTTCAAATTATTCACGATCAACCATCACATGCACGGAATTACGGATGGACCCGAAACCATCCCTCGGATGAAGTGATTGGTGATCCTACTGTTGGTGTAAGAACAAGAGCAGCCACCTCCAACATGAGTCTTTACTCGTGTTTTCTATCTCGAATAGAACCAAAGGTGGCAGATGAAGCTCTTCAGGATTCGAATTGGATAGAAGCCATGCAAGAAGAGCTGAATCAATTTAAGAGAAATAATGTGTGGACTTTAGTACCAAGGCCTAAGTCTCAGCAAGTCATTGGAGTTAAATGGGTGTTCGGAACAAGCTTGATACGGATGGAATAGTAATCTAGAACAAAGCCAGGACTGGTAGCCAAAGGATATCGTCAAGAAGAAGGAATAGACTATGATGAGACCTTTGCTCCAGTAGCAAGACTTGAGGCAATCCGAATGTTTCTGGTGTATGCTTCATATGAAAACTTCATAGTTTATCAAATGGACGTCAAGAGCGCATTCCTGAATGGAGATCTTCAAGAGGAGGTTTACGTAGAACAACCTCCCGGTTTCATTGAACCTAAAGCAGGACATCTAGTCTACAAACTTCGGAAAGCTTTATATGGTTTGAAGCAAGCTCCAAGAGCCTGGTACAACACACTGTCAGAATTCCTACTTGCTCACAACTTCCAAAAAGGGAAGATAGACACCACCTTATTTCTACGAAAAGAGAAAGGACACACTCTGATCGTTCAAATATACGTGGATGATATCATTTTCGGATCAACGAATCCAAAGCTATGTGAAGAGTTTGCTAAGTTGATGACAGGCAAGTTTGAGATGAGCATGATGGGAGAACTGTCCTACTTCCTCAGAATAGAAGTTAAACAATTGAAGGAAGGAATCTTCATTAATCAAGCTAAGTACACTCGCGATCTTATTAAGAAGTTTGGTATGGAAGGTTCATCTCCCGTCAAAACTCTCATGCCTGTCAGTGCCAAGTTAGATCCTGATGTGGACGGCATATCAGTAAATGTGACTGACTACAGAGGGATGATAGGATCCTTGCTGTATCTTACAGCAAGTCGCCCAGACATTATGTTTGCAACTTGCATTTGTGCACGATATCAGGTGAATCCCAAGGAGTCACATATGCTTCATGTTAAACGGATATTAAGATATCTCAAGGGAATGATGAATTTGGGACTCTAGTACCCAAAGGAGTCCAATTTCACCTTATCCGGATACTCTGATGCCGACTTCGCTGGATGTCGCATCGACAAGAAGAGCACAAGTGGTACGTGTCAGTTTCTTGGAAATAGATTAATTTCATGGTTGAGTAAGAAGCAGTCGTATCAACCTCTACCGCGAGGCGGAATATATACTCTTTGGGAGTTGCTTCGCAAGACGCTACTCTGGATGCAAAGTCAACTTACTGACTACGGTTTCAACATGTCATTTATTCCACTCTATTGTGACAACACTAGTGCAATTGCTATCAGCAACAATCCTGTCATGCATCCTAAGACGAAGCATATTGAGGTCAGGTATCACTTCATACGCGACCATGTTCTCAAAAATCACATTTCCCTGGAACATGTTGCTATTGAAGATCAACTGGCAGACATACTTACAAAGCCCCTACCTGATGCAAGATTCTCTGAACTACTCATCCGATTAGGTATGCTTGACTTCTCTGCATAGTTTCACATTTAAATTACTCAACAGTATACTTACTATCAGAACATGCATTGTGTTTTTAGTGGAAGTAGACGATACATACTGTTTTTAATGCTGATCATACTTACTGATTAACGGCTTCATGCTTCTGATATTATTATCAACTTCATATTGGGAGGATGCTTGCGTTTCCCGACTGAAGTCATTTAAGCAAACATGATTAAAGTTTATATGTTAACCTCATTCTGGTTTCATGATCTTAATTTCCGCAGATCACCACATGACAATAGCCTGCTCATTTAGATTACTCTATTAACATGTATAGTTGAAGAAATGAAATGGGTTAGCATGGAATGCCTGGTGGTTGAATACTCAATCGCAGTCTGATCAGCTTCTGAAGTATAGTTTCCTAAAAAGATAGACAATGCTGAATTTCTATAAGCCGGAATGGTCTACCGAGAGGATTGCACAATCTACGGGGGAGAAAATGCTTTATATATTATTTGAGTAATACCCCCCCCCCCCCCCCCCCCGTATATGTCTCATGACCTCTTTCCTGGTCGTCTATTTGAGGGGGAGCCTTTCATTGAGAGGATCAAATGATCTACGGGGGAGCTTAAGCTTTATCTATTACCTCGTAATGACCCCCTAATATGTCTCGGATACTCTCTCCTCTAAACCTTTACTTCCTGGGATCCGATGGACATGCGTTGTTGAAACGGAATTGAGGCATGCTTGGATGTTTTTTTCTTTTCTTCAACCATGCATTTTAATCGAATAATCAATTGCTTGCATTTGACATGTGTCCGCTTCCTCATTTTTCACTCATGAATCCTAGTTTGATCAAATCATATGATCTTTAATTAATCTTAGCTACGTCGTTCAGCAGGACGGTTTCGCTATGTTGACCTATATGAACTTGTGTATTTTTATCTGACATATGCCCTGATTCAATAATATGATCATTCTCTCGTATGTATATGTCTATTACATTCTTTGTCATGTATAAGTTCTGTTTCTCATTAGTTCGGATTATGTCGTTCTTCACAACCTATTTTCTCTTATCCGTACTAATCCTTACCTGTTAAGCTTTTGTATTTTTAGTTTATCTTGTTTTAAGCTACAGGTTCAGATTTTCTTTGCAACCTTATCGGTAAATCTAGTCCATCGTCTTGGATTTGAAGTGTTGTGGTACTTCTCTTCTCTTCGACTTATTGACAAGCAAAGGAATCTACTTCTCTCTCACCGCACTTTGTTACTACGGAAACGGTCTACTTTTCATCCGGATACTCGTCACACGACTATCGTTAATTCCGGATGATTGTCGGTTCATTCCTCCGGACTCCAGACACTGTCAAATTGTGATAATCCATGTCTTCTCTTATATCGCGTGCTTTTGAGGAGGAATCATGATGATTCATTAAATGCATATCTCGGGATGCACACACTTCTCCGAAAGGCGAACAGCTGTTACCCTTATTTGGTCATGCCGCCTCCACGTCATCTTATAATTCGGACGCGCATCGATATCAAGACTAATGACATCAGCCTATCAAGCGGTTCACTGTTTCTCTCGCCAAATTCCTAGACCCGCTGACATTTACGGACTCGGTTTTATATATTCTGGTCATTCCTGCAAAGCACGAGCGTTACCCTTTTCAAATCCCTAACCTCTCGTTGCTCCTTCAATCCCCAAGACCTCACCTTTCCTCTCGCCCTTCAACTTTCATCTACAATGGCACCCAGAATCTCTCATTCCGGCATTAATCCCAGCCATCTGGTTGATTGGAGTGCTGTCTCCAACCCGCCGGACTGGTTTTTCCATCTTCGCCCTCTACTAGAAGCCTCGCATATACTCAACTTGATCTCCAATCCTTTCGATCTTCTTATAGACGACATTCTTGAGTATTACCAATGGATCCGCTATACCACCGATTCAATCATCTCCTATGTTCGCGGTGAATCCATCCTCATCACTCCCGCCGTACTCCGCGCTGCTCTTCATCTTCCCCCCGGTGAACCACAGCGCCCTGATGCTGATCCAATGGCAGCTTCTATGGGTTGCACCCAAAAAGGCAAGGAATACAAGGTGAAATCCTTCCAAGGTCGCTATCGCTGTATGGCGACCATACTGAGTCGATGTTTACTGGCTCGCACTTCTGCTCTGGACTCGGTTCCTTACGATCTTCTTCTGGCCATGTACGGCGTTTTCGAAGGTCTTCCGATGGACTGGGGGACGTTTTTGTTCCGACTGTTGCAGAATGGTCCCAAGAACCATTCCTTCGGGTGCATACTAAGCATCGTCTTCCGGCATCTTAATCCGAACCATTTCGCCCGCTATGATGCTATTCCACTTCCTTCGGCATATTACCTTCGCTATCTTACGCCGGATGGGAACATGATGGCCTGCCGTCCCTCTGCAGCTCTCCGCATTCTCCCTGCCTCGGAACAACAAGGCAGTTCTGTTGGTGACCCCTTCGACAGCCAAGCCCCTGACGTCAGTTCTACTCCCCGATCCTCCCGGATTCGGTCTATTGCAGCACCCTCCCTTTCTCGGGCCTCCCAGCACAGCGTCCGTGCCGAACTGTCCGAGGTTACGGGGCCATCTCAGCGCAGTGCCCCTAAAGCTGTTTCCTCAGCCCCCTCTGCTGCGGATGTCCCCACTCCCTCCACCTCCGCTGTTGCTGCTGCGGTTGATACCGCTGTTGCTGCCGTCATTGCTGATGTCCCGGAATCTACTCCAGAAGCCCCTTTGTCTCCCTACCTCAACCCCGAGATTACCTTGACCATCTCTCCGCCGACACCTTAACGATCCTATGGCTCCGTTTCAGCCTTGCCCACGCTGCCTCCATTCCTGACACCGATCTCCGGGTGTTTTACACGCGCCATACCCAATCCCCGGAGACCATGATCATCTGGAACTTGGACCAAGGCTTTCTTACGCCGGCCTCCATTCCAGATGTGCCGTTCCCTACAGCTTCCAGCCCGGTCCATGCCGCACGGAGTTCTTCCCCTGCTAAGGCAGGACCTTCTTCTCCTGCTGCCGCCATTCCCGTTGTTGACCTATCTGGTCAAAGCGGATCTGCTGCTCTGGATGCCTCGAATGCTCCGGATGCCCCTTCTGCTGCTGCTACTGATACTCCTGCGGACTCCTCTGCCCAGCGCACTCCTGCTCCTGTTCATGCGGTGGGGTCTTCCAAAGCTCCCGAGTTGGCCATTGGGCGTGCTTCTTTTGGCACGGTCCACTCCGATGCTGTGCTCTCCGCCCAGCTGGACCGCCACGCTCAAGCTCATAGCACCCAAATATCCGCCATCGTTGCCAAGGTTGATGCACTTGGCGCCCAACTCCTCTCCGCTCTCGCTGATTCCTCCACTTCCATGGAACAGAAGATGGATCTTGTTGCCTCGTCCGTCCATTCCTTATCTACCTCCTTTGCGGACCTGGCGCACACGATGGCTCACCCTACTGTTGCTTCCCAGCGATCTGCCAAACCGGTGGAGAAAGTGTCATCTGATCCTTCTGTTCCTCCTGCACCTCAACCATCCACTTGTGCTGAGAAGCGGCCTGCCTCTTCATTGCTTCAGGGAGTCCAAATTCCCAAATGTAGCCGCTTCTCTCAGCCAAGCTCCTCGAGTGCAGCTCTTCCTCCATCCTCTCCATCCGCAGCTGACACCTTCCTCCCATCATACGTGGCGTGTGACCCTTCTGATGCGGATGGAAGCGTGCATAAGGCAATGAAGTCCTATGCTGTGTCTTCTGCCGGGAGAAGATGTCTCTCGACTGTACCCTTTTTCCCCGGACGACATTCGGACCCTTTGTTCGGAAAAAGGACCTTTTACAAGAAGACATTGACAACTTCTCTAGGGCTGCTAAAATGGAGATGAGGTTGTTTCCATCTCTATACAAGGATGGGCACTTGTTTGAAGTTCGTCGTCTTTGGAATGAAGGCTATCTTCCCAGTGTAGATCTCATTCGGTCTTTCATCGACGGAAGCTGCTGAGGATAGCAAGCCATGGAAAACTCTCTCAACTATCCTCATTCCGTACCGGATCATGTCGCCACATTTCATGATGGCAGTCTTCATGATTCAGTCCAAACAAATGATTCTGATTGATTCTCATCAGATTGTGGAGCATTATGTAAGAAAGAATCAATGAGAACCACTATGTCTCAGGCTAACTGAAGCTGTGAAGAAAGATGGATTATATGAAGAGTTGGGCATCACACCCTTGAGTCCAACTGAGAAGCTGAAGGCGACATTTCGGGGCAAAAAGCAAGTGCCACAATAGCCGGATGGAGATAGCTGCGGGGCCTTTGTCTGTTACTTCATCAAGTCATTCTTAACTGTGGACAAATCTTGGAGTCAACACACCACTTATACGATGAAGCAGACAATGGAGCTTAGAGAGAAAGCAGCAACTATGATCTTCAAGTATAGTAAGCCTTATGTACCTTAATGAAAATCTTGTATAAAGGCTGAATTGTATTTTGTTGCTGATGAATGAAATTGGTTGTGATGCGTATTCTGTATGTTATCTTTTTGCACTGCTTACCAGATCAGATTACAAAGGGTTTGGGCATATCCATAATTGGGGGAGATTGTTGGATCAAGCCTAGAATTTGGATAATGCTGATAAAGCCTTATGTAATTTGATCTGAGATCTTTTGTGTTTCTTTGATTGTTGCAGAAGATATGTTATTAATCCGGAGATACACTCGTGAGAGCAAAGCTAAGGACAGGATACATAATCCCTGATCCTGGACAAGAGTGAGTGTCGTCAAACACTTAGTAAATAACCAAGTCACCAATTCATACCGGAATAAGGAACATTCGTGCGGACTAAGAACTTAAAAGCTACGGATTACGGAATCTGTTCTTAATGCCTCAAATGGACTAAGTCAAATTGATGCGGAATAAGGACCCGAGTTTTTCATACATACGGAGTAAGGAAGTATTGATGCGGAATAAGGACCCGAGTCTTTCGTACATACGGAATAAGGAAGTATTGATGCGGAATCAGGACCCGAATCTTTATTCGCACGGAATAAGGAAATTAGATGCGGAGTAAGGAATCCGGGCCACACACTCATACGGAGTAAGGAACTTACATATGGAGTAAGGAACTTACATGCGGAATAAGGAAGCACTGACACGGACTAAGGATTCCAGTACCTAATAGATACGGAGTAAGCAACCACTGACACGGAGTAAGGTTCCGAGCTTCATTAGCAACGGAGTAAGGAAAATTACACCGGACCAAGAAGATACTACTTCAAACTACCGCATTTAGAGTTATCAGCTCGTGGTGTCCCGATGTAAGACAAACTCATTGAGAACCTGAAGAATCTTACACGTGGATCACCCGGATATGTGGACATAACCTCAATTATATTTGGGAACTCACAAAGGCACTTATACTCTTCAAACCCAAGATCTTGAGCTCCACAAACCGCAGCAGTCAAGGCAGAGAGATTACCAAGGAATAGTTAGTGCTGAACGCATTCCGGAACTACAAGTTCCAAGGTTGTCTCTTAGGAATGTTTGTATAAATATTCATACTTGTACATTTGTGTAATTATGGGTAAGGAAGCTAAGATCAACCCTGTGTATGCACAAGAGTTCAAAAGATAGAATTAGGCTAGTGTGTGAATTCCTTTGTAAACAGAGTGTAAGAGAGTCTTGCTTCTATTTTGTTGTATTTATCTTTTGATAATAAAACAAAATACTTCCACTATCTGGTTATCTTCCGCAGTGATTCTATCACTTAACTGGATAAGTGTTTGTCTTAAGAGATTAGAAAGAGTTTCGATAAGAGCCTATTCACCCCCCTCTAGGCTCCAAGGGACCCTCACAAATAAAAAATACAAAAAGAAAAAAAAACCAAAAAAATAGAAAACCTAAAAAAAATAATCAACAAATCATGTCATGTAGATCCATAACAGAAAGAAAAGAAAAAGAAAATCCAAAGAAAAAAAAGCAAAAAACATCATCAATAAATCATGCCATGTTACATCATGTAGATTCATGCATACATTCATATAAAACACATAAAAATTAAAATGGGGAGCTCATCATTTGGGTGATTTATCAGAACCAATGGGAAGCGAGTAGCAATCTTGGTCCATGGCGGTGAACACAGAGGCAAGACTGGTCAGTTTGGAACAGGCCCATCAAGAAGCGTATAGAAATCTCCGAGATTTGTAAGGGCAAATGGACCGTCTGACAGAAATGATGTCGAGATTAGTCAAAAACCTAGGACAAGGAGTCCCAAATCAACAACAAGGCCAGGAAGCATTGCAACCACCGACTCATACAAATGCAGACACCAATTCATGACCCTACTCCCGCACATCAAGGTATCCCGAATCAAGTCCATTTTACGTCACCAATCGTGGGGCATGAGGCAGATGTACCGATGTCCCCCCGCACCTAAAGACGATATTGAATCACCTGCAATAGCGCGACTTGAGGAAAGATTGAAAGCGGTTGAGAAAACTGAGGCTTATGACTTGATCAGTCCAGATGAATTGTGCTTGGCTCCTGGTATAGTCTTACCTCCAAAATTTGAGATGCCCCAGTTTGAGAAGTTCAATGGTACTCAAGGTCCAAAATTTCATTTGACCATGTATTGTACGAAGATGGCTGCTTATGCAGGGAATGACAAACTACTGATACACTGTTTCCAAGAGAGTCTAACTGGAGGGCCACTTCAATGGTATTTTCAATGTCAGAAAAGTCGCATCAATACATGGCACGATCTAGCAACTGCTTTCCTGAACCAAGACAAACATATTACGAGTTGGCTCCTGATAGGTGATATTCCGTAAACGGAACAAAAGTCAACTGAAAGCTTCAGAGGCTATGCTAGGCGCTAGAGGGAGGTTGCAATGGAGGTCCTACCACCATTAACTGAGAAAGAACTCACAACCATTTTCCTCAATACCCTTCAAGGACTCTACTATGAAAAAATGGTAGGAAATGTCACTAACAATTTTAATGATCTAGTGGCCTTAGGAGAAAGGATTGGGCTGGGAATCAAGACGGGTAGAATAACGGAAGTGACTACTCACGAGGACCAAGTACAAGCTGTGTGGCAAACCGAATCCTCCACTTTAAAGCACAAAAGTCCTAGGAGAAAGGCATCCAAAGAAGCACCTTTCGAGCCGCTGCCACTAGATTATGAAAAATTGTTTCCAAAGTTAGTAGGAGCCGGTTTGCTGGTACCAGAATCCATTCCCGTGCCACAACCACCCTATCCTAAATGGTATGATCCTGTAAAGAGCTGTGAGTTCCATGCCGGTGCTATTGGGCATTCAACGGAAGATTGTAATGCATTCAAGAGAAGGGTTCAGTCATTGCTTGAAGTTGGCCTCTTGGATGATTCAGTAATTCAAGACTACTCTTTGTAAAAGTGCCCCTTGTTTGGATTCTGTTCTGGAATAAAATAAACTTTCTCAAAGAGCATGCACTTCATAACATTTCACTAGAGCCGCACATCCTAAACATTTATGCATACATGTCATGCATTCCATTGATAAATTTCATATTAAATAAAAGGGGGAGCTTAACACTCTTATTGAATTAGATTATCATCAAAAGTCCTGTCACATGGCTGAAGACCTATACAACCGATTGGCTAGGGTGGAGCAAGCTCAGATAGCAATGTATGCGGATTTGCAGTGTCAACTCCAGAAGCTAATGGAATTGGTTGAAGGGCTCACCAAGGTAAAATCAGCCGAGAGAAGAACTGCTAAACTAGCACAAGGAGTGAAGCGACCTCATGGACTGGTTCTTTTCCAAAACCCGCACGTTACGCCAATACCATCACCGTTTCCCCATAGCCCCTCAAGTGTCACCTCTTTGAGGTATATGCCCCAGCCGACTCATCAGCATGCATGGCAAGGATCGAGACCAGTGACAATGAGATATGGAGGTGACCCCTTGGGTAACATTCACGGTCAAACGGAAAGAAGGAACAAGAAGCTCAAGCAACCAGAAGTTTACCCCATCCCCATGACTTACTTGGAGTTATACAAAGAGCTGCTACAAGCCCACATGATAGCTCCAACTGCTTTGGAACTGGTCAAGCAACCTTATCCTGAGTGGTACAATCCAAATGGCTAATGTGAATATCATGCTGGGGCAATAGGGCACAATATTGAATGTTGTATCTCGTTTAAAAGGAAAGTTCAGTCCATGAGAAATGCTCAGTGGTTGAACTTCTCAATGAAGGCCCAAAGTGACTCTTCCAAGCCAAGGTCTACCGATCTCGACGACGTGCATGGAGGGGTACTACAAGTGACTGGGAGTAGGTTTGGTAACTCTTATACCATCGAAGGAGGGTAAACTAGTTAAATTTTTTAGAGGATGGATCACTAATGCTCGAGTAATAGTGTGGAGACTTATAGTGTTCAATAATTTCCCTTTTGGTGAAACTCTGTTTTGTGAATTTTGAAAGCTTCCTATCTTCTGCCTAAAAAAAAAACAAAACAAAAAAATGCTTGTCACCTCCTCTTTAATAATAAATGTTTTAAATGGTTTTTTTACATTTCATAACATATGTATGCAATGGTTGTCCATAACTTGTCCACTCTCACGGTATGTGTATGAAAGCCTAACAGGGGTATATGAAAACAAGGGAGATTGAACTGATAACCTAAGCCTGAGAAGGATCCAAACAGCTTATCGTTCTAAGAGCTCAGCGCAATAGATCGGGACGTTCAAGAAAAGCAATTTCGGGGAGCTCCATTCCCGTGAAGAGGGACATCAACAAAGGGCTTGATTGACTGTCAGGTAAAGTTCCTTCTGTCAAGAAAATGAATATAACTCTTCTTTGAACTACTTGAGAAAACATTTGATCATTTAAAGTGAGGAGAAGCTGTTTTTTGTGCTACCTCGCAATAATACCCTTGCTACCCCCTTTGAGCCTATAGTGAAATTTCCTTTCAAATTACCTGATCCATAGTTCACCCCACACTGGGGCAGTTCTTCAAAGCCAAATCCCTTAAGAGAGGCAGTTCAGTACATATGTTAGGGTAGTTAGTGCCTTATAGGGTCCCTCATTGGGACAACTTATGTCAAACTGGGGCAACCCTTCGTGAGATAGAAAAAAAAACAGAGTAGAAAATTCAATGAGAGTATTTTGGGGCATGTGAAAAGAAAAGGAAAAAAAGTAACGACAAAGAAAAAAAAGAAAAGAAAGCATTTTAAATCAAACCTCCATGCTGGGGCAGTTCATGAAGGAATAAATCAACCCTTGGGATAGTTTTCAAGAAAAAAAATTAGTCTTATGAGTCTCCTGACAGGGATAGAGCCCTACACTGGGGCAATTTAGTTTATCCCTCGTAAAGAAAAAGAAACAAAAAAAGAAAACAAAAATCAAAAAGAGTTGCAAAAGAATCAGCTTCTAAAGAGTTCAGTCTGAGCTATGGATCATATCCAACCTAGAATAGGTTTGAGCCTATTATATCCCTTCTTGATAAACCCTTAAACCTCAAGCCTTCGTTACAGTCCTAGAAAAGTCCTCTCTAATTGAATAATCAAAGTTATTTTTCAAGTACTCAAATGAGAATAAACCTTCAATATAAGAGGCGGACTTGGTGAAAACCCGAAAGGGCATCAAGGGTAAAATACGAAGCCATCTACAAGGCAGAAGGGACAATAGAATCCATATAGGGCGGGCGTAGTGAAAACCCAAAAGGGCACTGCGAGTAAAATTCAAAGCCAAGAAAGCAGCAAGTGTTTAAGTGCACCAGATCAAGTCGAAGCCTAACCAACAACCTTTGACAAGTGGAACTCGAAGCCATGAAAGCAGGAAGAGTCCAGATCAATGCAAACCTTCAAACAATAACTTTCGAAGATAGAGCCCTTTCAACCACAAGATCAAGGCGAAACTTCACACGGTGACCTCTCAAGGTAACTCCCAAAATTGCGAGACTATCCAGCCTCAATCTTAAAAAACCCTTCAATCTCAAAGATCCTCAAAACCATCAAGTACCAACATTTCCAAACCATGAGGATAAAAACCCTAAAGCTTCAAGACTATCCAATCCAGTCCCTGAAACCTTCAAAACCACAAAGTGCTAGTGCCTCTAACCACAAAACCATTGAGCAAATACTTTCAAATTTTGCAAATTAAACCCTTAAGCCATCAAGAACCATTACCTAGTCCAAGCTAATCAAGTTCAAGTCAACTTCGTGGAACAGGCCGCTAAAGGTTCGTACCAATCGACATGAGAGGACGACAAGTTATGAATGCATTGCATAACCATGTTTTGGAAATTTATTTTTAAACAAAATCATCTTTGAAAACGTGTTTTGAAAAAAACAAAAAAAACATCTTTTGTACACAAAATGTTTATCCCTAGCAGGGTTTCTCCCCAACAGGATCTCTCATGATATTACTCAAGAAAGGTGATTTGTCATCGAAGAAGACAGTGCTTAAGTCAAGCTCCTCAACTCGGTGAACCTAAGTCGGACAAACTCCTTACCAAAAGAAGAAACAGAGTTCCCCAAGATGATTGGAATGATTTCCAACAACATTGTCATATTTTCCCAGCAAGGCAAAGCTAGTCACCACCGGTGAATACCCAATGGGTTAAGCTACCCACTAAGCCAAGAAAAGAATTTCATGCATACACTCATGTATTCTGCATTCATCCATACATGCATCATGTGCATTTCTCTCGTTCAGGTTTTGTGAGTTGTTCTCAAAAGCCCCAAGCGTTAGAAACCATTTACCAATTAAGGATTTGCAAGCCCACCAATTCCCCCAAGGCATCTCCAATAAGTGTTTTCCAACAAGATTCTCAGGTTCCAGCCTTTTACATTCTTAAGCTTCTAGGCTTTTAATTACCAGTATCTTTGCATCATAGGCGGTAATCCTCCAGCCTCTGCAACGCATTGTAAGCAAGTAATCTTCCTACCTCTGCGAAGTCTTCCAGGTTCTAGCCTTTTACATTCCTAAGCTTCTAGGCTTTTAATTTCCAGTATCTTTGCATCTTAGGCGGTAATTCTCCAACCTCTGCAACGCATTGTAGGCAAGTAATCTTCCTGCCTCTACGAAGTCTTCCAAGTTCTAGCCTTTTACATTCCTAAGCTTCTAGGCTTTTAATTTTCAGTATCTTTGCATCGTAGGCGGTAATCCTCCGACCTCTGCAACGCATTGTAGGCAAGTAATCCTCCCGCCTCTGCGACGTCTTTCAGGTTCTAGCCTTTTATATTCTTGTCAGCTCTAGGCTTTTAATTTTCAGTATCTTTGCATTGTAGGCGGTAATCCTCCGGCCTCTGCAATGTATTGTAGGCAAGTATCCTCCTGCCTCTGCGAAGTCTATTAGGTTCTAGCCTTTTACACTCCTGTTAGCTCTAGGCTTTTAATTGTCAGTATCTTTACATCATAGGCGGTAATCTTCCAACCTTTGTAACGCATTGTAGGCAAGTAATACCCTTGCCTCTGCGAAGTCTCTCATGTCAGTTCTAGCTTTTAATTTTATATCTTGTCAAATCCAAATTAACCCTTTAGGTTTTCTGTTCCCACTCCACTAAGCTTTTAGGCTTTTATTCCAGAAAATCCCAAGTTCCAGTAAGTACTCTAATTACTAGCAGAACCATCCCTTGGCAACAGGCAAGCTAGGTAAGTGGTCCAACCCGTCCAAAACAAGTCCATCTTATCTTTGTGCACCGTTTGAACACAAACGATACACAAAGAGGGGCATCTGTTAGACCATATTTTGTCCGGGTTGGACACATTTTATCAAATTCAATTTTTCTTCTATGTCGCTTCGGTTTGTTGAATTTTTGCAGTACAATAGAGTCGTGACCGTTGAGCCGCAAATGCCCTATTTCAAGACATTATTCAAGAAAAGCCTCCAAATGCCAAAGAGTCGGTCTTGGGTGATAGAAAATCAAATTCGAGGATCAACGCCATTGACCGCGCTCAATTCCGAGGTCAAACGAAGAAGATATGGTCAAAATAGCATTCGGGCCGCTATCGAAGGTCAAAACAAGAATTGACGTTTCAAACGATACTCCGAATCAGGTCACGAACCTCATTTTTCTATTCTACTCGTCGTTTTGAGAATTTTGACATATATATTGTATATATTTGCTCCCGGGGCCTTTCTCATTAAAAATAAAATAAAATCATTTTTCGGTAATACATAATATCGGTATAGGCTTGCTGTAAAAATGGGATCATTTTCAAATAAAATTGACATGGGGTTGTTCGCCATGATGCCCCGAGTCCAAAAACATTTTTTCAAGATGTTTCAAGTCCAGGTCATCCTACCAATCCCAAAAACCAAATGACATAAGTTAAAAACCCAAAAAACAAAAAAGAATCATTTTCTTTTTTATTTGGTTTTATTTTCTCGCCCGTCCCCAGGCCATATGTCAGCCCCTTATTGGTTGAAATTAAATAAAATAAAGCAAAACAAACAAAAACAAACAAAAACAAAAACAAAAAACATTTACAGCCACGCGCGACCTTATCTCTTCTACCGCCTCGGTGTCGTCTTCCTCCTCTCTCCTTCCCTCCTCTCTCGTCTACATCCTCGAAGCCACACCACGAACGCCGGGATCTCGGAGGACCACCGGCGTCCCCATATAGGCGCTTCATCTCTCTCCTCCAACTAGCCAACTTAACCATGGTCGCCCGATTCTCTCATCAAACCCAGCTCTCAAACCATGGTTCTTTCTCAGACCAAACCCCACGTTAACCTAACCTCGATTCAGAGGTGCCGAGTCAGCCCTCAGTCTAAAACCTTAATCCCTAGCCTATATAATGGAAATCAACCATCTGTGCGAGGGGGCACCTTTGGATCGGCCAGAAAATCCAGAACCCCCCTTTTCCCCTCTCTGGCTCTCGGCTCGGTTCCCTCTTCGCCAAAAAAAAAAAACAAAAAACAACACACACCCAATCGCCGTCTCCCACCTCTCTCTCGGCTCTCCCCCCTGGCAAGCTCGAAAAACTAACCCTCTCGGTCTCTCCTCCTGGTTCCTCTTCTTCGTCCTGAAAATCTGCACCCACTCCTTTGTCCCCTCTCTGGTTCTCCGATCCATCATCAAAACAACGGACACCAAGCCTTCTCCACCATCCTCTTTTGCGCCAACAAAAACCCAATACCCAGAACCCAAAAACCTCCCCCTCCTCTCTCTTGCTCCCTTTCCCCGAAAATCAAAACCCGATCGCCCTCTTTCGGCTCAGCCTTTTCTCTCCCTCTATGGCTAGACCTCATTACCATGGCCAGTGAGGACTCTTTTCATCCTATCCCCTTCCATTCGTCACTCCCATTAACCGAGCATCAGCGAGCGAGGAGGGCTAACCAGCCAAGATGGTTCCAACGTCGCCTACCTTAGAGCCTCCGCGAGCGTGAAGAAGTGGTGGTCATCGAGGAGGTGTTCAGCCGCTTAGCATCAAGCTCCCATCATTGACCGTCCCAAAGTCCCCACGGGTGAGAAAAGGGATCAGCCATCCAAGGATCTTCCATCTTAGAAGAAAGGTAAATACATCCCCTAATGCTGTCTAGTAAATCCTCTTCCTTTGAGATGATACTGGTGCTTATTTCTTGGTATTGTTTTTTTACATTATAAGTACGGTTTATATTGCAATCTCAGTCTGGGTCTGGGATTAAATGTGGTTGTCTGATATTGTTTAGTACATTCTTCCCTCTCATAATGGTATTGATGTTCATTTTCCAGCTTTATTTTTACATAGTGATCATGTTTTAGGCGTCTCAGTTTGGTTTGTCCGTGGTTGTTTGTTGCTTGGGTTTGTCTGCGATGGTTCACTTGTTTTCATGTATTCCTTGTAGTATCTATGGGACGTTCTCCATCACCAGCAAATGCAGTGACTGAGTTTGGTTTGTGGGTAAAAAAAAAAAGAGGCCCATGAATGTATCTCTCTATAAAGTAGAACTCCGTTGTTTTATGCATTTTGCTCATCTAGTATTCTAAGATTTTTCGTGCTCCGTTCGGGTTCTGGAACATATCGTTTTCTGTGTACCCATATTAGAAAATCAGATGAAAGGAAAATAATGTGATCTGTCTTTCAATTTTGATGTGTGATTGTCGTGTTCGGTCTTTCTCTTTCATTTTTTGTTTGGGTGGCTTGGTGTTCGAGAGCTTTCGTTCCGTTCACTTATATATTTATTTTCTCTTTCCCATGTTTTTCCGTTTGGTTCCCTCGTGCGCTTGATCGTGCTTCTTTGGACGGTCTGGGCATGATGAGTTTTGTTGTTTGGGGCCTAAGTTCACGTGATGGAAGGATGCCATCTGTGTTGGTTTTGTGTGGCTTCTTTGTTATGCCAAGTTTTGATTTGCTTGTATTTAATGTTATTTTGATCTTGTTTTAGCCCGTCATAGGAAAACTTGTTAGTTTTGAGCCGCTTGTTTGGCGACTACGAGTTTTGTAACATGTACCCCATGTATAATAAAAGAAAAAAAATGAAAAAGAAAAAAGGGGAAAATGAGTGAAAAAAGAAAGATAAATAAAGCAACAAAAAAAAGACATAAAGACAAAAAAGAGAGAGAGAGAGAGTGAGTTTTCTTAATTTTTTTGGATGACACATTATCACACACATTACTTGTATTTGCTTTTAATTACTCATGCATTTTGTTTAGTAGTTTATTTATTTATTTATTTTTAATTTTTACATCTTCAAAATAAAAACGCTTTCTAAATTAAAAATGAAAAACAACTTTTTCTTGAAAAACATTTTCTAAGTAGAAAAAAAAACTTTCCAAGTAATTAGGCCTTTTAAACTTGAGCTTTTCAACAGAAACTTAAGTCTTGGATATTTTTTAGACATTCACAAAATCTTAGGATTAATTCAATGTAACTTTTAACTTAAACAAATAAATCAAAAAGTGAGAAAAATCAAAATGCTAGAATTCTCTTTAGATGCTTAGGACAAATTAGATTTGAATTTAACTTTAACAAGCAACTTAGGAAAATAAAAAGAAGTATACTTTTAGGTTGTGTGAAATGTAGCATCGATCAATACTAGTTAACTCAAGCAACAGTTAAAACAAATTAAAAACCTCTAACTCCTAAGATGGGTACCGAAAGGACGTCATGGGGGTGCTAGTCCTTTCCCACGTGTAACCAACTCCCGAGCCCATCCTTAGCACCATAGATAATTTCACTTTAGGTGGCCAACCGCACCCCCAAAAACGGTTGGTGGCGACTCCATTTTCTCATCACCATTCGAATGATGGTTGGGGGAACCGCACCCCAAAAGCGGTTTCCCTCCCGGACGAAATCCGTTGATGACGAAATCACCTAAAATACCTGCCAAAACAACTCAAAAACACACATATATATATAGGCAACGATATCTTCCTAAGGGTTAGAGTAAATATATATGAAATACAGTGCAATTAGGATCTAATCATGCTCTTAATCACCCTAAATGTACAATAGAATAACGATATAAATTCACGTTATCGGAAGGCAAACGTGGTGATCGATCTTGTAAGTAAAAAATACTCTAGTACTTTAGTAGCAATGATCACCATACGGAGGCCTTTAGTTGAAGACCTGAGGAGAATGGATGTCAAGATTGTAAAACAAGGAGCAAGAAGTTATCTAGCCCAAATATCTTCCCATCCAACACTCTTGGAGAAGATAAAAGCAACAAAACATGATGACCCCAACTTTCAAAAGAAGATAGAGGTTACACAAAAAGGTAAACTCCCTAAGTTCACTATTGAAAAAGATGACATATTAAGATTTGGAATGAGATTATGTGTGCCATCATCTACATAATTAAAAAGAGAATTATTAAAAGAAGCACATAGCTCAATATTTTCCGTACACCCTGGGAGCACCAAGAGGTATCGCGATATGCGAGAGCACTTTTGGTGGAATAACATGAAGAGAGATATTGTAGACTTTACATCAAGGTGTTTGGTGTGCCAACAAGTCAAAGCTAGCAATAGTTACCAAAGGGAGTTTTACAATCATTACTAGTACCTGAGTGGAAATGGGAGAATGTGACTATGGATTTTGTTACGAGTTTACTAAGAACATCAAAGGGACATAATGCTATTTGGGTTGTAGTAGACTGATTGACAAAGATGTCACGCCCTCAAATTTTGGGAGAATCAAAACTAGGAACGCAACGTCCCCACGCCCACACCTGAGGGGTCGAGGGGTTAGTGGTTAACCTAATCCTGTACAACACTACAACAGGGGTAGAATTGTACCTGCCGATGAAATTCAATACAATAGTTAATCTATTAATTAGGTACATCAATGCATGTGTTTTCCATAAATATCTAACACCTATAAAATAAACACAATAAAGTATTACTAATAAAGTTCATACAACTTTCATGGGTCCAAGTCCAGGAAATAAAATAATAAAATAATAAAATAATAAAATAATAAGCAAAGTTTACAGAGTAAACCTATACCCAAAATGTCATAACCCACTCCACTATAACACCACCAACTACTGATATTCCCAAGATCCAAGCAAGATCGTCGGGATATATGTGTGTGTATATAGAGAGGGGGGTGAATCTGTAAACTTAAAACTATTTCCTATAGTTTTAAGAGTAATATGATATTCAGAGGTATTCTACAGATGCAGTTGTTCTTTTAGGTGGTATTTCAGTGTCTTATGCAATATCAAATTAATAGCAGGTATGTATGAGAAGTAAAATACAAATACACACGATTTACGTGGTTCGATCAATGTGATCTACTTTACGGTGGTGAGGGTATACCTACACCGAGTCCAATCCACTATAAGCTTTGAATATAATAGGATTTAGCCCTTGTTACAATAGGATCAACTCTTTTTGCTCTTAAATGCAAATATAAAAACAGTATTACTCTAGAACTCACTCACTGTGACTATTTGTCTAGCGCAACCTACTTCTACATATACATTCATTTGCACTGTTTGAGCTTCAACCACTCCTATGCCAAACTCACAATCTGTTCGTGAATGTGTGAGGAATAAAGACAGATTAACTCATTGTTATTTCGCTTACAATCTTCTCTCTGTATATTTTGTATGAACTACTCTGCGTCGTCTTTTTGTACAAGATGCCTTTCTTGCGTTCTCTAATGTTCTGACGCTCTGTTGAAGTAAGGCATATGCTTAACTTATATAGGTCGTCCATAGTATGAAACCTTTCTTCTAGGGTTAGGTATGTTCCATCTTCTGATCTCCATTATTGAAACATATTAAGCCAGCCTCAGATACGTCCATGTGTTTTCCAATACTTAGCGTGCTAAAGGAAATGTTATCCGAGCGGTAACTTACTTAAATGGCAGCCTTCAGTGCGTTTTGCTCTTTCGACTGGCCACAGCCTCGAAGATGTATGCCTCGTAGCTTCGCTGTTACCTCTCCTGGTACACATGCTACTACTTCCGAGTCTTCACCTTCAAATCTTTGAGTCCGAATCTTCGAACCTTGTATCTTCGAATGGATCTTCCAATTCTTCTGCTCATCAGCTTCGAATCTTGGTTAGAATAAGTGATTAACTTACTTTCACTCTACGAGTCTTCGAGCCAGCGACAACGTCATTATACCTTGGCTAATCATCTGTTCACATCAACAGGTCTCTGTTTTCAGCAATGAGTCTCCCAATCTTCGACCCTATGGGCTTCGACTCTACAACGTTGCCACTGATGGTCCCTTGGAGCCTATAGGGGGGGTGAATAGGCTCTTATCGAAACTTTTTTGATTCTTTTATGACACAACACCTATCTAGTTAAGTGATAGAATCACCGCCGAAGATAACCAGGATAGTGGAAGTATTTTGTTTTATTATCAAAAGATAAATGCAACAAAATAGAAGCAAGACTCTTTTACACTCTGTTTACAAAAGGATTCACAACCTAGCCTATATTATCTCTTTGACCTCTTGTGCATACACATGATTCGGGCTCGCTCGCGCACCTTTTCAAATGTACAAGTATGAATATTTATACAAACATTCCTAAGAGACAACTTTAGAACTTGTAGTTCCGGAATGCGTTTAGCACTAACTATTCCTCGGTAATCTCTCTGCCTTGCTGCTTGTGGTTTGTGGAGATCAAGATCTTGGGTTTGAAGAGTATAAGTGCCTTTGTGAGTTCCCAAGTATAATTAAAGTTGTGTCCACATATCCGGGTGATCCACGTGTAAGATTCTTCAGGTTCTCAACGAGTTTGTCTTACATTGGGACACCACGAGCTGATAACTTTAAATGCGGTAAGTTGAAGTAGCATCTTCTTGGTCCGGTGTAATTTTCCTTACTCCGTTGCTAATGAAGCTCGAAACCTTACTCCGTGTCGGTGGTTGCTTACTTCGTATCTATTTGGTACTGGAATCCTTAGTCCATGTCAGCAGATGCTTACTCCATATCTATTTGGTGTTGGAATCCTTAGTCCGTGTCGGTGCTTCCTTACTCCGTGTGAATGAGAAGGGCGGAGTGCTTATTCCGTATCGGCGCTTCCTTACTCCGTGTGAATGAGAAGGTCGGAGTGCTTATTCCGTATCAGCGCTTCCTTATTCCGCATGTAAGTTCCTTACTCCGTACGAGTTTCTTACTCCGTGCGAGTTTAAAAGATCGGATGGCTTACTCCATACTAGCACATCCTTACTCGCATGTAAGTTCCTTACTCCGTACGAGTTTCTTACTCCGTGCGAGTTTAAAGGATCGGATGGCTTACTCCGTACTAGCACATCCTTACTCCGCATGAGTGAGTGGTCCGGATTCCTTACTCCGCATCTGGTTTCCTTACTCCGTGCGAATAAAGACTCGGGTCCTTATTCCGCATCGCATTTCCTTACTCCGTATGTATGGGGGACTTGGTTATTTACCAAGTGTTTGACTACACTCACTCTCGTCTGGATGAGGATTATGTATCCTGTCCTTAGCTTTGTTCTTACGAGTGTATCTCCGGATTAATAACATATCTTCCGTAATGATTAAAGACAAAACACAAAAGATCTCAAATCAAATTAGATAGGGCTTTATCAGGATTATCCAAATTCCGGGGCTTGATCCAACAATCTCCCCCAATTATGGATATGCCCAAACCCTTTGTAATCTGATTTGGTAAGCAGCGCAAAAAGATAACATATAGAATACACATCACAAATTTTCATTTATCAGCAAAGAATAAAATTCAGCCTTTATACAAGATTTTCATTAAGGTACATAAGGCTTACTATATTTGAAGATCATTGTTCTTTGCTTTCTCTCTAAGCTCCATTGTCGCTTCATCGAATAAGTGGTGTGTTAGCTCCAAGATTTGTCCACACTTAAGAATGACTTGATGAAGTAACGGACAAAGGCCCCACAGCTATCTCCATCTGGCTGTTGTGGCACTTGCTTCTTGCCCCGGAATGTCGCCTTCGACTTCTCAGTTGTTCTCAAAGGAGTGATGCCCAATTCTTCATATAATCGGCTTTCTTCACAGCCTTTAGTCAACCTGAGACACGGTGGTTCCCATTGATTCTTTCTTACATCTCGCTCTACAATCGATGAGAATCAATCGAATCATCTATTTGATTGAATCATGAAGACAACTATCATGAAATGTGGCGACATGATCCGGTACGGAATGAAGATAGTTGAGAGAGTTCTCCATGGCTTGCTATCCTCAGCAGTTCCATCGATAAAGGACTGAATGATATCTACAATGGGAAGATAGCCCTCATTCCAACACGGCAGAACTTCAAACAAGTGGCCGTCCTTGTACAGAGATGGAAACAGCCTCATCTCCATTTTAGCAGCCCTAGAGAAGTTGTCAATGTCGTCTGTTGTAAAGAGGCCTTTCTCCGAACAAAGGGTCCGAATGTCGTTTGGGGAGAAGGGGTATAGGTCGAGAGACATCTTCTCTCGGCGATGAGACGCAGCATAGGAAATCATTGCCTTACGCACGCTTCCGTCCGCATCAAGAGGGTCACACGCCGCGTATGATGGGAGGAAGGTGTCAGCTGCGGATGGAGAGGATGGAGGAAGAGTTGTACTCGAGGAGCTTAGCTGAGAGAAGCGGCTACGTTTGGGGATTTGAACTCCCTGAAGCAATGAAGAGGCAGGCCGCTTCTCAGCACGAGTGGAGGAATGTGATGCAGGAGGAGCAGAAGGATCGGATGACACTCTCTCCCTCGGTTTGGCGGATCGTCGTGGAGCAACGGGAGGGCGAGCCATCATGTGCGCTAGGTCCGCGAAGGAGGTAGACAAGGAGTGGATGGACGAGGCGACTAGGTCCATCTTCTGTTCCATAGAAGTGGAGGAGTCGGTGAGGGCGGAGAGGAGTTGGGCACCAAGAGCATCAACCTTAGCGGCGATGGCGGATATTTGGGCGCTTTGAGCTTGGGCATGGCGGTCTAGGTGGGTGGAGAGCACGGCGTCGAGTGGGATCGTGCCAAAAGAAGCATGCCCAAGGGCCAACTCTGAGCTTTAGAGGACTCCCCGCATGAACAGGAGCAGGAGTGTCTTGGGCGAGAGGAGTCCGCAGGAGTATCAGCAGCAGCAGAGAAGGGGCATCCGGAGCAAGCAGAGGCATCCGGAGCAGCGGACCCACTTTGACTAGATAGGTCAACAACGGGAATGTCAACGGCCCAGGAGAAGAAGGACCAGCCTGAGCGGGGAAGGACTCCTTGCGGCATGGACCGGGTTGGAGGGGTTAGGGAATGGCACATCTGGAATGGAGGCTAGCGTAAGAAAGCCTTGGTCCAAGTTCTAGATGATCATGGTCTCCTGGGGATTGGGTATGGCGAGTGTAAAACACCCGGAGATCGGTGTCAGGAATAGAGGCGGTGTGGGCAAGGCCGAAACAGAGCCAAAGGTCCGTTAAGGTGTCGGCGGAGAGATGGTCAAGGTAGGCTCGGGGTTGAGGTTGGGGAGGCAAAGGAGCTTCCGGAATAGATTCGGGACATCGGCAATGGCGGCGGCAATGGCGGTATCAACCGGGGCCGCAACGGGCAGAAGTGGAGGGAGTGGGAACATCCGCCATGGAAGGGCCGAGGAAACGACTTTAGGGTCATTGTCTTGAGATGGCCCCACAACCTCGGAGGGTTCGGGCAGGGACGCTATCTGGAAGGCCCGAGAAATGGAGGGGACAACAACGGACCGAATCCGAGAGGATCGATGAGCGAGAGGCGATGTCGGGGGGCATGGGCGTCGGAAGGGTCACCAACGAACCGCCTTGTTGTTCCGTGGTAGGGAGAAGGCGTAGAGGCGTAGAGGGACGGCGGGCCGTCATGTTCCCATCGGGCGTAAGATGGCGAAGGTAATAAGCCGGAGGAAATGGAACAACATCATAGCGGGTGAAATGGTCCGGATGAAGATGCCGGAAGACAATGCTTAGTATGCACCCGAAGGAATGGTTCTTGGGTCCATCTTGCAGCGATCGGAACAAAAACGTCCCCCAGTCCATCGGAAGACCTTCGAAAACGCCGTACATGGCCAGGAAGAAGATCGTACGGAACAGAGTCCAGAGCGGAAGTGCGAGCCAAGAACATCGACTTAGTATGATCGCCATACGGCGATAGCGACCTTGGAAGCGGTTCACCTTGTATTCCTTGCCTTTATAGGTGCAACCCATAGAAGCCGCCATGGGATCGGCATCGGGGCGCCGTGGTTCACCGGGGGGTAGATGAGAGCAACGCGGAGAACGGCGGGGGTGATTAGGATGGATTCACCGCGAACGGAGGAGATGATGGAGTCGGTGGTACGGCGGATCCGTTGCTGGAACTCGAGAATGTCGTCTATAAGAAGATCGACAAGATTGGAGATCAAGTTGAGTATGTGAGAGGCTTTAGAAGAGGGTGAAAATGGAAAAACCAGTCCGGAGGGTTGGAGATAGCGCTCCAATCGACCAGGATGGCCGGGATTGACGCCGGAAAGAGAGGTTTTGGGTGCTTGTGTAGATGAAAGTTGAAGGGCGAGAGGGAAGGCGAGGTCTTGGGGATTGAAGGAGCAACGAGAGTTTTAGGGATTTGAAAAGGGTAACACTCGTGCTTCGCAGAATGACTAGAATATATAAGACCGAGTCCGTGAATGTCAAGCCAAGTCTAGGAATTTGGCGAGTGAAACAAGAAACCGCTTGACGGGCTGATGTCATTAGTCTTGATATCGGTGCGCCTCCGAATTAAAAGATGACATGGAGACGGCATGACCAAGTAAGGGTAGCAGTTGTTTGCCTTCCTGGGGGAAGTGTGTGCATCCCGAGACATGCATTCAATGAATCATCATTATTCCTCCTCAAAAGCACGTGATATATAATAAGACATGGATTATCGCAATTTGAAAGTGTCGGGAGTCCGGAGGAATGAACCGACAATCATCCGGAATCAACGATAGTCGAGTGACGAGTATCCTGGATGAAAAGTAGACCGTGTCCGTAGTAACAGAGTGTAGTGAGAGAGAAGTAGATTCCTTTTTGTCAATAAGTCGAAGAGACAAGAAGTACCACAACACTTCAAATCCAAGACTATGGACTAGATTTATCGATAAGGTTGCAAAGAAAATCTGAACATGTAGCTTAAAAAAACATAAACTAAAAGTACAAAAGCTTAACAGGTAAGGATTAGTACGGATAGGAGAAAATAGTCGGTGAAGAGCTATATAATCCGAACTAATGAGAGGCGAAACCTATGCATTACAAAGAATGAAGTAGTCATATACATACTAGAGAATGATCAATGTGACTGAATCAGGGCATATATCAGATAATAAATACACAAGTTCATATAGGTCAACATAGCGAAACCGTCCTGCTGAACGACGTAGCTAAGATTAATTAAAAGTCATATGATTTGACCAAACTAGGATTCATGAGTGAAAAATGAGGAAGCGGACACATGTCAAAAGCAAGCGTTGATTATCCGATTAAAATGCATGGTTGAAGAAAAAAACATCCAAGCATGCCTCAATCCGCTTACAACAACGCATGTCCAATCGGATCCGAGTAAAGGTTTAGAGGAGGGAGTATTTGAGACATATTAGGGGGTTATTACTGAGGTAATAGATGAAGCTTAGGCTCCCCCGTAGATCATTCGATCCTCTCAATGAAAGGCTCCCCCTCAAATAGACAGCTAGAAAAGAGGTCATGAGACATATACAGGGGGGGTGTATTACTCGAATAATTTATAAAGCATTTTCTCCCCCGTAGATTGTGCAATCCTCTCGGTAGACCTTTCCGGCTTAAAGAAATTCAAGACTGTCTATCCTTTTAGGAAACTATACTTCAAAAGCTGATCGATCATGATTGTGTATTCATCCACCAGGCATTCGAGCTAACTTGATTCATTTCTTCAACTATACATGTTAATAGAGTAATCTAAATGAACAGGCATTTGTCATGTGGTGATCGGTGGAAATTAAGATCATGAAACCAGAATGAGGTTAATCATATAAACTTTAATCATGTTTGTTAAATGACTTAGTCGGAAACGCAAGCATCCTCCCACTATGAAGTTGATATCAATATCGAAGCATGAAGCACGTTAAACGGTAAATATGATTAGCATTAAGATCAATATGTATCTACTACTATCAATAAAAGCACAATGCATGTTCTGAAAGTAAGTATACTTGTTGGGTAATTTAAATGTGAGACTATGTAGAGAAGTCAAGCATACCTAATCAGAAGAGTAGTTCAGGAGAATCTTGCATCGGTAGGGCTTTGTAAGTATGTTTGCTAGTTGATCTTCAAGAGCAATATGTTCCAGTGAGATGTGACTTTTGAGAACATGGTCGCGTATGAAGTGATACCCGACCTCAATATGCTTCGTCTTAGGGTGCATGACAGGATTGTTGCTGATAGCAATTGCGCTAATGTCGTCGAAGAGAGTGGAATAGATGACATGTTGAAACCGTAGTCGGTAAGTTGACTTTGCATCCAAAGTAGTCTGTGCGCAAAGAACTCCCAAAGCCTATATATTCCACCTTAGCGGTAGAGGTTGATACGGAATTCTCGCTTTTACTAAACCATGAAATTAATCTATTTCCAAGAAACCGATACGTACCATTTGTGCTTTTCCCTGTCGATGCGACACCCAGCAAAGTCAACATCGAGTATCCTGGATAAAGTGAAGTTGGACTCCTTTGGGTACCGAGTCCCAAATTCATCGTTCCCTTGAGATACCTTAATATCCGTTTAACATGAAGCATATGTGACTCCTTGGATTCGCCTGATATCGTGCACAGATGCAAGTTGCAAACATAATGTTTGGGTGACTTGCTATAAGATACAGCAAGGATCCTATCATCCCTCTGTAGTAAGTCACATTTACTGATATTCCATCCACATCAGGATCTAACTTGGCACCGATCGGCATGGGAGTTTTGACGAGAGATGAAATTTCCATACCAAACTTCTAAATAAGATCGCGAGTGTACTTAACTTGATTAATGAAGATTCCTTCCTTCAATTGTTTAACTTCTATTCCAAGGAAGTAGGACAGTTCTCCCATCATGCTCATCTCAAACTTGCCTGTCATCAATTTTGCAAACTCTTCACAAAGCTTCAGATTTGTTGATCCGAAAATGATATCATCCACATATATCTGTACGATTAAAGTGTGTCCTTTCTCTTTTCGTAGAAATAAGGTGGTGTCTATCTTCGTCCTCTCCACATCTCATAGGGTGTTTTCATGGTAGATTTATTTATTAGAGTTCTGTTCTGAACATAGCAGGCAGTGGACACAGCTTCAGCCCATAGACTGAGAGGAAGCGTTGCCCCTGCTAACATAGATCTGCCAGCCTCGACTAAAGTACGATTCTTGCGCTCAGCTACCCATTTTGTTGTAGAGTTCTGGGCACAGAGAAGTCATGCTAAATGCCCTGTTCAGAACAATATGATCTCATCTCCGAAAAATCAAATTCTGTACCATGATCACTCCTGATGCACTTTATGCTTAGTCCTTGTGAGTTGCTTATCCAGTTGAAAAGATCTACAAGATGCTCAAAAGTTTGATCCTTTGATTTCAAGAACATCACCCATGTGTATCTGGTGAAATCATCGATAATCACAAGGGTATATCTCGCACCCGACCAATGAAGGAATAAAAATAGGACCACAGAGGTCCATATGAAGAAGTTGTAGAGGAGCGCTTATTGAATTAACCGATTTGCTCTTAAAGCTATGTTTGGTCTGTTTGCCAAGTTGGCATTCTCGACAAAGAGTGTCTCTGGAGTATTTGAGTTTAGGTAGACCAGTGACAAGATCAAGTGACACTAACTTAGACAATGTCTTAAAGTTTAAATGTGCGCATCGCTTGTGCCATAACCAACTATCTTCATCCAAGCTTTAGTGAGGAAGCATACAGGTCGAAGAATTATTTCTTAAGACCACCGAGTATATGTCCCCATCTCTTGATCCGGATAACTTAACATCTCCGGATAAGTTTTCCCTTACTGTACAAGTGTTGGACATAAAGGAAACAGTAAATCCTTTGTCACATAAATTACTGACACTTAGCAGATTATGCTTCAAACCTTCGACTAGTGCAACTCTAGTGATTGATACACAACCGTTGGTTAAAGTGCCATACCCGACAGTCTTTCCTTTGCTGTTGTCACCATATGAAACGGACGGACCTCGTTTTTCATTAACTTCTACAAGCAGAGTCTGATCACCCGTCATATGTCCGGAGCATCCACTATCGAGGATCCACTTGCTTTGATTGATCTTTAACTTCAAGTGATCCAAGGTGCATTCCAGAGATGCTCCTGAAAGACAACAATTTACACTTTTGGTGCCCAAACTTGTTTCGGGCGGTTAGAAAGAACAGCAGTAATGTCAATAGTTCCGGATTTGACTTTGCTAGGACTTTTAGCTCTCCAAGTTGACTTTAATTTGTTAGTTTCAGCTGCTTCTTTTATTTAGGTTATCATGGGAGAGACACTCCTTTGAGTTTTAGATCTTGCATTGCTCGAAGAACCCTTTTTATTGAACTGATCTTTATTGGTACGAATTTGATTACAAAGCCAGTTATCAGATAAACTCCAACATTCATAGTGATAATGACCTATTTCCCTACAGATGGAACAGACACTATAATGCGGAGTACAAATAGGGGATACTGGTCTCTTAGATTTTTCAGACTTTCTATTCCGCTTCCTCGTGGCCTAATCCATTACGTTTGGGTGACGCGCTCTTGGCCCTAGATGCGTCGGCCTTAGCCTTTCCTTTCTTTTTGGGTGCTACGTTTTGGCTTTAATCATTGCGGCCTTCCCTTCATCATTAGTTACGGGTGCTACGCCGGAAGTGCAATAATAAAACCTCAACTCCACAAATCATAAACTATGGTGCCACCTGAAATGAAACCATCCAACGGTTTAGACGTACTAATAGGATATAAGTTGGTTAGTTTTGGAGTGAAATCCGGAGGACACTTAAGAGCGGGTTGAGTATCGAGGTAGATTATTCTATCTAGGCCATGCCTGATCTGGTCATTATCCGGATTAGTCCTAAATGAAGAGGCTATTTCTCGGATTTAAGCCAATTTCTACTGATTTATTTCTTTTTCCCCGTTCAAGTTCATTCTCTAGGTCTTTTTACAATAACTTTTAGTTCGAGACTGTATTTAGCAGGGATTTCTCAGCTCCTTAGATCGTGATACCAAGCTTCTTCCTCCTAAGTCGCCTACTGTTTTCAGTCTAGTAATAGTAAATTCAAGACGTTTATTTTGACTTTCCATATCTTTGTACATTTGAGTAATTATTAGTCTCTCATTCTTTTCATGACGTTCGTAATAAAGAGATTCTATTTTACTCATGAGCTGAAGAGGAAGGTACCCTCAGTATTTGCCATGATGCGTACGTTCAAGGAGTTGGCTCATCATCCGAGGATTCCTCCTCTTCTTCCGAGCCACCGGTATACTTTGTCACGAACGCCTTCCTCTTGTTTGTTGTTCTCGAGGTGGTACGTCGAGAGTAACCTTGTCACTTTCTTTGCCGTCTTAGATTTGGATCGCATTCCTTGCTGTTGACCGGTTTCCCACAATTAAAGCGTTCTTGGGAGCTCGACTCCGATCGCTCCTTCCGATGATTTAGGGGCTCTTTTGAATCCTTTTCTACTTTTCCAAAGGAATCGTTCAAGGATTTTGATGATAAGAGCTATTTCCTCTTTCGCGTCTCGGGAGTGGAATTCGACTCATCCATATCATCCTCTTGATGATTACCTGAGCATTCAGTAGCTTTGAGGGCTAGCTCCTTTTTCTTCGGAGCTATTTTCTCTCATCACGGTCGTTATCTCGAATCGACCTCATGAGTCCGAAGCTTCGTATATTTCTTCGGCGGCGAACGCGCTTTTTGTCGGCTTGCATCCTGAGTCTTGGAGTAGTAGCGATCGGGGGATCGAAGAACTTGTCATTGATTTGAGACCGAGTGTAGTGTTCATTGATAGTTTTAGCTCTGAATGAGCTTGCCGAATTCCGACAGATGCTCTCCGGCGGATTCACCAGTTTGTGATCGAAACTCTCAAAGTTCCATCGAGAGCACATATCACGTTTCATCCGGGACCGACTCCCCCACAGAGGATTGTCCGTTTATCCGCCAGCCAGCCACTGGCGCAGCAGCCCTGGACGTTCGGAAAGCCTGGAATCAAAGACGATATAACGTAGCGAGCCTTTTCGCCATGACCGCCCATGCTCTTTCATCGTTGGTAAGTTCGGCATCCGTCTTTGGCCTTCTAACTCCATGTTCTCGATAATCATCGAAATTGGAATCTCCCGATGAAGACAGGCTACATGAGACGATCATGGCATACCATAAAGATCTTCATGCGAGCTTTCCCACTGGGAGAAAAAGTCGAGTGTGAATTTGGGCGATTTTATCGAGTAAAACCCGAACTCCGTGGTCGAGGAGTGGCGAAAGGCGTTCGAGGTTGAGGTGGGTCGACGTTTTCCCTGCTTCGTCGATTCGGATGGGCTCTTGTGCCTCTGAGTTAAGGCAAGTGTTGAATAGCATACTACTTTCTTCGGCCATTCTTTGAGAGTGAAAGAGTGGGATCTCTACTTAGAACAAATAGAACGTGCTCGATACCACTTGATGGTCCTTGGAGCCTAGAGGGGGTGAATAAGCTCTTATCGAAACTCTTTTTGATTCTCTTATGACACAACACCTATCTAGTTAAGTGATAGAATCCTTGCTGAAGATAACAGATAGTGGAAGTATTTTGTTTTATTATCAAAACATAAATGCAACAAAATAAAAGCAAGACTCTTTTACACTCTATTTACAAAAAGGATTCACACCTCAGCCTATATTATCTCTTTGACCTCTTGTGCGTACACAGGGGTTGATTCGGGCTCGCTCGCGCACCTTTTCAAATGTACAAGTATGAATATTTATACAAACATTCCTAAGAGACAACCTTGGAACTTGTAGTTCGGGAATGCGTTTACACTAACCATTCCTGCAATCTCTCCCCTTGGCTCGTTGTGGTTTGTGGAGATCAAGATCTTGGGTTTGAAGAGTATAAGTGCCTTTGTGAGTTCCCAAGTATAATTAAAGTTGTGTCCACATATCCGGGTGATCCATGTGTAAGATTCTTCGATGTTCTCAACGAGTTTGTCTTACATCGGACACCACGAGCTGATAACTTTAAATGCGGTAAGTTGAAGTAGCATCTTCTTGGTCCGGTGTAATTTTCCTTACTCCTTTGTGAAGCTGGAACCTTACTCCGTGTCAATGGTTGCTTACTCGTATCTATTTGGTACTTGGAATCCTTAGTCCATGTCTGCGGATGTCTTACTCCGTATCTATTTGATCTTGGAATCCTTAGTCAGTGTCGCTTCCTTACTCGGTGTGAATGAGAAGGTCGGAGTGCTTATTCCGTATCGGTGCTTCCTTTTTCGCACATAAGTTCCTTACTCCATACGAAGTTTTCTTTACTCCGTGCGAGTTTAAAGGATTGGATGGCTTATCCTCGTACTAGACATCCTTACTCCATGAGTTAGTGGTCCGGATTCCTTACTCCGCACCGGTTTTTTATCCAGGTGTGAATAAAGACTGGTCCTTATTCCGCATCAGTACTTCCTTACTCCGTATGTATGGGGGACTTGGTTATTTACCAAGTGTTTGACTACACTCACTCTCGTTCGGATCGGGATTATGTATCATGTCCTTAGCTTTGTTCTTACGAGTGTATCTTTGGATTAATAACATATCTTCTCAATGATTAAAGACAAAACACAAAAGATCTCAAATCAAATTAATGGCTTTATCAAGATTACCCAAATTCTGGGCTTGATCCAACAACCACTCTTCACCCAACGGATTTTCGAGCATGAAGTCTTTGAGTCTCCGAGATCGTTACTCTTCACCTGATTACACCTTGGGTCTTCGAATCTTCGACCTTGATCTATGAGTCAGTGACCGTATTCCTTCGGTGATGCTTGAGCTCGTGGTCCGATGATCATGACTCGCATATCTTCGACTCATCTGAGTCTTCGACCTTGTGGATCTTTGAGTCTTAGCCTGAGCTTCGACTATAAGTATATGGTTAGACTCCTCATGAGCTCACTTAAGAGATCACTTCTACAAGTTATACAACCCATGCGGATCTTTGACCCTATGTCCTCCCGCACGCGTTACTATCGACAACAATGACAACCAAAGTATGATTAGGGAACAACTACTCTTGACAAAAACTGTTAAAATAGTAATAAAATAGAGTGAGCACAAATGCCCAATAGGTGATCTCCATCTCCACGATCTTATAGCGTGAAATCCTAAGTTTACACATTTGTTGTATGCTTGTGCCGATGTAGTGTCCAATTTATCACATTAAGCTTACATTAAATCACAAATGTGACACCACACATTCGTTTCATTCATTAAAGGTTCGCACAGGACAATCCAACCATCCATGAGATTCTGAACCAATTCCAAAGATCCCGACCACTACCAGATAGCAATATGTGGGACCCAAAATGTCCCTGACAACTTTAACCCCATATGAGATTTGGGTTAACTATTCATATAAGAGACTTGCGCCTCTTAGCAAACCTATATGGACCTGCAAGTTAACCTAACCAACTTCATCATCAAATTCACACATATAATTAATAAACAATTTTTTTCCAATTGTCAATATTAATACAACAGCCTTACAAAACATTTACATCACCAAACCAAGAATAACGTGTCACAAATAATATATATTGTCAAATTGATAGTAATAAGCCACAAATAATATTTTTAATCTCAAATAAATAATATCAAGCCCAATAATATTTATATTATTTACACACTATAATATCACTAATAATATTTGTTGGATCAAGCTGTGAATTTGGATGATACGGATAATCCCTATGTAATTTGATCGAGACATTGCAAGTTTATTCTTAAGTTGTTTGGAAGATATGATCTTAATCCGGACCTTCACTCGTGAGAGAAAAGTTAGACAGGATACACAATCCTGATCGGATCACCGTGAGTGTCGCCAAACACTTAAATAACCAAGTTTTACATATACGAAATAAGGGTCACTCGCCAACCAAATACTTAAATCTCTTCACTAAGGATTCCATCTTTCACTTTAAAATGGACTAAGTTAAATAAATTTGAATAAGAATCCTAGTCAACATTTAAGACAGAGTAAGAGAGAAAGTTATCTTGAAAAAAAGCTAAGTCTTCCTCCAAGCGGACTAAGGACAAGAAGATACGGAGTAAGAGGTCAGCTTTCATACATGCGGAGTAAGGAATGACTTATGCGGAATAATGACTTAAGTCCTTTATTTACATGGAGTAAGGAAAGCGGATGCGAGTAAGGAATCTAAACCTTTTGCTCATGTGGAGTAAGGATGCTTTGATACGAGTAAGCCATCAGGACCTTTTAACTATGGGAGTAAGAGGTAGCCATGAGAGACGAGTAATCTCTTTGGACTTCATTCATAATGCAGTCGAGAGCTAACACGTAATAAGGATTCCAAGATCAAATTGACACGGGTAAGCAACCAATCGACACGGAGTAAGGATCCGAGCTTCATTAACACGAGTAAGGAACTTTATGGCGGATTAAGAAGACACTACTCAAACTTATTAGCTTCACATTCAAAGTCGTCACTGTCGTGTCCCGATGTAAAAAAAACTTGAAAACCTAAATCATCTACACGTGGATCACATGGATATGTGGATATAACTTAACCGCACTGGGAACGCAAGACACTTATGTTTTATTGAACTCAAGATCTTGATCACATTCGACAGCAATCAAGGCAGAGAGATTTGAGGAACAATCAATGACGCGTTGCTCGGAAGAACAAGTTCCAAGAATGTTTCTAACGGATGGTTATATATATATATATATATATATATATATATATATATATATTAAAACTTATATATTTTTATATGCTAGCATACGTGTACAAGAGCTTATAGAGATTATATTGGCTAGAGGTAATCATTGTAAACGAGTGTAAGAGAATTGTTCGGTAGATTGAGAAGCTTCATCAACTTTAATCTTGCTATATTTTATTGTAATTATCTCTTGATAATAAAACAAAATACTTCCTTATCTAGTTATCTTAAGTATTGATTATATCTTTTAACGGAAAGTGTTGTGCGAAGCACTAGCGAAGAGTTTTCGATTAGAGCCTATTCACCTCCTCTGGGCTCCCAAGGACCAACAAGTGGTATCGAGCAAGTTCTACCCGCTCAAAGTAGAGATCCCACTCTTTCTTTCTCTCGACAATGGTGAAGAAAGAAGCATGCTATTCAATGCTCGCCTTAACTCCGAGGTACACGAGCCCCTCCCATCGCGTAGATAGCAGTGAAAATGTTGATCCGAGCACAGTGTATCAACTCCATCGTCCCCCGATCCTCAACAACGGAGTTGGTTTCACTTGACTAAATCGCCAAAGTTCACACCGAGCTTTTCTCCCAGTGGAAAGCTCGCATGAGAATGTTCATGATATGTCATGATTATCTCTTGGCCCTGTCTTCAAAAGAGATACCTATTCTCGATGACTATCGGAGAAAATGGAGTAGAGAAGGCCAAAGATTGATGCCGAGCTCACTAACGAGGAAAGAGTCGGGCAGATGTTGCAAAAGGCTCTGGCATACGTAACATCGTCTTTGGACTCCGAAGCTTTCACGGACATCCAGGGGACGACAAACGAAAAGTTGTCTAGGATAAGCGACAATACTCTATGAGGGGAGTTAGTCCCAAATCAAGACGTCGGTGGCTCGGAGGAAGAGGAGGAATCCTCGATGATGAGCCAACCGCGAAATCAAACGTCCGCACTCCAGGCAAATCGAGGTACCTTCTATCTCTGGGCTCATGAGTAAATTAAAATCTCTATCGCGAACGTGATCATGAAAAGAATGAGAGACTAATAATTACTCAAATGTACAAAGATATGGATGGTTAGGCTAAACGTCTTGAATTTACTTTTACAAAACTTGAAAAGACATAGGTGACTTTAAGAGTAAAGAGGCTTGGTATCGTGATCTAAGAGTTGAAAATCATTTGCTAAATACCAACCTAAATGACTAACAGATTAATCTTAAAACACTTGCGCCAATTGTTTGAGGCCATCTACTATCAAAAGTGAGCTCCAAAATCTACCAAAACACTTTAAAACGCATGTATTTACAAATAGCATCTTCCTAGGGGTTAGGCAAATATATATGATATATGAAGCAATAAGGCTCTAATCATGCTCTTAAACATCCTAAATAAATACTAGAATAACGGCATAAAATGCACGTTATCAACACTCGAGAATGAACTTGAAAAGAAAAAGGAAATAAATCTTAAGTGGCTAAAATCGGGGAAATAACTTCTACGTTTAAACCGATCCGGATGACATCTAAGTTAAACTTGGCCTTGGCTCCGAACCATCAACCTCACACAAGCTACCTGGTGTCCCTCGGATTTCATTCCAAAACTAACCAACCTTTATCCTATTAGTACATCTAAACCGTTGGATGGTTTTATTTTAGGTGGCACCATAGTGTATGATTGTGGAAAATAAGAAAATTCTTGCTAATCTAACCAAGTAGTAGCACCCATACCTAAAGATGAAGGGAAGGTTCTTTGCGGTTAAAGCAGAAATTATAGCACCGAAAAGAAAAAGGAAGAAGGCTAATGATCTAGGCCAAGAGCGCGTCACCTAATTGCGAAGGACTAGGCCATAGGGAACGTTAGAAAACCACTGTTAAACTTAAGAAACCTGTATCCTTTTTATGCTCCACATCATAGTGTCTGTTCCATTTGTAGAGAAATAAGCCATTATCACTAGGAGTGTTAGAGTCTATCCCGATGACTAAGCTTTGTTATCGAGTTCATATTAATAAAGATCAGTTCATCAAAAGAGTTCTTCGAGTAAATCTAAATCTAAATCTCAAAGGAATAACTCCTCCAAGAAAACCCAAATAAAGAAGCAACTGATGCTAACAAAGTAAAGTCAACTTGGAAAGCTAAAGTTCTTAACAAAGCAAAATCCGAATTGTTGACATTGTTGTTGTTTCTTCTAACCGACCGAAACAAGTTTGGGCATCAAAAGTATAAACTTGTTGTCATGAGAGCATCTCTAAATTCATTGCCAAACCACTTGAAGTTAAAGATCAATCAAAGCAAGTGGATACTCGGTAAGCGGATGCTCTGGACATATGACGAGGTGATCAGTCTTTGCTTGTAGAAATTGTGACAAACGAGGCTACATCCATATCATATGGCGACAGTAAAAGGTAAGGTTGTAGGGGTATGGCACTTTAACCAATGGTGTATCAATTACTAAGGTTGCACTAGTCGTAGGTTTGAAGCATAATCTGAGTGTTAGTAATTTATGTGACAAAGAATTTACTATTTCCTTTATGTCCAACACCTACACAATTAAGGAAAACTTATCCGGAGATATTAAGTTATCAGGATTAAGAGATGGGGACATATATTGAGTGGTCTTAAGAAATAATTCTTCGACCACGTATGCTTCCTCAGTAAAGCATCAAATGAAGAAAGTTAGCTACGGCACAAGCATTGTGCTCATTTAAATTTTAAAACTTTGTCTAAACTAGCGTCGCTTGACTTGGTCAATAGTCACTCTAAACACAAATATTCCAAAGACTCACTCTGTTGAGAATGCCAACTTAGCGCCAGGACCAAGCATAGCTTTAAGAGCAAATCGATTAATTCAATAATTGCTCCGTTGTAACTTCTTTATATGGACCTCGTGGTCCCATTCTATTGCTTCTCTTACTAATGCAAGATATACCCTTGTGGCTATCGATGACTTCAACAGATATACATGGGTGATGTTCTTGAAATCTAAGGATCAAACCTTTGAACATCTTGTAGATCTCTTAAGTTGGATAAGCAATTCACAAGGGGTGAGCATTAAATGCATCGGAGATTGATCATGATCACGAATTTGACTTTTCCGATATGAGATCATATTGTTACGAACAGGGTATTCAGCACGACTTCTCTGCACTTGAGACTCCACAACAAAATAGAGTTCTTTGAGCGTAAGAATCGCACTTTAGTTAATTGGTAGATCAATATTAGCAGGGGCAAAGCTTCCTCTCGGTCTATGGGCTGAAGTAATGTCCACCGCATGCTATGAAGTAAAATCTCTTCTTCTTTGAACGTGATCATGAAAAGAATGAGAGACTAATAATTACTCAAATGTACAAAGATATGGATGGTTAGGCTAAACGTCTTGAATTTACTTTTACAAAACTTGAAAAAGACATAGTTGACTTTAGGAGTAAAGAGGCTTGGTATCGTGATCTAAGAGTTGAAAATCATTTGCTAAATACCAACCTAAATGACCCTAACCAGTTAATCTTAAAACACTTGCACGCCAATTGTTTGAGGCCATCTACTATATCAAAAGTGAGCTCCAAAATCTGCCAAAACGACTTAAAAACGCATGTATTTGCAAATAGCATCTTCCTAGGGGTTAGAGCAAATATATATGATATATGAAGCAATAAGGCTCTAATCATGCTCTTAAACATCCTAAATAAATACTAGAATAACGGCATAAAATGCACGTTATCAACACTCGAGAATGAACTTGAAAAGAAAAAGGAAATAAATCTTAAGTGGCTAAAATCGGGGGAAATAGCTTCTACGTTTAGAGCGATCCCGGATGACATCTAAGTTAAACTTGGCCTTGGCTCAGAACCATCAACCTCCACAAGCTACTGAGTGTCCCTCGATTTCATTCCAAAACTAACCAACCTTTATCCTATTAGTACATCTAAACCGTTGGATGGTTTTATTTTAGGTGGCACCATAGTGTATGATTGTGGAAAATAGGCGTTCTTGCTAATCCCGAAGTAGTAGCACCCATACCTAAAAGATGAAGGGAAGGTTCTTTGTGATTAAAAGCCGAAATTATAGCAGAGAGAAAGAAAGGAAAGGCTAAGGCTAATGCATCTAAGGCCAAGAGCGCGTCACCTAATTGCAAAGGACTAGGCCATAGGGAACAGTCAGAAAAACCTGTTAAACTTAAGAAACCTGTATCCCCTATTTATGCTCCGCATCATAGTGTCTGTTCCATTTGTAGAGAAATAAGCCATTATCACTAGGAGTGTTAGAGTCTATCTCGATGCCTGGCTTTGTTATCGAGTTCATATTAATAAAGATCAGTTCATCAAAAGAGTTCTTGAGTAAATCTAAATCTAAATCTCAAAGGAATAACTCCTCCAAGAAAACCCAAATAAAAGAAGCAAATCGATGCTAACAAAGTAAAGTCAACTTGGAAAGCTAAAGTTCTTAACAAAGCAAAATCCGAACCGTTGACATTGTTGTTGTTTCTTAACCGACCGAAACAAGTTTGGGCATCAAAAGTGTAAACTATTGTCTTGGGAGCATCTCTAGAATTCATTGCCAAACCACTTGAAGTTAAAGATCAATCAAAGCAAGTGGATACTCGATAGCGGATGCTCTGGACATATGACAGGTGATCAGTCTTTGCTTGTGAAATTGTCGACAAACGAGGCTCATCCATATCATATGGCGACAACGATAAAAGGTAAGGTATGGGGTATGGCACTTTAACCAATGGTCGTGTATCAATTACTAAGGTTGCACTAGTCGTAGGTTTGAAGCATAATCTCTTGAGTGTTAGTAATTTATGTGACAAAGAATTTACTATTTCCTTTATGTCCAACACCTACACAATTAAGGAAAACTTATCCGGAGATATTAAGTTATCCGGATTAAGAGATGGGGACATATATTGAGTGGTCTTAAGAAATAATTCTTCGACCTCGTATGCTTCCTCACTAAAGCATCAAATGAAGAAAGTTAGCTACGGCACAAGCATTGTGCTCATTTAAATTTTAAAACTTTGTCTAAACTAGCGTCGCTTGACTTGGTCAATAGTCTGCCCAAACACAAATATTCCAAAGACTCACTCTGTTGAGAATGCCAACTTGGCAAGCGGACCAAGCATAGCTTTAAGAGCAAATCAGTTAATTCAATAATTGCTCCGTTACAACTTCTTTATATGGACCTCTGTGGTCCCATTTCTATTGCTTCTCTTACTAATGCAAGATATACCCTTGTGGCTATCGATGACTTCAACAGATATACATGGGTGATGTTCTTGAAATCTAAGGATCAAACCTTTGAACATCTTGTAGATCTCTTCAACTGGATAAGCAATTCACAAGGACCGAGCATTAAATGCATCGGGATTGATCATGATACGAAATTTGACTTTTTCGATATGAGATCATATTGTTACGAACGGGGTATTCTAACACGACTTCTTCTGCGCCCAAGGACTCCACAACAAAATAGAGTTGCTGAGCGTAAGAATCGCACTTTAGTTGAAGCTGGTAGATCAATATTAGCAGGGGCAAAGCTTCCTCTCAGTCTATGGGCTGAAGTAATGTCCACTGCATGCTATGTTCAGAACAGAACTCTTATCAATAAGGTTACCATGAAAACACCCTATGAGATGTGGAGAGGCAGGAAGCCGTTAATCTCTCATTTCAAAGCTTTTGGGTGTGCTTGCTATGTGTTAAACAACGGCAAAGAGGCCCAGAGTAAATTTGAGCCAAAATCCAATGATGGGATCTTTGTCGGATACTCGTTACATAGTAAAGCTTATCGCATCTTCAAGAGAAAATGTTTAAAAGTTGAAGAATCTATCCATGTTGGTTTTGATGAATCTAACCATGATTGGTCAAGTATATGATCTTCAAATTCAAATGTGCAGGATCATACGGACACGATTGATTATTCTCAGCTCCAACATGTTCCTGCCACTACTACTGATGAATCACCGAGCACCAAAGAAACAGGAAGAAATTTCACTAATGATGCTTGTCATCACTGGTTTTCGTCCGGGCCCGTTTGGGGTGAGCTCAAACTAAACCAACGGTGAGAAAATTTAGAGTTACCACCAACTATTTTTGCGGTGCAGTTGGATACCCTCTACTTTGAGTAGTTTAAAAGTATAGTCGCATTATCGAGAGAAGGGTTCGGGAGTTGGTTACTGTAGGGAAGGATTAGCACCCCTACGGCGCCCTTTCTTGGTATCTATTTTCGAAGGAGGAGGTTTTTATTTTATTTGCACTATTATAATGGGGTTAAGTTTCCTAAAAAGTCTACAATTTTTATTGACTAAGTTATTTATTCAAGTCGTGGTTAAAATGGATTTACCCTAAATTTCTAAAGGGAATCCTAAAAGTTTTGAGTTTTTGTTTGAAGTGGAAAATGAGATCCTGGGGGTTGGTTTTGGTTTTTGGTTTTATTGTCAAAATCAAAGTCCTAAAATGGAAATATGTTTTTTTTTATTTTCCCTTTTTTTTTTTTTTTGGGTTAGAAAATATTTTTTTGGTTTTTGTGTTTTGTTAAAAAAACGTTTTGTTTTTGTTTTGTTTTGTTTTTGTTTTTTGTTTTGTTTTTTGTTTGGAAGACACATTTTTGTGGAATTGAAACTAAATCTACACATGCATATTTGAGTTTTTATTTGTGGTACACATGCCAAAATAAATGTGAAATGTGTGCATGTGGCATTCGAAAAATAAAAAAAATGACAACAATTAAGACCACTCTCTCTCTTCTCTTTTTTTTCTTTTTCTTTTTCATATCACTCCCTTTTTTTTCTCTCTTTGCTCTCTCTCTTTTTTTCACTACTATTCTTTACATGTTCCGACATACAATATATCTGAGAAAAAAAAAAGAAATAGAGGGGAAATACAACACAGAACAACAACTGAAAAAAGAAAGAAAATAAACAGGAAAAGACTAAGAATTACATCTAATATAAAGATAAATAAGCTAAGAAATAATAAATGACAAAAATCGACTAGGATTATAGAACTGACTTTGGAGCTTCGAACACTGGACTGCTGCGTGAATCCCGTCCACGCCTATAGTCGTCTGCTCCAATTGAACCAACAAATCTGGCAATGAGATTTGTGAAAAAGATTTCCTAGTAGTTGGAGGACTGGAGTGACGTATTTTTTGGGTTTGATATTTTTGGTGACTGGGGATAAAGAAGGTGGGCGTAAGAAATAAGGAAATAAAGAAGAATTGTGTTTTTTTTTTGATGAAAACGTAAGAGGAAGGGGGAGCGACTGGGTTATTTTTTGTGTTTTTTCGTTTTCTGGAAAAAGGAGAGCTGAAACAAGAAAAAGGGAAAGAGGGGCGATTTTGGTTTTGGGAAAGGGAGCGAGTTGGGCGAAAATCTGGGTGCTCTCTTCTTTTCCTCTTTTTCTGGGGGTTCTATTTTTTTTTTCTGGGCGTGAATCTGGAGATAAGGAAATTTCTGAACTCTGGGTGTTTTCTCTCTCTCTTTTTTGCGCAGGGAAGAAGCTTGGGCGTAATCTGGGCGTTCTTCTCTCTTTCTGGGCGTAACCATCCTGTTTTTCGATGGAGAGGATACTGGTTTTAAAGAGATTTGGCCGCATCTCATTAATTCTTGCATCTAATGCTTTGTCGGGTTTATTATGAATCCCAGCATTATTAATTTCCAGATTCTATGCTTTGTCCTGGTGGTTGGACGACCTATGCGTAAAACGGGGCAACTTGTGATTGCCTTTTCATTCTTTTGTGAGCACATGCATCTGACAGGCATTAAAAAGCATCTTTGACAATTGATAGCAAATAAAAACACATCCCGTGAGCAGCCAGCGGGAAAGCCAGCGAGAGGGGCCAAACAGTGAAGGTCAGAGGTCAAAGGGTCAGAATGTCGGTAGGGTTGAAGGTCCACGGGTCAAAGCTTCGGTGGGTGAAATTTCGGTGGGTCGAAAGTCAATGGTCAACGGGTCAAAGTGTCGGCGGTCGAAGGTCAACGGGTCGAAGATCAAAAGGGCAAAGGTCGAAGGGTCGAAGGTCCACGGGTCGAAGTGTCGACAGGTCAAAGGTCGGCGAGGTCGAAGGGTTGAAGGCTCACAGGGTTCGAAGGTCAAGGGTCGAAGGTCGGAGTGTCGGCAGGTTGGAGGTTCTCAGGCTCGAGGCTTTGAATCTCCGATGCTTCGAGGCTTCGAGGCTTCGGGGCCCGAGGCTTCGAGCCCGGGCTTCGATGCTTCGATGCTTCGAGGCTTCGGGGCTCGAGGCTTCGAGGCTGCGAATCTTCGAGGCTTCGAAGGTCAATGGGTCGAAGTGTCACGAGGGTCGAAGGTCAACGGTCAACGGTCAACCTCGAAGTTTTTTTTTTTTTTTTAAACTTTTAATTACCTTTTTACCCTAACCCAAAATGCAAAGATGGACGACCTTTTAGGGATTGTTTGGGAAGACCCATATTCGCCTAAATAGACATTTTGTAGAGTTTCGCGTGATCACTTTTTGGGCGGTTTGACCAGGGGCATTGACCATCTTTTGGCAAGTTTGACTTTTTCCAACGAAAGTTGTTTTGGCCATAACTTCTTCATTTTAAATTAGAATTGAGCTTAGTCAAGTGCATTATCCTCCAAATTTCCTCCTCTATCCCATGGTATTGGTCTTGGGGTACTTCAGGGACTTGTAGCAATTGTCATCCATTTTGGGCTTCCCGGTTCGCGTCAATGCATCCATCTTGTGCAAATCGCGGGGAATCTCTAAGGACCTGTTCAACAAGGTATATGGCATGGGCAAAAGGTATATACACCAAATGGGGTTAGTATGTCCAACCCGGACAAAATGGAGTCCAACAATTGCCCCTCTTTGTGCATTGTTTGTATACAAACAACGTACAAAGATAAAAAGGAGTCATTTTGGACGGATTGCAGCACTTGCACGACTTACCTAGCATAGAGGAAGAGTAGAATGCGACAGTAGGGTCTGTCCCCGAGAGGCAAAAGGGCTTCACAGGTCGGTGGACTTGGATAATACTTTGATGAGGCATCTAAGGCCGCCTACAATGTAAAGATACTGGAGATTGAAAGCCTACAACAATGACAGGCTTGAACTAAAAAAAAAGCCTACGGCAACGATAGACTTGGGTTGAAAATGAAAAGCCCACAGCAATGATAGGCTTGAACTGAAAAATGAAAAGCCCACAACAATGATAGGCTTGAACTGAAAATTGAAAGGCCCACAGCAGCGATAAGCTCGAATTGAAAATGGAAAGCCCACAGCAACGATAGGCTTGAATTGAAAATGGAAAAGCCCACAGTAATGATAGGCTTGAATTGAAAAGGGAAAGGCCCAGAGCAACGATAGGCTTGATTTGGAAATGGAAAGGTCCACAGCAACGATAGGCGTGAACTAAAAATTGAAAGGCCCACAGCAACGATAGGCTCAAATTGAAAGTGGAAATCCCACAGCAATGATAGGCTTGAATTTAAAACGAAAAAGCCCACAGCAACGATAAGCTTGAATTGAAAAGGGAAAGGCCCACAGCAATGATAGGCTCAAATTGAAAATGGAAATCCCACAGCAACGATAGGCTTGAATTGAAAATGGAAAAGCCCACAGCAACGATAGGCTTGAATTGAAAAGGGAAAGGCCCACAGCAACGATAGGTTCAAATTGAAAATGGAAAGCCCACAACAACGATAGGCTTGAATTAAAAATGGAAAAGCCCACAGCAACGATAAGCTTAAACTGGAAAGACTCGTTGGAGACATCAATTGGTATTTGAGGGAAATGCTTTGGGGAATTGGTGAGCTTGGGAAGTAACCCAATCTGGGCTCCCTCTACGAGTTCACTCAAGGAGATCGCTCTACGAGGTGACCCAAAAAGGGAAAAAGTTTGTTCACGTGCCAAAAGGATGCGTTTAGAGCTTAGTGAAATTGCAAAGAAAGATTTGTATAGTTGAACAAACAAAGCTAAGATAGCTTGATGAGAAGCTTGCTGAGTATGAGCTCTCAGGATCTTTAGAGGTGACAACATTCCTGAAATTACATGGTATGCTGAATGTATGCAAATGATGCATGGAATGCAATCTTTGTATGCTTGGGGATACATAAACCTCAACTTGTGGTGAAATATGATGCGATGTGATGCAATACGATGTATGCATCGAATGCAATGTGATGTTTTGGCAAGGGCTGGAGATTTATCTCAATGCTGTTAGAGAGGTTGGCTAACATTCCACTTGTTGGGGAAAAATTTTCTCTCTGTCGGGGAGTCCACTATCTTTGCTAGGGAACTCCTTTTTGTAGATGAAGGGTCTGTTTAATTTAGCTTCGCCGTATTGAGGAGCTTGACTTGACGGCTTCTCTGGGGATAGTGATATTCTGTGGAGATATGGGTACTCTGAGTTGGGGGATTAACTTGTTTAAGGTTTTTGAGCTTGACCCTACTCATAAGGTAATGCCAAAAGAGCCTACTAGGGATTTAAGATATTCTACTTAAATGTGAAATGACGATGATAAAATGTGATTAAGGATATAAAATGGGATTTTACTAGTTTGATTCCACAAAACATATTTATATCATAAAAAGTGTCCTATTGTTATAATCTGATAAACATAATTACAAGTCTTTAAAAAGCATAATATACAAATTTGATTCGAGCGTGCCTTAGGTTTGACCAGGTCTTCTACCGTTTACAGCTGTTGTCTTTAAGTGACGCTGTTTTCACTATTTACAAAGGACCCTATTTTAGGTGGTCCTGATCCTCGGATTCTAACTACTTTCACCCTTCCGGATTTGTCGTTGGCTTTGTATTTTACCCTTGGTGCCCTTTTGGGTATTCACCAAGTCCGCCTTTGCTTGCTTCTTTGTCTTTTGTTGGAGCTTTGTATTTTACCCTTGGTGCCCTTTCGGGTTTTCACCAAGTCCGCTCATTGCGGGGATGAGAATCTTGTTGCGAGGTATGAGAGTTAAGCATAAAAACTTTTTCACTACATCGCTATTCACCGGGTTAGGGAGTTCATCCCCATCCATTTCGGCAAGTATTAAGGCACCTCATGAGAATGTTTTTTTCACCACATATGGGCCTTCATAATTAGGAGTCCACTTGCCTCTATGGTCATGTTGAATTGGTAAAATCTTCTTGAGGATGAGGTCACCCGCTTGAAAGCTTCTGAGCTTCACCTTTTTATTGTAGTTATTCATCATTCTCTGTTGATATAGCTGTCATCTGCAAACAGCTGCCAAGCATTTACCCTCAATTAAATTCAACTGCTCATAACGACTTTGGGCCCATTCTGCTTCTTGAGTGAGTATCCTTGAGTACTCGGAGGGAAGGTATCTCCACTTCGATAGGTAAGACTGCCTCCATACTATAAACCAAAGAAAACGGAGTTGCCCCGGTTGATGTTCGCACGGAGGTACGATAAGCATGCAAAGCATATGGTAGCTTCTCATGCCAATCTTTGTATGTCTCGATCATCTTTCCGATAATTTTCTTAATATTCTTATTGGCTACTTCAACTGCCCCATTCATCTTTGGGCGGTAGGGAGTCAAGTTGCGGTGTTGAATTTTGTACGTTTCACACAATTTACCCATCATCCGATTGTTGATTGGCGGCGTTATGCATTATGATCTGCTCAGGGAGCCCATATTGACATATGATGTTGTTCCACGTAAAGCGAAGGACCACAACTTGTGTGACGTTGGCATATGACACTGCTTTTACCCACTTGGTAAAGTAATCGATGGCCACTAAGATGAAGCAGTGACCATTGGAAGCTTTTGGCGAGATTGGTCCGATAACATCGATGCCCCAAAGTGAAAACGGCCACGGGGACACCATCACATGCAGTTTGGATGGCGGTACTTGGATTTTATTGCCATAAATTTGACACTTGAGGCATTTGTGCACATATTCAATACAATCTTTCTCCATGGTTACCTAATAATAGCCCATTCGCATGATTTGCCTTGTTAATGCATGTCCATTTGCGTGTGAACCGCATTCTCCTTCGTGCACTTCTTTCATTATCTGTTTCGACTCTTCTTTTGCCACACACCGCAATAACACCATGTCATGGTTTTTCTTATATAGAACGGGACCATCAAGGTAGTAGTTAGACGCTGACCTTCGGATATTTCTTTTATCAGACTCAGAGACCTCTGCTGGGTATTCTTGCTTAAGCAAATACTGTTTTACGTCATCAAACCAAGGTTTTTCTTCAGTATTTCCTTCAATGGCCATGCAATGTGCAGGAGCATCTTGTATACGGATATCAAAAGACTGGACTTCCAACTCTGCGTCAAGTTGCAGGAGGGAGGCTAGAGTGGCCAGCGCATCAGGAATCTAATTGTACTCCCTAGGCATATGCTCAAATGTGATGTCTTCGAATTGCTCGGCTAACTCCGTAGCGTGCTTCCGATATGGGATTAATTTGTGGTTTCGAGTCTCCCATTCTCCCTTCACTTTAAATATGATAAGTGCGGAATCGCCAAACACTCATAATTTTTTGATTCCTTTGTTAATTGCTTCATGAAGTCCTATCACACAAGCCTCATATTCTGCTACATTGTTTGTACAAGGGAAGGTTAGCTTTGCCGCCATGGCGAAATGTTCACCTTTTGGGGATATCAGGATGGCCCCAACATCATGACCTAAGAGACTGGAGGCTCTATCAAACCACATCGTCCATATGTCTGATACTTCGGCTGTAATGATTTTAATGTGCTCATCTGGAAAGCCGATAGTCATGGGCTCATAGTCTTCTAGCGCTCTATCTGCCAAGTAATCAGCTATTGCACTTCCTTTTATAGCTTTTTGAGGCACGTAGATGATATCATACTCCGATAAGATCAACTGCCATTTGGCGATTCTTGCAGAAATGGATGGTTTTTCTAAAAAGTACTTGAGCGGATCATGCCTCGAAATCAGCCATGTTGTATGATAAAGAGTGTATTGCCTCAATCGTCTTGTTATCCAAACAAGGGCATAACATGTCTTTTCCAATGGTGTGTAATTCGTTTCATTGATGGTGAACTTCTTGCTCGGATAATAAATGGCCTGCTCCTTCTTGCTCGTAGAATCATGTTGTCCCAAGACACAACCCATTGAGGACCCTTGGACGGTTAAGTATAAGATCAAAGGTCCTGCAGTACTGGTGGGACCAAAATAGGTGGATTGGACCAGATATTGTTTGATCTGTCAAAAGCTTCTTGACATTTGTCATTCCAAATTTCTGGATTGTTCTTCCATAAAGTCTTGAAAATTGGTTCACATGTGGCTGTTAATTGTGAAATGAATCGAGCAATGTAATTCAATCACCCAAGGAATCCTCTAACCTCCTTGATGGTTTGTGGTGGGGGTATCTCTTGGATAGCTTGAACTTTATCCGGATCAATTTCCACTCCTTTTTGGCTCACAATGAAGCCTAACATTTTTCCCGACATGGCTCCAAAGGTGCATTTTTCGGGATTCAATTTGAGTTGATATTTCCGTAGCTTATTGAAGAGCTTGCGGAGTACTTCAATGTGATCTTCGAGTGCTCGAGTGATTTAGCTATCATATCATCCACATAGACCTCGACTTCTTTATGCATCATGTCGTGGAATAAGGTCACCATGGCTCGCTGATAGATTGCCCCTATGTTCTTCAATCCAAACGGCATCACATTATAACAGAATGTGCCCCAAAGTGTCGTGAAGGTGGTCCTCTCCTTGTGTTCAGGGGCCATGCGAATCTGATTGTAGCCTGAGAAGCCATCCATGAATGAGAATAGGGCATGCTTTGCAGTGTTATCCACTAGGGTATCAATATGAGGAAGCGGGAAATTGTCCTTCGGGCTGGCCCAATTCAGATCTCTATAATTGACACATATGTGTACTTTGCCTCCTTTCTTCGGTATTGGTACAACATTGGCCACCCATTCTGGATAGTGGGAGACACTTAGGAAACCTGCATCCCATTGCTATTTGACTTCTTCTTTAATCTTCAGTATCATCTCTGGTCTCATTCTTGCAATTTCTCGATCTTGGCTTGCACTCTAGCTTCACGGGTATGTGATGTTACACTATATCTGTGTCTAATCCTGGCATATCTTGGTATAACCATGCAAAAACATCGATGTAGCTTCTTAACAGCTCGATTAACTTCTTCTTGATGTCGATAGCTATCAAAGACCCTACCCTCAATTCTTTTGGTTTGGTTGTCGTCCCCAAATTCACTTGTTTTCTACTGGGTCTTCACTTAGAATGGATAAGCGATCGTCCCTTTCCAATAGGCATATGATCTCTCCCGGTAGCTCTGGTGTCTCCTCCGCCTCATTCTCATCGACTTCAAACACCGGTTGTTCCCGGTTTGGACTTTTTGGTCAAACCATAGGCATCTCGTTTCGCTTTCGCATACGATGTTTTCATTGACATTGTGATACCTGCTTATAAGAGAATTACAAGTTGGTAACCAAATATGATATGCATATGTTATGAATGGAATGCACCATGAAAGATTTGAAGAAAAGTACATTTTATTGAAAAGCTTTTGATAAAAACAAATGTTCACCGCTTCAAAAGACATTAAAATAGAATACATTAAATCCAGTGACCCCGTAAGCATTACATTATGGGGAGGTCCAGGCTGGTCCAATTGTTTAATGGATGGTTGGGATCCTCTCGCACCAACTGAACCATCTCGCTTGGTGCATGCTTGTCTGTGTCCAATGCAGCCACAGTCCCAGCTTTAGTTTCGGATTAGGTTTTGTGAATAAACCCCCCACTCTGAAAAGTATCATGTAAGGGGGGAAAGCTCCTCCTTTCTTCTTGTACTGGTCTTTTCTGCAACCTTGCCATTCTGATTTCCCTCTTCTTGGTAGCTTCCCTTTGCCTGTCAGGTTTTGTAGGGAGGTAGCCTAGCCCAAACTTCTCAGTATTTTCTCGGATGGTCAATGGTTTCTGGATTCCTTGAGCCTTTGGACCTAATCCTTGCCCTAGCTTGTACCCTTGCTTGATCATGGTGGTTGCAACCATTCTTCCAGTCTTCGAGAGACAATGGCTTGGGGCCGAAGTGACATTCACCATCTCAAACGCCCGATAGGAACATTACAGTACGTCTTCGTTGTTCTCAACATAAGGAACCGATGCCGGCTTGGTGACGAGGAAACTTGTCTCTCCAGGAGATGCAAACAAGTTGGTCTCCTATCGCAAATTTCATCTTTTGGTGGAGGTATGACGGCACTGCCCCTGCCATGTGGATCCAGGGTCTCCCCAACAAACAGCTGTAATATAGCGTGATGTCCACCACCTAAAATTCCACCATAAAGGTAACTGGTCCAATCAGAAGCGGAATGTCTAGAGTGCCCACCACGTCACGCTTTCCTCCATCGAATGCCCATCCCTTCATCGTACAGGGGCACATATAGGACACGTCGACCGGAAGTTGTTGCAGTATATGTAAAGGCATAATGTTCAAGGCAGAACCATTGTCAATGAGTACTCGGGCTATGGTGTGCGCCTTACACTTGACAGTAATATGTAGAGCTTTTATGTGTCCCTTCCCTTCTTGAGGCAGCTCATCATCTCCAAAGCTAATGACGTTGTTCATGATGAGGTTACTGGCGATTCCATCAACATTCGCCGGTGAGACGGTCGGTAGAGCATAGGCCTGGCTCAGAACTTTCAGCAGTGCTTCCCGGTGAGGTTGGGAATCCATCATTAATGAGAGCAAGGAGATGCAAGCCGGTTGTCGACTTAGCTGATCCACAATATTATACTCACTTTGTTTCATGAGTTTTAAAAATCCCGTGGTCTCTTCTTCGGTGATTGGTGTTCGCTTCCTTATTGCCTCCAGTGTTGGCCCAATGTCTGGTTCTATAGCTTTTTCCTTCCTTGCTTTGTCAGCCATATCAGGGGCATATGCCCGACCGCTCCTGGTCTTCTTTTCTATTGCGGTGGCTCCCTGGACTACTTCACAGCTGTAATTCCATGGGACTGCTTTGTCTGTCTTGTAAGGAAAAGGGGCAGGAACACGTATGGTGAGAGGCGTAATTCCATGAGGCAATTGCGGGATTTCTAGAGTCTTAACATTCAAGATAAGGGGTGTTGGCACCCATGACGGTTTGTATGACATGTCTCCTTGGATCATGTGGCTTTATTTGTCCCATCTCTTCTTTGGAGAATTCGATCATTCTTTGGTCCATGAGTTTTTGCACTACCTCGGAAAACTCCCTACATTCTGCGATGTCATGTCCCTGTGACATCTTGTGATAAGGGCATTATTTTTCCCCATCTGTTCCTTTTCCTGCCTCTGGTGTATCTTTAGCAAGTATATAGCCATGTTCCTGTAACAGAGTAAACAAGTATGTTTTCTCCATTTGTACTTGGGAGATCCTCTCCAGCCGTCCTTCATTCTCGATACTAGCGACATTGTTGGAGTGTTCTGGGAGAGGATTGCTATTCACATTTGGCGTCCCGATTAGTGCAGAAAAGTCTAGCCACTTTGCATCCTTCAATGCCTGAACCTTCCTCTTGAATGTTATACAATTTTCGATATCATGTCCAGCTCCACCTGCATGATATTCACATCTGGCATCTGGCTTATACCAGGCCGGGGGAGGAGTCTTTATTTCTCCCAAGGGTATAGGGGTTACCATCCTTGCCTCTAAGAGCTTGGGGTATAATTCCTTATAAGTCATTGGAATTGGATCAAACTCTTGTCGTGGTCGATGAGAAGCCTGATTCGCTCTCCGCTTTGGGTCCGGGCCCTCGGTTGCCCTTGTCCTTGGAATGAGGCTCCTGGTTCTTCCTGAGTTGCTGGCTTTGGTTGCTCTGGGTATGGCGCTCTCGGATGAAATGAGTTAGATACCATTAAATATGGAAATGGAACCCCTCCCTGCGGTAAGTATGGCATGAATTGGGGAAGTGGTGCAGGTGCAGCATAGGCAGCTACCGGTGACCCTCTATAGCACCTTGGTGCTTGGTAGAATGTTGGTTGTATCGGCGGGTGCGATGGGTATACCAGGTTGGTTTCATTTTCCTTCATTTTTGCTGGTGGTTGAAACCGTTTTGATGCCTCGGCCGCATCACCCTTTAGCTTTCCTCCTTTAATTCCACTTTCTACACATTCACCGGATGCAACCAAGTCTGCAAAGCTGTTGGAGACGTTACCTATCAACTTCTCGTAGTATACGCCTTTTAGTGTGTTAATAAAAAGAGTGGTGAGTTCTCTTTCAGTAAGGGGAGGTTGGACCTCCACAGCAGTCTCTCTCTATCTTCGTGCATAATCTTTGAAATTTTCCTCGGATCCCTTTTCCATGGACTGCAGGGTTAGTCGATCTAGTGCCAGCTCGGTGACATGTTTGTATTGTGCCAAGAAGGAAGTAACTAATTCTTTCCATGTCTTGATGCGGTTTCCATTTAGCTGAAAGTACCAGCAAAGGGATGCCCCGGTTAGGCTTTCTTGGAAACAATGCATGAGGAGCTTGTCTTCACCAGCATAGGCAACCATCTTTTGACAGTACATGGCCAAATGTGTCTTTGGACACCGGGTCCCATTAAACTTCTCAAACTCTGGCATTTTGAACTTTGGTGGCAGCACCAGACATAATGTCCTCCAGGGACCAGACATAAGTCTGTGGGAGGTCATGTCCTCCAGGGACCAGACATAAGTCTTGTGGGATGGTCATGTCATAGCTATCGATGCCTTCTACGGCTTTCAATCTTTCCTCCAGTCGTCTTAGAACAGGGGACTCAATGTCCTCCTTCGGGGCTGGAGAACCCATTACCTCTATTGCATGTCCCGATGCGGGCATAGTAAAATGAGTTGGATTTGGAGTTGGGGGTTGTGCCATAGCAGGATGATAGGTGGGTGCTTGGCTTGGAGCCAGATTGGGCGGTTGAACTGCTTCCTGCCCCTACTCTTGATGGTGATTGGTAGTTCCTCCTATCGGGGTTCCTCTTGATGGGATTCTTTCTCTTTCTTCAGTTAGCTTGGTGAGCATATCTAAACCCACTAGTTTGTTCTCTGCCGTCTGCCATTGGTTGTGGCTGTGATACGATTGCGGCGAGATCTGAGATTGTAAGAGTGCGCAATCCTGGAGAAAGTCTGCTACCCACCTGGGTACGAGGGAACTTTTATTTGATTTTTTTTATTTGATATGCATGTATGCATGGAATGTATACACAAAGGGTTAGAAAAACAAACAACTTTATTACAAACCAAACACACAACATAAACATTCAATCTTTGAAATGCCATGTAAAATGAAAGCTATCGCCACATGATCTTAAGGCACTCTTCCAGTCATCTCCTAAGTAGCACGGCACCTCTTCCTCGGGGTGGTCGCTCACCTTCCTCCTCCTCTGCTTTAATATGGTCTCTACTTATTTTTCCCTCACTGCAACCTCCGAATAGCTCCTTCTAACGATGCTTCTAGCCTCCGGATCTCTTGCCTTAAAGTCCGATTCTCCTGGAGGATAACCTTCATGTCTGAAGTTAGTTGTGGCTTGTGTTGTGCCCTCCAAGATATGTATGCGGGGTAAACACCAGGTTTTGAACCGTTGGGTTGGATCTCGTGTGGGGTGGACCATGCTTGATTCATTTACTTTCCTTTTTTCTGCGAGCATGGTTCTGCTTTGTAAGTAAAGTCACAATCTTCCATGCCAAATAGCACAGGGATAATCTGGTGATGCCCGATTTGTCTTCCACCCTGCAGTGGAGCATATGCAGTTCCTCCCCAAGGACCTAAGAGTGGGACCCAATTGTAGTCCCCGCAGCTATAAGTCATGGAGACCACTAGCATCCAAGGAGCAGTCCAGGTAATGTCAGCTTCCGTGAGGTTGTCCAACTTCTTTCTCCAGTCTTCAAAGCCTTTAGGTAAGTTCCACTTGCTAAGCAGAATATCCAATAGTGTCGTGGCTAGTACCTGATAGATAGCAGGAAAACGATGAACACTACGGGGAAATGACCTTGCAACCAGGTACATAGGAGAGGTAGGCACCCCATGAATTGTCCCGGGCCTTTACTTCTCGGATAAGTAAGAGATCGAATGGTTTCGGCCAAGATAGCAGGTGTAAGGACCCGTGTTTTGAGTTAGTCGCAGTCTTGCCTTCTACATGGGAACTTTCTAGATTTTGACCTAGTAGATGGGCTCAGATGAATTGGCGTGTAGAGCAAAAGATTCTTAGAATGATGTCTTCTATCTACCACAGAAGTTTCAAGCCAAAAGGACGTGCACGCGAATTGGACCCATTTGGCGTGCAAGGTTTTTTTTTGCATGGATGTCTTTTACATGATGCAAGGAGGCTTGGGGTAAACTTTGACTGCATTTGGAGCTGCACGCCAATTGGGGAATTGGCGTTCAAATTGGCGTGCAAATATATTTTTGCATGGTTACCTTGGTTTTGTCATTCTAATGATTTTTCCCCAAAGGACCATGTTGAAATTATGAGTATTTTGCCCTGTATGGAAGCGGGAAGGTGGTAGCTTGTGTGATCAAAACTGCGTCATTTTGATCCTAGGTTTCGCTAAATCAAAACTATGTCGTTTTGATGTGTGGTGTCTATATAATGGTGTTGAGGCTTAGGTTTAGGGTTTAGGGTTTTCTATTCTTTGCCGCCCCCCTTGACACACACAAAGAGAGAGAGAGAGAGAGAGAGAGAGAGAGAGAGAGAGAGAGAGAGAGTGAGGGAACCTTCGGATCTTGGCCGTAGAGGTTCGCGTGGCTGGTCGGTGTATCATAGAGGCTAGAGCAGAGGACCTTTGCATGGTAGGGACTCCGTTCTTCCCAGTCTTTCTCTGTCCTAGGGTATCTGTCCTATACATGCTTATATATATATGTAAATCCATATAGGTGTGATCTCCTATATGGATGTTGGCCTTCAATGGCATATTGGTTGATTTGATGTTTGGGAGTGGGCTGGAAATCATTGGGTTGTCCATGCCCACTAAGTGTTTGATAAAATGTTTGTGTGGCTATGCTCACTATGTGTTTGATAATATTCCTGTGTGGCTGTTGGATGTTGCGTGTATGGCTTTGAGCCTGTGAGGCTGGTATATGTTGTTTGTAACCGACTATGTCGGCCGTGTGAACCTTGTTTGTGATATACTCGTTGAGCAAAGACTGCTGTTTTGTATTAAGTTGAGATGTGTTACTAAGCCATACTTTTGTAATCGATTATATTGTTGTTTGAGATTGATCACCCAAATGTGATGGGATTGAGTGAGTTATGGGCTAGGCATGATAACTGGACCCCTTGAGATTTGGCCAGGACTGCGGTCCTGAGTCTCGGTGTAGCACTCACGACGGTGGGCTAAATCTACACCCATTCCTGAGGGTAGGTATGGCACCCGGGGAGGTGGTTGACCATACCTGACTCGGGTGGAAAATATTGCATTGGTGTCCATGCAACATTCGCCTGGATGTGGTATGTCATGTCGCCGTGGTGGCGGGGTGTCCTCTGCCCTCCAGGTGTGGGCTCAGGTAAAAGGTGTGTTCTTGGGTGATGTTTCTTTGCTTTAGCTTTAAGCACGACACGAGCACAACCATACACTTGTCATGCATCTTGTAGAGTGGGATGGGTCCGGGGAGACCGGATCCCTCTTGAGCTATGGTTTGCTCACCCCTCCCATAAACCTGTTCTTTTGTAGGGTTTAGCAGGCGGTAGGTGAAAAGGCTGTGGTGATAGGCCACCGAGGCTGAAGACTATGTTGGTTTTCATTGTTTTGTTATGGATTTCTATTTTATGTTTGGGATTATTTGTAAAGAGTATATTCTGGTTTAAATGGGAACTTTTCCCCATTGAGTTGTATTGAACTTTGAGCCCTTTTAAATGTAATGAACTGGGTTGTGGTTGTTATTTAATTATTGTTTGTGTAAATGGTTTGGGAGTAGGAGCATGCCCCATGGCATGTTAGCCTGGTTGTACAGGATTGGGACAGCACCCGTGTCATAAGTCCTTTTAGGTGTTTGCACCAACCCCTTGACCCTTCGGGTGCAGGCATGGGCAGTCACTACCCGTTTCCAAGTGAAAAGAAATTGGGGTGTGACAATATGGTATCAGAGCGATAGTTCATGGTCTAGTGGACCTAGGGTAGTGGGGAGGGATGACTGCTTTTGAGACCCTTGGGAGGCAGTGTAGGACACGCCGATCACCGTGGTTCTATCTGGTTTTTCGGGGTGTACTCAGGGCGATTAGACCCAGGAGTAGGACATTCGCATTTGGGTTGGGATGCATACATGCATTGGCATTTGGGCACTAGTTTAATTTCAATATGAGTATTATGATTTGACATTGAAATTTGTTGCTGTGAAATTCTGTGATTTCCTGTGAGACTTGTTGCTATGAATTGTTACTATGAATCGCTGCTGTGCAATTTTGTGATTTACCTGTATGTTTATATAAAAAAAACGTTGCTTGAGTACCTCATGGCCCATGGGGATGAGGGTGTATAGAGCTTGAGAGATGCTGACTCTAGTTCTGTTTAAAATAGGTAGACTATGCCTCCAAGGAGAGTAACCCGAGCTACCCCAGTTGTAGAAGATGAATCTTTGCACATCTGGAGAGGAGAGAGAACAACGTGTAGAGGGCGATGATCCCTGGGTGGATCATGGCCCAAGTCGGGGCCTTAAGTGAGAATGTTCGGGGGAATGCATGAGGATCTCGGGGGGAGATCCTAAACGAGGTACGTCGGGAGATGATGGCACGACAGCCGGTGCCACCCTCTCCACCCCGTGAGGCAGGACCGTCGCGTAGGCAGGAAGTGCCGGTGAGGCGAGATGAGGAAGATGTGGTGACGCGGTTCCGAAAGGAACACCCACCAAGGTTCAAGGGGAGGAGCCGAACCTCTAAGAGGAGAGCATTGGCTGCGGCAGATCGAACATGTATTCTCCTTTCTCCGACCCCGGGAGGAAGACAAGGTGAGGCTAGTAGTCCGACAGCTGGAGGAGGAAGCATTGGAATGGTGGCTTAGCATTTCAGGAAGCTGAGACATAGAGGCCATGTCCTGGGGTGAGTTCCTCCAATTGTTCCATGAGGAGTTCTTCCCAGAGTCGCTGCGGTGGCAGAAACGGGAAGAGTTCAGCAGTCTTAAGCAGGGATCGCGTACGGTGGCAGAGTATGAACGAGATTTTAGAGGGTTAAGTCGATTTGCTCCGAAGCGATTTCAAGGGAGGACTTGAAGGCCCATAAATTTACCATGGGACTCGGGCCTGCCCTTGCGCGAGAGTAGAGATCTTGCGATTGAAGACTTATGCTTTGAAGTCGTGGATACGGCGAAGATTGTGGAGAGAGGATTAGAAGAGGGGAGGCAGGCTCATCAGGAGCGGCCGGGACAGAGTATGCGTGACAAGCAGGGGAAACAAGAGACAGAAGGTTGAGCCTGGGAGTGGGACACTTCCCAAGGACAGGAGCCAAGCTTCAATGGCTCCACCCAAATCCCGTTACTTTGGAGGACGGGGAGGTTCTCTGGGAACTTCCCAAGCGGGTGTACTGTTGTGGACAGGCGGGGGCACGTCAAACGTGAGTGCCCCAAACAGCACTTGAAGTGTCATAGCTGTGGGAAGATAGGACACATCAGTAAGGTGTGTTTCAGTAGGGGAAATAGCCGGGGAGCTGGAAGTTTTGCACAAGGAAGCAGGGGTGAGACCCAATTTCAAGCCCCAGTTCCGAAGCCAGCACATTCGTGGCAAGCCAGTCAGGCTGGTTCCGGTCACACTAGACCACAAGGGGAGAGGCAACCACAAGGAGGTTCGGAGGGGTGTCCTAGTGGACACCCAGCAGGAACTAAAGGAAAGGCAAGCGAGGCCGGTGGTGGGGTAAGCCAAGGCAGAGTGTTTGCGCTTACCTCAGCACCAGCAGAGATGGAGGATTTACCATCACCCTCCGAGGAAGGTGGAGCCGGACCTTCGGTAGTCCGAGGTACTATTTTAATATCTCGCACAGTTGTTGCGGCATTGTTTGATACCGGAGCCTCGTGCTGCCTGATTGCTAAGTCCTTGGTTGAAAGCCTTGGACTTGATTGTGTGGAGGTTGATAGACCTCTGAGGGTCGAGTCACCAATGGGAGGTGTGGAGTCGATCCACCGAGTGTGTCGTGAGTGTGCGCTTACGATAGGAGATGATGAACTCTCTTTCGATCTATACGTGATGCCAATGAGGACCTTTAGTTTGATTTTGGGGATGGACTGGTTGATGGCCTTTCAGGCTAAGATTGATTGTTATAGACAACGAGTGATGTTTACTTCACCCACAGGATCTTCTTGTACCTTAGTGGGTGAATGGGATAGGAATGCTGGGAGAGCTGGACTGATGAGGGAGCTATGGGGCAATATTACCCATAGACTTGCCACTCTAACCTTTGAGGAGGGAGGTAACATGGAGAAACGGGTGTGGCCGGATGTTGCTAAGAATTTCCAGGATGACTTTCCTGGGGAGTTTTTGGAGTTGCCTCCGAACAGAAGTATCGAGTTCACGATTGAACTTCTGCTAGGGGTGGGACCCATCTCACAAGTGGCATACCGGATGGGCCTGCCGAGTTGCGGGAGCTTCAAAAGCAAATAAAGGAACTAGGAGATAAAGGTTTTATCCGCCCTAGTACCTCACCTTGGGGTGCACCAGTTTTGTTTGCTAAGAAGGCAGATGGTTCGTTGCGGCTTTGTATTGATTACCGGAAGTTAAATCAAGTGACGGTAAAGAACAAATACCCTTTACCGCGGATCGATGATTTACTTGACCAGCTGAGTGGAGCACGATGGTTCTCAAAGATTGATCTGCGTTCGGGATATCATCAATTGAGGGTCCGGAGCGAGGACATTCCTAAGACAGCATTTAGGTGCAGATACGGCCACTATGAGTGGTTAGTGATGCCTTTTGGGCTCACGAACGCACCGGCAATGTTCATGCATCTGATGAATCAGGTATTTGCCCCATACCTAGATTCCTTCGTGGTGGTATTTATTGACGACATGCTCGTGTACTCTAAAACCCGAGCTGAGCATGAGGAGCACCTGACCGTGGTGTTGTAGACACTACGAGATCATCAATTGTATGCTAAATTTTGCAAGTGCGACTTCTGGATGCAAGAGGTGCATTTTCTTGGGCATGTAATATCTGCCGAAGGGGTTGGAGTGGACCCAACCAAGATTGAGTCTGTATCATCTTGGAGGAGGCCCACAAATGTTTTTGAGATCTGCAGTTTCTTGGGTCTGGCAGGATATTACCGACGTTTCGTGGAAGTGTTTTCTTGGTTGGTGGCGCCCATGACAGCTCTTACGCGGAAGGGAGCCAAATTCGAGTGGACGGACAAGTGTCAACAAGCTTTTGAAGAATTGAAGACTCGTCTCACAACTGCATCGGTGTTGAGTCTACCAGAGGAGGGAGTGCCATTTGAAGTGTCTTGCGATGCGTCTCGCGTTGGACTGGGGTGTGTCCTGATGCAGGAGCACAAAGTCATATCATATGGCTCGCGACAGCTGAAGTCCCATAAGCAAAATTATCCAACGCACGACCTGGAGTTAACAGCAGTTATTTTTGCCCTAAAGTCTTGGCGACATTACCTGTTGGGGGAGAAATTCACAAAAGCCTACGGTATATCTTCACCCAGAGAGACCTAAATTTGAAACAAGCGGAGATGGGTAGAGTACCTGCAAATGTTTGACTTCACGCTCTCCTACACGCCTGGGAAAGGGAATTTAGTTGCCGACGCGCTAAGTAGAAAGGGAAAAGCTGAGGTTTCCATGAGAGAATAGAAAATAATGGAACAGTTAGCAGTGCTTCAGGTACAACCTGATTTTAGCGGTGGGGAAGCAATCCTGTGTCCTATCACTGTGATACCAGAGTTATATCAACGCATCCGTGATGGATAGTTGGGGGACGTGGACTGTGAAGTGATCCGGGCCCAGATAGAGGCCGGAGAGTTGTCAGAAGACTGGACAGAAGGAGTTGAACATGAGTTGAAATTTTGGGGGCGTCTGATCGTACCGCCTCCCATGCGTGAGGGTGTGCTGAGGTAGTTTCATCATTCCCGTTTGGCTGTGAACCCAAGAGGAACTAAGATGTATCATGCCGTTCGAGCACAGTTCTGGTGGCCGGGACTGAAGCGGAGTGTAGCAGAGTTTGTTTCCAGGTGCCTTACTTGTCAACAAGTGAAGGCGGAGCATCAACGACCTGCTGGTCAATTGCGGCCTTTGCCGTGGGCCGAGTGGAAGTGGGAGCATATTACCATGGACTTTGTGACAGGACTTCCTACCACTTCTGAGCAGAAGGATATGATTTGGGTCATCGTAGACCGATTAACTAAATCGGCCCATTTCTTGGCAATTCGGGAGCGAGACCCTATCGGCACATTAAGCCAGTTATATGTTGATGCGATTGTCCGATTGCATGGAGTGCCCTTGTCTATTGTTTCAGACAGGGATGCACGATTTACATCTCGATTTTGGGGAGGTTTGCAAAAAGCCTTGGGAACACAACTTAATTTGAGTACTGCTTTCCATCCTGAAACTGATGGTCAGTCAGAGAGGACCATTCAAACATTGGAAGACTTGTTGAGAGCTTGTGTACTAGATTTTGGAGGATCATGGGCTTCTCACCTTCCTCTGGTGGAGTTTGCCTATAATAACAGCTACCGGTCTTCTATTGGGATGGCCCCGTTTGAGGCATTGTATGGTCGCCCATATCGGTCTCCATTATGTTGGGCAGAAGTTGGAGAGATAGCTATGTTAGGGCCTCAATTGGTCCAGGAGGCTACGGCAAAGGTACAGCTGATTAGGCAACGCCTTCTTACAGCTCAAAGCCAACAAAAGTCTTATGCGGATCGCCGACACTGACCGTTGGAGTTTTTGGTAGGAGACCACGTATTCCTTCGTGTTTCTCCACGGAAAGGGCATAAGAGATTTGGAAAAGGGTCCAAGTTATCTCCGCGATACATTGGACCGTGTGAGATTTTGAGCAGAGTTGGACCTGTTGCTTATAGGTTGGCATTACCACCTAGTTTGAGCAGAGTTCATGATGTTTTCCATATATCCCGATTGCGGAAATATCAACCAGATCCCACACATGTGTTGGATTGGAGCACTCTAGATCTTGAGGCAGATGTGTCAATTGTTGAGGCACCCATCCGTATTTTGGATAGGCGCGAGAAGTAGCTGCGAGGTAAGATTATTCCGTTGGTTCGGGTGTTGTGGAAACACCGAGGGATGGAGGAAGAGACTTGGGAACGTGAGGCTGAGATGCGTGCTCACTACCCTGATTTGTTCGAGGACGAACAGCCCTGACGGGGAGAAAGGCAAACATCAACATAATCGGTATTTGCCCAACTGGTTAAGTGACCTGAGAGTATTTCTTTTGTGTATATTTTCATGCATTGTGTATTAATTTATGTATTAATTTGTGTTAGAGGTCTATTCATTGGTTGTGATTGTTGTTTCCTTTCATGCCACATTTTCTTTTCGAGGACGAAAAGTCTTAAGGGGGAGAGGATGTAAGGACCCGTGTTTTGAGTTAGTCGCAGTCTTGCCTTCCGAATGGGAACTTTCTAGATTTTGACCTAGTAGATGGCTCGGATGAATTGGCGTGCGGACCAAAAGATTCTTAAAATGATGTCTTCTATCTACCACGAAGTTTCAGGCCAAAAGGACGTGCACGCGAATTGGACCCATTTGGCGTGCAAGGTTTTTTTTGCATGGATGTCTTTTACATGATGCAAGGAGGCTTGGGGTAAAGTTTGAGTGCATTTGGAGCTGCACGCCAATTGGGGAATTGGCGTTCAAATTGGCGTACAGACATATTTTTGCATGGTTACCTTGGTTTTGTCATTCTAATGATTTTTCCCCAAAGGACCATGTTGAAATTATGAGTATTTTGCCCTGTATGAAAGCGGGAAGGTGGTAGCTTGTGTGATCAAAACTGCGTCGTTTTGATCCTGGGTTTCGCTAAATCAAAACTACGTCGTTTTGATGTGTAGTGTCCATATAATGGTGTTGAGGCTTAGGTTTAGGGTTTAGGGTTTTCTATTGCTGTTGCAGCCGCCGTAGAGAGAGAGAGAGAGAGAGAGAGAGAGAGAGAGAGAGAGAGAGTGAGGGAACCTTCGGATCTTGGCCGTAGAGGTTCGCGTGGGTGGTCGGTGTATCGTAGAGGCTAGAGTAGAGGATGTTTGCAAGGTAGGGACTCCGTTCTTCCCAGTCTTTCTCTGTCCTAGGGTATTTGTCCTATACATGCTTATATATATATGTAAATCCATATAGGTGTGATCTCCTATATGGATGTTGGCCTTCAATGGCATATTGGTTGATTTGATGTTTGGGAGTGGGCTGGAAATCGTTGGGTTGTCCATGCCCACTAAGTGTTTGATAATATGGAGCAAATCTCCAAACTGTTGTATATATATGCTTTTCCTTTCGTCTGACCACTGTCTCCATATTGTCTATACCTCCTTAGTGTAGTCCAGCTGATCTTCTATGATAATATGTTATACTTTGTGGGCTTCTTCTGGTGGAAAATCTCCAAGGCGAAGTTGGATGTCCCCAGATGCTTGGGCCACCACTGCGACAGCCTCTTTATCCCGAAGGCTTTTTAGGAGATGACTGAAAGTTGCCATGCCTGTATGAATGTCGTGTTATGCATGATGACAGGTTAGGATGGCAGTTAAAACAAATCAGGGTAAATAGATAGGATAAAGAATAGTAAGGCAAATGAGATGTGTAGGGGATGACTTATGGACTACCCTACAAAACAAAGGTTAGCATGGCACGGAATGAGCAAACAACATGTGGGTCAATGCCCCTGATGGGCTTCTATTGCTACACCTATCTTATTCGTTGGTTCCCAAACATCCTCAATAGAGGGCTTCGTACACCATGGGATTTACCGGAGGGGGGATCTTAAAAGGACGTGCCTTAGAAGAACCTCAAGCTTGAGTGAGGAGTCCGAGGCCCCATTGCAGATAATGATTAACGCGCTGGGGACCGTACTGAACCTCGCTAACCTAAATTGTGTTAAACCCGGGTATAGGGTTATGCATGGATGCAACAAGTAGGGAAAGCAGTAAAGCACAACTATCATGGTAGTTAAAGCGTATAGATAAATCACGGTTTAAAGATAAACCACAACTATAATGGAAATTATATAAAAAAATAAGTAAATCACAATTATATCTAGAAAACAGCTTATCACAACAGCTAAATATATACAACGGTGCAATTAAAATAGCCTCCTAATCCTAGTTCTAGACCTAACTCTCTAAAGTAAGCAAGAATCCCCAGTAGAGTCGCCAACTGTCATCACTGGTTTTCGTCCGGGCCCGTTTGGGGTGAGCTCAAACTAGACCAATAGTGAGAAAATTTAGAGTCGCCACCAACTGTTTTTGGGGTACAGTTGGATACCCTCTACTTTGAGTAGTTTAAAGGTGTGGTCCGCATTATCGAGAGAAGGGTTCGGGAGTTGATTACGTGTAGGGAAGGATTAGCATCCCTACGGCGCCCTTTCAGTATCTATTTTCGAAGGAGGAGGTTTTCTATTTTATTTGCCTCGCTATGACGGGGTTAAGTTTCCTAAAAAGTCTATAATTTTTATTCGGCTAAGTTATTTATTCAAGTCGTGGTTAAAATGGATTTACCCTAAATTTGTAAAGGGAATCCTAAAAGTTTTGAGTTTTTGTTTGAAGTGGAAAATGAGATCCTAGGGGTTGGTTTTGGTTTTTGGTTTTATTTTGGAAATTGAAGTCCTAAAATGGAAATATGTTTTTTTTTATTTTCCCTTTTTTTTGGTTTTTTTGGGTTAGAAAATATTTTTTTGGTTTTTTGTGTTTTGTTAAAAAAAAACGTTTTGTTTTTGTTTTGTTTTGTTTTGTTTTTTGTTTTTTGTTTTTTTTTTTGTTTTTGTTTTTTTTTTGTTTGGAAGACACATTTTTTGACAGAATTGAAACTAAATCTACACATGCATATTTGAGTTTTTATTTGTGGTACACATGCCAAAATAAATGTGAAATGTGTGCATGTGGCATTCGAAAAATAAAAAAAATGACAACAATTAAGACCACTCTCTCTCTTCTTTTTTTTTCTTTTTTTTCTTTTTCATATCACTCCCTTTTTTTTTCTCCCTTTGCTTTATCTTTTTTTTCACTACTATTCTTTACATGTTACAACATACAATATATACGAAAAAAACGAAATACAACATAGAACAACAACTGAAAAAAAGAAAGAAAATATACATGAAAAGACTAAGAATTGCATCTAATATAAAGATAAATAAGCTAAGAAATAATAAATGACAGAAATCGACTAGGATTATAGAACCGACTTTAGAGCTTCGAACACCGGACTGCTGCGTGAATCCCATCCACGCCTATAGTCGTCTACTCCAATTGAACCAACAAATCTGGCAATGAGATTTGTGAAAAAGATTTCCTAGTATTTGGAGGACTGGAGTGACGTATTTTTTGGGTTTGAGATTTTTGGTGACCGGGATAAAGAAGGTGGGCGTAAGAAATAGGGAAATGAAGAAGAATTGTTTTTTTTTTTTTGATGAAAACGTAAGAGGAAGGGGGCGGAGCGGGTTGTTTTTTGTGTTTTTCGTTTTTTCGGGAAAAAGAGAGCTGAAACAAGAAAGAGGGAAAGAGGGGCGATTTTGGTTTTGGGAAAGGGAGCAAGTTGGGCGAAAATCTGGGTGCTCTCTTCTTTTCCCCTTTTTCTGGGGGTTCTTTTTTTTTTCTGGGCGTGAATATGGAGATAAGGAAATTTCGGAACTCTGGGTGTTTTCTCTCTCTCTTTTTTGCGCAGGGAAGAAGCTTGGGCGTAATCTGGGCGTTCTTCTCTCTTTCTGCGCGTAACCATCCTGTTTTTCGATAGAGAGGATACTAGTTTTAAAGAGATTTGGCTGCATCTCATTAATTGCTGCATTTAATGCTTTGTCGGGTGTATTATGAATCCCAACATTATTAATTTCCAGATTCTATGCTTTGTCTGGTGGTTGGACGGCATGTGCGTAAAACGGGGCAGCTTGTGCTTGCCTTTTTGTTCTTTTGTGAGCACATGCATCTGACAGGCATTGAAAAGCATCTTTGACAATTGCCATCAAATAAAAACACATCCCGTGAGCAGCCAGCGGGAAAGCCAGCGAGAGGGGCCAAACAGTGAAGGTCAGAGGTCAAAGGGTCAGAATGTCGGCAGGGTCGAAGTGTCGGCAGGGTCGAAGTGTCGGCAGGTCGAAGTGTCAGCAGGGTCGAAGCTTCAGTGGGTCGAAATTTCGGTGGGTCAAAAGTCGACGGTAAATGGGTTAAAGTGTCAGCAGGTCGAAGGTCAATGGTCAACGGGTCGAAGATCAAAAAGGGCGAAGGTCGAAGGGTCGAAGGTCCACGGGTCGAAGTGTCGGCAGGTCAAAGGTTGGCAGGGTCTAAGGGTCGAAGGTTCACAGGGTTCGAAGGTCAAGGGTCGAAGGGTCGAAGGTCAGAGTGTCGGAAGGTCGGAGGTTTACAGGCTTCGAGGCTTTGAATCTCCGATGCTTCGAGGCTTCAGGGCTCCGATGCTTCGAGGCCTTCGAGACTTCGAGGCTTCGAGGCTTCAAGGCTTCAGGGCTTCGATACTTCGATGCTTCCAGGCTTCGGGGCTTCGAGGCTTCGAGACTGCGAGTCTTCGAGGCTTCGAGGCTTCGAATGTCAATGGGTCGAAGTATCGGCAGGTCGAAGGTCAACAGTCAATGGTCAACCCCGAAGTTTTTTTGTAACTTTTAATTACCTTTTTACCCTCATGCAAAATGCAAAGATGGACGACCTTTTAGGGATTGTTTGGGAAGACCCGTATTTGCCTAAATAGACATTCTGTAGAGTTTCGCGTGATTACTTTTTCGGGCAGTTTGACCAGGGGCATTGACCATCTTTTGGCAAGTTTGACTTTTTCCAACGAAAGTTGTTTTGGCCATAACTTCTTCATTTTAAATTAGAATTGAGCTCAGTCAAGTGCGTTATCCTCCAAATTTCCTCCTCTATCCCGTGGTATTGGTCTTGGGGTAGTTCAGGGAGTAGTAGCAATTGTCATCCATTTTGGGCTTCCCGGTTCGCGTCAATGCATCCATCTTGTGCAAATCGCAGGGAATCTCTAAGGACCTATTCAACAAGGTATATGGCATGGGCAAAAAGGTATATACACCAAATGGGGTTAGTATGTCCAACCCGGACAAAATGGAGTCCAACAATGCTTTCGAAGATTCGGACTCAGGACTTCCACTTACCCGGACCAATTGATACGAACATTCAAAACACCGGAGAACCTTCTAGTCTGTCCGGACCAGTTAATACTGAAAGTCACAGTGCCGAAGAACCCCAAAGTACTTCTAGAACTGTTCATCATACGGATACAACTGGCCCAGAAAAAGCTCAACCAACCGATGTACAAGATCCACTGGCAGAGCTTCAAATTGTTGATTACTCACCACCACTTCCGCAGAACTATATGTGAACTCAAAACCACCCATCAGATCAAGTGATTAGTGATCCTACTATTGGAGTAAGAATAAGGGCAGCCACCTCCAACTTGTGTCTCTACTCTTGTTTTCTATCACAGATAGGGCCAAAGGTGGTGGATGAAGCCCTTCAAGATTCAAACTGGATAGACACTATGCAAGAAGAGCTTAATCAGTTAAAGAGGAACGAAGTATGGACATTAGTACCAAGGCCCAGGTCGCAACAAGTCATTAAAGTTAAATGGGTGTTCCGAAACAAACTAGATACTGATAGAATAGTAATCCGAAACAAAGCTCGACTGGTAGCCAAAGGATATCGTCAAGAAGAAGACATTGATTATGACGAAACCTTTGCTCCAGTAGCTAGACTTGAGGCGACCCGAATGTTCCTGGCATATGCGTCCTATGAAAACTTCACAGTTTATCAAATGGACGTCAAGAGTGCTTTTCTTAATGGAGATCTTCAAGAGGAGGTTTACATTGAACAACCTCCGGGCTTCGTTGAACACAAGGCTGAACATATGGTATATAAACTACGGAAAGCCTTATATGGATTGAAGCAAGCTCCAAGAACCTGGTACGACACACTGTCGAAATTCTTGCTTGAACACAGCTTCAGAAAAGGGAAGATTGACACCACATTATTTCTATGGAAAGAGAAAGGTCATTCTCTAATCATACAAATTTATGTGGATGACATCATTTTCGGATCATCTAATCCAAAGCTTTGTGAAGAGTTTGCGAAGTTGATGACTGGCAAGTTTAGAATGAGCATGATGGGAGAATTATCGTACTTCCTTGGAATAGAAGTTAAACAAATGAAGGATAAAATCTTCATTAACAAAGCTAAGTATATACGGGACTTAATCAAGAAGTTCAGAATGCAAAACTCAACTCCCGTAAAGACTCCCATGTCAGTTAGTGCCAAGTTAGATCCTAATCTTAATAGAGAATCAGTAAATGTGACTGAATATAGAGGTATGATAGGATCATTGCTGTATCTGACAGCAAGTCGCCCGGATATCATGTTCGTAACCTACATATGTGCAAGATATCAAGCAAGTCCTAAAGAGTCGCACACGCTTCTTGTCAAACGGATATTACGGTATCTTAAAGGGACTGTGAATTTGAGACTTTGATATTCAAACGAGTCCAACTTCTCTTCATCCGGATACTCAGATGCTGATTTTATCGGGTGTCGCTGTAAAGACTCGTATTTGGGTAGTTTTGAGAGATAGCCATTCTATGGGAATGTAACTATCTAGATGGTAGTGTAGTCGTCGATGTGAGCATTTTGACTATACTTGGGCCCGATTCCGAGTCGGGGCCCCGTTTGACCCGACTGTTGACTTTTTGGGGTTTATTGGTTGACTTTGCATTTGGGCGGTCATTTGGGTGTAATAATATCTGTTTAGTGTTGTGCTCGTCATTTCGAGCGTTTTGACTATAGTTTGACTCAATTCGGAGTTTGGGGCCTTGGAGGTCAATTTTTGTGTTGGGAGGTCAATTATTGACTGGGTCAATGGTTGACTAGGTCAGTTGACTGTCGAAATATAAATAGCAGAAGAAAAAAAAGAAGCTTTCACTTTACGTTTCACGTTTGTGCGTTTGAGAGAGAGAGCTTGAGAGAGCTTGGAGGCCTTGGCGATTTGGGGCGATTTGGGTTCGTGGAGCTCAAAGATTCACTTCAAGTAGGTGTCCTTGAACTTCTTATCCTTCTTTTGTCTTGGATCTGCACGAATTCATCATGATTTATGAAATTGAGCATGAACCCTAGAATTTGGGGAAAACCAATTTTGGGTTAGATCTAATGGTTTAGCATAAGATCTGTGGTTAAGAACTGTTTTATATCATTGTGGATATATGTTTTTGTGATTTTGGGGTTGATTAACTGTGTTTTTCATGAGGGTTGATAAGTCAACCATGGAAATCTGGGTTTAGATCCAGATTTCTGGAAATCTGAAATTTTATGCGTGTTTCTGTTGTTTTTGCGCGATTTAGAGGCATTCTGGACGCGTTTTGAGGTAGATATCGTAGTTTCTTGCGAAACAGGGGTGTTAGTGAGCGTCTGGGAGTTTCTGGGCGTGTTCCAGACATAGAACAGGCAAAAACGATGATGAACAGTACCCTAGGCGCGTTCATCGGGTCGAACTAACGAAAATCCAAAGTTCTGGGTCGTAGTTCGTAGACCCGTAGTTCGTAGGTTGAAGGTTCGTAGTTCGTAGAGTCGTAGTTCGTAGACCCGTAGTTTGAAGGTTCATAGTTCGTAGGTTCGAAGGTTCGAAGTTCGTAGTTTAAAGGTTCATAGTTCGTAGGGTCGTAGTGCGAAGGTCGAAGATCGTAGCCTCGCTTCAAGTCTTCGAGGCGCGCTGCAGCTCCGCACTCCACAGCTACGAGTCGCCGTTCCGCGGCTACAAGTCGCAGGTTACGAGCTACGAGTCGCAGCTCCAACGGTGTAATTGGACACTGGACAGCCGGACAGGACCTATTTACATCGTAACCTATACCCATCTACACGTATTATACTTACGTTACTATGTAAATAACGAAATACCCCCCATTTGGATTCAAAGAAAAATACTAGAAAAATTAATTCCCACTATTTCAAAATGTGAAAATTGGGTTTTAGTGTAAAATCTCGGAAAAACCCAAAAGTTCGTAGTGGTGAATTTTTGGAAAGTGGGGTTAGACATCTCAGAAAAATCCCCAAAAATCAGATTATCTTATTTATGATATGGGAGCGAACCCAATGCCGGGACTTTTGATTTCAAGAAAATAGCTACTATGGGTACTTCCTTCATAAATCAAGGATTGAGGATTTACTTGTGAAGACTGGCTACAGTTCTAAAGGAAATGTTGAGAATGACATGCTATACTAATGTTAGTATGTTGGTGTGAGGTATTGGGGCATGGACTCCGTGACTTGTTTGGGTTCTCACCGTGATGCACCGATGGTGCTATATGGTTAACGTGGCAGGCATATGCACCGATGGCAGGCCTGTGTGGCGACTGTGGTCGGGCATAGTGCGCTGTGGACATGCTAAGGCCTGAGTTGAGCCGTTGAGCTCGTGGAGCTAGGGCTGAGTGCCCCAAGCTGGGATCCCATGGAGGATCGTGGACAAGTTGTCCTGTGTGAGTAGGCTAAGTCCTGATGTTTGTTTGCAGGCTGAGTCCTGATGATTGTGCACACTACACGGTGCACGAGTACACTAAGCATATAATATAGACTTATATATGTTGCATGATGTGGAGTTTTGGGGTTACCTACTGAGCTTGTCGCTCACCCCTACTTGTTGTTTACCCTTTTTAATTGTGACCCGAGACTAGTGGAAGACTTTCTTCCAGGAGGACGCCCACTACTCTGATGTATGATACAGTTATATTCTGTATTGTTTTATGTGGTATCCCGGACATGGGTCCGTGGACAGTTGTATTTGCATACTGTATGATGTGATGTTTGTATGACTGTTTGACTCATTGTATGCATGATGATATATGGGAAAGTACAGGATTACTCTAGATGTATGACTGTACAGGGTTGCATATTTGAGACAGCACCCGCGTGTAGTCTCCATTGGTGCTAGTCACCAGCCCCTTGACCTATCGGGTGCGGGCAAGGGAAAGTCATGTACCCGGTTCCGGGTTCCCTAGAATTCGGGGGCGTGACAAGTTGGTATCAGAGCATGGTCTAGTGGACCTAGGTTAGTGCGGGGTGGTTAATTGATTCCATGTGACTTGGAAAACTATAGGGAGGGCGCCTGATCAACGCAGTCTGTACATGTATTCAAGGTTATTTTGGTGTTAGTTAGATCATCCTAGGAGCATACATGGGGATAGGGTGCATTTCTAGTGGTATGATTGTGTGCATATAGGGCACTAGATTGTCTTTGTGTGTGATGTGCTTGTATGTGGTGCCAGGATGGCACGTGGCCATGAGAGCCAGGACTTGATTATGGTGTACCCTGAGGGGTGACACAATGCTATATGTATGGGCGGCCTTGTAGATCACCCTTGTGTTCGGCACGAGATGGGAGAGACAGCAGTTCTCGGTCCCGATATGGTTCGAGAGACCACGGAGATAGTGCAGTTGATTAGACAGCGTATGCTGATAGCACAGAGTAAGCAGAAGTCCTACGCAGATTAGAAACGTCGTCCCTTGCAGTTTGAGGTGGGGGACCGTGTATTTTTGCGGGTTTCGCTGCGTCGAGGGCATCGGAGGTTTGGACGTGGATCCAAACTTTCCCCTCGTTTTGTGGGGCCGTTTGAGATTGTTGCCACCGTGGGCGCAGTGGCTTACCGATTAGCTTTGCCACCAGAGTTGGCGCGAGTACATGATATGTTTCATGTGTCTCAGTTGAGACGGTATCACCCAGATCCTTCTCATGTGTTGGACTATCGCGAGATAGACTTGGCTGATGATGGTGCCGTTGTTGAGATGCCGGCACAGATTTTGGACAGGCAGGACCAGGTCTTGTGAGGCAAGACGATCCCACTAGTTCGGGTGTTATGGCGACACCGAGGCATGGAGGAGCAAACTTGGGAGAAACAGAGCCAGATGCGGATTCTTCATCCTGAGCTGTTCGAGGATGATTAGTCCTAAGGTGGGGAGGATGTGAGGACCTTCCCTGAGGTATGAGTTATGTTTTATGCATTTGTTTTACATATGTTGTTTGAGATGTGGTTTAGTTCGTTGTTGTTGGATCTTGTGCCCAATGTGGGTTTTGTTTGGCTTGTTGTGCATTGCCTTGCACATGTGTGATCAGTGATCATGTTTTATGTTTTGTTGTTGGGACATTGAGCTTGACTTTTGATATGTCCTTTGGGCATGTGTTTTATTTTCGAGGACGAAAAGTCCTCAGGTGGGGAGGATGTAAAGACTCGTATTTGGGTAGTTTTGAGAGATAGCCATTCTATGGGAATGTAACTATCTGGACGGTAGTGCAGTCGTCGATGTAGGACCCTATTTTGTCCGGGTTGGACACACTAACCCCATTTGATATACCTTTCTGCCCATGCCATATACCTTATTGAACAGGTCCACAATGATCCCATACTTCCAAGGAATGGTCTACCCCAATCGGCACGGATGGGGGAGTTCAAAATTAATGACCTTTGCTACAAGTCCTTGAAGCGCCCCAAGACCAACACCAGGTGATGGAGGATTAAAATTCGAGACCAACGCACTTGACCGAGCTCAAATCGGACTTAAAATGAAGAAGTTATGGCCAAAACAACTTTCGTTGGAAAAAGTCAAACTTGCCAAAAGACGGTCAATGCCCCTGGTCAAACTGCCCGCAAAAGTGATCATGCGAAACCCTTCAAAATGCCTATGTAGGCGAATACGGATCTCCCCAAACAATTCCTGGAAGGTTACCCATTTCTGCATTTTTGGTGGGGGTAAAAAGGTAATTAAGCCCCGAAGCTCGAAGCCCCGAAGCCTCGAAGCCCCGAAGCCTCGAAGCCTCGAAGCCTTGAAGCCTCGAAGCATCGAAGCCTCGGAGCCTCGAAGCCTCGGAGCTTCGAAGCCTCGAAGCCTTGCTGCCAACAGTCCGACCTTCGATCCGCGGTACCCGTACGCCTTCCACCTTCGACCCTCGAAGCCTCGAAGCCTCGCTGCCGACACTCCGACCTTCGACCCTTCGACCCTTGACCCTGCGATGCCTTGACCTGCGAACCTCCGACCTTCGACCTGCCGACACTTTGACCCGTTGACCGTTGACTTTTGCCCCACTGAAATTCGACCCACCGAAGCTTCTACCCTGCCGACACTTCGACCCTGCCAACGCTCCGACCTGCCGACACTTCGAACCTCCGACCCTTTCTGCCTTCGCTGATCTTTTTTCTCGCTGGCTTTTCGCGTCGGCTTTTTCTCACGGGTTTCCTTTTTTCTCTCACTGGTCGTTCACGGGACCTGTTTTATGTGCTAGCCATCTGACAAAACATCATTTTTAATACCTGTCGGTCACATGTGCTGCTAAAATACAAACTTGAAAAAAGGCAATCACGAGCTGCCCCGTTTCCCGCACACACTTGTCCTCCCGACAAGGCATCAAACCTGCAAATTAAAAATACCGCATCAAATAATACGGCAATTAATGACAAGTGGAGCCAAAAAACTTTTTCACAGGCACTTTAAGAGGTATTCGACAGTCCTCTTGCAGGGGGATTCCTTTTTTGAGGAAAAAATTCGTTAAGGAAAAAGAGAGGAAAAAAGGAGATAAAAAGAGAGAGGGGGATTGAAAGAAAAGTAGGTTTTCGTTGAAGAGAGCCATCCATCATTCCAAAAAAAAAAAAAAGAGAGTTCTTCAGGTGGGTTTTTTCGTTGAAGAAAGCCATAAAAAAAAAACAGAGAGAGGAGGAGGAAACCCTCCATCATTCCAGTGCGAAAAAAAACACAAAAAAAAAAAAGAGAGAGATCATTGGAAAAAAAAAAGAAGAGAGAAATCATTGGAGAAGAAAGAAAGGAGAGAAACGCCCAGCCTCATCTCCTCGGATTAAACGCCCGTTTTTTTACGGTCAATATCACCCTTTTATCCTCTTTCCCCTCTTGTCTCACGCCGACTTTTTTTTCACCAACAAGAAAAACACAAAAAACAGCCCCAACTTCGACCTTTCTTTTTCTGCGTGTTCAACAAGCAAAAAGACATAACAGATACCAATCCTGTTCCAATCCTCTACTCCTCACGCTTACCCTCCTTATTCCCAGCCAGCAAGGATCTCAAACCCAGAAAATTCATCTCTTCAAATACCAAAAAACCCCCCCCTCACAAACCTCGTTGTCAAATCTTCCTGGTTCCAAGCGGTGGTGACCATCGGCATCGGTGGGAGCTCAAGCCAGAAGATTCAAAGTCGGTTCAGCCCTTATCTTTTCACTCCTTTTTTCAGCTGATTTGCATCTATATTTGGTGTATTTGTTTTAGCATTTTTTTAATTTTTGTTTTTTTTTAGTTTATCTATATTTGATGTAATTGCTTTTCAACCTTTTTCCATTGCATTTTCCCTGTATTTCTTCTTATGTGTATGTGTAATATGTAAAGTGTAGTAAAAAAAACAACAAAAGAAAAAAGAGAGAGAGCAAAGGGAAAGGATGAAGAAAAAGAAAAAAAGAAGAAGAAGAAAAGAAAAATGAATGATTTTATTTTTGTGGATGTCACACTCACACACTCCACATCTATTTTGATATATGCATTTTCAATTTCAAAAAAAAAGGAAACACAAAAAAAAAAAAAACAAACATGTCTTTAAAAAAAAAACGTTTTCAATAAATAATTTTCAAAATGTTTTCAAAAAAAAAAAACAAACAAACAAACAAACAAAAAACAAAAAAACAAAACAAAACAAAACGTTTTTTTCAATAAAATATTTTTTTAAAAAAATCTCTTCAATAACATGTTTTGAAAATGTTTTCATAAAATGTATTCCAAATGTCTTTCAAAAACAAAAAAACAAAACAAAACAAAACAAAAAAACAAAAAAAGGGAAAATAATAAAAATCATTTTCTAGGACTCCAAAACAAAACCAAAAACCCAAAACCAACCCATAGGATCTCATTCTCCACTTTAAAACAAAAAACCCAAAATTTTTAGGATTCCCCTTTTTTAGAAATTTAGGATAAATCCATTTTAACCATAACTTTAATAAATAACTTAGCTAAATAAAAATCATAGACTTTTGAGGAAACTTAACCTGATTATGACAAGTACAAATAAAAGAAAAACCTCCTCCTCCTAAATTAGATACCGAAAAGGGCACCTTGTAGGGGTGCTATTCCTTCCCTACGCGTAACCAACTCCCGAACCCATCTCGATAACGCAGACCACACACTTAAGACTACTCAAAGTAGAGGGTATCCAATCGTACCCCAAAAACAGGTTGGTGGCGACTCTAAATTTTCTCACCATTGGTCTAGTTTGAGCTCACCCCAAACGGGCCCGGATGAAAACCGGTGATGACAGATGGCGACTCTGCTTGGGACATAAGAATGAACACTTTAGAGAGTTAGGTCTAAAACTAGGACTTAGGAGGTTATATTTAATTGTCTCGTTGTATATATGTAATTGTCATGCCAAGTTGTTTTTATACCATTGTCATTTAAAGCGTGATTTATTTATACGCTTTCATTACCATGATAGTTGTGATTTATTGCTTTCCATACTTGTTGCATTCATGCATAACCCTATACCCGGGTTTAACACAATTTAGGTTAGCGAGGTTCGATCGACGGTCCCCAGCGCGTTGATCATTATCCGCAATGGGGCCTCGGACTCCTCACTCAAGCTTGAGGTTCTTTTAAGGCACGTCCTTTTAAGATCCCCCTCCGGTAAATCCCATGGTGTACGGAGCCCTCTATTGAGGAAGTTTGGGAACCAACGAATAAGATAGGGGTAGCAATAAAAGCCCATCAGGGGTATTGACCCACATTTTGCTTGCTCATTCCGTGCCATGCTAACCTTTGTTTTGTAGGGTAGTCCTTAAGTCATCCCCTGCACATTTGACTGTCTTTACTATTGGTTTATTCTTTGTCCTGACTTGTCATCCTAACCTATCATCATGCATAACATGACATTCATCATTCATATAGGCATGGCAACTTTCAGTCTCCTAAAAGGCCTTCGGGACAAGGAGACTGTCACAGTAGTGGCCCAAGCATCAGGAGACATTCAACTTCGCCTTGGAGATTTCCCGCCAGGAGAGGCCTACAACGCAGAACATGTTATCATAGAAGATCAACTGGACTACACTAAGGAGGTACGGACAATATGGAAGCAATGGTCGGACGAAAGGAAAAGCGTATACATACAACGGTTTGGGGATTTGCTCCATGTAACCGAGCTACTGGCCGATACGGATATGCTTGGGGCAGCCATTTATTTCTGGGAACCTCGACGGCGGTGCTTCAACTTCAACAGCCTAGATCTTGTTCCCACAATAGAAGAATACAGAAGATTACTAGATATCCCCGTGGAAAACAAAATGAAAGTCTATCTGCCAGAGCCCAGAAGGTCATGCCGAAGGGCCTTTCTTCGAGATTATGGGAAAGCCAGGTATGGGACTCACCGGCGGTCACAACTTACGGTGGGCGTGAATATCTTCCATGGGCAACAATCAAAGAAATAATACGGACTACAACGGAAGCGGAGGCACACAAATTGCTTACACTAGCTATATATGGGCTAGTCATTTTCCCGAGGATACCGGCCCACATTGATGGGGCAATTGTAGATTTGGTCCAGCAGGTGCTCAAAGGATGTGACCCTACTCCTGCTATCTTGGCTGAAACCATCCGATCTCTTACTTACCTAAGGAGTAAAGGCTCGGGATAGTTCATGGGGTGCTTACCTCTCCTATGTACTTGGTTGCAAGGTCATTTCCCCTGTAGTGTTCATCGTTTCCCTGCTGTTTATCAAGTACCAGCCACAACACTACTAGATATTCTACTCAGCAAGTGGAGCCTACCAAAAGACTTTGAAAGCTGGAAAAAGAAGTTGGGGAACCTCACAGAAGCTGACATTACTTGGACTGCTCCTTGGATGCCGGTGGTCTCCATGACATATAGCTGCGGGGACTACAATTGGGTTCCACTTTTTAGGTCCCTGGGGAGGAACCGCATATGCACCACTGCGGTGGGAAGACAAGTGGGGGCGTCATCAGATTATTCCCGTGCTCTTTGGCATGGAAGAGTGTGACTTCACTTACAGCAGAGCCATGCTCATAGAAGAAGGCAAGAAGATGTATCAAGCATGGTCCACACCACACAAGATCCAACCCAACAGTTCAAAACCTGGTGTTTTCCCAGCATACATATCTTGGAGGGCACAACACTAGCCACAGCTAACTTCAGACATGAAGGCTATCCTCCAGGAGAATCAGACTTTAAGGCAGCAGATCCAGTGGCTAGAAGCATCTCTAGAAGGAACTCTTCAAAGGCTGCAGCTGAGAGAAAAACAGATCGCGACCATAATGAAGCAGCGGGAGGATGCAGGTGAACGACCACCCCAGAGAAAGAGGCGCCGTGCTCCTTAGGAGATGACTGGAAGAATGCCTTAAGATCATGTTGTGATAGCTTTCATTTTACATGGCATTTCAGCATTGTATGTTTGTATTGAGTGTTTATATTGTATGTTTTGTTTGCAATAAAGTTGTTTGTTTCTTTAACCCTCTGCATAGACATTCATGCATACATGCATATCAAAAAAAATCAAATAAAAGTTCCCTTGTACCCAGGTGGGTAGCAGCCTCCCTCCAGGATTGCGCACTCTTACAATCTCAGATTCCGGCGCAATCAAATACCTCAACCGCAGCCAATGGCAGAAGAAACAGAGAAACGGACTCATGGGGTTGGAGCAGTCCACAACAAACCCTACAGGGGCAAATGTCCGCAATAATGGAAATGCTCACGAAATTGACCGAAGAAAGAGGAAGAATTCCGACCGGGGGAACTACCAATCACCATCAAGAGCGAGGGACAGGAGGCGTTCGGTCACCCAACCTGGCTCCAAGCCAGGCACCCACATACCATCCTGCTATGGCACAACCTCCTACCCCAAATCAAACTCATTTCACTATGCCCGCATCAGGAAATGTAATGGAAGTGGTGGGTTCCCCAGCTCCTTAGGAAAATATTGAGTCGCTCGCTCTACGCCGACTCGAGGAAAGATTGAAGGCCGTAGAAGGCATTGACAGCTATGGTATGACCAGCCCACAAGACTTATGCTTAGTCCCTGGAGTGGTGCTACCGCCAAAATTCAAAATGCCAGATTTTGAAAAGTTCAACGGGACACGATGTCCGAGGACATATCTGGCCATGTATTGTCAAAAGATGGCCGCTTATGCTGGTGAAGACAAGCTCCTCATGCATTGTTTCCAGGAAAGCCTAACTGGGGCATCCCTTCGCTGGTATTTTCAACTGAATGGAAACCGTATTAAGACATGGAAGGAACTAGCTACTTCCTTCTTGGCACAGTATAAACATGTCACCGAGCTGGCACTGGATCGACTAACCCTGCAGTATATGGAGAAGGGATCCGAAGAGAATTTCAAAGATTATGCATGAAGATGGAGAGAGGCAGCTGTGGAGGTCCAACCTCCCCTTACCGAAAGAGAACTCACTACTCTTTTTATCAACACACTAAAAGGTGTCTACTATGAGAAGTTGATCGGTAACGTCTCCAACGACTTTCGGACTTGGTCGCATCCGGTGAACGAGTAGAAAGTGGAATTAAAGGTGGAAAGCTAAAGGGTGAAGCGGCTGAGGCATCAAAACGGTTTCAACCACCAGCAAAGAAGAAGGAAAATGAGAGCAACCTGGTATATCAAGCGCACCAGTCAATACAACCAACATTCTACCAAGCGCCAGGGTGCTATAGAGGGGCACCGGTAAGCGCTTATCGCACCTGCACCACCTCCCCAATTCATGCCATACCTGCCGCAAGGAGGGTTCCATTTCCATATCCAATGACACCTAATCCTTTTTAACCGAGAGCGCCATACCCAGGCAACCAAGGCCAACAAATCAAGAAGGACCGGGAGCCTCATTCCAAGGACAGGGGCAACCAAGGGCCCAGACCCAGCAAGCAGGAATGAATCAGGCTTCTAGCCGACCACGACAGGAGTTCGACCCGATCCCAATGACATATGCCAAATTATATCCCAAGCTTTTAGAAGCAAGGATGGTAACTCCAAATACCCTTGGGAGAAATAAAGACTCCTCCCCCGGCCTGGTATAAGCCAGATGCTAGATGTGAGTATCATGTAGGTGGAGCTGGACATGATATCGAGAATTGTATAACATTCAAAAGGAAGGTTCAGGCATTAAAGGATGCAAAATGGCTGGATTTCTCCGCTCTATCTGGGACGCCAAATGTGAACAGCAATCCTCTCCCAGAACACTCCAATAATGTTGCTAGTATCGAAAATGAAGCACGGCTGGAAAGGGTCTCCCAAGTACAAATGGAGAAAACACATTTGTTTACTCTGTTACAGGAACATGGGTATATACTTGCTAAAGACACGCCAAGGGCAGGAAAAGGAATAGATGGGGAAAAACAATGCCTTTATCACAAGATGTCACGGGGACATGATATCGCAGAATGCACTGAGTTTTCCGAGGTGGTGCAAAAACTCATGGACCAAAGGATGATAGAATTCTCAAGAGGAGGAATGGACAACCAAAGCCACATGATCCAAGAAGATCATTCACACAAATCGCCATGGGTGCCAACACCCCTTGTCTTAACTGTTAAGGCTTCGGAGAACCCGTTACTGCCACATGGAATCAAGCCTCTCACTATCCATGCCTCAAGTCTCGTGCCAGACAAGGAGGAAAGGACCGAAATCCCATAACTACCGCGTGGAATTGCACCCCTCACCATAGGTGTTCCTGCTCCTTTCCCTATAAAACCGACAAAGCAGTCCCATGGAATTACAGTTGTGAAGTAGTCCGGGGAGCCACCGCTATAGCGAGAAAAAGAAGACCGGGAGCGGTCGGGCATACGCCCCTGAGATAGTTGACAAAGCAAGGAAAGAAAAAGTTGTAGAACAAGACATTGAGCCTACACTGGAAGCAACAAAGAAGGGAACACCGATCACTTGAAGAAGGAACCACGGAATTTACGAAACTCATGAAGCAGAGCGAGTATAATATTGTGGATCAATTAAGTCGGCAACCGGCTCGCATCTCCTTGCTCTCATTAATGATGGATTCCCAACCTCACCGGGAAGCACTGCTTGAAGGTTCTAAGCCAAGCCTACGTTCCTCCAACCATCTCGATCGCGAATGTGGATGGACTCACCAGTAACCTCATCCTGAATAACGTAATTAGCTTCGGAGATGACGAGCTACCCCAAGAAGGAAAGGGGCACATAAAAGCTCTGCACATCACGGTCAAATGCAAGGAGCACACCATAGCCCGGGTACTTATTGACAACGGCTCGGCCTTGAACATTATGCCCTTGCATATCTGCGGCGACTTCCAATTGACACGTCCTATATGCGTCCCGTACGATGAAGGTACGGGCATTCGATGGAGGAAAGCGTGACGTGGTGGGAACTCTGGATGTTCCACTCATGATTGGGCCAAATACTTTTACGGTGGAATTTCGGGTAATGGACATCACTCCATATTACATTGTTTCTTCGGGAAGACCCTGGATCCACATGGCAGGGGCAGTGCCGTCCAGTCTCCACCAAAAGATGAAGTTTATAATGGGGGACCAGCTTATCTGCATCTCTGGAGAGACAAGTTTCCTCGTCACCAAACCGGCATCAGTCCCTTATGTTAAAAGCAACGAAGATGTGCCAGAATGCTCCTATCGGGCTTTTGAGATGGTAAATGTCGCCTCCGCCCCAAACCATCGTCTCTCGAAGGGAGCAAAAATGGTTGCAACCACTATGATCAAACAAGGGTACAAACCGGGGCAAGGATTAGGCCGACAGCTCAAGGGATTCGAAACCCCTGACCATCCGAGAAAATACCGAAAAGTTTGGGCTAGGCTACGTCCCTACAAAAGGCGATAGACAGAGAGAAGCTATCAAGAAGAGGGGAAGTCAGAATGGCAAGATTGCGAGAAAAGGCCGTACAAGAAGAAAGGAGAAGCTTTCCCCCTTTGAATGTTACATTCCGGAGTGGAGGGTTTATCCATAAGAGCCAACCTGAGCCCAAGACGGGGACCGTAGCCGTATCGGACACAAATGAGCATGCACCAAGCGAGATGGTTCGAGTTAGTGCGAGAGGATCCCAACCAGCCACCGAACAATTGGACCAGCCTGGACCTCCCCATAATGTAATGCTTACGGGTCCTGGGATTTAATGTATTCTATTTTAATGTACTTTGAAGTTGTGAACATTTGTTTTTCCTTAAACCTTCCAATAAAATGTGTTTTTCAAATCTTTCATGGTGCATTCCATTCATCACATATGCATATCATATTTGGTTACCAACTTGTCATTCTCTTATAAACAGGTATCACAATGTCAATGAAAACATAGTATGTGAAACCGAAACGAGATGCCAAAGGTTTGACCAAAGTACAAACCGGGAGCGACCCGTGTTTGAAGGCGATGAGAATGAGATAGAAGAGACACCGATGTAAGGACCCGTACCTTGAGTTAGTCGGTTTTGCCTCCTGAGTAGAGTTTTTCTAGATTTTGACCTAGTAAATGGACTCCAATGAATTCACGTGCAAAAGGAAAGATGCTTAGAATGGTGTCCTCTATCTACCACAGAAGTTTCAGGCCAAATGGACATGTATGTGAGGTGCACGTGATATGGGTCCAATTCACGTGCAAGTGTGGTTGTCTTCTAAATGATGCAAGGAGGCTAGGGGTGAAGTTTGAGAGCATTTGGAGTGCATATGGAGTTGCACGTGAATTGGGGAATTCACGTGCAAATTGGCGTGCAGGCATATTTTTGCATGGTTCCCTTGGTTTTGACATTCTAAGGAACTTTCTCCAAAGGACCATGTTGAAATTACGAGTATTTTGGCCTATATGGGTGCGGAAAGGTGCTAACTTGTGTGATCAAAACTACGTCGTTTTGATGCTGGGATTCACTTAATCAAAACTACGTCGTTTTGATGTTGTGTTGTCTATATAAGGAGGAGAAGCTCTCTGTTTTAGGTTTAGGGTTCCCTTCAGCTGTTGCAGCCGTCGTAGAGAGAGAGAGAGCTAGAGAGAGAGAGAAGGAAGGAGAGCTGCTGGAGTTCTACCGGAGCGTCTTGCGTGGGGAGGACGGCGTTCGGCTTGGGATCAGACCGTTGCCGTGTTGTTGCGTCTTACCTGAGGTAGGGATTCTGTTCTTCCTAAATCCTCCTCTGTCCTAGGGTCCTAGGGCAGAATATGAGTTATATCTGTTATATTATTTATATGTAAATTCATATAGGTGTGACCTCCTATATGAATGTTGGCCTTAATGGCGATTTTGGTGTTTATGGTGTTTGTGTGATGCATGAAAAGTGTTTGATAAAATGCCCGTATGACATGCCCGCTACATGTTTGATGAAATGCCCGTGTGAACTTAGTGTGTGTATATGCCCATTAAGTGTTTGGTGATATGTCCGTGTGACTGGACTTGTGGTTTAGTGTATGTATGTATCTTTGGATGTTTGCTCTATGGCCTGAATGGTTGGGTTTGTGTGCTTGTGAACGGGAGCACACCAAGTGTTTAGTTGTATGCTTGAGTGACCATGTGTTGTGTGCTTTTGTGGTATCTGGCCCGAAGAGGCGGTTAAATAACTTTGCCGAGAGGCGGTTAAACCAGTGGCTTCGAAGAGGCGGTTAAATCACTTGGCCTGAAGAGGCGGTTAAATAACTTGGCCTGAAGAGGCGGTTAAATCACTTGTGGTTAAAGTGTTAGCCTGTGTGGCGGTGGAAGATTGTAAATTGTTGATGTGGTTGTTATTATGTCTGTTGAAATTATTGTATCACGACACCGCACTTGTACACATGGCATGTAGACGCTAGGAACATGGGATGGGTTGGGGAGACATGATCCCCACCGTCGTGGTTGCTCACCCCTCCTATGTGTTTGCTTCTTTTCCAGGGACTTACGGGCGTTAGGTGGATACACCAAGGTGGAAGACCCTCTCCACTTTATTGTTCATTTCGGTAATGTACTTTTATGATTTATGTAACCCCAAGGAGGGGAATGTACTAAGGGATTTGAAGCGTAATCGGGGACTTGGTTGTTTTGTGAACCTTTGATGTTTTGGAATTAAATAAAGATGTGGCTTATTTGATTTATTGCAATTGTTAGACTTGCTTGTGTGGCATCCAGTAATCCAACCCCATTGCCCTCCGTGTGGGTGAATGGGGAGTCACGTACCGGTTTCCTCGGGTTGGAAATCCGGGGCGTGACAATATGATATCAGAGCATGGTCTAGTTGGCCTAGGGTAGTGGGCGGACTTGGTTATCCTAAGTCCTTTGGAGGAGCCTTGAGGGACATGCCCGATCAACATGGTCCTCTTTGAGCCTCCAAGGTGTACTTAGGGTAGTCCAGTCTTGTGATAGGATTTGCATGCATTGGCATTAGGGCACTAGTTGCATTTCTTTGTGAATGTATGCTAAACTGTGGATAAGATCACATGATTAAGTGAAATGTGCAACTCTGATTTGTGTGGCAATGTGTACTGGACTGTGAACTGTGAAATGTGATTGATGCAATGTATGTGTGTAATGTCATGTGTTAGTGAAATTGATCAGTGGGGTAGAGGTAGTGACGCGATAGATCATAAAAAATTTGTTTTGACGTTGTGCTTCTTACTTCGTGTAGTAAGAATGCCGCCGAGAAGAGTGACACGTGCGTCCAGGGCGATGGGCGATGAGTCATCTGCCCATGAGGGTCCGGGTGCGGGACCATCCGTTGGAGGCATGCGTTGTTACCGGCACAGCTACAAGAAGGCATCCGGCTGGAGGTACGAGAGCTACGGGAGGGACTCCGGCAGGACGTTCGGGAGGAGGTGCGCCGTGAGATGGCAGCACCGCGGTGGTGCCACCACCACCACCGTAGGAGAGCTGCCTCGTGAGCATGAGAGTTCTGCTGGGTGGTCTACCGACCCGTGCGAGAGGATGACGTGGTGACACGGTTCCGAAAGGAACAACCTCCGCGATTTAAGGGGGAGAAGATCCTGTGGTAGGCGAGCGGTGGTTGAGGCAGATTGAGCATGTGTTCTCCTTTCTCCTGCCCCGGGAGGAGGATAAGGTGCGACCGGCAATTCGGCTTGGAGGGGGGACGCTTTGGAGTGGTGGACGAGTGTTGCGGGGAGCCGTGCGGTGCAACTCATGTTTTGGGAGGAGTTCTTGCAACTCTTCCATGATGAGTTCTTCTCGGAATCGGTGAGATGGCGAGAAGAGGGAAGAATTTGGCAGCTTGAAGCAGGGATCCAAGACGGTACCGAGTATGAGCGGGAGTTCCGGAGATTGAGTAGGTTTGCTCCCGAGGCTGTGGAAAAGGAGGACCCGAAGGCCCACAAGTTCACTCTGGGTCTTAGGCCAGCCCTTAGGGAGAGGGTGGCGATTCTACGCTTGAGGACCTATGCGAGGCTGTGGAGACGGCCCGTATAGGCGAGAGAGAGCCGGATGGTGGGAGGCAGGCCCATCGGGGTCGCCAATTGCAGAGTGAGCCCGATCGAGATGCAGGGTCCAAGAGGCTCAAGACGGAGGAGAGGGATAGCAGTTCTTTTCGCGGTCGGGGTCGGACATCCGTGAACCCTGGGAGGTTCACCTTTGGCGGCGGAAGACGGGGTGGTCCGTCCGGGAGTCTACCGAGCAGATGCCACCTTTGTGGAGAGCAGGGTCACTTCAAAGGGAGTGCCCCAGAAGGACTGGCGATGCAACAAGCGTGGACGAGAGGGTCATTTACGCCGGGTTTGCGGGGAGTGGCAACAGGGGGAACGGGGGCGCGGCATCCGGCGTGAGGAGTGATGCTAGCTTCCGTGCACCAGCCGAGAGACCAGCTCGTCGGTGGCGCCGGGCCAGCCAGGCAGGATCTAGTCGGACCCGACCCCGGGGGAGGCCAGAGCGGCGGCGGACCGAGGCCGGAGGCAACCTTGGCGGGAAGCGTCCGGTGAGTGAGCCGACAAGTGGCACGGGCCAAGGTAGGGTGTTTGCGGCCGGAGGCGACATACCAGGAGGAGGCCGAGCTACCGCCCCCACCAGTGAGGTGGAGCAGGACCATCGGTGGTTAGAGGTACCCTCTTGATCTCCCGTACCTTAGCTTCGTTCTTTTCGATACGGGTGCATCATGTTCGTTTGTTCCTCGAGCTTGTAATAGACGGCTTGGGGTTAGCTTTGTGTGGAGGCCGCGAGGCCCCTAGTTGTGGAGTCTCCAGGTAGGAGGCATGATTAGGTACGGCGAGTGTGTCGGACGTGTGTGTTAACCATAGGCGCGGTGGAGCGAGTTTTGACTTGCATGTGATGCCTTTGAGAACGTTTGACCTAATCTTGGGTATGGCGGCTTATGGCCTTCCAGGCCAAGATAGATTGTTATCGGCGGCGTGTGACCTTCGTGACACTGCAGGGACCTCTTGCACCCTGCCAGGGGAGTGGGATTGTGAGGCGAGTCGGGCCGGGCCAGTGTTGGACCGGTGGGGTGCCATTACCCACAGGTTGGCAGCCACGACCTTCGGCGAGGAGGGTAAGGTGGAAAAGAGGGTGTGGCCCGTTGTTGTGGACCAATTTCGGGATGTTTTTCTGAGCGGTTGGGGAGTTTGCCACCCAAGAGGAGTGTGGAGTTCACCATTGAGTTGGTGCCAGGGACGGGTCCGATTTCCCAAGTAGCGTATCGTATGGGACCGGCCGAGCCGAGGAGGCAGAGGCAAATCGAGGAGTTGGGGGACCAAGGGTATATCAGACCAAGTACCTCACCTTGGGGTGCTCCGGTGCTCTTTCTTAAGAAGGGCGATGGCACGCTTCGTCTCGCATCGACTACAGAAGCGAATTCGGTGATCGAAGAACAAGTACCCGTTGCCTCGGATAGATGACCTATTTGACCAATTGAGTGGGGCCCAGTGGTTTTCCAAGATAGATTTACGGTCGGGGTATCACCAGCTCAGGGTTAGGGAGGAGGACATCCCTAAGACGGCTTTTCGGTGCGGTATGGGCATTATGAGTGGGTAGTGATGCCTTTCGGGCTCACTAATGCGCCCAGCGGTGTTCATGCATTTGATGAACCAAGTCTTTGCCCCATACTTAGACTCGTTCGTGGTGGTGTTTATCGACGATATCTTGGTGTATTCCAAGACCGAGAGGGAGCATGTGGAGCACTTGGCAACAGTGTTGCAAACCTTGAGGGACCAGCGTTGTTTGCTAAGTTTAGCAAGTGTGAGTTTTGGCTGCAGGAGGTTCACTTTCTTGGCCATGTGGTGTCGGCGAGGGAGTTAGGTGGACCCGGCCAAGATTAAGGCCGTGGCATTGTGGGCGAGGCCAACCAACGTTTTTGAGATCCGTAGTTTTCTTGGTTTGGCGGGGTACTATCGTCGTTTTGTAGAGGGGTTCTCCGTTTGGCGGCTCCTATGACGGCGTTGACTAGGAAAGGGGTGAAATTTGAGTGGACGGACAAGTGCCGGCAGGCGTTTGAGACTCTCAAAACCCGTTTGACCACCGCACCCTGTGTTGAGGTTGCCTAGGGAGGATATTCCATATGAGGTATCTTGTGATGCGTCCGGGGTTGGTTTGGGGTGTGTGCTTATGCGGGAGCACGGTGTGGTAGCTTATGGGTCAAGGCGGTGAAGCCTCATGGCAGAATTATCCTACTCATGATCCGGGTTAGCGGCCGTTATCTTCGCCCTGAAGAGTTGGCAGCACTACCTCTTGGGGGAAAAGTTTGTGGTGTTCTCGGATCACAAGAGCCTTCGTACATCTTTACTCGAAGGACTTGAATTTGAGGCAAAGGAGATGGGTGGAGTATTTGCGGACCTTTGATTTTACTCTTGCCTATACCCCGGGCAAGGGTAATGTTGTGGCTGATGCATTGAGCGAGAAAAGGGAAAGCTGAGGTGGCCGTGAGAGAGTGGAAGCGATGGAGCAGTTGGCGACGTTGCGACTGGGCTGTTGTTCGTGATGGTGGGACAGTCCCGAGTCCTTTGGTGGTAGTGCTCGAGTTGTACCGGCGCGTCCGGGAGGAACATTGGGTGACATTGAGTGCGAGGTTCTCCGTGCCCGTATTGAGGCCGGGGAGCTATCGGGGCGGACGAGAGGGTCCGAGCATGAGTTGTCATTTCAGGGGCGGTTGGTAGTGGCTTCTTCCCTCGGGGATGAGGTGATGAGGGCGTTTCACCAATCTAGAGTTGCTTTGTGCATCCAGGGGGTACGAAGATGTACCATGCGCTCCGCGGACATTTTTGGTGGCCTGGGATGAAACGCGATGTAGCTGCCTTTGTTTCGCGGTGCCTCACGTGTCGGCAGGTGAAGGCGAGCATTAGCGGCCGGCGGGCATGTTACGGCCCTTGCCCATAGCGAGTGGAAGTGGGACCATATCGCGATGGATTTTGTGATGGTCTTCCACCCACCCGGGAGGAAGGATATGATTTGGGTGATTGTGGACCGACTCACAAAGTCGGCTCATTTCCTGGCTGTTCGCGAGCGGGACTCTATTGGGACCTTGAGTCGGTTGTACATGAACGAGATTGTGAGACCGCATGGCGTACCATCATCGGTTGTCTCCGACCGGGATTCGCGGTTCACTTCCCGTTTTTGGGCCGGTTTGCGGGGAGGCTATGGGGACCAAGCTTCACCCGAGTACGGCCTTTCACCCCGAGACCGACGGTCGGCCGACCGAGCGGACGAATCGGACCATGGAGGACATGTTGAGGGCTTGTGTGCTAGATTTTGGGGGTTCGTGGGCAACTCACCTTCCTTTGGTGGAGTTTGCCTACAACAACGATTATCGAGCATCCATTGGGATGGCTCCTTTTGAGGCATTGTATGGACGGCCGTGTCGTTCCCCTTTGTGTTGGACCGAGGTGGGGGAGACAGCTCTCTTGGGACCCACGATTGGTTCAAGAGGCTACCGAGAAGGTCAAGTTGATTCGTCGGCGTTTGTTGTCGGCTCGAGTCGGCGAAATCTTATGCGGATCAGCGCCGGCGACCTTTGGAGTTTCTGTTGGTGATCATGTGTTCCTTCGTGTCTCTCCACGTCGTGGACATCGACGGTTTGGGCGAGGTTCCAAGCTATCTCCGCGGTTTATTGGTCCTTTTGAGATTTCGGATCGTGTAGGGCCGTGGCCTACCGGTTAGCGTTACCACCGCGGGTGAGTCGAGTGCACAACGTGTTTCACGTGTCCCGATTCGGAAGTATCACCCTGACCCCACTCATGTGATTGATTGGGGGACGTTGGACATTGAGGATGACATGTCCGTCATTGAGGCCCCTATCCGTATCCTAGATCGGCGAGAGAAGCTATTGCGTGGTCGTCTTATTCCTTTGGTTCGCGTGCTTCGTGGCAACACCGTGGTATTGAGGAGGAGACATGGGAACGTGAGTCCGTGATGCGTGAGCAGCACCCAGACTTGTTCGAGGACGAACAATCTTAAGCGTGGGAGGTGGCTGTTGGCTGTTGGCCAAGGGATAGTGTTGTGTTTTCTTGTGATGTGTTTTCTTGTATTAGTTGATGTATTTGTATTGCCTTTTAAAGACATGTACTTAATTGTGATGTGCTTTGAGATGTGTATTCGTGCCATGCGGACATGTGTTATGTGCATTATTGTGGTTATGGATTATGGTGGTCTTGTTATGTCTTTGTTGTCTTGTGTGTGGTGTATGACCCATTTGGGTGTTGTGGCTCGCCGTGTGGCAAATGGGTAGCTTGTGTTCTTTTTCCTCTTATGTCATTTCTTTTCGAGGACGAAAAGTCTTAAGGGGGAGAGGATGTAAGGACCCGTACCTTGAGTTAGTCAGTTTTGCCTCCTGAGTAGAGTTTTTCTAGATTTTGACCTAGTAAATGGACTCCAATGAATTCACGTGCAAAAGGAAAGATGCTTAGAATGGTGTCCTCTATCTACCACAGAAGTTTCAGGCCAAATGGACATGTATGTGAGGTGCACGTGATATGGGTCCAATTCACGTGCAAGTGTGGTTGTCTTTTAAATGATGCAAGGAGGCTAGGGGTGAAGTTTGAGAGCATTTGGAGTGCATATGGAGTTGCACGTGAATTGGGGAATTCACGTGCAAATTGGCGTGCAGGCATATTTTTGCATGGTTCCCTTGGTTTTGACATTCTAAGGAACTTTCTCCAAAGGACCATGTTGAAATTCTGAGTATTTTGGCCTATATGGGTGCGGAAAGGTGCTAACTTGTGTGATCAAAACTACGTCGTTTTGATGCTGGGATTCACTTAATCAAAACTACGTCGTTTTGATGTTGTGTTGTCTATATAAGGAGGAGAAGCTCTGTTTTAGGTTTGGGGTTCCCTTCGACTGCTGCACCTGCGTCGAGAGAGAGAGAGAGCTAGAGAGAGAGAGAAGGAAGGAGAGCTGCTGGAGTTCTGCGGAGCGTCTTGCGTGGGGAGGACGGCGTTCGGCTTGGGATCAGACCGTTGCCGTGTTGTTGCGTCTTACCTGAGGTAGGGATTCTGTTCTTCCTAAATCCACCTCTGTCCTAGGGTCCTAGGGCAGAATATGAGTTATATCTGTTATATTATTTATATGTAAATTCATATAGGTGTGACCTCCTATATGAATGTTGGCCTTCAATGGCGATTTTGGTGTTTATGGTGTTTGTGTGATGCATGAAAAGTGTTTGATAAAATGCCTGTATGACATGCCTGCTACATGTTTGATGAAATGCCTGTGTGAACTTAGTTGTGTGTATATGCCCATTAAGTGTTTGGTGATATGTCCGTGTGATTGGACTTGTGGTTTAGTGTATGTATGTATCTTTGGATGTTTGCTCTATGGCCTGAATGGTTGGGTTTGTGTGCTTGTGAACGGGAGCACACCAAGTGTTTAGTTGTATGCTTGAGTGACCATGTGTTGTGTGCTTGACTGTGGTATCTGGCCTGAAGAGGCGGTTAAATAACTTTGCCTGAGAGGCGGTTAAACCAAGGCTCTGAAGAGGCGGTTAAATCACTTGGCCTGAAGAGGCGGTTAAATAACTTGGCCTGAAGAGGCGGTTAAATCACTTGTGGTTAAAGTGTTAGCTTGTGTGGCGGTGGAAGATTGTAAATTGTTGATGTGGTTGTTATTATGCTGTTGAAATTATTGTATCACGACACCGCACTTGTACACATGGCATGTAGACGCTAGGAACATGGGATGGGTTGGGGAGACATGATCCCTACTGGGCTGTGGTTGCTCACCCCTCCTACTGTGTTTGCTTCTTTTCCAGGGACTTACAGGCGTTAGGTGGATACACCAAGGTGGAAGACCCTCTCCACTTTATTGTTCATTTCAGTAATGTACTTTTATGATTTATGTAACCCCAAGGAGGGGAATGTACTAAGGGATTTGAACTGTAATCAGGGACTTGGTTGTTTTGTGAACCTTTGATGTTTTGGAATTAAATAAAGATGTGGCTTATTTGATTTATTGCAATTGTTAGACTTGCTTGTGTGGTATCCAGTAATCCAACCCCATTGCCCTCCGTGTGGGTGAATGGGGAGTCACGTACCGGTTTCCTCGGGTTGGAAATCCGGGGCGTGACACCTGAGCTACTAGGGGAGATTATACGCCTATTGGAAAGGGAAGACCATTTATCCGTTCCAAGTGAAGACCCAGTAGAAACAGTGAATTTGGGGACGACAGCCGAACCAAAAGAATTGAGGGTGGGGTCTTTGATAGCTACCGACATCAGGAGGAAGTTAATCGAGCTGTTAAGAAGCTACATCGACATTTTTGCATGGTCATACCAAGATATGCCCGGGTTAGACACAGATATAATGCAACATCGCATACCCGTGAAGCCAGAGTGCAGGCCAGTACAGCAGAAATTGCGAAGAATGAGGCCAGAGATGATACTAAAAATTAAAGAAGAAGTCAAAAAGCAATGGGATGCAGGTTTCCTAAGTGTCTCCCACTATCCAGAATGGGTCGCTAATGTTGTACCAGTACCAAAGAAAGGGGGCAAAGTACGCATGTGTGTCGACTATAGAGATCCGAATTGGGCCAGTCCGAAAGACAACTTCCCGCTTCCTCATATTGACACCTTAGTGGATAATACAGCAAAACATGCCCTATTCTCCTTCATGGATGGTTTCTCGGGCTATAATCAAATTCGTATGGCCCCCGAACACAAAGAGAGGACCACATTCACGACACTTTGGGGCACCTTTTGCTATAACGTGATGCCTTTTGGCCTGAGGAATGCAGGGGCAACCTATCAGCGAGCCATGGTGACCCTATTCCACGACATGATGCACAAAGAAGTCGAGGTATATGTGGACGACATGATAGCCAAATCTTGAAGCACCGAAGATCATATCGAAGTACTCCGCAAGCTCTTTAACAAAGCTACGGAAATATCAATCGAAATTGAACCCCGAAAAGTGCACTTTCGGAGCCATGTCGGGAAAACTGTTGGGTTTCATTGTGAGCTAAAAAGGAGTGGAAATCGATCCAGATAAAGTTCGAGCTATCCAAGAGATGCCGCCACCACGGACCATCAAGGAGGTTAGAGGATTCCTAGGGCGACTGAATTATATTGCCCGATTTATTTCCCAGTGTGACCACATGTGAACCCATTTTCAAGACTTTACGAAAGAACAACCCAGAAATTTGGAATGACAAATATCAAGAAGCTTTTGACAAGATCAAACAATATCCGTCTAATCCACCCATTTTGATCCCACCAGTCACCGGATAGACCTCTAATCTTATACTTGACCGTTCGGAGTCAGCGATGGGTTGTGTCTTGGGGCAACATGACTCTACAGGTAAGAAGGAGCAGGCCATTTATTACCTTAGCAAGAAGTTCACCATCAATGAAGAAAACTACACGCCCTTGGAGAAGACGTGCTGTGCTCTTGTCTGGATAACGAGAAGATTGAGGCAATACACCCTTTATCATACTACTTGGCTGATTTCAAGGCATGATCCGCTCAAATATCTCTTGGAAAAACCATCCATTTCTAGAAGAATCGCCAAATGGCGGTTGATCCTATCGGAGTATGATATCATCTACGTACCTCAAAAAGCCATAAAAGGAAGTGCGATAGCCGACTATCTGGCAGATAGAGCGCTGGAAGACTTTGAGCCCATGACTATTGGCTTCCCGAGATGAGCACATTAACATCATTTCGCCGAAGTATCAGACATATGGATGATGTGGTTCGATGGAGCCTCTAGTCTCTTAGGTCACGGTGTTGGGGCCATCCCGATATCCCCAAAAGGCGAACATTTCCCCATGGCGGCAAAGCTAACCTTCCCTTGTACAAACAATGTGGCGAGTATAAGGCTTGTGTGATGGGACTTCAAGAAGCCATTCACAAAGGAATCAAAAAATTGCGAGTGTTCGGCGATTCGGCACTCATCATTTTTCAAGTAAGGGGTGAATGGGAGACTCGAAACCACAAATTAATCCCATATCGGAAATATGTTACGAGTTAGCCGAGCAATTCGAAGACATCACATTTGAGCATATGCCCAAGGAATGCAACCGGCTCCTCGACGCGCGGCAACTCTAGCCTCCCTCCTTCGACTAGACACCAAGTTGGAAGTTTAGTCTTTCGATATCCGTATACAAGATGCTCCTGCGCATTGCATGGCCATTGAAGGACATCGAAGAAAAACCTTGGTTTGAGGACGTCAAACAATATTTACTTAAGCAAGAATACCCAGCAGAGGCCACTGAATCTGATAAAAGAAATATCCGAAGGTCTGCATCCAACTATTATTTCGATGGCTCAATTCTGTATAAGAGAAACCACGACATGGTGCTATTGCGGTGTGTGGCAAAAGAAGAATCAACGTAAATCATGAAAGAAGTGCACAAAGGGGAATGTGGTTCACATGCAAACGGACATGCATTAACAAGACAAATCATGGGAATGGGCTACTATTGGGTCACCATGGAAAAAGATTGTATTGAATATGTGCGCAAATGCCTCAAGTGTCAAATTTATGGCGACAAGATTCAAGTACCGCCGTCTAAACTACACGTGATGGTCTCCCCGTGGCCGTTCTCACTGGGGCATTGACGTTATCGGACCAATATCTCCAAAAGCGTCTAATGGTCATCGTTTCATTTTGGTAGCCATTGATTACTTCACCAAGTGGGTAGAAGCAGCATCATACGCTAATGTCACACAGGTTGTGGTACTTCGATTTATACGGAACAATATCATATGCCGATATGGTCTTCCCGAGCAGATCATAACGGACAATGCTGCCAATTTGAACAGCCGGATGATAGAGAGGTTGTGCGAAACATACAAAATTCAACACCGCAACTCGACCCCCTATCGCCCAAAGATGAATGGAGCAGTCGAGGCAGCCAACAAGAACATCAAGAACATTATCAGAAAGATGACCGAAACGTACAAAGATTGGCATGAGAAGCTACCTTACACTTTGCATGCTTATCGTACCTCGGTGCGTACATCAATCGGGGCAACTCCATTTTCTTTGGTCTACGGCATGGAAGCAGTTCTACCGGTCGAAGTGGAGATACCTTCCCTCCGAGTACTTAAGGATACTTAGCTCGAAGAAGCAGAATGGGCCCAAAGTCGTTATGAGCAGTTGAATTTAATTGAAGGCAAGCGCCTGGCAGCGATTTGCGAGAGGACAGCCGTATCACCAGAGAATGATGAACAATTACAATAAAAAGGTGAAGCCCGAAGCTTTCAAGGGGGTGATCTTGTCCTCAAGAAGATCTTGCCAATCCAGCATGACCATCGAGGCAAGTGGACTCCCAATTATGAAGGCCCATATGTCGTGAAAAAAGCATTCTCAGGAGGCGCATTGATCCTTGCCAAAATGGACGGAGATGAGCTTCCTAATCCAGTGAATAGTGACGCCGTCAAAAAGTTTTATGCTTAACCCTCATGTCTCCCAACAAGATTCCCATTCCTGTAATGAGCGGACTCGGTGAAAACCCAAAAGGGCACCAAGGGTAAAATACAAAGCTCCAACAAAAGACAAAAAGAAAACAAAGGCGGACTTGGTGAAAACCCGAAAGGGCACCAAGGGTAAAATACAAAGCCAACAATAAATCTTGAAGGGTGAAATCGGTTCAGTTAAACCGAAAGGATCGGGACCACAACAAATAGGGTCCGTTGCAAGCGATAGAGACAACATCATCCAAAAAACAAAGAATCGCAAAAAGTGGAAGACTTGGTCAAACTGCGGCACACTCGAATCAAATTTGTACATTATGCTTTTAAAGACTTGCGATTCTATTTATCAGATTATGACAATAGGACACTTTTTATGATATAAATATGTTTTGTGGAATTAAACCAGCAAAAATCTTTTTATCTCTTTAATCATGTTACATCGTCTTCATTTCACATTTGAGTATAACATCTTAAATCCCCGGTAAGCTCTTCTAGCATTGCCTTATGAGTGGGGCCAAGCTCAAAATCCCCAAACAACTTAAAGCCCCCAATTCGGAGTACTCATATCTCCACGGGATATCACCGTCCCCAGAGAAGCCGTCAAATGAATCTCCTCAATGTGGCGAAGCGAAATTTAACAGACCCTTCATGCACAACAGGGAATTCCCCAGAAAAGACAGGATGGACTTTCCATCCAAAGAGAATGTTGTTCCCCAACAAGTTGAATGTTAGCCAACCTCTCCAACAACAGCCAAACCCTCAGTGATACATCACGTGGCATTCAATGCATACATCACATGGCATCACATTGCATCATATTTCACCACAAGTTGAGGTTTATGCATCCCCACATACAGCACATTGCATTCCATGCATCATTAGCATACATTCAACATACTCTATAATCCAGGAATGTTCTTGCCTCTGGAGATCCTAAGAGCTCATATTCGGCAAACTTCTCTTCAGGCTATCCTAGCTTTCTTCGTTCAACTATACAACTCTTTCCTTACAATTGCCCCCAAAGTCTAAACGCATCCTTTTGGCACTTGACAACCTTTTCCCATTTTGGGTCACCTCGTAGAGCGATCTCCTTGAGTGAACTCGTAGAGGGAGCTTAAATTGGGTTACTTCCCAAACTCACCAATTCCTTCAAGCATTTCCCCAAATACCATTTGATGTCTCCAACAAGTCATCCCAATTCAAGCCTATCGTTGCTGTGGGCTATTTATTTTCAGTTCAAGCCCATCATTGTTGTGGGCTACCATTTTTCAATTCAAGCCTATCGTTGCTGTGGGCTATCCGTTTTCAATTCAAGCCTATCGTTGCTGTGGGCTTTCCATTTTCAATTCAAGCCTATCGTTGCTGTGGGCTTTCCATTTTCAATTCAAGCCTATCGTTGCTGTGGGCTACCATTTTTCAATTCAAGCCTATCATTGTTGTGGGCTATCCATTTTCAGTTCAAGCCTATCGTTGCTGTGGGCTATCCGTTTTCAATTCAAGCCCATCATTGTTGTGGGCCTTTTTCCATTTTTAGTTCGAGCCTATTGTTCTTTGTGGGCCTTTCGGTTTTCAATTCAAGACCATCATTGTTGTGGTCTTTTTCCATTCTTCAATTCGAGCCTATCGTTGCTGTGGGCTATCTGTTTTCAATTCAAGCCCATCGTTGTTGTGGGCCTTTTTCCATTTTTAATTCGAGCCTATCGTTGCTGTGGGCCTTTCAGTTTTCAATTCAAGCACATCATTGTTGTGGGCCTTTTTCCATTTTTCAATTCGAGCCTATCGTTGCTGTGGGCCTTTCAACTTTTAGTTCACGCCCATCATTGTTGTGGGCCTTTTCTCTTTTCAGTTCAAGCCTGTCATTGTTGTAGGCTTTCAATCTCTGGTATCAAGCGGCCTTAGATGCCTCATCAAGGTATTGTCCAAGCACACCGGCCTGTGAAGCCCCTTTTCCCTCTCGGGGACAAACCCAACCGTCGCACTTCTTCCTCTAGGTAAGTCAGGTAAGTGCTCCAACCTGTCCAAAATGACTCCCTTTTTATCTTTGTACGCTGTTTGTATACAAACAGTGCACAAAGAGGGGCAGCTGTAGGACCCTATTTGTCCAGGTTGGACACACTAACCCCATTTGATATACCTTTCTGCCCATGCCATATACCTTATTGAACAGGTCCACAATGATCCCATACTTCCAAGGAATGGTCTACCCCAATCGGCACGGATGGGGGAGTTCAAAATTAATGACTTTTGCTACAATTCCTTGAAGCGCCCCAAGACCAACACCAGGTGATGGAGGATGAAAATTCGAGACCAATGCACTTGACCGAGCTCAAATCGGACTTAAAATGAAGAAGTTATGGCAAAAACAACTTTCGTTGGAAAAAGTCAAACTTGCCAAAAGACGGTCAATGCCCCCTGGTCAAACCGCCCGCAAAAGTGATCATGCGAAACCCTTCAAAATGCCTATGTAGGCGAATACGGATCTCCCCAAACAATTCCTGGAAGGTTACCCATTTTTGCATTTTTGGTGGGGGTAAAAAGGTATAAAAAACTTGACCGTTGACCGTTGACCTGCCGACACTTCGACCCATTGACCCCGAAGCTCGAAGCCTCGAAGCCCCGAAGCTCGAAGCCCCGAAGCTCGAAGCCCTGAAGCCTCGAAGCCCCGAAGCCTCGAAGCCTCGAAGCCTTGAAGCCTCGAAGCATCGAAGCCTCGGAGCCTCGAAGCCTCGGAGCTTCGAAGCCTCGAAGCCTCGCTGCCGACACTCCGACCTTCGATCTACGGTACCCGTACGCCTTCCACCTTCGACCCTCGAAGCCTCGAAGCCTCGCTGCTGACACTCCGACCTTCGACCCTTCGACCCTTGACCCTGCGATGCGTTGACCTGCGAACCTCCGACCTTCGACCTGCCGACACTTCGACCCGTTGACCATTGACTTTTGCCCCACTGAAATTCGACCCACCGAAGCTTCGACCCTGCCGACACTTCGACCCTGCCGACGCTCCGACCTGCCGACACTTCGAACCTCCGACCCTTTCTGCCTTCGCTGATCTTTTTTCTCGCTGGCTTTTCGCGTCGGCTTTTTCTCACGGGTTTCCTTTTTTTCTCTCGCCGGTCGTTCACAGGACTGTTTTATGTCTTGCCATCCGACAAAACATCATTTTTAATACCCGACGGTCACATGTCTTTGCTAAAATACAAACTTGAAAAAAGGCAATCACGAGCTGCCCTGTTTCCCGCACACACCGTCCTCCCGACAAGGCATCAAACCCGCAAATTAAAAATACCGCATCAAATAATACAAGCAATTAATGACAGTGGAGCCAAAAACTTTTCTCAAGCACTTTAAGAGGTATTCGACGGTCCCCTGCGCAGGGGGGATTCCTTTTTTGAGGAAAAAATTCGTTAAGGAAAAAGAGAGGAAAAAAGGAGAAAAAAAGAGAGAGGGGGATTGAAAGAAAAGTAGGTTTTCGTTGAAGAGAGCCATCCATCGTTCCAAAAAAAAAAAAAAAAAAGAGAGTTCTTCATGTGGGTTTTTTCGTTGAAGAAAGCCATAAAAAAAAACACAGAGAGAGGAGGAGGAAACCCTCCATCATTCCAGTGCAGAAAAACAGCAAAAGAAAAAAAGAGAGAGATCATTGAGAAAAAAAGAAGAAGAGAGAAATCATTGGAGAAGAAAGAAAGGAGAGAAACGCCCCAGCCTCATCTCCTCAGATTAAACGCCCAGTTTTTTTACAGTCAATATCACCCTTTTATCCTCTTTCCCCTCCTGTCTCACGCCAGCTTTTTTTTCTCCAACAAGAAAAACACAAAAACAGCCCCAACTTCAGCCTTTCTTTTTCTGCGTGTTCAACAAGCAAAAAGACATAACAGATACCAATCCTGTTCTAATCCTCTACTCCTCACGCTTACCCTCCTTATTCCCAGCCAACAAGGATCTCAAACCCAGAAAATTCATCTCTTCAAATACCAAAAAAACCCCCCTCACAAACCTCGTTGTCAAATCTTGCTGGTTCCAAGCAGGTGGTGACCATCAGCATCAGTGGGAGCTCAAGCAGAAGATTCAAAGTCGGTTCAGCCCTTATCTTTTCACTCCTTTTTTTAGCTGATTTGCATCTATATTTGGTGTATTTGTTGTAGCATTTTTTTAATTTTCGTTTTTTTTTAGTTTATCTATATTTGATGTAATTGCTTTTCAACCTTTTTCCATTGCATTTTCCCTGTATTTCTTCTTATGTGTATGTGTACTATGTAAAGTGTAGTAAAAAAAAAACAACAAAAGAAAAAAGAGAGAGAGCAAAGGGAAAGGATGAAGAAAAAGAAAAAAAAAAGAAGAAAAGAAAAAAGAGTGATTTTATTTTTGTGGATGTCACACTCACACACTCCACATCTATTTTGATATATGCATTTTCAATTTCAAAAAAAAAAAGGAAACACAAAAAAAACAAACAAACATGTCTTTTAAAAAAAATGTTTTCAATAAATAATTTTCAAAATGTTTTCAAAAAAAAAAAACAAACAAACAAACAAAAAAAAAAAAAAAAAAAAAAAAAACAAAACGTTTTTTTCAATAAAATATTTTTTAAAAAAAATCTCTTCAATAACATGTTTTGAAAATGTTTTCATAAAATGTATTCCAAATGTCTTTCAAAAACAAAAAAACAAAACAAAACAAAACAAAAAAACAAAAAAAGGGAAAATAATAAAAATCATTTTCTAGGACTCCAAAACAAAACCAAAAACCCAAAACCAACCCATAGGATCTCATTCTCCACTTCAAAACAAAAACCCAAAATTTTTAGGATTCCCTTTTTTAGAAATTTAGGATAAATCCATTTTAACCATAACTTTAATAAATAACTTAGCTAAATAAAAATCATAGACTTTTGAGGAAACTTAACCCAGTTATGACAGTACAAATAAAAGAAAAACCTCCTCCTCCTAAATTAGATACCGAAAGGGCGCTGTAGGGGTGCTAATCCTTCCCTACACGTAACCAACTCCCGAACCCATCTCTGATAATGCAGACCACACACTTAAGACTACTCAAAGTAGAGGGTATCCAACTGTACCCCAAAAACAGTTGGTGGCGACTCTAAATTTTCTCACCATTGGTCTAGTTTGAGCTCACCCCAAACGGGCCCGGACGAAAACCAGTGATGACAGTCGATGTGAGCATTTTGACTGTACTTAGGCCCGATTCCGAGTCGGGGCCCCGTTTCACCCGACTATTGACTTTTCGGGGTTTATTGGTTGACTTTGCATTTGGGCGGTTATTTGGGTGTAATAATATCTGTTTAGTGTTGTGCTTGTCATTTCGAGCGTTTTGACTGTAGTTTGACTCAATTCGGAGTTCGGAGCCTTGGAGGTCAATTTTTGTGTTGGGAGGTCAATTATTGACTGGTTCAATGGTTGACTAGGTCAGTTGACTGGCAGAAATATAGATAGCAGAAAAAAAAAAGCTTTCACTTTACGTTTCACGTTTGTGCGTTTGAAAGAGAGAGCTTGAGAGAGCTTAGAGGCCTTAGCGATTTGGGGCGATTTGGGTTCGTTGAGCTTAAAGATTCACTTCAAGTAGGTGTCCTTGAACTTCTTATCCTTCTCTTGTTTTGGATCTGCACGAATTCATCATGATTTATGAAATTGAGCATGAACCCTAGAATTTGGGGAAAACTAATTTTGGGTTAGATCTAATGGTTTAGCATAAGATCCGTGGTTAAGAACTATTTTATATCATTTTGGATATATGTTTTTATGATTTTGGGGTTGATTAACTGTGTTTTTCATGAGGGTTGATAAGTCAACCATGGAAATCTGGGTTTAGATCTAGATTTCTGAAAATCTGGAATTTTATACGTGTTTATGTTGTTTCTGCGCGATTTAGAGGCGTTCTGGACGCGTTTTGAGGTAGATATCGTAGTTTGTTGCGAAACAAGGGTGTTAGTGAGCGTCTAGGAGTTTCTGGGCGTGTTCCAGACGAAGAATAGGCAAAAATGATGATGAATAGTACCTGGGCGCGTTATCGGGTCGAACTAACGAAAATCCGAAGTTTCGGGTCGTAGTTCGTAGACGCGTAGTTCGTAGGTCGAAGGTTCGTAGTTCGTAGGGTCGTAGTTCATAGACCCGTAGTTTGAAGGTTCATAGTTCGTAGGTTCGAAGGTTCGAAGTTCGTAGTTCGTAGGGTCGTAGTCCGAAGGTCGAAGATTGTAGCCTCGCTTCGAGTCTTCGAGGCGCGCTGCACCTCCGCACTCCGTAGCTACGAGTCGCCGTTCCGCCTACGAGTCGCAGGTTCTAAGCTACAAGTCGCAACTCCAACAATGTAACTGGACACTGGACAACACTGGACTTGTCACGCCCCGGATTTCCAGCCCGAGGAAACCAGTACGTGACTCCCCTTGTACCCACACGGAGGGCAAAGGGGTTAGGATGCAAACCCCGAATTAAACATTTTCAACATCCACAACACATTCAAGAAAGTAATGTTCATAAAAGCAAGCCACAATCCAAACCAATCTTTATTACAACAAAATCCTCTTTCCAATCCATCCCCGGGGGTTACATCAATTCCCATAAAAAAAATAACATAAATGGAAGAGAGTAAAATAAATAAGGTCTTCCACCTTGGTGTATCCACCTAACACCTATAAGTCCCCTGGAAAACAAGCAAACACAGTAGGAGGGATGAGCAACCACAACTCAGTAGGGATCAAGTCTCCCCAACCCTTCCCATGCTCCTAGTGGCTACATGCATGTGCACAGGTGTAGTGACGTGAAAGTATTAGGAAAAAGAAAATAAAACATTCCACACAAGCGGGCGTAACCCCAGCCCAGCCACACCGGCTAACAAACCACATCTCAAGCAAGTAATTTAACCGCCTCTTAAGGTCACTTATTTAACCGCCTCTCAGGCAAAGTAGTTTAACCGCCTCTTCAGGCCATCGGTTTAACCGCCTCTCGGGCAAAGTAGTTTAACCGCCTCTTCAGGCCAGATACCACAGTCATGCACACAACACACACCACGGTCACTCAAGCATAAAACCAAACACTTGATGTGCACCCGTTCACAAGTGCACAAACCCAACCATTCAGGCAATAGAGCAAACACCCAACATGCATACATACACCAAATCACAAGTCCACCACACACACATATTACCAAACACGTAATGGGCATATACACACAGCTATATTCACACAGGCATTTCATCGAACATATAGCATGTAACAACAGAATCACACCAAAATGCATCAAGGCCAACATCCATATAAGAGATCACACCTATATGGATTACATATATATATATATAAACGAGATATAATCCATAATCTGCCCTAGAACCCTAGGACAGAGGAGGATTTAGGAAGAAACAGAACCCCTACCTTGTATGTTCTCCCTGTTCCCGCTTCCACGCAAGACTCCGACCACCCACGCAAGACGCTCCGGCAGCCACCGGAAGCTCTCCTTCTCTCTCTCTCTCTCTCTCTCTCTCTCTCTCTCTCTCTCTCTCTGCGATGACCGGTGGAGTAACAAACCCTAAACCTAAAACAGAGGGGCTTCTCCTCCTTATATAGACAACACAACATCAAAACGATGTAGTTTTGATTAAGTGAATCCCAAAGATCAAAACGATGTAGTTATGATGGAACAAGCTATGACCTTCCCACATCCATACACACCAAAATATTCACAATTCCAACATGGTCCTTTGGGAAAAGATGATTAGAATGACAAAACCAAGGTAACCATGCAAAAACATGCCTGCACGCCAATTTGAACGCCAATTCCCCAATTGGCGTGCAGCTCCAAATGCACTCAAACTTCACCCCAAGCCTCCTTGCATCTTGTAGAGGTCTAAGAAGCAAAAATATGCTTGCACGTGAAATGGGTGAATTCACGTGCAGCTCCAAATGCCCTGAAATTTCTGTGGTAGATAGAGGACCTCATTTTAAGAAACTTTTGTTCTTGCACGCCAATTATTTGAGGCCATCTACTATACCAAAAGTGAGCTCCAAAATCTTCCAAAACAGCTTAAAACCGCATGTATATGCATAGCATCTTCCTAGGGCATAAATGCACGTTATCACTTGTCACATGCACCTCCCAAAAGTCCCCTCTTGGGCTCATCTCTTACCTCAAACTTGTGCACCAACATCCAAGGTGTTTGTGGTTAACTTCTTACACACGGGTTACACACGGGTCATTACATCCTCTCCCCCTTAAGACTTTTCGTCATCGAAAAGAAATGACATACGAGGAAAACAAACACAAGCTACCCATTTGCCACACGGCGAGCCACAACACCCAAATGGGTCATACACCGCGCACAGCACATAACAAGGTACCACCATAATCCATAACCACATTCATCACAATAATGCATATAACACATATCCACATGTCACAAATACACATCTCAAAACACATCACAAATATGAACACATGTCTAAAAGACAAAACAAACACCAAATCATACACAACTAATACAAGAAAACACATCACTATCCCTTGGCCAACAGCCACCAACAGCCACCTCCCACGCTTAAGATTGTTCGTCCTCGAACAATTCTGGGTGCTGCTCACGCATCACGGACTCACGTTCCCATGTCTCCTCCTCAATGCCACGGTGTTGCCAGAGCACGCGAACCAAAGGAATAGCACGACCACGCAAAAGCTTCTCTCGCCGATCTAGGATACGGATAGGGGCCTCAACAACGGACATGTCATCCTCAATGTCCAATGTCCGCCAATCGATCACATGAGTGGGGTCAGGGTGATACTTCCGCAACTGGGACACGTGGAATACATTGTGCACTCGACTCAGTCGCGGTGGTAACGCTAACCGGTAGGCCACATGCCCCACACGATCCAGAATCTCGAAAGGACCAATAAACCGCGGAGATAGCTTGGAACCTCGCCCAAACCGTCGATGTCCACGACATGGAGAAACACGAAGAAACACATGATCACCAACAGAAAACTCCAAAGGTCGCCACCGCTGATCCGCATAAGATTTCTGCCGACTCTGAGCTGATAACAAACGCTGACGAATCAACTTAACCTTCTCGGTAGCCTCTTGAAGCAACTGCGGTCCCAAGAGAGCTGTCTCCCCCACCTCGGTCCAACACAAAGGTGATCGACACAGCCACCCATACAACGCCTCAAAAGGAGCCATCCCAATGGATGCCTGATAACTGTTATTGTAGGCAAACTCCACCAAAGGAAGGTGAGTTGCCCATGAACCCCCAAAATCTAACACACAGGCCCGTAACATGTCCTCCAAAGTCCGATTTGTCCTCTCTGTCGGCCGTCGGTCTCAGGGTGGAAGGCTGTACTCAAGTGAAGTTTGGTCCCCATAGCCTCCGGCAAACCTGCCCAGAAACGGGAAGTGAACCGCGAATCCCGGTCGAGACAACCGATGATGGTACTCCATGCGGTCTCACAATCTCGTTCATGTATAGGCGACTCAAGGTCCCAATAGAGTCCCGCTCGCGAACAGCCAGGAAATGGGCCGACTTTGTGAGTCGATCCACAATCACCCAAATCATATCTTTCCTCCCTGTGGTGGGTGGAAGACCGAGCCACAAAATCCATCGCTATGTGGTCCCACTTCCACTCCGCTATGGGCAATGGCTGTAACATGCCCGCCGGCCGCTGATGCTCAGCCTTCACCTGCTGACACGTGAGGCACCGCGAAACAAAGGCAGCCACATCGCGTTTCATCCCAGGCCACCAAAAATGTCCCCGAAGCGCATGGTACATCTTTGTACCCCCTGGATGCACAACAACTCTAGACTGGTGAAACTCCCTCATCACCTCATCCCTGACGGAAGAAGCCACTACCAACTACCCCTGAAAAGACAACTCATGATCAGGGCCCTTTGTCCAGTCCTCAGATAGCTCCCCAGCCGCAATACGGGCACGGAGAACCTCACACTCAATGTCACCCAACTGTTCCTCCCGGACGCGCTGGTACAACTCAGGCACCACCACCAAAGGACTCAGGACTGTCCCACCATCACGAACAACAGGTTGCAGTTGCGACATCGCCAACTGCTCCATCAGCTTCCACTCTCTCACGGCCACCTCAGCATTCCCTTTTCTGCTCAACGCGTCAGCCACAACATTACCCTTGCCCGGGGTATAGGCAAGAGTAAAGTCAAAGGTCTGCAAATACTCCACCCATCTCCTTTGCCTCAAATTCAAGTCCTTCTGAGTAAAGATGTACTGAAGGCTCTTGTGATCTGAGAACACCACAAACTTTTCCCCCAAGAGGTAGTGCTGCCAACTCTTCAGGGCGAAGATGACAGCCGCCAACTCAAGATCATGGGTAGGGTAATTCTACTCATGAGGCTTCAACTGCCTTGACCCATAAGCTACCACACTGTGCTCCTGCATAAGCACACACCCCAAACCAACCTTGGACGCATCACAATACACCTCATATGGGATATCCTCCCGAGGTAACCTTAATACCGGTGCAGTGGTCAAACGGGTTTTGAGAGCCTCAAACGCCCTGCGACACTTGTCAGCCAATCAAACTTCATGCCCTTCCGAGTCAACGCTGTCATAGGAGCTGCCAAACGGGAGAACCCCTCGACAAAACGACGATAGTACCCCACCAAGCCAAGAAATCTATGGATCTCAAAAACGTTGGTTGGCCTCGCCCACGATGCCACAGCCTCAATCTTGGCTGGGTCCACCCTAACTCCCTTAGCTGACACCACATGGCCACGAAAGTGAACCTCCTGCAGCCAAAACTCACACTTGCTAAACTTAGCAAACAGCTGTTGGTCCCTCAAGGTTTGCAACACTGTTGCTAAGTGCTCCACATGCTCCTTCTCGGTCTTGGAATACACCAAGATATCATCAATAAACACCACCACAAACGAATCCAAGTATGGAGCAAAGACCTGGTTCATCAAATGCATGAACACCGCTGGCGCATTAGTGAGCCCGAAAGGCATCACTACCCACTCATAATGCCCATACCTGCACCGAAAAGCCGTCTTAGGGATGCCTCCTCCCTAACCCTGAGCTGGTGATACCCCGACAGTAAATCTATTTTGGAAAACCACTGGGCCCCACTCAATTGGTCAAACAGGTCATCTATCCGAGGCAACGGGTACTTGTCCTTCACAGTCACTAAATTCAGCTTCCTGTAGTCGATGCAGAGACGAAGCATGCCATCTGCCTTCTTAGCAAAGAGCACAGGAGCACCCCAAGGTGAGGTACTCGGTCTGATATACCCCTGGCCCACCAACTCCTCGATTTGCCACTGGAGATCCCTCAACTCGGCTGGCCCCATACGATACGCTACTTGGGAAATCGGACCCGTTCCCGGCACCAACTCAATGGTGAACTCCACACTCCTCTTAGGTGGCAAACTCCTCAACTTTCCAGGAAAAACATCCTGAAATTGGTCCACAACAGCCGGGCCACACCCTCTTTTCCACCTTACCCTCCTCGGCAAGGTCGGGCCGCCAACCTGTGGGTAATGGCACCCCACTGGTCCAACACTGGCCCGGCCCGACTCGCCTCACAGTCCCACTCCCCCTGCAGGGTGCAAGAGGTCCTTACAGGTGTCACGAAGGATACACGCCGCCGATAACAATCTATCTTGGCCTGGAAAGCCATAAGCCAATCCATACCCAAGATCAGGTCAAATGTCCTCAAAGGCATTACATGCAAGTCCAAACTCGGCTCCACCTCTCCTAGGGTTAACACACGATCCACGAAACACACGCCGTACCTCAATCATGCCTCCCACCGGAGACTCCACAACTAGGGGCCTCGCGGCCTCCACACAAGCTAACCCCAAGCCATCAATAAGAAGCTCGGCGGCGAAGGAACACGATGCACCCGTATCAAAAAGAAAGAAGCTAACGTACGGGAAATCAAGAGGGTACCTATAACCACCGATGGTCTGCTCCACCCTCAGTGGTGGGGGGTGGTAGCTCGGCCCTCCTCCTGGTACGTCGCCTCCGGCGCAAACACCCTTCTTTGGCCCGTGCCACTTGGTTGGCTCACTCACCGGTGGCTCCCGCCCCGACGCCTCTAGCATCGCCCGTCTGTCCTCGGCCTCCCCCGAGGTTGGGTCCGACCGGATCCTGCCTGGCTGGCCTTGCCACCGACGAGCTGGTCTCTCAGCTGGTGCACGGAAGCTAGCATCACTCCTCACGTTGGATGCCACGCCCCCGCTCCCTTGTCGCCACTCCTGCAAACCCGGCACAAATGGTCCTCTCGTCCACGGTTGTTGCATCGCCGGTCCTTCTTGGGGCACTCCCCCTTGAAGTGACCACTGCTCTCCACAGCAGTGACAACCGCTAGGTAGACTCCTAGATGGACCACCCCGTCTTCCGCCGCCAAAGGTGAACCTCCCGGGGTTCACGGATGTCCGACCCCGACCGCAAAAAAGAATCGCTATCCCTCTCCTCCGTCTTGAGCCTCTTGGACCCCGCATCTCGATCAGGCCCGCTCGCAACCGGCGACCCTGATGGGCCTACCTCCCATCATCCGGCTCTCTCTCGGCTATACGGGCCGTCTCCACAACCTCAGATAGGTCCTCAAGCGTAGAATTGCCACCCTCTACCTCGGGGCTGGCCTAAGGCCCAAAGTGAACTTGTGGGCCTTCAGGTCCTCCCTTGCCACAGTCTCAGGAGCAAACTTACTCAAGCTCCGGAACTCCCGCTCATACTCAGGTACCGTCCTGGATCCCTCCTTCAAGCTGCCGAATTCTTCCCTCTTCTACCATCTCACTGATTCTGGGAAGAACTCATCATGGAAGAGTTGCAAGAACTCCTCCCAAAGCATGAGTTGCACCGCACGGCTCCCCGCGACACTCGTCCACCACTCCAAAGCATCACCCTCCAGTGCCCAGGTGCCGGTCGCACCTTATCCTCTTCCGGGCAGGAGAGAAAGGAGAACACATGCTCGATCTGCCTCAACCACTACTCAGCTACCACGGGATCTCCTTCCCCCTTGAATCGCGGAGGTTGTTCCTTTCGGAACCGTGTCACCACGTCATCCTCTGTACGAGTCGGTACACCACCCAGCGAACTCTCACGCTCACGAGGCAGCTCTCCTACTGGTGGTGGTGGTGGCACCACCTGCTGTGCTGCCATCTCACGGCACACCTCCTCCCGAACCTCCTGCCGGAGTCCCTCCTATAGCTCTCGTACCTCCAACCGGATGCCTTCTCGTAGCTGTGCCAGCAACAACGCATGCCCCCCAACAGACGGTCCCGCACCTGGACCCTCATGGGCAGATGACTCATCAGCCACTGCCCCGGATGCACGTGTCGCTCTCCTCAGCGGCATTCTTACTACACGAAGTAAGAAGCACAAACGTCAAAACGAATTTATAATCTACCGCGTCTCTATCTCTACCCCACTGATCAATTCCACTATCACATACATTGTATCAATCACATTTCACAGTTCGGTACGCATTGCCAAACAAATCAGAGTTGTCATATTATCTTATCCACATTTTCCACAGTTTAGCACACATTCACAACAAATGCAACTAGTGCCCTAATGCCAATGCATGCAAATCCTACCACAAGACTGGACTACCCTAAGTACACCTTGGAGGCTCAAAGAGGACCATGTTGATCAGGCATGTCCCTCCAGGCTCCTCCAAAGGACTTAGGATAACCAGGTCCGCCCACTACCCTAGGCCAACTAAACCTGGCTCTGATACCATATTGTCACGTCCCGGATTTCCAAACCGAGGAAACCGGTACGTGACTCCCCTTGTACCCACACGGAGGGCAAAGAGGTTAGGATGCAAACCCCGAATTAAACATTTTAAACATCCACAACACATTCAAGAAAGTAATGTTCATAAAAGCAAGCCACAATCCAAACCAGTCTTTATTACAACAAAATCCTCTTTCCAATCCATCCCCACTGGGGTTACATCAATTCCCATAAAAAAAATAACATAAATGGAAGAGAGTAAAATAAATAAGGTCTTCCACCTTGGTGTATCCACCTAACACCTGTAAGTCCCTTGGAAAACAAGCAAACACAGTAGAGAGGGGTGAGCAACCACGGCTCAATAGGGATCAAGTCTCCCCAACCCTTCCCATGCTCCTAGCGGCTACATGCATGTGCACAGGTGTAGTGACGTGACAGTATTAGGAAAAAGAAAATAAAACATTCCACACAAGCGGGCGTAACCCCAGCCCCAGCCACACTGGCTAACAAACCACATCTCAAGCAAGTAACTTAACCGCCTCTTCAGGCCACTGATTTAACCGCCTCTCAGGCAAAGTAGTTTAACCGCCTCTTCAGGCCAGATACCACAGTCATGCACACAACACACACCACGGTCGCTCAAGCATAAAACCAAACACTTGGTGTGCACCCGTTCACAAGTGCACAAACCCAGCCATTCAGGCAATAGAACAAACACCCATTGAATATCTAAATCATCTTACACGTGAATCACACGGAGATATAGACAAAGCCTTAAATGCAATTGGGTTCACGCGAAGAAATTCAATAGGTTTATAGTCCCAATATTTTAAGCTCTACATCCGTAGCAATTAAAGGAGAGGTATTTTCCGAGAAGATATTTAATGCTACACAGTGCTCGGAAAATCCTGTTCCAAGAATGTCTCCTAGGGATGTCTATATATATATTAAGTCTTGTATATTCTCATAGATGTGTATACATGTGAAAGAGCTTAGAGAATCTCATTTTGGCAAGTGTGTGTGTTATTTTAAAACAGAGTGCTACTGTAAACAAAAGAGAGATACTCTTTCAATAGATCCAGAAGCTTGTACTCAGCTTTAATCTACTATAATTTGTTGTAATTATCTTGTGATAATAATACAAATTACTTCCACTATTTGGTTGTCTTCCGCATTAATCTTATCTTTAATCAGATTGTGTGTTGCACCAAAAAGAGTGCAAAGAGTTTTTCAAAAGCCTATTCACCCCTCCTCTAGGCTTCCCGGGACCAATAGTTCTCAATGTTGGGCTTCCCTGTTCGTGTCATAGTGTATCCATCTTGCACAAATTGGTGTAAGATCAACTTCAAACCTGGGACTGACTCTTTGGTAGTGGGGCATCTTTATAGACCTATTCAACAAAATCTGGCATGGGTAGATAGATATATAAAATGGGGTTAGTATGTCAAACCCGGACAAAATAGGGTCCAACACTAGCCTCTTGATTTTCAGAGAGCTATCATTTTCAAATCTTACCTGGCTAGATTTGTCTTTGTTCATATTTGACAACTTGTTTAGGTCACTAGTCATGTGACCTGAACATCCACTATCAAGGATCCACTGTTTATCCTTCATATTAGTTTTCAATGCTATTTCAGCAATATGAGCAACCTCCTTTCCCTTAGCCAGGTAGACTTGTTTTACTTTAGACGTGAAGTGCTCCTCATGTTTTACTTTAGACTAGAAGCACTCCCCCTGAGGCTTAGGCTTCACAGTCTTCTAAGATGCTGATTCTTTCCTTCTTTCTTGAACCTTCATAGTGTTCTTTTTCTTATTCTGCTTAGGAATAAGTACACTTCTTGCACTATGACGTTCATTGCCACACTTATCACAAACTTCCAAATATGCAAGAATAACAAATTTGTTATTCGTAGAAATGGGTTTCGGTTTCTACCAGCATGACTTATCATCATGTCCTTACTTCTGATAATAGTTATAGAAACTTCTAGCTAGTTTCTTTCTTTCAGATCTTGTACAAGTTCTCGTTGAGATGTCTTTATTTTAGTTCTAGATCCTTGTACCGAATACCTCCACCAACAAAATCTAGCCAAATGACCCCATACCACACAAGTAGTAGTATGTAAGGACCCGTACCTTGAGTTAGTCGCTTTGCCTCCTGAGTAGAGTTTTTCTAGATTTTGACCTAGTAGTTGGACTCCAATGAATTCACGTGCAAAAGGAAAGATGCTTAGAATGATGTCCTCTATCTACCACGAAGTTTCAGACCAAATGGACATGTATGTGAGGTGCACGTGATATGGGTCCAATTCACGTGCAAGTGTAATTGTCTTCCAAATGATGCAAGGAGGCTAGGGGTGAAGTTTGAGAGCATTTGGAGTTCATATGGAGTTGCACGTGAATTGGGAATTCACGTGCAAATTGGCGTGCAGCCATATTTTTGCATGGTTCCCTTGGTTTTGACATTCTAAGGAACTTTCTCCAAAGGACCATGTTGAAATTCCGAATATTTTGGTGTGTATGGATGTGGAAAGGTGGTAACTTGTGTGATCAAAACTACGTCGTTTTGATCCTGGGATTCACTTAATCAAAACTACGTCGTTTTGATGTGGATGGTGTCTATATAAGGAGGGCTTGAGTTTGAGTTTAGGGTTTGGTGTTCCTTTGCTGCACTGCTGCCTGGAGAGAGAGAGAGAGCTAGAGAGAGAGAGGGAAGGGGAGTTGCTCGATTCTCGCCTGGAGCATCTTGCGTGGGGAGGACAGCGTTTGGCGCGGGAGCAAGGAAGAGCCGCTTTAAGGTAGGGGTTCTGTTTCTTCCTAAACCCTCCTCTGTCCTAGGGTCCTAGGGCGGATTCTGGGCCGTATCTGTTTATATATATATATGTAAATTCATATAGGTGTGATCTCCTATATGAATGTTGGCCTTCAGTGGCATTTTGGTGTGGTTCCGTGATCTATATGCTATATGTTTGATGAAAAGCCCGTGTGAATATAGTTATGTGTATATGCCTCGCCAAGTGTTTGAAATTATGCCCGTGAGGCCGTGCATGTTATGTGTTTGTGGAAATGCCTGGTGTGGCCGGGTTTGTGAGCTTGTGGATATATGCATGCTAAGTGTTCGAGGTTATTCCTGTGTGACTAAGCATACTTAGTGTTTGATGTTATGCCCGTATGGCCATGTGTCGTTGCGTGTTTGCTTGTACACCCGGTGGCCGTGGGAAGCCCGGGACTGTTTTGAGGAACCCGGTGGCTGTGGAAGCCCGGGACTGTTTTGTGGAACCCGGTGGCCGTGGAAGCCCGGGACTGTTTTGTGGAACCCGGTGGTCGTGGAAGCCCGGGACTGTTCTTGAAACCCGGTGGTCGTGGAAGCCCGGGAGTGTTTATGTACTTGCCCATGTATGATTGTGTTTGCTGTTATAGCCCGTAACTATATTTGGTGGGATAATTGTATCACGACACAAGCACTTGTACACAAGGCATGTAGATACCAGGTGCATGGGATGGGTTGGGAGACATGATCCCTAACGAGCTGTGGTTGCTCACCCCTCCTACCATGTTGTTTTCTTTTCAGAACCTACAGGCGTTAGGTGGGACCCCAAGGTGGAAGACCTTATTTATTTAATTTGTTTATGTTATTTTTATTATGAGAATCGATGTAACCCCAGTGGGGAAAGGATTTTGTTGTAATAAACCTGGATTGGATTGCTTTTAATGAATATTACTTTCTTGAATGTTGTGGATGTTTAAAATGTTAAATTCTTGTTTTGTATCCTACCCCTTTGCCCTCCGTGTGGGTAAAAGGGGAGTCACGTACCGGTTTCCTCGGGTTGGAAATCCGGGGCGTGACAATATGGTATCGAGCATGGTCTAGTTGGCCTAGGGTAGTGGGCGGACTTGGTTATCTTGAGTCCTTTGGAGGAGCCTGGAGGGACATGCCCGATCAACATGGTCCTCTTTGAGCCTCCAAGGTGTACTTGGGGTAGTCCGGTCTTGTAGTAGGATTTGCATGCATTGGCATTAGGGCACTAGTTGCATTTGTCGTGAATGTATGCTAAACTCGTGGATAAAATCATATGATTAAGTGAAATGTGCAACTCGATTTGTTTGGCAATGTGTACCGAATCGTGCAATGTGATTGATGCAATGTATGTGTGTAACATCACGTGATAGTGGAATTGATCAGTGGGGGTAGAGGTAGTGACGCGATAGATTATAAAATTGTTTTGACGTTGTGCTTCTTACTCGTGTAGTAAGAATGCCGCCGAGGAGAGTGACACGTGCGTCCGGGGCAGTGGCCGATGAGTCATCTGCCCATGAGGGTCCGGGTGCGGGACCATCCGTTGGAGGGCATGCGTTGTTACCGGCACAGCCTACAAGAAGGCATCCGGCTGGAGGTACGAGAGCTACGGGAGGGACTCCGGCAGGACGTTCGGGAGGAGGTGCGCCGTGAGATGGCAAAGCACAGCAAGTGGTGCCACCACCACCACCACCGCACGAGAGCCGCCTCGTGAGCGTGAGAGTTCGCCGGGTGGTGTACCGACCCGTGCAGAGGATGACGTGGTGACACGGTTCCGAAAGGAACAACCTCCGCGATTTAAGGGGGAGAAGATCCTGTGGTAGCCGAGCAGTGGTTGAGGCAGATTGAGCACGTGTTCTCCTTTCTCCTGCCCCGGGAGGAGGATAAGGTGCGGCCGGCAATTCGGCAACTGGAGGGGGGACGCTTTGGAGTGGTGGACGAGTGTTGCGGGGAGCCGTGCGGTGCAACTCATGTTTTGGGAGGAGTTCTTGCAACTCTTCCAAGATGAGTTCTTCCCGGAATCAGTGAGATGGCAAAAGAGGGAAGAATTTGGCAGCTTGAAGCAAGGATCCAAGACGGTACCTGAATATGAGCGGGAGTTCCTGGAGATTGAGTAGGTTTGCTCCCGAGATCGTGGTAAGGGAGGACCTGAAGGCCCACAAGTTCACCTTGGGTCTCAGGCCAGCCCTTAGGGAGAGGGTGGCGATTCTACGCTTGAAGACCTATGCCGAGGCCGTGGAGACGGCCCGTATAGCCGAGAGGGAACCGGATGATGGGAGGCAGGCCCATCGGGGGCGCCGGTTGCAGAGTGGGCCCGATCGAGATGCAGGGTCCAAGAGGCTCAGGACGGAGGAGAGGGATAGCGGTTCCTTCCGCAGCAGGGGACAGACATTGGTGAACCCAGGGAGGTCTAGCTTTGGCGGTGGCAGATGGGGCGGTCCAAGCGGGGGGTCTCCCCGCCGGTTGTTACTGCTGTGGGGAGCAAGGCCACTTGAGGAAGGAGTGTCCAAAGAGGGACCGGAAATGCCATAGATGTGGACGAGAGGGCCATCTCGAGCCGGGTTTGCCGGAGTGGCAACAAAGGGGAGTTGGAGGCATGACATCCAAGACAAGGAGTGATGCCGTTTTCGTGCTCCAGTGAGAGACCAGCTCGTCGGTGGCAAGCCGCCCAAGCAGATCCAGTCGGACCCGACCTCGGGGGAGGCCGGAGCGGCAAGAGACCGAGGCTGGAGGCAACCTTAGCGGGAAGCGTCCAGGTGAGTGAGCCGACAAGTGGCACGGGCCAAGGAAGGGTGTTTGCGCGGAGGCGACGTACCGGAGGAGGAGGCCGAGCTACCACCCCCACCACCTGAGGGTGGAGCAGGACCATCGGTGGTTAGAGGTACCCTCTTGATCTCCCGTACCTTAGCTTCCCGTTCTTTTCGATACGGGTGCATCATGTTCGTTTGTTGTCGAGCTTGTAGTTGACGGCTTGGGGTTAGCTCGTGTGGAGGCCGCGAGGCCCCTAGTTGTGGAGTCTCCGGTGGGAGGCATGATAGAGGTACGACGAGTGTGTTGTGACCGTGTGTTAACCATAGGAGAGGTGGAGCTGCGTTTTGACTTGCATGTGATGCCTTTGAGGGCGTTTGACCCGATCTTGGGTATGGATTGGCTTATGGCTTTCCAAGCCAAGATAGATTGTTATCGGCGGCGTGTGTCCTTTGTGACACCCGCAGGGACCTCTTGCACCCTGCAGGGGGAGTGGGATTGTGAGGCGAGTCGGGCCGGGCCGGTGTTGGACCGGTGGGGTGCCATTACCCACAGGTTGGCAGCCCTGACCTTGCCGAGGAGGGTAAGGTGGAAAAGAGGGTGTGGCCCATTGTTGTGGACCAATTTCAGGGATGTTTTTCCCGAGCGGTTGAGGAGTTTGCCACCCTAAGAGGAGTGTGGAGTTCACCATTGAGTTGGTACCGGGGACAGTCCGATTTCCCAAGTAGCGTATCGTATGGGGGCCAGCCGAGCCGAGGGAGCTTCAGAGGCAAATTGAGGAGTTGGTGGGCCAGGGGTATATCGGACCAAGTACCTCACCTTGGGGTGCTCCGGTGCTCTTTGCTAAGAAGGCCGATGGCACGCTTCGTCTCTGCATCGACTACGGAAGTCGAATTCAGTGATCGTGAAGAACAAGTACCCGTTGCCTCGGATAGATGACCTGTTTGACCAATTGAGTGGGGCCCAGTGGTTTTCCAAGATAGATTTACGGTCGGGGTATCACCAGCTCGGGGTTAGGGAGGAGGACATCCCTAAGACGGCTTTTCGGTGCAGGTATGGGCATTATGAGTGGGTAGTGATGCCTTTCGGGCTCACTAATGCGCCAGCAGTGTTCATGCATTTGATGAACCAAGTCTTTGCCCCATACTTAGACTCGTTCGTGGTGGTGTTTATCGACGATATCTTGGTGTATTCCAAGACCGAGAAGGAACATGTGGAGCACTTGGCAACAAAGTGTTGCAAACCTTGAGGGACCAACAACTGTTTGCTAAGTTTAGCAAGTGTGAGTTTTGGCTGCAGGAGGTTCACTTTCTTGGCCATGTGGTGTCACTGAGGGAGTTAGGGTGGACCCAGCCAAGATTGAGGCCGTGGCATCGTGGGCAAGGCCAACCAACGTTTTTGAGATCCGTAGTTTTCTTGGCTTGGCGGGGTACTATCGTCGTTTTGTAGAGGGGTTCTCCCGTTTGGCGGCACCTATGACAGCGTTGACTCGGAAGGGCGTGAAGTTTGAGTGGACGGACAAGTGCCAGCGGCGTTTGAGACTCTCAAAACCCGTTTGACCACTGCACCTGTGTTGAGGTTGCCTAGGGAGGATATTCCATATGAGGTGTACCGTGATGCGTCCAGGGTTGGTTTGGGGTGTGTGCTTATGCGGGGCACAAGTGTGGTAGCTTATGGGTCGAGGCAGCTGAAGCCTCATGAGCAGAATTATCCTACTCATGACCTTGAGTTAGCTGCTGTCATCTTCGCCCCGAAGAGTTGGCAGCACTACCTCTTGGGGGAAAAGTTTGTGGTGTTCTCGTATCACAAGAGCCTTCAGTACATCTTTACTCGAAGGACTTGAATTTGAGGCAAAGGAGATGGGTGGAGTATTTGCAGACCTTTGATTTTACTCTTGCCTATACCCCGGGCAAGGGTAATGTTGTGGCCGATGCATTGAGCGAGAAAAGGGAAAGCCGAGGTGGCCGTGAGAGAGTGGAAGCCGATGGAGCGGTTGGCGACGTTGCGGCTGCAGCCTGTTGTTCGTGATGGTGAGACAGTCCTGCGTCCTTTGGTGGTAGTGCTCGAGTTGTACCAGCGCGTCCGGGAGGAACAGCTGGGTGACATTGAGTGTGAGGTTCTCCGTGCCCGTATTGAGGCCGGGGAGCTATCCGGGGACCGGACAGAGGGTCCGGAGCATGAGTTGTCATTTCGGGGGCGGTTGGTAGTAGCTTCTTCCCTCGGGGATGAGGTGATGAGGGAGTTTCACCAATCTAGGGTTCCTGTGCATCCAGGGGGTACGAAGATGTACCATGCGCTTCGCAGACATTTTTGGTGGCCTGGGATGAAACGCGATGTGGTCGCCTTTGTTTCGCGGTGCCTCACGTGTCGGCCAGGTGAAGGCCGAGCATCGGCGGCCGGCGGGCATGTTACGGCCCTTGCCCATGGCGGAGTGGAAGTGGGACCATATCGCGATGGACTTTAGGATCGGTCTTCCACCCACCACCGGGAGGAAGGACATGATTTGGGTGATTGTGGATCGACTCACAAAGTCGGCCCATTTTCTTGCTGTTCGCGAGCGGGACTCCATTGGGACTTTGAGTCACTGTACATGAACGAGATTGTGAGACCGCATGGGGTACCATCATCGGTTGTCTCCGACCGGGATTCGAGGTTCACTTCCCGTTTCGGGCCGGTTTGCAGGAAGCTATGGGAACCAAGCTTCACTTGAGTACAGCCTTTCACCCTGAGACGGACGGTCGGGACCGAGCGGACGAATCGGACCATGGAGGACATGTTACGGGCCTGTGTGTTAGATTTCGGGGGTTCGTGGGCAACTCACCTTCCTTTGGTGGAGTTTGCCTACAACAACAGCCTATCAGGCATCCATTGGGATGGCTCCTTTTGAGGCGTTGTACGGACGGCCGTGTCGATCACCCCCGTGTTGGACCGAGGTAGGAGAGGCAGCCCTCTTGGGGCCACGATTGGTTCAAGAGGCTACCGAGAAGGTCAAGTTGATTCGTCGGCGTTTGTTGTCGGCTCGAGTCGGCAGAAATCTTATGCGGATCAGCGGCGGCGACCTTTGGAGTTTTCTGTTGGTGATCATGTGTTCCTTCGTGTCTCTCCACGCCGTGGACATCGACGGTTTGGGCGAGGTTCCAAGCTATCTCCCGCGGTTTATTGGCCCTTTTGAGATTCTTGGATCGTGTAGGGCCTGTAGCCTACCGGTTAGCGTTACCACCGCGGGCCGAGTCGAGTGCACAACGTGTTTCACGTGTCCCGTTGAGGAAGTATCACCCTGACCCCACTCACGTGATTGATTGGGGGACGTTGGACATTGAGGATGACATGTCCGTCATTGAGGCCCCTATTCGTATCCTCGATCGGCGAGAGAAGCTTTTGCGTGGTCGTGCTATTCCTTTGGTTCGCGTGCTGTGGCAGCACCGTGGCATTGAGGAGGAGACATGGGAACGGGAGTCCGTGATGCGGGAGCAAAGACCCGGACTTGTTCGAGGACGAACAATCTTAAGCGTGGGAGGTGGCTGTTGGCCAAGGGATAGTGATGTTTCCTTGTGATGTGTTTTCTTGTATTAGTTGATGTATTTGTATTGTCTTTTAAAGACATGTGTTCTTATTTGTGATGTGCTTTGAAATGTGTATTCGTGCCATGTGGACATGTGTTCGTGCATTATTGTGGTTATGGATTATGGTGGTACTATTATGTCATTGTTGTCTTGTGTGTGGTGTATGACCCATTTGGGTGTTGTGGCTTGCCGGGTGGCAAATGGGTAGTTTGTGGTTGTTTTCCTCGTATGTCATTTCTTTTCGAGGACGAAAAGTCTTAAGGGGGAGAGGATGTAAGGACCCGTACCTTGAGTTAGTCGGTTTTGCCTCCCGAGTAGAGTTTTTCTAGATTTTGACCTAGTAGTTGGACTCCAATGAATTCACGTGCAAAAGGAAAGATGCTTAGAATGATGTCCTCTATCTACCACAGAAGTTTCAGACCAAATGGACATGTATGTGAGGTGCACGTGATATGGGTCCAATTCACGTGCAAGTGTAATTGTCTTCCAAATGATGCAAGGAGGCTAGGGGTGAAGTTTGAGAGCATTTGGAGTTCATATGGAGTTGCACGTGAATTGGGAATTCACGTGCAAATTGGCGTGCAGCCATATTTTTGCATGGTTCCCTTGGTTTTGACATTCTAAGGAACTTTCTCCAAAGGACCATGTTGAAATTCTGAATATTTTGGTGTGTATGGATGTGGAAAGGTGGTAACTTGTGTGATCAAAACTACGTCGTTTTGATCCTGGGATTCACTTAATCAAAACTACGTCGTTTTGATGTGGATGGTGTCTATATAAGGAGGGCTTGAGTTTGAGTTTAGGGTTTGGTGTTCCTTTGCTGCAGCTGCTGCCTGAGAGAGAGAGAGAGCTAGAGAGAGAGAGGGAAGGGGAGTTGCTGATTCTGCCGGAGCATCTTGCGTGGGGAGGACAGCGTTTGGCGCGGGAGCAAGGAAGAGCCGCTTTAAGGTAGGGGTTCTGTTCTTCCTAAACCCTCCTCTCGTCCTAGGGTCCTAGGGCAGATTCTGGCCGTATCCGTTTATATATATATATGTAAATTCATATAGGTGTGATCTCCTATATGAATGTTGGCCTTCAGTGGCATTTTGGTGTGGTTCTGTGATCTATATGCTATATGTTTGATGAAAAGCCTGTGTGAATATAGTTATGTGTATATGCCTGCCAAGTGTTTGAAATTATGCCTGTGAGGCTGTGCATGTTATGTGTTTGTGGAAATGCCTGTGTGGCTGGGTTTGTGAGCTTGTGGATATATGCATGCTAAGTGTTCGAGGTTATTCCTGTGTGACTAAGCATACTTAGTGTTTGATGTTATGCCTGTATGGCCATGTGTCTTGCGTGTTTGCTTGTACACCCGGTGGCTGTGGAAGCCTGGGACTGTTTTGAGGAACCCGGTGGCCGTGGAAGCCCGGGACCGTTTTGTGGAACCCGGTGGCCGTGGAAGCCGGGATCATTTTGTGGAACCCGGTGGCCGTGGAAGCCCGGGACTGTTCTTGAAACCCGGTGGCCGTGGAAGCCCGGGAGTGTTTATGTACTTGCCCATGTATGATCGTGTTTCTTGTTATAGCCTTGTAACTATATTTGGTGGGATAATTGTATCACGACACAAAGACTTGTACACAAGGCATGTAGATACCAGGTGCATGGGATGGGTTGGGGAGACATGATCCCTACCGAGCCGTGGTTGCTCACCCCTCCTACCATGTTGTTTTCTTTTCAGGAACCTACAGGCGTTAGGTGGGACCCCAAGGTGGAAGACCTTATTTATTTAATTTGTTTATGTTATTTTTATTATGAGAATCGATGTAACCCCAGTGGGGAAAGGATTTTGTTGTAATAAACTGGATTGGATTGCTTTTAATGAATATTACTTTCTTGAATGTTGTGGATGTTTAAAATGTTAAATTCTTGTTTTGTATCCTACCCCTTTGCCCTCCGTGTGGGTAAAAGGGGAGTCACGTACCGGTTTCCTCGGGTTGGAAATCCGGGGCGTGACATAGTAATAACCCTAAAACCTGGTTCTGCTGAACTTATGAACATCTAGAGTCTTCTTCATCACAACTTTGGCTTTGATGGTTGGTTTCACAGGTTACTTCCTTCTTTACTGAGGGGCACCCGCACACTTGTGGAAATGATATTTGCATTAAATTTCTTCACATTTTTAGAATGATCAGATTTATGAACACATTTATTCACTCCACTGTTCTTGGAATCCTTCGAATATCTCTCCATCTTCTCATCATTCACGCCACTCTCGGTGACACTTTGAACTTTCTGGTAACTCTGGGTCACAATAGTGACATTCTTGTGCTTGTCACGTTCACCATATGAAATGTTAACCTTCCTTACTGCCTGTGGTGTCATGGTCTCCCTCCTAGCCGCCTACAGTGTTTCCTAGGTCTTCTGAGCCACCTATGGTGTTGTGAGAGATTTGATCTAGTAACATTCAAAGTTTGAGGCTTGAGTGGCCTTGTCTTTTGAGATCTTCTATTGAAGGCCCACTAGTTGTTCTTCAAACCGTTGGATTATGGTGTCTCTAGTGGTGATTTTTATGGTAATGTCATCACATATCTTGAGCTTCTTTGGATTATGGTGTCCTCGTAGAACTTCTTTGACTCCTCCAGCACCTTATCCTTCTCTCCTACTTCCTCTCTTACAATTCTCCTCTGTTGCAAGCTCAAGATCCTCTTCCAGATCTACTTCTTCTTCTTCTATTACCTCTTCCTCCTCCGAGGCAATGCTATCATTGTCTACCTCAATCTTAGCAACAAAGGCATAATCTGATGAGCATTCATCCTCATCAATGGATTTAGAAATTTGACTCATGTAATTCTTGTGCAAGTCTTTCTTCTACAGTGGAGCTACTAGTCACCTTGTGGAAGTGCTTCTTTTGGATGATGGCTTCTTCCACTTTGTGTCCTCGACATGGGAGGCTTCATCATCCGAATCATCAGCTTTCACCTTGCATTATGATGCAAAGTTCCTCCGTTTTCCACATTTAAAACATCTAAGGGAAAGTCCTCCTTTTCCTTTTTCTCCAGCTTACTTTCCAGCTCCACCTCGTTTAAACTTTTTGGTGAAGTAAGCTACCACCTCATCTTCACCTTCTTCACTGTCAGTGTCCTCTTGATCTTCTGAAGACTTAGCTTCCTTCTTTATTTTTAATTTTTTTCATAGCCTTGAAGGCTACTTCCTTTGTCTCTTTTGTTGTAGGCATGGATGTTGATGTTGATGGCTCTTCATAGGAGTATAACTTCATTTCAAATCCAGTTAAGCTGCATTGCAACTCCTATAACATCATTGTCTCCAAGTCTCGGCTGTTTTCCATAACTTCCACCCTTGGAACGAATCTTTTGGGTAGAACTCTCAACACCCTTTTTTATAATTACAAGGTTCTTCTTATTCTTGCCATGACTCCTCATGTCATTGACAATCTTAGTTAGCCGTACAAGCACCTTCTAATCTCCATCGTTGAAACATATTACTTTAGCCTCGGGTAACGTTTACGTATTTATTCTGATACTTAGTGTGCTCAGATACATTTCCCGAATAACTTACTTAAATGATGACCTTAACTGCATTTTGATCCTCGATTAGCCATAACCTTGAATATGACTACGTCGTAGCTTCACGATGCTTCATATAGTACACACGCTATGATCTTCGAGTCTACACCTTTGAACCTTCAAGTCAGAACCTTTGGACCTTTGAGGTAGATCAACTCTAGTTTAGAGCCAACGACACTCAGATCTTCGGGTTAAGCCTTTAAGTCTTTGGGTCTCTAGTTTCGAGCCAGTGATAACCGCCTTCTAACTTGGCTAATCATCGATTCAGATCAACGGGTCCTTGTTCACATCAACGGGTCTCCAAGTCTTCGACCCTTCGAACTTTGATTTTACGACACTGCCACTCGTCACCCAATGGATCTTCGAGTCTGCGAGTCTTCGAACCTCCGAGACGCTGCTCTTCACCTGACTGCGCTTTGGGTCTTCAAATCTTCGATCCTATGGATCTTCGAGTCTGTAACCCTGTGGACCTTTGAGTATATTGTAATATCCCACACCTAGAATAGACTAAGAGATAACTTATATATGGTTTGAGGATGTCATTTTGGTAGTTACGAGAAATATAGTCATTTTGACTATAAATGAGCTTTATTTGGTATCTAGATGGCACAAGGGTATTTTGGTAATATCTAGTGGCAATTTAAAGGATAGATTAGTCAATTTTATAACTTGGGTATTTAATAAGTTGCCATTAAATGAAGATTTAGGATTTACCTTAAGTAAGGATGTTTTGGTATTTTAAGGACTTTCAAAATAAAATTTTAATAGAAAACAAAAACTAGGTTTAAGGTAGTTACTTGTTGGGCACGAAATTAATTTTTAATGTAATTAGAAGTTTTTTAAGTTGTGGAAAAAAGCTCTAAAAATGGGGGGAGGTCACCCTAAGGGTTTGGTTGTTGTTTCTTTGTCTTGGAGAGCTCTAGCCGTTCTAGTAGGCAAGGAAGGAGAGAAAAGAGAAAGGTTGAAGCTTTAGGGTGTTTCTAAGTTCAGGCGAGTTAGTCCGACTTCTGAAATATTTGAAGTAGGTGATTCTATCTTTCTTTATCTTTTTCTTCTTAGGATTAAATGACAAATGGGGTTTATTTGATTGAGGATAGAACTTAGAATGAATAAGTTTGTATGTAACTGAGATAGAGCTTAAAGTTGTGAAATTAATCGGAATAATTGTGTTAGGGTTTAGTAACTCATTATCTCGTAAGAGAACTTGATTGATAGAATGTCTTGAGGCTTAAAAATCCTAGCTTTAGGCTTAGGGATTAAGTTAAGGTTTAGGAAGTCGATCATGGTTTATCATACGAACTAAATGACGCATCGCTTGTAAACATGTAGGTCAACGAATTGAACAGTGACTACATTGAATCACAAGTTTTGGGTGCACATATCGACAAGCATGTGTCATGCACGTGGTGTGCATGTGGGGTGCATGTTGCGGAAGTTGTTCACATGGCAAGGGGTCATGCAAGGTGCGCACGTTGTGGTGCACGTGGTGTGTTGTCACATGCACTATTTTTTACCTTATTTTATTTTTTTATATTTTCAATGCATAGAGGGTTGAAATAGCTACAAAAACGGTATATCTTATAACCTAATCGGAGTTTTGTGGAAATAGTTATGATTTTTTGAAGTTGGAAGAAAATATGAGAAAATAGCTCTACACGTGGCGATGCACGTAGCAAGTGTTGCTATGTGCAGTTTTTTATATTTAATTTGGATAACCAGTTAAAAACCCTTTAAAATGGTAGGTATTATAAGCAAATCAAAGGTCTGTAGAAGTAATTATGATTTTTTAAAGTTGGGACAAAATTTGCACTGTTTTAGCAGCCTGTTTTGCTTTCTTTAGTTTGCCAATGGGAATTTGAGCTCGTAACCTTTAGCGGGGAACCCTAAGGATGACTTGAAGATTGTAGTGTTATTTTTATTCTAATAGTTGAGGTGTATGTTTGCTTTCTATATTAAGAACATGTTATGTGTTGATTTGTTGTATTGGATATTGTGTTTGTGTGAGATGATTTGCTGTAATGGATATTGTGTTTGTGAACCTATGTACATAGGGTGTGGTTGTCGATGTGGCATGATCACCTAGGCTAGAGATGGCTATGAGCCCGGATGAGGGATACACCGTGATGTTGTTTTGCCCATGGTGGCAAATGGCTTTGACCCCGAAAGAGAAGTCTTGTTTGTGTTATTGAATTGGTAGTTGTGATTCATATATATTGTTAATTATTGTTATAAATTGATATATTATATTTGTTGTGCTCATTTGGAATTGATTGATGTTGTGTTTATATTATGACTCAATACTATAGATGTACACTTGTACACATAGCATGTAGTATTAGGTGTTCGTTGTTGAGTGTTGGTAAGAAGTGATAGTTCACCTACTGAGCTTTGTGCTCACCCCTACTCATTGATTTGTTTTTCTCCAGGTATTGATTGGAGCTAGTGTTTGATTACGCTACTCAGTGAAGTTATTTATTTGATGTATGAACTTTGTTTAAATGTTATTTTTATTAAACTTTATTTTCTTGGACAAGGGTTCGTGGACAGTTATAATGAATTGATTGGTTTGTGTGATGACATTATTAATATACTTTATATTAGTTTGACTTTGGAAAATTACTTTCATACCCTTGATGTTTGTTGTACAAGGAATTTGGACAACACCCCACTTTGTATGTCCCTCATAGGTGCTTGTCACCAATCCCTTAACCCTTTGGGTGCAGGCATGGGGAAGTGATGTGTCCGTTTTTTTTTTTGAATTTATGGAATCGGGGATATGACATCTGTGGTGCTTTGAGCCTGAGGATTTTCGACCCTACAAATCTTCAAGTCTACGGATCTTCAACCTTGTGGGTCTTCGAATCTTCGGATCTTTGACCCTAAATAGGGTTGAAGATGTTCACTCTATGAAGTTATCCAACCAAGTACAACTTACTGCTGCCCGCTTCTTAATACAATTGTTAACAACAATGACAACTCAAAAGAATTGTGGGAACAACAGATGGAAATGGTTCTAGATTACTCAATACTGCCCAAATTCTATTTGTTAATTTCAACATTTTATAATTCCCACTATACAAGTCTAATAGATGAGAAATTAGTACCTAATGATAGCTATAAAAGTTATCCACTCAATGTAATTAGCCTTGTTTGATTCCATTGAGAATTCATGAGTTAATGATCAAACAATGTACTAGTTATTTCTCCATAACAATGTCAAGTTTATTGAAGACTTGATAGTTAACAACATTAGTAGCAGATTCCGTATAGAAGTTAATTTTTCTTTATTTAAGAGAAAAAGTTAAAAAGTCACAAAATCATTGTAACAACTCCAAATTTGCGACTTCCAAACTAGGTGCATTAGCGGAAATTAAATATATAAGTTAGATATAAATTTCAAACTATTAACTATTTCATCAAACAAACCATTAATTATTATAAATTTTAATCCAAGATCTTTAAGATTTAGGGATTTAAAGACTAAGTGTTCTTAACCCCTTATTACATAACAAAGCACATGACCTATCAAACTGAATTAATCTTTAAATTCCACACTATCACGCTCCCAAATTCCAAGGAACCTAGAACTAGAAATGTAACTCCCCCTTGCCCTCACCCAAAAGGTTAAGGGATTGGTGACAAGCACCAATAGAGACTACACCGTGACTGTTGTCTCAATCATGTAAACTTGTAGAGTCATACATCAAAGGTAATCTTATACTTCCCATACATAAACATGCATATAGTATGTCAAACAGTCATACAGACATCACATCAAAATAGTGTGCAAATACAACTATCCATGAACTCATGTCGGGATACAATACATAATCAATACAGAATATAATACTGTATCTATCATCTATCATACATCAAAGTAGTAAGCACGTCCTCTACTAGTCTCGGGTCACACCTGAAAAGGGTAAACAATGAAGTAGGGGTGAGCTACAAGCTCAGTAGATGACCCCATAACTCCATATCATTATACTATGCAAGACAGATAAGTCTATACTACATGATCAGTGTTTTCATGCACAGTGTAGTAAGCAAAATCATTAGGACTTAGCCTATAAACAAACATCAGGACCCAACCTATCCACACATAATATCTTGCCAACGATCCTCAACAGGATCCCAGCTCAGGGCACTCAGTCCTAACACTTTGAGCTCAACAACTCAACTCAAGCCACAGTCTGTCACTACAACCTCAACAGCTCAACCTAAGCCTTAGCCTGTCATGCCAACCATATAGCACAACCTATGCATTACGGTGAGAATCCACAAACAAGCCACGAAGCCCAAGGATCAACTCCGCAAACCACCACACAAACACCCAGATAACATTAGGGTCCACAACACTCTCTATAACAAAGGTTAGTCTTCACAAATCAATCCTCATGCCTTAACCAAAGATGAGGATTTTTCGTAGAAGGTGTTTTTCTTGAAATAAAAAGTCCCAATAATGGTTCCTCATATCATAACTAACATAACCTGATTTTTGGGAATTTTTCTAAGAGGTCTAACCCCACTTCGCAGCAGTCACCTTGAACCAAAAACTAAATTTTTCTGGGGATTCAGTGCTAATTCCCATTTTTCACATTTTGAAGGAGTGAGAATTTAATTTTCTAGTATTTTTCTTTGAATCCAAATAGGGGGTATTTCCTTATTCACTTAAATGTGGAGAGGCATAAAGGTTTACAATGTAAATAGTTTAGTGAAACTGTACATCGGGACTCTACTTCGAATCTCTTTTTTGAACCTTCCTTCGAACGACACATTCGAACCTCCAATTCCAGAGTCGATTCCCTCTAATGTTCGCTACCTTGAGGCTCCTTCAAGTCCTCGACCTCACAGTTTGCTAAGGTTACTATTCATCATCGTTTAAGCCCGTTACTCGTCTAGATTCAACCCAGCGACCCCCAAACCCTTACAAACCCTCTGAGACCTCATACAACTCATAGCCAATACTACATATCAGGTTTTAATCACATATCATGGACTTAAATCACAAGATTCAACCCAAAATTGGGTTTTCCCCAAAACCTATAGTTTATACGAAATCACATAGATCATGCTTGAATCATACGTATCAAGAAAGAATCAAGGTAAGAAGTTTAGGAACACTTACCTAAAATGATTCTTTGAGATCTACGAGCTCCACTTGCCCTAAGTCACTAATGCTTTAAGCTTTCAAGCTCTCTCTCTCTCTCTCTCTCTCTCTCTCACACACACACACACACACACACACACCAATGTGACAACATAATGTGGAAGCACTCTTTTTTTCATCCTATTTATATTTATTGTTTTCCTTGTTAATTAATTATTAATTAATCAACATGCAAAATAATAATTGACCCTTTGACCTCCCAGGGTCACAAGCTCCAAATTGAGCTCAAATACAATCAAAATGATCGAATTAACAAGCACGTCACTATCCAGATATTTTCCAACCCGATTGACCGCTCAAACGCAAGGTCAACCAATAAACCTCGAGAAAGTCAACAATCAGCCCACTCGAGGCCCCAACTTGGAATCAGGCCCAAGTATAGTCAAAATGTGCACATCATCGAACACAATATCATCTAAATGTTTCCAGTAGCCTAGCGTGGCTATCTCTCAATCCTAATCAAATACGGGTCTTTACACACATGACTTTGTTTCTAAGCACGTCTCGACTCCTTATCCTAGTTTCTCCATTCCTTTAATTACCTAGGTTTGGAAAGAAATCATAAAAAGGGTGAGCTCAAATAGCCTAGTAAGGGTAAACATAAGTGGCTAAGGAAAATCATGAAGATATCGAATATAGGAAATACCATAAAAGATTTAATGACATTTACATATCATATATGATCGACATTTTACAAGGGAATCATAATATAGAAGATTTATGTTTGGACATCGTATCATAATATCATGATGTTGTTCCCATGATCTTATTGGTTGTCATTATTGTCAGCAATATATAAACTTATGCAAAAGCGGGTAGACGTTGGGTCGAAGATCCGTATTGGGTTGGATAACTTCATAGAGTGATCTCTTAGAGTGAGCTTGTAGAGGGAGTCTAACCATGTACTTATCAATGTCGAAGATTTGGGTCAAAAACTCATAGATTACTGCGTCGAAGATCAGATGACTCGAAGGTGCTGGGTCGAAGATCATCAGGCCAGTAGGCTCAAAGCACTACTGAAGGTACACAAGGTCATAGACTCGTAGATCCACAGGGTCGAAGATTTGAAGACCGCAGGTGTCGAGCAGCCTCTCGGAGACTCAAGGACTCGCAGGCTCAAAGACTTATTGGGTATCGAGTAGCAGTGTTACAGAGTCGAAGTTCGTAGGTCAAAGCTCGCATGGTCGAAGATTCATTGAGGTGAACGGATGATTAGCCAAGGAAGAGTGCAATTGTGGACCGACGCGAAACTAGAGACTCGTAGAGTTCAAAGGCCGATAGAGTGAGACGTCAATTGCGCACCGATTCTAACCTAACTCGAAGCGAGAGAGCGAAGAATTGGAAGATCAATTCTCAAGGTTCCAAGATTCAGACTCAAGATTCGTAGCTAAAGACTCCGGAGGTTGAAGTAACAATGGGCTACGAAGTATATATATATCTACGAGGCTGTGGCTAGTCGAAGATACAAAATGCACCGAATACCACATTTAAGTAAGTTATCATGCGGGCGGCATCTTTGAGCATGCTAAGTATCGGGAAACACGTGGACATTATCCGAGGCTAGCGTAACATGTTTCAATGGTGAAGATCAAAAGGTGAAACATGCTTAACCCTAGCAGAAGGGTTTCTTACTAAGGCCGACCTATAAAAGCAAGGGATATTGCCTTACTTTAAGACAAACGTCAGAATATCACAGAAGATAAGAAACGTATCAAGCAACGATATAAGAGAGACGTAGAGTAGTTCGTTCATAATACACACGTACAGAGGAAGATTGTAAGCAAGATAACAGTGAGTTAATCTGTTCTTCTTCCTCATACATTCGACAAACAGTGTGTAAGTTCGGCAAAGGAGTGGTGAAAGGTCAAGTAGTGCAAACAGTTGAATGCGCAGGAGCAGATTATGCTAGTCAGTTCTTTACTGTGAGTGAGTACTGAAGTAATACTGTTTTGTATTTGCATTTAAAAGAAGATAGAGTTAGTCCTGTTGTAACAAGTGCTAGACCCTATTGTACTGAAAGCATATAGTGGATTAGACTCGGTGTATACAGATTCACCCCCTCTCTATATACAAATCCATATACCCATTCAATTTAGCTTGGATCTTGGGAATATCAATTGGTATCAGAGCTAAGTTCTCATTAGAGGAAGATCTATCACTTTGTGGAGCAGTGATCTCACAGATTGATAAGTTTGTGTTATTGAGATCTGTGGCTTAACAGCTTAGTGACCAAGCAAGAATCCATTGGGTAAACACATATAATGGAGATTCCTATCAACGGACTGAGTACTAGCTCCAACTACGCAAAGAGGGTGCCTATTTTTGATGGCACAAATTACAAGATGTGGAGAGCGAGGATGGAGACTGTATTCATGTCCATGGGTATAGATATTGAGCGGGTAATCAAAGACGGTTACATAGAACATACCAACGACAGAGAACCCACCAAAGCTGAGAGAAGAACCTATGAGCTAAATGGCAGAGCCTTGAGTGTTATTACATCTGCACTCACAAACTCTAAATACGCAAAGGTCATGGACTATAGGGTTGTGAAGGACTTATGGGATAGACTAGAGAGTGTCTATCAAGGAGATGGCAGACTAAAGGAAACTAGGTTGCAACTGTACACGCAGAGATTTGAAGCTCTTAAGATGGAGGAGCAGGAAAGTGTACAAGAGTTCTTTGTACGTTTGACAGAGATTGTCAATGACATGAGGAGTCATGGCAAGAATAACAAGAACTATGCAATTGTAAAGAAGGTGCTACGAGTTCTGCCCAAGAGATTCGTCCCAAGGGTGGAAGTTCTAGAAAACAGCCGAGACCTGGAAACGATGACATTGGAAGAGCTGCAATGCAGTCTAATTGGATTCGAAATGAAGTTGTACTCTTATGAAGAGCCATTTACATCAACACCTTAGTCCATAGCCAAGGAATCAAAAGAGGTAGCCTTTAAGGCTATGAAAAAATTAAAAATAAAGAAAGAAGCTGTCACGCCTCAAATTCCAGGGAACCCGAAATCAGGAACATGACTTCCCCTTGCCCGTACCTGGAAGGTCAAGAAGTGGGTAACTAGCACCAAAAGAGACTACACAGCGGGTGCTGTCTAAATAATGCAACTTGTACACAAATATACATCAAGGGTAATCCCGTACTTTTCTATACATCAACATGCATACAAATCATACGGACATTTCACATCACAAACAAGATATAATATAATTGTCCACAGACCTATGTCCAGGATATCATATAAAATAATACGTAATACGCATCGTATCATACATCGAGTAGTGGGCACGTCCTCCTATGCGAAAGTCCTCCACTAGTCTTGGGTCACACCCGAAAAGGGTAAGCAATAAAGTAGGCGTGAGCTACAAGCTTAGTAGGTGACCCTATAACACCACATCATGCAAACACATAAGTCTACACTATATGCTCAGTGTACTTGTGCAACATGTAGTGTGCACAATCATCGGACTCACTCGCAAACAAACATGAGGACTTAGCCTGCCCACATAGGACGGCTTGTCCATAATCCTTAACAGATCCTGAGCTCGGGGCATAGCCCTACCACACGGTGCAATATGCCCGGACACGAGTCTTACACAAGCCTGCCATCGGCACATATGCTCCGCCATGGCCACAACGCAATATGCCTGGCTATAGTGCCACAAAGGCTCGCCATCGGCGCATATGCCTGCCCCTCAACCACATAGCACCATCTATGCTTCTCGATGAGAACACAAACAAGTCATGGAACCCAAGTCCCAAATCCGCATCCATCATACCACACCCTCATCGTCGTTTTCACTTGTTCTTCGTCTGGAATCAACCCAGCCGACCCCCGTACGCTCCCAAACACCCATTTTACGCAATAGACTACCATATCCACCTCAAAATGCATCCCGAACGCCTCTAAATCGCACAAGAACAATGAAAAATACCCACAAATATATATGAATTATAACTATCTATATCTAATTCTAGATTTCCATGGTTGACTTCTCAACCCTCATGAAATACATAGATATCAAACCCAATATTTTAGAAACACATACCCATTGATATAAATCAGACCACAAATCTACAGATTTTACACTAATCATCAGATCTAGCCCAAAAGTAGATTTCCCCCAAAACTTAGGGTTCATGATCAATTTCATAATCATAAATCAAGACAAATTCATGCATCCAAAGATAGGATCAAGATAAGAAGGTCAAGGACATCTACCTGGAGTGATTCTTAGAGCTCCACGACCCAAATTGCCCCAAACTCCAAGTTCCAAGCTCTAAGCTCTCTTCATGCTCTCTCTCTCTCTCTCTCTCTCTACCAAAGATGCGCTGACCAGATGCTGGGAGATATCTCTCTCTCCCTATTTATATTTTTGCTAATAAATCAATAATTAACCACAAGCATTGACCTTGTCAATAATTGACCACAAAAATTGACCTCCAAGGTCACGAACTCCAAATTGAGTCAAATTACAATCAAAACGCTCACATCGACGGCTACATGACTGTTTAGATAGTTGCATTCCCATAAAATGACTATCTCTCAAGACTACCCAAATACGAGTCTTTACAGAAGCTGAGATGAACAGGAGGACAGTGACAGCGAAGAAGGTGAAGATGAGGTGGTAGCCTACTTCACTAGAAAGTTTAGAAAAAGTGGAGTAGGAAAACAAGCTGGAGCAAGAGGCAAAGGAGGACTTTCCCTATGATGTTTTAAGTGTGGAAAGTGGGGGCACTTTGCATCTCAATGCAAAGTGAAAGCTAATGACTCAGATGATGAAGACTCGGATGAAGAAGATACAAAGTGGAAGAAGTCATCATACCGATGAAATAGTTCCACAAGGAGGCTAGCTGCTCCACAAAAGAAAAGGGCTCACACAAGAACTATATGATCCGAATTGCTGAATCTAATGAAGAGGATGAATGCTCATCAGATTATGCCTTTGTTGCCAAAATAGAGGTAGTCAATGACATCACTACCTCAGAGGAGGATGAGGCAGAAGAAGAAGAAGTTGATATGGAGGAGGAGTTAGAGCTTGCAATAGAAGAGATCCACATAAGAGGATCTAGGATTAAGTAGCTTAACGGAGAGCTCAAACAAGTCAAGGGAGAGCTTTTAAAGACCAAAGGGGAGAAGGACAAGGTGCTGGAGGACTCCAAGAAGTTCTGCGAGGAAATTGTCAGCCTAAAGCTCAAACTAGAGGAGCAAATCAAGATATGTGATGACATTACCTCAGAACTTACCACCAGAGAAACCACAATCCAATGACTTGAAGAAGAACTGGTAGGCCTTCAATAGGAGATCTCAAAGGGCAGAGCCAGTTAAGCCTCAACCTCTAGAGGTTCTCAGATCACTTCACTCATCACACCACGAGATGCTCAAAAAACCAAGGCAACACTGCCTTTGGATAGGAAGAATATCAATCCAGATTTCTATGATAATCCTACGCAGACCACTGTTATGACCTGAATCAACAAGAAAAGGAAGGGTGGTGTGAATGATGGGAAGATGGAGAGACACCCGAAGGAGGTCAAGACTACTAGAGTGACCAAATGCATTCAGAAATTTGAGTATTCCAAGAATGTGAAGAAATCTAATGCAAATGTCCTTTCTTCGAGTGTACAGGTGCCCCTCAGGAAAGAAGGAAATCCTGTGAAGCCAACCATCAAGGCAAAGCCTGTTCTAAAGAAGATCCCAAATGTACAAAAGTTTAGCAACACCAGCTTTCAGGGTCACTGCTACTACTGTGTAGTGTGGGGTCACATAGCAAGATTTTGTTGGTGGAGGTATCCGGTGCAAGCTTTCATAATAGAGTTGAAGACGACTAGAAGGAGCTTGTATCCCGCAGAGAGAAAGAAACCGGTTGGAAGTTTCGCACTTATCGTCGTAAACAAGGACATGATGAGACTTCATGCTGGTGGAAACCAAAACCCATTTCCACGAACAACAAGTTTGCTGTACTTGCAGACTTGGAAGTTTATGACAAGTGTGGAAGTGAATATCACAGTTCTGAAAAGGTGTTTATTCCTGAGCAAAATAAGAAGAAGAATACTGTGAAAATTCAAGAGAAAAGGAAAGAGAAAGCATCTCAGAAGACTGTGAAGCCAACACCTCAAGGGGAGTGCTTCAAGTTTAAAGTAAAACAGGGAGAGCGCTTCAAGTCTAAAGTAAAACAAGTCTATGTGGCTAAAGGAAAAGAAGTGGCTCATATTGCTAAGATTGCATTGAAAGCACACATCAAGAATAGACAGTGGATCCTTGATAGCGAATGTTCAAGTCACATGACTGGTGACCTAAAGAAATTGTCAGATGTCAATAAAGACAAGTTTGGCAAGATAAGATTTAGTAATGATAGCTCTTTAAAAATTAAGGGGTTAGGGTCTGCCAAATGGGGAAATAGTAAACTAAAGGATGTTCTACACGTTAAAGGATTAAAGTACAATCTAGCATCCATCAGTCAGTTGTGTGATGTAGGTCATGAAGTGACCTTTACTAAAACTGGTTTCCATGTGAAGAGAGAGAATGGCAACATAGTAGCAGCTAGAAGAAGGACAGATGGGGGCTTGTATGTGATTGATGAAAATAAGTACCATAACTGTCACATAACAAAGACAGAAAAGAATGAGCTCTTGCGTAGAAGATCGGGACATCTAAATCGGAAGAATATGAGAAGAATTGTTAATCGCAAGGCTATCAGAGATATCCCATATATTAAAAGAGATAGAGAGCATGTTCCGCTCAACATGCTTACATGGAAAGCAAACCATATTTCATTATAAAGTGAAGGAGTATAGTTCAAAAGCCGCTCTGGACATTGTGCATACTGACTTATGCGGACCTATGAGGAACAAGGGACTCAATGGTGAGAGATATTTCATCTTGTTTGTGGATGATTTCACCAGGAGAACCTGCATTATATATTTAAAGTACAAGATGAAACTCGGATTGCTTGAAGAAGTCTAGAAGAATAGCCGAGAATGATTGTGGTCGAAGGATTAAGATCTTAAGATCCGATCAGGGTATGTAGTTTACAAATGAGGTCTTTGAAAGATATTTAGATAAACATGAGATTCAAGCATCAACTATCAGCGGTAAGAACTCCACAACAAAATGGAGTTGTTGAAAGGAAGAACAGGGCTATCATTGAAATGGGAAGAACCTTACTACTGGAAGCGAATCTATATGCAAGGTTTTGGACAGAGGCAATGAGAACAGCAAGACACCTCCTGAAATGGAATAACTCTAAGACCAAGGATGATCGCACACCCTATGAATTATGGTGTGAGAAGAAGTCAATAGCCAAGTACTTCAGGATATTTGGAAGTCCTTATTTTGTTAAAATAAAGGAACAAGGAAGAGGAATATTTCATGCCAGATCCGAGGAAGGAATTTTTGTTGGATACTCATATCAAACAAAGGGATATAGAGTATTTCTTCCAAGGCTTAGAAAAGTCATAACTTCAAGCGAAGTTAAGGTTGATTAGAACTAGAAAAAGGATGTATTTGAGGATGAGAGTCCATACTTTGAAATAGAAAAACCTTAGGAACAAGAAAAATTTGAGCATGAAAAAGAAAAGAAGAATAAGGACACAGACTTAGAAAAGTCTGATGAGGTAGAGAAGGGAGAGTCCAATCCTAAAGAAGGTTCAAACAAGAAAACCAGGAGGACATAGTCCAGTGTATATGACAAGGATCAGATCCTTGATTATCCCAAAGCAAGTGTAGCTACCAGACAAAAATTTACAAGAGTTCTCGCATTGCTTTAACAAGTTAAACCAAAGTCAGTTAGAGAGGCAGATAGGATGAAGCTTGGATCACATTAATGAATAAGGAGCTGGATCAAATTGAAAAGAACGAGACATGGGAGTTGGTTCCCAGACCCAAGAACAAGACTATCTATCACGCCCCGAATTTCCAACCCGAGGAAACAGGTACGTGACTCCCCATTCACCCACACGGAGGGCAACGGGGTTGGATTACTGGATTCCACACAAACAAGACTAACAATTACAATAAATCAAACAAGCCACATCTTTATTTAATTTCAAACATTTAAGGTTCACAAACCAACCATGTTCCTTACTACAATTCAATTCCCTCAGGACATTTCCCCCTTGGGGTTACATAAATTAAGAAATTACATCATTGAAGTGAACAATAAAATGAAGATGGTCTTCCACCTTGGTGTATCCACCTAACGCCCGTAAGTCCCCTGGAAAACAAGCAAACACAAGTAGGAGGGGTGAGCAACCACAACTAGGTAGGGATCAAGTCTCCCCAACCCTTCCCATGCTCCTACGGCTACATGCATGTGCACAGGTGTGGTGACGTGGCGTATTAAGAAAAATTAAGCATTCCACACAAGCGGGCGTTACCTCAACCCCAGCTACACCGGCTAACAAACCACATTTCAAGCAAGTAATTTAACCGTCTCTCAGGCAAAGTAGTTTAACCGCCTCTTCAAGCCACCGGTTTAACCGCCTCCCAGGCAAAGTAATTTAACCGCCTCTTTAGGCCAGATACCACAGTCATGCACACAACACACACTACGGTCACTTAAGTATAAAACCAAACACTTGGCGTGCACCCATTCACAAGTGCACAAACCCAGCCATTCAGGCAATAGAACAAACACCCAAGCATGCATACATACACCAAATCACAAGTCCAGCCACACAGGCATATTACCAAACATGTAATAGGCATATTGTAATGACCCGTGTGTAACCCGTGTGTAAGAAGTTAACCACAAACACCTTGGATGTTGTTACACAAGTTTGAGGTAAGAGATGAGCCCAAGAGGGGACTTTTGGGAGGTGCATGTGACAAGTGATAACATGCATTTATGCCCTAGGAAGATGCTATGCATATACATGCGGTTTTAAGCTATTTTGGCAGATTTTGGAGTTCACTTTTGGTATAGTAGATGGCCTCAAACAATTGGCGTGCAAGAACAAAAAGTTTCTTAGAATGAGGTCCTCTATCTACCACAGAAATTTCAGAGCATTTGGAGCTGCACGTGAATTCACCCATTTCACGTGCAAGCATATTTTTGCTTCTCAGACCTTTACAAGATGCAACGAGGCTTGGGGTGAAGTTTGAGTGCATTTGGAGCTGCATGCCAATTGGGGAATTGGCGTTCAAATTGGCGTGCAGGCATATTTTTGCATGGTTACCTTGGTTTTGTCATTCTAATCATCTTTTCCCAAAGGACCATGTTGGAATTGTGAATATTTTGGTGTGTATGGATGTGGGAAGGTCATAGCTTGTTCAATCAAAACTACGTCGTTTTGATGTTGGGTTCACTTAATCAAAACTATGTCGTTTTGATGTTGTGTTGTCTATATAAGGAGGAGAAGCCCCTCTTGTTTTAGGTTTAGGGTTTGTTGCTCCACCAGCCGTCGAGAGAGAGAGAGAGAGAGAGAGAGAGAGAGAGAGAGGGAAGGAGAGCTTCTGGTGGCTGCCGGAGCGTCTTGCGTGGGTGGTCGGAGTCTTGCGTGGAAACGGGAGCAGGAGAACATACAAGGTAGGGGTTCTGTTCTTCCTAAATCCTCCTCTGTCTTAGGGTTCTAGGGCAGATTATGGAGTGATACCTGTTTATATATATATATAATCCATATAGGTGTGATCTCCTATATGGATGTTGGCCTTCAATGGCGGCTTTTGATGTATTCTGGTGTTGGATGGTGAGTGCATAGTATGTGTTTGATAATATGCCCTGTGTGGCTGGGTTTGTGGGTTTGTGAATGTATGCATGTTAAGCGTTTGATAAAATACCTTGTGAGACTCGCATGTCAAGTGTTTGATTTTATGCCCGATGGGGCGTGCGAACTAAGTGTTTGGTATTATGCTTGTGAAAGTGTGTATGCTACGTGTTTGGTTTAATGCCTGTGTGACCTTGTATCCTGTCCTTGTGGAACGCGGTGGGCTGTGGAAGCCCGAGACTGGAACTGTTAGCCTGTGTGGCTCAAAGCCCGAGAGGGCCTGGATATGTTAGCCCATGTGGCTAAGCCCGAGAGGCTGTGGATATGTTAGCCCGTGTGGCGAAGCCCGAGTGGTTGTGGATATGTTAGCCTATATGGCTAAGCCCGTATGGCGTGGATATGTGTGTGCCATGTGAATGTGGAATACAACTTGTTTACATTTTATTGTCACTACATCGCACCTGTACACCTCTCATGTAAACGCTAGGAGCATGGGACGGGTTGGGGAGACATGATCCCTACCGAGCCGTGGTTGCTCACCCCTCCCTCTATGTTGTGTTTTCTTTCAGGAACATACAGCGTTAGGTAGGACCCCAAGGTGGAAGACCTTATTTACTTTCATCGTCTACCAATGATGTTATTTTTATGGGAATTGATGTAACCTCGGTGGGGATGGATTGAGAAGAGAATTTTGTTGTAATAAAGACTGGTTTGGATTGTGGATTGCTTTTATGAACTTTACTTTCTTGAATGTGTTATAGATGTTTAAAATGTTATATTCGGGGTTTGCACCCTAACCCCTTTGCCCTCCGTGTGGGTACAAGGGGAGTCACGTACCGATTTCCTCGGGTTGGAAATCCGAGGCGTGACAATATGGTATCAGAGCATGGTCTAGTTGGCCTAGGGTAGTGGGCAGACCTGGTTATCCTAAGTCCTTTGGAGGAGCCTGGAGGGACATGCCTGATCAACATGGTCCTCTTTGAGCCTCCAAGGTGTACTTAGGGTAGTCCAGTCTTGTGGTAGGATTTGCATGCATTGGCATTAGGGCACTAGTTGCATTTGCTGTGAATGTGTGCTAAACTGTGAATAAGACAATATGATTAAGTGAAATGTGCAACTCTGATTTGTTTGGCAATGCGTACTGAACTGTGAAATGTGATTGATGCATGTATGTGTGTAATGTCATGTGATAGTGGAATTGATCAGTGGGGTAGAGGTAGTGACGCGATAGATTATAAATTTGTTTTGACGTTGTGCTTCTTACTTCGTGTAGTAAGAATGCCACCGAGGAGAGTGACACGTGCGTCCGGGGAAGTGGGCGATGAGTCATCTGCCCATGAGGGTCCGGGTGCGGGACCGTCCGTTGGAGGGCATGCGTTGTTGCTTGGCACGGCTACGGGAAGGCATCCGGCTGGAGGTACGAGAGCTACGGGGAGGGACTCCGGCAGGAGGTTCGGGAGGAGGTGCGCCGTGAGATGGCGGCAAGGCGGTGGTGCCACCACCACCACCAGTAGGAGAGCTGCCTCGTGAGCGTGAGAGTTCGCTAGGTGGTGTACCGACTCGTGCAGAGGATGACGTGGTGACACGGTTCCGAAAGGAACAACCTCCGCGATTCAAGGGGGAAGGTGATCCTGTGGTAGCTGAGCGGTGGTCGAGCGGATCGAGCATGTGTTCTCCTTTCTCCCTGCCCCGGGAAGAGGATAAGGTGCGACCGGGCAATTCGGCGACTGGAGGGGGATGCTTTGGAGTGGTGGACGAGTGTCGCGGGGAGCCGTGCGGTGCAACTCATGCTTTGGGAGGAGTTCATGCAACTCTTCCATGATGAGTTCTTCCCGGAATTAGTGAGATGGCAGAAGAGGGAAGAATTCGGCAGCTTGAAGCAGGGATCCAAGACGGTACCTGAGTATGAGCGGGAGTTCTGGAGCTTGAGTAGGTTTGCTCCTGAGACTGTGGCAAGGGAGGACCTGAAGGCCCACAAGTTCACTTTGGGCCTTAGGCCAGCCCTTAGGCAGAGGGTGGCAATTCTACGCTTGAGGACCTATGCTGAGGTTGTGGAGACGGCCCGTATAGCTGAGAGGGAGCTGGATGATGGGAGGTAGACCCATCAGGGTCGCCTGTTGCAGGGTGGGTTGGAGCGTGATTCCGGGTCCAAGTGGCCCAAGACTGAGGAAAGGGATAGCAGTTCTTTTCGCAGCCGGGGACAGCCATCAGTGCCCCCAGGGAGGTCTAGCTTTGGCGTAAGACACGGGAGGTCCAGCAAGAGGACTCCCTAGCGGTTGTCATTCTCGTGGGGAGCAAGGTCACTTCAAGAGGGAGTGTCCCAGAAGAACTGGGCGATGCAATAGCCGTGGACGAGAAGGCCATTTGAGCCGGGTTTGCCGGAGTAGCAACAAGGGAGTTGGAGGCATGGCATCCAGCATGAGGAGTGATGCCGGCTCCGTACACCACAACAGAGAGACCAGCTCGTCGCTGGCGGGCTAGTCGGGCAGATCGAGTCGGACCCGACCCGGGGGAGGCCGGAGTGGCCAGAGACCGGGGCCGGAGGCAACCTTAGCGGGAAGCGTCCAAGCGAGTGAGTCGACCGGTGGCACGGGCCAAGGAAGGGTGTTTCGCTACGGAGGCGACGTACTAGGAGGAGGCCGAGCTACTACCCCCACCACCGAGGGTGGAGCAGACCATCGGTGGTTAGAGGTACCCTCTTGATTTCCCGTACGTTAGCTCTGTTCTTTTTGATACGGGCGCATCGTGTTCCTTCGCCGCCGAGCTTCTTATTGATGGCTTGGGGTTAGCTTGTGTGGAGGCCGTGAGGCCCCTAGTTGTGGAGTCTCCGGTGGGAGGCATGATTGAGGTACGGCGTGTGTGTCGTGGATCGTGTGTTAACCCTAGGAGAGGTGGAGCCGAGTTTTGACTTGCATGTAATGCCTTTGAGGACGTTTGACCCGATCTTGGGTATGGATTGGCTTATGGCTTTCTAGGCCAAGATAGATTGTTATCGGCGGCGTGTATCCTTCGTGGACACCTACGGGGACCTCTTGCACCCTGGCAGGGGGAGTGGGACCGTGAGGCGAGTCGGGCCGGGCCAGTGTTGGACCAATGGGGTGCCATTACCCACGGTTGGCAGCCTCGACCTTTGCCGAGGAGGGGAAGGTGGAAAAGTGGGTGTGGCCCGCTGTTGTGGACCAATCCCGGGATGTCTTCCTGACCGGTTGAGGAGTTTACCTCCTCGGAGGAGTGTGGAGTTCACCATTGAGTTGGTGCCAGGGACGGGTCCGATTTCCCAAGTAGCGTATCGTATGGGGCCAGCCGAGCCGAGGGAGGCGGCAGAGGCAAATAGAGGAGTTGGGGGACCAGGGGGTATATCAAACCGAGTACCTCACCCTGGGGTGCTCGGTGCTCTTTGCTAACAAGGCCGATGGCACGCTTCGTCTCTCGCATCGACTATAGGAAGCTGAATTCTGGATCGTGAAGAACAAGTACCCGTTGCCTCGGATAGATGACCTATTTGACCAATTGAGTGGGGCCCAGTGGTTTTCCAAAATAGATTTACGGTCGGGGTATCACCACTCGGGGTTGGGGAGGAGGACATCCCTAAGACGGCTTTTCAGGTGCGGTATGGGCATTATGAGTGGGTAGTGATGCCTTTCGGGCTCACTAATGCGCCAGCGGTGTTTATGCATTTGATGAACCAGGTCTTTGCTCCCTACTTGGATTCGTTTGTGGTGGTGTTTATTGATGATATCTTGGTGTATTCCAAGACCGAGAAGGAGCATGTGGAGCACTTAGCAGCGGTGTTGTAAACCTTGAGGGACCAACAGCCTGTTTGCTAAGTTTAGCAAGTGTGAGTGTTGGGCCGCAGGAGATTCACTTTCTTGGCCATGTGGTGTCGGTTGAGGGAGTTAGGGTGGACCGACCAAAATTGAGGCCGTGGCATCGTGGGCGAGGCCAACCAACGTTTTGAGATCCGTAGCTTTCTTGGCTTGGCGGGGTACTATCGTCGTTTTGTCGAGGGGTTCTCCCGTTTGGTAGCTCCTATGACGCCGTTGACTCGGAAGGGCGTGAAGTTTTATTGACCGACAAGTGTCGGCAGGCGTTGAGGCTCTCAAAACCCGTTTGACCACCGCACCGGTGCCGAGGTTACCTCGGGAGGATATCCCATATGAGGTGTATTGTGATGCGTCCAGGGTTGGTTTGAGGTGTGTGCTTATGCAGAGCACACTGTGGTAGCTTATGGGTCAAGGCACTCAAGCCTCATGAGCAGAATTACCCTACCCATGATCTTGAGTTGGCGGCTGTCATCTTCGCCCTGAAGAGTTGGCAGCACTACCTCTTGGGGGAAAAGTTTGTGGTGTTCTCAGATCACAAGAGCCTTCAGTACATCTTTACTCAAAAGGACTTGAATTTGAGGCAAAGGAGATGGGTGGAGTATTTGCAGACCTTTGACTTTACTCTTGCCTATACCCCGAGCAAGGGTAATGTTATGGGCGACGCGTTGAGCAGTAAAGGGAAAGCCGAGGTGGCCGTGAGATAGTGGGAAGCCGATGGAACAGCCTGGCAATGTTGCGGCACCGTTGTTGTTGTGATGGTGGGACAGTCCTGAGTCCTTTGGTGGTTGTGCCTGAGTTGTACCAGCGCGTTCGGGAGGAACAGTTGGGTGACATTGAGTGTGAGGTTCTCCGTTCCCGTATTGAGGCTGGGGAGCTATCTCAGGACTGGACAGAGGGTCCTGAGCATGAGTTGTCTTTTCAGGGGCGGTTGGTAGTGGCTTCTTCCCTCAGGGGTGAGGTGATGAGGAAGTTTCACCAGTCTAGAGTTGCTGTGCATCCAGGGGGTACGAAGATGTACCATGCGCTTCGGGGACATTTTTGGTGGCCTGGGATGAAACGCGATGTGGCTGCCTTTGTTTCGCGGTGCCTCACGTGTCGCGGGTGAAGGCCGAGCATCAGCGGCCGGCGGGCATGTTACAGCCATTGCCCATAGCGGTGTGAAAGTGGGACCACATAGCGATGGATTTTGTGACTGGTCTTCCACCTACCATAGGGAGGAAAGATATGATTTGGGTGATTGTGGATCGACTCACAAAGTCGGCCCATTTCCTGGCTGTTCGCGAGCGGGACTCTATTGGGACCTTGAGTCAACTGTACATGAACGAGATTGTGAGACTGCATGGAGTACCATCATCGGTTGTCTCTGACCGGGATTTGCGGTTCACTTCCCGTTTCTGGGCAGGTTTGCAGGAGGCTATGGGGACCAAACTTCACTTGAGTACAGCCTTCCACCCTGAGACTGATGGCCAGACAGAGAGGACGAATCAGACTTTGGAGGACATGTTACGGGCCTGTGTGTTAGATTTTGGGGGTTCGTGGGCGACTCACCTTCCTTTGGTGGAGTTTGCCTACAACGACGCTTATCAAGCATCCATTGGGATGGCTCCTTTTGAGGCGTTGTATGGGCGGCCGTGTCGATCACCTTGTGTTGGACCGAGGTGGGGGAGACAGCTCTCTTGGGACCACGCTTGGTTCAAGAGGCTACCGAGAAGGTTAAGTTGATTCGTCGGCGTTTGTTATCGCTCAAAGTCGGCGGAAATCTTATGCGGATCGCGGCGGCGACCTTTGGAGTTTTCTCGTTGGTGATCATGTGTTTCTTCGTGTTTTTCCACGTCGTGGACATCGACGGTTTGGGCGAGGTTCCAAGCTATCTACGCGGTTTATTAGTCCTTTTGAGATTCTCGGATCGTGTGGGGCCCGTGGCCTACCGGCTAAACGTTAGGACCGCGGCCGAGTCGAGTGCATAACGTGTTTCACGTGTCCCGGCCTGCGGAAGTATCACCCCGACCCCACTCATGTGATTGATTGGGGGACATTAGACATTGAGGCCGAGATGTCCGTTGTTGAGGCCCCTATCCGTATCTTAGATCGGCGAGAGAAGCTTTTGCGTGGTCGTGTTATTCCTTTGGTTCGTGTGCCGTGGCAGCACCGTGGCATTGAGGAGGAGACATGGGAACGTGAGTCCGTGATGCGTGAGCAAAGACCGGCACTGTTCGAGGACGAACAATCTTAAGCGTGGGAGGTGGCTGTTGGCCAAGGGATAGTGATGTGTTTTCTTGTATTAGTTGTGTATGATTTGGTGTTTGTTTTGTCTTTTAGACATGTGTTCATATTTGTGATGTGTTTTGAGATGTGTATTTGTGACATGCGGATATGTGTTATATGCATTATTGTGATGCATGTGGTTATGGATTATGGTGGTACCTTGTTATGTCTCGTATGTCTTTGTGCGCGGTGTATGACCCATTTGGGTGTTGTGGCTCGCCGTGTGGCAAATGGGTAGCTTGTGTTTGTTTTCCTCGTATGTCATTTCTTTTCGAGGACGAAAAGTCTTAAGGGGGAGAGGATGTAATGACCCGTGTGTAACCCGTGTGTAAGAAGTTAACCACAAACACCTTGGATGTTGGTGCACAAGTTTGAGGTAAGAGATGAGCCCAAGATGGGACTTTTGGGAGGTGCATGTGACAAGTGATAACGTGCATTTATGCCCTAGGAAGATGCTATGTATATATATGCGATTTTAAGCTGTTTTGGCAGATTTTGGAGCTCACTTTTGGTATAGTAGAAGGCCTCAAACAATTGGCGTGCAAGAACAAAAGTTTCTTAGAATGAGGTCCTCTATCTACCACAGAAATTTCAGAGCATTTGGAGCTGCACGTGAATTCACCCATTTCACGTGCAAGCATATTTTTGCTTCTCAGACCTCTACAAGATGCAAGGAGGCTTGGGGTGAAGTTTGAGTGCATTTGGAGCTGCACGCCAATTGGGGAATTGGCGTTCAAATTGGCGTGCAGGCATGTTTTTGCATGGTTACCTTGGTTTTGTCATTCTAATCATCTTTTCCCAAAGGACCATGTTGGAATTGTGAATATTTTGGTGTGTATGGATGTGGGAAGGTCATAGCTTGTTCAATCAAAACTACGTCGTTTTGATGTTGGGGTTCACTTAATCAAAACTATGTCGTTTTGATGTTGTGTTGTCTATATAAGGAGGAGAAGCCCCTCTCGTTTTAGGTTTAGGGTTTGTTGCTCCACCACCGTCGCAGAGAGAGAGAGAGAGGGAAGGAGAGCTTCCGGTGGCTGCCGGAGCGTCTTGCGTGGGTGGTCGGAGTCTTGCGTGGAAACGGGAGCAGGAGAACATACAAGGTAGGGGTTCTGTTCTTCCTAAATCCTCCTCCTCGTCTTAGGGTTCTAGGGCAGATTATGGAGTGATACCTGTTTATATATATATATAATCCATATAGGTGTGATCTCCTATATGGATGTTGGCCTTCAATGGCGGCTTTTGATGTATTCTGGTGTTGGATGGTGAGTGCATAGTATGTGTTTGATAATATGCCCGTGTGGCTGGGTTTGTGGGTTTGTGAATGTATGCATGTTAAGCGTTTGATAAAATACCCGTGAGACTCGCATGTCAAGTGTTTGATTTTATGCCCGATGGTCGTGCGAACTAAGTGTTTGGTATTATGCCCATGAAAGTGTGTATGCTACGTGTTTGGTTTAATGCCCGTGTGACCTTGTATGATGTGCTTGTGGAACCCGGTGGCTGTGGAAGCCCGGGACTGGAACTGTTAGCCTGTGTGGCTAAAAGCCTGAGAGGCTGTGGATATGTTAGCCCGTGTGGCTAAGCCTGAGAAGCTGTGGATATGTTAGCCCGTGTGGCTAAGCCTGAGTGGCTGTGGATATGTTAGCCTATATGGCTAAGCCTGTATGGCTGTGGATATGTGTGTGCCATGTGAATGTGGAATACAACTTGTTTACATTTTATTGTCACTACACTGCACCTGTACACTCTCATGTAAACGCTAGGAGCATGGGATGGGTTGGGGAGACATGATCCCTACTGAGCTGTGGTTGCTCACCCCTCCCTCTATGTTGTGTTTTCTTTCAGGAACATACAGGCGTTAGGTAGGACCCCAAGGTGGAAGACCTTATTTACTTTACTGTCTACCATTGATGTTATTTTTATGGGAATTGATGTAACCTCAGTGGGGATGGATTGAAAAGAGAATTTTGTTGTAATAAAGACTGGTTTGGATTGTGGATTGCTTTTATGAACTTTACTTTCTTGAATGTGTTGTAGATGTTTAAAATGTTATATTCGGGGTTTGCACCCTAACCCCTTTGCCCTTCGTGTGGGTACGAGGGGAGTCACGTATCGATTTCCTCGGGTTGGAAATCCGGGCGTGACACATATACACACAACTATATTCACACAGGCATTTCATCGAACATATAACATGCAACAACAGAATCACACCAAAATGCCATTGAAGGCCAACATCCATATAGGAGATCACACCTATATGGATTACATATATATATATAAACAGATATAATCCATAGACTACCCTAGAACCCTAGAACAGAGGAGGATTTAGGAAGAACAGAACCCCTACCTCAAGTAAAATACAACAACACTGCAATACTGTTCCCACACCGAACGCTGTCCGCCCACGAGACACCGATCACCCACGCAAGACGCCCGGCAGCAACCAGAAGCTCTCCTTCCCTCTCTCTCTCTATCTCTGCGACGGCTGGTGGAGCAACACACCCTAAACCTAAAACAGAGGGGCTTCTCCTCCTTATATAGACAACACAACATCAAAACGACATAGTTTTGATTAAGTGAACCCCAACATCAAAACGATGTAGTTTTGATGGAACAAACTATGACCTTCCCACATCCATACACACCAAAATATTCACAATTCCAACATGGTCCTTTGGGAAAAGATGATTAGAATGACAAAACCAAGGTAACCATGCAAAAACATGCTTGCACGCCAATTTGAACGCCAATTCCCCAATTGGCGTGCAGCTCCAAATGCACTCAAACTTCACCCCAAGCCTCCTTGCATCTTGTAGAGGTTTAAGAAGCAAAAATATGCTTGCACGTGAAATGGGTGAATTCACGTGCAACTCCAAATGCTCTGAAATTTCTGTGGTAGATAGAGGACCTCATTCTATGCAACTTTTGTTCTTGCACGCCAATTGTTTGAGGCCATCTACTATATCAAAAGTGAGCTCCAAAATCTGCCAAAACAACTTAAAACCACATGTATATGCATAGCATCTTCCTAGGGCATAAATGTACGTTACCACTTGTCACATGCACCTCCCAAAAGTCCCCTCTTGGGCTCATCTCTTACCTCAAACTTGTGCACCAACATCCAAGGTGTTTGTGGTTAACTTCTTACACACAGGTCATTACATCCTCTCCCCCTTAAAACTTTTCGTCCTCGAAAAGAAATGACATACGAGGAAAACAAACACAAGCTACCCATTTGCCACACGGCGAGCCACAACACCCAAATGGGTCATACACTGCGCACAAAGACATAACAAAGACATAACAAGGTACCACCATAATCCATAACCACATGCATCACAATAATGCATATAACACATATCCGCATGTCGCAAATACACATCTCAAAACACATCACAAATATGAACACATGTCTAAAAGACAATACAAATACACAAAATCATACACAACTAATACAAGAAAACACATCACTATCCCTTGGCCAACAGCCACCTCCCACTCTTAAGCTTGTTCGTCCAAGAACAACTCTGGGTGCTGCTCATGGTTCATGGACTCACGCTCCCACGTCTCCTCCTCACCTAACACATACTTCACAAGTAGGCACATGTCACAATGATGTAAGACATATACTCCCATCGCCAACACGTTTAACAAATTACCTAGGTCACAGACCAACTCACAGCATAAACACCACCACAAGGAACAACTCACAAAACACTACTACACGTTTAACGTTCCACTGCCCAGTCGCCAATACCATACAAACGCAGCCGTTGGGAGTTTCCTCACAACCGTCCCACTTTTGGACTTTCCGTCCCCAAAAAGGGAAACCAAATAGTAAACAATAGGAAAAGAGCAAAGCAACACATAATGCAGTCATTACCACAAATGTTGGAGATGCTAACTCGCGGCACGATGGGACCAACACTCCACAACGTAAAATACCCAACAATTGCCCACCAATTGGGATTAAAAGTCAACGCAGCCTCAGCCCGTAGGTAGACCTCACCCTAACAGCAAGCACAATGAGGTCACAATGAAACAGAAACAAACAGGAGAGCGTTATGCAAACCACAATCACATTTCTACACAGGGAGCTCACCTCAGCAGCACCATCATCACTGCGAAAACCACCTCACTCAAGCAAGGAACATTGAAACCCCACCAACACCAATGGTGACGCAGAACGGAGTACAAGCCTGGACACAGAAACACGAGAATGGAGTGTGCCCTCAACCACTCAGTCGCAGTCAACCTGGCGCCCAACGGAGTCCAAGGATGCACTAAAAACAGTAAATGCAGCACCACACACACAACCATGGTAAGACCAAAACCCACTATCGGGCTATCACTAGTCACCAACTTTGAGAATCGACCTCCTTGATCACGGTCAAATAGAGATCCGCCAAGGTCCCTCACAGCCCTCCAAAGCCGAGGCTTACCAGTGACCCAAGAGATAATGCCTTACCAAGTCGACGAGACGGACCACGCGATAGGAATCCCTTGACGCCGAGTAGCTATGAACAACATAGTTCCCCCCCACACCGAAAACTCTCCTATCCGCAACCCGACCACAATGGAATCCTCTCGTGTCACCACTCACAGGTCACAAGAAAATCCCTTGCCTCCAAGACATACTCCACCTCATGGCCCACCAACTCCGCTATATCAACTATTACGTTTTATCTCAACACACTAGCAAAACACTCAAATGGACCAAGAAATACTCAGGCTTTAGCCGCAGCTTAATATGGTTACTGCAACTCCTCCGGGTAGGCATAAGAAACAAGACATGCAAACTCCTTATTCGGGACATTCACGTAGCTCCCAAACACACCAACACTTTGATGGCGTGGACCATCTCACTTACCGCATAAAAACGCACACGAAAGACTTTCAAGAAGAACATATGTAGCATGAAGACCCCATAATAGCCGCAGGACACAAATCTCCCCCCAAAGGAGTAAAGACTAATACCCCTTACAAGCAAAACTCACATCGACTCCATTCAGTGAATCACAACTCATCAATACTTTTACACTTTAACTTAGCATGTCATCACACGTGACAAGGAATAGCATCAACATTACACATAACACCCCTCTTCATCCCACACCGCACATAATATGCGCATGCGTCACCTCCTACTCCTTTGCATATGTCTGCCACGAGACCCACACATAAGAACTTTGCTATACCCCTTTAGCACATATGCAACACACATAACAAAACAAAACAACCACAACACATGAAATAAACTACTGTGTAGAACACATGTGAGAGAGGACATACTAGCCCCCACCTCCTCGCCTCTTTTAAGCCTATTACCCACACGACATGGATTAACGGAATGGTCCTACGACTAGGAGTACATCCTCAACCCCTCGAAAGATGTCTCCAAATTATGAGGAAAAACCCAAACAAGGCCTGCCCAATCTCGCTCGCTTGCCTGCTTGCACTGATTGGGTTCACTGGGCATGATCCTATAAACTTACTCATAACCTAGTTCCAGAACTCATCACATTTGTATACATATGCAAACCCATTTCACCACATATCCTATGAACATTACCCAAGGTCTTTCACACACCACCAGCATGACACGTGGTCAATGTTTGGCCACCCAAGAATTTGCAGCCATCTCCATAGGACACCCATAATAACCTTAAAACCACATACCACTCTCGCCAATCAATTTAGATTTCAATGACTCAAGGAGTGGGTTATACTAGTGGCAATTTCCTCCCTCAACCGTGACACTTGGAAAGGTTACCAAAAGAACATCCTTCTTAGGTAGCACATCTACAGAAACCTCTACTCACATGAAAACACATTTCTATTACTCAAGGTTGCCACGCGGGGTCACACACTACCCACAAGCCACTAACTCATGCCTCCGGCTTCCTAGGCTAGCTAGGCCAGGAGGTAATCTCACCTACGCCGAGTATTAGGGGTCACACAAGAACATTTATTACTTTCCTCATACACGGGCGCCCAAAATTGACTACCACACAAAGATATGATTAACACTTTAGACCACATTAAAACCACCAACTCTTTCCAACAACTGTTCATAACCATTAGTAATTTATTAGTCTTTTGGTGTCATATATATATATATATATATATATATATATATATATATATACTCATTTATTCTCTAGTAGGCCCCCAACTACGTCCATCCAAAATGGTAACTCAAACGACCTTCTAAGCCTCACCTAACATAAAACAGTGGCTCAAGAGCCCACCCAGCGAGAATACCCCTCTATCACAAGTGTCTTAATTAAATTGCTAGAAACGCAGAAATCAAGGGTTCACCCAACCTCACCTAATCCAGCACGAGACTCAACCGATCACTATCATTAAAGGAATATGATACCACCACTAAACAGAAATCTTAACACACGAGAATCAAAATCGCACCCTTGACTAAGGAAAGTTCTGCCATGCTCTCCTCCTAGCCTCACTTGGTAGTCTTCGGCCCCCAAACAAGGTTTGATTTTTATTTTTTTTGCTTTATCCCTAGCTCGCCAAGCCAGTCCTCTAGCACCATGCCTTGCTTTACCAAAACAGACATGCGGAGATGTCCTACTTTTCCACGAGATGCGACACTAGGACTTCTTCCTGCCATACTCTTTTCCAATGTCCCGGTTGTCCACTGCAAGAACAACCCCTTTGGGAAACCGGTCTCTACCTCTTGAGCCCCTTCTCGCTGATTAAGACAATTATGCTTCAATTAATCTTCACCCAAGCTCCCCCCGATGATGTAGGTTGATAGCTCTCGATGTACCTCGCTCTTAATTAGTTGTCGAATCTCATCCTTCAACTCTTGAATTACCAGGCTTAAGATGCCAACCTCTCGCCATGATTAGATCATTACTTACATCCTGCGACTCACCCACTTGCCCAGCCCGAGGGGCGGGCTTCTCTACTACCTCAATAGTCGCACAAGTCACAATTTTCGTTGACATTGGCTCCACAAAAAGGCAGCGCTCCAGGTTATCACTCACAATCTCAATACCATTACCGACTAGGCATTCCGAGCTATAACTAACCTCAAAACATGCATTATCACCACACAATTTCATGGATGCACATCAGGACTATACAAGTTCACACCTTTACATTGCACATATAATCTATACTTAAGTGGATATCTCATCGTTTTGAACACAACATCGCTTCCTCCACACAATACCATACAAAGGCACATACTCAATCATTCACAGAACACCAACATTATTGTATTTTATTTTGTTTTATTTTCCGTTCGTTCACATTTCACAAGCTTCAAGTTCACAAGCACTCAGTTTCAATACCACAAATTCTTTTCCATGTTTTCATGCTTGAATCATCACAAAATTTCAGAGTTGCACAATTGAAACTTTATCACGTTCAAACCATTTATCTATGCAATTACACACACTGCACACATTTCAGTTCTCATTAAACCACATTGCACAAGCAGCAATTCCACAAGCACATAGCTCAAGTTGTCATAAAATCAGAGTTAATCAGAGTTGCACAATTTAAAACATGTTCTTCATATTTTCTCTCACATGCTTTATCTCGGTTACCTACACAATCATACAAAGACAACAAATGCAACTAGTGCCCTAATGCCAATGCATGCAAATCCTACCTCAGGTCTGGACTACCCTAAGTACACCTTAGAGGTTCAAAGAGGACCATGTTGATCAGGCATGTCCCTCCAGGCTCCTCCAAAGGACTCAAGATAACCAGATCCGCCCACTACCCTAGGCCAACTAGACCATGCTCGATACCATATTGTCACACCCCGAATTTCCAACCCGTGGAAACAGTACGTGACTCCCCATTCACCCACACGGAGGGCAACGGGGTTGGATTACTGGATTCCACACAAACAAGACTAACAATTACAATAAATCAAACAAGCCACATCTTTATTTAATTTCAAACATTTAAGGTTCACAAACCAACTATGTTCCTTACTACAATTCAATTCCCTTAGTACATTTCCCCCCTTGGGGTTACATAAATTAAGAAATTACATCACTGAAGTGAACAATAAAATGAAGATGGTTTTCCACCTTGGTGTATCCACCTAACGCCTGTAAGTCCCTGGAAAACAAGCAAACACAGTAGGAGGGGTGAGCAACCATAGCTCAGTAGGGATCAAGTCTCCCCAACCCTTCCCATGCTCCTAGCGGCTACATGCATGTGCACGGGTGTAGTGACATGGCAGTATTAAGAAAAATAAAGCATTCCACACAAGCGGGCGTAACCTCAACCCCAGCCACACCTGGCTAACAAACCACATTTCAAGCAAGTAATTTAACCGCCTCTTCAGGCCACTGATTTAACCGCCTCTCAGGCAAAGTCGTTTAACCGCCTCTTCAGGCCACTGGTTTAACCGCCTCCCAGGCAAAGTAATTTAACCGCCACTTTAGGCCAGATACCACAGTCATGCACACAACACACACTACGGTCACTTAAGCATAAAACCAAACACTTGGTGTGCACCCATTCACAAGTGCACAAACCCAGCCATTCTGGCAATAGAACAAACACCCAGCATGCATACATACACCAAATCACAAGTCCACCACACAGGCATATTACCAAACATGTAATAGGCATATACACACAGCTATATTCACACAGGCATTTCATCGAACATAAAGCATTCAACAACGAGAATCACACCAAAATGCCATTGAAGGCCAACATCCATATAGAGATCACACCTATATGGATTACATATATATATATATATATAAACAGATATAATCCATAGACTACCCTAGAACCCTAGAACAGAGGAGGATTTAGGAAGAACAGAACCCCTACCTCAAGTAAAATGCAACAACACCGCAATACTGTTTCCACACCGAACGCTGTCCGCCCACGAGACACCGATCACCCACGCAAGATGCCCGGCGACAACCAGGAGCTCTCCTTCCCTCTCTCTCTCTCTCTCTATCTCTGCGACGGCTGGTGGAGCAACAAACCCTAAACCTAAAATAGAGGGGCTTCTCCTCCTTATATAGACAACATAACATCAAAATGACGTAGTTTTGATTTAGTGAATCCAGCATCAAAATGACGTAGTTTTGATGGAACAAGCTATGACCTTCCCACATCCATACACACCAAAATATTCACAATTCTAACATGGTCCTTTGGGAAAAGATGATTAGAATGACAAAACCAAGGTAACCATGCAAAAACATGCTTGCACGCCAATTTAAACGCCAATTCCCCAATTGGCGTGCGGCCCAAATGCACTCAAACTTCACCCCAAGCCTCCTTGCATCTTATAGAGGTCTGAGAAGCAAAAATATGCTTGTACGTGAAATGGGTGAATTCACGTGCAGCTCCAAATGCTTTGAAATTTCTGTGGTAGATAGAGGACCTCATTCTATGTAACTTTTGTTCTTGCACGCCAATTGTTTGAGGCCATCTACTATATCAAAAGTGAGCTCCAAAATCTGCCAAAACGACTTAAAACCGCTTGTATATGCATAGCATCTTCCTAGGGCATAAATGTACGTTACCACTTGTCACATGCACCTCCCAAAAGTCCCCTCTTGGGCTCATCTCTTACCTCAAACTTGTGCACCAACATCCAAGGTGTTTGTGGTTAACTTCTTACACATGGGTCATTACACTGTCATCGGCACAAAATCGGTGTTCAGGAATAAAATGAATGAGGATGGCAAGGTTGTTAGGAACAAGGCTAGACTGGTATGCAAGCGATACTTTCAAATTGAGGAAATAGATGTGGATGAAACTTTTATACCGGTGGCAAGGCTAGAAACAATAAGGATGTTTCTTGCATTAGCAACACATAAAAGATTCAATGTTTATCAAATGGATGTGAAGTCTGCATTTTTGAATGGGTTGCTAAAAGAAGAAGTATACATTGAGCAACCAAATAAAGTACAGATCCCTGATGAGGAGATATAAGTGTGTAGATTGAAGAAAGCCTTGTATGACCTGAAACAAGCTCCTAGAGCATGGTATAGCAGACTGAATGGATATATAAAGAGAATGAATTTCATCAGAGGAACTGTAGATCATAATCTCTATATTCTGAATTTAGACAAAGGTCACCTGGCTACCATAGTCTATCTAGATGACATTATCTTTGGAGGAAGTCACTCAGGGTTGTGTGAAGAATTTGCAAAAAGAATGAGTGATGAATTTGAAATGTCTCGCATAGGAGAATTGACATACTTCTTAGGCCTGCTGATAAGGAAAACATCTAGGGGGATTTTCATATCACAGCATAAGTATGCCAAATAACTACTAAAGAAGTATGGTATGGAAGATAGCAAGCCTATTTGAACACCAATGGCTATGAGCTGCAAACCACACAAGGATCAGGAAGCCTCTAGTGTCGATTAGAAGGAGTATCGAGGCATGATTGGCAGCCCCTTATACATTACAGCCTCTAGACCTGATTTGATGTAATCTGTGTGTCAAACAAGTAGATATCAAGTAGATCCTAAGGAGTCTCACTTGTTGGCAGTCAAACGGATCCTTAGATACCTACAAGGTACACTTGAAATGGGGTTGTGGTATCCCTCTAAAGACTCCATTGAACTACAGGCGTACACTGATGCAGACTGGGCTGGAAATATTGATGACAGACGCTCTACCAATGGCTGCAATTTTTATCTAGGTTCTAAGTGTGTTACATGGTTGAGTCGTAAACACTGTAGGTCCCAAAGGTGAGTCTAGAGGGGGGGGGTGAATAGACTTTCTTTGCAGAAGCTTAGAATGTTAGCCGGTGCAGTATCTTCTATAGACAACTGTGATGAGTATTTATGGAGAAGATGACAATACGGATAGGAGTGATTATTAGTTATCAAACAAATTTGAGAGTGGAGTAATTGTTCATGGGGTAACTGTTCTCATATTGAAATGTTGAATATTCTTACGGTTGTCAGTATGAACTGATTGACTCCGTTTGGAATGTTCTCGTGATAGATTTAGATTGTGGACGAACAACACCGAGATTAAACACAAAGGTTTGGCTGAATCGTCGACAAAAAAAAGAGACCGATTTGTGTATGAGTAGAGTGTTCTTGTTCTTCCTTCAACACGGCGCACCACACTTGGTCAATGTCTCTCAGGGTCTCTCTTTCTAGCGTTGGAACTCTCAAGTTGATTCTCAAAAGTTAATTATTTAATGTATGTTAGAATCTTATATGTTGTATTTTGTGTGTTCTACGCTTTTTGAGATAGAGGTTAACTCATGTATTTTTCGTTTAGTGTGTGAGAGATATATTTTAAGCTTAAAGTGCTCGTGCGCCTTGTCGTCCATCCCGATAATCCGACTTCCCGCCTTCGAAAATGTGGAAGTATAGAGGATGGGTGATTCGCTTTGATTTGGCATATCCGTTGCCCATACTACGTATTTGCATGCTCATACTACTTCAGTTTATCTTGGCCATTCATCCGTGGATGGTGGGTGGCGATAATTAATGCGCCATTAAATGTGCTCAATCGTCGAAACAATAAGAGGCTTACTATACAAACCCTAGCTAAAGATATCGCTAAGTGGATGTGCTTAGGGTTGTAAGTTTGCTTTGAAGGTAGGTTCCTCGAAGGTTTGGTGACTCGAAGATTTTGTTCGAGTCTGTAAGAGATGTGTCATTGTATTTCAGACTTCGACAATGGTGAATTTTGCGAGTCTATGACTCATAATTCTTCGAGTCTTTGATGGGAGAGTTCAGGTTAGATTAGTTCTAAGGTTCACTCTATAAACTATGAGGCTATGACGAGTCTTAGACTCTTTCAATGACTCTTAGAGCGACGTCTGTGAGATGCACTTAACCTACCCGTTGTTATATCTCCACAGTCCCCGACAACGGCGCCGAAAACTTGTTAGCAATTCCGCAAGCGTACGGATCGTTACAAGTAATAAAGTGGACCTAAGTCCGGATATCGTACTCACAAGGAAGGTGGTTAAGTGAGGAGTATATTCTGTAATTCCATAATTCAATTTGAAGATTGGTTTTATAATAATTAATAATTTGAAGTTGTAAATTAAATAACAAGCAAATGTAAATGATCTTATAGGAGAAATAGGGATTTGGATTTCAATTGATGTAATTTATTTATTCCAAGTTCTTAAAGCATATTAATTCAAACTTTCCCTTTTTGTCTAAAACCCAACTCCTTTGCATGAACTAGCCTCTTTCGACTGATCTAGCCGTGTGTATACCCTAGCTTGGGGAACGGGCAACCCATTAAGTGCTCAAGTTGTTTGAGTGTAGATTGGCATCACACCAATCCTAACTAGGTTACAAGCAAGATTACTGGCTTTCGCAAATTATAATCTTTACAAGTTAAATCTCTTAACTATCCGGTTATCAATGTCTTCTTTCGATCCATAATTGAATAACCTTAAACAAGAATCAAGATGGCCAAACCTAATTCTCACATGCAAATTCAAGAGATTTAATAAACAAATAAGGGAATCTAAATTAACATACCAAAAGAAAGGAATTCAAAAGCTTACATCAATATCCATCCTCCTCCCATGGAGGTTTAAGCTACCATAGTAATAAACAAAACAGTTGTTTTTGCCATGAGAATCCCAAAACGCTTCCTCTCTCTCTCCCTAATTCAACGATACCCCAATTACATCCATTTCCCCCTTTTAGATCCCATTCCCGCATGTGAGAACCATCCAACCTTCAATAACCATTCCCTCCATTAATTTAATTGAAGTTGTTTCCCTCTTAAAATGGTTGATGGAGAGTCGTCAGATCTTTTAATGAAGAGATCTAAGCTGTACAGGCGGCACCTGAAAGAGTTACGTTGGTTTGCAGTACACGTCGTGCAGAAACTGCACGTGGTCAATTAATTTGGTCATTTGAAATTCATTGACATGACCAAGTGATTTCAAATGACCAAAAGTTCCCGAGAGCTTGGTCGAGTCATCTGGCTCTGTTAACTCTTTTTGGTCATTTCAAATTTCAAATGACCACCCTGCAGATTGTTTTCCACTCCTTTATTCTTTCTTTGATCATTGTACTTGGCCTGTTATTCATTCAAAAACATCTAAAAATCATACAAAGGATCTACAATTGCTATGTTAGGGGGTTAGTTTGTTGAAAAATCAAATACATCAAAATGAAGTTAAAAATGTGATCTTTGTAGGTCCCAAAGTGAGTCTAGAGGGGGGGTGAATAGACTTTCTTTGTTTGCGGAAGCTATATTGTTAGATGGTTTTTGATTCCGCTAGCGATGACTATGATGGAAGTATTTATGGAGAAGACGACAAGTAGTATTGTAAGCGATAACGTGAGTGATGATGAACTATCAGACAAAACTGAGATAAGAGTAAATGCTCCTTTCTCTACAGATCTCAGTTGTGAAAGTGATGGTTTATGATAGATCAACGTGGGGAAAACAACACAGAGATTAGACTTAATGGAAGTGCTAGATCTTTGATGAACAAGAGGTTCTTGAATAATCAGATGGATTATTCTTGTTCTTGGTTCAACGCGGCGCACAACACTTGGAAGAATTCTCTCAGAGTCTCTCTCTCTAGCGTTGGAACTCACTTACGTTGGTTCTGCAAAAAGATTATCTCTTTCAAGTATGTCAGAACCATTATCTTGTGTTCTGTGTCTTTCCTTCTTTTGAGAGAGAGGTTAAACTCTTGATTTTGTCGTTAAGTGTGTGAGAGATATATTTTTAAGGTCAAAGTGCTCGTGCGCCGTGTTGTCCATCCCGACAGACTGACTTCCCGCCACCGAAAATGCGGAATGTCAGGGCATGGGTTGATCCGCTCGATTTATAGATCAGATGCCCATATTGCGTATTTGGCATGCAGTCGATCTTGGCCGTTCATCCGTGGATGGTAGTTGGCTGCAATTAATGTGTCATTAAATGCGCTCAACTGCTCGGGACGGCACAGGCTTACTGTACAAACCCTAGCTAATGATATCGCTAAGTGACTATGTTTAGAGCTGTAAGTCTGCCTCAGAGGTAGATGCCTCGTAGGTTTGGTGACTCGAAGATTTTAGTTAGAACCTGTTGGAAGTGGTGAAGGTTTGCTTCAGGCTTTACAGTGTTTTTGCGAGTCTACGACTCATATCTTCGAGTCTCTGAGGCTAGAGCTGAGGTTGGATTAGTCTTTTGTGTCACTCTATTAACTGAAGTCTCCGACTCTGCGAGTCTATGACTCTACGAGTCTGCGACTCTTTGAATGGCGTTCAGAGTAACTTCTTCGTAGTCTACCTAATCTACCTGTTGTTATAGCTACGAGTCTACGACCCTAGCTCTGCGGGTCTACGACCTTCGGGTCTCTCAGTTTATTTAACTAAGTGGCTCTTCGACTCTACGAGTCTTCGACTTTGCATTTCTTCCTTAGTTTTTCGTAGTTGTTCATGCACTGAGTTTCCGTATTCTATGAGTCTTCGACTCTACGGTTACGACCTTTTAGTTATTACTCTGCCTTCAAGATCTCTGAGTTTGTGATGTCTGACAAGCTCTTTGAATTAGTCTGTGTGTCTACGACCCTCGAGTCTGCGACTCTCCAACCGTTGAAACTGAGACTTCATTTTGTTTGCCAGTCTTTTTAATTTCTACTCTTCGACCTACTCTTCGACTCTACAAGTCTTCGAGTCTAGTGGCAGTTTAAGTTATGTTAATTGACTTAAGTGTTTTTAGGGACTCCACAGTTCTACGGGCTGCGAGTCGACGAGTCATTTAACATTGGCTATTGTTCTTTAGAATTCTTCGACTCTACGAGTCTCCGAACTTGTCGATGCTTGCAGTAACGCTCTCTTTTCCGTACTACGACTCAATGACCTTCGACCCTGGATCTACGAGTCACCTGATGTTCTGTCACTATCTTGCTTCGAGTCTCCAGACCCTATGAGTCTGCGAGCCTCCCGCCAATGTGTCTTGTGACAGTTTTACTTCTATGAACTACAACTCTTCGACCCTACGATCTTCGATCTTCGAGTCTCCAGACTTAGACTACATTTTGGCATCAACATTAAATCCCGTATTCCGAACAATCTCCCCCTATTTAATGTAAGGCGGCAACGGGTGAAAACATGAAGTCCGAGACTACGAGTTTGATGGGCAATTTTAGATTAATCGGAAGATATCTTTGCATATGAAAAATTTGGAGGAGATCAAAATTACAAAAATACACACTCCTCTCCCCCGTAGCCATGAAGCTACGTTACGGCGCTCTGTCAAAGACAACTCCCCCTATGACCTTGCTCCCCCCCGAGAGACACTCCCCCTTTCTAGGGTGAGGAATAAGCACCAGAACACAAATCTCATGGGAGCAAGTGTAATAATTCACAAAACAGCAAAGCAGAGAGCAAACACATACATTAAAAGTAAGCGCGGAAAGTAAGTACACGGAAAAGACAGAACGGAAAGCGGAGGAGCGGTGTACAAATAGATAAAGTACAAGACGATTACGGGTGAAAGTTAGAATATTTTACACTTTGCGTAAACGAGAAAAACAACGGCTTGCTCGCGCAGGAGTTGAGCAGGAGTCAAATGTAACGAGGCGGCTCGACTGCTTACCCGATCAAATTCAGGCACGATGGCGGAGAAGCCAGTGGTGGTCTGGATGCGAATATAGTGGCACACATAGAAACCATAACTATGAGCATCATCCTGAGCAGGAACTCCTTGCTTGACTCGAGTGATCTCCATTGGTTTTGAAAGAGGATATCCACCGCACCCATGCGAACATCCCTGCATGACTCTCGTGAGGGTACGATTGAATTCTCGAAGTTGTTCCCGCCTATGGAGTAATAAAGTGGTAGGCTTTGAGTCGAAGATGACGATTCTCTGGTTCTTGAAGTTAATATCGAGAAGAAACCAGTGCGGGGATGTTGACAAATAGGGGATGAGCACATGGTCTACCTTATTCCATGGATGGAAGGAGTTCTCATATTTGCGACCCTCTATGAACTCGATCATTGATGCATCATCGATGAGCTGAGCCAGCATGATCGTCAAACAGAGTTCCACTCGTGTATGTCAGCGGATATGGAGAGGCAGCTTCTCTAGGTATGACTTCTGTGCAAAGATGAACTGTGTCATCTCAAGATTATCCATTTCTTCACCGTCATGTAGTAGTCGACACAGGTCAGGTCCGGTGAAGAAGGCTTTGTAGCCACAAGTCCACGCGGTGGAATCCCCAGCAACATAGGTATTGAAAGCAGCAAGTTCAGCTGAGGTGCCTCCTGTGGTTACAGTGCGCGGTGGGACTAGTTGTTGCTCGGTGGTAGTAGCGGCTGGTTTAGTAGGTGAAGCGGGGATGGTATACTCAGCCGTACTTAGATGTGTAGTTCAGGGACCAGGCTGAGTGGAAGAAGATGGTTGGCAGGGAGCAGCTGTCTGCTTCTTCATGCGTGTTCCAATGGGCACATCATCATCATCATCATCAGAATCTGTGATGACAGTAGTTCTAGGTGCACGCTTTTGCCCACGTGAGTAAGTGGCTGTAGATGGAGGTGGTGAGTGACTCAGGCGAGGCACTACTGGCTGTGGAGGATCTACAGGATCAGGTGCAGGCCGGTGGGATGGCTGTGGGTGAGTGTTTTTGACAGTGAGAGTTATTTCCCCACTGGCAAGACGATGACGTTCAGAAAGAATAGCTCCCAGAGTTGTACTGAGTCCTTGGTATTGTCTCTGGTAAGCACCATTAATGTCTTCACAGTGTTCCTCCAGATGTCTGAACCCATCGGAGTTGACACGTGTGAGAGATGTCATTTCTTGTTGCACCTTGTCTAGGGTACGGTCTGATAACTCAACTTGAGTTTGTACCTCTTCTATACCTGATTCCATTGCAGCCAGTCGTCCTTCAAAAGCATGAGATACTGATGTTTTAAGGATGCCGGAGGAAATCAGTTTCTCAAGGACTTTGTTTTCCAGAAGATCTACTTCTTCAGCCATTAGGGAACGAGAGTGAGACGCAGCTGGTACTGGAATAGCCATTGGGATATTGGCTGCAAACTCCTCACTCGCTTGAGTGGCCACTTGATGAATTAATGGTGCAGATGGTGTGGCCATCTCAGAGCTTTCCACAGGCTCAGGGACCTGTGCAACAGCTCCTGCAGCGGAATCACTGGGTGCAGCAGCAAGGGTTTCTTCTTCTTCTGCTTCTTCTTCCACAGCATTTGGTACCATCTCGGCATCATGAGGAGTAGATGAGGCAGGTGAGTCCACCATGATGGGAGATGGGGCAACCACTGAGACAGCTTCAACTGGATCTCTTCTTACAAGACCCTGCTCAACCAACTAGTTAATCAGATGGTCTCTGTCTACCATCTGCTGACCAAAGGTGATCCATGCCTTCCTTAATTTGGCGGGGGTCATATGAGCCTTGGCATACTCAACATAAAAGTCTTCTAGCTCAGACTCCCCAAGACAGCTCAACAGAACAGGTGTCGTACCCCTATCCTCTGGGGTTTCCTGTGCTTATGTCTACCCTCCATCTGCAGGCTCTCTAATTTCTGAAGTATCCCTGGGCAGCTCGGTAGTAGGGGGCTCCTCAGGTGTAGAACAAGTGGGGAGATGAGTTCTGGCAATGTTCTCCACCACTTCAGCTATATGTATTGTTACGGCGGACGCAGAGCAGCCCCTAGAGATCTGTGGGACACGGGCCGGCTGTCGTGGTATGTGAGCTGGGGCCCGTACAGAGCTGGTTGTGTCCTCTGCATGACTTCTCGCACTTGAATCAGGCGTCTTCATCGACTTGAGCTCCAGCCGACCATCCTCATATATGCTTTTAAAAATGTATTTGGTCGGCAGTGGCACTGTAGGTCTGTTGCAGAATACGTCAGGATGCAGGAACCTTAGGACTTTGGCGAGAAGTAGTCCAAAATGTCCCTTCTTGCTCTTGATCATGGTATGTATCTGAGTTCCCTAGTCTACTCGTCTTCCCTGTAGAACACAGCACATGATCTTCATCTGCTCATGGTTTGCAGAGTCATGAGCAGTCTTCTTACACAGTAGGCACTGTCCGATGACTACGAGAGTCGTCAGTGCCTGACCGGAAAACCCAATCTTCAGGGCTCCCCGACCTTGCTTTCTAGGATTGGAATAGCCAAGAAAAGACTTACACTCTTCTTTGGAGAGACTAGGAAGAGGATCAAAGTTACCTTTAGGAAGTTGAAGTGCATTTCGGAGCGTTTCGGCAGAGACTCGAATCTCCACTCCGTGTACCGTTCCCATAATGTCGTCTACAGAAAATACCATGGCCTCGTAAAATTCCAAGACGTCTTCTACCAGCAAATCTTGCATCCCCGAATAGATAGATGCAATGCTAGTATCATCAAGGAGACTTTTGAATTCATCCAGCCTGCTGACTTTGGCGCCGCCTATGGCTTCCCAATTGATGATGAATCCCGGGATGATGTTGCGTAGATCGTCGGCCATCGATGAGCTTGGACCTGCCATGTAGCTTGTAGAGAGAGAAAGAGACACTCGTAGAGAGAGATTGTAAGGTTCGAAGGTGGTCAAGGGAGAGAGAAGGAGAGAAAGAGAGAGAATCGAAGAGAGAGAGAGAGAGAGAGAGAGAGAGTTCTAGGGTTAGGGTTCGAGTGTGAAAATGACGAACATACCTCTGGGCTCTATCTCTATCAGTGACTCATATATGAGTTGAGAAGTGTATCGTAGAAGTCACACACGTTGTCGGTTCGTCTTCAGGGTCCGCATTCTTTTCTCTGACCCGTCTCTTTATCTTTCGGATCCACTCGTTGGAATACTCAAGTGAAAAGTCCACATCACTCCTTGAGTTGGTATCTTTTGGACTTTAAGTGCATAGTGACGTGCTGACGTGTCTGCAATGCTTGAGTAGTGAGTAACAGAATCCGTCTTGCTTCGATCATTTGGACTGCGACTCTACGAAGCCGCATTTAGGATACTTCATGGCTTCGAAGCAGCAGTCTTCGATCCAGTAGTTCTTCGATGCAGTTTGCTTTGAGGTCGACTACGAATTCAGCGAAAGGTGGATTTCTCTGCACTTTTTCAACACTTAACAACACACATGTGATGCATATGATAATTCACATAATATTATGCATGATGAACAGTGTTGTGAGTGGAATTGAAATTGCGTGTCCAAAACTTGATTTCTTTTAACCATAATACCTGGTTTACATGTATGGCTGCTGCATCACTAGCATTTGCCTTTCCATTTACCTTAGAAATGACTAAGTACTTCATCACGCTACATCTTGTGCCAGAAAATGATCACTGTGTTAACATAGCATCCAGTAAATCATGGTTTATCAAGTGTAATAACCCAGTCATGAATTTAGAGTCTCCTCACATATTTAGCAAAACTCACTCAGTGGAGGCCTCACCCTCTCACTCTCGGATCAGTATATGAGCATGATTTAGGAACTAGAATTACACTGTTTGTTATACTCATGGTCAACCGAATCTTACCACAACCCTGAGCCAACAATGATTTTCAGTTTAGCATAGATGACTTGAGAGATAAGATGGCCCTATTGTGAATCAGAACACACACTCTAACATTGTCTAATTTACAACACAGCATAGGTAGAGTTTGGAGTTTGATCATTTAGATTGTTTGTGTGAGTTGTCTCTTTTCTTTTGTAGAGCATCAATTTTCAGTGCTTATTCATGATCCTTTTTACATGGACAGAACTTAACACAGTATCTTTTTGAATCCCGGGATGATGTTGCGTAGATCATCGGCCATCGATGAGCTTGGACCTGCCATGTTGCTTGTAGAGAGAGAAAGAGACACTCGTAGAGAGAGATTGTAAGGTTCGAAGGTGGTCAGGAGAGAGAGAAAGAGAGAAAGAGAGAGAATCGAAGAGAGAGAGAGAGAGAGAGTTCTAGGGTTAGGGTTCGAGTGTGAAAATGACGAACATACCTCTGGGCTCTATCTCTATCAGTGATTATATATGAGTTGAGAAGTGTATCGTAGAAGTCACACACGTTGTCGGTTCGTCTTCAGGGTCCGCATTCTTTTCTCTGACCCGTCTCTTTATCTTTCGGATCCACTCGTTGGAATACTCAAGTGAAAAGTCCACATCACTCCTTGAGTTGGTATCTTTTGGACTTTAAGTGCATAGTGACGTGCTGACGTGTCTGCAATGCTTGAGTAGTGAGTAACAGAATCCGTCTTGCTTCGATCCTTTGGACTGCGACTCTACGAAGCCGCATTTAGGATACTTCATGGCTTCGAAGCAGCAGTCTTCGATCCAGTAGTTCTTCGATGCAGTTTGCTTTGAGGTCGACTACGAATTCAGCGAAAGGTGGATTTCTCTGCACTTTTTCAACACTTAACAACACACATGTGATGCATATGATAATTCACATAATATTATGCATGATGAACAGTGTTGTGAGTGGAATTGAAATTGCGTGTCCAGAACTTGATTTCTTTTAACCATAATACCTGGTTTACATGTATGGCTGCTGCATCACTAGCATTTGCCTTTCCATTTACCTTAGAAATGACTAAGTACTTCATCACGCTACATCTTGTGCCAAGAAAATGATCACTGTGTTAACATAGCATCCAGTAAATCATGGTTTATCAAGTGCAATAACCCAGTCATGAATTTAGCATCTCCTCACATATTTAGCAAAACTCACTCAGTGGAGGCCTCACCCTCTCACTCTCGGATCAGTATGTGAGCATGATTTAGGAACTAGAATTACACTGTTTGTTATACTCATGGTCAACCGAATCTTACCACAACCCTGAGCCAACAATGATTTTCAGTTTAGCATAGATGACTTGAGAGATAAGATGGCCCTATTGTGAATCAGAACACACACTCTAACATTGTCTAATTTACAACACAAAGATAGGTAGAGTTTGGAGTTTGATCATTTAGATTGTTTGTGTGAGTTGTCTCTTTTCTTTTGTAGAGCATCAATTTTCAGTGCTTATTCATGATCCTTTTTACATGGACAGAACTTAACACAGTATCTTTTTGAATCCCGGGATGATGTTGCGTAGATCATCGGCCATCGATGAGCTTGGACCTGCCATGTTGCTTGTAGAGAGAGAAAGAGACACTCGTAGAGAGAGATTGTAAGGTTCGAAGGTGGTCACGGGAGAGAGAAAGAGAGAAAGAGAGAGAATCGAAGAGAGAGAGAGAGAGAGAGAGAGTTCTAGGGTTAGGGTTCGAGTGTGAAAATGACGAACATACCTCTGGGCTCCGTCTCTATCAGTGACTTATATATGAGTTGAGAAGTGTATCGTAGAAGTCACAAACGCTATCGGTTCGTCTTCAGGGTCCGTGTTCTTTTCTCTGACCCGTCTCTTTATCTTTCGGATCCACTCGTTGGAATACTCAGGTGAGAAGTCCACATCACTCCTTAAGTTGGTATATTTTGGACTTTAAGTGCATAGTGACGTGCTGACGTGTCTGCAATGCTTGAGTAGTGAGTAACAGAATCCGTCTTGCTTCGATCCTTTGGACTGCGACTCTACGAAGCTGCATTTAGGATGCTTCGAGGCTTCGACCTTCGAGGCTTCGAGCGAGCGCCTTCGATCTAGTAGTTCTTCGATGCAGTTTGCTTCAAGGTCGACTACGAATTCAGCGAAAGGTGGATTTCTCTGGACTTTTTCAACGCTTAACAACCCACATGTGATGCATATGATAATTCACATAATATTATGCATGATAAACAGTGCTGTGAGTGGAATTGAAATTGCGTGTCCAGAACTTGGTTTCTTTTAACCATAATACCTGGTTTACGTGTATCGCTGCTGCATCACTACCATTTACCTTTCCATTTACCTTAGAAATAACTAAGTACTTCATCACGCTACATCTTGTGCCAGAAAATGATCACTGTGTTAACATAGCATCCAGTAAATCATGGTTTATCAAGTGCAACAACCCAGTCATGAATTTAGAGTCTCCTCACATATTTAGCAAAACTCACTCAGTGGAGGCCTCCCCCTCTCACTCTCGGATCAGTATGTGAGCATGATTCAGGAACTAGAATTACACTGTTTGTTATACTCATGGTCAACCGAATCTTACCACAATCCTGAGCCAACAATGATTTTCAGTTCAGCATAGATGACCTGAGAGACAAGATGGCCTTATTGAGAATCAGAACACACACTCTATCATTGTCTAATTTACAACAAAGTATAGGTAGAGTTTGGAGTTTGATCAATCAGATTGTCTGTGTGAGTTGTCTCTTTTCTTTTGTAGAGCATCAATTTTTAGTGCTTATTCATGATCCTTTTTACATGGACAGAGCTCAACACAGTATCTTTTTGAATCACGTGATCATACAATTTGACCTCCAACTATTACTCTAACAGAGACACAATCGAGGGGAATAGTGAGGACTCCCCCCAAGATAGGCAGTCAATCTATTGTCTATTATCATTTTGCCTTTTTCACCTTGCCTTTCTCTAGTGAAAGGTAGTGGCTCTTTTTAAGTAATAGGCTTTTTATGATTCTCAAATACTACAGTCTCAATCATCCTTTGAGCATTAAATCATTGTGGATCCTTTCCGTGCAAGCCAACATTACCCTGAGATACAACAGTTCCTACTAGTTAATGAATGCAATGGCAAATAGATGATACTCGCTCAGAATGAAAATGACAAGTAATAGGAATATCATTTAATTTAACCATAAAGGGAATTGCACTCATTTCACTCAAGACTTGAGAATTCATGACAGGTTGCATAAAAGACTTGAACCAGGTTCAGAGGTGGCAAGTTTTATCCATGTGATTTCTCAATTTCCCGCAGTAGACATGCATGAATCACACTTAGTCACTACTAATTTTCATGGAAACATAAACAGTCAATGACAGTGTCATACTTCTGTTCATGCACAGGTAATTAGGTTAAAATGAAACACAAGACATGCTGTGAGACTTATGAATTTAAATCTAACATTCCAAGTTTTGTCAGAAGTTCATTGAACTTGGCTTCTTGCAGTGGTTTGGTGAATATGTCGGCAAGCTGGTCATCAGTGGATATATACTCCAGGGAAATGTCTTTCTTCAGCACATGGTCATATATGAAGTGATGTGTGACTTCAATGTGCTTGGTTTTGGGATGCATAACAAGATTGTTAGAGACTACAATGGCGTTTGTATTGTCATAGTACAATGGCACAGCCTTTAGGTGAAACCCATAGTCTGAAAGTTGACTGGCCATCCAAAGCAACTGAGCACAATAGCTTCCTGCAGCAATATATTCAGCTTTAGCTGTGGAGGTTGAAACTGAATTCTGTTTCTTGCTTAACCAGGATATAAGTCTGTTGCCAAGAAGTTGGCATGTTCCACTTGTGCTCTTTCTATCAATCCTACAGCCGGCAAAGTCTGCATCTGAATATCCTCTCAGTTTGAAATCACTCTCTTGGATACTATAGTCCCAAATTCTCAGTTCCCTTCAGATACCGCATAATCCTCTTGACATGAGACAAGTGGGATTCCTTGGGATTAGCTTGGTATCTGGCATAGATACATGTTGCAAACATTATGTTAGGTGTGCTTGATGTCAGGTACAACAAGGATCCAATCATGCTTCTGTATTCTGAGACATCCACTTCCTTGCCTGCTTCATCCATATCCAGTTTGGCGTTTGTAGGAATGAGAGTTTTCATGTAAGTCACATCAGTCATCTTAAACTTCTTCAGTATCTCCTTGGGGTATTTGGTTTGACTGATAAAAATCCCATCCTCCAACTGCTTGACCTACAATCCAAGGAAGAATGAGAGTTCTCCCATCATACTTATTTCATATTCGCTTTTCATTAGATGGGAGAAGTCTTCACATTGCTTTTTGTCCCTTGATCCAAAGATGATGTCATCCACATAAATTTGGACTATCAAGGGTGATCCTTTTCCTTCCTTAAGAAACAGCGTGGGGTCAATTTTGCCTTTTCTGAACTTGTTCTTGATCAGAAACTCTGACAATGTTTCATACCACGCTCTGGGAGCTTGTTTTAGTCCATATAGAGCCTTCTTGAGTTTGTATACCTTGTGCTCTTGGTTTGGCTCTGGAAATTTGAGTGGTTGTTCAACATAGACTTCTTCTTGGAGGTCTCCATTCAAGAAAGCACTCTGGACATCCATCTGATAAACTTTGAAGTCCTTAGATGCTACATATGCTAAGAACATGGGAATGGCCTCCAGTCTAGCAACTGGTGTAAAGGTTTCATCATAGTCGATTCCTTCTTCTTGTCTGTATCTTTTTACAACCAGTCTGGCCTTGTTTTTGATTACAACACCATCAGCATCAAGTTTGTTTCTGGAAGATCCATTTCACGCCAATGACTTGCTGTGATCTGGGCTTGTTGACCAACTCCCATACTTTCGTCTTTTGAACTGATTTAATTCTTCTTGCATCGCATCAATCCAATGGTGATCCTAAACTGTATCATCAACTGATTTTGCCTCCACTTGTGATAGGAAACACATATACAGATTTTCATGGAGTGTGGCAGCCCTTGTTTTAACTCGTGTAGCAGGATCTCCAATTATCAATTCAGAAGGGTGGTCCTTTAACCTTCTCCTTGCCTTTGGAAGGTCTTCTCTTTCTTCATGATGAATGCCCAATTGCTCAATGTCAGGTTTTTGGGCTGGTTGAAGTGGAAGAGACTGAATAGGTTGAATGCTAGAGTTATGATTTTCTGGTAATTTTTGACTTGGTTCTGCAAAGAACCGGTTCAGCTCTTTGTTCATCCTGGTTCAGGTGCATCTTCCATTGTTTTGTTGTAGTGGGGTTATCGTGTCTTGGTCTTCTACAATTACAATGTCCTGCACTTCATTTACATTTGGATCTCCTTTCTGCATTCCATGGTTAGTCTCATCAAAAGAAACATGAATAGACTCTTCAACAACTTTGGTACTTCTATTAAATACACGATAAGCCTTGCTAGTCATGGAGCATCCAACAAGGTATCCATCATCTGATTTGGCATCAAACTTGTTCAAGTAATCCTTGCCATTGTTCAGAATGTAGCAAGTACACCCCAAGATTCTTAGGTGACCAATGTTTGGTCTCCTTCCCTTCCATAACTCATTGGGTGTTTTCATGGCTCGTTTGTTAATTAGAGTTTTGTTTTGTACATAACAAGCAGTGGCAACAGCTTCAGCCCATAGGGATTTTGGGAACTGAGCTTCTGTCAACATGGTTCTAGTTGCTTCAACTAATGTTCGATTCTTTCTTTCAGCCACTCCATTTTGTTGTGGAGTTCTTGGTGCTGAGAAATTATGCTGGATACCATGTTCAGTTCAAAACTCTAACATATCAGAAAATTCAAATTCCTTAACATTTGTGACCCAATTGAAGAGTTTAACAAGATTCTCAAATGTTTCAATTTTGTTTTTGAGAAATATGACCAATGCGTATCTGGTATAGTCATGTACTACTACAAGAAAGTATCGTGCACAGATAAGGAAGACACATTTATTGGTCCACATAGGTCCATGTGCAGAAGTTCATGTGGTTGTGTGATTGAGGTTTTATCTACACTCTTAAAGGAATGTTTAATCTGCATACCCAACTGACAATCCCTACAAGGGTGTTCTTTCTCATAAACATGCTTGGGTAAGCCCTCAACCGAATCAAGAGATACCAGTTTAGACATAGTCTTAAAATTTAAATGACCAAATCTCTTGTGCCACAACCAACTAATGTCAGGTGAAGCTTTGGACAGAAAACAAATTGGTTCAGTAGATTGAGCATTACCAAAGGCCAACTTGTAGACATTGCCTTGTCTATGCCCATTCAGTTTCACCTCATTGGAGACAGGGTTCATAACTGTGCAGGTGTGTTTAGTGAATAAAACTTCATAACCCTTGTCACACAATTGACTTATGCTCAACAGGTTATGTTTAAGACCTTGAACAACAGATACATTTTGAATTGAAACAGAACCATTAGAGAGAGTACCCTTACCAACAATCTTACCCTTTTTATTGTCCCCGAAAGTGACAGATGAAGCCACAACCTCCCTTACTTCACTCAACAGGGAGGCATCATCTGTCATGTGCACGAAAGCACTTGTCAAGATACCACCGGTTGGAATTGATCTTTTGTTTTCAGTGGCTGCTTTCAGCTTCAGGTACCTGTTCCTGCACAATAAGCAACTAAGTCTTGTGGGCCCAATTAAGATTGGGCTTTAGGTAAGTGAAAACTACAGTTGACAGTTTAGGTTTCCAATAAGAAGAGGCAGATTTAACTTTCCATGCTAATTTAGGTGATCCATCATTAGATTTGTTAGCAGGATTGACCTTCAGACTTTCTGCAAGTTTTCCTTCCTTATTGTTATCTTTAGCAGCTTTATTAGGGACAGATTTGACAGTTCTCTTCATAGGTTTAGTCTTTAAGTCCTTTGAATGGGTTGCCTGTGTGTGCCTGGATGGTTTCTTCCTATCAAAGTTGTTGTTGCACTGCAGATTTTTAGGGAAATTCAGTTGTTTAAGGTTTACCTTGATTTCTGTGGCAATCTCCTTCCTAAGATACTCAGGGTAGAATTTGCACTGATAGGAGAGGTGTCCAACTTCACAACAGATGGGGCAATTGACAGGTTTGGGTTGAACACTCTGTCTCAGGGGTTTTGCTGGAGTGTTAAGAGGTTTCCTCAGTTTTCCTTTATATCCTAGCCCATTCTTAAGTCTACCACCAGGGACAAACTTAGGGTGGGAGAAAACAACCTTGCTGGATGAACCAGTCTCATATGTAGCAGTAAACCTGCTTGTGTCTATCTCCGAAATTATTACACCCTTACCCTTGCATTGGGATGTAGTGGACAGATTTCCTATAGGTTCAGCTTTTAGTTCTATCTTAGCAACGGCTGCATCATTGTCCTGAGATGCAATAGTACCCTGATCTTTGAGTTCGGGTGTTACTAGTTTGGGTGGACTAGCAACGACCATTGGTACCTCCTTTCCACAATCAAGGAGCACACTGCCAAAGGGAACAAAGCCAGCAAGACACTTGGTCCGCACAGGCTAAGTTTGGCCTTGGCTATTTGGTTTTCAGAGAAACCTAGACCTAAGGTTAGACCTTTAACATCTGGAGTGGTCCTAAAGTGAGCTACAATTTCAGCAGAATCTTGCCACTTTTGACTGATTTGTCTTTCCTTTTCCAGTTCTGCTTTAGTTTCAGCTTGTTCCTTTTCAAGCCTATCGATGTCTTTATTAGCCATTTTTAGTTGTCCAGCTTTGTCCAAAAGATCATCGTGTGTGCTTCACATCTCACTCACTTCAGCACTTAATCTTCTCTCTATTCTTTCATAATCATCTATAAAGTCTCTATATTCACATGAAAGCTATTTCAGTTTAGAATAGTATCTTTCTTTGTCAGCTTTCATAGGGAGAAATTGTTCCTCTATTTCTTTAAGTGCTCTATAGGTGTCTTCATATTCAATATAGAGCTGTTCATAAGTTCTTACCTTGAGGAGAGGAGTGTGGTCAGCCATGAAGCAGATTAGACCTTTCTCTTTCTTCTCATCATCGGAAGATTCTTCTTCCTCCTCAGTTTCACTGTTAAACTAGTTAGTGACAAGAGCCTTCTTCCTTTTGTCATCCTTCCTGCTTGAGGAGCCTTTGGTCTTCTTCTTCTGCTCAGTTGCCTCCTTTTTCTCCCTCTTGACTTATAACGATGGCGCGAAGTGGCCGGGCTTGTTGCAGTGATAGCATTGCAACTTCTCCTTATCTTTTCCCTTAGAGAAAGATGAGGATGACTGCCTTGCTTTCCTTCTGTAGTTCCCCCTTTTCTTCAGCAGTTTCTTGATAGAAAATGCCACCTCTTGATCTGAGGCGCTGTCTGAGTCAAGCTGTTCAGCTTCATCTTCTTCTTCTTCAGAAGATAGTTTCCTTGATTCAGCAGCGGCCTTAAAGGGAATAGACTTCTCCTTTTTCTTGGAAGGATTCTCAAATGCCTCAAGTTCTTCATTTTGCATTTCGAACGTCTTGAGGTCCCCGTAAAATGCTTCCAAGGCACAGGTTTTCCATTCCTTCAGCTGACGGATGGCTGATGTCTTTTTCAGAAGTCTCAAGGGTGAAGATCTCAGAAACTTGTCATTCTTGTCCTTCTGAGAGATCTCAACATTATAAGTCTTTATCCGTTGAATCAAACCTCTGAACCTTTTATAGATACTGTCCAATGACTCCTTTGGTTCACATCTGAAGGCTTCATACTCCTGCTTGAGCATGGAGATCTTGTTGTCCTGTATTTGCTCTTCTCCCTCGTAGATGAGATAGAGCTTGTCCCATACCTCTTTAGCAGTCTCAAGATCCTCCACATCCGTGAACATGTCATCATCGAGTGTAGAGAAAAGTATGGCTTTTGCCTTGAAGCCGAGCTTTACTTTCGTCTTCTCCACCTTAGACCAACTATCTAGGTCTTTTGTCATTAACCGACCTCTCTGCATAATCTTTGAAGTGAAAGGTCTGTTCTTTATTGTTTCCCAAAGATACGTGTCGAGCATGTCTAGGTGTGCTCTCATCCTCACTTTCTATTTGGAAAAACGTACAGGTGTGCACATAGGTACTTGGGAGGATGAGCCAGGCAGAACGTCATAGAAGTCTTCTTGTTCTTTCTTGTTGCTACTGGTACTCGTTTCTTCCTGCTCTTGGTCTCCAGTCGCTCCTTCTTCTGGAGCACAACTGGCTTCAAGTTCCTCAATAGGAATTGTAGCTTGCTCGGGGGTTGGAGCTGCACTGCTGGAATCCATGTCAGCCATTTAGGGATCTCTATAGAGTTGTAGAACTGCTCTGATACCAATTGTAGGTCCCAAAGTCAGTCTAGAGGGGGTGTGAATAGACTTTCTTTGTTTGCGGAAGCTATACTATTAGTTGGTTTTTGATTCCTCTACAGATGACTATGATGGAAGTATTTATGGAGAAGACGACAGTAGTATTGTAAGCGATAACGTGAGTTATGATGAACTATTAGACAAAGCTGAGATAAGAGTAAATGCTCCTTTCTCTACGGATCTCGGTTGTGAAAGTGATGGTTTATGATAGATTGAGGTGGGGAAAACAACACAGAGATTAGACTTAATGGAAGTGCTAGATCTTTGATGAACAAGAGATTCTTGAATAATAAGATGGATTATTCTTGTTCTTCGTTTAACATGGCGCACAAAGACTTGGAAGAATTCTCTAGAGTCTCACTCTCTAGCGTTGGAACTCACTTACGTTGGTTTTGCAAAAGATTATCTCTTTCAAGTATGTCGAACCATTATCTTGTGTTTCGTGTGCATCCTTCTTTTGAGAGAGAGGTTAAACTCTTGATTTTGTCATTAAGTGTGTGAGAGATATATTTTTAAGGTCAAAGTGCTCGTGCGCCGTGTTGTCTATCCCGACAGATCGACTTCCCGCCACCGAAAATGCGGAATGTCGGTGGATGGGTTGATCTGCTCTCGATTTACAAATCAGATGCCCATACTGCGTATTTGGCATGCGGTTGATCTTGGCTGTTCATCCGTGGATGGTAGTTGGCTGCAATTAATGTATCATTAAATGCGCTCAATTGCTCGGGACGGCGCAAGCTTATCGTACAAACCCTAGCCGACGATATCGCTAAGTGACTATGTTTGCCTCGGAGGTAGATGCCTCGTAGGTTTGGTGACTCAAAGATTTCAGTTAGAACCTGTTGGAAGTGGCGAAAGTTTGCTTCAGGCTTTACAGTGTTTCTGCGAGTTTATGACTCATATCTTCGAGTCTCCGAGGCTAGAGCTGAGGTTGGATTTGTCTTTTGTGTCACTCTATTAACTGAAGTCTCCGACTCTACGAGTCTGCGACTCTTTGAATGGCGTTCAGAGTGACTTCTTCGTAGTCTGCCTAATCTACCTGTTGTTATAGCTACGAGTCTGTGACCCTAGCTCTGCGGGTCTATGACCTTTGGGTCTCTCAGTTTACTTTATTTAACTAAGTGGCTCTTCGACTCTACGAGTCTTCGACTTTGCATTTCTTCCTTAGTTTTTCGTAGTTGTTCATGCACTGAGTATCCGTATTCTATGAGTCTTCGACTCTACGGTTACGACCTTTTAGTTATTACTCTGCCTTCAAGATCTCTGAGTTTGTGATGTCTGACAAGCTCTTTAAATTACTCTGTGCTGTCTACAACCCTCGAGTCTGCGACTCTCCGACCGTTGAAACTACAGTTTCATTTTGTTTGCCAGTCTTTTTAATTTCTACTCTTCAACCTACTCTTCGACTCTACGACTCTACGAGTCTTGGAGTCTAGTGGCAGTTTAAGTTCTGTTAATTGACTTAAGTGTTTTTAGGGACTCCACAGTTCTATGGGATGCGAGCCTACGAGTCATTTAACATTGGTTACTGTTCTTTAGAATTCTTCGACTCTACGAGTCTCCGAACTTGTCGATGCTTGCAGTAATGCTCTCTTTTCCGTACTACGACTCTACGACCTTTGACCATGGATCTACGAGTCACCAGATGTTCTATCACTATCTTGCTTCGAGTCTCCAAACCCTGCGAGTCTGCGAGCCTCCCACCAATGTGTCCTATGACAGTTTTACTTCTACGAACTACGACTCTTCGACCCTACGATCTTTGGTCTTCGAGTCTCTAGACTTAGACTACATTTTGGCAGCAACATTAAATCCTGTATTCCCAACAATCTCCCCCTATTTAATGTAAGCTGACAACGGGTGAAAATATGTAGTCTGAGACTACGAGTTTGATGGGCAATTTTAGATTAATCAGAAGATATCTTTGAATATGAAAAATTTGGAGGAGATCAAAATTATGAAAATACACACTCCTCTCCCCCGTAGGCATGAAGCTACGTTAGCTGGCTCCTGTCAAAGACAACTCCCCCTATGACCTTGCTCCCCCTGAGAGACACTCCCCCTTTCTTGGGTGAGGAACAAACACCAGAACACAAATCTCATGGGAGCAGTGTAATAATTCACAAAACAGCAGGCAGTAGAGCATAGACATACATTAAAAGTGACTGACAGAAAGTAAGTACACAGAAAAGACAGAAGCAGGAAAGCGGAGGAGCAGTGTACAAATAGATAAAGTACAAGACATTTACGGGTGAAAGTCGAATATTTTACACTTTGCGTAAATAGAAAAAACGGCGGCTTGCTCGCGCAGGAGTTGAGCAGGAGTCAAATGTAATGAGGCGGCTCAACTGCTTACCTGATCAAATTCAGGCACGAGGGTAGAGAAGCCAGTGGTGGTCAGGATGCGAATATAGTGGCACACATAGAAACCACAGCTATGAGCATCATCCTGAGCAGGAACTCCTTGCTTGACTCGAGTGATGTCCATTGGTTTTGAAAGAGGATATCCACTGCACCCATGCGAATATCCCTGCATGACTCTCATGAGGGTGCGATTGAATTCTCGAAGTTGTTCCCGCCTATGGAGTAATAAAGTGGTAGGCTTTGAGTCAAAGATGACGATTCTCTGGTTCTTGAAGTCAATATTGAGAAGAAACCAGTGCGGGGATGTTGACAATTAGGGGATGAGCACATAGTCTACCTTATTCCATGGACGGAAGGAGTTCTCATATTTGCGACCCTGTATGAACTCGATCATTGATGCATCATTGATGAGCTGAGCTTGCATGATCGGCAAACAGAGTTCCACCCGTGTATCTCAGCGGATATGGAGAGGCAGCTTCTCTAGGTACGACTTCTGTGCAAAGATGAACTGTGTCATCTCAACATTATCCATTTCTTCACCGTCATGTAGTAGTCGACACAGGTCAGGTCCGGTGAAGAAGGCTTCGTAGCCACAAGTCCGTGCGGTGGAATTCCCAGCAACATAGGTATTGAAAGCAGCAAGTTCAGCTGAGGTGCCTCCTATGGTTACAGTGCGCGGTGGGACTAGTTGTTGGTCGGTGGTAGTAGCGGCTGGTTTAGTAGGTGAAGCAGGGATGGTATACTCAGCTGTACTTGGATGTCTAGTTGAGGGACCAGGCTGAGTGGAAGAAGATGGTTGGCAGGGAGCAGTTGTCTGCTTCTTCATGCATGTTCCAATGGGAACATCATCATCATCATCAGAATCTGTGATGACATTGGTTCTGTGTGCATGCTTTCGCCCACGCGAGTAAGTGGCTGTAGATGGAGGTGGTGAGTGACTCGAGCGAGGCACTACTGGCTGTGGAGGATCTACAGGTTCAGGTGCAGGCTGGTCGGATGGCTGTGGGTGAGTGTTTTTGACAGTGAGAGTTATTTCCCCACTCGCAAGATGAGGACATTCAGAAAGAATTGCTCCCAGAGTTGTACTGAGTCCTTGGTATTGTCTCTGGTAAGCACCATTAATGTCTTCACAGTGTTCCTCCAGATATCTGAACCCGCCGGAGTTGACACATGTGAGAGATGTTATTTCTTGCTGCACCTTGTCTAGGGTACGGTCTGATAACTCAACTTGAGTTTGTACCTCTTCTATACCTGATTCCATGGCAGCCAATCATTCTTCAAAAGCATGAGATACTGATGTTTTAAGGATGCCGGAGGAAATCAGTTTCTCAAGGACTTTGTTTTCAAGAAGATCTACTTCTTTAGCCATTAGGGAACGAGAGTGAGACGCAGCTGGTACTGGAATAGCCATTGGGATATTGGCTGCGAACTCCTCACTCGCTTGAGTGCCCACTTGATGAATTAACGGTGCAGATGGTGTGGCCATCTCACAGCTATCCACAGGCTCAGGGACCTGTGGAACAGCTCTGCGCACGGAATCATTGGGCTGCAGCAGCAAGGGTTTCTTGTTCTTCTGCTTCTTCTTCCATAGCATTTGGTACCATCTCGGCATCATGAGGAGTAAATGAGGCAGGTGAGTCCACCATGATGGGAGATGGGGCAACCACTGAGACAGCTTCCACTGGATCTCTTCTTACAAGACCTTGCTCAACCAACCAGTTAATCAAATGGTCTCTATCTACCATCTGCTTATCAAAGGTGATCCATGCCTTCCTTAATTCGGCGGGGGTCATATGAGCCTTGGTATACTCAACATAAAAGTCTTCTAGCTCAAACTCCCCAAGAGAGCTCAATAGAACAGGTGTCGTACCCCTATCCTCTGGGGTTTCCTGTGCTGGTGTCTGCCCTCCATCTGCAGGCTCTCTAATTTTTGTAGTATCCTTGGGCAGCTCGGTAGTAGGGGCCTCCTCAGATGTAGAACCAGTGGGGAGATGAGTTGTTGCAATGTTCTCCACCACTTCAGCTATATGTATTGTTGCGGCGGACGCAAAGGAGCCTCTAGAGATCTGTGGGACACGGGCCGGCTATCATCGTATGTGAGCTGGGGCCCGTACAAAGCTGGCTGTGTCCTCTGCATGACTTCTCACACTTGAATCAGGCCTCTTCATCGACTTGATCTCCAGGCGACCATCCTCATAGATGCTTTTAAAAATGTGTTTGGTTGGCAGTGGCACTGTAGGTCTGTTGCAGAATACGTCAGGATGCAGGAATCTTAGGACTTTGGTGAGAAGTAGTCCAAAATGTCCCTTCTTGCTCTTGATCATGGTGTGTATCTGAGTTCCCCAGTCTACTCGTCTTCCCTGTAGAACACTGCACATGATCTTCATCTGCTCATGGCTTGCAGAGTCATGAGCAGTCTTCTTACACGAAGGCAATCGTCCTGGTGACTATGAAAGTCGCTGATGCTCGATCGGAAAACCCCATCTTCAGGGCTCCCTGACCTTGGTTTCCAGGATTGGAATAGCCAAGAAAAGACTTACACTTTTCTTTGGAGAGACTACGAAGAGGATTAAAGTTACCTTTAGGAAGTTGAAGTGCATTTCGGAGCGTTTCGGGCAGAGACTCGAATCTCCACTCCGTGTACCGTTCCCACAATGTCGTCTCCAGCGAATACCATGGTCTCGTAAAATTCTGAGACATCTTCTACTAGCAAGTGTTGCATCCCCGAACAGACAAATGCAATGCAGTATCATCAAGGCGACTTCTGAATTCGTCCAGCCAGCTGACTTTGGCGTCGCCTTTGACTTCCAAATCGATGATGAATCACGGGACGATGTTGCGTAGATCGTCGGCCATCGATGAGCTTGGACCTGCCATGTAGCTTGTAGAGAGAGAAAGAGACACTCGTAGAGAGAGATTGTAAGGTTTGAAGGCGGTCAGGGGAGAGAGAAAGAGAGAAAGAGAGAGAATCGAAGAGGGAGAGAGAGAGAGTTCTAGGGTCAGTGTTCGAGTGTGAAAACGACAAACATACCTCTGGGCTCCGTCTCTATCAGTGACTTATAAATGAGTTGAGAAGTGTACCATAGAAGTCACACACGCTGTCGGTTCATCATCAGGGTCCGCGTTCTTTTCTCTGACCCGTCTCTTTATCTTTCAGATCCACTCGTTAGAATACTCAAGTGAAAAGTCCATGTCACTCCTTAAGTCGGTATGCTTTGCACTTTAAGTGCATAGTGACGTGCTAACGTGTCTGCGATGCTTGAGTAGTGAGTAACAGAATCCGTCTTGCTTCGATCCTTTGGACTGCGACTCTACGAAGCTGCATTTAGGATGCTTCGAGGCTTCGACCTTCGAGGCTTCGAAGCAGCAGCCTTCGATCTAGTAGTTCTTCGATGCAGTTTGCTTCGAGGTCGACTATGAATTCAGCAAAAGGTAAATTTCTCTGGACTTTTTCAACACTTAACAACACACATGTGATGCATATGATAATTCACATAATATTTTGCATGATGAACAGTGTTGTGAGTGGAATTGAAATTGCGTGTCCAGAACTTGATTTCTTTTAACCATAATACCTAGTTTACATGTATGGCTGCTGCATCACTACCATTTACCTTTCCATTTACCTTAGAAATAACTAAGTACTTCATCACGCTACATCTTGTGCCAGAAAATGATCACTGTGTTAACATAGCATCCAGTAAATCATGGTTTATCAAGTGCAACAACCCAGTCATGAATTTAGAGTTTCCTCACATATTTAGCAAAACTCACTCAGTGGAGGCCTCACCCTCTCACTCTCGGATCAGTATGTGAGCATGATTTAGGAACTAGAATTACACTGTTTTTTATACTCATGGTCAACCGAATCTTACTACAACCCTGAGCCAACAATGATTTTCAGTTTAGCATAGATGATTTGAGAGATAAGATGGCCCTATTGAGAATCAGAACACACACTCTATCATTGTCTAATTTACAACACAGTATAGGTAGAGTTTGGAGTTTGATCATTTAGATTGTTTGTGTGAGTTGTCTCTTTTCTTTTGTAGAGCATCAATTTTCAGTGCTTATTCGTGATCCTTTTTACATGGAGAGAACTTAACACAGTATCTTTTTGAATCACATGATCATACAATTTGACCTCCAACTATTACTCTAACAGAGACACAATCGAGGGGAACAGTGAGTGCTCCCCCTAAGATAGGCAGTCAATTTATTGTCTATTATCATTTTACCTTTTTTCACCTTGCCTTTTTCTAGTGAAAGGTAGTGGCTCTTTTTAAGTAATAGGCTTTTCATGATTCTCAAATACTACAATCTCAGTAATCCTTTGAGCATTAAATCATTGTGGATCCTTTCCGTGCAAGCCAAAAGTACCATGAGATACAACAGTTCCTGCTAGTTAATGAATGCAATGCCACACAGATGATATTTGCTCAGAATGAAAATAACAAGTAATAGGAATATCATTTAATTTAACCATAAAGGGAATTGCACTCATGTCACGCCCCGGATTTCCAACCCGAGGAAACCGGCACGTGACTCCCCTTTTACCCACATGGAGGGCAAAGGGGTTAGGATACAAACCAAGAGTTTTACATTTCAAACATCCACAACACATTCAAGAAAGAAATATTCATAAAAATAATCCAAACCAGTTTATTACAACAGAATTCTTTCCAATCCCATCCCCACTGGGGTTACATCAGTTCCCATAAAAGAAAACAACATAAATGGAAGAGAGTAAAATGGTTAAGGTCTTCCACCTTGGTGCATCCACCTAACGCCTGTAAGTCCCTGGAAAACAAGCAAAACACAGTAGGAGGGGTGAGCAACCACAGCTCAGTAGGGATCAAGTCTCCCCAACCCTTCCCATGCTCCTAGCGGCTACATGCATGTGCACGGGTGTAGTGACGTGTTACAACAATCTCAACAAACAATAACAAACCACCAGTAGTCACAATTATCCACCACACAAAACACAAGTGATTTAACCGCCTCTTCAGGCCAAGTTATTTAACCGCCTCTTCAGGCCAAGTGATTTAACCGCCTCTTCAGGCCACCGGTTTAACCGCCTCTTAGGCAAAGTAGTTTAACCGCCTCTTCAGGCCAGATACCACAGTCAGGCACACAACTTACACCACAGTCACACAAACATAAAACCAAACACTTGGTGTGCACCCGCTCACAAGTGCACAAACCCAGCCATTCAGGCAACAGAACACACACCCAGCGTACATACATACACTAAATCACAAGTCCAGCCACACAGGCATATTATCAAACACGTAATGGGCATATACATACAGCTATATTCACACAGGCATTTCATCGAACACATAGCATGAAATCCACAGAATCACACCAACATGCCATTGAAGGCCAACATCCATATAGGAGATCACACCTATATGGATTACATATTTATATATAACAGTTATAACCAGAAATCTGCCCTGGAACCCTAGGACAGAGAAGGACTTAGGAAGAACAGAACCCCTACCTCAAGGAAAACGCAACAACACAGCAACGGTCTGATCCCAAGCCGAACGCCGTCCACCCACGAGTCACCGACCACCCACGCAAGACGCCCGGCAGCAACCAGGAGCTCTCCTTCCCTCTCTCTCTCTCTCTGCGACGGCTGGTGAAGCAACAAACCCTAAACCTAAAACAGAGGGACTCCTCCTCCTTATATAGACAACACAACATCAAAACGACGTAGTTTTGATTAAGTGAATCTCAGGATGAAAACGACGTAGTTTTGATCACACAAGTTACCACCTTTCCGCACCCATATAGGCCAAAATACTCAGAATTTCAACATGGTCCTTTGGAGAAAGTTCCTTAGAATGACAAAACCAAGGGAACCATGCAAAAATATGGCTGCACGCCAATTTGCACGTGAATTCCCAATTCACGTGCACCTCCATATGGACTCCAAATGCTCTCAAACTTCACCCCTAGCCTCCTTGCATCATTTAGAAGACAATTACACTTGCACGTGAATTGGACCCATATCACGTGCACCTCACATACATGTCCATTTGGCCTGAAACTTCTGTGGTAGATAGAGGACACCATTCTAAGCATCTTTCCTTTTGCACGTGAATTCATTGGAGTCCATTTACTAGGTCAAAATCTAGAAAAACTCTACTCCGGAGGTAAAACTGACTAACTCAAGGTACGGGTCCTTACAACTCATTTCACTCAAGACTTGAGAATTCATGACAGGTTGCACAAAAGACTTGAACCAGGTTCAGAGGTGGCAAGTTTCATCCATGTGATTTCTCAATTTCCCGCAGTAGACATGCATGAATCACACTTAGTCACTACTAATTTTCATGGAGACATAAACAGTCATTAACAGTGTCATACTTATGTTCATGCATAGGTAATTAGGTTGAAATGAAACACAAGACATGCCGTGAGACTTATAAATTTAAATCTAACATTCCAAGTTTTGTCAGAAGTTCATTAAACTTGGCTTCTTGCAGTGGTTTGGTTAATATGTCGGCAAGCTGGTCATCAGTGGATATATACTCCAGGGAAATGTCTTTCTTCAGCACATGGTCACGTATGAAGTGATGTCTGACTTCAATGTGCTTGGTTTTGGGATGCATAACAAGATTGTTGGAGATTGCAATGGCGCTTGTATTATCACAGTACAGTGGCACAGCCTTCAGGTTAAACCCATAGTCTGAAAGTTGACTGGCCATCCAAAGCAACTGAGCACAACAGCTTCCTACAGCAATATATTCAGCTTCAGCTGTGGAGGTTGAAATTGAATTCTGTTTCTTGCTAAACCAGGATACAAGTTTGTTGCCAAGAAGTTGTCATGTTCCACTTGTGCCTTTTCTATCAATCCTGTAGCCGGCAAAGTCTGCATCTCAATATCCTCTCAGTTTGAAATCACTCTCTAGGATACTATAGTCCCAAATTCTCAGTTCCCTTCAGATACCGCATAATCCTCTTGGATCAGTATGTGAGCATGATTTAGGAACTAGAATTACACTGTTTGTTATACTCATGGTCAACCGAAACTTACTACAACCCTGAGCCAACAATGATTTTCAGTTTAGCATAGATGATTTGAGAGATAAGATGGCCCTATTGAGAATCAGAACACACACTCTATCATTGTCTAATTTACAACACAGTATAGGTAGAGTTTGGAGTTTGATCAATCAGATTGTCTGTGTGAGTTGTCTCTTTTCTTTTGTAGAGCATCAATTTTCAGTGCTTATTCATGATCCTTTTTACATGGACAGAGCTCAACACGGTAGCTTTTTTGAATCACGTGATCATACAATTTGACCTCCAACTATTACTCTAACCGAGACACAATCGAGGGGAATAGTGAGGACTACCCCCAAGATAGCAGTCAATCTATTGTCTATTATCATTTTGCCTTTTTCACCTTGCCTTTCTCTAGTGAAAGGTAGTGGCTCTTTTTAAGTAATAGGCTTTTTATGATTCTCAAATACTACGGTCTCGGTCATCCTTTGAGCATTAAATCATTGTGGATCCTTTCCGTGCAAGCCAACAAGGTACCCTGAGATACAACAGTTCCTACTAGTTAATGAATGCAATGGCACACAGATGATATTCGCTCAGAATGAAAATGACAAGTAATAGGAATATCATTTAATTTAACCATAAAGGGAATTGCACTCATTTCACTCAGGACTTGAGAATTCATGACAGGTTGCATAAAAGACTTGAACCGGGTTCAGAGGTGGCAAATTTTATCCATGTGATTTCTCAATTTCCCGCTGTAGACATGCATGAATCACACTTAGTCACTACTAATTTTCATGGAAACATAAACTGTCATTAACAGTGTCATACTTATGTTCATGCACAGGTAATTAGGTTGAAATGAAACACAAGACATGCTGTGAGACTTATGAATTTAAATCTAACATTCCAAGTTTTGTCAGAAGTTCATTGAACTTGGCTTCTTGCAGTGGTTTGGTGGATATGTCGGCAAGCTGGTCATTAGTGGATATATACTCCAGGGAAATGTCTTTCTTCAGCACATGGTCACGTATGAAGTGATGTCTGACTTCAATGTGCTTGGTTTTGGGATGCATAACAAGATTGTTGGAGATTGCAATGGCGCTTGTATTATCACAGTACAGTGGCACAGCCTTCAGGTTAAACCCATAGTCTGAAAGTTGACTGGCCATCCAAAGCAACTGAGCACAACAGCTTCCTACAGCAATATATTCAGCTTCAGCTGTGGAGGTTGAAATTGAATTCTGTTTCTTGCTAAACCAGGATACAAGTTTGTTGCCAAGAAGTTGGCATATTCCACTTGTGCTCTTTCTATCAATCCTGCAGCCGGCAAAGTCTGCATCTGAATATCCTCTCAGTTTGAAATCACTCTCTTGGATACTATAGTCCCAAATTCTCAGTTCCCTTCAGATACCGCATAATCCTCTTGACATGAGACAAGTGGGATTCCTTGGGATTAGCTTGGTATCTGGCATAGATACATGTTGCAAACAATATGTTAGGTATGCTTGATGTCAGGTACAACAAGGATCCAATCATGCTTCTGTATTCTGAGACATCCACTTCCTTGCCTGCTTCATCCATATCCAGTTTGGCATTTGTAGGAATGAGAGTTTTCATGTAAGTCACATCAGTCATCTTAAACTTCTTCAGTATCCCCTTGGTGTATTTGGTTTGACTGATAAAAATCCCATCCTCCAACTGCTTGACCTACAATCCAAGGAAGAATGAGAGTTCTCCCATCATACTTATTTCATATTCGTTTTTCATTAGATGGGAGAAGTCTTCACATTGCTTTTTGTCCCTTGATCCGAAGATGATGTCATCCACATAAATTTGGACTATCAAGGGTGATCCTTTTCCTTCCTTGAGGAACAGCGTGGGGTCAATTTTGCCTTTTCTGAACTTGTTCTTGATCAGAAACTCTGACAATGTTTCATACCACGCTCTGGGAGCTTGTTTTTGTCCATATAGAGCCTTCTTGAGTTTGTATACCTTGTGCTCTTGGTTTGGCTCTGGAAATTTGAGTGGTTGTTCAACATAGACTTCTTCTTGGAGGTCTCCATTCAAGAAAGCACTCTGTGATCCATTTCACGCCAATGACTTGCTGTGATCTGGGCTTGTTGACCAACTCCCATACTTTCTGTCTTTTGAACTAATTTAATTCTTCTTGCATCGCATCAATCCAATGGTGATCCTAAACTGCATCATCAACTGATTTTGGCTCCACTTGTGATAGGAAACACATATACAGATTTTCATGGAGTGTGGCAGCTCTTGTTTTAACTCGTGCAGCAGGATCTCCAATTATCAGTTCAGAAGGGTGGTCCTTTAACCTTCTCCTTGCCTTTGGAAGGTCTTCTCTGTCTTCATGATGAATGCCTAATTGCTCAATGTCAGGTTCTTGGGCTGGTTGAGGTGGAAGAGATTGAATAGGTTGAATGTTAGAGCCTTCTTGAGTTTGTATACCTTGTGCTCTTGGTTTGGCTCTGGAAAAACGAGTGGTTGTTCATCATAGACTTCTTCTTGGAGGTCTCCATTCAAGAAAGCACTCTCGACATCCATCTGATAAACTTTGAAGTCCTTGAATGCTGCATATGCTAAGAACATGGGAATGGCCTCCAGTCTAGCAACTGGTGCAAAGGTTTCATCATAGTCGATTCCTTCTTCTTGTCTGTATACTTTTACAACCAGCTGGCCTTGTTTCTGATTACAACACCATCAGCATCAAGTTTATTTCTGAAGATCCATTTCACGCCAATGACTTGCTGTGATCTGGGCTTGTTGACCAACTCCCATACTTTCTGTCTTTTGAACTGATTTAATTCTTCTTGCATCGCACCAATCCAATGGTGATCCTAAACTGCATCATCAACGGATTTTGGCTCCACTTGTGATAGGAAACACATACAGATTCTCATGGAGTGTGGCAGCTCTTGTTTTAACTCGTGCAGCAGGATCTCCAATTATCAGTTCAGAAGGGTGGTCCTTTAACCTACTCCTTGCCTTTGGAAGGTCTTCTCTTTCTTCATGATGAATGCCTAATTGCTCAATGTCAGGTTCTTGGGCTGGTTGAGGTGGAAGAGATTGAATAGGTTGAATGTTAGAGGTATGATTTTCTGCTAATTTTTGACTTGGTTCTGCAAAGAACCGGTTCGGCTCTTTGTTCATCAGGTTCAGGTGCATCTTCCATTGTTTCTGTTGTAGTGGGGTTATTTGTGTCTTGGTCTTCTACAATTACAATGTCCTCCACTTCATTTGCATTTGGATCTCCTTTCTGCATTCCATGGTTAGTCTCATCAAAAGAAACATGAATAGACTCTTCAACAACTTGGTTCTTCTATTAAATACATGATAAGCCTTGCTAGTCATGGAGCATCCAACAAGGTATCCATCATCTGATTTGGCATCAAACTTGTTCAAGTAATCCTTGCCATTGTTCAGAATGTAGCAAGTACACCCGAAGATTCTTAGGTGACCAATGTTTGGTCTTCTTCCCTTCCATAACTCATAGGGTGTTTTCATGGCTCATTTGTTAATTAGAGTTCTGTTTTGTACATAACGAGCAGTGGCAACAGCTTCAGCCCATAGGGATTTTGGGAACTTAGCTCCTGTCTTCATGGTTCTAGCTGCTTCAACTAATGTTCGATTCTTTCTTTTAGCCACTCCATTTTGTTGTGGAGTTCATGGTGCTGAGAAATTATGATGGATACCATGTTTAGTACAAAACTCTAACATATCAGAAAATTCAAATTCCTTGCCATGATTGCTGCGGATGCACTTAATAGAAAGTCTCTTAACATTTGTGACCCAATTGAAGAGTTCAACAAGATTCTCAAGAGATGCCAGTTTAGACATAGTCTTAAAATTTAAATGACCAAATCTCTTGTGCCATAACCAACTAATGTCGGGTGAAGCTTTGGACAAAAAACAAATTGGTTCAGTAGATTGAGCATTACCAAAGACCAACTTGTAGACATTGCCTTGTCTATGCCCATTCAGTTTCACCTCTTTGGAGACAGGGTCCATAACTGTGCAGGTGTGTTTAGTGAACAAAACTTCATAACACTTGTCACACAATTGACTTATGCTCAACAGGTTATGTTTAAGACCTTGAACAATAGATACATTCTGAATTGAAACAGAACCATTAGAGAGAGTACCCTTACCAATAATCTTACCCTTTTTATTATCCTCGAAAGTGATAGATGAAGCTGCAACCTCCCTTACTTCACTCAACATGGAGGCATCATCTTTCATGTACACAAAACAGGCACTGTCAAGATACCACTGGCCTTGTGTCTATGTGTGGGTTGCCTGTGTGTGCCTGGATGGGTTCTTCCTATCAAAGTTGTTGTTGCACTGCAGATTTTTAGGGAAATTCAGTTGTTTAAGGTTTACCTTGATTTCTGTGGCAATCTCCTTCCTAAGATACTTAGGGTAGAATTTGCACTGATAGGAGAGGTGTCCAACTTCACAACAGATGGGGCAATTGACAGGTTTGGGTTGAACACTCTGTCTCAAGGGTTTTGCTGGAGTGTTAAGAGGTTTCCTCAGTTTTCCTTTATATCCTAGCCCATTCTTAACTCTACCACTAGGGACAAACTTAGGGTGGGAGAAAACAACCTTGCTGGATGAACCAGTCTCATATGTAGCAGTAAACCTGCTTGTGTCTATCTCCGAAATTATTACACCCTTACCCTTGCATTGGGATGTAGTGGACAAATTTCCTATAGGTTCAGCTTTCAGTTCTATTTTAGCAACGGCTGCATCACTGTCCTGAGATGCAACAATACCCTGATCTTTGAGTTCATGTGTTACTAGTTTGGGTGGACTAACAACAGCCATTGGTACCTCCTTTCCACAATCAAGGAGCACACTGCCAGTAGGAACAAAGCCAGCAAGACACTTGGTCTGCACAGGGTAAGTCTGGGCCTTGGCTATTTGGTCTTCAGAGAAACCTAGACCTAAGGCTAGACCTTTAACATCTGGAGTGGTCCTAAAGTGAGCTACAATTTCAGCAGAATCTTGCCACTTTTGACTGATTTGTCTTTCCTTTTCCAGTTCTGCTTTAGTTTCAGCTGGTTCCTTTTCAAGCCTATCGATGTCTTTATTAGCCATTTTTAGTTTTCTAGCTTTGTCCAAAAGATCATCGTGTGTGTTTCTCATCTCACTCACTTCAGCTCTTAATCTTCTTTCTATTCTTTCATAATAATCTATAGAGTCTATATTCACATGAAAGCTATTTCAGTTTAGAATAGTATCTTTCTTTGTCAGCTTTCATAGGGAGAAGTGGTTCCTCTATTTCTTTAAGTGCTCTATAGGTGTCTTCATATTCAATATAGAGCTGTTCATAAGTTCTTACCTTGAGGGGAGGAGTGTGTTCAGAAGATTCTTCTTCCTCCTTAGTTTCACTGTTAAACTTGTTAGTGACAAGAGCCTTCTTCCTCTTGTCATCCTTCCTGCTTGAGGAGCCTTTGGTCTTCTTCTTCTGCTCAGCTGCCTCCTTTTTCTCCCTCTTCAGCTTATAACAGTCGGCAGCGAAGTGGCCGGGCTTGTTGCAGTGATAGCATTGCAACTTCTCCTTATCTTTTCCCTTAGAGAAAGATGAGGATGACTGCCTTGCTTTCCTTCTATAGTTCCCCCTTCTCTCCAGCAGTTTCTTGATCAAAAACGCCACCTCTTGATATGACGCGCTGTCTGAGTCAAGCTCTTCAGCTTCATCTTCTTCTTCTTCTTCAGAAGATAGTTCCCTTGATTTAGCAGCAGCCTTAAAGGCAACAGACTTCTCCTTTTTCTTGGAAGGATTCTCAAATGCCTCAAGTTCTTCCTTTTGTATTTCGAACGTCTTGAGGTCCCCGTATAATGCTTCCAAGGCACAGCTTTTTCATTCCTTCAGCTAACGGATGGCTGATGTCTTTATCAGATGTCTCAAGGGTAAAGCTCTCAGAAACTTGTCATTCTTGTCCTTCTGAGAGATCTCAACATTATAAGTCTTCATCTATTGAATCAGACCTGTGAACCTTTTGTAGATACTATCCAATGACTCCTTTGGTTCACATCTGAAGGCTTCATACTCTTGCTTGAGCATGGAGATCTTGTTGTCCTGTATTTGCTCATCTCCCTCGTAGATGAGACAGAGCTTGTCCCATACCTCTTTATCAGTCTCAAGATCCTGCACATCTGTGAACATGTGATCGTCGAGTGCAGAGAAAAGTATGGCTTTTGCCTTGAAGCCGAGCTTTACTTTCCTCTGCTCCACCTTAGACTAACTGTCTGGGTCTTTTGTTATTAACTGACCTCTCTGCATAATCTTTGGAGTGAAAGGTCCGTTCTTTATTGTTTCCCAGAGATACGTGTCGAGCATGTCTAGGTGTGCTCTCATTCTCGCTTTCTATTTGGAAAAACATGCAGGTGTCCACATAGGTACTTGGGAGGATGAGCCAGGCAGATCGTCATAGAAGTCTTCTTGTTCTTTTTTGTTGCTGCTGGTACTCGGTTCTTCCTGCTCTTGGTCTCCAATCGTTCCTTCTTCTGGAGCACGACTGGCTTCAAGTTCCTCAATAGGAACTGGAGCTTGCTCGGGAGTTGGAGCTGCACTGCTGGAATCCATGTCAGCCATTTAGGGATCTCTATGGAGTTGAAGAATTGCTCTAATACCAATTGTAGGTCCCAAAGTGAGTCTAGAGGGGGGGTGAATAGACTTTCTTCGTTTGCGGAAGCTAGACTATTAGCTGGTTTTCGATTCGTCTACAGATAAATATGATGGAAGTATTTATGGAGAAGACGAATGTAGTATTGTGAGTGATATCGTGAGTGATGATAAACTAGCAGACAAAACTGAGATGACAGTAAATGCTCTTTTCTCCAGTTGTGAAAGTGATGGTTTATGATAGATCGACGTGTGGAAAATAACACAGAGATTGGACTTAAGGGAAGTGCTAGATCTTTGATGAACAAGAGGTTCTTGAATAATCAGATGGATTACTCTTGTTCTTGGTTCAACGCGGCGCACAGCACTTAGAAGGATTCTCTCAGAGCCTCTCTCTCTTGCGTTGGAACTCTCTTGTTTTGGTTCTGCAAAGGATTATTTATTTCAAGTGTGTCAGAACCATTGTCTTGTGTTCTGTGTGTTTCCTTCTTTTGAGAGAGAGATTAAACTCTTGATTTTGTCGTTAAGTGTGTGAGAGATATATTTTTAAGGTCAAAGTGCTCGTGCGCCGTGTTGTCCATCCCGACAGACTGACTTCCCGCCACTAAAAATGCGGAATGTCAAAGGATTGGTTGATCTGCTCTGATTTGTAGATCACATGCCCATACTGCGTATTTGGTATGCTGTCGATCTTGGCCATTCATTCGTGGATGGTAGTTGGCTGCAATTAATGTATCATTAAATGCGCTCAACTGCTCGGGATGGCGCAGGCTTGCTGTACAAACCGTAGCTGACAATATCGCTAAGTGACTATGGTTAGGGTTCTAAGTCTGCCTTGGAGGTAGATGCCTCGTAGGTTTGGTGACTCGAAGATTTCAGTTAGAACCTGTTGGAAGTGACGGAAGTTTGCTTCAGGTTTACAGTGTTTCTGCGAGTCTACGACTCATATCTTCGAGTCTTCGAGGCTTAAGCTCAGGTTGGATTAGTCTTTTGTGTCACTCTATTAACTAAAGTCTATGACTCTGCGAGTCTACGACTCTACGAGTTTGCGACTTTTCGAATGGCGCTTAGAGTGACTTCTTCGTAGTCCGCCCAATCTACCTGTTATTATTGCTGCGAGTCTACGACCCTAGCTTTGCGGGTCTATGACCTTCAGGTCTCTCAGTTTACTATATTTGACTAAGTGGCTCTGAAAATCTTCGACTCTGCGAGTCTTAAACTTCACTTTTCTTCCTTAGTCTTTCGTAGAGGCTCATAAACTGAGTTTCTGTATGGCTACGACCCTTCAGCTATAACTCTCAGCCTTCGATCTCCGAGTCTGTAAGTTTGGTAATTTCTTTAGAATAACTATATCCCTTGAGTCAACGACTCTACGACTCTTGAGTTATAGTTTCATTTGTTTGGCAATCTTTATAGCATCGACTCTTCGACCTTCAACCTACGAGTCTACGAGTCCTGTTGTCTTAACAGTGTTCGAAGGCTCCGACTCTACGACTTCGAATCTACGAGTCTACGAGTCCTATTTTCTTAACAGTGTTCGAAGGCTTCGACTCTTCGACTTTCAACCTATGAGTCTACAAGTCCTGATTTCTTAACAGTGTTCGAACGCTTCGACTCTATGACTCTACGAGTCTTCGAGTCTAATGGCAGTTTAAGTCCTGTTAATTGATTTAAGTGTTTTTAGGGACTCTACAGTTCTACGGGCTACGAGTCTATGAGTCATTTAGCATTAGTTACTGTTATTTAGAATTCTTCGACTCTATGAGTCTCCGAACTTATCGATGCTTGCAGTAACGCTCTCTTTTCCGTACTATGACTCTATGACCTTCAACCCTAGATCTATGAGTCGCAATGTTCTGTCACTATTTTGCCTTGAGTCTCCAGACCCTATGAGTCTACGAGTCTCTTGCCAATACGTCCTATGACAGTTTCACTTTTACGAACTCAACTCTTCGACCCTACGACCTTGGGTTCTTCGAGTCTCCAGACTTAGACTATATTTTGACAGCTTCATCAAATCCTATATTCCCAACAGAATTTGTATAAACACTTTTTCGAGATTCTTAAATCCCTTCTTATGTTGAAACTGAATAATTGGTGTAGCCTCCAACGCATGCTTTTCATCTTGGATTTCTTCACTAACAATTGAGAACATATTTTCTAAACATAAGCCTAAGGGATCACAAAATCTCTTAGAATGATCCTCAATCACAGTATTCAACATCTCCACTAAACAACCTTGTTCACGCTCTACTTCATGAGGATTTTTCAAACTCCTATACAGATTGAACTCCACTTTGTCCTCACCAATATACAACTCCAATTTCCCACCTTTAACATCAATTATTGCCCTTGCTATTGCTAAGAAGGGTCTCCCCAAAATAAGTGGCATAGAGCCACCTTCTTCCATGTCCAAAGCAATCAAATCAATAGACACAATAAAATTTTGAATCTATAAAGGAGCATTTTCAATAATACCAGCTGCATATTTAATAGACTTGTCTGCCAGTTACAAAGTCACTGAAGTAGGCTGTAAGTTCCCAAGCCCTAGCTTGCTGCATACTGAAGATGGAATTAAACTCACACTAGCTCCCAAGTCACAGAGAGCTGAGTCAAATGTAACATTCCCAATGGTGCAAGGTATAGAATATAGTGACCCGTGTTTTGTGGTATGTAAGAAGTTAGTCACAGATGCATTGTGAGTGGAAATTGTTGGGTTTTAGGGAGTTTCCTTCCCACACAGTTTAGCTAAAACACCTTGAATGTTGATGCACAAGTTTGAAGTAAGAGATGAGCCCAATAGGGGACTTTTGGGAGGTGCACGTGACAATGCACGTCATATGGGGATATGACGTGCAAGGGGATTTTGGTTTGCCTGTCTTCTACATGATCCTAGGAAGTTTGGGGTAGAATTTCACAGCTTTTGGAGGTGCACGTCATATGGGGATATGACGTGCATTATGGCGTGCAGCCATATTTTTGTACCGTCACCTTGGTTTTGTTGTTCTAAACATCTTTTTCCAGAGGGGCATGTTGTAATTATGGATATTTTGGCGTGTATGGATGCGGGAAGGTTGTAGCTTGTTCCATCAAAACTACGTCGTTTTGATGCTGGGATTCATTTAATCAAAACGACGTCGTTTTGGGGTGTGGAGGTGTCTATATAAAGAGGTGAAGGCTCCTTGTTTTAGGTTTAGGGTTCTCTTCTTCAGCCGCTACAGCCGTCGCAGAGAGAGAGAGAGAGAGAGAGAGAGAGAGAGAGGGAAGAAGAGCTTCTGGTCGTGGTTGCTGCGGTGGTGTTTCCGTGGGCGGACGACGTTTGGCATGGAGGCTAAGGCGTGAAGGAATCTATTGAGGTAGGGGTTCTGTCTTCTTGTACCTAATCCGGGGTTAGGCCCTGTGGTGAATGCAAGGTTGAATATTGTTCTTGTTGTTATATTATTTATATGTAAATTCATATAGGTATGACCTCCTATATGAATGTTGGCCTTCAATGGCGCGTTGTTTTGATACATGTATATATGCACGCCAAGTGTTTGAGATTATGCCTACGAGGCTACGCATGCTATGTGTTTGTTAATATGCCTGAGTGACTGTGCATATTATGTGTTTGTTATTATGCCTGAGTGACTGTGCATATTATGTGTTCGCTGTTATGCCGGAGTAACTGTGCCTATTATGTGTTCGATGTTACGTCTGAGTGGCTATGTGTACTGTGTTTTGTGAAACCTGGTGGTTGTGGAAGCCCGGGATTGTTCTTGGAACCTGGTGGCTATGGAAGCCCGGGATTGTTCTTGGAACCCGGTGGCTGTGGAAGCCCGGGATTGTTCATGTGTTAGCCTGTGTGGCTGTGGACCTATAAGCTTGTGGCTATGGAAATGATTGTATTTGCTGATGTGGCTTGTTATTATATCTATTGAAATAATTGTATCACGACACTGCACTTGTACACATGGCATGTAGATGCTAGGAGCATAGGATGGGTTGGGGAGACATGATCCCTACTGAGCTGTGGTTGCTCACCCCTCCTACCGTGTTGTTTTCTTTACAGGGACCTACAGGCATTAGGTGGGAACACCACGGTGGAAATCCCGCTTGTGGCTTTGCTCCTTTTGTTATTTGAGTGTGTTGTCAAATGTTATGTTGAAACTATTGTAACTCCAATTGGAGATGATGTAATGGGTTTTGAAATTTAATAAAGATAAGTGGTTTGCGTTTCGGTTATTTATTGTGGATTATTATGAATGTGTTTGATTCTGTACATCTACCCCTTGCCCACCGAGTGGGTAAAGGGGAGTCACGAACCGTTTTCCTCGGGTTGAAAATTCGGGGCGTGACATAGAAAAACTGCCTGGGTCTCCCATCTTTGGAGGTAACTTCCTCTGAATAATTGCACTACACTCCTTTGTAAGTGCAATTGTTCCTTTTTCCTCAATTCTTTGTTTATTGCTTAACATCTCCTTCAAATACTTGGAATATGAAGGCATTTGAACTATAACTTCCAAGAATGGGATAGTGAGCTTTAATTCTTTAAGATGCTCTATAAATCTCTTGTATTGCTCATCCCTCTTTCTTTGTTTCAATCTCTGAGGAAAGGGTATGGGTGGAGCATAGTTCTTCACCACTTTAGGAACTTCAGGCTGTTCCCCCTTCTTCTCTTCTTCTCTGTTCTCAGATACAGGATCACTTTCATCCGTTTTGTCTTGAATTACTTCCTCCACTTGAGGAACTTTCCTCTCTGGTAACTCCTTTCCACTTATTAGCATGACAGCTTTCACATACTCCTTTGGGTTTGGCTCAGTCTTACTAGGAAGTTTACCAGGATTTCTTGTAGTAAGAGCATTTGCAATTTGTTTAATCTAAGTCTCCAACTTCTTGTTATGAGTCTCAAGTCTGTCAAACCTGCTACCAATATCAATCTCAAACTTATTTGATCTCTATTCAGTTCCTACTACCATATTCTCAATTGCAAACTCCTAGTCAGCCTTCTACTTTCCCCATATCCAACTCCTTGTGGTTTAGGCTGAAACTGCCTGTTAAACTGCTGATTATTCTGATTGTTCTACACTAGTACTGCATTGCTGGCATTCTGATTACCTTGCCGAGTATTTTGTCCACCCCAAGAGAAGTTTGGGTGATTCCTCCATCCAGGGTTATAAGCATTAGAAAAGGGATTATTCTGCTATCAGTTCTGATTTGCTATGTAGTTGACCTCTTCTCCTACATTAGCTGAACAACCCTCCATTGTGTTTCCATAAGCTCTTAATGGGCACTCATTGAGTTGATGAACAACTCCACACTCTTGGCAAGAAGTACTCACCTTTGCTACATGCTAAGTATTTAATTTTTCTAGTTGCTTGGTGAGAGTTTCTAACTTGGCATTCAACATAGTTGAATCATCTACTTCTATCAAACCAAGCTTCTTCGCTACTACTCTTCTAGAAGACCACTGAGCTTTCTCCTTGGTTAGTTCCTCTATGATTTCTTGAGCTTCATCTGCTGACTTTGCTGTTAGAGCACCTCTAGCTGCTGCATTCACCATATATTGCTCTTCAGCTGTAAGGCCTCCATAGAAGACTTCAATAAGAAGCCAATCCTCTAATCCATGGTTAGGACATTTCCTCTGCAACTCCCTGAATCTATTCCATGCTTTACCAAGAGTTTCTCCAATTGCTTGAGTGAACCCAGTAATATTATTCCTAAGTCTCACTGTTCTCCCTCTTGGAAAGTATTTTGAAAGAAACTCTTGAGCACAATCTGCCCAACCAGTGAAATGTCCATCTGGGAAGGAATTAAACCATATTAGAGCATCCTCCTTTAAAGACCAAGGGAATAACTCTAATCTAACATAATCTTCAGGTACTCCTTGTCTCTTCACCATTCTGCAAATTTGAACAAATCTGGCTAGGTGATGATCAGGATCTTCCAAAGCTGTTCTGTACTACCAAATTGATGAGTTGTGGAGAGAATTCAAAATTGTCTCTCAAAAGCGATGGTGGATGAATAGGATTTCTGACATCTGAAACATCAGGAGTATGATGTTCTCTGACTGGCCTAAGATCTGGCCCTGGAACTTGTGGCTATTGGTTCTCTATAACTGAATAAGAATCTACACTTTCTTCCTCCCAAAACAAATTCTGCAAATCAAACTCGAGCTCACTCCAAAATCCAGGAGCAGAGCTTGATTCCTCTTTACTAGCTGACTGTACACTCCTTTGCTTCCTCAAACGAGCAAAGAATGTACGCTCTGGTTCAGGATCAAACAAATTATCAAACATTGATGAATGCTTGGTCATTCATTAACACCTGTAGAAAACAACATTGAACACATACCCACATAATACCGCACACTGAGTTTGGTAATTATAAGAAATGTGCTCTCACAAACAATTACAAAATTCACTTTTAACTTTCTTACCTTCCCTGGCAACGGCGCCAAAAACATTTTAGCAATTCCGCAAGCGTACGGATCATTACAAGTAATAAAGTGGACCTAAGTCCGGATATCGTACCCACAGGGAAGGTGGTTAAGTGAAGAGTATATTTTGTAATTCCATAATTCAATTTGAAGATTGGTTTTGTAATAATTAGCAATTTGAAGTTGTAAATTAAATAACAAGCAAATGTAAATGATCTTATAGGAGAAATAGGGATTTGGATTTCAATTGATGTAATTTATTTATTCCAAGTTCTTAAAGCATATTAATTCAAACTTTCCCTTTTTGTCTAAAACCCAACACCTTTGCATGAACTAGCCTCTTTCGAGTGATCTAGCCGTGTGTATACCCTGGCTTGGGGAACGGGCAACCCATTAAGTGCTCAAGTTGTTTGAGTGTAGATTGACATCACACCAATCCTAACTAGGTTACAAGCAAGATTACTGGCTTTCACAAATTATAATCTTTACAAGTTAAATCTCTTAACTATCCGGTTATCAATGTCTTCTTTTGATCCATAATTGAATAACCTTAAACAAGAATCAAGATGGCCAAACCTAATTCTCACATGCAAATTCAAGAGATTTAATAAACAAAGAAGGGAATCTAAATTAACATACCAAAAGAAAGGAATTCAAAAGCTTACATCAATATCCATCCTCCTCCCATGGAGGTTTAAGCTACCATAGTAATAAACAAAACAATTGTTCTTGCCATGAGAATCCCAAAATGCTTCTCTCTCTCTCCCTAATTCAACGATACCCCAATTACATCCATTCCCCCTTTTAGATCCCATTCCCGCATGTGAGAACCATCCAACCGTTAATAACTGTTCCCTCCATTAATTTAATTGAAGTTGTTTTCCTCTCAAAATGGTCGATGGAGATTCGTCAGATCCTTTAATGAAGAGATCTAAGTTGTATAGGCAGCACTTGAAAGAGTTACGATGGTTTGCAGTACACGTCGTGCAGAAACTGCATGTGGTCGATTGATTTGGTCATTTGAAATTCATTGACATGACCAAGTGATTTCAAATGACCGAAAGTTCCCGAGAGCTTGGTCAAGTCATCTGGCCCTGTCAACTTTTTTTGGTCATTTCAAATTTCAAATGACCACCCTGCAGATTGTTTTCTACTCCTTTCTTCTTTCTTTGATCATTGTACTTGGCCTGTTATTCATTCAAAAACATCCAAAAACCATACAAAGGATCTACAATTGCTATGTTAGGGGGTTAGCTCATTAATAAATCAAATACATCAAAATGAAGTTAAAAATGTGATCTTTTCTCATAAAATCCCCTTAATTTGACATTAAAATAAGTTTGAAAAACCCCCCTAACAGAGTCAGTCTGTTCACTAAGTTGCCCTTCGACCTTGCGAGTCTTCGACTCTGCGAATTTCTTAGTCTTTCACGTTTGCTTATTGATTGAGTCTCCGTATTCTTCGAGTCTTTGACTCTACTACTCGAACTCTCAGCCTCAAGATCTTAAAGTCTAAGTCGTCTGATAATTTCTTTGAGTTAACTGTCTAGTTCTACGACTCTTTAAGTCTACGACCCTACGAGTTACAGTTATCGTTTCATTTGCCAGTTTATATTGCATAGACTCTTCAACCTACAAGTAACAATTTTGATTGTTAGTCGTATTTATGACTTTAACTCTATGACCCTACGAGTCTTCGAGTCATAGTAGCAAATTAGGTTATGTAAATTATCTCAGCCATATTTGGACACTCAATGTTACGGGCTTCGAGTCTTTGAGTCGATCGATGTCCAGTCACTTCTCCTGAGGAACTTCGACTCTACAACCCTCGACTTTGCAGATCTACGAGTCGCATAATTACCTGTCACTTACTTGCTTTGAACCTCTAGACTCTACGAGTCTATGAGTCTTTTGTCAGTATGCTTAGTGACAGTTTTACTTCTACGAGTTTCGACTCTTCGACCTCATGCCTTCGGATCTTCAAGTCTCCAGACTTAGAGTATGGTTGGCAGCTTCATCAAATCTTATGGCTCCCAACAATCTCCCCCTATTTAATGTAAGTTGTCACGGCTTTGTTAGAGGAAGTCTGTGACTCTAATCTATTCAGTATGGATTGGGCAATTCAATTTTAACGGTAAAAATCTTTGCAAAATAAATATTTAGGGGGTTAGATAAATGCTCAGTTAGAGTAATCTAGGCCCCATGCTGCAATGACCTCCCTCCCCCTAGGACCTTGCTCCCCCTCAGATGTCTCCCTCTTTCTAGGGTGAGGAACAAGCACTAGAACGCATGGGAGCAAGCATAAGAAAACACAAAGAAGAAGGCATCGTGGCAAAGATAGAGTGACTAAGTAACTGATATGAAATAAATACACACATATAAGCAGAGAAAGTGTAGTGTACAAGAGAATAGAGTGAGTACAAGACATTTATTGAGTATACAAAAATAAGGCAATTTGCTGGTGCAAAAGTTGTGCATGGGTCATGTCGGCAGAGTTGGCATGATTGCACAGATGCTGGAATCAGGCGCCAGAGCAGGAAGACCGATGGTTGTCAGGACCTGAAGGTAGAAGCCAACAAAGAAGTCACAACTATGGGGATCATCCTAAGCAGGGACACCATGAGTCACCCTAGAGATCGTCAACGACTTGGAAAGAAGCATACCTCTACAGCCACGCCCAGATTGCATGATTCGCATGAGAGCACGATTGAACTTGTAAGGACCCATGTTTGGGGTTCTGGGAGAGAGCCATGTGATGGAATGCACATCGAGGGATGTGAATATCAGTACGACAATGTATTCGTCGAATAGAGAGTTTTGACTGTGAGTGGGCCCGATTTGGAGTTGGAGCCCCAAAAAGCTAATTTTGGGATTTTTGTAGTATGGTCAGGTGACTTTGTATTTGAGGGCTTATTTGGGAAAAACAAACCTCAGTACAGTGATGTACTCGTTAAACAGAGCATTTTGACAGTAATTGGGCTCGATTTGGAGTCGGGACCTTGTGAGGGTAATTTTGATATTTTATTGAATTAAATGTGGGAAAGTATAAATAGGGCAGTGAAGAACTCAAATCCCTAAGTGTCTTACGTGCTTGCCTTTCTAGAGAGAGAAATAAGAGGAGAGAGAAAGAGAAGGGGGAAAAGAGGAATTGACGATCCGGAGCTCAAATCGGCCAAAGTCGAGGTAGGGATTCGTTATTCTCACTCTTATTTGTTGATTCTACTTGCTAGAGTAGCTAAACCATGCGAATTAACCCCATATTCGTGGAATTTGGATGAACCCTAAGTTTTGGGCAAAAACCAATTTTGGGTTGAATCTTGTTATTTGCATGCATAATGTGTTTTGAGTGGTAAGACGTGATTTAAAACCTAATATATATTATTAGGTATGAGTTTTATGAGATTTCGAAAGGTCTGGAGGTTTCTGGGTTGAATCCAGATGAGAAATAGGTGAAAAACGATGACGAACAGTAACTGTCGTGAACTGAGCAGAACAGCCGATGAGATCGACTGGAAATTGAAAATTTCGAATGTGCAGTTTCGAAGGTTCGAAGGTAGGTTCGATGTAGTGTAATTTTGAGTATTGAATGTGCAGTTTTCGAGTATCGTTTCGAAGGTTCGAAGGTACTTCGAAGGGAGTTTCGAAGGCAGTTCATGGGTACTTCAAAGGTAGTTTTCGAAGGTAGTTCGAGTGTAGGTTTGAGGGTCGAAGGCAGTCCGAAAAGAGATTTGAAAATACAGATTCGAAATACAGTGAAGGCAGATTCGAAAATATAGTTTCACTGGCAGATTCGAAATACAGTTTGACTGGACTGAACCATTTACATTATAAACCTTTATGCCTCTCCACATATAAGTATTGTACTTAAAGTTACAACGTAAATATGGAAATACCCCCCATTTGGATTCAAAGAAAAATACTAGAAAAATTAATTCCACTCCTTCTAAATGTGAAAAATGGGATTTAGTGTAAAATCCCGGAAATCTTCAAAAGTTTGTAGTGGTGACTTTTTGGAAAGTGGGGTTAGACCCCTCAGAAAAGATACCCAAAAATCAGATTATCTTAGTTATGCTATGGGGAGCCAATGCCGGGACTTTTTATTTCAAGAAAATAGCTTCTACGAGAATCCTCTCTCTTGGTCAAGACATAAGGATAGAGTTGTGAACTCAAGTGGTCATGTGGGCATGCAAGGCTATCTTCATAAGCCTGGGAGGCTACTGTTGAGGACCTGAGAGGTGAGATTTGTTCAGAGCCTGAGAGGCTATTGTGCCTGAGAGGTAATATTGTGCCTGAGAGGCAATATTATGCCTGAGAGGCACTGCTGTTCCCGAGGGGCAGTACTGTGTGCCTGAGAGGCAATGTTAGGGATTACCTGAGAGGTTTTCTTTCATTTCAATATGTGTACGTGATTGAGTTGGTGATATATATGTATATGTAGCATTACACGAGCACATGCCTACACTAGTTTATGAGTTGGGATGGGTCGGGGAAACATAATCCCTACTGAGCTGTGGTTGCTCACCCCTCTTGGTGTGTTTGTTTTTGTTTGTTTCAGGTGTTTACAGGAGCTAGGAGGTTCACCAGAGGTGAAGACCTTGTGTGTGTTTGTTTATTTTGTTGTATTGTAAAAAAAAAACTATGTGGTAACCCCGTGGGGGAAAGAACATGTATGTCTGTGTGTTTGTACTGTGCTTTGAAATGAGATTTTAGTATATGTGTGATATGGTTTAGGGATGGCACTCGTTCTAAGGTCTCTTTCTCGGTGTTCTCACCAACGCCTTGTCCCTTCGGGTGCGGGCATGGGGATTCACTAACCGGTTTCTGTGGGTCGGAAATCCGGAGCGTGACAGATGGTATCAGAGCATGGTCTAGTTGGCCTAGGGTAGTGGGGTGATTGATTACTCTTGAGTCCTTTTAAGGGGCATAGAGGGACGTGCCTGATCAACACGATCCTGTATGAGCCTCTGAGGTGTACTGAGGGTAATCAGTTATTGTGTAGGTGTGCATGCATGGATAGGCACTAGTTTGCATTGAGAATGTGAAACTGATTTGATGTGCTATATGTGATGATATGAATAACTGTGACAGTGTAGACATGTGTGACTGTGTGACAACTTATTTATGTGCCATATGTGTGATTGACCCATGTGATGGGGATGGACTAGAGATTGAACCTTTGTTTCTTTGTGTAATGAAAATGCCTCCGAGGAGAGTGCTACGTGCGTCTGAGGCAATTGGTGATGAGTCTTCCACCTATGTGGGACCGGATGCGGGGCAGTCCGTTGGGGGAAATGAGTTGTTGGCACAGCTTGTGGCCCAAGTGGGGGCGTTGAGGGAAAGTATGGGGGACGAGGTTCAGGAAGCGGTGCGCTGTGAGTTAGCGGCACAGCAAGTGGTTCCACCACCACCCAGAGAGGAGTCCCAGCGTGATGATAGGGTTCCACGCGAGGTAGTGGAGACCCGACATGTTGATGAGGATGTGGTCACGAGGTTTCGAAAGGAACAACCGAGTAAATTCTTGGGAGGGGGTGATCCAGTGGCTGCAGAGCACTGGCTGAGGCATATTGAGCACCTATTCTCCTTTCTTAAACCGCGGGAGGAGGATAAGGTGAGATTGGCAGTGAGACAGTTGGAGGGTGAAGCCCTGGAGTGGTGGCTTAGTGTTGCTGGGAGCCGTGATGTGCAGATGATGCTGTGGGATGAGTTCCTTCAGTTATTTCATGATCAGTTCTTCCCTGAGTCCGTGAGGTGGCAGAAGAGGGAAGAGTTTGCCGGTCTGAGGCAGGGGTCGAGGACAGTGTCAGAGTATGAGCGGGAGTTCAGGAACCTAAGTAGGTTTGCTCCAGAGACTGTGGCCCAGGATGACTTAAAGGCCCATAAGTTTACCTTGGGTTTGAGGCCTGCCCTCAAACAGAGAGTTGAGGCATTCCGTCTGAGGACATATTCAGAGACAGTGGAGACAGCCCGTATTGTTGAGAGGGGTCTCGACGAGGGGAGACAGGCCCATCAGGGACAACATCTCCAGAGTGGATCTAATTCCAAGAGGCCCAAGATAGAGTTTAGGAGTAGCTCTAGAGAGAGGGGTTAGGCTCCAGTGGTGCCAGCGAGGTCCCACCTTAGTGGGAGACAGGGGGTTCGACGGGTGGTCCACCAGGAGGTTGTTTGTGTTGTGGGGATCCAGGACACTTGAAACGGGAGTGTCCCCGGAGACATTTGACATGCCGCACTTATGGGCGAGAGGGGCACTTAAGCAGAGTGTGCCGTAGCAGAGGTAGTACGAGTAATGCTGGAGGGGTAGCACAGGGTGTCCGAGGTGACACCCAGTTTAGAGCTCTAAGGGAGAGACCAGCCCGTCAGTGGCAGGGCGGTCAGGCAGGTTCTAGTCAGTCTAGACCTTAGGGGAGGCCAGAGAGGCAGCCACATGGAGGTGGAGGGATCCAGAGTGGGATCCATACAGAGGAGAGGGGACAGAGGAGCGAGGCTACTGGTAGTGTAGCTCAGGGCAGAGTGTTTGCCTTGACCACGACACCGCAGGAGGAGGCAGAGGTTCCATCCTCAACTACCGAGGGCGGGGCAGGATCTTCAGTTGTATGAGGTATGATTTTGATTTCTCGCACACTTGTATATGTTTTATTTAATATGGATGCATCCTGTTCCTTTGTTGCTGAATCTGTAGTGAATAGCCTTGGCTTAGAGAGTGGTGCAGTTGAGAGGCCAATGTCTATTGAATCACTAGTGGGTGGTATCTACGAGGTGCGACAGGTGAGTCGCCAGTGTATTCTCACCGTGGGTGATGTAGAGTTGTCATTTGACTTATATGTCATGCCTTTGAGGGCATTTGATTTAATTTTGGGCATGGATTGGTTGAGAACCTTCCACGCTACTATTGATTGTTATAGACGGCGGGTATCTTTTGTGTCACCGACAGGGCTTCCTTGCACCTTGTTGGGTGAATGGGATCGTCAGGCGAGTCGAGCTGGACCGATGGTGGAGCAGTGGGGCGCCATTACTCATAGATTGGCAGCACTCACATTTGCCGAGGGGAATGTAGAGAAGAGAGTATCGCCAGTGGTCGTGGACCAGTTCCAGGATGTGTTTCCAGAGGAGTTGTGGAGTCTACCACCTGAGAGGGGTATAGAGTTTTGCATTGAGTTGCTACCCGGGGTAGGGTCTATCTCGCAGGTGGCCTATCGGATGGGGCCTGCAGAGTTAAGAGGGCCGCAGAAACAACTAGAGGAACTGGAGGGCAAGAGATATATTCGATCGAGTACTTCGCCTTGGGGTGCTCCCGTACTTTTTGCCAAGAAAGCAGATGGGACGCTGCGGTTGTGCATTGATTATAGAAAACTAAACCAAGTAACGGTAAAGAACAAATACCCATTGCCTCGAATAGATGATTTGTTTGATCAGTTGAGCGGGGCTCAGTGGTTTTCAAAGATAGATTTGAGATCAAGATATCATCAGTTGAGAGTCAGAAATGAGGATATCCCCAAGACTGCTTTTCGGTGTCGATATGGGCATTATAAGTGGCTGGTGATGCCTTTTGGGCTCACTAATGCACCTACGGTATTTATGAAGTTAATGAACCAGGTGTTTGCTCCTTACTTGGATTCCTTTGTGGTGGTATTCATTGATAACATCCTTGTGTACTCCAAGACCAGATTGGAGCATGAGGAACATTTGGCTATAGATTTGCAGACATTGAGGGAGCATCAGCTGTATGCCAAGTTCAGTAAGTGTGACTTTTGGATGCAGGAAGTGCATTTCCTTGGCCATGTGGTATCAGCTGGAGGAGTCTGAGTGGACCCAGCTAAGATTGAGGCAGTGTTATCGTGGAGGAGGCCAGTGAATGTGTTTGAGATTAGAAGCTTTTTGGGCTTGGCAGGGTATTATCGGCGCTTTGTGGAGGGGTTCTCCCATTTGTCAGCACCTTTGATAGCATTGACTCGGAAGGGGGTCAAATTTGAGTGGACTGACAAGTGCCAGCAGGCTTTTGAGACTTTGAAAGCCTGGTTGACCACCGCGCCAGTGTTGAGGTTACCACGAGAGGGGATGCCTTATGAGGTATATTGTGATGCGTCCAGAGTAGGCCTAGGGTGTGTGCTGATGCAAGAGGGCAATGTGATTGCGTATGGTTCGAGGTAGTTGAAACCTCATGAATTGAACTACCCCACGCATGATTTAGAGTTGGCGGCGGTGATCTTTGCCTTAAAGAGTTGGCAACATTATCTTTTGTGGGACAGGTTTGTGGTGTATACAGACCATCGGAGTCTTTAGTATATCTTTACCCATAAGGATTTGGACCTAAGGCAGCGTCGATGGATAAAGTATCTACAGAGGATTGATTTTGCCCTTGTGTATACCCCTGGTAAGGGGAATGTGGTGGCAGATGCTCTAAGTAGGAAGAGCAAGGCCGAGGTGGCTATGAGAGAGTGGAAACTGATGGAGCAGTTGGCTATATTGCAGGTCCAGCCTAGTACCTCTGAGAGAGGAATGGTTTTGAGCCTTATTGTTGTGGTGCTTGAGTTATATCAGCGAGTCCGGGAGGGACAATTGGGGGATAATGAGTGCGAGGCACTCCGTGCACGGATTTTAGTTGGGGAGCTAACAGGAGATTGGGCCGAGGGTCCTGAGCATAAGTTAACCTTTCAGGGGCGTCTAATTGTGGCGTCTCCTCTTCGTAGAGATATGATGAGGGAGTTCCATCAGTCCAGAGTTGCTGTTCATCCAGGAGGCACCAAGATGTACCATTCTCTTCGGAGACATTTTTGGTGGCCTAGGATGAAGAGGGATGTGGCAGAGTTTGTTTCTGCATGCCTTACCTGCCAACAGATAAAGGCGGAGCACCAGCGTCCAGCGGGTATGTTGCATCCTTAGCAGTGGCAGAGTGGAAATGGGATCACATTACGATGGATTTCGTGACAGGACTTCCACCTACCTCGGCGAGGAAGGACATGATTTGGGTTATTGTGGATCGGCTGACGAAATCAGCCCATTTCCTAGCTATAAGGGAGCGGGATCCTATTGGGGCTTTGAGCCAGCTGTATATCAGTGAGATCGTGAGGTTGCATGGGGTGCCCTCATCTATTGTATCGGATAGGGATGCGAGGTTTATGTTGGTCCCGGAGAGCCTAAAGGGGGGGGGGGGGTGAATAGGCTCTTTGAAAATCCTCTCTCTCTTAATGGCTTAGACACTCACTCTGGTTAAACAGATAAAATCAATGCGGAAGATTAACCAGATAGTGGAAGTATGTTGCTTTATTATCTGAAGATAATTACAACAAGGCAAAACAGAGTTTTAGCTGATTACAACATGTCACGCCCCGGATTTCCAACCCGAGGAAACCGGTACGTGACTCCCCTTGTACCCACACGGAGGGCAAAGGGGTTAGGATGCAAATCCCGAATTTAACATTTTAAACATCCACAACACATTCAAGAAGGTAATGTTCATAAAAGCAATCCACAATCCAAACCAGTCTTTATTACAACAAAATCCTCTTTCCAATCCATCCCCACTAGGGTTACATCAATTCCCATAAAAAAAAATAACATAAATGGAAGAGAGTAAAATAAATAAGGTCTTCCACCTTGGTGTATCCACCTAACGCCTGTAAGTCCCTGGAAAACAAGCAAACACAGTAGGAGGGGTGAGCAACCACCGCTCAGTAGGGATCAAGTCTCCCCAACCCTTCCCATGTTCCTAGCGGCTACATGCACGTGCACAGGTGTAGTGACGTGGCAGTATGAGAAAAAGAGTAAAACATTCCACACAAGCGGGCGTAACCCCAGCCCCAGTCACACTGGCTAACAAACATCTCAACCAAGTAATTTAACCGCCTCTTCAGGCCACTGGTTTAACCGCCTCTCAGGCAAAGTAATTTAACCGCCTCTTCAGGCCAGATACCACAGTCATGCACACAACACACACTACGGCCACTTAAGCATAAAACCAAACACTTGGTGTGCACCCATTCACAAGTGCACAAACCCAGCCATTCAGGCAATAGAACAAACACCTAGCATGTATACATACACCAAATCACAAGTCCAGCCACACAGGCATATTACCAAACATGTAATAGGCATATACACACAGCTATATTCACACAGGCATTTCATCGAACATATAGCATGCAACAACAGAATCACACCAAAATGCCATTGAAGGCCAACATCCATATAGGAGATCACACCTATATGGATTACAATATATATATATATATATATATATATATATAAACAGATATAATCCGTAATCTGCCCTAGAACCCTAGGACAGAGGAGGATTTAGGAAGAACAGAACCCCTACCTCAAGTAAAAGACAACAACACCGCAATACTGTTCCTACGCCGAACGCTGTCCGCCCACGAGACACCGACCACCCACGCAAGACGCCCGACAGCAACCAGGAGCTCTCCTTCCCTCTCTCTCTCTCTCTCTGCGACGGCTGGTGGAGCAACAAACCCTAAACCTAAAACAGAGGGCTTCTCCTCCTTATATAGACAACACAACATCAAAACGACGTAGTTTTGATGGAACAAGCTAAGACCTTCCCACATCCATACACACCAAAATGCTCACAATTCCAACATAGTCCTTTGGCAAAAGATGATTAGAATGACAAAACCAAGATAACCATGCAAAAACATGCTTGCACGCCAATTTGAACGCCAATTCCCCAATTGGCGTGCAGCTCCAACTGCACTCAAACTTCACCCCAAGCCCCCTTGCATCTTGTAGAGGTCTGAGAAGCAAAAATATGCTTGCACGTGAAATGGGTGAATTCACGTGCAGCTCCAAATGCTCTGAAATTTCTGTGGTAGGTAGAGGACCTCATTCTAAGAAACGTTTGTTCTTGCACGCCAATTGTTTGAGGCCATCTACTATACCAAAAGTGAGCTCCAAAATCTGCCAAAACAGCTTAAAACCGCATGTATATGCATAGCATCTTCCTAGGGCATAAATGCACGTTATCACTTGTCACATGCACCTCCCAAAAGTCCCCTCTTGGGCTCATCTCTTACCTCAAACTTGTGCACCAACATCCAAGGTGTTCGTGGTTAACTTCTTAGACACGGGTTACACACGGGTCATTACATCCTCTCCCCCTTAAGACTTTTCGTCCTCGAAAAGAAATGACATACGAGGAAAACAAACACAAGCTACCTATAAGGTACCACCATAATCCATAACCACATGCATCACAATAATGCATATAACACATATCCACATGTCACAAATACACATCTCAAAACACATCACAAATATGAACACATGTCTAAAAGACAAAACAAACACCAAACCATACACAACTAATACAAGAAAACGCATCACTATTCCTTGGCCAACAGCCACCTCCCACGCTTAAGATTGTTCGTCCTCGAACAATTCTGGGTGCTGCTCACGCATCACGGACTCACGTTCCCATGTCTCCTCCTCAATGCCACGGTGCTGCCACAGCACGCGAACCAAAGGAATAGCACGACCACGCAAAAGCTTCTCTTGCCGATCTAGGATACGGATAGGGGCCTCAACAACGGACACGTCATCCTCAATGTCTAATGTCCCCCAATCGATCACATGAGTGGGGTTAGGGTGATACTTCCGCAACTGGGACACGTGAAACACGTTGTGCACTCGACTCAGCCGCGGTGGTAACGCTAACTGGTAGGCCACAGGCCCCACACGATCCAGAATCTCAAAAGGACCAATAAACCACGGAGATAGCTTGGAACCTCACCCAAACCGTCGATGTCCACGACGTGGGGAAACACGAAGAAACACATGGTCACCAACAGAAAACTCCAAAGGTCGCCGCCACTGATCCGCATAAGATTTCTGTTGACTCTTAGCTGATAACAAACGCTGATGAATCAACTTAACCTTCTCGGTAGCCTCGTGAACCAACTGTGGTCCCAAGAGAGCTGTTTCCCCCACTTCGGTCCAACACAAAGGTGATCGGCACGGTCTGCCATACAACGCCTCAAAAGGAGCCATCCCAATGGACGCCTGAAAACTATTGTTGTAAGCAAACTCCACCAAAGGAAGGTGAGTTGCCCACGAACCCCCGAAATCTAACACACAGGCCCGCAACATGTCCTCCAAAGTCTGATTCGTCCTCTCTGTCTCGCCGTCAGTCTTAGGGTGAAAGGCTGTACTCAAGTGAAGTTTGGTCCCCATAGCCTCCTGCAAACCTGCCCAGAAACGGGAAGTGAACCGCGAATCCCGGTCAGAGACAACCGATGATGGTACTCCATGCAGTCTCACGATCTCGTTCATGTACAGCTGACTCAAGGTCCCAATAGAGTCCCACTCGCGAACAGCCAGGAAATGGGCCGACTTTGTGAGTCGATCCACAATCACCCAAATCATATCTTTCCTCCCTGAGGTGGGTGGAAGACCAGTCACAAAATCCATTGCTATGTGGTCCCACTTCCACTCCGCTATGGGCAAGGGCTGTAACATGCCCGCCGGCCGCTGATGCTCAGCCTTCACCTGCTGACACGTGAGGCACCGCGAAACAAAGGCAGCCACATCGCATTTCATCCCAGGCCACCAAAAATGTCCCCGAAGCGCATGGTACATCTTCGTACCCCCTGGATGCACAGCAACTCTAGACTGGTGAAACTCCCTCATCACCTCATCCCTGAGGGAAGAAGCCACTACCAACCGCCCTTGAAAAGACAACTCATGCTCAGGACCCTCTGTCCAGTCCTCAGATAGCTCCCTAGCCTCAATATGGGCACGGAGAACCTCACACTCAATGTCACCCAACTGTTCCTCGCGGACGCGCTCGTACAACTCAGGCACAACCACCAAAGGACTCAGGACTGTCCCACCATCACGAACAACAGGCTGCAGCTGCAATATCGCCAACTGCTCCATCAGCTTCCACTCTCTCACAGCCACCTCAGCTTTCCCTTTTGCTGCTCAACGCGTCAGCTACAACATTACCCTTGCCCGGGGTATGGGCAAGAGTAAAGTCAAAGGTCTGCAAATACTCCACCCATCTCCTTTGCCTCAAATTCAAGTCCTTCTGAGTAAAGATGTACTGAAGGCTCTTGTGATCTGAGAACACCACAAACTTTTCCCCCAAGAGGTAGTGCTGCCAACTCTTCAGGGCGAAGATGACAGCCGCCAACTCAAGATCATGGGTAGGGTAATTCTGCTCATGAGGCTTCAAACGCCTTGACCCATAAGCTACCACACTGTGCTCCTGCATAAGCACACACCCCAAACCAACCCTGGACGCATCACAATACACCTCATATGGGATATCCTCCCGAGGTAACCTCAATACCGGTGCAGTGGTCAAACGGGTTTTGAGAGCCTCAAACGCCTGCTGACACTTGTTAGTCCAATCAAACTTCACGCCCATTCGAGTCAACACTGTCATAGGAGCTGCCAAACGGGAGAACCCCTCGACAAAACGACGATAGTACCCCGCCAAGCCAAGAAAACTATGGATCTCAAAAACGTTGGTTGGCCTCGCCCACGATGCCACAGCCTCAATCTTGGATGGGTCCACCCTAACTCCCTCAACTGACACCACATGGCCAAGAAAGTGAACCTCCTGCAGCCAAAACTCACACTTGCTAAACTTAGCAAACAGCTGCTGGTCCCTCAAGGTTTGCAACACTGTTGCCAAATGCTCCACATGCTCCCTCTCGGTCTTGGAATACACCAAGATATCATCAATAAACACCACCACAAACGAATCCAAGTATAGAGCAAAGACCTGGTTCATCAAATGCATGAACACCGCTGGTGCATTAGTGAGCCTGAAAGGCATCACTACCCACTCATAATGCCCATACCTGCACCGAAAGGCCGTCTTAGGGATGTCTTCCTCCCTAACCCTCAACTGATGATACCCCGACCGTAGATCTATCTTGGAAAACCACCGGGCTCCACTCAACTGGTCAAACAGGTCATCTATCCGAGGCAACGGGTACTTGTTCTTCACAGTCACTGAATTCAGCTTCCTGTAGTCGATGCAGAGACGAAGCGTGCCATCTGCCTTCTTAGCAAAGAGCACAGGAGCACCCCAAGGTGAGGTACTCGGTCTGATATACCCCTGGTCCCCCAACTCCTCGATTTGCCTCTGCAGCTCTCTCAGCTCGGCTGGCCCCATACGATACACTACTTGGGAAATCGGACCCGTCCCCGGCACCAACTCAATGGTGAACTCCACACTCCTCTTAGGTGGCAAACTCCTCAACTCTTCAGGAAAAACATCCTGAAATTGGTCCACAACAGCGGGCCACACCCTCTTTTCCACCTTCCCCTCCTCAGCAAAGGTCAGGGCTGCCAACCTGTGGGTAATGGCACCCCACTGGTCCAACACTGGCCCGGCTCGACTCGCCTCACGATCCCACTCCCCTTGCAGGGTACAAGAGATTCCTGTGGGTGACACGAAGCATACACGCCGCCGGTAACAGTCTATCTGGGCTTGGAAAGCCATAAGCCAATCCATACCCAAGATCAGGTCAAAAGTACGCAAAGGCATCACATGCAAGTCGAAACTCAGTTCCACTTCGCCCATGGTTAACACATAATCGCGGCAAACGTGTCGCACCTCAATCATACCTCCCACCGGAGACTCTACAACTAAGGGCCTCTCCGCCTCAACACACGTTAACCCCAAGCCCTCAACTATGAGCTCAGCAATAAAAGAACGCGATGCACCCGTATCGAAAAGAACAGAAGCAAGCATGCGGGAGATCAAAAGAGTACCTCTAACCACCGATGGTCCTGCTCCCTCCTCTGCCGGTGAAGGTGGTAGCTCAGCCTCCTCCTGGGGTGTCGCATTCAGTGCAAACACCCTCCCTTGGCCCGTGCCACTGGGCGGCTCCCGCCCTGACTGCCTCTAGCATCAGCCTGCTGTCGCTCTGGCCTCCCCTGAGGTCGGGTCTGGCTGGATCCTGCCTGGCTGGCCTGCCACTGACGAGCTGGTCTCTCAGCTGGTGCACGGAAGCTAGCATCACTCCTCACGCTAGATGCCACGCCCCCCACTCCCCTGTTGCCACTCCTGCAAACCCGGCACAAATGGCCCTCTCGTCCACAGTTGTTGCATCGCCAGTCCTTCTTGGGGCACTCCCCCTTGAAGTGACCCTGCTCTCCACAGCAGTGACAGCTGCTAGGTAGACTCCCAGATGGACCACCTTGTCTTCCGCCGCCAAAGGTGAACCTCCCGGGGTTCACAGATGTCTGACCCCGACTGCGAAAAGAACTGCTATCCCTCTCCTCCGTCTTGAGCCTCTTGGACCCTGCATCTCGTTCAGGCCCACTCTGCAACTGGCGACCCTGATGGGCCTGCCTCCCATCATCCAGCTCTCTCTCGGCTATACGGGCCATCTCCACAACCTCGGCATAGGTCCTCAAGCGTAGAATTGCCACCCTCTGCCTAAGGGCTGGCCTAAGGCCCAAGGTGAACTTGTGGGCCTTCAGGTCCTCCCTTGCCACAGTCTCAGGAGCAAACCTACTCAAGCTCCGGAACTCCCGCTCATACTCAGGTACCATCCTGGATCCCTGCTTCAAGCTGCCGAATTCTTCTCTCTTCTGCCATCTCACTGATTCCGGGAAGAACTCATCATGGAAGAGTTGCAAGAACTCCTCCCAAAGCATGAGTTGCACCGCACGGCTCCCCCGCGACACTCGTCCACCACTCCAAAGCATCCCCCTCCAGTGCCGAATGGCCAGTCGCACCTTATCCTCTTACCGGGGCAGGAGAAAGGAGAACACATGCTCGATCTGCCTCAACCACTGCTCAGCTACCACAGGATCACCTTCCCCCTTGAATCGCAGAGGTTGTTCCTTTCGGAACCGTGTCACCACATCATCCTCTGCACGAGTCGGTACACCACCCAGCGAACTCTCACGCTCACAAGGCAGCTCTCCTACTGGTGGTGGTGGTGGTGGTACCACCTGCTGTGCTGCCATCTCACGGCGCACCTCCTCCCAAACCTCCTGCCGAAGTCCCTCCCTTAGCTCTCGTACCTCCAGCCGGATGCCTTCTCGTAGCTGTGCCAGCAACAACGCATGCCCTCCAACGGACGGTCCTGCACCCGGACCCTCATGGGCAGATGACTCGTTAGCCACTGCCCCGGACGCACGTGTCACTCTCCTCGGCGGCATTCTTACTACACGAAGTAAGAAGCACAACGTCAAAACAAATTTATACTCTATCGCGTCACTACCTCTACCCCACTGATCAATTCCACTATCACATGACATTACACACATACATTGTATCAATCACAGTTCAGTATGCATTGCCAAACAAATCAGAGTTATTTCACTTAATCATATTATCTTATCCACAGTTTAGCACACATTCACAGCAAATGCAACTAGTACCCTAATGCCAATGCATGCAAATCCTACCACAAGACTGGACTACCCTAAGTACACCTTGGAGGCTCAAAGAGGACCATGTTGATCAGGCATGTCCCTCCAGGCTCCTCCAAAGGACTTAGGATAACCAGGTCCGCCCACTACCCTAGGCCAACTAGACCATGCTCTGATACCATATTGTCATGCCCCGGATTTCCAACCCGAGGAAACCGGTACGTGACTCCCCTTGTACCCACACGGAGGGCAAAGGGGTTAGGATGCAAACCCCGAATTTAACATTTTAAACATCCACAACACATTCAAGAAGGTAATGTTCATAAAAGCAATCCACAATCCAAACCAGTCTTTATTACAAAAAAATCCTCTTTCCAATCCATCCCCACTGGGGTTACATCAATTCCCATAAAAAAAATAACATAAATGGAAGAGAGTAAAATAAATAAGGTCTTCCACCTTGGTGTATCCACCTAACGCCTGTAAGTCCCTGGAAAACAAGCAAACACAGTAGGAGGGGTGAGCAACCACAGCTCAGGGATCAAGTCTCCCCAACCCTTCCCATGTTCCTAGCGGCTACATGCATGTGCACAGGTGTAGTGACGTGGCAGTATGAGAAAAAGAGTAAAACATTCCACACAAGCGGGCGTAACCCCAGCCCATCCACACTGGCTAACAAACATCTCAAGCAAGTAATTTAACCGCCTCTTTAGGCCACTGATTTAACCGCCTCTCAGGCAAAGTAGTTTAACCGCCTCTTCAGGCCACTGGTTTAACCGCCTCTCAGGCAAAGTAATTTAACCGCCTCTTCAGGCCGATACCACATCATGCACACAACACACACTACGGCCACTTAAGCATAAAACCAAACACTTGGTGTGCACCCATTCATAAGTGCACAAACCCAGCCATTCAGGCAATAGAACAAACACCTAGCATGTATACATACACCAAATCACAAGTCCAGCCACACAGGCATATTACCAAACATGTAATAGGCATATACACACAGCTATATTCACACAGGCATTTCATCGAACATATAGCATGCAACAACGAGAATCACACCAAAATGCCATTGAAGGCCAACATCCATATAGGAGATCACACCTATATGGATTACATATATATATAAACAGATATAATCCGTAATCCGCCCTAGAACCCTAGGACAGAGGAGGATTTAAGAAGAACCCCTACCTCAAGTGAAAGGCAACAACAACGCAAACTTGTTCCTACGCCGAACGCTATCCGCCCACGAGACACCGACCACCCACGCAAGACGCCCAAGAACCAGGAGCTCTCCTTCCCCCTCTCTCTCTCTCTCTACGACGGCTGGTGGAGCAACAAACCCTAAACCTAAAACAGAGGGCTTCTCCTCCTTATATAGACAACACAACATCAAAACGACGTAGTTTTGATGGAATAAGCTAAGACCTTCCCACATCCATACACACCAAAATGCTCACAATTCCAACATGGTCCTTTGGGAAAAGATAATTAGAATGACAAAACCAAGATAACCATGCAAAAACATGCTTGCACGCCAATTTGAACGCCAATTCCCCAATTGGCGTGCAGCTCCAAATGCACTCAAACTTCACCCCAAGCCTCCTTGCATCTTGTAGAGGTCTGAGAAGCAAAAATATGCTTGCACGTGAAATGGGTGAATTCACGTGCAGCTCCAAATGCTCTGAAATTTCTGTGGTAGGTAGAGGACCTCATTCTAAGAAACGTTTGTTCTTGCACGCCAATTGTTTGAGGCCATCTACTATACCAAAAGTGAGCTCCAAAATCTGCCAAAACAGCTTAAAACCGCATATATATGCATAGCATCTTCCTAGGGCATAAATGCACGTTATCACTTGTCACATGCACCTCCCAAAAGTCCCCTCTTGGGCTCATCTCTTACCTCAAACTTGTGCACCAACATCCAAGGTGTTTGTGGTTAACTTCTTACACACGGGTTACACACGGGTCATTACACAACACAACACTCAGTTATGGTTACACACACTTGGCAGTGAATCTCTGTGTTTGGCTTTTTCAAGATATACGCTTATAAATGTATAAGTACAAGTAAGCACGCGCATATGTATTTATTTACATTGCTTCAGGCATATATATAGACACCCTAGAAATCTATCTTGGAACTGTATTTTCCAAGCAGTGTGAAGCATTGAAGTTCTTCATCGGAAAATGCTAAAACTTTAACTGCTGCGGATGTGGAGCTCGAAATATTTGAAGCATAAGTTGTAATGAATTCTTTGCTTGATTCCAATTGTATTTGAGAACGTGTCCACATCTCCACGTGATCCACGTGTAAGGTAATTTAGGTCTACAACGGGTTTGTCTTACATCGGGACGAAACGAACTGATTGTAATTAATACGGCTCGGAAATGATGAAGCAGCGTCTTCTTAGTCCGTCATTAGGTTCCTTACTCCGTATTAGCGAAGCTCGGATCCATACTCCGTGTCAGTGGTTGCTTACTCCGTGTGAATGAAGTCCTGGAATCCTTGTTCCATGTCAACGCTTTCTTACTCCGCATGAGTAGTGGTTCGGTGAGCTTACTCCGCATCAGATGTCCTTACTCTGCAACAATTGTCCTTACTCCGCTCGAATGATAGACTCGGATTTCTTCGTCCGTGTCTTCTTTTTCTTAGTCCGGTTGGAGTGACAACTTCGATTCTTTCTCTCTCACAAGTCTCTTTTACTCCGTGCAAGATGTAGACTCAGGAACTTACTCCGCATTAATTGACATAATCTTGTTGAGTGTTACACGCGGGTTCTTAGTCGTTTTGTCAAGTGTTTAATCAGCACGAAGGGTCCTTACTCCGGATGATGACTTGGTTATATACCAAGTGAATGACGACGCTCATGATGATCCGGATCAGGATTATGTATCCTGTCCTTAGCTTTGTCCTCACATGAGTAGGTCCGGATTTAGAGTTAACTCATCTGCACAGACTTAATGGTAAACATGAAACATCTCGAGTCAAATTACATAGGGTTTGTTCCGCATTATCCAATTCTCGGTTTGATCCAGCAATCTCCCCCAATATGGATATGCCAAACCCTTTGTAATCTGATCCGATAAGGCAGCAAGAAATAACACAGAGGTAAGGATTAAAGAGAACAGTTCCACTTAGTTACAGCAGGAATACATTAAGCCTCAGTACAAATATACATTATGGTACATACGGCTTACTATATTTGAAGATCATCCTTGCTGCATGCTCTCATAGTGCCATTGTCTGCTTCTTGGAGAACTTGATGATATTTTTCCAGTCATCATCGAAAGAGATAATGATTTGAAGAAGTAGCAGACAAAGGCTCCACAACTGTTTCCATCGGGTTGCTGGGGCACATTCTTCTTGTTTCGGATCGTCCCCATGAGTACTTCATCCTGACCAAGAGGCGGTAGATTCAAGTCTTCGTAGAGAGAACTCTGTCTGATTGCATCCGAGAAGGTTCGAACGAGACTCCTCATCTGATTCTTTCTAATCGGGCGGTCAACCACCTGATGAGAATCCAGAAGCAAGATTTTCTTCTCTTTGATCAGGAATACAGTCAGCATGAAATGTGGGGAGTCGACCCAGAAGGGGATGAAAACTATGGACAAAGAGGTCCATGGTCGGCTGTTCTCTACTATATCATTGATGTAGGATAGAATAACATCCACAGCAAGAAACTGCTTTTCAACCCAGCAAGGAAGAATATCAAAATCAAGGCCTTCCTCAAGTAAAGAGGGAAATATCCTCAACTCCATTTTGACTACCAAAGCATAGTTGTCAATGTCATTAGTGGAAAATTGTCCCTCCTCAAACAGTATGGTCCGGATATCTTAAGGTTCGAAGGGGGACAAGGCAGACACACATCGGCGCTCGGCAGTGGAGGAGGTATAGGCCTTGGCAGCAGCAAGAATGCTCCCATCAGCATCATCCGGATGCAATTCCGCGTATGATGGGAGGAAGGTGATGGCACCAGATGGATCAGCAGGAGTGGGAGAGCTGGTCTGGCCAATGGAGAAACGGCTGCGTTTAGGTACAGGAAGGCCTGGAGGAAGAGCAGGTGCAGACCGTTTGCGAGAAACAACACCAGGAGTGGAAGGAGGAGAAGGATCAGATGATTTCTCCCCCGGTTTGGTAGATCGACGAGAGTGGGAGGGACTGGCCACGACTTGTGTTAAGTCCGCAATAGAGGTAGACAAGTAAGAGAAAGATGTGGCAAGTCGCTCAAGCTTTTAATCCATGGAGAGAGAGGTAGAGGAGATGGCAGAAAGAAGCTCGGCACCCATGGCCCAGACATGGCTGGAAAGAGCCTGGGTCTGAAGACGACTGTCCTCAGCAAGGCGATCGAGTTGAGCGGAGAAAGCAGCCTCAGATAAAATCGTGGCAAAAGAGGCTCGCCCTAGACCAAAGGCGGGAGCTTTCGAGGACTTGCCCGCATGAAGAGGGGCTGGTGTGGGCAGGGCAGAGTCGGCGGCAGCAGGAGAGGACGGTGGTTGTATAGCAGCAGCAGCAGGAGGGGCGGCAGATCCACTTTGACCGGAGAGGTCAATGGTAGGGATATCCGCAGGATAAGAGGGACCAGCCTCAGCAGGGACAGGTGTCCGTGCGTCATGGGCAGGCCCGGAAGAGGCAGCAGCAGGAGAGGCAGTCTAGGAGCAACGACGTTACAAAGCTGTGGTAGCAGTTCCAAGTAATCATTTCCTCCGGGGTCTGGGTGTGTTGAGCATAAAACACCCAGAGGGTAGGTTCTGGGATGTCAGCAGTAATGGCAAGGCTGAAGCGCAGCCAGCAGTCATTCAGTATGTCGGTGGAGAGATGGTCGAGATAGTCCCGGATGGCTGGAGAGTGAGTGGGAGAGGCTTCCGCAGGAGAAGATGGAAGATCCGAAAGAACAGCAGCAACAGCCGCTATGACCGGAGAGATGGGTGCGGGAGCCTCAGTAGCAGCATCAGGACCAGTAGCAGTAGCATCAGCAGGAAGAGAGGCAAGGACATCAGCAAGAGAGACGGAGGTGGAAACCTCATGGAAGGGCGGCTGAGAGGGCCCTACAGCAGTAGATGGGTCAGCCCGAACGCTGTGCAGCGAACTGTGGGAGCGTGACGGAGCGGCAACAAACCGGATGCGGGAGTGAACTAACCGGAGAGCAGAACTAGCTTCGTGGCCTGAGCTGGCAACAGGCTCACCAATAGAACTCGCTTGCTGTTCAGAAGCGACAGCAAGGGCACGGGAAACTAGAGGGCGGCGAACGGTGAGGGTCCCGTCGGTAGTAAGATGGCGGAAGTAGTTGGACACCGGGAAGGGAATCACCAGTTCACCCTGGAAGTGCATGGGGTGAAGATGTCGGAAGATTTGGGACAGAATCCGTCCAAAAGATGAGTTTCGTTTCCCATTCCGCAACACCTGGAAGAGAAAGTTGCCCCAGTCAAGTGGCAGTGACTCAAAAACCGCATACATCACCAGCAGGAGATCGTACGGAACCGAGTCGAGAGCCATGGAGCGAGCCAGAAGACACCGGCTGAGTATGGTGGCCATACAGCGGTGAGGACCATGGAAAGACTTCATTTTGTACTCCTTCACCTTATTAGGACACCCCATGGAAGCAGCCATGGCAACAGCGTTTGGTCAAATGTCATCGCCAGTGGGAAGATTGAAAACATCCCGGATCACCTAGGCGTGATCCTGATAGTTTCCCCTCAAACCACAGAAAGGATAAACTCCTCAGTGGAGGTGGAGTGGTGATGGAAGGCCAAGACGTCCGAGACTAGAAGATCGGCCGGGGCAGAGACAAGCGTGAAAAGGTTTGTGCTTGCGTGAGTGGCGAATCTCGTGGAGCCATGCTGGAGGATCAGAGATTCCGGACCAATCGACAAGATGGCTAGGAATAACACCATAGAGAGCTTGGAATGCCATTGAGAGTAAAAGGGTGAGGGAGAAGGAGAGAAGAGCTTTGCCGGAACAGGTGCACCGAGGATTTAGGGTTTTGAGAGTTGGTAACGATAACCTTGGTTGACGCCGATGGTGCGGTTTAAGTAGGATCCTTTCCGTGGAAGCAAGTGGATCTCGAGTTTAAGCGAAATGAACAATGAGCCACTCAACTTCCTTATGTTATTAGAAGTGATGGATTAGCGTCGTCGAATAGACTTATGACGTGGCGACTATGCTAACCATTCAAAGATGACAGCTGTAGGCATACTTCCGGATTTTTGAAAAGATAAGTATCGGGCTCGATGCGTGCATTAAATGAACCATCATTATCCCTCCTCAAAAATAAGCGATGTAAGATAATTACTTGGTTTACCGCGAATTGAGAGTTCCAAGAGTCAGGAGGAAATAAACCGACTTTCATCCGAAGAAGGATAATCCATATAAAGAACATCCGGATGAGACTGACTAACTGTCCGTATAATAGTGTTGAAAAGAGATGATTCCTTTGCGGTCTTGATGTCGAGGGAGTATAAAGTACCATAACACCTCGGAAATCCGTGACATCCGATGGAATATAGCAATGAAATGCAAAGAGAATCTGAACCTGTGACTTAACAAATAGATGCTTTGAAGAGCGAGGTCTCGTCGGGTTCGGGTTAGTCCGAATAAACAATATAAGAGTATAACACACAATCTGTACTAAGAAGAGATAGAACTTATGCATAAAAAGTTACGTGCTAGACACATACAACGAAGTGAAAGCCATCATACTGAAATCAATGTATATGTGAGATAATTAACACATAAATCCAATAGGTCAACATAGCCAATCCTTCATACTGATAATGAGAGAAAAGATTAATTAGATTTATATGACTTCATCCATCAAAGAATGTATGAGTGAAAATGGAAGGAAGAGCACATGATGTATGATGTTACAACCGACTATCATGCCTAAAATGCTAGGAAGAGGAAGATAACAGCCAAGCAATCCGCAATTCTGATTCAACAGTGCAAATCCAATTAGCTTTATGAGTGAGAGTTATAGGGCGGAACATCCAAGACATATCAGAGAGTTAATAATAAGAATTCTCTCGCACTGTAGTCATGCCTTTTGCTGAAATAGGGGGCCTTACTTAAGATTTAATGAAGTATTCCCTCTCCCTGAGATCAGTGAATCATTTTGATGCGATCTTCTCGAGGATGACTCCCCCTCAGATAGACAGCCAGGAAAGAGGTCATGAAGTACGAATCCGAGGGTTTTACTTTAATAATAGAGAAAGCAATTTCTCCCCCACTGACTTTTAGAGCCTGTCAAGACGTTTCCTGTTTAACATGAATCGTGAGAAACTGCTACCTATCCTTGATTTATTTCACTCAAGTAGCTGATCGGCAGACACAGTGAATTTCCACTTTCAATCCGAGCTATTCCAAATCATTCCTCAACCATGCATCTTAAATATTTCAGTCAGTCATTAAATCATAAGACATATGATGGAAGATGGAGTTGAATTGAATTCATGACATCAGAATAGGATTTGTGTCATATAAATTTAATTATGTTTACTTGATTCACTATTAGTCCGGATAGGCAAACATCCTCCCACATGAACTTAGTGAGAAATATCAGAGCATTTACACGATTAAAGTAAGATAGTTAAACATGAAGTTCAGTGTCTATCACTAACCATGAAGTACAACAATGCATGTTCTGAAAATAACTACTGATGGATAACAGGTGAGAAACTATGCAAAAAAGTCAAGCATACCTAATTTGAGAAGAAGTTCAGAAAATCTTACATCAGGTAGGGGCTTTGTAAGTATATCGCCGATTGATCTTCGAGAGCAACATGTTCCAGGGATATGTGCTTTTTAAGAACATGATCGCGAATGAAATGATGCCCGACCTCAATATGTTTGTCTTTGGATGCATGATGGGATTATTGCTGATAGCAATGGCACTGGTATTGTCACAGTAGAGTGGAACAGATGTCATGTTGAAGCCGTAGTCAGTGAGTTGACTTTGCATCCAGGAGAAGGCGTGCGCAAAGAACTCCCAGCTAGCCTATATATTCCACTTCAACAGAGATGTTGATACGGAATTCTGCTTCATGAACCAAGAGATCAATCTATTTCCAAGGAATTGGCATGTACCACTAGTGGTTTTCCTGTCTATGCGACACCTGGCAAAATCAGCATTAGAATATCCTGGATAAGGCGAAGTTGGACTCTTTTGGGTACAGAGTCCCAAATTAATTGTCCCTTTGAGATACCTTAATATCCGTTTTACATGAAGCATATGTGACTCTTTGGGATTCACCTGATATCTTGCGCAGATGCAAGTTGAAAACATTATGTCCGGGCGACTTGCTATAAGGTACAGCAAGGATCCAATCATCCCTTTGTACTCAGTCACATGCACTGATTTGCCATCAACATCTGGGTCTAACTTTGCACTGACTGGCATTGGAGTTTTGACAGGAGATGAACCTTCCATACCAAAATTCTTGATTAAGTCACGAGTGTAGTTAGCTTGGTTGATGAAGATCCCTTCCTTTAGTTGTTTGACCTCGATCCCAAGGAAGTAGGACAGTTCTCCCATCATACTCATCTCAAACTTGCCAGTCATCAACTTGGCGAACTCATCACAAAGTTTCGGATTAGTTGATCCGGAAATGATATCATCCACGTAGATCTGTACGATTAGAATGTGTGTCTTCTCTTTCCGTAAGAATAGTGTGGTGTCAATCTTCCCTTTTTGGAAGTTGTGAGCAAGTAAGAATTCCGAAAGTGTGTCGTACCAGGCTCTTGGAGCTTGCTTCAATCCATACAAGGCTTTCCTTAGTTTGTAAACCAGATGTCCAGCCTTTGGTTCAATGAAGCTTGGAGGTTGTTCAACATATACCTCCTCTTGAAGATCTCCATTTAGAAATGCACTCTTGACATCCATTTGATAAACTTTGAAGTTTTCGTAGGAAGCGTATGCCAAGAACATTCTGATTGCCTCAAGTCGGGCTACTGGAGCAAAAGTTTCATCATAGTCTATTCCTTCTTCTTGACGATAACCCTTAGCTACCAGTTGGGCTTTGTTCCGGATTACGATTCCATCCGTATCAAGTTTGTTTCGAAACACCCATTTAACTCCAATGACTTGTTGAGACTTTGACCTTGGTACATGATAACGTGCATTTTATGCCGTTATTCTAGTATTTATTTAGGATGTTTAAGAGCATGTTTAGAGCCTTATTGCTTCATATATCATATATATTTGCTCTAACCCCTAGGAAGATGCTAGTTGCAAATACATGCGTTTAAAGTTTGTTTTGGAAGATTTTGGAGCTCACTTTTGACATAGTAGATGGCCTCAAACAATTGGCGTGCAAGAACAAAAGTTGCTTAGAATTATGGCCTCTACCTACCACAGAAATTTCAGAGCATTTGGAGCTGATTTGGAGCTGCACGTGAATTCACCCATTTCACGTGCAAGCCTATTTTTGCCTCTCAGGCCTCTACAGGATGCAAGGAAGCTTGAGGAGAAGTTTGAGCTGATTTGGAGGTGCACGTGAATTCACCATATCACGTGCAAATTGATGTGCAGAGATATTTTTGGACCGATCCTATCGTTTTTCCATGCTGATCATTTGTTCCTGAAGGCCCAAGTCCAAATTGTGGATGGAAGATAGAGATTTTAATGTTTCGAGTGTCACTTATCAAAACTACGCCGTTTTGATAGATGGGCTAGGGTACACACCTCAAAGCCCATCCAAACTCTATAAATACAAGCCTCCACGCCTCTGCTATGCATACCTAGACCCCCTACACGTTTTAGAGAGAGAGAGACTCCACGACTTGGAGGTTGCTCCTTGACCTAGAGAGCGACCGTCGCAGCCCGTCGCACCGTGCGCGGATTTTGGAGCCCGGATTTGAAGCTTTCTTTGTGCGCGTGGATAAAAAGAAGATGTTGAGCTTTTCTTGCTTTGTGTTTGCTTGTAATCATGCGTGAGTAGTCTTTTAATCTAGGGGAGCAATGTAGCCCCCTTGTTGCTTTCTTTGTGTTTATGAATATTTGGGTTTGGATGATTAAGTTTTGCATGTTTTATGAATCTGTTCTTAATCTCTATCTTTGGATGTACACCTTGGTATTCTTAGCCCTAGTCTGGGGCGGATTGAGATTCATAACTTATTTGTAATTGGTGTGATCATTATCCTTTTGCAAGTATGATTTATTTGCTTTACATGTTTGTGTGTTTAGATGACCATTCTGGCATACAACTTTTAAAAGGACCTCAGTGACCATTTGTTGTCCTTGGCTTATGTTTAGCATGTTTTCAATCAGACAATCCAAATACCATGAACCAGTAGAGATAACATAGGGAGGTGAAATTGTGACCCTAGATGCTTTTAATCCTTGAATCTTAATCTTAAAATCACTTTGTTTTCTTTGTTTATTCAGAAAACCAAATAAAAATTAGATCTTTAGTTTAAAAAAGAAAACTTTTTGCCAAGACATTTTATAGAAGAAGAGTAATTGGGTGCTTTGATTTGAGAACTAGAAAACTAGGCTAATCCTCGTGGGTTCGACCCCTTGCTTTTCGTTATTCTTTTAGTGCAAACTTAGGGAATTTATTATCTTGAAGAGAGATTTAACGACATTAGCTAGCTCTTTTAGAGAGGCTAAACATCTTGTCTGTCAAGACAAGAGTCCACACATCATTCCTTTTGAACCGATTTAACTCTTCCTGCATGGCCATATAGGCTTAGCCACACAGGCTAACAGTTCTAGTCCCGGGCTTCCACAGCCACCGGGTTCCACAAGCACAGCATACAAGGTCACACAGGCATTAAACCAAACACATAGCATACACACTTTCACAGGCATAATACCAAACACTTAGTTCGCACTGACCCATCAGGCATAAAATCAAACACTTGACATGCGGAGTCTCACAGGTATTTTACCAAACGCTTAACATGCATACATTCACAAACCCACAAACCCACCACACAGACATATTATCAAACACTTAATATGCACACCATCCAACACCGTAATACATCAAAAACTGCCATTGAAGGCCAACATCCATATAGGAGATCACACCTATATGGATTACATATATATATATATAAACAGGTATAACTCTATAATCTGCCCTAGAACCCTAGGACAGAGGAGGATTTAGGAAGAACAGAACCCCTACCTTGTATGTTCTCCTGCTCCCGCTTCCACGCAAGACTCCGACCACCCACGCAAGACGCTCCGGCAGCCACCAGAAGCTCTCCTTCCTCTCTCTCTCTCTCTCTCTCTCTCTCTCTCTCTGCGACGGCTGGTGGAGCAACAAACCCTAACCCTAAAACAGAGGGGCTTCTCCTCCTTATATAGACAACACAACATCAAAACGATGTAGTTTTCATTAAGTGAATCCCAAAGATCAAAACGACGTAGTTTTGATGGAATAAGCTATGACCTACCCACATCCATACACACCAAAATAGTCACAATTTCAACATGGTCCTTTGGGAAAAAATGATTAGAATGACAAAACCAAGGTAACCATGCAAAAACATGCCTGCATGCCAATTTGAACGCCAATTCCCCAATTGGCGTGCAGCTCCAAATGCACTCGAACTTCACCCCAAGCCTCCTTGCATCTTGTAGAGGTCAGAGAAGCAAAAATATGCTTGCACGTGAAATGGGTGAATTCACGTGCAGCTCCAAATGCTCTGAAATTTCTGTGGTAGGTAGAGGACCTCATTCTAAGAAACTTTTGTTCTTGCACGCCAATTGTTTGAGGCCATCTACCCTATCAAAAGTGAGCTCTAAGATCAGCCAAAACACTTAAAACCGCCTTCGTATACGCATAGCATCTTCCTAGGGCATAAATGGACGTTACCACTTGTCACATGCACCTCCCGAAAGTCCCCTCTTAGCTCATCTCTTACCTCAAACTTGTGCACCAACATCCAAGGTGTTTGTGGTTAACTTCTTACACACGGGTTACACACGGGTCATTACATCATCTCCCCCTTAAGACTTTTCGTCCTCGAAAAGAAATGACATACGAGGAAAACAAACACAAGCTACCCATTTGCCACACGGCGAGCCACAACACCCAAATGGGTCATATACCGCGCACCGCACATAACAAACACATATCCACATGTCACAAATACACATCTCAAAACACAATAATGCATATAACACATGTCTAAAAGACAAAACAAACACCAAATCATACACAACTAATACAAGAAAACACATCACTATCCCTTGGCCAACAGCCACCTCCCATGCTTAAGATTGTTCGTCCTTGAACAATTCTGGGTGCTACTCATGCATCACGGACTCACGTTCCCATGTCTCCTCCTCAATGCCACGGTGCTGCCACAGTACGCGAACCAAAGGAATAGCACGACCACGCAAAAGCTTCTCTCGCCGATCTAGGATACGGATAGGGGCCTCAACAACGGACATGTCATCCGCAATGTCCAACGCCCCCCAATCGATCACATGAGTGGGGTCAGGGTGATACTTCCGCAACTAGGACACGTGAAACACGTTGTGTACTCGACTCAGCCACGGTGGTAACGCTAACCGGTAGGCCACAGGCCCCACGTGATCCAGAATCTCAAAAGGACCAATAAACCGCGGAGATAGCTTGGAACCTCGCCCAAACCGTCGATGTCCACGACGTGGAGAAACATGAAGAAACACATGATCACCAACAGAAAACTCCAAAGGTCGCCGCCGCTGATCCGCATAAGATTTCTGCCGACTTTGAGCTGATAACAAACGCTGACGAATCAACTTAACCTTCTCGGTAGCCTCGTGAACCAACTGTGGTCCCAAGAGAGCTGTCTCCCCCACCTCAGTCCAACACAAAGGTGATCGACACGGCCGCCCATACAATGCCTCAAAAGGAGCCATCCCAATGGATGCCTGATAACTGTTGTTGTAGGCAAACTCCACCAAAGGAAGGTGAGTTGCCCACGAACCCCCAAAATCTAACACACAGGCCCGTAACATGTCCTCCAAGGTCTGATTCGTCCTCTCTCTGTCCGGCCGTCGGTCTCGGGGTGGAAGGCTGTACTCAAGTGAAGTTTGGTCCCCATAGCTTCCGGCAAACCTGCCCAAAAATGGGAAGTGAACCGCGAATCCCGGTCGAGACAACCGATGATGGTACTCCATGCGGTCTCACAATCTCATTCATGTACAAGTGACTCAAGGTCCCAATAGAGTCCCGCTCGCGAACGCCCAGGAAGTGGGCCGACATTGTGAGTCGATCCACAATCACCCAAATCATATCTTTCCTCCCTATGGTGGGTGGAAGACCATCCACAAAATCCATCGCTATGTGGTCCCACTTCCACTCCGCTATGGGCAATGGTCGTAACATGCCCGCCGGCCGCCGATGCTCGGCCTTCACCTGTCGACACGTGAGGCACCGCGAAACAAAGGCAGCTACATCGCGTTCGTCCCCAGGCCACCAAAAATGTCCCCAAAGCGCATGGTACATCTTCGTACCCCCTGGATGCACAAAGACTCTAGACCGGTGAAACTCCCTCATCACCTCATCCCTGAGGAAAGAAGCCACTACCAACCGCCCCTGAAAAGACAACTCATGCTCGGGACCCTCTCGTCCAGGTCCTCGGATAGCTCCCTAGCCTCAATACGGGCACGGAGAACCTCACACTCAATGTCACCCAACCTGTCCCTCCCGGACGCGTTGGTACAACTCGGCACAACCACCAAAGGACTCAGGATTGTCCCACCATCACGAACAACACAGCCGGCACCGCAACACCGCCAACTGCTCCATCGGCTTCCACTCTCTTACGGCCACCTCGCCTTTCCCTTTTCTGGCTCAACGCGCCAGACCACAACATTACCCTTGCCCGGGGTATAGGCAAGAGTAAAGTCAAAGGTCTGCAAATACTCCACCCATCTCCTTTGCCTCAAATTCAAGTCCTTCGAGTAAAGATGTACTGGAGGCTCTTGTGATCTGAGAACACCACAAACTTTTCCCCCAAGAGGTAGTGCTGCCAACTCTTCAGGGCGAAGATGACAGCCGCCAACTCAAGATCATGGGTAGGGTAATTCTGCTCATGAGGCTTCAAACTTTCCAAGTCAACACTGTCATAGGAGCTGCCAAACGGGAGAACCCCTCGACAAAACGACGATAGTACCCCGCCAAGCCAAGAAAGCTACGGATCTCAAAAACATTGGTTAGCCTCGCCCACGATGCCCCGACCTCAATCTTGGCCGGGTCCACCCTAACTCCCTCACTGACACCACATGTCCAAGAAAGTGAACCTCCTGCAGCCCAAAACTCACACTTCTTTGAACTTAGCAAACAGTTGTTGGTCCCTCAAGGTTTGCAACATTGTTGCTAAGTGCTCCACATGCTCCTTCTCGGTCTTGGAATACACCAAGATATCATCAATAATCACCACCACAAACGAATCCAAGTAGGGAGCAAAGACCTGGTTCATCAAATGCATGAACACCGCTGGCGCATTAGTGAGCCCGAAAGGCATCACTACCCACTCATAATGCCCATACCGCACCGAAAAGCCGTCTTAGGGATGTCCTCCCTAACCCTGAGCCGGTGATACCCCGACCGTAAATCTATTTTGGAAAACCACTGGGCCCCACTCAATTGGTCGAACAGGTCATCTATCCGAGGCAACGGGTACTTGTTCTTCATAGTCACCGAATTCGCCTTCCGTAGTTGATGCAGAGACGAAGTGTGTCATCAGCCTTCTTAGCAAAGAGCACCGGAGCACCCCAAGGTGAGGTACTCGGTCCGATATACCCCTGGCCCACCAACTCCTCAATTTGCCTCGAAGCTCCCCTTAACTCGGCTGCCCCCATACGATACGCTACTTGGGAAATCGGGCCCGTCCCAGGCACCAACTCAATGGTGAACTCCACACTCCTCTCGCGGAGGTAAGCTCCTCAACCGGTCAAGGAAGACATCCTAAAATTGGTCCACAATAGCGGGCCACACCCTCTTTTCCACCTTACCCTCCTCGGCAAAGGTCGGGGCTACCAACCGTGGGTAATGGCACCCCACTGGTCCAACACCGGCCCGGCCCGACTCGCCTCACGAGCCCCTACTCCCCCTGCAGGGTGCAAGAGGTCCCTCGCGGGTGTCACGAAGGATACACGCCGCCGATAACAATCTATCTTGGCCCGGAAAGCCATAAGCCAATCCATACCTAAGATCAGGTCAAACGTCCTCAAAGGCATTACATACAAGTCAAAACTCGGCTCCACCTCTCCTAGGGTTAACACACGGTCCACGACACACACGCCGTACCTCAATCATGCCTCCCACCGGAGACTCCACAACTAGGGGCCTCGCGGCCTCCACACAAGCTAACCCCAAGCCATCAATAAGAAGCTCGGTAGCGAAGGAACACGATGCACTCGTATCAAAAAGAACAAGCTAACGTACGGGAAATCAAGAGCGTATCTCTAACCACCGATGGTCCCGCTCCACCCTCGCCTAGTGGGGGTGGTAGCTCGACCTCCTCCTGGTACGTCGCCTCGAGCGCAAACACCCTTCCTTGGCCCGTGCCATTGGTCGGCTCACTCACTAGACGCTTCCCGCTAAGGTTGCCTCCGCTTCGATCTGCCGCCGCTCCGGCCTCCCCTGGGGTCGGGTCCGACTCGATCCTGCCTGACTAGCCCGCCACCGACGAGCTGGTCTCTCTCGCTGGTGTACGGAAACCGGCATCACTCCTCATCCTGGATGCCATGCCTCCAACTCCCTTGTTGCTACTCCGGCAAACCCGGCTCAAATGGCCTTCTCGTCCACGGCTATTGCATCGCCGCTTCTTCTTGGGACACTCCCTCTTGAAGTGGCCTTGCTCCCTACAACAATGACAACCGCCGGGGAGTCCTCTTGCTAGACCTTCCGTCCGTTACCGCCAAAGCTAGACCTCCCTGGGGGCACCGATGGTTGTCCCGGCTGCGGAAAGAACTCGTTATCCCTTTCCTCGGTCTTGGGCCGCTTGGACCCGGAATCACGCTCCAACCCACCCGCAACGGGCGACCCTGATGGGTCCGCCTCCCCATCATCCGGCTCCCTCTCGCCTATTCGGGCTGTCTCCACAACCTTAGCATAGGTCCTCAAGCGTAGAATTGCCACCCTCTCGCCTAAAGGCTGGCCCGAGACCCAAGGTGAACTTGTGGGCCTTCAGGTCCTCCCTTGCCACGGTCTCGGGAGCAAACCTACTCAAGCTCCGGAACTCCCGCTCATACTCAGGTACCGTCCTGGATCCCTGCTTCAAGCTGCCGAATTCTTCCCTCTTCTGCCATCTCATTGATTCCGGGAAGAACTCCTCATGGAAGAGTTGCAAGAACTCCTCCCAAAGCATGAGTTGCACCGCACAGCTCCCCGCGACACTCGTCCACCACTCCAAAGCATCCCCCTCCAGCTGCCGAATTGCCAATCGCACCTTATCCTCTTCCCGGGGCAGGAGAAAGGAGAACACATGCTCGATCTGCCTCAACCACTGTTCGGCCTACCACGGGATCACCTTCCCCCTTGAATCGCGGAGGTTGTTCCTTTCGAAACCGTGTCACCACATCATGCTCGCACGAGTCAAGTACACCACCCAACGAACTCTCACTCTCACGAGGCAGCTCTCCCTGCGGTGGTGGTGGTGGTGGTACCACCTGCTGTGCTGCCATCTCACGGCGCACCTCCTCCCGAACCTCCTGCCGGAGTCCCTCCCGTAGCTCTCGTACCTCCAGCCGGATGCCTTCTCGTAGCTATGCCAGCAACAACGCATGCCCTCCAACGGACGGTCCCGCACCCGGACCCTCATGGGCGAGATGACTCATCGACCACTACCCCGGACGCACGTGTCACTCTCTCGGCGGCATTCTTACTACACGAAGTAAGAAGCACAACGTCAAAACAAATTTATAATCTATCGCGTCACTACCTCTACCCCACCGATTAATTCCACTATCACATGACATTACACATATATATCGTATCAATCACATTTCACGGTTCGGTATGCATTGCCATACAAATCAGAGTTGCACATTTCACTTAATCATTTTATCTTATCCACGGTTTAGCACACATTCACAAAGAAATGCAACTAGTGCCCTAATGCCAATGCATGCAAATCCTACCACAAGACTGGACTACCCTAAGTACACCTTGGAGGCTCAAAGAGGACCATGTTGATCAGGCATGTCCCTCCAGGCTCCTCCAAAGGACTTAGGATAACCAGTCCGCCCACTACCCTAGGCCAACTAGACCATTCAAGAAAATAAAGTTCATAAAAGCAATCCACAATCCAAACCAGTCTTTATTACAACAAAATCCTCTTTTCAATCCATCCCCACTTTGGGGTTACATCAATTCCCATAAAAATAACATAAATGGTAGACAAGTAAAGTAAATAAGGTCTTCCACCTTGGGGTCCCACCTAACGCCTGGTATGTTCCTGAAAGAAAACACAACATAGGGGAGGGGTGAGCAACCACAGCTCGGTAGGGATCATGTCTCCCCAACCCATCCCATGCTCCTAGCGTCTACATGAGTGTGTACGGGTGCGGTGTAGTGACAATAAGATGTAAACAAGTTGTATTCCACATTCACAAGGCACACACCTATCCACAACCATCCAAAGCTTAGCCATATAGGCTAACATATCCACAACACTCAGGCTTAGCCGCACGGGCTAACATATCCACAGACCTCTCAAGGCTTAGCCACACAAGCTAACATATCCACGGCCATATAGCTTAGCCACACAAAGCTAACAGTTCTAGTCCCGGGCTTCCACAACCACCGGGTTCCACAAGCACAAAGATATAAGGTCACAGGCATTAAACCAAACACATAGCATACACACTTTCACAGGCATAATACCAAACACTTAGTTCATACGACCCATCAGGCATAAAATCAAACACTTGACATGCGTGAGTCTCACATGTATTTTACCAAACGCTTAACATGCATACATTCACAAACCCACAAACCCGACCACACAGGCATATTATCAAACACTTAATATGCATACCATCCAACACCAGAATACATCAAAAACTGCCATTGAAGGCCAACATCCATATAGGAGATCACACCTATATGGATTACATATATATATAAATAGGTATAACTCTATAATCTGCCCTAGAACCCTAGGACAGAGGAGGATTTAGGAAGAACAAAACCCCTACCTTGTATGTTCTCCCTGCTCCCGCTTCCACGCAAGACTCCGACCACCCACGCAAGACGCTCCGGCGCCACCGGAAGCTCTCCTTCCCCCCCTCTCTCTCTCTCTCTCTCTCTCTCTCTCGCGAAGCTGGTGGAGCAACAAACCCTAACCCTAAAACAGAGGGGCTTCTCCTCCTTATATAGACAACACAACATCAAAACGACGTAGTTTTGATTAAGTGAATCCCAGCATCAAAACGACGTAGTTTTGATGGAACAAGCTATGGCCTACCCACATCTATACACACCAAAATAGTCACAATTTCAACATGGTCCTTTGGGAAAAGATGATTAGAATGACAAAACCAAGGTAACCATGCAAAAATATGCCTACACGCCAATTTGAACGCCAATTCCCCCAATTGGCGTGCAGCTCCAAATGCACTCAAACTTCACCCCAAGCCTCCTTGCATCTTGTAGAGGTCGGAGAAGCAAAAATATGCTTGCACGTGAAATGGGTGAATTCACGTGCAGCTCTAAATGCTCCGAAATTTACGTGGTAGGTAGAGGACCTCATTCTAAGAAACTTTTGTTCTTGTATGCCAATTGTTTGAGGCCATCTACCATATCAAAAGTGAGCTCCAAGATCAGCCAAAACTTATCTTAAAACCGCCTCGTATACGCATAAGATCTTCCTAGGGCATAAATGCACGTTTCCACTTGTCACATGCACCTCCCAAAAGTCCCCTCTTGGGCTCATCTCTTACGTCAAACTTGTGCACCAACATCCAAGGTGTTTGTGGTTAACTTCTTACACACGGGTTACACACGGGTCATTACAAATATATCCGGAGTTATGTGGAAGTCCCGAGTCCGATTCATCCGTAGCATCATCTCGCATCATATCTTCGTTCTTCATTGGTGCCACATGGTTGGTCAAGAGAAGTGAGAGGAACATTCATAAACTTTGAGTAGTCAATGTTGTCATCTTGATCCTGCATATTAGAACTTGAAGAACCAACTTTCGACCAATCCGTCGTAGCTTCATCAAAAGTCACATGGATAGATTCTTCAACTTTGAAAAGTTTTCTATTGAAAATTCGATAAGCCTTGCTATGTAATGAGTATCCAACAAATATCCCATCATCGGATTTTTGGTTCAAATTTATTTCGGGATTCTTTTCCATTGTTCAAGACGTACCAAGTACACCCAAAGGTCCTGAAATGTGAAATAGAAGGCTTTCGGCCTTTCCACATCTCGTAGGGTGTTTTCATGGTTAATTTATTTATAAGAGTCCTGTTTCGAACATAGCATGCAAGAGACACCGCTTCAGCCCATAGATCGAGAGGAAGCTTTGCCCCTGTTAACATTGATCGCCGGCCTCGACTAAAGTGCGATTCTTGCGCTCGCCTACCCCATTTTGTTGTGGAGTTCGGGCGCAGAGAAGTCGTGCTTGAATGCCCTGTTCGAAACAATATGACCTCATATCTCGAGAAATCAAATTCTGTACCATGATCACTCCCGATGCATTTAATGCTCGGTCCTTGTGAATTGCTTATCCGGTTGAAGAGATCGACAAGGTGTTCAAAGGTTTGATCCTTGGATTTCGGGAACATCACCCATGTGTATCTGGTGAAGTCATCGATAACCACTTCAGAGTGTATCTCGCACCAGCAAGTGAAGAGAGCAATGGGACCACAAAGGTCCATGTGAAGAAGTTGTAATGGAGCGGTTATTGAATTAACTGTTTTGCTCTTAAAACTATGTTTGGTCCGTTTGCCAAGTTGGCATTCACGACGAGAGTGTCTCTTGGAGTATTTGTGTTTAGGCAAACCAAAGACCAAATCAAGCGATGCTAATTTAGACAAGGTCTTAAAATTTAAATGTGCGCAACGCTTGTGCCATAGCCAACTATCTTCATGTGATGCTAGTAGTGAGAAAGCATACAGGTCGAAGAATTGTTTCTTAAGACCACGTAATATATGTCCCCATCTCTTGATCCGGATAACTTAATATCTCCGGATAAGTTATCTCTAATCGTGCAAGGTGTTTGACAAAAAGGAAAGCTGTGAATCCTTTGTCACATAAATTACCGACACTCAAATAGATTATGCTCAAACCGACTAATGCAACCTTAGTAATTGATACACGACCATTGGTTAAAGTGCCATACCCCATAGTCTTACCTTTATCGTTGTCACCATATGTTACGGATGGGCCTCGTTTGTCGGTAACATCCACGAGCAGAGTCTTATCACCCTTCATATGTCCGGAGCATCCGGTTATCGAGTATCCACTTGCTTTGATTGATCTTTGACTTCAAGTGAGATGGTAGTGAATTCCATAGATGCTCCGCAAGACAACAACATTACATTTTTGGTGCCCAAACTTGTTTTGGGCGGTTAGGAGAAGCAACAACGGTGTCAACTATTTCGGATTTTTATGTTCAAGGAAATTGAACTTTCCAAGTTGACTTAGCTTTTTCCGTCTTAGTTACTTTTTCAACTTGGGTTTTCTTAGGTGAAATACTCGAGGAGTTTTAGATTTAGCTTTCCGAGAAGAACCCTTTTTGACAACCGAATTTTTATTGATCAAGAGTGATTACATAACCGGTCATTAGATAGACTCCAACACTCATAATGATTGATGACCTATTTCACGACATATCGAATGCATAATCGTGATGAGGAGTTACAACGAGGATACAAGTTTCTTAGGTTTTATAGGTTTTCTACTGTTCCCTATGGCCTAATCCTTTGCGAACGGGTGACGCGCTCTTGGCCCTGGATGCGTCGGCCTTAGCCTTTCCATTGTTTATGGGTCTTGCGAGCAAACTTTAAGCTGCAGCCAGACCTTCCCCGTTATCATTTGGTACGGGTGCTACTTTACTTGGCATTAGCAGGAATAACCCTCGATTCCACAATCATAAACTATGGTGCCACCCGAAACAAAACCATCTAACGGTTTAGATATACTTACAGGATATAGGTTGGTTAGTTTTGGAGTGAAGTAGGGAGGGCACTCAAGAATGGAGCAAGTGGAAGTGGATTCGGATCCTAGGCCAGGTTTGACTCGGATATTGTCGGGATCAATTCTAAATGTAAGAGGCTATTTCTCCGGATTTTAGCCATTTACGATTTATTTCCTTCTCCTTCTCAAGTTCAATCTCGAGTCTATTAAGATTTACATTCATGCCTCGGAGGTTGGTATTCGGCGAGTGATTCTCACTCTAGGTCGTGATACCAAACCTCCCCGCTTCGGTAGTCGCTATGTCCTTTTCAAGTTTAGAAACAGAAGTTCTAGGCGCTTAGTCCGACCACTCATATTTTAATACATTTGAGTAATTATTAATCTTTCATTCTTTTCATCATCACGTTCCTTAGTAAGAGATTCTAGTTTACTCAAGAGCTCGAGAGATAGAAGGTACCCGAGCATTTGCCATGAGTGACGTTCGCCTTTTCGTTGGTTCGTCGTCCGAAGATTCCTCTTCTTCTTCCGAGCCACTTGTTGTATTTTGAGACGAACGCCTTCCTCTTCATTTTGCTGTTGTCTAAGGTGGAGCGTGGGGTTTAACCTTGTCGTCCTTGTCGGCCATCTTGGGTTTGGATCTACGATCCTTGGCCCAATGACCAGGTTTCCCGCAATTGTAGCGAGTCTTGGGATGTCGACTCCCGACCGCTCCTTCCTTTCGAGGATGAGGAAGAACCTCTCCCGAATCCTTTTTCTCTTCCGCGAAATCATGTGAAGGATTTCACCAGGAGAGCTATTTCTTCTTCCATGTCCAAGTCGAGTTTTCGACTCTTCGTATCATCCTCCGTCACCATGCTTGGTCCACTCGTAGCCTTAAAAGCTACCCCATTTTCTTTCCTAGCTATCTTCCTCGTCTCGGTCGATGTATTTGAATCTGACCTCATGAGTCCGTAGCTCTCCATATAGCTATTTAAGGGGGGCATACTACCAGGTTGTCTTTGGATTGCATCTGGAGCTGCTTGGAGTAGTAGCAATCCGGCAAGGAACGAAAGAACTTGTCATTTATTTGGAATCGAGTGTAGTGCTCGTGATGTGCTTTCAATTCCGGGATGATCTTGCCGAATCGCGATCGATGCTCTCGAGGGATTCGCAGGTTTGTGGTTGAAGCTCTCAAAGTTCCGTTCGAGAGCGGAAATGACATTTCGCATCCGGGGACCGACTTCCTTCATATAGAATAGTCAATTTGTCCCACACGACTTTAGTTGTCGTGTATCCTTGGATGTCCGTGAAATCCTCTGAATCCAAGGATAATGTCACGTAACCTAGAGCCTTTTCACCGGCGTATTGCCGGCTCTTCATCGTGAACATCTTCATGCGAGCTTTCCACCGGGGAGAAAAGCTCGGTGTGAACTTGGGCGGTTTGCTTAAAGTGTAGCCTCGAACTCCGTGGTCGAGGAGCAAAGCAGCGGCAAAAGGTTGAGGTGGATCAACATTTTCACCGTTGCTTCGATTAGGAAGGGCTCTTGAGCTCCCCCAGAGTTGAGGCGGGTATTGAATAAGCATGTTGCTTTCTTCGGCCATTGTTAAGTTGAGAGGGAGTTAGGGATCTCTACGAGCAGGTAACTCGCTCCGATACCACTTGTTGGTCCCGGAGAGCCTAAAGGGGGGTGAATAGGCTCTTTGAAAATTCTTTCTCTCTCTTAATGGCTTAGACACTCACTCAAGTTAAACAGATAAAATCAGTGCGAAGATTAACCGGTAGTGGAAGTATGTTGCTTTATTATCCGAAGATAATTACAACAGGCAAAACAAATGCTTTAGCCGATTACAACACAACACTCAGTTATGGTTACACACACTTGGCGCTGAATCTCTGTGTTTGGCTCCTTCCCAAGATATACGCTATGAATGTAAAAGTACAAGTAAGCACGCGCATATGTATTTATTTACATAGCTTCAAGCATATATATAAACACCCTAGAAATCTATCTTGGAACCGATTTTCCAAGCAATGTGAAGCATTGAAGTTCTTCATCGGAAAATGTCAAGCTTTAACTGCTGCGGATGTAGAGCTCGAAATATTGGAAGCATAAGTTGTAATGAATTCTTTGCTTGATTCCAATTATATTTTAACGCATCCACATCTCCGCGTGATCCACGTGTAAGGTAATTTAGGTCTACAACGGGTTTGACTTACATCAGACAAAGCGGGCGATTGTAATTAATATGGCTCGGAAATGATGTAAGCGTCTTCTTAGTCTGTCATTAGGTTCCTTACTCCGTATTAGCGGCTCTGATCCTTACTCCGTGTCGGTGGTTGCTTACTCGTGTGAATGAAGTCCTGGAATCCTTGTTCCGTGTCGCCGCTTTCTTACTCCGCATGAGTAAGTGGTTCGGTGAGCTTACTCCGCATCAGATGTCCTTATTCCGCAACAATTGTCCTTACTCCTCGAATGACGGACTCATTTCTTCGTCCATGTCTTCTTTTTCTTAGTCCGGTTGGAGTGACAACTTCGATTCTTTCTCTCTCACAAGTCTCTTTTACTCCGTGCAAGATGTAGACTCGGAACTTACTTGGCATTAATTGACATAATCTTGTTGAGTGTTACACGCGGGTTCCTAGTCGTTTTGTCAAGTGTTTAATCAAGACGAAGGGTCCTTACTCCGGATGATGACTTGGTTATATACCAAGTGAATGATAACACTCATGACGATCCGGATCGAGATTACGTATCCTGTCCTTAGCTTTGTCCTCACATGAGTAGGTCCGGATTTAGAGTTAACTCAACCGCACGGACTTAATGGTAAACATGAAACATCTCGAGTCAAATTACATAGGGTTTGTTCCGCATTATCCAAATTCTCGGTTTGATCCAACGTTTTACATCCCGCTTTGGGCGGGTTTGTAGGAGGCTTTGGGGACAAAGCCGAACTTGAGTATCTTTTCATCCCGAGACGGATGGTCGGTCCGAGAGCACGATCCGAGACCTTGGAGGATATGTCGCGAGCATGTGTGTTGGGTTTTGGGGGTTCGTGGGCCACTCACCTACCATTGGTAGAGTTTACTTACAACAACAGCCTATCGGGTGTCCATTGGGATGGCACCATTTGAGGCATTGTATGGGAGGCCTTGTCGGTCTCCATCGTGTTGGACCGAGGCGAAGCCGCTCTCTTTGGGACCACACTGGTCCAGGAGGCCACCGAGAAGGTGAAAATGATCCGTCGGCGTTTTTGACACCGGAGTAAGTAAATCCTATGTGGATCATAGGCAAGGAGGCCTTTAGAGTTTTCGGTGGCGATCATGTATTCCTCCGTGTGTCCCCGAGGAAAGGACATCGACGGTTTGGGAAGGGTTCCAAACTATCGCCGAGATTTATTGGACCTTTTGAGATTCCCGGACCGAGTAGGTCGTGTGGCGTATCGATGGCTCTTCCGCCACGATTGAGCAGGGTGCACAATGTGTTCCACGTGTCACGCTTGTGTGCAAATATCATCCAGACCCAACTTATGTGATCGATTAGAAGGATCGGGATATTGCGATGATATCTCTATTGTTGAGGTTCCTGTTCGGGTCGTGGACAAAGCGGAAAGCTCTTACGAGGGCAAAGCTATCCCTTTGGTTCGTGTCTTGTGGAGACACCGTGGTATGGAGGAGGAGACATGGGAACATGAGGCGGAGATGCGGAGCATTACCCCGAGTTGTTCGTGGACGAACAATCTTGAGGGAGGGAGGTGGCGAAAGCCTTATATGGTATGTGCCTGTCTTATGTGACGTGGTATTATGCACATATGAGATATGTGGGTTCGTGTTTCTTATGTGAACGGTGTGTTTCTTGGGTTTGTGTTTTCGTGTTTATTAGGTGTATAATGTGCTTCGTGTGTTTATTGTTTATTGTTTATGTGTTATTCTTGCGTTCGTTTAGGTGGGTTTGTGCACATGTGAGATATCGTTGTTATTTTGTGTTTTGTTTGGTTTCACATACGTGATATGAGGTGATATGTGATTTTCACATATGTGATATGTGATATGAGGTGATATGTGATATGTGGTTTTGTGGTGTTGAATATGGCTTTGTGGTGTTGAATATATGTGATCTATTTGGTTAAACATGTATTGGATAGGTAAGTTTCTTTGGAGTCGTGACTTTCTTGTGGGGTTGTTTCGTGCCCGCTTCGGCTTGTTGTCAGCTCGTGAGTCATGTGGCATGTTTGTGAGTAAGTTTGGCTTTTGCGATGGATTTGTTGAGTTTGAGTGTAACTTTGTGTTGTTGTTTGGCTCTTTTGTTTCTTTTCGGGGACGAAAAGCTTTAAGGGGGAAGAATGTGTAAGGACCCGTGTTTGGGGTTCCGGGGAGAGAGCCATGTGATGGATTGCACATCGAGGGATGTGAATATCGCATCGACGACGTATTCGTCGAATAGAGAGTTTTGATTGTGAGTGGGCCCGATTTGGAGTTGGAGCCCCAAAAAAGCTAATTTTGGGATTTTTGTAGTATGGTCGGTGATTGTATTCGAGGGCTTATTTGGGAAAAACAAACCTCGATACGGTGATGTACTTGTTAAACAGCATTTTTGACGATAATTGGGCTCGATTTGGAGTCGGGACCCGTGAGGGTAATTTTGATATTTTAATGAATTAAATGTGGGAAAGTATAAATAAAAGGGACAAGAACTCAAATCCCTAAGTGTCTTACGTGCTTGCCTTTCTAGAGAGAGAGAAAGATAAGAGGAGAGAGAAAGAGAAGAGGAGAGAGAAAGAGAAAGGAGGAGAGAAAAAGAGAAGGGAAAAGAGGAATTGACGATCCGGAGCTCAAATCGGCCAAAGTCGAGGTAGGGATTCGTTATTCTCACTCTTATTTCTTGATTACTTGCTAGAGTAGCTAAACCATGTGAATTAACCCCATATTCGTGGAATTTGGATGAACCCTAAGTTTGGGGGAAAAACCAATTTTGGGTTCAATCTTGTTATTTGCATCATAATGTTTTTTGAGTGGTAAGACGTGATTTAAAAACCTAATATATATTATTAGGTATGAGTTTTATGAGATTTCGAAAGGTCCGGAGGTTTCTCGGGTTGAATCCGGGCATTTAAACAGTTGAAAAACGATGATTAACAAGAATCGTCGTGGAATCGAGCGTAATGACCGATGAGATCGAATGGAAATTGAAAATTTCGAATGTGCGTTTCGAAGGTTCGAAGGTAGGTTCGATGTAGTGTAATTTCGAGTGTCGGATGTGCGGTTTTCGAGTATTGTTTCGAAGGTTCGAAGGTACTTCAAGGGAGTTTCAAGGCGGCTCATGGGTACTCGAAGGTAGTTTGCAGGTAGTTCGAGTGTAGGTTCGAGGTCGAAGGCAGTCCGAAAAGAGATTCGAAAATCTGATTCGAAATAGAGTGAAGGCGTATTCGAAAATATAGTTTCACCGCGTATTCGAAATACAGCTTTGATCGGATCGAACCATTTACATTATAAACCTTTTACGCTCTCCACATAAGTATTATACTTAAAGTTACAATGTAAATAGAAATACCCCCCATTTGGATTCAAAGAAAAAATACTAGAAAAATTAATTCCACTCCATCAAAATGTGAAAAATGGGATTTAGTGTAAAATCCCGGGAAATCTTCAAAAGTTTGTAGTGGTGACTTTTGGAAAGTGGGGTTAGACCCCTTAGAAAAAATCCCCAAAATCGGATTATCTTAGTTATCTTTAGGGGAGCCAATGCGGGGACTTTTTATTTCAAGAAAATATCTTCTACGAGAATCCTCTCTTGGTCAAGACATAAGGATAGAGTTGTGAACTCAAGTGGTCATGTGGGCATGCGAGGCTATCTTCATAAGCCTCGGGAGGCTATTATTGAGACCCGAGAGGTGAGATTTGTTCGTAGCCTCGAGAGGCTATTGTGCCTAAGAGGTAACAGGCCCGAGAGGCAACATTATGCCCGAGAGGCAGGCCCAGGGGCAGACTGCAGCCTCGAGAGGCAATGCGGGATTACCTCGAGAGGTTTTTTCATTTCAATATGTGTACATGATTTAGCTGGTGATATATATGTATATGTAAAGATTACACGACACATGCCTACACTAGTTTACAGTTTGGACGGGTCGGGGAAACATAATCCCCACGCGAGATGTGGTTGCTCACCTCCCGTTGTGTTTGTTTGTTGTTTCCAAGTGCTTACAGGAGCTGGGAGGTTCACCGAGGTGAAGACTTTGTGCGTGTTTGTTTATTTTGTTGTATTGTAAAAAAAAAAACTATGTGGTAACTCCTAACGGGGAAAGAACATGAATGTATGGTGTTTGTACTATGCTTGAAATGAGATTTTAGTATATGTGTGATACGGTTTAGGGACGGCACTGTGCTAAGGTCTCTTTTGGTGTTCTCACCAACCCCTTGTCCCTTCAGGTGCGGCATGGGGATTCACTCAACCGGTTTCGTGGGCCTGGAATCGGGGCGTGATGTGAATCGATCGAGCTATTCCGTCTGTGCTTGATAAAGCGTGGCAGGCTGGGAATCAAAGACGAGGGGATCTACTAGTTCGACGATGTCGATCTCAAAGTAGTTAACCAATGAGGAGATTCGTTAATGGATAAGCACAAGATCGACCTCATTCCATGCACTTTAAGGATCATCCGTATCCGTGGCCTTCGATAAACTCCACCAGGGTGGCATCGTCATATGCCTCGGGCCTCCACAATGGGCACACAAGTATCTCCATCCGAGTATTATAACGCACATTTGAGGGTAGTTTGTCCAAATATGACTTTTGGGCGAAGACGAACTAATTCATCTCGACGTAGTCCATTTCGTGGTCGTCCAAAGAAGTTTGCCAAGATTCGGCCATCGAATGGGACTTCATATCCACATGTGTACAAGCCGCTGCCATTGTCGGCCCACATAATCATTAAACTCTTTTAGGATGGTCGGATTGGCACCAATGGATACCTTCGGCGTGATTGGCCATAAGAGTCGGAGATGGTTTGGTCGTGGAAGATGGCATATAAGTCTCACGCAAGTGGGTCACAAGATGAAGGCGGAAGGATGAGCGGATGATGTAGGTTGGCCCGGAGCACTCAATCACCTTTTCATTCGTGTCCCAACGGGCACATTGCCATCATCGTGAGTTTGTAGAAACAGCAAGGCCTCGCATGCTCGTTCGCTCACTGTGTATGTGGCTTCTGGTCGCGGTCGAGGTGTCATGCAAGGAGCATCGGGGAACAGACTTGGTTTCTATCGAGTTCATTAATGGGTATCTGGCTTAGGTCTGCCCTCAAAGAACTTGGGGAGGAGGCCGGTACAGCAAGGTAATTTCTCCACGTGCTAGCGATGGCATTCTTCCAACGGCACCCATGGTCTTCAAGAGTCCATCAATTTGATTCCTATATGCCTCTTTTATGTCTTCACCGTGCTCCTCCAGCCATTGAAATCCTATGTAGTTCACTTGGACGAGAGACTCTTATCTCACTTTGATCTTGTCTAAGTCAAGATCGCATACCTTCGACTTCATCCGAAGTCTCCTCCATTGCACCTTCTAAGCCAAAGAACCATTCCTCCACCGGATTAAAGGGCAGGCGTGAAGTTTAATTTCTGCAGGCATTAAGTTTTTCAACTACCTTATTGCTAACAAGTTCCACTTCCACAATCATGAATGGGAGTGAGAGGCGTAAACCAATGGAATAGCCGGGAAATAATCCGCCGACTCATCACTTACTTGAGTGGCCACTTGATTTGTTTGAGGTTCAAGTGAGTGGCCATCTCGTACTTCCATATGCACAGAGCATGTGGTACATCTTCTATATCAGATATACTTGCCTCTTCAACAGCGTAGTTCTTCCTCTTCTCTCGCTGGGGAACCATCTCAGCATCGTTAGAGATTGGCAGAGCTTCTGTCTCGATAGAGACGGAGCAACCAAGAATACAATTTCGCAGGGTCCTCACTATACCCCTCGCTCCACTCAACCAGCCGATCAGGTGGTCCCTATCCACTATCTCGCTTCCCGAAGGCTATCCATGCCTTTCTCGCCCATCGGGGTCATATGCGCCTCGCATATGAACATGGGTCTTCAAGCTCGCACTCCCCGAGAGAGCTCAAAAGTATAGGTTCTTCTCTTCGTCTCAAGAATTTCCCTGATCGGTGTCCGCTCTAGCTACAGCTCTTCGAATTCTCGCAAAGACACGTGTGCTACCAATGGGGCTTGGCCTCTTCGTGTAGGATCATCGGGAGATATATTTCAATAATTTCTCCACCATCTCGCCTATGTGTGTTTCAGACAGCAGAGGAGGCATGAGAAGTTTGAGAAACAAGTGTCCTCTCCCAGACTTCTCACACTTGACTCGGGCCGCTTCATCGGCTTAATCTCCAAATTCTCGGACATCCTCATAAAGGCTTTTAAATATATACTTGCTGGCAATGGCACCGTGGCTCATTGCTGAATATATCGGACGAAGGTATCCAAGATTTTGGTGAGGATCAACCCAAAGTGGTCCCTTCCGTGATTCGATCATATCGTGCGGAAGGACTACACCGATGACTATTCTTATCCGTCATGACTTGCCGAGTCATAAGCACTTTTCTTACACATCGTATCGGGTCGGGAATATGGATCGATTGAAGCTGCCAAAATATAGCCTAAGTCTAGAGACTCGAAGAATTGAAGGTCAAGAGTCGATGCATATAAAGACTGGCAAAAAATGAAACCAGAACTCAAGAGTCGCAGAGTCGTTGACTCAAGGATACAATTATTCTAAAGAAATTACCAAACTTGCTGCACTCTGGAGATCGAAGGGTCAGAGAGTTATACCGAAGGGTCGAGCCACACAGAAACTCCCGCCTTATGAGCTCGCGGAAAGACCAAGAAGAAAAGAAAGTTTAAGACTCAGTAATCGAAGATTTTCAGAGCCACTTAGTCAAACATAGTAAACCGAGAGACTCGAAGGTTGTAGACACGCAGAGCTGGGTCGAGATCACAGCAACAATAACAGGAGATGGGGGGACTATGAAGAAGTCACTCTAAGCACCATTCAAGAGTCGCAGACCAGAGTCGTACTCAAGGACAGGCGACACAAAGACTAATCCAACCTCGAACTCAAGCCTCGAAGACTCGAAGATATGAGTCAGACTCGTAAAGAATAACAAACTGTGGACAAGTGACTGCGAAGAAGTCACTCTGCAAGACCATTCGAAGAGTCGCAACTGCAGAGTCGCACTGCAGTGGTCGACTCTGGCTAATGAGTAACATAAAAGACTAATCCAACCCGAACTCAAGCCTCAAGACTTGAAGATATGAGTCAAGGCATCCCATAAACACCGTAAAACTCAAGCAAACTTTCGGCACTCCAACAAAGTTCTAATCAAATCTTGAGTCACCAAACCTACGAGGCATCTACCTCCGAGCCGCACTTACAACCCTAACCATAGTCACTTAAATGATATCGTCATTAGGGTTCGTACAAAGTAAGTCGTGTTTCCTAGCTAATGAGGCGCATTTAATAATACATTAATTGTCGCCAACTACCATCCACTGATTAACGGCCAAGATCGATCGCACGCCAAATACGCACGATGGGTACGTGATCCGTAAATTAGAGCGTATCAACCCATCCTCGACATTCCATTTTCATGGAAGTCGCTTTCAGACGGACAACACTGCACGCTCCAGCACGTTGACTTTAAAAATATATCTCTCACACACTTAATGACAAAATCAAGAGTTTAACTCTCTCTCAAAAGAAGGAACCACACATTGCACATAAGACAATGGGTTACACACTTAAATAAATAACCTTTCTCAGAACAAACAAGAGAGTTCCAACACAAGAGAGAGAGGCTCTGAGAGAATCCTTCTAAGTGTCAGCGCCACGTTGAACCAAGAACAAGAGTAATCCATCTCGATTATTCAACCTCTCTTGCTCATCAAAGATCTAAAGACTTCCTTAAGTCTAATCTCTCTGTTGTTTTCCACACATCGATCTATCATAAACCATCACTTTCACAATGGAGATTTGTGAGAAATAAAGCATTTACTCTCATCTCGCTTTGTCTCGATAGTTCATCATCACCACAATATTACTCACAACACCATCAGCCTTCACCATAACATTTCCATCATATTTATCTCTAGACGAATTCAAAACCACCCATGGGCCTAGCTTCCGCAAACGAAGAAAGCCTATTCCACCCCCTCTGGGAGACTCACTTTGGGACCTACACATTGTCCTACTAACATAACACTCGTCAATGCCTAACCGGAGAACCTAATCTTCCGGGCTCCCCATCCTTTCTTTCTAAAATGTCGAGTACCCTAGAGCCTTGCACTTTTCTCTCGAAAGACTAGGTAGAGGTCGAAGTAACCTTTAGGACTTCGAGACCATCACGGAGCTGTTTTCGCTGAAATCCGAATCTCCACTCCTTGCATCCTTCCCACCATGTTATCTCCGTAAATGGCTAACGTCTCATGAAACTCCCAGACGTTTCCACAACATATCATGTAAGGACCCGCACTCGAGTTAGCGGCTTTGCCTCCCGAGTAGAGTTTTTTCTAGATTTCGACCTAGTAAATGGACTCCAATGAATTCACGTGCAAAGTTGAAAGATTTTGAATGATGTCCTCTATCTACCACAGAAGTTTTAGCTAAACGGACATGAGGTGGTGAGGGGCACGTGATATGGGTCCAATTCACGTGAAGCGTGGTTGTCTTCTAAATGATGCAAGGAGGCTAGTGAAATTGAGAGCATTGGAGTTCATATGAGTCGCACGGAATTGGGAATTCACGTTCACAAATCTGTATGCAGCGTATTTTTGCATGGCTCCCTGCTGACATTCATGAACTTTCTCCAAAGGACCATGTCGAAATTCGAGATCTTCCCTTTATGGAAAGATAGAGTTACCCTGTGGATCAAAACTACTGCTTTCGATCCCGAGCCACTTAATCAAAACTACTCCGTTTTGATAAGGGGGGGCCCATATAAGGATGAGGAGACTCCTTGTTCTAGGGTTAGGGGTTTTTCAGCCCACTTTCGGCCGTCGTGGAGAGAGAGAGAGCTAGAGAGAGGGAAAGGGGGAGAACTGGCCGGTTCTTGCCAGGAGCATCTTGCGTGGGGAGGACGGCATCTAACGCGGGAGCAAGGAGGATCTTCTTTAAGGTAGGGGTTCTGTCTTCTTGTACCTAATCCGGGGGTTAGGCCCTGTGGTGAATAAGCCGTTGGATATCGTTCTTGTTATTATATTATTTATATGTAAATTCATATAGGTGTGATCTCCTATATGAATGTTGGCCTTCAATGGCGTGTTGTTTGGATATATGTATATATGCCTGCCAAGTGTTTGAAATTATGCCTGTGAGGCTGTGCATATTATGTGTTTGAGGTAATGCCTGTGAGGCCACGTACGCCAAGTGTTTGAAATTATGCTTGTGAAGCTGTGCATATTATGTGTGAGATTATATCTGTGTGGCTGGGTTTATGAGCTGGTGAATATATGCATGCTAAGTGTTCGATGTTATTCCTGTGTGACTAAGCATACTAAGTGTTTGATGTTATGCCTGTATGGCCATGTGTGCTGCGTGTTTGCTTGAAACCCGGTGGCTGTGGAAGCCCGGGACTGTTTTGTGGAACCCGGTGGCTGTGGAAGCCCGGGGCTGTTCTTGAAACCCGGTGGCTGTGGAAGCCCGGGACTGTCCTTGAAAACCCGGTGGCTGTGGAAGCCCGGGAGTGTTTATGTACCGGCCCATGTATGATTGTGTTTGCTGTTAAAACCTGTAACTATATCTGGTGGAATAATTGTATCACGACACAGCACTTGTACACAAGGCATGTAGATATTAGGTGCATGGGATGGGTTAGGGAGACATGATCCCTACTGAGCTGTGGTTGCTCACCCCTCCTACCATGTTGTTTTCTTTACAGGAACCTACAGGCGTTAGGTGGGACCCCAAGGTGGAAGACCTTATTTACTTTATTGTTTATGTTATTTTTATTATGGGAACTGATGTAACCCCAATGGGGATGGATTGAAAAGAGGACTTTGTATTAAAGACTGATTTGGTTTGTGGACTGCTTGATGGACTTTATTTTTCTTGAATGTGTTGTGAATGTTTAAAATGTTCAATTCTTGATTTGTATCCTAACCCCTTTGCCCTCCGTGTGGGTAAAAGGGGAGTCACGTACCGGTTTCCTCGGGTTGTGACAGACAAGATTTTTAGCCTCTCTAAAAGACAAAATAAAACACCAAGATCAGAATTTAAACAATTTCACTCAATGTTGATTTTAAAAACTAGTTAACCGTTGAATCCCCGGCAACGGCGCCAATTTGACAGACAAAATTTTTAGCCTCTCTAAAAGAGCTAGCTAATGTCGTTAAATCTCTCTTCAAAATAATAAATTCCCTAAGTTTGCACTAAAAGAATAGCAGCAAGAAAGGGGTCGAACCCACAGGGATTAGCCTAGTTCTCTAGTTCTCAAATCAAATCACCCAATTACTCTTGTTCTATAAAATGTCTTGGCAAAAAGTTTTCTTTTTTAAACTAAAGATCTAATTTTTATGTGGTTTTCTGAATAAACAAAGAAAGTAAACTGATTTTAGGATTAAGATTCAAGGATTAAAAGCATCTAGGGTCACAATTTCACCTCCCTATGTTATCTCTACTGGTTCATGGTATTAGGGTTGTCTGATTGAAAACATGCTAAACATAAGCCAAGGACAACAAATGGTCATTGAGGTCCTTTTAAGAGTTGTATGCCAGAATGGTCATCTAAACACACAAACATGCAAAGCCAATAAATCATACTTGCAAAAGGATAATGATCACACCAATTACAAATAAGTTATGAATCTCAATCCGCCCTGGACTAGGGCTAAGAATACCAAGGTGTACATCCAAAGATAGAATTAAGAACAGATTCATAAAACATGCAAAACTCAATCATCCAAACCCAAATATTCATAAACACGGCAAAGCAACAAGGGGGCTACATTGCTCCCCTAGATTAAAAGACTACTCACGCATGATTACAAGCAAACACAAAGCAGAAAAGCTCAACATCTTCTTCTTGATCACGCGCACAGCAAAGCTTCAAATCCAGGCTCCAAAATCCACGACGGCTGCTGCGACGGCTGCTCTGTCTCTCTAAAACGTGTAGGGGGGTTAGGCTTGCATAGCAGAGGGCGTGGATGCTGTATTTATAGAGGTTGGATGGGCCTTGAGGTGTGTAACCTAGCCCATCTATCAAAACGACGTAGTTTTGATAAGTAACACTCGAAACATTAAAAACTCTATCTTCCATCCACAATTTGGACTTGGGCCTTCAGGAACAAATGATCAGCATGGAAAAACGATTGGATCGGTCCAAAAACATCTCTGCACGCCAATTTGCACGTGATATGGTGAATTCACGTGCACCTCCAAATCAGCTCAAACTTCTCCCCAAGCTTCCTTGCATCATGTAAAGGCCTGAGAGGCAAAAATATGCTTGCACGTGATATGGGTGAATTCACGTGCAACTCCAAATTAGCTCCAAATGCTCTGAAATTTCTCTGGTAGGTAGAGGCCATCATTCTAAGCAACTTTTGTTCTTGCACGCCAATTGTTTGAGGTCATCTACTTTGTCAAAAGTGAGGTCCAAAACCTGCCAAAACAGCTTAAAAGTACATGTATTTGCAACTAGCATCTTCCTAGGGGTTAGAGCAAATATATATGATATATGAGGCAATAAGGCTCTAATCATGCTCTTAAACATCCTAAATAAACACTAGAATAACAGCATAAAATGCACGTTATCAAATACACCACACTTGAACCATTGCTTGTCCTCAAGCAAAAACATACAAGCATGCAAAAATAAAATAAACACGCAGTCAAACGGAAGAAAAATAAAATAACAATCAAGGAGAATCATAGTTTCCTAAGCATGCAACTCTATCATGATGAAATGGGAATTTAAGCATCAAAATGAGTCATAACTTAGTTCATTCATGTCCATATCCCTAGTCCAACAACCATGCAATATCACCACTTAAATTTCAGATATGAGCAAGCAATCCATGATAAAATAGCATCTAGTTTCCCTTTAAGTTCTTACCAAGGATAAGCAGCCTCACTCAAATATAATAATTCTCAAGCCCAATACCTATCAATGAACAATGGATGGAAAACTCTATCTCTACACTCGCCATCAGCTATTGATTAAGTACTTGCCAAGCAATCATGAGAGTTCCCTATTGTGCTCATCAAAGAAAACACACTCTCTATTCTACTTTACTTGAACTCACACTCTAATCTAATAACTGATAAAACAAAACCATGAGCTAAAGAATTGAGCTCAACACTCTCAAATAAACAAAAACTCAGCCAATGTGGCTACAAATCTAAACAATCACACATAAACATCAAGCCATTGTGGCTTTTATTCTGAATCCCTCTTTTCTTTTTTCTTTTTTTTTTTTTTTTTAGTAATAACCTTACAAGGTTGCATTTTATGCTCTCCCTTGATGGATTATTCACTCTTTTTTTTTTACTCACATAACACATAAATAAGACTGATTTTTTTTTTTTTAATGCAAACTCCTTTTCAAAATGTGATGGGCTTTTTCCACAATGTGCATCACAGCCTTTTCCAATAATATCAAACAATAAAGAAAAGAATGCAAAGACAGTCACAATGACTTAGAGGTCTTGCATCCTAACTCCACACACCAAACACTGAGCACTAATAAGTAATCACATGCTTACTTGACTCCTACCATTAAATAACCAATGTTAAGTGCAAAGAAGAGTAGCAAATCAAACTATTACCCATACCCTAAAATGGCACTCAAAGGCTAAAAGAAGCTGTTCTCATTTTTCATTTCTTTTTCACTCAACTTTAAGGGTTACTTAGGTCTATCATAGCATTTCATGCTCAGCTAATATTTAAAACTCAGCTCCAAAAACATGGTGATATCATTCAAAAGATAAAGACATGATTAAACCAATTCAGAGCACATTTTAACTACTTTAACACCCTTATCACAACATGATACTAATGTGGCATAAAAATTAAATTTTAAGCCAAAATTGCATACTTAATATCCATGTCTCCACAAGCAAATCATTCAAGCAAACAACTCAAACAATCATGCAACTAAAAACAGTTTTTTTTTATTTTTATTTTTTTTATAAAACATGCAATCACAACATAAAAGACAAGCAAGTGGCTCAAGTCACTCCCCATACACCACACTTAAAATATGCTATGTCCTCATGGCATAAAATAGGGAGTAGGAAAAACACTTACCCCTGGTTTGGCACACTGTAATAGTAGATGACATTGGCCACCATTCGTCGCACCTGAGCCACAAAGTCTACCGACGTCTCGCCGCGCACTTCCCAATTTTCCTTCCCTTGCAGAATACCCATCATGTAGTAGCAAACAAAGATCCCACAGCTGAATTGGTCAGGCTGTTGGGGAATTTGCATTTCATTGTAGTGAATAAGAGGGAGCTTGTCCGCTAACAAGCCTTCTTTGATCATTGCCACTTTCATGCGTTTGATGAACCCATGCACTAACTGTCTTTTCCGTTTAGCAAACCCTTCGCCTTGGCTTGGATCATATAGCACAGCATGGCCTACATCCAGATTCACACGGACAAGTACATAGTGGCGGTCAATGTGCACCGGAATCAGCACCTCATGCATACCATGCCAAGGGCGGTGCCCTTCATTCTCTCCATTAATGCGTTGGCGCCATACCTCTTCGGACAAGGGTTGATTGAAAAGCTCACACAGCATGATGGAAGTGTACCCGGTTAAGGGGTAATTATGAGGCTCGGCCTCCACTACATACCGCATGGTCCTGGAAGAGGTCTATCTCGTCGGCATAGAGATATTCATTCTCTCGAGATCCTCTTCAAGCTAAAAGGAGTGAAGATATCATTATCCCGTATAAATCGAGCCCTATGACCTGTGGAATTGATGAATTCTTCAAATGCCGCTTGGCTCTCTTGGACGATAAAGCTGGATTAATGATTAAATGAACAGGAGGGCCAAGTAGATCTTCAGGTTCAGCAGGCATGTATGCACCCCAAGATACTGGAAGTATAGCAGGCACCAGGGCCTGAGAATATGCAGGATCTGTAAAAGGCTGGAAGGGTGAATACCCTCGCTGCCGGCTCTGCCTCCTCTTGAGGTTGGAAGGGTGAATACCCTGTTGCCGGCGCCGCCTCCTCTCGGGTGAGAGTAAGATGGCCGAGCTGAAGGTTCTTGTTGAGGTGGATCTGCCTGGGCCGGATAAGCATCTTCGAGGGGATGGAGAGGGTTCTTCATCAGATATCTCTACTATAGGAGAACGTTTTGATGCTTTCCTCTTGCTCAAAGCCTTCCAGATTTTGCCTAGGAGGCCTTTGACTTCTTTGTTGTCCTTCCTCGGGGCTTCCACCTCGCGCCGGGTTCTTGGCATTGGCCTCCCTGAGCTGCTGTGTTTCTTGCCTCCAAGCTTCGATAGATGCAGCAGGAGGAGCTTCGGGGCCTCCCATGCTCTAGGTGATGCATGAGCGGCTACATCCGGGGCCTCCCATGCTCCGGTTCTAGGTTGTGAAGTAGCGTGTTGGTCTCCGAGAGATGAGGGCCATTAATTCTTCAAATTGGGCATTAGTGATGTGCCCATTAGTGATCGCCCAATTGATGACCTCCACTTCGCTCACCACCTGCCCACTAATGCCTTGAAAGAAATTGAAAATGTCTTCTTTGTGTACATTTAACCGCATGTACATGGCAGTGAGTCTGTATAGAGTCTGCTTCCTTTGATCCAAATGAGGAGAGGTCTCCCTTGCAAAGTCTGTGGATCGCTCCTCATGAACACCGTGCCTAGCGGGCTGTGATGGAGGAGGAACATTGGTTGCCCAATGACCTCTGGTGCTGACCCCCAAACCTCCTTCACTTGCAATACTCTTAACACCCAGGTGAGAAGGAAAAGTAATGCTCTCCATGGAGGAAAATTGCAAAGCAGGCATGCTTTGAAATATCACACACAAAATTCTGCCATTTATCTGCTTGGATGAGTTTTTCTTCCACCAATTAAAAATGGTAGTGGCCCAATCCACATTTAGCATGTGATCAATGCTATACATGAACTCTCCAGGTGTGGCTTAGGCACACTATCTAGCCCACTGGTCCGAATCAATAAGCATTTCCCTACCAGGTAAGCTAGGCATCTAAATTTTCCAACAAAACCATTCTTGGTATACGCCTTCGACTTTGAAATTTTCTAGCATAGTTACATGCAGTACCAAATTCTCCTAGGCTTAGGCGAGGGAAGCTATTACTGGGTCAGGGAGGTTAAAGCAATTTCTAATAATATTAGGGGTTATTCGACATAAACCCCTTGCACAACCCCTATCGGTTTATCCTCATTCCCAGAGACAGATGCATAGAAGTCTTGTAAGGCGAGAATAGGAAATAGCCGGTGGGCAGATACTAACCTTTGTAATCCCGAGTTTGAATTTTAACGACCACCTCTCTAGCCCAGCCCAGCTCATGAAGCCTCCAAAGCCTGCATGTCAAGAGCATGCCCCAAGAGTATCTCCTCCTCAGGTTGGCTATCAGCACTAGGTGAGTGCACCTCCTCCTGGCCAGTCCTCCTTGTGCGCACCATCTTTGGAATGAGAAAATAAGAACAAGAGCAGAAAACCGAAGAGCAAGAGAGCAAAAGGGCGAGCTTCTCTAATACTCGGATCTGGAGTGATTTTGGTGTGGAAGCCTTTGAAGATGGCCTCCCTTTATATAGCGTGCGAAGGAAAGATGCTCCAATTGGCGTGATACACGTGCCCCTAACTTTTCGAGTGTTCGACCAAAATACCCTCTGGACGTGAATTGGCTGAATTGGCGTGCAGAGTCGAATCGTCCCAAACTTTGGTGGTGGGTCCCCACTGAGCTGGCAAGCAATACTCCCTTCTGCACGTGAATTGTGGGAAGCTTCTAGGAGGGCTAAAATCGGTATTTTGCATTTTTGGGCCTCCATATGACAGATAACAATTTGCGTGCAAGAGTAAACGTGAATCACATGGTCTTCATCTACCATTCCAGAAGGTTACAACTCAAAAGGAGTTGCACGTGAATTGGGCAATTCACGTTCAAATCACGTTCAGGCCCAAACGGGCCCAAATTTCTCCACTGAGTTGCTTATACATTATGGACCATCTTTAAGTCTTGCACGTGAATTGTTTGAGCCCATCTTCAAGCACTTTTGGGCTTCACTTGCTCCTTGCTCCTTGACTTTGACTTTAAAAACAATTCCACAAGTTCAGGACCCAAAAATTTACTCATCCTGCACATGGTTAGCTAAGAAAGGAACAAAGTCTCCTGCACAATGGTTAGCTTGCAAACAAATTTATTGAAGAAAACAAATAAGAGAAAATAACATAAAATAAAACACAGCAATAAACATTGGGTTGCCTCCCAACCAGCGCTTTATTTAAAGTCTGTAGCTAGACTTTCAGTGATGATCATGCAATGGTGAAAGAGAGGGAATCAACTATCTCCCTCTGAGTTGAATCAAAGTAAGGTTTCAGCCTATTGCCATTCACCCAAAATTTCTTGCCATCTACGACTTGGAGCTCAAAGCTCCCATATGGCTTCTTATCAATTATCACAAAAGGTCCCATCCACTTGGACCTTAATTTGCCAGGAAATAACCTCAACCTTGTGTTAAATAGAAGAACTTTCTGCCCTAAGGTTAAAGGTTCATTGTTGAGTTGCCTATCATGCCATTTCTTAGTTCTTTCTTTGTAAAATTTAGCACTATCATAGGCATCCAACCTAAGCTCATCTAACTCAATTAATTGAGTCATCCTAAGTTCCTTGATCTCTTGTGGGTTGAAATTTAACTTCTTCAAGGCCCAATGAGCCTTGTGTTCTAGTTCCATAGGCAAGTGACATGCCTTACCATATAAAATACGGTAAGGTGACATCCCAATGGGAGTTTTGTAAGCTGTCCTATATGCCCATAAGGCTTCATCAAGCCTTTGAGACCAATCTTTCCTATTGGCTCCAACAGTTTTCTCTAAAATGGCCTTAATCTCTCTGTTGGACACTTCTGCTTGTCCATTAGCTTGTGGGTGGTAAGCTAAAGACGTCCTATGAGTGACACCATACTTGTTCAATAATTTATCAAACAATTTGTTGCAAAAATGACTACCCTCATCACTGATTATAGCCCTTGGTGTCCCAAAACGGCTAAAGATGTTCCTAGTAAGGAAGTGAGTCACAACTCTAGCATCATTCACTCTAGTAGGAATAGCTTCTACCCACTTAGACACATAATCCACAGCAAGCAAAATGTATGAGTACCCATCAGAATTGGGGAATGGCCCCATGAAGTCAATGCCCCAAATGTCAAAAATTTCAACTGGAAGGATTCCAGTTAATGGCATCTCATTTTTCCTAGATAGACCACCTACCCTTTGACATCTATCACACTTTTTGATGTAGACATAGGTGTCTTTCACCATGTGAGGCCAATAAAAGCCACACCTGCATGATCTTAGCCACGATTCTTTGCACCCCAAAGTGGCCCCCATAATGTGATACATGACAATGATGTATTATGTCATCTACTTCCTCCTCAAGGACACACTTTCTAATGATTTGGTCTGGACACCTCCTATAAAGAATTGGGTCTTCCCAAATATATTTCCTAGCATCCACTACCAATTTCTTTCTCTGGTGGTAGTCTAACTGCTTGGGTATGAACCCAGTGGCTAAATAATTTGCTATGTCGGCAAACCAAGGAAGATGATGCACCTCAAACAACTTCTCATCAGGAAAGTCATCTACAATGGGTAGAGACTTAGGTGCATTCTCCACACGGGAGAGGTGATCAGCCACAGAATTTAGGGCTCCCTTTGTGTCTCTAATTTCAAGGTCAAATTCCTGTAAGAGGAGAACCCTTCTAATCAAGCGTGGCTTAGCTTCTTTTTTAGCAAACAAATATTTCAATGCAGCATGATCAGTATAAACAATGACTTTAGACCCCAAAAGGTAGGGTCTAAACTTGTTGCAGCCATAAACCACGGCTAAAACTCTTTCTCGGTGGTGGTATAGTTCTGTTGAGCATCATCTAAGGTCTTACTAGCATAGTAAATGACCCTAAACACCTTTTCTCGCCTTTGCCCTAAGACTACCCCCACAAGATAATCACTCGCATCACACATTAGCTCAAAAGGCCGAGCCCAGTCAGGTGTAACTATAACAGGTGCGATGACTAACTTACCCTTAAGGATGTTGAAAGCTTCTAAGCAATCTGCATTAAACTCAAAGCTTGTGTCTTTTTCTAACAACCTACTCATGGGTTTTGCAATTTTTGAGAAGTCCTTAATGAATCTCCTATAAAAGCCAGCATGGCCAAGGAAACTTCTCACTCCTTTTTCATTAGTTGGAGGTGGCAGAGTCTCAATAGTGGAGATTTTTGCCTTGTCTACCTCCAAACCGTGTGCGACACCTTGTGCCCTAGAACTATCCCCTCGGTTACCATGAAATGGCATTTCTCCCAATTTAGGACTAGTTCCTTCTCCTCACATCTCTCTAAGACCACATCTAGATTTTTCAAGCACTTGTTGGTAGGAGGAACCAAACACCGAGAAGTCATCCATGAAGACCTCCATGATCTCCTCAACCAAACCCTGAAAAATAGCCATCATACACCTTTGAAAGGTGGCGGGGGCATTACAAAGCCCAAATGGCATTCTCCTAAATGCAAATGTGCCAAAAGGGCACGTGAAGGTGGTCTTTTCTTGATCCTCGGGCTTAACCATGATCTGATTATACCCGGAATATCCATCTAAAAAGCAGTAGTGACTATAGCCAGCTAACCTATCCAACATTTGGTCAATGAAAGGAAGAGGAAAATGATCCTTCCTAGTAGCCTTGTTCAGCTTTCTATAGTCAACACACACTCTTCACCCCGTCACAGTGCGAGATGGGATCAATTCATTTTTCTCATTCTTAATCACAGTCATGCCCCCTTTCTTGGGCACAACATGCAATGGACTCACCCACTCACTATCAGAAATAGCATAAATTATACCCGCATTTTTCCATTTTAAAATTTCTTTTCTAACAACTTCTTTCATAGCAGGGTTTAATCTTCTTTGTCTTTCAAAGAAGTGGGTTTAAAGTCATCATTCATCAAAATCTTATGCATGCAAATCCCTGGACTAATACCCCTAATGTCTTCAATGTTCCATCCTAGGGCCTTTTTGTGTTTCCTAAGGACTTCTAACAATTGAGTACACTCCACATCATTCAAATTAGAAGCAACAATGACAGGGAATTGATTTGTAAAGTCTAGAAATTCATACCTTAGGTGTCCAGGCAACTCCTTCAGTTCTGGAGCTGGATGCACGTCATCTTCTTTCTCCTCCTCAGCTTGCTCCAAAGAGTTTGTAGTTTGCTCATCTTCCTCAGCTGTCAAGTACATCTCTTCATCTTGTTGAGCTTCTATAAGCTGAAGGGCTCCATCATTGGTGGTGGTAATTTCTTCTGCCAAGTAATCTTCCACCAATTCCTCAAGGTCTTCAACCCAAAGGCAATCCTCCTCCTCTTGACCTTGCAAAGCCTTCCCCATGTGGAAGACTAAGGTCTCCTCATTAATTCTCAGAGTTAGCTGCCCTTGAGCAACATCAATCAATGCACAACCCGTTCTGAGAAACGGTCTTCCAAGGAGTAGCTGAACTCCTCTATCTTCTTCCATTTCCAAAACAACAAAGTCTGCTGGAAATATGAAGGAGCCCACTTTAACTAGCACGTCTTCAATTATCCCTTCAGGCCTTCCAGTAGACCGGTCAGCAAACTGCAATGATATGGAAGTAGGCTTCATGCCCTTAAGCCCAAGCTGCTTGTACAAAGCAAAGGAAATCAAATTGATGCTGGCCCCTAAATCACATAGGGCCCGTTCGTTGCGGTGCATTGCCAATCACACAAGGGAGATTAAAGCTGCCCGGATCTTTATGCTTGATGGGCAAACTCGTTGAACAACACACTGCTCACCTCGTTAGTGACTGCCACCGTCTCATGATCCCCATATTTCCTCTTCTTTGTCACAAAATCTTTGATGTATTTTCTGTACCTAGGCATCTGCTCCAAAACTTCCACAAAGGGAATGTTAATCTCAAGCTTCTTGAACAAACTCAGGAAGCGCTCATACTCTTCCTCAACCCTCTGGTTCCTCAGCCTCTGAGGAAATGGCATAGTAGGCCTGAGCTCTTGCCTTTGTTCTTCAGCCTATTCTGTCTTGACTCACTGCTTGTCCTTCTTCTCCTGCACTCTTTCTTCACTTTATCTGATTTTCCTTGGTCATCGACTTCCAAGGGTCTGCTTTGTTCTTCCGGAATTGTCTTCTTCTTAGGCTCTTCAGCTTCATTTAGTGTCTTCCCGCTCCTTAGAGTGATAGCCTTGCAACTCTCCTTGGGGTTCACCTCGGTGTCACTTGGAAAAGTGTTGGTGGACACCCTTTGATTAGCATCTGTGCCATGCTCACAAGTAACTTCTCCATACTCTTAAATGAAGTCTCCATACTATCTACCCTTTCCTTCAGATCACCCACCTCTCTTCTAGCTGTCTCATCCTCATGCCGATATGTTCTTCTTTGCCGCCGAGGCCGAGGCCGCTTGTCGCGCGAATCCAGGAGGTGGTCGTAAGAAATTATCAGTAGCATACGGATTTTGCTTCATCCCTGGAGGCACATATTTGTCTTGAAATGAGGTATCTCCCCCTCGGTTCTGATTTTTCCGAAAAGGCCGAGACTGCTGATTCTGGTTATACCCTTGTTGTTGTTGTTGAGGATAAAATTGCTGTTTTCGGTACAAGCCTTTTCCTCCAACATAATTTGCTTCTTCACTCCACTCCAGCCCCGCTCGCCCATCGGTAAAGCTTGTGTTCCTTCAACTTTAAGAGCCAATACTTCCATGCCTTTCACTAAAGCTTGAATCGTGCTTGCACATCATTGGAAGAATTTTCAATTGAAGCTATCTTCTCCCTCGGCTTTGAAGTACGCACATTAGACCACCGCCAATCAGCTAATGACAGCCTCTCCAATAGCTCTGCTTCCTGCGTCAGGCTCTAGGTTCATCAAGCATCCTCCAGGAACTGCATTCACCTTGTCTTGTGAATGGGACTGAAGACCTGTGTAGAAAGATTCAATTTGAATCCACTGGGGCCTTCCATGATCGGGGCATCTTCTCACTAAGTCTTTGAAACGCTCCCAAGCTTCATGAAGAGTCTCCATCTCATCTTGCCTGAACCTGCTAATCTCTCCTCCGAGCTGGATCACCTTGGAAGGAGGGAAGTACTTTGACATGAACTTGGTCCGCATCTCCTCCCAAGTGTTGATTGAACTTGTTGGCAGACCGTTGAACCAGCCAAGAGCTCTATCCCTTAAAGAGAAAGGGAAAAGCCTTAGCTTTATGGCCTCCTCCGACACATTGTTGATCTTGATGGTGTCACACACCTGGTAGAACCTCATCATATCTTGGTGTGGATCATCCACGGCTGTTCCTCCAAATGCGTTGTTGCTCACCATGTTGATCAATGCCGGCTTACTCGAAGCTATTCGCTTGGACTCTTGTCCGCCGAATCCCAGAATAATGGTCTGACATCATCGGCCTCGCATAATCTAAGAAGGTTCTGGGCATAAACCTATTACCCTCTTCTTCTGGATATTGGCCATTGTAATTGGCCCCTCCTTGCGGTGCACCACCATCAGGTCTGAGATCTGCCATCAGATCGCCTACGGATTGCTCCAAGCCTTGTAATGCTTCTTCAGCCTCACGTGCTGCTTCCCTAGCTGCTCTACGCCGAGCTCTGAACAATCTTTCAGGTTCCCGAGTAAATTGTATATCCTCCTCTCTTTGCATGCACAACTAGGAATCCTTGATGTATGTTCCTGTAAACAACAACAAGAACACACCCAGCAGCTCCGAACAATGCAAAATAAACAAATAAAGAACACAAAATAATAGAAAATAAAAGACAAAATAAAACACCAAGATCAGAATTTAAACAATTTCACTCAATGTTGATTTTAAAAACTAGTTAACCGTTGAATCCCCGGCAACGGCGCCAATTTGACAGACAAAATTTTTAGCCTCTCTAAAAGAGCTAGCTAATGTCGTTAAATCTCTCTTCAAAATAATAAATTCCCTAAGTTTGCACTAAAAGAATAGCAGCAAGAAAGGGGTCGAACCCACAGGGATTAGCCTAGTTCTCTAGTTCTCAAATCAAATCACCCAATTACTCTTGTTCTATAAAATGTCTTGGCAAAAAGTTTTCTTTTTTTAAACTAAAGATCTAATTTTTATGTGGTTTTTGAATAAACAAAGAAAGTAAACTGATTTTAGGATTAAGATTCAAGGATTAAAAGCATCTAGGGTCACAATTTCACCTCCCTATGTTATCTCTCCTGGTTCATGGTATTAGGGTTGTCCGATTGAAAACATGCTAAACATAAGCCAAGGACAACAAATGGTCATTGAGGTCCTTTTAAGAGTTGTATGCCAGAATGGTCATCTAAACACACAAACATGCAAAGCCAATAAATCATACTTGCAAAAGGATAATGATCACACCAATTACAAATAAGTTATGAATCTCAATCCGCCCCAGACTAGGGCTAAGAATACCAAGGTGTACATCCAAAGATAGAATTAAGAACAGATTCATAAAACATGCAAAACTCAATCATCCAAACCCAAATATTCATAAACACAGCAAAGCAACAAGGGGGCTACATTGCTCCCCTAGATTAAAAGACTACTCACGCATGATTACAAGCAAACACAAAGCAGAAAAGCTCAACATCTTCTTCTTGATCACGCGCACAGCAAAGCTTCAAATCCAGGCTCCAAAATCCGCGACGGCTGCTACGACGGCTGCTCTCCTAGGTCAAGGAGCACCTCCAAGTCGTGGAGCCTCTCTCTCTCTCTCTAAAACGTGTAGGGGGGTTAGGCTTGCATAGCAGAGGGCGTGGATGCTGTATTTATAGAGGTTGGATGGGCCTTGAGGTGTGTAACCTAGCCCATCTATCAAAACGACGTAGTTTTGATAAGTAACACTCGAAACATTAAAAACTCTATCTTCCATCCACAATTTGGACTTGGGCCTTCAGGAACAAATGATCAGCATTGAAAAACGATTGGATCGGTCCAAAAACATCTCTGCACGCCAATTTGCACGTGATATGGTGAATTCACGTGCACCTCCAAATCAGCTCAAACTTCTCCCCAAGCTTCCTTGCATCATGTAAAGGCCTGGGAGGCAAAAATATGCTTGCACGTGATATGGGTGAATTCACGTGCAACTCCAAATTAGCTCCAAATGCTCTGAAGTTTCTCTGGTAGGTAGAGGCCATCATTCTAAGCAACTTTTGTTCTTGCACGCCAATTGTTTGAGGTCATCTACTATGTCAAAAGTGAGGTCCAAAACCTGCCAAAACAGCTTAAAAGTACATGTATTTGCAACTAGCATCTTCCTAGGGGTTAGAGCAAATATATATGATATATGAGGCAATAAGGCTCTAATCATGCTCTTAAACATCCTAAATAAACACTAGAATAACAGCATAAAATGCACGTTATCAGGTTGGAAATCCGGGGTGTGACAATATGGTATCAGCGCATGGTCCAGTTGGCCTAGGGTAGTGGGCGGACTTGGTTATCTTGAGTCCTTTGGAGGAGCCTGGAGGGACATGCCTGATCAACATGGTCCTCTTTGAGCCTCCAAGGTGTACTTAGGGTAGTCCAGTCTTGTGGTAGGATTTGCATGCATTGGCATTAGGGCACTAGTTGCATTTGCTGTGAATGTATGCTAAACTGTGGACAAAATCATATGATTATGTGTGAACTGTGCAACTCTGAAAAAAAAAAAATTCTTGGAATGCCTTGGGTATGACTACAATGTGGACTGTGCTGTGTACAATATTGATTGATGCAATGGTTACAATGTGTGTGACGCCATGTACGGCTTGACTTGATAATGGGGTAGAGGTAGTCAACTTGTTAGTAGTCGAACGCGTTCTGACGTTTGTGCTTCTTACTTCATGTAGTAAGAATGCCACCAAGGAGAGTGACACGTGCGTCCGGGGCAGTGGCTGATGAGTCATCTGCCCATGAGGGTCCGGGTGCGGGACCATCCGTTGGAGGGCATGCGTTGTTACTGGCACAGCTACAAGAAGGCATCCGGCTGGAGGTACGAGAGCTACGGGAGGGACTCCAGCAGGACGTTCGGGAGGAGGTGCGCCAGGTGAGATGGCGGCACACAGCGGTGGTGCCACCACCACCACCAGTAGGAGGGCTGCCTCGTGAGCGTGAGAGTTCGGCCGGGTGGTGTACCGATCCATGCGAAGGATGACGTGGTGACACGGTTCCGAAAGGAACAACCTCCGCGATTTAAGGGGGGAGAAGATCCTGTGGTAGGCGAGCGGTGGTTGAGGCAGATTGAGCATGTGTTCTCCTTTCTCCTGCCCCGGGAGGAGGATAAGGTGCGACCGGCAATTCGGCAACTGGAGGGGGGATGCTTTGGAGTGGTGGACGAGTGTAGCGGGGAGCCGTGCGGTGCAACTCATGTTCTGGGGAGGAATTCTTGCAACTCTTTCATGATGAGTTCTTCCCCGGAATCGGTGAGATGGCAGAAGAGGGAGGAATTTGGCAGCCTGAAGCAAGGATCAAAGACAGGTGCCCGAGTATGAGCGGGAGTTTTGGAGCTCGAGTAGGTTTGCCCCCGAGACGGTGGCAAAGGAGGACCTGAAGGCCCACAAGTTCACTCTGGGTCTTAGGCCAGCCCTTAGGGAGAGGGTGGCGATTCTACCCTTGAGGACCTATGCCGAGGCCGTGGAGACGGCCCGTATAGCCGAGAGAGAGCCGGATGGTGGGAGGCAGGCCCATCGGGGTCGCCGATTGCAGAGTGGGCCTGATCGAGATGCAGGGTCCAAGAGGCTCAAGACGGAGGAGAGGGATAGCGGTTCCTTCCGCAGCGGGGGACGGACATTGGTGAACCCGGGGAGGTCTAGCTTTGGCGGTGGCAGACAGGGCGGTCCAACGGGGGTCTCCCCGGCGGTTGTTACTCGCTGTGGGGAGCAAGGCCACTTGAGAAAGGAGTGTCCAAAGAGGGACCGGAAATGCCATAGATGTGGACGAGAGGGCCATCTCGAGCCGGGTTTGCCGGAGTGGCAACAGGGGAGTTGGAGGCATGACATCCAAGACAAGGAGTGATGCCGGTTTTCGTGCACCAGCGAGAGAGACCAGCTCGTTAGTGGCCGGCTAGTCAGGCCAGGATCGAATCGGACCCGACCTCGGGGGAGGCCGGAGCGACAAGCAGACCGAAGGCGGGGGCAGCCTTGGCGGGAAGCGCCCAGTGAGTGAGCCGACCAGTGGCACGGGCCAAGGGAGGGTGTTTGCGCTGGAGGCGACGTACCAGGAGGAGGCTGAGCTACCACCCCCACCAGCTGAGGGTGGAGCAGGACCATCGGTGGTTAGAGGTACCCTCTTGATCTCCCGTACATTAGCTTTCGTTCTTTTCGATACGGGTGCATCATGTTCGTTTGTTGCCGAGCTTGTAATAGACGGCTTGGGGTTAGCTTGTGTGGAGGCCGCGAGGCCCCTAGTTGTGGAGTCTCCGGTAGGAGGCATGCTTGAGGTACGGCGAGTGTGTCGTGGATCGTGTGTTAACCATAGGCGAGGTGGAGCCGAGTTTTGACTTGCATGTGATGCCTTTGAGAACGTTTGACCTGATCTTGGGTATGGATTGGCTTATGGCTTTCCAGGCCAAGATAGATTGTTATCGGCGGCGTGTGACCTTCGTGACACCTGCAGGGACCTCTTGCACCCTGCAGGGGGAGTGGGATTGTGAGGCGAGTCGGGCCGGGCCGGTGTTGGATCGGTGGGGTGCCATTACCCACAGGTTAGCGGCCTGACCTTTGCCGAGGAGGGTAAGGTGGAAAGGAGGGTGTGGCCCGCTATTGTGGACCGATTTCGGGATGTTTTTCCCGAGCGGTTGAGGAGTTTGCCACCTAAGAGGAGTGTGGAGTTCACCATTGAGTTGGTGCCGGGGACGGGTCCGATTTCCCAAGTAGCGTATCGTATGGGGCCAGCCGAGCTGAGGGAGCTGCAGAGGAAAATCGAGGAGTTGGGGGACCAAGGGTATATCAGACCAAGTACCTCACCTTGGGGTGCTCCGGTGCTCTTTGCTAAGAAGGCTGATGGCACACTTCGTCTCGCATCGACTACAGAAGCCGAATTCGGTGGATCGTGAAGAACAAGTACCCGTTGCCTCGGATAGATGACTTGTTTGACCAATTGAGTGGGGCCCAGTGGTTTTCCAAGATAGATTTACGGTCGGGGTATCACCAGCTCAGGGTTAGGGAGGAGGACATCCCTAAGATGGCTTTTCGGTGCAGGTATGGGCATTATGAGTGGGTCGTGATGCCTTTCGGGCTCACTAATGCGCCAGCAGTGTTCGTGCATTTGATGAACCAAGTCTTTGCCCCATACTTAGACTCGTTCATGGTGGTGTTTATCGACGATATCTTGGTGTATTCCAAGACCGAGAGGGAGCATGTGGAGCACTTGGCAACAGTGTTGCAAACCTTGAGGGACCAGCAGCTATTTGCTAAGTTTAGCAAGTGTGAGTTTTGGCTGCAGGAGGTTCACTTTCTTGGCCATGTGGTGTCAGCTGAGGGAGTTAGGGTGGACCCAGCCAAGATTGAGGCCGTGGCATCGTGGGCGAGGCCAACCAATGTTTTTGAGATCTGTAGTTTTCTTGGCTTGGCGGGGTACTATCGTCGTTTTGTCGAGGGGTTCTCCCGTTTGGCAGCTCCTATGACAGCGTTGACTCGGAAGGGCGTGAAGTTTGATTGGACTGACAAGTGTCAGCAGGTGTTTGAGACTCTCAAAACCCGTTTGACCACTGCACCGGTGTTGAGGTTACCTCGGGAGGATATTCCGTATGAGGTGTATTGTGATGCGTCCAGGGTTGGTTTGGGGTGTGTGCTTATGCAGGAGCACAGTGTGGTCGCTTATGGGTCGAGGCAGCTGAAGCCTCATGAGCAAAATTATCCTACTCATGATCTGGAGTTAGCGGCTGTTATCTTCGCCCTGAAGAGTTGGCAACACTACCTCTTGGGGGAAAAGTTTGTGGTGTTCTCAGATCACAAGAGCCTTCAGTACATCTTTACTCAGAAGGACTTAAATTTGAGGCAAAGGAGATGGGTGGAGTATTTGCAGACCTTTGACTTTACTCTTGCCTATACCCCGGGCAAGGGTAATGTTGTGGCTGACGCGTTGAGCAGAAAAGGGAAAGCTGAGGTGCCCGTGAGAGAGTGGAAGTTGATGGAGCAGTTGGCGATGTTGCAGCTGCAGCCTGTTGTTCGTGATGGTGGGACAGTCCTGAGTCCTTTGGTGGTAGTGCTCGAGTTGTACCAGCGCGTCCGGGAGGAACAGCTGGGTGACATTGAGTGCGAGGTTCTCCGTGCCCGTATTGAGGCTGGGGAACTATCTGAGGACTGGACAGAGGGTCCTGAGCATGAGTTGTCGTTTCAAGGGCGGTTGGTAGTAGCTTCTTCCCTCAGGGACGAGGTGATGAGGGAGTTTCACCAATCTAGAGTTGTTGTGCATCCAGGGGGTACGAAGATGTACCATGCGCTTCGGGGGCATTTTTGGTGGCCTGGGATGAAACGCGATGTAGCTGCCTTTGTTTCGCGGTGCCTCACGTGTCAGCAGGTGAAGGCTGAGCATCAGCGGCCGGCGGGCATGTTACAGCCCTTGCCCATAGCAGAGTGGAAGTGGGACCATATCGCGATGGATTTTGTGACAGGTCTTCCACCCACCACTGGGAGGAAGGATATGATTTGGGTGATTGTGGATCGACTCACAAAGTCGGCCCATTTCCTGGCTGTTCGCGAGCGGGACTCTATTGGGACCTTGAGTCAGCTGTACATGAACGAGATTGTGAGACTGCATGGCGTACCATCATCGGTTGTCTCTGACCGGGATTCGCGGTTCACTTCCCGTTTTTGGGCCGGTTTGCAGGAGGCTATGGGGACCAAGCTTCACCTGAGTACAGCCTTTCACCCTGAGACTGATGGTCAGACTGAGCGGACGAATCAGACCATGGAGGACATGTTACGGGCCTGTGTGTTGGATTTTGGGGGTGCGTGGGCAACTCACCTTCCTTTGGTGGAATTTGCCTACAACAACAGTTATCAGGCATCCATTGGGATGGCTCCTTTTGAGGCGTTGTATGGACGGCCGTGTCGATCACCTTTGTGTTGGACCGAGGTGGGGGAGACAGCTCTCTTGGGACCACAGTTGGTTCAAGAGGCTACCGAGAAGGTTAAGTTGATTCGTCAGCGTTTGTTAGCAGCTCAGAGTCGACAGAAATCTTATGCAGATCAGCGGCGACGACCTTTGGAGTTTTCGGTTGGTGATCATGTGTTCCTTCGTGTTTCCCCACGTCGTGGACATCGACGGTTTGGGCGAGGTTCCAAGCTATCTCCGCGGTTTATTGGTCCTTTTGAGATTCTTGGATCGTGTAGGGCCTGTAGCCTACCTGGTTAGCGTTACCACCGCGGCCGAGTCGAGTGCACAACGTGTTTCACGTGTCCCGGTTGAGGAAGTATCACCCCGACCCCACTCATGTGATTGATTGGGGGATGTTGGACATTGAGGATGACATGTCCGTCATTGAGGCCCCGATCCGTATCCTAGATCGGCGGGAGAAGCTTTTGCGTGGTCGTCTTATCCCTTTGGTTCGTGTCTTGTGGCAGCACCGTGGCATTGAGGAGGAGACATGGGAACGTGAGTCCGTGATGCGGGAGCAAGATCCGGACTTGTTCGAGGACCGAACAATCTTAAGCGTGGGAGGTGGCTGTTGGCCAAGGGACGGTGATGTGTTTTCTTGTATTAGTTGGTGTATTTGTATTGTCTTTTAAAGACATGTGTTCTTATTTGAGATGTGTATTCGTGACATGCGGACATGTGTTATATGCATTATGGTGGTACTTGTTATGTCTTTGTTGTGTTGTGTGTGGTGTATGACCCATTTGGGTGTTGTGGCTCGCCGTGTGGCAAATGGGTAGCTTGTGTTTGTTTTCCTCGTATGTCATTTCTTTTCGAGGACGAAAAGTCTTAAGGGGGAGAGGATGTAAGGACCCGTACCTTGAGTTAGTCAGTTTTGCCTCCTGAGTAGAGTTTTTCTAGATTTTGACCTAGTAAATGGACTCCAATGAATTCACGTGCAAAAGGAAAGATGCTTAGAATGATGTCCTCTATCTACCACAGAAGTTTTAGGCCAAATGGACATGTATGTGAGGTGCACGTGATATGGGTCCAATTCACGTGCAAGTGTGGTTGTCTTCTAAATGATGCAAGGAGGCTAGGGGTGAAGTTTGAGAGCATTTGGAGTTGCACGTGAATTGGGAATTCACGTTCAAATTGGCGTGCAGGCATATTTTTGCATGGTTCCCTTGGTTTTGACATTCTAAGGAACTTTCTCCAAAGGACCATGTTGAAATTCTGAGTATCTTGGCCCTTATGGGTGCGGATAGGTGCTAACTTGTGTGATCAAAACTACGTCGTTTTGATCCTGAGTTTCACTTAATCAAAACTACGTCGTTTTGATAGTGGGAGGCCTATATAAGGATGAGGAGACTCCTTGTTCTAGGGTTAGGGGGTTTTTCAGCCACTGCAGCCGTCGTGGAGAGAGAGAGAGCTAGAGAGGGGGAAAGGGGGAGAACTGCTGGTTGCTGCCGGAGCATCTTGCGTGGGGAGGACGGCATCTAACGCGGGAGCAAGGAGGATCTTCTTTAAGGTAGGGGTTCTGTCTTCTTGTACCTAATCCGGGGTTAGGCCCTGTGGTGAATAAGCCGTTGGATATCGTTCTTGTTATTATATTATTTAGATGTAAATTCATATAGGTGTGATCTCCTATATGAATGTTGGCCTTCAATGGCGTGTTGTTTGGTTATATGTATATATGCCTGCCAAGTGTTTGAAATTATGCCTGTGAGGCTGTGCATATTATGTGTTTGAGGTAATGCCTGTGATGCCACGCACGCCAAGTGTTTGAAATTATGCCTGTGAAGCTGTGCATATTATGTGTGAGATTATATCTGTGTGGCTGGGTTTATGAGCTGGTGAATATATGCATGCTAAGTGTTCGATGTTATTCCTGTGTGACTAAGCATACTAAGTGTTTGATGTTATGCCTGTATGGCCATGTGTGTTTGCGTGTTTGCTTGAAACCCGGTGGCTGTGGAAGCCCGGGACTGTTTTGTGGAACCCGGTGGCTGTGGAAGCCCGGGACTGTTTTGTGGAACCCGGTGGCTGTGGAAGCCCGGGACTGTTTTGTGGAACCCGGTGGCTGTGGAAGCCCGGGGCTGTTCTTGAAACCCGGTGGCTGTGGAAGCCCGGGACTGTCCTTGAAAACCCGGTGGCTGTGGAAGCCCGGGAGTGTTTATGTACCGGCCCATGTATGATTGTGTTTGCTGTTAAAACCTGTAACTATATCTAGTGGAATAATTGTATCACGACACAGCACTTGTACACAAGGCATGTAGATATTAGGTGCATGGGATGGGTTAGGGAGACATGATCCCTACTGAGCTGTGGTTGCTCACCCCTCCTACCATGTTGTTTTCTTTACAGGAACCTACAGGCGTTAGGTGGGACCCCAAGGTGGAAGACCTTATTTACTTTATTGTTTATGTTATTTTTATTATGGGAACTGATGTAACCCCAATGGGGATGGATTGAAAAGAGGACTTTGTATTAAAGACTGATTTGGTTTGTGGACTGCTTGATGGACTTTATTTTTCTTGAATGTGTTGTGAATGTTTAAAATGTTCAATTCTTGATTTGTATCCTAACCCCTTTGCCCTCCGTGTGGGTAAAAGGGGAGTCACGTACCGGTTTCCTCGGGTTGGAAATCCGGGGCGTGACATATCATGCATCCCTGAGCATATGGATGCAATGCCCGACTCATCAAGGGGATTTCTGAATTCGCCCAGCTAGCTGACTTTTGCGTCGCCTATGGCTTCCCAATCGACTATGAAGCCCGGGACGATCTTGCCTAGTCCGTCTGCCATTGATGAGCTTGGTCCTGCCATGGAGCTTATAGAGAGAGAAAGAGAAACTCATAGAGAGAGAGAGAGCTAGGTTCGAAGATGGTCAGATAAGAGAGAAAGAGAGATGAGATTCGAAGAGAGAGAGAGAGCTAGGGTTAGGGTTCAAATGTGAAAGCTAAGAACATACCTCTAGGCTTTGCCTCTATCTTTGGCTTATATATGATGTGGAAAACGTACCATGTAAGCCTTATGCATTGTTGGCTTATCTTATGGATCCGCATCTTTCTTTCTGGCCCGACTTTTCATCTTCCAGATCCACCCGTTAAAGTACTCAAGTGATAGGAACACGTCATCTCTTTGTTGGTGAATTTTGAATATTAAGTGCACAGTGACGTGCTGACGTGTCTTCGACGCTTGAGCAGCTATGACACTGAATCTGTCTTGCTTCGACCCAAGGGACTGTGACTCTTCGAAGCTGCATTTAAGGTGAGTCTTTGACTCTTCGAGCTTCGAGGCTTTGAAGCAATAATCTTCAAGGGAGAAGTTCTTCGACGCTGTTTGCTTCATGATCGAGTCAGGATTCAGTGACAAATAGGGATTTCGCTGGACTTTTCAACACTTAACAACACACATGTGAGGCATATAATATGTCACTAAAATTATGCAGTATGAATAGTGTTATACTAGAAATTTTGATTACATGCACAGAACTTGGGTTCTTTCAACCGCAATGCTTGGTTTACACGCACGACTGCTGTATTATGATCATTTGCGATTCCACTCAATTTAGAAATGACTAAGTGCATCATCATATATTTCTTTATGCAGAATATTGATCACAATGTCAACATAGCATCTAGTAAACCATGGTTGGTTCATTGCTACAACCTAGTCATGAAATAATCAGTCATAGCTCACATATCCGCAAAACTCACTCAATGAAGGCCTCACCCTCTCACTCTCGGGTCAACATGTGAGTTTGATTCGGGAACTAGGATTGCACTGTTTGGTATACTCATGGTCAACCGAATCTTACCACACATCTTAATTCAACAATGATTTTCAATTCAGCATAGATGACTTGAGAGACAAGATGACCCTATGGAGAATCAGAACACACACTCTAGCGATGTCTAATGTGCAGCACAGCGTATACACAGACTTTGGAGTTTGAGAATATGGATTTTCTGTGTGACCAATCCCTTTCTCTTGTGAAGCACCATTTATTAGGGCTTATTTATGATTAATTTCATATGGACAGTGCTCAACATGGTTTCTTATAGAACACATTGATTGCTCAATTACAGAACTCCAACTATTACTCTGAAAGAAAACATTCAAGGGGAATAGTGAGGACTCCCCCTAAGATATGTAACCTTATTTCTATTTTTTTTATTTAGCCTTTTTCACCATGCCTCTTCCTAGCATACGGTATTGGCTATTTTGAGGAATAGGCTTTTTATGATTCTCAAAATCTACAGTCTCAGTCATCCTCAGAGCATTAAATCATTGTGGATCCTTTCCGTACAAGCCAATAGTACCATGAGATACAACAGTTCCTACTGGTTAATGAATGCAAAACTGCACAGGTGATATTCTCTCAGAAAGAAAACATTATGACTATGAGAATATCATTTAGTTCAAATATGGTAGGAATTACATTCATTTCACTCTTATGACTCAAAGATTCATGATAGGTTGCAAGAATGATTGGTACCAGGATCAGAGGTAGCAAGTCTCATCCACGTTGTTTGTTAATAACTTCCAGTAGAAATGTATGAAGCACACTTAAGCTTTACTAATTTTTTGTGGAAAGTCACATGATCATTAACAGTGTCATGCTTATGTTTAGGCACAAGAAATGAGGTTGAAATGAAACACAAGGCATGTAGTATAGAACTATGAGGTTAAGTGTTGGTCCCTGTTAGCCTAGGGGGGGGGGGGGTGAATAGGCTTAAATCAAAAACTCTTTTCTCACAGGTGTAACACAATCTGGTTAAAGGATATAGAATCAGTGCGGAAGATAACCAGATAGTGGAAGTATTTTGCTTTATTATCAAGTGATAATTACAACAAAATAAGCAACAGTTAGCTGATTACACTAGCACTCGGCTTTACAATCACACACACTGGCGTTAATAATCTCTATAAGCTCTTGTACAATAACTTTGCTCACGCGCGTATCAGTTTTCCTTCGTATGTGTACGCATACATTTAATGTACAATACTGCAGATATATATATAAACATCCTAGGAATCTATCTTGGAACTGTGTTTTTCGAGCGCTGTGTGGACATTAAGTTCTTCTCAGAAAATGCTTCTGCTATAACTGCTTCAGATGTGGAGCTCGAAATATTGGAAGCATAAGTAAATTAAATAACTTCGCACGCTTCCAATTACATTTGCGGCTACATCCACATCTCCGAGTGGTCCACGTATAAGACAGCTTAGATCTTCAATGAGTTCGTCTTACTTCGGAACACAGCGAGTTGTTATCATAAATGCGGTATTGATACGTTAAAGTAGCGTCTTTTTAGTCCGGTGTAGCTTTCCTTACTTCGTATCAACGAGGTTCATGTAATGACCTACATTTTTGGGATGTGAGGAATGTGTCACTGTTTTGCCGTTTTGGGTGGAAATTATTGGGTTTTAGGGAGTTTTCTTTCCACACACTTTGGCTTAATCATCTTGTATGTTGATAAGCAAGCAAGAGGCAAAGTTTGAGCCCAATTGGGAATGCACGTGAGAATGCTTTTCACGTGCAAGGAGATTTTTGCATGGGAGCCTTCCTGATGTTGTTCCAAGGCTTGTGGTGAAATTCTAGAGCTTTTGGAGGTGCCCGCGAGAATGCACGTGAGAATGCTTTCTCACATGCAGCCTCCATTACCTTTGTTTTGTTGTTTTGATCCTCTTTCGCTAAAGGACCATGGTGAAATTATGAGTGCCTTGTCCTATGTGTTGTAAAAAGGTTGTAGTTTGTCATCAAAACTACGTCGTTTTGATGCTGGGATTCATTTAATCAAAACTACGTCGTTTTGGGGTTTGAGTTGTCTATATAAAGAGGTGAAGACTCTTTGTTTTAGGTTTAGGGTTCTCTTCAGTCCGCCGCAACCATCATAGAGAGAGAGAGAGAGAGCTAGAGAGAGGGAAGGATGGGGAGCTTCTGGTTGCTGCCGGAGCGTCTTGTGTGGGGAGGACGGCGTCTAGCGCGGGAGCAAGGAGGATCTACTTTAAGGTAGGGGTTTTGTCCTTCCTGATCTCTCTCTGTTCTAGGGTTCTTGGGTAGATTATGGTTTATACCTGCTTGTATATATATTATATATGTAAATCCATATAGGTGTGATCTCCTATATGGATGTTGGCCTTCAATGGCGTTTTTGGTGTGTTTCTGGTGTTAGTGTGATGTATATAAAGTGTTCAATAAAATGCCTGTGTGACATGCCTGTTACATGTTTGACAAAAAGCCTGAGTGTATATGCCCGTTACATGTTTGAGAAAATGCCTGTGCGGCTGGGTTCATGAGCCTGTGAATGTATGCACGCTACATGTTCGATATTGTGTCTGTGAAGTTATGCACACCAAGTGTTTGGTTTTATACCTGTGAGGCTATGCATGCTAAGTGTTTGATGTTATGTCTGTGTGACTATGTGTGGCTATGTGTGCTGTGTTTTGTGAAACCCGGTAGCTGTGGAAGCTCGGGATTGTTTTGTGAAACCCGGTAGCTGTGGAAGCTCGGGACTGTTTTGTGAAACCCGGTAGCTGTGGAAGCTCGGGACTGTTTTGTGAAACCCGATAGCTGTGGAAGCTCGGGACTATTTTGTGAAACCCGGTAGTTGTGGAAGCTCGGGACTATTTTGTGAAACCCGATAGCTGTGGAAGCTCGGGACTATTTTGTGAAACCCGGTAGCTGTGGAAGCTCGGGACTATTTTGTGAAACCCAGTAGCTGTGGAAGCTTGGGCCTATTTCATAGAACCCGGTGGCTGTGGAAGCCCGGAATTGTAAATGTTACCTTGTGTGGATGTGGACATGATAGCTGGTGTGGCTGTGGCAAAGGTGGTGCATGTGGCTTGTGTGTTGATGCTCGCCTAGATTATAAACTGCTTGTACCTTATTGTCCTGCACTTGTGCACGCTCACATGTAGATGATAGGAGCATGGTATGTGTCAAGGAGACATGATCCCTACTGAGCTGTGGTTGCTCACCCCTCCTACCATGTTGTTTTCTTACAGCGACCTACAGGCGTTAGGTGGGAACCAAGGAAGACCTACTTGTGGCTTGCTTATTGTTCTTGAATTTTGTTGTTTTTATGAACTTTGTAACCCTGTGGGGAGATCTTGTAATGTGGAGTTTAATGTAATAAATGTAATGTTTGAACTTAATAAATATTTGGTTTTGTCTCTGAATAGAAAATGTGATGCGTACGTTGTATTCTAACCCCTTTATCCAAACCCGGGTAAAGGGAGGGACACGTTCTGGTCTCCTTGGGTTGGAAATCCGGGGCGTGACAGTATGGTATCAGAGCATGGTCTAATTGGCCTAGGGTAGTGGGCGGACTTGGATATCCTGAGTACTTTGGAGGAGCCTGGAGGGACATGCCTGATCAACATGGTCCTCTTTGAGCCTCTAAGGTGTACTTGGGGTAGTCCAGTCTTGTGGTAGGGTTTGCATGCATGGGCATTAGGGCACTAATTGCATTTGCTTATGTGTGTTTGTGTGGATGCTGTGAACTGTGCAACTCTGATTCTTCTTGAAGTACCTTGAGCATGACTACAAGGAAAGGTCCTTGTTCATTTGAGGTGCGTGCACTGTGAATTGAACTGTGTGCAATGTTGATTGATGCAATGTGTGAAATGTGTGTGATGCCATGTACTACTTGACTTGATAATAGGGTAGAGGTAGTGAAACTCAATAGTTGTCGAATACGTTCTGACGTTTATGCTTCTTACTTCATGTAGTAAGAATGCCACCGAGGAGAGTGACTCACGCGTCCGGGGCAATGGCTGATGAGTCATCTGCCCATGAGGGTCCGGGTGCGGGGTAGTCCGTTGGGGGACATGCGCTGTTGCTAGCGTAGCTGCGAGAGGGCATCCGACTGGAAGTCCAAGAGCTAAGGGAAGGCATACGGCAAGAAGTTCGGGAGGAGGTGCGCCTTGAGATGGCGGCATAGCAAGTGGCCACCACCACCACCACTAGTGGGGGGGTTACCTCGGGAGCGTGAGAGTTCGTTGGGCGGTGTACTGATTCGTGCAGAGGATGACATGGTGACACGGTTCCAAAAGGAACAACCTCCAAGGTTCAAAGGAGAAGGGGATCCCGTGGTAGTTGAGCAGTAGTTGAGACAGATCGCGCATGTGTTTTCCTTTCTCCTACCCCGGGAGGAGGATAAGGTGAGACTAGCAATTCGGCAGCTAGAGGGGAGTGCTCTGGAGTGGTGGTTGAGTGTCACGGGGAGCCGTGCGGTGCAGTTCATGCTATGGGAGGAGTTCTTGCGGCTCTTCCATGATGAGTTCTTCCCGGAGTCTTTGAGGTGGCAAAAGGGGGAAGAGTTTGGCAGCCTGAGGCAAGGATCAAGGACGGTACCTGAGTATGAGCGAGAGTTCTAGAGCTTGAGTAGGTTTGTCCCCGAGACTGTGGCAAAGGGGGACCTGAAGGCCCACAAGTTCACTTTGGGCCTTAGGCCAGCCCTTAGGCAGAGAGTGGCGATCTTGCGCTTGAGGACTTATGCTGAGGTTGTGGAGACGGCTTGTATCGCTGAGAGAGAGCTGGATGATAGGAGGCAGGCCCATCAGGGTCGCCAGTTACAGGGCGGATCTGAACGTGATTCGGGACCTAAGAGGCCCAAGACCGAAGAGAGGGACGACAGTTCCTTCCTCAACAGGGGACAGACATCGATACACCCAGGGAGGTCTAGCTCTGGCGGTAGTAGACTGGGAGGTCCAGCAGGAGGTCTCCCCATCGGTTGTCATTGCTGTGGGGAGTAAGGTCACTTTAGGAGGGAGTGTCCAAAGAAAGACTGGAAATGCAACAGTTGTGGGCGAGAGGGCCACTTGAGCCGGGTGTGCAGGAGTGGCAACAGGGGAGCAGGAGGCGTGGCATCTAGCATGAGGAGTGATGCTAGCTTCCGTACACCATCTGAGAGGCCAGCTCTTCAGTGGCAGGCCAGCCATGCAGGATCTAGCCAGACCCGACCTCAGGGGAGGCCAGAGCGACAGCAGACTGAAGCTGGAGGCAGTCTTGGCGGGAAGCGCCTAGTGAGTGAGCCGACCAGTGGCACAAGCCAAGGGAGGGTGTTTACGCTGGAGGCGACGTACCAGGAGGAGGTTGAGCTACGACCCCCACCGGCTGAGGGTGGAGCAGGACCATCGGTGGTTAGAGGTACTCTTTTGATCTCCCGTACATTAGCTTCTATTCTTTTCGATATGGGTGCATCGTGTTCTTTTGTTGCTGAGCTTGTGATAGATAGCTTGGGGTTATCTTGTGTGGAGGCAGCGAAGCCCCTAGTTGTTGAGTCTCCAGCGGGAGGTATGATTGAAGTGCGGCGTGTTTTCCGTGACTGTGTGTTAACCATAGGAAGTGTGGAGCTAAGCTTTGACTTGCATGTAATGCCCTTGCATGTTTTTGACTTGATCTTGGGTATGGATTAGCTTATGGCTTTCCAGGCCAAGATAGACTGTTATCGGCGGCGTGTATCCTTCGTTACACCTGCAGGGATCTCTTGCACCCTGCAGGGGGAGTGAGACTGTGAGGCGAGTCGGGTGGGGCCAGTGTTGGACCAGTGGGGTGCCATTACCCACAGGTTGGCAGCCCTGACCTTTGCTGAGGACAGGAAGGTGGAAAAGAGAGTGTGGCCAGCAGTTGTTGACCAATTTCAGGATGTCTTCCCTGACCAGTTGAGGAGTTTACCTCCTAAAAGGAGTGTAGAGTTCACCATTGAGTTGGTACCGGGGACTGGTGCAATCTCCCAAGTAGCATATCGTATGGGGCCAGCTGAGCTGAGGGAGCTTTAGCAGCAGATAGAGGAGTTGGTGGACCAGGGGTATATCAGACCGAGTACCTCATCTTGGGGTGCTCTGGTGCTCTTCGCAAAGAAGGCAGATGGCACGCTACGCCTTTGCATCGACTATAGGAAGCTGAATTCGGTGACTGTGAAGAACAAGTATCCATTGCCTCGGATCGATGACATGTTTGACCAGTTGAGTGGGGCCTGGTGGTTTTCCAAGATAGATCTACGGTCGGGGTATCATCAGTTGAGGGTTAGGGAGGAGGACATCCCTAAGACTGCTTTTCGGTGCAGGTATGGGCACTATGAGTGGGTAGTGATGCCTTTCGGGCTCACTAATGCACCAGCAGTGTTCATGCATTCGATGAACCAGGTCTTTGCTCCATATTTGGATTCCTTTGTTGTGGTGTTTATAGACGATATATTGGTATATTCCAAGACGGAGAGGGAGCATGTGGAGCATTTGGCGACAGTGTTGCAAACCTTAAGGGATCAGTGGTTGTTTGCTAAGTTTAGCAAATGCGAGTTTTGGATGCAGGAGGTCCATTTTCTTGGCCACGTAGTGTCAGCTGAAGGGGTTAGAGTGGACCCATCCAAGATTGAGGCGGTGTCATCATGGGAGAGGCCAACCAATGTTTTCGAGATTCGTAGTTTTCTTGGCTTGGCGGGATATTACCGTCATTTTGTAGAGGGATTCTCCCGTTTGCCAGCTCCTATGACGGCGTTGACCCGGAAGGGAGTGAAATTTGAGTGGACTGACAAGTGTCAGCAGGCGTTTGAGGCTCTCAAAACCCGTTTGACCACTGCACCGGTGTTGAGGTTACCTCGGGAGGATATCCCATATGAGGTATATTGTGATGCGTCCAGGGTTGGCTTGGGGTGTGTGCTTATGCAGGAGCACAGTGTGGTAGCTTATGGGTCGAGGCAGCTGAAGCCTCATGAGCAGAATTATCCTACTCATGATCTTGAGTTGGCGGCTGTCATCTTTGCCTTGAAAAGTTGGCAACATTACCTTTTGGGGGAGAAGTTTGTGGTGTTTTCTGATCACAAGAGCCTTCAGTACATCTTTACTCAAAAGGACTTGAATTTAAGGCAGAGGAGATGGGTGGAGTATTTGCAGACCTTTGACTTTACTCTTGCCTATACCCCAGGCAAGGGTAATGTTGTGGCTGACGCGTTGAGCAGAAAGGGGAAAGCTGAGGTGGCCATGAGAGAGTGGAAACTGATGGAGCAGTTGCCGATGTCGCAGCTGCAGCCTGTTGTTCGTGATGGTGGGACAGTCCTGAGTCCTCTGGTTCTGTGCCTGAGTTGTACCAGCGCGTCGGGGAGGAACAATTGGGTGACATTGAGTGTGAAGTTCTCTGTGCCCGTATTGAGGCTGGTGAGCTTTCTGCGGACTGGACAGAGGGTCCTGAGCATGAGTTGTCTTTTCAGGGGAGGGTAGTAGTGGCTTCTTTTCTTCGGGACGAGGTGATGAGGGAGTTTCATTAGTCTAAGCTTGCTGTGCATCCAGGGGGTACAAAGATGTATCATGCGCTTCGGGGACACTTTTGGTGGCCTGGGATGAAACGAGATGTAGCTGCTTTTGTTTCGAGGTGCCTCACTTGTCAACAAGTGAAGGCTGAGCACCAGAGGCCGGCGGGCATGTTACAGCCGTTGCCAGTAGCCGAGTGGAAGTGGGACCACATAGCGATGGACTTTGTAACTGGACTTCCACCCACCGCTAGGCGGAAGGACATGATTTGGGTGATTGTGGACCGGCTGACTAAGTCAGCCCATTTTCTTGCTGTCCGCGAGCGGGATTCCATCGGGGCCTTAAGTCAGCTGTATGTGAACGAGGTGGTGCGACTGCATGGGGTACCATCATCAATTGTGTCCGACCGGGATTCGCGATTTACTTCTCGTTTTTGGGTAGGCTTGCAGGAGGCTATGGGGACAAAGCTTAACTTGAGTACAGCCTTTCACCCTGAGACTGACGGCCAGACAGAGAGCACGAATCAGACTTTGGAGAACATGTTACGGGCCTTTGTGTTAGATTTTGGGGGCTCGTGGGCAACTCACCTTCCTTTGGTGGAGTTTGCCTACAACAACAGTTATCAGGCATCCATTGGGATGGCCCCTTTTGAGGCATTGTATGGACGGCTGTGTCGATCACCTTTGTGTTGGACCGAAGTGGGGGAAACAGCTCTCTTGGGACCACAGTTGGTTCAAGAGGCTACCGAGAAGGTTAAGTTGTCGTCAGCGGTTGTTATCAGCTCAGAGTCGGCAGAAATCCTATGCGGATCAGTGGCGGCGACCTTCAGAGTTTTCTGTGGGAGATCATGTGTTTCTTCGTGTCTCTCCACGACGTGGACATCGGCGCTTTGGGAGAGGTTCCAAACTCTCTCCCCGGTTCATTGGTCCTTTTGAAGTTATAACTCATGTGGGGCCGGTAGCTTATTGGTTAGCATTGCCACCGTGATTGAGTCACGTGCACAATGTGTTCCATGTGTCCCAGTTGAGGAAGTACCATCCTGACCCCACTCATGTGATCGATTGGGGGACATTGGATATTAAAGATGACATGTCCATTGTTGAGGCCCCTATCCGTATCCTAGATCGGCGGGAGAAGCTTTTGGTGGTCGTGCTATTCCTTTGGTTTGTGTACTGTGGCAGTACCGTGGCATTGAGGAGGAGACTTGGGAACGGGAGTCTTTGATGCGTGAGCAACACCCAGACTTGTTCGAGGACGAACACTCTTAAGGGTGGAGGGGTGGCTGTTGGCTAGTCTATTTATGTTTCCTTCCGATTTTGACTTTTATTTGTATTGAATGTGTTAATAAAATGTGCTTGAGATGGGTATTTGTAATGTGGATGTTTCCATGGATTGTAATACATGTGGTTATAGATTATGGTGGCACTGTGTTATGGGCTATTGTGTACAATGGGCGGTGTATGACCCATTAGGGTATTGTGGCTCGTTGTGTTGTTTTCCTCGCATGTTGTTTCTTTTCGAGGACGAAAAGTTTTAAGGGGGAGAGGATGTAATGACCCGTATTTTTGGGATGTGTGGAATGTCTCATTGTTTTGCCGTTTTGGGTGGAAATTGTTGGGTTTTAGGGAGTTTTCTTTCCATACACTTTGGCTTAATCATCTTGTATGTTGATAAGCAAGCAAGAGGCAAAGTTTGAGCCCAATTGGGAATGCACGTGAGAATGCTTTTCACGTGCAAGGAGATTTTTGCATGGGAGCCTTCCTGATGTTGTTCCAAGGCTTGATGCTGGGATTCATTTAATCAAAACTACGTCGTTTTGGGATTTGAGTTGTCTATATAAAGAGGTGAAGACTCCTTGTTTTAGGTTTAGGGTTCTCTTCAACTGCTGCAACCATCATAGAGAGAGAGAGAACTAGAGAGAGGGAAGGAAGGGGAGCTTCTGGTTGCTGCCGGAGCGTCTTGTGTGGGGAGGACGGCGTCTAGCGCGGGAGCAAGGAGGATCTGCTTTAAGGTAGGGGTTTTGTCCTTCCTGATCTCTCTCTGTTCTAGGGTTCTTGGGTAGATTATGGTTTATACCTGCTTGTATATATATTATATATGTAAATCCATATAGGTGTGATCTCCTATATGGATGTTGGCCTTCAATAGCGTTTTGGTGTGTTTCTGGTGTTAGTGTGATGCATATAAAGTGTTCAATAAAATGCCTGTGTGACATTGATGGTCCCTTGGAGCCTAGAGGGGGGTGAATAGGCTCTTATCGAAACTCTTTTCTTTCTCTTAAGACACAAACACTTATCTAGTTAAGTGATAGAATCACTGCAGAAGATAACCAGATAGTGAAAGTATTTTGTTTTATTATCACAAGATAAATACAACAAAATAGAAGCAAGACTCTCTTACACTCTGTTTACAAATGAACTCGCACACTAGCCAAATTCTATCTCCAGAAATGAAACCTCTTGTGCATACACAGGATTAGTCTTTTCTTAACAAATGCACATGCGCTCACACTTACACAAATGTACAAGTATGAATATTTATACAAAACATTCATAAGAAACAACCTTGGAACTTGTAGTTCCGGAATGCGTTCAGCACTAACTATCCCTCGGTAATCTCTCTGCCTTGACTGCTGCGGTTTGTGGAGCTCAAGATCTTGGGTTTGAAGAGTATAAGTGCGTTTGTGAGTTCCCAAATACAATTAAGGTTGTGTCCACATATCCGGATGATCCACGTGTAAGATTCTTCAGGTTCTCAATAAATTTGTCTTACATCGGGACGCCACGAGCTGATAACTTTAAATGCGGTCGAGTTGAAGCAGTATCTTCTTGATCCGGTGTAATTTTCCTTACTCCGTAGCTAATGAAGCTCGGAACCTTACTCCGTGTCAGTGATTTCTTACTCCGTATCTATTTGGTACTGGAATCCTTAGTCCGTGCCAGCGCTTCCTTACTCCGCATGTAAGTTTCTTACTCTGTATGTAAATTCCTTACTCCGTATGTAAGTTCCTTACTCCGTATGTAAATTCCTTACTCCGTATGTAAGTTCCTTACTCCGTATGTAAATTCCTTACTCCGTATGTAAGTTGTTCGGATTCCTTACTCCGCATCTAATTTCCTTACTCCGTGTCTAATAAAGACTCGGGTCCTTATTCCGCATTTGTACTTCCTTACTCCGCATGTATGGAAGACTCGGATGCCTTACTCCGTGTCTTCTTTTACTTCGTGCGACCTTGTAAACCAAGACTCTTACTTAGCGTCAATTTGACTTAGTCCGCATGAATGTCCCTTATTCCGTATGTATTGGTGACTTGATTATTTACCAAGTGTTTGACGACACTCACTCTTGTCCGAATCAGGATTATGTATCCTGTCCTTAGCTTTGCTCTCACGAGTGTATCTCCGGATTAATAACATATTTTCTGCAACGATCAAATAAACATAAGAGATCTCAGATCAAATTACATAAGGCTTTATCAGCATTATCCAAATTCTGGGTTTGATCCAACAATCTCTCCTAATTGTGGATATGCCCAAACCCTTTGTAATCTGATCTGGTAAGCAGTGCAAAAAGATAACATACAGAATATACATCACAACCAATTTCATTTAACAGCAACTAAGTACAATTCAGCCTTAATACAAGATTTTCACTAAGGTACATAAGGCTTACTATACTTGAAGATCATAGTTGCTGCTTTCTCTCTAAGCTCCATTGTCTGCTTCATCGTAAAGGTGGTGTGTTGGCTCCAATATTTGTCCACAGTTAAGAATGACTTGATGAAGTGACAGACAAAGGCTTCATAGCTATCTCCATCCGGCTGTTGTGGCACTTGCTTCTTGCCCCGGAATGTCGCCTTGAGTTTCTCAGTCGGACGCAAGGGTGTAATGCCCAACTCTTCATATAATCCAGCTTTCTTCACAGCTTCAGTTAGCCTGAGACACAGAGGTTCCCATTGATTCTTTCTAACAAAGTGCTCCACAATCTGATGAGAATCAATGAGAATCATTTGCTTGGACTGAATCATGAAGACAGCCATCATGAAGTGTGGCGACATGATCCGGTACGGAATGAGGATAGTTGAGAGAGTTTTCCATGGCTTGCTATCCTCAGCAGTTCCATCGATGAAGGACTGAATTAGGTCCACACTGGGAAGATAGCCTTCATTCCAATACGGCAGAACGTCAAACAAGTGCCCATCCTTGTAGAGAGATGGAAACAGCCTCATCTCCATTTTAGCGGCCCTCGAGAAGTTGTCAATGTCTTCTGTAGTAAAGAGTCCTTTCTCCGAACAAAGAGTCTAAATGTCGGCCGGGGAGAAAGGGTACATTTCAGAAAGACATCTTCTCTCAGCAGAAGACACAGCATAGGATTTCATTGCCTTGCGCAAGCTTCCATCCGCATCAGAAGGGTCAAACTCCGCATATGATGGGAGGAAGGTATCAGCTGCGGATGAGGAGGATGGAGGAGGAGCTGGAGCTGCAGTAGAGGAGCTTGGTTGAGAGAAGCGACTTTGTTTGGGAATTCTAACTCCCTGACGCATTGAAGTGGCAGGCCGCTTCTCAGTCCGAGTAGATGGTTGTGGTGCAGAAGGAGCAGACGGATCAGATGGTTGTGGTGCGAGGAGCAGACGGATCAGATGACACTTTCTCCCCCGATTTGGCAGATCGCCGGGAAGCAACGGGAGGACGAGCCATCGTGTGTGCCAGGTCCGCGAAGGAGGTAGACAATGAATGGACGGACGAGGCGACAAGATCCATTTTCTGCTCCATTGAAGTGAAGGAGTCAGTGAGAGCGGAGAGGAGTTGGGCGCCGAGGGCATCAACCTTGGCAGCGATGGCGGAAATTTGGGCGCTTTGAGCTTAGGCGTGTCGGTCCAGCTGGGCGGAAAGCACAGCGTCGGAGTGGACCGTGCCAAAAGAGGCACGCCCAAGGACCAACTCCGGACCTTTGGAGGACTCCCCCGCATGAACAGGAGCAGGAGTGCGTTGGGCAGAGGAGTCCGCAGGAGTATCGGCAGCAGTAGGAGCATCCGGAGCATCAGAGGCATCCGGAGCATCAGAGGCATCCGGAGCATTGGAGGCATCCGGAGCAATGGACCCGCTTTGACCAGATAAGTCAACCACGGGAATCGCGGCAGCAAGAGAAGAGGGTCCAGCCTTAGCAGGGGAAGGACTCCGTGCAGCAGGGACTGGGCCGGAGGGTGTAGGGAACGGCACATCGGGAATGGCGGCCGGCGTAAGAAAGCCTTGGTCCAAGTTCCAGATGATCATGGTCTCCGGGGATTGGGTATTGCGTGTGTAAAACACCCGGAGATCGGTGTCAGGAATGGAGGAGGTGTGGGCTAGGCTGAAACGGAGCCAAAGGTCCGTTAAGGTGTCGGTGGTGAGATGGGCAAGATAATCTCGGGGTTGAGGTAGGGGAGCAAAGGGGCTTCCGGAGAAGAGGCCGGGACATCAGCAGTGGCGACAGCAACAGCGGTATCAACCGCGGCAGCAATAGCGGAGGTGGAGGGAGTGGGGACATCAGCGACCAGAGGGGGCCGAGGAAACGACTTTAGGAGCACTGCGCCGAGATGGCCCCGCAACCTCGGACGGTTCGGCACGGACGCTGTACTGGGAGGCCCGAGAATGAGAGGGTGCTGTAACGGACCGAATCCGGGAGGATCGGGGTGCAGAACTGACGTCAGGGGCTTGGCTGTCGGAGGGGTCACCAATAGAACTGCCTTGTTGTTCCGAGGCAGGGAGTATGCGGAGAGCTGCAGATGGTCAGCGGGCGGTCATGTTCCCATCCGGCGTAAGATAACGAAGGTAATAAGCCGGAGGAAATGGAACAGCATCATATCGGGCGAAATGGTCCGAATTAAGATGCCGGAAGACAATGCTGAGGATGCGCCCGAAGGAATGGTTCTTGGGACCATTCTGCAGCAACCGAAACAAGAACATCCCCCAATCCATCGGAAGACCTTCAAAAATGCCGTACATGGCCAGGACAAGGTCGTACGGAACGGAGTCGAGGGCTGATGTGCGAGCCAGTAAGCATCGACTCAAGATGGTCGCCATACATCGATAGCGACCTTGGAAGGATTTCACCTTGTATTCCTTGCCTTTTTGTGTGCAACCCATAGAAGCCACCATTGGATCGGCATCTGGGCGCTGTGGTTCACCAAGAGGTAGGTGGAGAGCAGCGCGGAGAACAGCCGGAGTGATGATGATGGATTCACCGCGGACATAAGAGGTTATCGAATCGGTGGTGTAGCGAATCCGTTGGTAATACTCAAGAACGTCGTCGATAAGAAGATCGACGGGATTGGAGATCAGGTTGAGTATATGCGAGGCTTCAAGGAGAGAGCGAAGCTGGAAAAACCAATCTGGAGGATTAGAAACAGCATTCCAATCAACCAGATGGCCAGGATTAACACCGGAAAGAGAGATTCTGGGTGCCATTGCAGATTAAATTTGAGGGACAAGATGAAAGGTGAGGTCTTGGCAATGGAAGGAGCAACGAGAGGTTTAGGGATTTGAAATGAGCAATACTCGTGCTTCACAGGAATGATCAGAACATATAAGACCGAGTCCGCAAATGTCAGCGGGCCTAGGAATGTGCGAGTGAGATAGGGACCCGCTTGACAGGCTGATGTCATGAGTCTAGATATCGATGCGCCTCCGAATGAAACGATGTCGTGGAGACCGCATGACTAAGTAAGTGTAACAGCTGGTTGCCATCCAGAGAAGTGTGTGTGCATCCCGAGATTTGCATTTAGTGAATTATCATGATTCCTCCTCAAAAGCACGCGACATATAGGAAGACTTGGATCGTTGCGATTAGACTGTGTCAGGAGTCCGGAGGAATGAACCAACACTCATTCGGAGTAAATAATAATAGAGGAAGAGTATCCAGATGAAAAGTAGACCGTGTCCGTAGTAGACAAAGTTCGGCGAGAGAGTGAAGTAGATTCCATTGTAGTCAATAAGTCGAAGAGAAGAGAAGTACCACAACACTTCAAATCCAAGACTTTGGACTAGATTGATTGATACGGTTGCAAAGAGAATCCGAACCGTAGCTAAACGAAGAAATGAATTGAAAATACAAAAACTTAACAGGCAAGGATTAGTACGGATTAGGGAAAATAATCAGTGAAAAACGACATAATCCGAACTAATGAGAAACAGAACTTATGCATTACTAAGCATGCAAGAGACATATACATACGTGAAAATGATCAATATTACTGAATCAGGGCATATGTCAGATAACAATACACAAGTTCATATAGCTCAACATAGCAAAACTGTCTTGCTGAACAACGTAGCTAAGATTAATTAAGATCATATGATTTGGCCAATTCAGGATTCATGAGTGAATAATGGGAAGCGAACACATGTCAAAAGTAAGGAATTGATTATCCGATTAAAATGCATGGTTGAAGAAAGGAAAAAACATCCAAGCATGCCTCAAATCCGGTGTAACAACGCATGTCCAGTCAGATCCGAAAGTAAAAGTTTAGAGGAGGGAGTATCCGAGACATATTAGGGGTTCATTACTGCTCCCCCGTTGATCATTTAATCCTCTCAATGAAAAGCTCTCCCTCAAATAGACAGCCAGGAAAGGGGTCATGAGACATATACAGGGGGTATTACTGAATAATATATAAAGCATTTTCTTCCCCGTAGATTGTGCAATCCTCTCGATTGACATTTCCGGTTTGTAGAATTCAGCACTGTCTATCTTATTAGAAAACTATACTTCAGAAGCTGACCAGACTGTGATTGAGTATTCATCCACTAGGCATTCCGAGCTAACCCATTTCATTTCTTCAACTATACATGTTAATAGAGTAATCTAAATGAACATGCTATTGTCATGTGGTGATTAGTGGAAATTAAGATCATGAAACCAGAAAGAGGTAAATCATATAAACTTTAATCATGTTAGCTTAAACGACTTCAGTCGGGAAACGCAAGCATCTTCCCAAATATGAAGTTGATATTAATATCAGAAGCATGAGGCCGTAAACCAGTAAGTATGATCAGCATTAAAGTCAGTATGTATCTTCTACTTACAATAAAAGCACAATGCATGTTCTGATAGTAAATATACTGTTGGGTAAATTAAATGTGAAACTATGCAGAAAAGTCGAGCATACCTAAACGGAAGAGTAGTTCAGAGAATCTTGCATCAGGTAGGGGCTTTGTAAAAATGTCGGCTAGTTGATCTTCAGTAGCAACGTGTTCCAGTGAGATGTGACTTTTAAGAACATGATCACGTATGAAGTGATACCGGACTTCAATATGCTTCGTCTTAGGATGCATGATAGGATTGTTGCTGATAGCAATAGCGCTAGTGTTGTCGCAGTAGAGTGGAATAGATGACATGTTGAAACCGTAGTCAGTAAGTTGACTTTGCATCCAGAGTAGCTGTGCGCAGCAACTCCCGATAGCTATGTATTCCGCTTAGCGAGTAGAGGTTGATACTGACTCGCTTCTTACTGAACCATGAAATTAATCTATTTCCAAGGAACTGACATGTACCACTTGTGCTCTTCCTGTCGATGCGACATCCAGCGAAGTTGGCATCAGAGTATCCGGATAAGGTGAAGTTTGACTCCTTTGGGTACCAGAGTCCCAAATTCATCGTTCCCTTGAGATACCTTAATATCCGTTTAACATGAAGCATATGTGACTCCTTGGGATTCGCCTGGTATCGTGCACAGATGCAAGTTGCAAACATAATGTCTGGGCGACTTGCTGTAAGATACAGCAAGGATCCGATCATCCCTCTATAGTCAGTCACATTTATGGATATGCCGTCAGCATCCGGATCTAACTTGGCACTGACAGGCATGGGAGTTTTGACGGGAGATGAACCTTCCATACCAAACTTCTTAATAAGATTGCGAGTGTACTTAGCTTGATTAATGAAGATTCCTTCCTTTAATTGTTTAACTTCTATTCCGAGGAAGTAGGACAGTTCTCCCATCATGCTCATCTCAAACTTGCCTGTCATCAATGTTGGACCCCATTTTGTCCGGGTTGGACATACTAACCCCATTTGATATACCTTTCTGCCCATGCCATATGCCTTGTTGAACAGGTCCACAATGATCCCATACTTCCAAGGAATGGTCTACCCCAATCTGCACGAGATGTATACAATTAACACGGATGGGGGAGTTCAAAATTAATGACTTTTGCTACAAGTCCTTGAAGCGCCCCAAGACCAACACCAGGTGATGGAGGATGAAAATTGAAGACCAACGCACTTGACCGAGCTCAAATCGGACTTCAAATGAAGAAGTTATGGCCAAAACAACTTTCGTTGGAAAAAGTCAAACTTGCCAAAAGACGGTCAATGCCCCTGGTCAAACTGCCCGCAAAAGTGATCAGGCGAAACTCCTCAAAATGCCTATATAGGCGAACACGGATCTCCCCGAACAATCCTTGGAAGGTCATCCATTTTTGCATTTTTGGTGGGGGTAAAAAGGTAATTAAAAGTTTAAAAAAAAAAAAGAGGGTTGACCATTGACCGTTGACCTGCCGACACTGCGACCCGTTGACCTTCGAAGCCTCGAAGCCCCGAAGCCCGAAGCCTCAAAGCCTCGAAGCCCCGAAGCTCGAAGCCCCGAAGCCTCGAAGCCCCGGGCTCGAAGCCCCGAAGCCTCGGCTCGAGCCTCGAAGCTCGAAGCCTCGAAGCCCCGAAGCCTCGAAGCCTCGAAGCCCCGTTAACCTGCCGATTCCACCTTCGACCCTTCGACCCACCGAAGCTTCGACCCTGCCGACGCTCCGATCTTCGACCCGCGGCACCCGTACGCCTTCCACCTCCGACCCTGCAACGCCGACCCGCAGCACCCGTACGCCTTCCACCATTGACCGCAGCTTCGACCCTGCCGACGCTCCGACCTGCCGACACTTCGAACCTCCGACCCTTTCTGCCTTCGCTGATTCTTTTTTCGCTGGCTTTTCTCGCGTCGACTTTTCTTTTCACGGGTTTCCCTTTATTCTTCTCGCTGGCTTCACGGGACTCTCTTCTGCGCTGACCATCAGACAAGGAATAACTCAACAACCTGTCAGTCCCATGTGCTGCTAAAATACAAACTTAAAAAAAAAAGGCAATCACGAGTTGCCCTGTCTCCCGCACACACTGTCCTCCCGACAAGGCACCAAACCTGCAAATTAAATACTGCATCAAATAATACATCAATTAATGAGAGTGGAGCCAAAAGCTTTTCTGCAGCACTTTAAGAGAGATTCTGGGGAGAGAAAAAAGGGTGGAAAAAAGAAGAGTGTGGGTTTTCGTTGGAGAGAGAGTTCTAAAAAAAAAAAAGAGAGAGAAAAAGAGATCTGCCATAAGAAAAAACAGTTGCCCGTCCCTGCAAAAAACAAAAAAAAAGGAGAGAGAGAGAGTTCTTTGAGAGAAGGAGGGAGAAGCTCGTTGAGAAAAAGAAGGGAAAACCTGATGTCACCCTCCATCAGTCCAGTACAGAAAAAGAAAGAAAAAAACAGAGAGCCCCTTTATCATTGAAACCCTGCTACCATTCACATCCTTCCTTCATCCCAGTGCAGACAAAGAGAGAAAAGAACAGAGAGTAAAAAACACAGAAGAGACCCCTGCTACCATTCCTCATTCCAGCGCAAACAGAGAGAGAACAGCAAAAAACACAATTCCAGTTCCGCTCTTCTTTTTCTTTTCTCTTCCTACGTTTTCATCAAAACAAAAACAACCGTTTCTTCATTTCCTATTCCTTACACCTTATACCCCTTCCCCTCAATTCCAGCCAAAATCTCAATCCCAAAAATACACATCCCCTTCCTTTCTCGCGTTTTACTCAGAATCCAGAAATTTACTTTTCTCATCTTCTCTCATCTCCACACATCGTTACAATCTCCCAACTACTCTTTGCTATCAGTGGGATTGGAGCTCGGTAGCTGTCGGTGCAGATAAGGATCCCAAACAGAAATCCGGTGGAAGCCCCAAAGTCAGTTCCATATTTTACTCCTTTTACTCATGCATATTCATATCTAATGTGATGTTTTTTTTATTTTGTTTGGCTGTTGGGTATAGGGCGTGTGTTTTTTTGTATTATTTTTTTGTTTGTTTTTTTTTTTCCTTGAAGTCATAGATATATGTTGTATATATATCGTGTCTATTGTAATATGTAACAGCAAGGAAACTCAAAAGAAAAGAGAGAGAGCAAAGGGAGGCATGAAGAAAAAAAAAAAAAAAGGAGAGTGATTTTATTTTTGTGGATGTCACACTCACACACTCCACATCTATTTTGATATATGCATTTTCAATTTCAAAAAAGGAAACAAAACAAACAAACAAACAAATAAACAAGCAAAAAAAAATAAAAATAAAGTAAGACAGAAAAACAAGCAAAAAAAAAACAAAACGTTTTTTAATAAAATGTTTTTTTTCAAAATCTCTTCAATAACATGTTTTGAAAATGTTTTCATGAAATGTTTTCCAAATGTTTTCCAACAAAAAACAAGAAAAAAAAAACAAAAAAAACGTTTTCATGTTTTCAAACAAAAAAAAAAAGAGAAAAATCAAAATTAGTACTTCAATTTCCCAAACCAAAAAAAAAACAAAAAAAGAAAAAAAAACAAAAAGAAAAAGACCAAAATGTTTTTTTTACAAAACATAGAAAACAAAAAAATGTATGTTTTCTAACCCCAAAAAAAAAACAAAAACAAAACAAAACCAAAAAAGAGAGAAAGAAAAAAATCATTTGTCTAGGACTTCAAAAAAGCCAAAACCAATCCCTAGGATCTCATTCTCCACTTTAAACAAAAACCCAAAATTTTTAGGTTTCCCTTTTTAGAAATTTAGGATAAATCCATTTTAACCATGACTTTAATAAATAACTTAGCTAAATAAAAATCATAGACTTTTTAGGAAACTTAACCCAGTTATGACAGTACAAATAAAAGAAAAACCTCCTCCTCCTAAATTAGATACCGAAAGGGCGCTGTAGGGGTGCTAATCCTTCCCTACACGTAACCAACTCCCAAACCCATCTCTGATAACGCAGACCACACACTTCAGACTACTCAAAGTAGAGGGTATCCAACTGTACCCCAAAAACAGTTGGTGGCGACTTTAAATTTTCTCACCATTGGTCTAGTTTGAGCTCACCCCAAAAGGGCCCGGACGAAATCCAGTGATGACAATCAACTTAGCAAACTCTTCACAAAGCTTCGGATTCGTTGATCCGAAAATGATATCATCCACGTATATTTGTACGATCAGAGTGTGTCCTTTCTCTTTTCGTAGAAATAGGGTGGTGTCTATCTTCCCTTTTTGGAAGTTATGAGCAAGTAGGAATTCTAACAGTGTGTCGTACCAGGCTCTTGGAGCTTGCTTCAAACCATATAAAACTTTCTGAAGCTTGTAGACAAGATGTCCTGCCTTAGGTTCAATGAAGCCGGGAGGTTGTTCAACGTATACCTCCTCTTGAAGATCTCCATTCAGGAATGCACTCTTGACGTCCATTTGATAAACTATGAAGTTTTCATATGAAGCATACGCCAGAAACATTCGGATTGCCTCAAGTCTTGCTACCGGAGCAAGGGTCTCATCATAATCTATTCCTTCTTCTTGACGATATCCTTTGGCTACCAGTCTGGCCTTGTTCCAGATTACTATTCCATCCGTATCAAGCTTGTTCCGGAACACCCATTTAACGCCAATGACTTGCTGAGACTTAGGCCTTGGTACTAAGGTCCACACATTATTTCTCTTAAATTCATTCAGCTCTTCTTGCATGGCTTCTATCCAATTCGAATCCTAAAGAGCTTCATCTACCACCTTTGGTTCTATTTGAGATAGAAAACACGAGTGAAGACTCATGTTGGAGGTGGCTGCTCTTGTTCTTACACCAACAGTAGGATCACCAATTACTTGATCTGAGGGATGGTTTCGAGTCCATCTGTAATTCTGTGCATGTGATGGATGATCTTGAACAATTTGAAGCTCTTCCAGATTAGGTGGTTCAGTTGTATCCGTTGGTTGAGCTTCGTCCGGACTAGATGTTTCCGTATTGAGAGGTACAGTTGAACTTTCAGTGTTAACTAGTCCGGACGGACTTGAAGGTGCTCCGGAATTTTGGGTATCCGTAGGAGTATATTCGAAGCTAAATGGTAGTCCGGAGTCCGAGTCATCCGTAGCATCATCCATATAATTTCTTAGTGCTTCGCTGATGCCACGTGGTTGGTCAAGATGTGTAACAGGAACATTCATAAACTTCGAATAATCGACGTTGCTGTCCATAACCTGCACATTAGAACTAGAAGAACCGACTTTTGACCAATCAAGGTTAGTTTCATCAAAGGTCACATGGATAGATTCTTCAACTTTAAAAAGTTTTCTATTGAAGACCCGATAAGCTTTGCTATGAAGTGAGTACCCGACAAAAATTCCATCATCAGATTTTGGTTCAAATTTATTCTGGGGTTCTTTGCCGTTGTTCAGAATATAGCAAGTACACCCAAAGGCTCTGAGATGTGAAATTGAAGGCTTTCGTCCTCTCCACATCTCATAGGGTGTTTTCATGGTAGATTTATTTATTAGAGTTCTGTTCTGAACATAGCAGGCGGTGGACACGACTTTGAGCCCATAGGCGAGAGGAAGCGTTGCCCCTGCTAACATAGATCTGCCAGCCTCAACTAAAGTGCGATTCTTGCGCTCGGCTACCCCATTTTGTTGAGGAGTTCGGGGCGCAGAGAAGTCATGCTCGTATGCCCTGTTTGGAACAATATGATCTCATTTCTGAAAAATCAAATTCTGTACCATGATCACTCCTGATGCACTTTATGCTCAGTCCTTGTGATTTGCTTATCCAGTTAAAAAGATCTACAAGATGCTCAAAAGTTTGAACCTTTGATTTCAGGAACATCACCCATGTGTATCTGGTGAAATCATCGATAACCACTAGGGTATATCTCGCCTTGACTAGTGATGGAGCAGATATAGGACCACATAGGTCCATATGAAGAAGATGTAGAGGAGCAGTTATTGAATTAACTGATTTGCTCTTAAAGCTATGTTTGGTCTGTTTGCCCAGTTGGCATTCTCGACAGAGAGAGTCTCTGGAGAACTTGAGTTTGGGTAGACTAGTGACAAGATCAAGTGACGCTAATTTAGACAAAGTCTTAAAGTTTAAATGTGCGCATCGCTTGTGCCATAGCCAACTATCTTCATCTGATGCTTTAGTGAGGAAGCATACAGGGTCAGAAAAATTATTTCTTAAGACCACTGAGTATATGTCCCCATCTCTTGATCCGGATAACTTAACATCTCCAGATAAGTTTTCTCTTCTTGCCAGGTGTTGGACAAAAAGGAAACAGTAAATCCTTTGTCACAAAAATTACTAACACTTAGCAAATTATGCTTTAAACCTTCGACTAGTGCAACTCTAGTGATTGATACATAGCCGTTAGTTTAGGTGCCATACCCGACAGTCTTACCTTTGCTGTTGTCGCCATATGAAACGGATGGACCTTGTTTATCATTAACTTCTACAAGCAGAGTCTGATCACCCGTCATATGTCCGCAGCATCCACTATCAAGGATCCACTTGCTTTTATTGATCTTTAACTTCAAGTGATCCGGCAATGCATTCTAGAGATGCTCCTGAAAGACAACAGTTTACACTTTTGGTGCCCAAACTTGTTTCGGGCGGTTAGAGAGAGCAGCAGTATTGTCAACATTTACGGATTTGATTTTGCTAGGACTTTCAGCTCTCCAAGTTGACTTTAGCTTGTTAGTTTCAGCTACCTCTTTTATTTGGGTTTTCTTGAGAGAGATACTCTTTCGAGGTTTAGATTTTGTTTTGCTCGAAGAACCCTTTTTGTTTAACTGATCTTTATTGATATGAAACTGATTACAAAGCCAGTTATCAGATAAACTCCAACATTCATAGTGATAATGACCTATTTCCCTATAGATGGAACAGACACTATAATGTGAAGTACAAATAGGGGATACAGGTCTCTTAGATTTTACAGACTTTCTACTCTGTTCCCTGTGGCCTAATCCATTGCGTTTGGGTGACGCGCTCTTGGCCCTAGATGCATCAGCCTTAGCCTTGTCTTTCTTTTTGGGTGCTACAGTTTTGGCTTTAACTACGCGGCCTTCCCTTCATCTTTAGTTACGGGTGCTACCGCTTCGGGAAGTGCAAGAATGACCTCGACTCCACAGTCATAAACTATGGTGCCACCTGAAATGAAACCATCCAACAGTTTAGATGTACTAACAGGATATAAGTTGGTTAGTTTAGGAGTGAAATCCGGAGGACACTCAGTAGCTTGAGCTATGGATGTTGATGACTCGGAACCTAGGCCAGGTTTGACTCGAATGTCGTCAGGATCAGTCCTAAAGGTAGAGGCTATTTCCCCGTATTTTAGCCACTTACGATTTATCTCCTTTTCCTGTTCCAGTTCATTTTCGAGTCTTTTTACTATAACTTTTAGGCCTGAGAGATTGGTATTTAACAAATGATTTCCAGCTCTTAGATCGTGATACCAAGCTTCTTTTCCTCTGAAGTCAGTGATGTCCTTTTCGAGTCTATTAATGGTAAATTTAAGACGTTTATTCTGACTTTCCATATCTTTGTACATTTGAGTAATTATTAGTCTCTCATTCTTTTCATGATCACATGCAGTAGTAAGAGATTCTAATTTACTCAGGAGCTCAGAGATAGAAGGTACCTCAGTACTTGCCATGAGGCAGACGTTCGGCTTAGTGGTTGGCTCATCATCCGAGGATTCCTCCTCTTCTTCCGAGCCACTCATGTATTTTGTCACGAGCGCCTTCCTCTTGTTCTTGCTGTTGTCTGAGGTGGAGCGCCGAGGAGTTACCCTGTCACTTTTCTCGGCTACCTTTGATTTGGACCTGCATTCCTTGGCCCAGTGACCAGTTTTCCCACAGTTGAAGCATTCCTAGGAACTGGACTCCGGTCGCTCCTTCCTTTGGAAAGATGATGATAAGCGTCTCGAACCCTTTTTCGCTTTTCCGTAGGAATCGCTCAAAGGATTTGACAAGAAGTGCAATCTCCTCCTCCTCGTCAGAATCAGAATTCTCGGACACGTCCGTATCATCATTCCTCAGTATGTTTAGACATTCTGTAGCTTTGAGAGCTACCCCCTTTTCTTTCCGAGCTATTTTCTCATCTCGGTCAGAGTACTTAAACCTGACTTTGTGAGTCCGCAGCTCTCCATATAGTTCTTCAAGGGGAACATCTTCGCGTTCTTGTCGATTGCATCTGGAGTTGTTTGGAGTAGTAGCGATCCGGCAAGGAGCGAAAGAACTTGTCATTGATCTGGGATTGAGAATAGTGCTCATTGACAGTCTTCAGCTCAAGAATAAGCTTGCCGAATCTCCGATAGATGCTTTCGAGTGATTCGCCCGGTTTATGATTAAAACTCTCAAAGTTCTGTCCGAGAGTACAGATCACATTCTGCATCTGGGACTGACTCCCCTCATAGAGGATTGTCGGTTTGTCCCAAACGACTTTTCTTTGTCGTGCAGCCCTGGACGTCCGTGAAAGCCTCGGAATCCAAAGACGATGTAACATAAGCCGAGCCTTTTCACTAGCGCCTTTGCCAGCTCTTTCATCGTTGGTAAGTTCAGCATCTGTCTTTGGCCTCCTAACTCCATGTTCTCCGATAGTCATCGGAATTGGAATCTCCTGATGAAGACATGGCCACATAAGATGATCATGGCATACCATAAACATCTTCATGCGAGCTTTCCACTGGGAGAAAAGCTCAGGTGTAAATTTGGGCAGTTTCATCAGAGTAAAGCCAGAACTCCGTGGTTGAGAAGTGGCGGCAGCAGCAGGTTGAGGTGGGTCGACATTTTCACTGCTGCTTCGATTCGGGATGGGCTCCTGTGCACCTCCAGAGTTAAGGCGAGTGTTGAATAGCATACTGCTTTCTTCGGCCATTTCTGAGATTGAAAGAGTGGGATCTCTACTTAGAACAAATAGAACTTGCTCTGATACCACTTGATGGTCCCTTGGAGCCTAGAGGGGGGTGAATAGGCTCTTATCGAAACTCTTTTCTTTCTCTTAAAACACAAACACTTATCTAGTTAAGTGATAGAATCAATGCGGAAGATAACCAGATAGTGAAAGTATTTTGTTTTATTATCACAAGATAAATACAACAAAATAGAAGCAAGACTCTCTTACACTCTGTTTACAAATGAACTCACACACTAGCCAAATTCTATCTCCAGAAATGAAACCTCTTGTGCATACACAGGATTAGTCTTTTCTTAACAAATGCACATGCGCTCACACTTACACAAATGTACAAGTATGAATATTTATACAAAACATTCCTAAGAGACAACCATGGAACTTGTAGTTCTGGAATGCGTTCAGCACTAACTATCCCTCGGTAATCTCTCTGCCTTGACTGCTGCGGTTTGTAGAGCTCAAGATCTTGGGTTTGAAGAGTATAAGTGCGTTTGTGAGTTCCCAAATACAATTAAGGTTGTGTCCACATATCCGGATGATCCACGTGTAAGATTCTTCAGGTTCTCAATAAATTTGTCTTACATCGGGACGCCACGAGCTGATAACTTTAAATGCGGTCGAGTTGAAGCAGTATCTTCTTGATCCGGTGTAATTTTCCTTACTCCATAGCTAATGAAGCTCGGAACCTTACTCCGTGTCAGTGATTTCTTACTCCGTATCTATTTGGTACTGGAATCCTTAGTCCGTGCCAGCGCTTCCTTACTCCGCATGTAAGTTCCTTACTCCGTATGTAAATTCCTTACTCCGTATGTAAGTTCCTTACTCCGTATGTAAATTCCTTACTCCGTATGTAAGTTCCTTACTCCGTATGTAAATTCCTTACTCCGTATGTAAGTTCCTTACTCCGTCTGTAAATTCCTTACTCCGTATGTAAGTTTCTTACTCCGTATGTAAATTCCTTACTCCGTACGTAAGTTCCTTACTCCGTATGTAAATTCCTTACTCCGTATGTAAGTTCCTTACTCCGTATGTAAATTCCTTACTCCGTATGTATGTTCCTTACTCCGTCTGTAAATTCCTTACTCCGTATGTAAGTTTCTTACTCCGTATGTAAATTCCTTACTCCGTACGTAAGTTCCTTACTCCGTATGTAAATTCCTTACTCCGTATGTAAGTTCCTTACTCCGTATGTAAATTCCTTACTCCGTATGTAAGTTCCTTACTCCGTATATAAATTCCTTACTCCGTATGTAAGTTCCTTACTCCGTATGTAAGTTCCTTACTCCGTATGTAAGTTGTCTGAATTCCTTACTCCGCATCTAATTTCCTTACTCCGTGTCTAGTAAAGACTCGGGTCCTTATTCCGCATTTGTACTTCCTTACTCCGCATGTATAGAAGACTCAGATACCTTACTCCGTGTCTTCTTTTACTTCGTGCGACCTTGTAAACCAAGACTCTTACTTAGCGTCAATTTGACTTAGTCCGCACGAATGTCCCTTATTCCGTATGTATTGCTGACTTGGTTATTTACCAAGTGTTTGACGACACTCACTCTTGTCCGGATCAGGATTATGTATCCTGTCCTTAGCTTAGCTCTCACGAGTGTATCTCCGGATTAATAACATATCTTCTGCAACGATCAAATAAACACAAGAGATCTCAGATCAAATTACATAAGGCTTTATCAGCATTATCCAAATTCTAGGTTTGATCCAATAGACATGCCTGTTACATGTTTGACAAAAAGCCTGAGTGTATATGCCCGTTACGTGTTTGAGAAAATGCCTGTGCGCTGGGTTCATGAGCTGTGAATGTATGCACGCTACATGTTCGATATCGTGTATCGTGAAGTTATGCACACCAAGTGTTTGGTTTTATACCTTGTGAGGCTATACATGCTAAGTGTTTGATGTTATGTCTGTGTGACTATGTGTAGCTATATGTGTCTTGTGTTTTGTGAAACCCGATAAGCTGTGGAAGCTCGGGATTGTTTTGTGAAACCCGGTAGCTGTGGAAGCTCGGGACTGTTTTGTGAAACTCGGTAGCTATGGAAGCTCGGGACTATTTTGTGAAACCCGGTAGCTATGGAAGCTCTGTGGAAGCTCGGGCCTATTTCATAGAACCCGGTGGCTGTGGAAGCCCAAAATTGTAAATGTTACCCTGTGTGGCTGTGGACATGATAGCCGGTGTGGCTGTGGCAAAGGTGGTGCATGTGGCTTGTGTGTTGATGCTCGACTGGATTATAAACTGCTTGTACCTTGTTGTCACTACACTGCACTTGTGCACGTCCACATGTAGATGATATGAGCATGTGATGGGTCGGGGAGACATGATCCCTACTGAGATGTGGTTGCTCACCCCTCCTACCATGTTGTTTTCTTACAGCGACCTACAGGCGTTAGGTGGGAACCAAGGAAGACCTACTTGTGGCTTGCTTATTGTTCTTGAATTTTGTTGTTTTTATGAACTTTGTAACCCTATGGGGAGATCTTGTAATGTGGAGTTAATGTAATAAATGTAATGTTTGAACTTAATAAATATTTGGTTTTGTCTCTGAATAGAAAATGTGATGCGTACGTTGTATTCTCACCCCTTTATCCAAACCCGGGTAAAGGGAGGGTCACGTTCCGGTCTCCTCGGGTTGGAAATCCGGGCGTGACAGTTCGGATCCTTACTCCATATTAGTTATTGCTTACTCCGCGTACATGAGGTCCTGAAATCCTTATTCGTTGTCAGCACTTCCTTACTCCGCATGAGTTCCTTACTCTGCAAGAGTTCCTTACTCCGCTTGAGTAATGATTCGGATTTCTTATTCCGCATTAGATGTCCTTACTCCGTATCAGTTGTCCTTACTCCGCATCAGTCGTCCTTACTCCGCTCGAATGAAAGACTCGGATTCCTTAGTCCGAATCTTCTTTTCCTTAGACAGCTGGAATAAAAGACTTAATTCTTTCTCTGCAACAAATCTCTCTTACTTCGTACGAGGTGTAGACTCGGATTCTCATTCCGCATAAAATGACTTAGTCCAATCAACAATAAGACGCGGAATCCTTAGTCCTTTCAACAAGTGATTAGTTCGTACGAGAGGGTCCTTACACCGGATGAAGACTTGGTTATTTACCAAGTGTTAGACGACACTCATGATGACCCGGATCAGGATTATGTATCATGTCCTTTGCTTTGCTCTTACAAGAGTAGGTCCGAATAATAATTTTATCTTCTGCACAGACTTAAAATAAACATGAAACAACTAAAATCAAATTACATTAGGTTTGATTCGCATAATCCAAATTCTAGGTTTGATCCAACAATCTCCCCCAATATGGATGTGCCAAACCCTTTGTAATCCGATCAGATTAGCAGACAAGATATACACAGAGATAAGGATAAATAAAAGAAATTTCCACTATTTCAGCAATAGTAATACAAAGTAAGCCTTAGTACAAAAGTTATACTAAGAATTTTAAGGCTTCTTGTACTTGAAGATTTTAGTTCTTGCTGCTCCCTTAACCGCTGGATTGTTCTTTAGTGCACAAGAAAAAATAATTCCAGTTGGGATCATCCTTCAAAAGGTGCCTAATAAAGTAACAGACATAGGCTCCATAACTTTCTCCGTCAAGTTATTGGGGAACGTCTCCTTTGCTCAGAATTGACGAATTGAGAAGAGCATTTGGAGGCAAAGGAGGTTGGCCAATTGATTCAAAGAGTCCACTCTGTCTGACAGCATCTGACAGAGTCCAGAGCAATGGTCCGAGTTGGCTTCTTCTCATCTGGTGTCCCACAACCTGATGGGAGTCGTGCAGAACAACTCTCTTGTCCTTAATAGAGAAGACCGCGAGCATGTGATGAGGAGTGCTGATCCTGTATGGAATGAGAACAGTTGTAAGATTTTTCCATGGCTTGCTGTTCTCAGCTGTTCCATTTATGAGGGTCTGAATGAAGTCCACTTCAGGAAGGTAGTGATCAAGCCAGCAAGGTAGGATTTTGAACATATGCTCGTCTTGATACAAGGTGGGAAACAACCTCATCTCTTCCTTTACTGCCAAGGTAAAGTTGTCAATATCCTCAGTAGAGAACTGTCCTTTCTTCGACAGTAGGGTGCTTATGTCTTCAGGGGAGAAAGGGGACAGAGATGACAAGTACCTCTTTGGGGTAGAGGGAGCAGCACTCGCATATGCTAGCATGGCTGCAAGTACATGCCCATCTGAATCATATGGATCGAATTCCACATAAGATGGAAGAAACATGACTGGCGGAGCCTGATCAGAAGAGGAGGGAGCTGCAGTGGAGGAGCTGGGACGATCAGAAGGAGCAGGAGCAGCACTGGACGGTCCAGAGAAGCAGCTGCGTTTGGGAACCGGAAGACCCGGAGGAAGGCTGAGTGCAGATCTTCGGCTTCGGCTGGGAGCGTCAGTAGTGTCAGGAGCAATAGTGGAGGGAGCTGGATCAGATGAGACATTCTCCCCCGATTTGGCAGATCGGCGAGGAGGGCGAGAGGGACGACCCACAACCTGAGTCAGATCCCGGACAGAGGTGGAGAGGCTCAAAAGAGATTGGGAAATAAGGTCCGGCTTCCGATACAGGGAGAGAGAGGAGTTGGAGAGAGCGGAAAGGATCTGGGTCCTGATTTCATCAACTTTGTCAGCAATGACCTGGGCCCGGGAACGATTGTCCTCCGCAATATGATCTAGTTGAGCAGAGACCGCGGCTTCAGACAGAATCATGGCAAAGGAGGGGCGGCCAAAGGCAGAGGCAGGAGCCTTCGAGGACTCCCCTGCATGTAGAGGGGCAGGAGTGCGCAGTGCGGAGGAGTCAGCAGGTGGAGAGAAGGAGGAGAGACCAGCAGCAACAGTAGGTGTAGCGGAGCCACTCTGACTAGAGAGGCCAATGAGAGGAATGTCCGCAGGAGAGGAGGGACCAGCCTCAGTAGGGATAGGAGTCCGTGCATCATGAGCAGGTCCGGAGGAGGCAGCAGCAGTTGGAGGTGCGGCCTGAAGCAGAGACGGCATGAGAAAGCCGTGTTCAGTGTTCCAAATAATCATAGCTTCCGGGGTCTGAGAATATTTAGTGTAATGCACCCGGAGAGCAGGTTCAAAGATGTCTGCAGTGTGAGCGAGACTGAAACGGAGCCAGCAGTCAGTCAGAATATCGGCGGGAAGATGGTCGAGGTAGTCGTGAGGGTCAACACGACGTGTTGGACAAGCAACTGGAGGAGATCGAGGCATGTCAGCAATGATAGCAGCAACGGCAGCAGTCACTGGAGAGGTGGGCGCAGGAACATATACAGCAGCATCGGCAGTAGCAGCAGGAGATATATCAGCAGGGGCATCAGCAGGAGGGGTTGAAGAAACAGTGTCATGAGGAAACGGCTGAGAGGGCCCTGCAGTATCATGAATACTGTGCTGCGAACTGCGGGAGTGTGCCGGAGCGGCAACGGACCGAAAGCGTGAAGACCGGGGAGCGGAGCTAACCTCGTGACCCGAGCTGGGGGCGGGGTCACCAACGGAACTACCATGATGTTCTGTGACAACGTGTGCACGAGAGACAGGAGGACGGCGGACAGTAAGCGTTCCATCGGAGGTGAGATGAGGAAAGTAAAAATTCTGCGGGAAGGGTATCATCAACTGGTCCTGGAAGTGCTCGAGACGCAGATGTCTGAAGAGGTGGGAGAGAATCCATCCGAAAGACAAGTTCCTTTTGCCATTCCACATAATCCGTAAAAGAAAATCGCCCCAGTCAAGAGGCAACTGCTTGAAGACCACGTATATCGCCAGGAGCAAATCGTACGGGACTGAGTCAAGCGCCGTAGAGCGAGCCAATAAGCATCGACTGAGTATGGTGGCCATACAACGGTAGGGGCTTTGAAAAGACTTCAGCTTGTATTCCTTCACTTTAGAGGGACATCCCATGGCAGTAGCCATGGTGGAAGCGCTACTGCCATGGTGGAAGCGCTCGGCCGGAAATCACTGCCGCTGGGGAGATTGAAGGCGTCACGAATCACTTGAGGAGTGATCTTGATGGGTTTGCCTCGGATACCAGAGACAATCGAGTGGTCACGGGATTCGAAGTGCTCATAGATGGTTCTGACGTCTGTGATGAGAAGATCTACCGGAGCAGAGATGATGTCGAGGAGACCACTGGAGGCTAACAAGGAGCGAACCTCGTCGAGCCAAGCAGGAGGGTCAGAAATGCCAGCCCAATCAACAAGATGGCCAGGAACAACGCCGTAGAGAGCGGGAAATGCCATTGGAAGTAGAAGATTGAAGGAGAAGGAAAGGGAGGTCTTTGGTGAATAGAGAACAACGAGGGTTTAAGGTTCTGAAAAGTGAAAGCGATAGCCTCGCGCTTGTAATAAAGAATGATTCCTTTGCTGTCTTGGTGTCAAGGAAATAAGAAGTACCACAACACTTCAAATCCGAGACATCAAAACAAGATAGAGTAATGAAGTGCAAAGAGAATCTGAACCTGTAGCTGGAAAAATAAACTAAAGAAACAGTAGACTAACAGGTTGAGTTAGTACGGATATGGATCAAATAGTCTAAGTGAGAACATCATAATCCGAACTAAAAAGAGACAGAACTTATGCATATGTAAGAATAGTAACAAGACACATACATGTGAATTATGATCAAATTACTGAAGAAAATGCATATGACAACTGATAAACACATAAGTTCATGTAGGTCAACATAGCGAAACCTTCATACTGACAGTGACAACTAAGATAAAATGAGTGAGACAGTAGGAGTGAACACATGTCGAAAGCAAGCAAATGATTGTCCGTTTAAAATGTACGGTTGAAGGAAGAAAAACATCCTTGCATGCCACATATCTGATTCAACAATGCATGTCCAGGTAGATCCGGAAGTGATAGTTTAGAGGAAGGAGCATCCGAGACATATCAGGGGAGTATTACAAAGGTTGCTCCCCCTTAGATCATGCGATCTTCTCAGTGATAGACTCCCCCTCAGATAAACATCTAGGAAAGGGGTCATGAGACATATACGGGGGGTATTACTTGGATAATGAATAAAGCATTTTCTCCCTCGTAGATCATGCGATCCTCTCGATGACATTACCTATTTAAAAATTGAGATCTTGAAACATCACTGTCTATCCATTAGGAAACTACACTTCAGAAGCTAATCAGACTGCGATTGTGAGTACCATCACCAAGCATTCCGAGCTAACCCATTTCATTTCTTCAACCATACAAGTTAATAGAGCAATCAATATGAAACAGCAATCGTCATGTGGTGATGAGTGGAGATTAGAATCATGAAGTCCTAAAGAGGTTATTCATATCCATTTTAATTATATTAGCTTAAACGACTTGACCAAGAAACGCAAGCATCCTCCCAACACAAAACTTTGGTATTTATCAGGCGCATAGGACACGTTAAGCAGTAAGTATGATCAAAAATTAAATTTGGTATGAATTCTTTACTTTCAATAAACGCACAATGCATGTTCTGAAGACATACTATTGATTGATTTAAGTGAAGCTATGCAGAAAAGTCAAGCATACCTAATCTGAAGAGTAGTTCAGAAAATCTTGCATTAGGTAGGGGCTTTGTAAGTATGTCTGCCAGTTGATCTTCAGTAGCAACATGTTCTAGAGATATATTCTTTTTGAGAACATGATCGCGAATGAAGTGATACTTGACCTCAATGTGCTTCGTCTTTGGGTGCATGACAGGATTGTTGCTTATAGCAATTGCACTAGTGTTGTCGCAGTAGAGTGGAATAGATGTCATGTTGAAACCATAGTCCGTAAGTTGACTTTGCATCCAGAGTAGCTGTGCGCAGCAACTCCCAGCAGCTATATATTCCGCCTCAGCAGTAGAGGTTGATACAGAATTCTGCTTCTTACTGAACCATGAAATTAATCTATTTCCAAGAAACTGACACCTACCGCTTGTACTTTTCCTGTCGATGTGACACCCAGCAAAATCAGCTTCAGAGTATCCGGATAAGGTGAAGTTTGATTCCTTTGGGTTCTAGAGTCCCAAGTTCATCGTTCCTTTGAGATACCTGAATATCCGTTTAACATGAAGTATATGTGACTCATTGGGATTCGCCTGATATCGCGCACAGATGCAAGTTGCAAACATAATGTCTGGGCGACTTGCTGTAAGATACAGCAAGGATCCTATCATCCCTCTGCATTTAGTCATATTTACTGATTTGCCATCCACATCAGGGTCTTACTTGGCACTAACTGGCATTGGAGTCTTGACGGGAGATGAACCTTCCATACCAAACTTCTTAATAATATCTCGTGTATACTTAGCTTGGTTAATGAAGATCCCTTCCTTCAATTGTTTAACTTCTATTCCAAGGAAGTAGGACAGTTCTCCCATCATACTCATCTCAAACTTGCCAGTCATCAACTTTGCAAACTCTTCACAAAGCTTCGGATTTGATGATCCGAAGATGATATCATCCACATATATCTGTACAATCAGAGTATGTCCATTCTATTTCCGTAGAAATAAAGTGGTGTCTATCTTCCCTTTTTGAAAGTTGTGAGCAAGTAGGAATTCTGACAGTGTGTCGTACCAGGCTCTTGGAACTTACTTCAACCCATACAAGGCTTTCCGTAGCTTGTAAACTAGATGTCCAACCTTGGGTTCAAAGAAACCGGGAGGTTGTTCAACATACACCTCCTCTTGAAGATCTCCATTCAGAAATGCGCTTTTGACGTCCATTTGATAAACTATGAAGTTTTCATATGAAGCATACGCCAGAAACATTCTGATTGCCTCAAGTCTCACTACTGGAGCAAAGGTCTCGTCATAGTCTATTCCTTCTTCTTGACGATATCCTTTGGCTACCAGTCTGGCTTTGTTCCGGATTACTATACCATCCGTATCAAGCTTGTTCCGGAACACCTATTTAACTCTAATGACTTGCTAAGACTTGGGCCTTGGTACTAGAGTCCACACATCATTTCTCTTAAATTGATTCATTTCTTCTTGCATGGCTTCTATCCAGTTCGAATCCTGAAGAGCTTCCTCTACCACCTTTGGTTCTATTTGAGATAGAAAACATGAGTAAAGACAAATGTTGGAGGTGGAAACTCTTGTCCTTACACCAACAGTAGGATCACCAATCACTTGTTCTGAAGGGTGGTTTCGAGTCCACCTGAAATTCTGCGCATGTGATGGTTGATCTTGAATAATTTGAAGCACTCCCAGATTAGGTGGCTCTTGTTCGTCCACTGATTGAGCTTCTTCCGGACCAGTATTATCAGTATTAACAAGTTCTGGAGTACTCTGAGGTTCTCCAATACTGTTCATTTCAGTAGTAACTGGTTCGGATGGATTGGAAGGTACTACAGTATTTTGAATATCCGTAGAAATATGTCCGGAGATGAATGGAAGTCCAGAGTCCGATTCATCCGTAGCATCATCTGTACCATTTCTTTGTGCTTCACTGGTGCTACGTGGTTGGTCAGTGTGTGTAGCAAGAACATTCATAAACTTTGAATAGTCGATGTTATTGTCCTGAACCTGTACATTTGAACTTGAAGAAGCAACTTTAGACCAATCCAGGTTAGCTTCATCAAAGGTTACATGGATAGATTCTTCAACTTTTAAAAGTTTTCTATTGAAGACCCGATAAGCTTTGCTATGTAATGAGTACCCGACAAAAATCCCATCATTAGATTTTGGTTCAAATTTATTCCAGGGTTCTTTGCCGTTGTTCAATATATAGCAAGTACACCCAAAAGCTCTGAAATGTGAAATTGAAGGCTTTCGTCCTCTCCACATCTCATAGGGTGTTTTCATGGTAGATTTATTTATTAGAGTTCTGTTTTGAACATAGCATGCAGTGGACACAGCTTCAGCCCATAGAGTGAGAGGAAGCTTTGTCCCTGCTAACATAGATCTGCCAGCCTAAACTAAAATGCGATTCTTACGCACAGCTACCCCATTTTGTTGTGGAGTTCTGGGCGCAGAGAAGTCATGCTGAATGCCATGTTTAGAACAATAAGATCTCATATCTGAGAAATCAAATTCTGTACCATGATCACTCCTGATGCATTTTATGCTCAATCCTTGTGAATTGCTTATCCAGTTGAAAAGATCTACAAGATGGGAACAAAGGTTTGATCCTTAGATTTCAGGAACGTCACCCATGTTTACCTGGTGAAATCATCGATAACCACAAGGGTATATCTCGCACCAGCTAGTGAAGGAACAGAAATGGGACCACAGAGGTCCATATGAAGAAGTTGTAGAGGAGCAGTTATTGAATTAACTGATTTGCTCTTAAAGCTATGTTTGGTCTGCTTGCCAAGTTGGCATTCTCGACAGAGAGTGTCTCTGGAGTATTTCTGTTTAGGTAGACCAGTGACAAGATCAAGTGACGCTAACTTAGACAAGGTCTTAAAGTTTAAATGTGCGCATCGCTTGTGTCATAGCCAACTATCTTCATCTGATGCTGTAGTGAGGAAGCATATAGGGTCAGAAGAATTATTTCTTAAGACCACTGAGTATATGTCCCTATCTCTGGATCCGGATAACTTAACATCTCCAGATAAGTTTTCCTTATCGTGCAAATGTTGGACATAAAGGAAACAAGAAATCCTTTGTCATATAAATTATCGACACTTAGCAGATTATGCTTCAAACCTTCGACTCATCGTAACTCTAGTGATAGATACACAGCCCGTTGGTTAAAGTGCCATACCCTGATCTTACCTTTGTTGTTGTCACCATATGACACGGATGGACCTCGTTTATCATTAACTTCAACAAGTAGAGTCTGATCACCTGTCATATGTTCGGAGCATCCACTATCGAGGATCCACTTGCTTTGATTGATCTTTAACTTCAAGTAATCCGACAATGCATTGCAGAGATGCTCCTGAAAGACAACAATTTACACTTTTAGTGCCCAAACGTGTTTCGGGCGGTTAGAAGGAACAGCATTAATGTCAAGAGATCCGGATTTCACATTGTTAGGATTTTTAGCTTTCTAGGTTGACCTTAATTTGTTAGTTTCAGCTGTTGCTTTTGCTGGGGTTTTCTTTGAAGAGACACTCCTTTGAGGTTTAGATTTTGTCTTGCTCGAAGAACCTCTTTTATTTAACTGATCTTTATTGATAGAAACTTGATTACAAAGCCAGGTTATCGGATAAACTCCAACATTCATAGTGATAATGACCTATTTCCTACGGATAAAACAGACACTATAATGCGGAGTACAAACAGGGGATACAGGTCTCTTAGATTTTATAGATTTTCTACTCTATTCCTGTGGCCTAATCCATTGCGTTTGGGTGACACGCTCTTGGCCCTAGATGCGTCGGCCTTAGCCTTTCCCGTAAGGACCCGTACCTTGAGTTAGTCGGCTTTGCCTCCTGAGTAGAGTTTTTCTAGATTTTGACCTAGTAGTTGGACTCCAATGAATTCACGCAAAGGAAAGATGCTTAGAATGATGTCCTCTATCTACCACGAAGTTTCGACCAAATGGACTGTATGTGGGTGCACGTGATATGGGTCCAATTCACGTGCAAGTGTAATTGTCTTCCAAATGATGCAGGAGGCTAGGGGTGAAGTTTGAGAGCATTTGGAGTTCATATGGAGTTGCACGTGAATTGGGAATCACGTGCAAATGGCGTGCGCCATATTTTTGCATGGTTCCCTTGGTTTTGACATTCTAAGGAACTTTCTCCAAAGGACCATGTTGAAATTCTGAATATTTTGGTGTGTATGGATGTGGAAAGGTGGTAACTTGTGTGATCAAAACTACGCGTTTTGATCCTGGGATTCACTTAATCAAAACTACGTCTTTTGATGTGGATGGTGTCTATATAAGGAGGGCTTGAGTTTGAGTTTAGGGTTTGGTGTTCCTTTCTGCACGCCGAGAGAGAGAGAGGAGAGCAGAGAGAGAGAGGGAAGGGGAGTTGCTGATTGCCGGAGCATCTTGCGTGGGGAGGACACGTTGGCGCGGGAGCAAGGAAGAGTCTGCTTTAAGGTAGGGGTTCTGTTCTTCCTAAACCCTCTGTCCTAGGGTCCTAGGGCGGATTCTGGTCAGATCTGTTTATATATATATATGTAAATTCATATAGGTGTGATCTCCTATATGAATGTTGGCCTTCGTGGCATTTTGGTGTGGTTCGTGATCTATATGCTATATGTTTGATGAAAAGCTGTGGGAATATAGTTATGTGTATATGCCGCCAAGTGTTTGAAATTATGCCCCCCGGTGCATGTTATGTGTTTGTGGAAATGCCCGTGTGGGGTTTGTGGGCTTGTGGATATACGCATGCTAAGTGTTCGAGGTTATTCTGTGTGACTAAGCATACTTAGTGTTTGATGTTATGCCTGTATGGCCATGTGTCTTGCGTGTTTGCTTGTACACCCGGTGGCTGTGGAAGCCCGGGACGCTTTGTGGAACCGGTGGTTGTGGAAGCCCGGGACTGTTTTGTGGAACCCGGTGGTGTGGAAGCCCGGGACTGTTTTGTGGAACCCGGTGGGGGGGGAAGCCCGGGACTGTTTTGTGGAAACCCGGTGTGTGAAGCCCGGGATGTTCTTGAAACCCGGTGGTGGGGAAGCCGGGAGTGTTTATGTACTGCTATGCATTTGTGTTTCTTGTTATACCTGTACTATACCTGGTGGGGTAATTGTATCACGACACGGCACTTGTACACAAGGCATGTAGATGTTAGGTGCGGGGATGGGTTGGGAGACATGATCCCTCGAGGTGTGGTTGCTCACCCCTCTACCATGTTGTTTTCTTTTCAGGAACCTAGCGTTGGCGGGACCCCGAGGTGGAAGACCCTAATTTATTTTATTGTTTATGTTATTTTATTATAGGACTGTGTAACCCCAAGGGGATGAATCGAAAAGACTTTGTATTAAAGGCTGATTTATTTTGTGGTCTGCTTGATGGACTTTATCTTTCTTGAATGTGGTAAATGTTTAAATTGTTCAAACTTGGTTTGTATCCTAACCCCTTTGCCCTCCGTGTGGGTAAAGGGAGTCACGCACCGGTTTCCTGGGTTGGAAACCGGGCGTGACAATATGGTATCGAGCATGGTCTAGTTGGCCTAGGGTAGTGGGCGGACTTGGTTATCTTGAGTCCTTTGGAGGAGCCTGGAGGGACATGCCGATCAACATGGTCCTCTTTGAGCCTCCAAGTGTACTTGGGGTAGTCCGGTCTTGTAGTAGGATTTGCATGCATGGCATTAGGGCACTAGTTGCAATCTTGTGAATGTATGCTAAACGTGGATAAAATCATATGATTAAGTGAAATGTGCAACTCGATTTGTTTGGCAATGTGTCTGAACGTGCAATGTGATTGATGCAATGATGTGTGTAACATCACGTGATAGTGGAATTGATCGGTGGGGGTAAGGTAGTGACGCGAAGATTATAAAATTGTTTTGACGTTGTGCTTCTTACTTCGTGTAGTAAGAATGCGCCGAGAGAGTGACACGTCGTCCGGGCATGGCCGATGAGTCATCTGCCCATGAGGTCCGGGTGCGGGACCATCCGTTGGAGGGCTGCGTTGCAAACTGCAAGAAGGCATCCGGCTGGAGGTACGAGAGCTACGGGAGGGACTCGCGGGGACGTTCGGGAGGAGGTGCGCCGTGAGATGGCGGCAGGCGGTGGTGCCACCACCACCACCACCGATGGAGAGCCGCCTCGTGAGCGTAGAGTTCGCCGGGTGGTGTACCGACCCGTGCAGGGATGACGTGGTGACACGGTTCAAGGAACAACCTCCGCGATTTAAGGGGGAGAAGATCCTGTGGTAGCCGAGCGGTGGTCGAGGCAGATGAGCACGTGTTCTCCTTTCTCCTGCCCCGGGAGGAGGATAAGGTGCGACCGGCACCGGCAGCTGGAGGGGGACGCTTTGGAGTGGTGGACGAGTGTTGCAGGGAGCCGTGCAGTGCAACTCATGTTTTGGGAGGAGTTCTTGCAACTCTTCCAAATGAGTTCTTCCGGAATCGGTGAGATGGCAAAAGAGGGAAGAATTTGGCAGCTTGAAGCGGGGATCCAAGACGGTACTCGAATATGAGCGGGAGTTCCGGAGATTGAGTAGGTTTGCTCCAGAGACGTGGTAAGGGAGGACCCGAAGGCCCACAAGTTCACTCGGGTCTTAGGCCAGCCCTTAGGGAGAGGGTGGCGATTCTACGCTTGAAGACCTATCTCGAGGCCGTGGAGACGGCCCGTATAGCCGAGAGGGAAGGATGATGGGAGGGGCCCATCGGGGGCGCCGTTGCAGGGGCCTGATCGAGATGCAGGGTCCAAGAGGCTCAGGACGGAGGAGAGGGATAGCGTTCCTTCGCGCAGGGACAGACATTGGTGAACCCAGGGGAGGTCTAGCTTTGGCGGTGGCGACGGGGGCGGTCCAAGGGGTCTCCCCGGCGGTTGTTCTGCTGTGGGGAGCAAGGCCACTGAGGAGGAGTGTCCAAAGAGGGACCGGAAATGCCATAGATGTGGACGAGGGCCATCCCGCCCCGCCGCTGGCCGGGGGCAACGGGGAGTGGAGGCATGACATCCACAAGGAGTGATGCGGTGTGCACCAGTGAGAGACCAGCTGTCGGTGGCAGGCCGCCAAGCGGGATCCGGTCGGACCCGACCTCGGGGAGGCCGAGCGGCGGCGACCGAGGCTGGAGGCAACCTTAGCGGGAGCGTCCAGGTGAGTGAGCCGACTAGGGCACGGCCAAGAAGGGTGTTTGCGGCGGAGGCGACATACCGGAGGAGGCCGCTACCACCCCCACCAGAGTGGAGCGGACCATCGGTGGTTAGAGGTACCCTCTTGATCTCCCGTACCTTAGCTTCTGTTCTTTTCGATACGGGTGCATCGTGTTCGTTTGTTCTTGAGCTGTGATAGATAGTTTGGGGTTAGCTGTGTGGAGGCCCGAGGCCCCTAGTTGTGGAGCTCCGGTGGGAGGCATGATAGAGGTACGACGAGTGTGTTGTGAGTGTGTTAACCATAGGAGAGGTGGAGCTGCGTTTTGACTTGCATGTGATGCCTTTGAGGGCGTTTGACCCGATCTTGGGTATGGATTGGCTTATGGCTTTCCAAGCCAAGATAGATTGTTATCGGCGGCGTGTGTCCTTTGTGACACCTGCGGGGACCTCTTGCACCCTGCGGGGAGTGGGATTGTGAGGCGAGTCGGGCCGGGCCGGTGTTGGACCGGTGGGGTGCCATTACCCCGTGGGCAGCCCCGACCTTTGCCGAGGAGGGTAAGGTGGAAAAGAGGGTGTGGCCCGCTGTTGTGGACCAATTTCGGGATGTTTTTCCGAGCGGTTGAGGAGTTTGCCACCTAAAAGGAGTGTGGAGTTCACCATCGAGTGGTGCGGGGACAGGTCCGATTTCCCAAGTAGCGTATCGTATGGGGCCGCCGAGCCGAGGGAGCTTCAGAGGCAATTGAGGAGTTGGTGGGCCAGGGGTATATGACCAAGACCTCACCTGGGGTGCTCCGGTGCTCTTTGCTAAGAAGGCCGATGGCACGCTTCGTCTCGCATCGACTACGGAAGCCGAATTTGGTCGATGGGAAGAACAAGTACCCGTTGCCTCGGAAGATGACTGTTTGACCAATTGAGTGGGGCCCAGTGGTTTTCCAAGATAGATTTACGGTCGGGGTATCACCGGCTCAGGGTTAGGGAGGAGGACATCCCAAGACGGCTTTTCGTGCGGTATGGGCATTATGAGTGGGTAGTGATGCCTTTCGGGCTCACTAATGCGCCAGCGGTGTTCATGCATTTGATGAACCAAGTCTTTGCCCCATACTTAGACTCGTTCGTGGTGGTGTTTATCGACGATATCTTGGTGTATTCCAAGACCAAAAGGAGCACGTGGAGCACTTGGCACAGGTGTTGCAAACCTTGAGGGACCACTTGTTTCTAAGTTTAAAGTGTGAGTTTGGGCTGGAGGTTCACTTTCTTGGCCATGTGGTGTCACGAGGGAGTTAGGGTGGACCCACCAAGATTGAGGCCGTGGCATCGTGGGCAAGGCCAACCAACTTTTGAGATCCGTAGTTTTCTTGGCTTGGCGGGGTACTATCGTCGTTTTGTAGAGGGTTCTCCCGTTTGCGGCGCCTATGACAGCGTTGACTCGGAAGGGCGTGAAGTTTGAGTGGACGGACAAGTGCCGCGGGCGTTGAGACTCTCAAAACCCGTTTGACCACTGCACCTGTGTTGAGGTTACCTCGGAGGATATCCCATATGAAGTGTCTGTGAGCGTCCGGGTTGGTTTGGGGTGTGTGCTTTGCGGAGCACAGGTGGTAGCTTATGGGTCGAGGCAGAAGCCTCGTGAGCGGAATTATCCTACTCATGACCTTGAGTTACGGCATTATCTTCGCCCTGAAGAGTTGGCAGCACTACCTCTTGGGGGAAAAGTTTGTGGTGTTCTCGGATCACAAGAGCCTTGACATCTTTTACTCGAGAAGGACTTGAATTTGAGGCAAAGGAGATGGGTGGAGTATTTGCAGACCTTTGATTTTACTCTTGCCTATACCCGGGCAAGGGTAATGTTGTGGCTGATGCATTGAGCAAAAGGGAAAGCCGAGTGGCCGTGAGAGAGTGAAGCCGATGGAGCTTGGCGACGTTGCGGCTGCACCTGTTGTTCGTGATGGTGGGACAGTCCTGCGTCCTTTGGTGGTAGTGCCTGAGTTGTACCAGCGCGTCCGGGAGGAACAGTGGGTGACATTGAGTGTGAGGTTCTCCGTGCCCGTATTGAGGCCGGGGAGCTATCGGGGACCGGACGGGGTCCGGAGCATGAGTTGTCATTTCAGGGGCGGTGGTAGAGCTTCTTCCCTCGGGGATGAGGTGATGAGGGAGTTTCACCAATCTAGGGTTGTGGCATCCAGGGGGTACGAAGATGTACCATGCGCTTCGCGGACATTTTTGGTGGCCTGGGGATGAAACGCGATGTGGCTGCCTTTGTTTCGCGGTGCCTCACGTGTCGACGGTGAAGGCCGAGCATCCGGCCGGCGGGCATGTTACGACCCTTGCCCATAGCGGAGTGGAAGTGGGACCATATCGCGATGGACTTTTGACTGGTCTTCACCCACCACCGGGAGGAAGGACATGATTTGGGTGATTGTGGATCGACTCACAAAGTCGGCCCATTTTCTTGCGTTCGCGGCGGGACTCCATTGGGACTTTGAGTCAGTTGTACATGAACGAGATTGTGAGAGCGCATGGGGTACCATCATCGGTTGTCTCCGACCGGGATTCGAGGTTCACTTCCGTTTCGGGCCGGTTTGAGGAGGCTATGGGAACCAAGCTTCACTTGAGTACGCCTTTCACCCCGAGACGGACGGTCGACCGAGCGGACGAATCAGACCATGGAGGACATGTTACGGGCCTGTGTGTTAGATTTCGGGGTTCGTGGGCAACTCACCTTCCTTTGGTGGAGTTTGCCTACAACAACGCCTATCAGGCATCCATTGGGATGGCTCCTTTTGAGGCGTTGTACGGACGGCCGTGTCGATCACCCTGTGTTGGCGAGGTAGGAGAGGCGCCCTCTTGGGGCCACGTTGGTTCAAGAGGCTCCGAGAAGGTCAAGTTGATTCGTCGGCGTTTGTTGTCGCCTCGAGTCGGCGAAATCTTATGCGGATCACGGCGGCGACCTTTGGAGTTTCTGTTGGTGATCATGTGTTCCTTCGTGTCTTCCACGCCGTGGACATCGACGGTTTGGGCGAGGTTCCAGCTATCTCCGCGGTTTATTGGCCCTTTTGAGATTCGGATCGTGTAGGGCCCGTAGCCTACGGTTAGCGTTACCACCGCGGCCGAGTCGAGTGCCAACGTGTTTCACGTGTCCCGATTGAGGAAGTATCACCCCGACCCCACTCACGTGATTGATTGGGGACGTTGGACATCGAGGATGACATGTCCGTCATGAGGCCCCTATTGTATCCTCGATCGGCGAGAGAAGCTTTTGCGTGGTCGTGCTATTCCTTTGGTTCGCGTCTTGTGGCAGCACCGTGGCATTGAGGAGGAGACATGGGAACGGAGTCCGTGATGCGGGAGCAGCACCCGGACTTGTTCGAGGACGAACAATCTTAAGCGTGGGAGGTGGCGTTGGCCAAGGGATAGTGATGTTTCCTTGTGATGTGTTTTCTTGTATTAGTTGATGTATTTGTATTGTCTTTTAAAGACATGTGTTCTTATTTGTGATGTGCTTTGAAATGTGTATTCGTGCCATGTGGACATGTGTTCGTGCATTATTGTGGTTATGGATTATGGTGGTACTATTATGTCTTGTTGTCGTGTGTGGTGTATGACCCATTTGGGTGTTGTGGCTTGCCGGGTGGCAAATGGGTAGTTTGTGGTTGTTTTCCTCGTATGTCATTTCTTTTCGAGGACGAAAAGTCTTAAGGGGAGAGGATGTAAGGACCCGTACCTTGAGTTAGTCGGTTTTGCCTCCTGAGTAGAGTTTTTCTAGATTTTGACCTAGTAGTTGGACTCCAATGAATTCACGTGCAAAAGGAAAGATGCTTAGAATGATGTCCTCTATCTACCACAAGTTTCAGACCAAATGGACATGTATGTGAGGTGCACGTGATATGGGTCCAATCACGTGCAGTGTAATTGTCTTCCAAATGATGCAGGAGGCTAGGGGTGAAGTTTGAGAGCATTTGGAGTTCAAGAGTTGCACGTGAATTGGGAATTCACGTGCAAATGGCGTGCGACCATATTTTTGCATGGTTCCCTTGGTTTTGACATTCTAAGGAACTTTCTCCAAAGGACCATGTTGAAATTCTGAATATTTTGGTGTGTATGGATGTGGAAAGGTGGTAACTTGTGTGATCAAAACTACGTCGTTTTGATCCTCGGATTCACTTAATCAAAACTACGTCGTTTTGATGTGGATGGTGTCTATATAAGGAGGGCTTGAGTTTGAGTTAGGGTTTGGTGTTCCTTTGCTGCGGCCGCCTCGGCCTCGAGAGAGAGAGAGAGCTAGAGAGAGAAGGAAGAGAGGGAGTGAGGGGGGAAGGGGTTTTTGCTGCCGGAGCATCTTGCGTGGGGAGGACAAGCGTTTGGCGCGGGAGCAAGGAAGAGCTGCTTTAAGGTAGGGGTTCTGTTCTTCCTAAACCCTCCTGTCCTAGGGTCCTGGGGCGGATTCTGGGCTGTATCTGTTTATATATATATATGTAAATTCATATAGGTGTGATCTCCTATATGAATGTTGGCCTTCAAGTGGCATTTGGTGTGGTCTGTGATCTATATGCTATATGTTTGATGAAAAGCCTGTGTGAATATAGTTAGTGTATATGCCGCCAAGTGTTTGAAATTATGCCCGTGAGGCTGTCATGTTATGTGTTTGTGGAAATGCCGTGTGGTGGGTTTGTGGGCTTGTGGATATATGCATGCTAAGTGTTCGAGGTTATTCCTGTGTGACTAAGCATACTTAGTGTTTGATGTTATGCCTGTATGGCCATGTGTGCTGCGTGTTTGCTTGTACACCCGGTGGCGTGGAAGCCCGGGACTGCTTTGTGGAACCCGGTGGTTGTGGAAGCCAGGGACTGTTTTGTGGAACCCGGTGGCTGTGGAAGCCCGGGACTGTTTTGTGGAACCCGGTGGTGTGAGCCCGGGACGTTTTATGGAAACCGGTGGCTGTGGAAGCCCGGGACTGTTTTGAAACCCGGTGGCTGTGGAAGCCCGGGAGTGTTTATGTACTAGCTCATGCATGATCGTGTTTGCTGTTATAGCTGTAACTATACTGGTGGGGTAATTGTATCACACACGGCACTTGTACACAAGGCATGTAGATGTTAGGTGCATGGGATGGGTTGGGGAGACATGATCCCTCGAGCGTGGTTGCTCACCCCTCCTACCATGTTGTTTTCTTTTCGGAACCTACGGCGTTAGCGGGACCCCGAGGTGGAAGACCCTAATTTATTTTATTGTTTATGTTATTTTATTATGGGAACCGATGTAACCCCAATGGGGATGAATCAAAAGACTTTTGTATTAAAGGCTGATTTATTTTGTGGTCTCGCTTGATGGACTTTATCTTTCTTTGAATGTGGTAAATGTTTAAATTGTTCAAGTACTTGGTTTGTATCCTAACCCCTTTGCCCTCCGTGTGGGTAGGGGAGTCCGCACCGGTTTCCTCGGGTTGGAACCGGGGCGTGACATTTCCTTTCTTTTCGGGTGCTATAGTTTTGGCTTGAACTGCAGCAGCCTTCCCTTCATCATTAGTTACGGGTACTACTATTTCGGGAATAGCAGTAACAGCCTCTCTTCCACAGTCATAAACTATGGTGCCACCTGAAATGAAACCATCCAACGGTTTAGACGTACTAACAGGATATAAGTTGGTTAGTTTCGGAGTGAAGTCCGGAGGACACTTAGTAGCATGAGTAGTGGAAGTCGATGTTCCAAGTAGAGATCCCACTCTTTCTCTCTTACAACTAGCTGAAGAAAGTAGCATGCTTTTCAACACTCGCCTTAACTCCGAAGGTGCACAAGAGCCCCTTCCAAATCGAAGCAGCAGTGAAAATGTCGATCCACCTCAACCTGCTGCTACCACTGCTGCACAACCACGGAGTTCTGGCTTCACTCTGACAAAGCCACCCAAGTTCACGCCTTAGCTTTTCTCCTAGTGGAAAGCTCGCATGAGAATGTTCATGGTCTGCCATGATCACCTCATATGGCCATGTCTTCATCAGGAGATACCCACTCCGATGACTATCGAAGAACATGGAGTCAGAAGATCAAAGACTGATGCCGAACTCACCAATGATGAAAGAGTCTGGCAGTGTGCCAACGAAAAGGCTCTGGCATATGTCACATTGTCTTTGGATTCTGAGGCTTTCACGGACGTCCAGGGATGCACGACAGCGAAATGTCACGGGGTCAGGGTTTTCACCCGTGCGGCACTCGGTCACCCTGGTGGATGCGCCGAGTAAGCCATACCGATCGGGGCACACGTAGACTGGTTTCGCCCTGCCTTGGGCTCATCAGGAGAACGGCTCCAGTTCCCGACCAGTTTGTGTAGGGATGGCCAAGTCCCCTCTTCAACGTCAAGTCCGAGACTAGCGGCGTACTCCCCGCATTTAACCGGGTCGGTACGTCTGAACTCCGAAGGGGCTCCATCGATCTCCCGCACGAACTGCCGTGGAGCCTATCCCGTCCGCACCAGCTACACTTTCCGCTCTGCCCCTCCGCAAGTAGCGCGCACCTGCGCCACTTGGGAGACGCCCGCCAGCACCTCGCTGTTCGGGGCGTGACATCCTCCCCCACTTGATTTCGCAACGTCCTCGTTGCGTCAGCGAGTTTGGAGGAACCAAGATCGTTTGGCGACGCGCTCCTCTCGACCGCAGCGCTACTCCGTCCCATCCTCGGGAACTCCACCATGGCTCGGCGGCCGACGTTGGTGGACGCGATGCGTGCAAGACCTCCTCTTGGTCGACCCCCCATCTGTTAGGGGCTCCCTCCCAACTTGGGATCAGGGACCACGCATATCTCTCGCGAGAGTACTTCGGTGAGCATGTGGATACGGGCCGCAACCGCTCTGATACCACTTTGTCACGGGGTCAGGGTTTTCACCCGTGCGGCACTCGGTCACCCTAGTGGATGCGCCGAGTAAGCCATACCGATCGGGGCACACGTAGACTGGTTTCGCCCTGCCTTGGGCTCATCAGGAGAACGGCTCCAGTTCCCGACCAGTTTGTGTAGGGATGGCCAAGTCCCCTCTTCAACGTCAAGTCCGAGACTAGCGGCGTACTCCCCGCATTTAACCGGGTCGGTACGTCTGAACTCCGAAGGGGCTCCATCGATCTCCCGCACGAACTGCCGTGGAGCCTATCCCGTCCGCACCAGCTACGCTTTCCGCTCTGCCCCTCCGCAAGTAGCGCGCACCTGCGCCACTTGGGAGACGCCCGCCAGCACCTCGCTGTTCGGGGCGTGACATCCTCCCCCACTTGATTTCGCAACGTCCTCGTTGCGTCAGCGAGTTCTCCTGATGAGCCCAAGGCAGGGCGAAACCAGTCTACGTGTGCCCCGATCGGTATGGCTTACTCGGCGCATCCACCAGGGTGACCGAGTGCCGCACGGGTGAAAACCCTGACCCCGTGACAAAGTGGTATCAGAGCGGTTGCGGCCCGTATCCACATGCTCACCGAAGTACTCTCGCGAGAGATATGCGTGGTCCCTGATCCCAAGTTGGGAGGGAGCCCCTAACAGATAGGGGTCGACCAAGAGGAGGTCTTGCACGCATCGCGTCCACCAACGTCGGCCGCCGAGCCATGGTGGAGTTCCCGAGGATGGGACGGAGTAACGCTGCGGTCGAGAGGAGCGCGCTACTTGCGGAGGGGCAGAGCGGAAAGCGTAGCTGGTGCGGACGGGATAGGCTCCACGGCAGTTCGTGCGGGAGATCGATGGAGCCCCTTCGGAGTTCGGACGACCGACCCGGTTAAATGCGGGGAGTACGCCGCTAGTCTCGGACTTGACGTTGAAGAGGGGACTTGGCCATCCCTACACAAACTGGTCGGGAACTGGAGTCGTTCTCCGATGAGCCCAAGGCAGGGCGAAACCAGTCTACGTGTGCCCCGATCGGTATGGCTTACTCGGCGCATCCACCAGGGGTGACCGAGTGCCGCACGGGTGAAAACCCTGACCCCGTGACAAAGTGGTATCAGAGCGGTTGCGGCCCGTATCCACATGCTCACCGAAGTACTCTCGCGAGAGATATGCGTGGTCCCTGATCCCAAGTTGGGAGGGAGCCCCTACCGGATGGGGGTCGACCAAGAGGAGGTCTTGCACGCATCGCGTCCACCAACGTCGGCCGCCGAGCCATGGTGGAGTTCCCGAGGATGGGACGGAGTAGCGCTGCGGTCGAGAGGAGCGCGTCGCCAAACGATCTTGGTTCCTCCAAACTCGCTGACGCAACGAGGACGTTGCGAAATCAAGTGGGGGAGGATGTCACGCCCCGAACAGCGAGGTGCTGGCGGGCGTCTCCCAAGTGGCGCAGGTGCGCGCTACTTGCGGAGGGGCAGAGCGGAAAGCGTAGCTGGTGCGGACGGGATAGGCTCCACGGCAGTTCGTGCGGGAGATCGATGGAGCCCCTTCGGAGTTCAGACGTACCGACCCGGTTAAATGCGGGGAGTACGCCGCTAGTCTCGGACTTGACGTTGAAGAGGGGACTTGGCCATCCCTACACAACCGGTCGGGAACCGGAGCCGTTCTCCTGATGAGCCCAAGGCAGGGCGAAACCAGTCTACGTGTGCCCCGATCGGTATGGCTTACTCGGCGCATCCACCAGGGTGACCGAGTGCCGCACGGGTGAAAACCCTGACCCCGTGACAGAAAGCTATCTGGGATAAACTGACAATCCTCTATGAGGGAAGTCAGTCCCAAATGCAGAATGTTATCTGTACTCTCAAGCAGAACTTTGAGAGTTTCAATCATAAACCAGGCGAATCACTTGAAAGCATCTATCGGAGATTTGGCAAACTCATCCTTGAGTTGAAAACTGTCAATGAGCATTATTGTTAATCTCAGATCAATGACAAGTTCTTTCGCTCCTTGCCGGATCGCTACTACTCCAAACAACTCCAGATGCAATCAGACAAGAACTGGCAGTATGTTCCCCTTGAAGAACTATATGGAGAGCTGCGGACTCACGAAGTCAGGTTTAAGTACTCTGACCGGGATGAGAAAATAGCTCGGAAAGAAAAGGGGGTAGCTCTCAAAGCTACGGAATGTCCAAGCATACTGAGGAATGATGATACGGACACGTACGAGAATTCTGATTCTGACGAGGAGGAGGAGATAGCTCTTCTTGTCAAATCCTTTGAGCGATTCCTATGGAAAAGTAGAAAAGGATTTAGGAGTCGCTCCTCATCATCTTTCCAAAGAAAGGAGCGACCGGAGTCCAGTTCCCAGGAATCTTACAACTGTGGGAAAACCGGTCACTAGGCCAAGGACTGTAGATCCAAATCTAAAGTGGCCGAGAAAAGGGACAAGGTAACTCCTCTCCGCTCCACCTCAGACAAAAACAAGAACAAGAGGAAGGCGTTCGTCACAAAATACGTCAGTGGCTCCGAAGAAGAGGAGGAATCCTCAGATGATGAGCCAACTCCCAAGCCGAACGTCTGCCTCATGGCAAATTCTGAGGTACCTTCGATCTCTGAGCTCATGAGTAAATTAGAATCTCTTAGTACTGAACGTGATCATGAAAAGAATGAGAGACTAAAAATTACTCAAATGTACAAAGATATGGAAAGTCAGAATAAACGTCTGGAGATCACTGTTGCTAGATTAGAAAAGGACATAACTGACTTTAAAAGTAAAGAGGCTTGGTATCATGATCTAAGAGCTGAAAATCATCTATTAAATACCAACCTAATGAGCCTAAAAGTCATTGTGAAACGACTCGAGAATGAACTTGAACAGGAAAAGGAAATAAATCGTAAGTGGCTAAAATCCGAGGAGAATGTCACATTTGATCCAGCTCCCTCCACTATTGCTCCTGACACTACTGACGCTCCCAGCCGAAGCCGAAGATCTACACTCAGCCTTCCTCTGGGTCTTCTGGTTCCCAAACACAGCCGCTTCTCTGGACCGTCCAGTGCTGCTCCTGCTCCTTCTGACCGTCCCAGCTCCTCAACTGCAGCTCCCTCCTCTTCTGATCAGGCTCCGCAAGTCACGTTTCTTCCATCTTATGCGGAATTCGATCCATATGATTCAGATGGGCGTGTACGTGCAGCCATGCTAGCATATGCGAGTGCTGCTCCCTCTACCCCAAAAAGGTGCTTGTCATCTCTGTCCCCTTTCTCCCCTAAAGACATAAGCACCCTACTGTCGGAGAAAGGATAATTCTCTACTGAGGATATTGACAACTTCACCTTGGCGGTAAAGGAAGAGATGAGGTTGTTTCCCACCTTGTATCAAGATGAGCATATGTTCGAAATCCTATCTTGCTAGCTTGATCACTACCTTCCTAAAATGGACTTCATTCAGACCCTCATAAATGGAACAGCTGAGAACAGCAAGCCATGGAAAAATCTTACAACTGTTCTCATTCCATACAGGATCCTCACTCCTTATCACATGCTCGCGGTCTTCTCTATTAAGGACAAGAGAGTTGTTCTGCACGACTCCCATCAGGTTGTGGGACACCAGATGAGAAGAAGCCAACTCGGACCATTGCTCTGGACTCTGTCAGATGCTGTCAGACAGAGTGGACTCTTTGAATCAATTGGCCAACCTCCTTTGCCTCCAAATGCTCTTCTCAATTCGTCAATTCTGAGCAAAGGAGACGTTCCCCAACAACCTGACAGAGAAAGCTGTGGAGCCTATGGTTGTTACTTTATTAGGCACCTTTTGAAGTATGATCCTAATTGGAATTATTTTTTCTTGTGCACTAAAGAACAGTCTAAGCGGCTAAGGGAGCAGGCAGCAACTAAAATCTTCAAGTACAGTAAGCCTTACAATTCTTAGTATAAGTTTTGTATTAAGGCTTACTTTGTATTAATGTTGCTGAAATAGTGGAAATTTCTTTTATTTATCTTTATCTTTGTGTATATCTTGTTGCCTAACTGGATCAGATTACAAAGGGTTTGGCACATCCATTTTGGGGGAGATTTTTTGGATTAAACCTAGAATTTGGATGATGCGGATCAAACCTAATATAATTTGATTTTAGTTGTTTCATGTTTATTTTAAGTCTGTGCAGAAGATAAAATTATTATTCGGACCTACCCCTGTAAGAGCAAAGCAAAGGACAGGATACATAATCCTGATCCGGGTCATCATGAGTGTCGTCTAACACTTGGTAAATAACCAAGTCTTCATCCAGTGTAAGGACCCTCTCGTACGAACTAATCACTTGTTGAAAGGACTAAGGATTCTGCGCTCTTATTGTTGATTGGACTAAGTCATTTTATGCGAAATGAGAATTCAAGTCTACATCTCGTACGGAGTAAGAGAGATTTGTTGCAGAGAAAGAATTAAGTCTTTTACTCCAGCTGTCTCAGGAAAAGAAGATTCGGACTAAGGAATCCAAGTCTTTCATTCGAGCGAAGTAAGGACGACTGATGCGGAGTAAGGCAACTGATGCGGAGTAAGGACATCTAATGCGGAATAAGAAATCCGAATCATTACTCAAGCGGAGTAAGGAACTCATGCGGAGTAAGGAAGCGCTAACACAGAATAAGGATTTCAGTACCTCATGTACGCGGCATAAGCAATAACTAATATGGAGTAAGGATCCGAACCTCGTTGATACGGAGTAAGGAAAGCTACACCGGACTAAAAGGACGCTACTTCAACTTATCAATACTGCATTTATGATGACAGCTCGCTGTGTTCCGAACTAAGACAAACTCATTGAAGATCTAAACTGTCTTACACGTGGACCACTCGGAGATGTGGATGCAGTCCCAAATGTAATTGGAAGTGAGCGAAGTTATTTAATTTACTTATGCTTCCAATATTTTGAGCTCCACATCCGAAGTAGTTATAACAGAAGCATTTTCCGAGAAGAACTTAATGTCCACACAGCGCTTGGAAAATACAGTTCCAAGATAGATTCCTAGGATGTCTATATATATCTGCAGTGTTGTACATTAAATGTGTGTGTACATATACGAAGGAAAACTGATACGCGCGTGAGCAAAGTTATTGTACAAGAGCTTATAGAGATTATTAACGCCAGTGTGTGTGATTGTAAAGCCGAGTGCTAGTGTAATCAGCTAACTGCTGCTTATTTTGTTGTAATTATCACTTGATAATAAAGTAAAATACTTCCACTATCTGGTTATCTTCCGCACTGATTTTATATCCTTTAACCAGATTGTGTTACACCTGTGAGAAAAGAGTTTTTGATTTAAGCCTATTCACCCCCCCCCCCCCCCCTCTAGGCTAACAGGGACCAACATTAAGTCTAGCATACCAAGTGTAGTCAGAAGTTCATTGAACCTAGCTTCTTGTAGTGGTTTGGTGAATATGTCGGCAAGTTGGTCATCAGTGGATATGTACTCTAGGGAAATGTCTTTCTTCAGCACATGGTCACGTATGAAGTGATGTCTGACTTCAATGTGCTTGGTTTTTGGGATGCATGACAAGATTATTAGATATTGCGATAACGCTTATATTGTCACAATAAAGTGGCACAGCCTTGAGGTTAAACCCATAATCAGAAAGTTGACTGGCCATCCACAGCAACTGAACACAACAGCTTCCTGCAACAATATATTCAGCTTCAGCAGTTGAAGTCGAAACTAAGTTTTTTTTCTTGCTAAACAAGGATACAAGTCTGTTTCCAAGAAGTTGGCATGTTCCACTTGTGCTCTTCCTGTTAATCCTATAGCCAACAAAGTCTGCATCTGAATATCCTCTCAATTTAAAGTCAGACTCCCTTGGATACCATAGTCACAAATTTTCAGTTCCCTTAAGATACCGCATAATCCTCTTGACATGAGACATGTGTGACTCCTTGGGATTAGCTTGGTATCATGCACAGATGCATGTTACAAACATTATATCAGGTTTGATTTCTGTTAGATACAACAAGGAACCAATCATGTTTCTGTATTCTGTGATATCCACCTCCTTGCCTGCTTCATCCATATCCAATTTGGCATTGGTAGGTATGGGGGTTTTCATGTGTGTCACATCAGTCATCTTGAACTTCTTTAGAATCTCTTTTGTGTATTTGGTTTGACTGATAAAAATCCCATCCTCCAACTGCTTGACCTCTAACCCAAGGAAGAATGACAGTTCTCCTATCATACTCATTTCATATTCACTTTTCATCAATTAGGAGAATTCTTCACATTGTTTCTTGTCCTTTGATCCAAAGATTATATCACCAACATAAATCTGGACTATCAAGGGTGATCCTTTTCCTTCCTTGAGAAACAGTGTAAGGTCAATTTTGCCTTTTCTGAACTTGTTTTTGATCAAAAATTCTGACAATGTTTCATACCAAGCTCTTGGAGCTTGTTTTAGTCCATATAGAGCCTTCTTTAGTTTATATATTTTGTGCTCTTAGTTTGGCTCTATAAATCTAGGAGGTTGCTCAACATAGACTTCTTCTTGGAGGTCTCCATTCAGAAAAGCACTCTTGACGTCTATTTGATAAACTTTGAAGTCTTTGAATGCAGCATAGGCTAAAAACATTCGGATGGCCTCCAATCTAGCAACTGGTGCGAAGGTTTCATCATAATCAATTCCTTCTTCTTGTTTCTGATCACAATGCCAATAGTATCAAGTTTGTTTCTGAAAATCCATTTCACACCAATAACTTGTTGTGATCTAGGCCTGTTAACCAACTCCCATACTCTCTGTCTCTTAAACTAATTGAGTTCTTCTTGCATAGCATCAATCCAATAGTGATCTTGAACTGCATCATCAACTAATTTTGGATCCACTTGTGATAAGAAACACTTGTAAAGGTTCTCATGAAGTGTGGCAGCCCTTGTTTTCACTCTTGCAGCGGGATATTCTATTATCAGTTCTAATGGGTGGTCCTTTAACCTTCTCCTTGCCTTTGGAAAGTCTTCTCTTTCTTCATGATGTATGCCCAATTGCATAAGGTCAAGTTCTTGGGCTGGTGGAAGTTGAATATGATTACTATAATCTTCTGATGATTGATGACTTTGTTCTGCAACAACCAGTTCATCTCTTTGTTCTTCAGGGTCAAGTGCATTTTCTACTGGTTCTGAAGTTGGGTTATCTTATTCTGGTTCTTCTACAATAATGGTGTCCTGCACTTCAGTTACCCATTGGTCTCTTTTCTACATATCATGGTTAGTCTCATCAAAAGAAACATGAATTGACTCTTCAATAGTTTTTGTCCTTCTATTAAATACATGATAAGCTTTACTATTCATGGAATATCCAACAAGATATCCATCATCTGACTTGGCATCAAACTTGTTCAAGTAATCCTTGCCATTGTTCAGGATATAGCAAGTACACCCGAAGATCCTTAGGTGACCAATGTTTGGTCTCCTTCCCTTCCACAAATCATAATCAAACTTGTTTAAGTAATCCTTTCCATTGTTCAGGATATAGTAAGTACACCCGAAGATCCTTAGGTGACCAATGTTTGGTCTCCTTCCCTTCCACAACTCATAAGGTGTTTTCATGGCTCGTTTGTTAATTAGAGTTCCATTTTGTACATAACAAGCAGTGGCAACAGCTTCAGTCCATAGAGATTTTGGGAGCTGAGCTCCTTTCAACATGGTTCTAGCTGCTTCAACTAAAGTTCGATTCTTTCTTTCAGCCACTCCATTTTGTTGTGGAGTTCTTGGTGCTGAGAAATTATGCTGGATACCATGTTCAGTACAAAACTCTAATATATCAGAAAATTCAAACTCCTTACCATGATCGCTTCTTATGCATTTAATAGATAGACTCTTAACATCAGTAACCCAGTTGAAGAGTTTAAGAAGATTTTTAAATGATTATGTTTTGCTTTTGAGAAACATGACCCAAGTGTATCTGGTGTAGTCATCTACAACTGCAAGGAAGCATTGTGCACCAGATAGTGAGGACACATTGATTGGTCCACATAGGTCCATATACAGAAGTTCAAGTGGTTGTGTGATTTAGGTTTTGTCAATGCTCTTAAACGAATGTTTTACTTGCTTACCCAGCTGACAATCCCTACACGGGTGTTCTTTCTCATAACATGCTTGGGTAAGTCCTCAACCAAATCAAGAGATGCCAATTTAGATAGTCTTAAAGTTTAAATGGCCAAATCTCTTGTGCCACAGCCAACTGATATTAGGTGAAGTTTTGGACAGGAAACAAATTGATTCATTAGATTTAGCATTACTAAAGACCAATTTATAGACATTGCCTTGTCTTTGTCCATTTAGCTCTACCTCTTTAAAGATAGGATCCATGACTGTGCAGGTGTGCTTAGTAAACAAAACTTCATAACCTTTTTCACATAATTGACTTATGCTCATCAGGTTATGTTTGAGACCTTGAACAACAGACACTGTCATCACCGGTTTTCATCCGGGCCCCATTTGGGGTGGGCTCAAACTAAACCAATGGTGAGACATTTAGAGTTGCCACCAACTGTTTTTGGGGTACAGTTAGATACCCTCTACTTTGAGTAGTTTAAGGTGTGGTCTGCGTTATCAGAGAAGGTTTCGAAAGTTAGTTACGTGTAGGGAAGGATTAGCACCTCTACAGCGCCCTTTTAGGTATCTATTTTTTGGAAGATGAGGTTTTCTATTTATTTTTTACTATTGTGATTGGGTCAAGGCACTATGGTTTTCCTAGAAAGTCTATGTTTTTTATTTAGCTAAGTTGTTTGTCAAAGTTATATTTAAAATTGATTTACCCTAAATTGCTAAAGGAATCCTAAAAGTTTTGTTTTACTTTTTATTTAAAGTGGAAAATGAAATCTGAAGGTTTTGGTTTTGTTTTTTTTGTTCTATTTGGAAAATTGAAGTCCTAAAAATTGCAATATGTTTTTTTTTCACCTTTTTTTTTTGTTTTTTGGCTTAAAAAACTTTTTTTTTCTTGTGTTTGTTTTGCTTGTTTTTTTTTTGTTTTTTTTTTTGAAAACTCCTCCCTTTTGTTTTATTTTTGTTTTCTTTTAAAAACCTAAATTCACACCTATTACAAATGCATATCAAACTAATGAATACATACATCAAAATAAACGTGGAGTGTGTGATTATGACATCCACAAATAAATAAAAACAAAGCCACTCTCTTTTTCTTCTTCTTTCTCTTCATCTCTCTCTCTCTTTTTTTTAGTTTTCTTTTTTTGCTTTTTACATATTATAATTATATACAACAAAATACACAAAACAAACAAGCAAAATAAAAACGATTACATCACTAAAAGAGAGAAAAACAAAAACGAATAAAAAAATTAAATAAAAATAAAATGAAATACAAATAATTGAAACAAAATTTAGCAATATAGCACAAAACAAAGAATAATAAAATTAGCAAAACCGACTTTATCGATCACCACGTCTGAACTATTCTGTTGGTGTCAGTAGTGCTAAAAGAACCTCCAAATTCGATGGAAAGCTGTGAACTCGCCTTGTGCAACGCACCAGAGTTTGGCTGGAATTTGAAATTGATGCCGGAGATGGACTGGACCCGGGGAAGGATTGGAGAAAAGCTCTTGTGATATTTTTTTTGGGATTTTCATGGTTTTTTTAGAAAGAGATTGGAACAAAGACTCTTGGGATTTATTTTTTTTGGATTTTCGTGGGCTTTTTTAATGTAATCTCTGGACTGGGGCGTTTTTTTTTTGTTGTGAGACTGGGGCGTTAACTCCTCTCTTTTTTTGCGTAGGGAAGGAGCTTGGGCATTTTTTTTTTGGGACATGAAGATTCTAGGGAAAAGAAAGAGCTTCGGCGTAATCTATTTTTTTGTGTAAGGACCTCTTTTTCATACGTTTGAAACTGCCACATAATTGCAGTATTTATGGATGTCAGCCCCTTTTTTATTAATTAGTTGCCATTTATGTTGAGTGGACCATCGACCTTGCTTGTCCTTTTGCCTTTAAATGCATGCGTGTGGCAGACAACCGTTGAAGAGTATCTGCCCAGCTAATCCTATGAAGCTACAGTGACCATGCCCGTGAACAGGCTAATCAGCGAAAGTCAAGGTCGGTGGAGGCTTGTATTCGGCTCTTTAGTAGCTTATTCCGGATTATCAAAGTTTAATCCATATCATTGAAATTTTTCCGGACGATTAAAGACTCGGATCCGTATGTTGGGAGCTTATTCCGGACGATTGAAGCTTATTCCGGATTAGTGGAAGGCTCGGATCCTTACTCCGTGTCAATGAGGCTCTAATCCAGATTAGTGATGGCTCAGATCCTTAGTCCGTGTCAGTGGAGTCCTTAGTCCGGATCAGTGTTGGCTCGGATTTGACTTTGATGTTCCGGATTTGAACATGATAATCCGGATTCGACCTTGATGATTTGGATTTGACTTTGATGTTCTGAATTTGAACATGATGATCCGAATTTGACCTTGATGTTCTAGATTTGACTTTGATGTTCCGGATTTGAACATGATGATTCGGATTTGATTTTTTTTAACTTTTAAGTACCTTTTTACCCCTACCCAAAATGCTTAAATGGATGAACTTTGGGAAATTATTCGGGAAGCTCCGTATTCGCCTAAATAGTTGTTGGACCCCATTTTGTCCTGGTTGGACATATATATTTATTATTCCATATCTGTCATTGCCTTTGTATAAAGAGGCATAACCATTAAGATAAAGGGAGGGAAAAAGACAGTCACAGGTGATGGAAAATCAAATTTTAGAATCAACGCCTCCGACCACGCTCAATTCTGAGGTCAAATGACGAAGTTATGGTCACAACAGTGTTTAGACCGCTAATAGCGGTCAAATGATAATTGACTTGCAAAACCGCACTCCAAATCAGGTCACGAACCTCACCATCGTGATCCTCTCGTCATTGTGAGAATTTTGATATATATATATTGGCTATTTAAAAAAAAAGTGTGAACAGTATCCGCGTACTGTTCACAACCCAAAAAATATTAATTTAAAACTAATACTAAAATTTTCTTTAAAAAAAAAACACGTATGAACAGTACCTGCGTACTGTTCACAGGCCCAAAAAAATATTAATTTAAAACTAATACTAAAATTTAAAAAAAAAAAACCACGCGTGAACAGTACCCACGTACTGTTCACAGCCCCAAAAATCTTAATTAAAACTAATACCTAAAAACAAAATAAACAAAAAAAAACACGTGTGAACAGTACCCGCGTATTGTTCACAAGCCCAAAAAATATAAATTTAAAACTTTTTTTTTTAAAATATAAAAAATATAAAAAAAAATTATTAATAAATAATAATAAATTCTGACATGTTTGTTTTTTTGTTATTTATTTTTTAAGAAAAAAACAAAAGCAGAATAAAAAACTAATATTTCAAATCTGGGTACTGTTCATGAACGGTACCCGTACACTGTTCATGAACAGTACCACCGACAGTTTTTTTTTCTTCTTTAACTATAAATACCCCTCATATTTCATCCCAAAAAAACGAGTTTTTCCACAAAAAAAAAAGCCATTTTCCCTCTTCCTTTCTCTTCATTTTCCTTCTCAAAACCCAAATAAAAAAACCTCATATTTCATCCCAAAAGTCCTACGAATTTTTCCAAAAAAAAGCCTACTCTCTCTTCCTTCCTCTCCACTCTCCTTTCCCAAAACACAAATCAAAAAACATCATTTTTCATCCCAAAAAATCCTACGAAAATTCTCAAAAAAAATCATCCTCTCTCATTTTTCAATTTTCAAAAAAAAAAAAAAACCAAAAATCATTACATATCTCCCTTCCTTTACAGCAATAAATCAAACCCAATTTTCTCCAATCCCTCCCAAGTTCCGATCCGTCTCCGGCATCGATTTCAAGTTCCGGCCAAGCTCTGGCGAGTTCACAGTTTTCCATCGGACTCGGAGTTTCTTTCAACACTACCGACGCCCACAGGATAGCTCGGACGTGGTGTCGCTGTCAAGATCGATAAAGTCGGTTCCGCTACCCTTTTATTATTACTTATTTTGTGCTATATTGCTAAATTTCGTTTTTTTTGTTTGTTATTTGTGTTTCCTCTTTTTTTTTTTGTTTAGGCGCTGTAATATTATTTTTATCTCTTTGTATTTTTTTTATTTTCTTTTTCTCTTCTTGTTGTATTTTTTACTTTTGTTTGTTTATTTTGTTGTATGTAATTGTAATATGTACAAAGCAAAAAAAAAAGCAACAAACAAAAAGAGAAAACAAAAAAAAAGAGACAAAAAAAGAGAGAAGGGATTGTATTTAGTATTCCGATACACACACCACACAATTATTTAATTTTTGGGTTTAGTTATTTTTATTTCTTTGCTATGTTGCTTGTTTTTATTGTTGTGGTAAAAAAGGTAAAAAACGTTTTTTTTTAAAACTCAAATCAATACAAAAATATATGGTTTTATGAGGTATATGTTCCAAAAACAAAAGTGTAAAAAATCGTTTTTTTAATAATATAGTGATATAAATATATTTTTCTTGTTTTATTAGGTATGTTTTCAAAGCAAAAGATGTAAAAAAAATTAATTCACATAAATAAAATAAAGTGATATAAATGTTTTTTTTGTGTTATTATGTTAATTTTCCAATATAAAAAAAGCAAAAGATGTAAAAATGTTTTTTTAATTCACATAAATAGAATACAATGATATAAATGTTTTTTTTTGTGTTATTATGTTAGTTTTCCAATATAAAAAAAACAAAAGATGTAAAAACGTTTTTAATTCACATAAATAGAATAAAGTGATATAAATGTTTTTTGTTATTATGTTAAGTTTTCCAATAAAAAAAAACAAAAGATGTAAAAACATTTTTTAATAAATAGAATAAAATGTTATAAATAGTTTTCCAATATAAAAAAAACAAACAAACAAAGATGTAAAAAACATTTTTTTTAAAATAGAAAATAATGGTGATAAGTATAGCATTCTTAGATTTATCAAGTACGTTTTTTAATACAAAAAATAAAACCAAAATAATACAAATAACCAAAAGGCTTAGTTAAAAAAAACAAACAAAAAAAACAAACAAAAAACAAAAGCAAAAACAAAAAAAACAAAAAAAAAAACAAAAAAAAACAAAAGAAACAAAAAAGTGTTTTCAAACCAAATACTAAAAGATTTCATGTTCCATTTAAAACAAAAAAAAAAACAACAACAACAACAACAACAAAAACAAAAACAAAACAAAACAAAACAACAACCAAAAAAAAAACAAAAACAAAACAAAACAAAAATTTAGGATTTCCTTTAGAAATATATGGTAAAACAATGTTAACCATAACGTTAAATAACTTAGTAAAATAAAAGCATAGACTTTCTAGGAAAACCATAGTGCCTTGACCCAATTACAACAGTAAAAATAAATAAAAACCTCCTCCTCCGAAAATAGATACCGAAAGGGCATTGTAGGGGTGCTAATCCTTCCCTACACGTAACCAACTCCCGAACCCTTCTCTGATAACGCAGACCACACCTTAAACTACTCAAAGTAGAGGGTATCCAACTATACCCCAAAAATAGTTGGTGGCGACTCTAAATTTCTCACCATTGGTTTAGTTTGTGCCCACCCCAAAAGGGCCCGGACGAAAACCAGTGATAACAGCTGGCGACTCTGCTGGGGACATAAGAATAAACACTTTAGAGAGTTAGGTCTAGAACTAGGATTAGGAGGTTATTTTTAATTATACTGTTGTATACATTTGACTGTCGTGCTAAGTTGCTTTTTTTCTAGATATTCATTTCTTTGTTACAGTCATCATTTATATGCTTTAACTACCATGATAGTTGTGATTTACTGCTTTCCATACTTGTTGCATTCATGCATAACTCTATACCCGGGTTTAGCACAAATTAGGTTAGCGAGGTTCAATACGGTCCCTAACGCGTTGATCATTATCCGCAATGGGGCCTCGGACTCCTCACTCAAGCTTGAGGTTCTTTTAAGGCACGTCCTTTTAAGACCCCCCCCCCCCGGTAAATCCCATGGTGTACGGAGCCCTCTATTGAGGAAGTTTGGGAACCAATGAATAAGATAGGTGTAGCAATAAAAGCCCATCAGGGGCATTGACCCACATTTTGTTTGCTCATTCCATGCCACGCTAACCTTTGTTTTGCAGGGTAGTCCTTAAGGCATCCCCTGCACATATATTAGCTTTTTTACTATTGGTTTATTCTTTATCCTGTCTAACTGCCTTGATATATATTAATTTGTCATCCTAACCTGTCATCATGCATAACACGACATTCAAATAGGCATGGCAACTTTCAGTCATCTCCTAAAGGGCCTTCAGGATAAGGAGGTTGTCGCAGTGGTGGCCCAAGCATCTGGGGATATTCGACTTCGCCTTGGAGATTTTCCACCAGGAGAAGCCCACAAGGCAGAACATGTTATCATAGAAGATCAGTTGGACTACACTAAGGAGGTACAGACGATGTGGAGGCAGTGGCTAGACGAAAGGAAAACCAGTTATATACAACAGTTTGGGGATTTGCTCCATGTGACTTAGCTACTCATTGACAAGGATATGCTTGGGGCAACAATATATTTCTGGGAACCTCAACGACGATGCTTCGACTTCAATGGTGTAGATCTTGTTCCTACCATAGAAGAATACAAAAGATTACTAGATATCCCAGTGGTGGAAAACAAAAGGAAGATTTATTTACCGGATCCCAGAAAAACATGTCGAAGGGCCTTTCCTGAGATAATGGGAAAGCCAATTTGGGACTCACCAATGGCTACAACCTATGGTGGGCGAGAATATCTTCCATGGGCAATGATCAAAGAAATAATACAGACTGTAACAGAAGTAGGGGCACACAAACTACTTACACTAGCCATATACGGGTTAATCATCTTCCCAAGGATTCCGGCTCACATCGACGGAGCAATTGTGGATTTGGTTCAGCAAGTGCTCAATGGATGTGACCCTACTCCTGCTATATTGGCCGAAACCATTCGATCTCTTACTTATCTAAGGAGTACGGGCTCGGGGCAGTTCATGGGGTGTCTGCCTCTCCTATGCACTTGGCTACAGGGTCATTTCCCTTGCATGGTTCCTCGTTTCCATGCTGTTTATCGAGTGCCGGCCACGACACTATTGGATATTCTACTCAGCAAGTGGAGTTTACCTCAAGGCTTTGAAGACTGGAGGAAGAAGTTAGAAAGCCTCACAGAAGCCGACATTACCTGGACTGCTCCTTAGATGCCGGTGGTCTCCATGATATATAGCTGCAAGGACTACAATTGGGTTCCACTCTTAGGTCCTTGGGGAGGAACTGCTTATGCGCCACTGCAGGGTGGAAGACAAGTCGGGCATCATCAAATTATCCCTATGCTATTTGGCATGGAAGATTGTGACTTCACTTACAACAGAACTATGCTTGCAGAAAAAGGCAAAAAGATGTATGAGGCATGGTCCACCCCACACAAGATCCAACCCAACAGTCCAAAACCTAGCGTTTACCCCGCATAAATATCTTGGAGGGCACAGCACAAGCCACAGCTAACTTCAGACATGAAGGCTATCCTCCAGGAGAATCAGACTTTAAGGCAGCAGATCCAGGGGCTAGAAGCATCTCTAGAAGGAGCTCTTCAAAGGCTGCAGCTGAGGGAAAAACAGATCGAGACGATAATGAAGCAGAAGGAGGAAGCAGGTGAACGACCACCCCAGAGAAAGAGGCGCCGTGCTCCTTAGGAGATAACTGGAAGAATGCCTTAAGATCATGTAGTGATAGCTTTCATTTTACATGGCATTTCAGCATTGTATGTTTGTATTGAGTGTTTGTATTGTGTGTTTTGTTTGCAATAAAGTTGTTTGTTTCTTTAACCCTCTGCATAGACATTCATGCATACATGCATATCAAATGAACAATCAAATAAAAGTTCCCTTGTACCTAGGTGGGTAGCAGCCTCCCTCCAGGATTGCGTACTCTTACAATCTCAGATCCCAGCGCAATCAAATACCTCAACCGCAGCCAATGGCAGAAGAAACAGAGAACAGACTCATGGGGTTGGAACAGTCACAACAAACCCTACAGGGGCAAATGTCTGCAATAATGGAAATGCTCACAAAATTGACTGAAGAAAGAGGAAGACTTCCGATAGGGGGAACTACCAATCACCACCAAGAGCAGGGACAGGAGGCCGTTCAGTCACCCAATCTGGCTCCAAGCCAGGCGCCCACATACCATCCTGCTATGGCACAACCTCCAACCCCAAATCAAACTCATTTCACTATGCCTGCACCGGGAAATGTAATGGAAGCGGTGGGATCCCCAACTCCTAGAGAAAACATGGAGTCTCCCGTTCTAAGACGACTAGAGGAAAGACTGAAAGCCGTAGAAGGCATCGACAGCTATGTCATGACCAGCCTACAAGACTTATGCTTGGTCCCTGGAGTGGTGCTGCCACCAAAGTTCAAAATGCCAGAGTTTGAGAAGTTTAACGGGACCCGGTGTCCAAAGACACATCTAGCCATGTATTGTCAAAAGATGGCTGCTTATGCTGGTGAAGACAAGCTCCTCATGCATTGTTTCCAGGAAAGCCTAACTGGGGCATCCCTTGCTGGTACTTTCAATCGAATGGCAACCGTATCAAGACCTGGAAGGAGTTAGCCACATCCTTTTTGGCACAATACAAACATATCACGGAGCTCGCACTGGACCGATTGACCCTACAGTCCTTAGAAAAGGGGGCTGAGGAAACTTTCAAGGAATATGCCAGGAGATGGAGAGAGACTGCCGTAGAGGTTCAACCTCCCCTCACAGAAAGAGAACTCACTACTCTTTTTATCAATACGCTAAAAGGGGTCTACTACGAGAAGCTGATCGGTAACATCTCTAGTAGCTTCGCCGACTTGGTCGCATCGGGTGAACGAGTCGAGAGTGGAATTAAAGGAGGAAAGCTAAAGGGTGATATCGCAGAGACATCGAAAAAGTTCCAACCACTAGCAGGAAAAAAGAAGGAAGGTGAGACCAATCTAGTATATCCGTCAAGCCCAACGGTACAACCGGCATTCTACCAAGCGCCAGGGTACTATAGAGGATCACCAGTAGCCGCCTATGCTGCGCCTGCGCCAACCCCCCAATTCACACCATACTTGTCGCAAGGAGGGTTTCCTTTTCCATATCCAATGGCCCCTAACCCGTTTCAACCAAGAGCGTCATACCTAGATCAACCAAGGGCAGCAATTCAGGAAGGTCCAAGGGCCCTATTCCAAGGACAGGGGCAACCGAGGGCCCAGACCCAGTATGCAGGAGCGAATCAGGCTCCTCGTCGACCACGACAAGAGTTTGACCCGATTCCAATGACATATGCTGAATTATACCCCAAACTTTTAGAAGCAAGGTTGGTACTCCCTACACCCTTGGGAGAAATAAGGTCTCCTCCCCCAGCTTGGAATAAACCCGATGCCAAATGCGAGTATCATGCTGGTGGAGCAGGACATGATATTGAAAATTGCATAACATTCAAAAGGAAGGTTCAGGCATTAAAAGATGCAAAGTGGCTAGATTTTTCTGCACTGACTGGGACGCCAAATGTAAACAGTAATCCGCTCCCAGAACATTCACACGATGTCACTAATATAACAACAGAAGGAAGGCTAGAGAAAGTTTCACAAATACAAATGGAGAAGAGATATTTGTTTAACCTACTACTGGGGCATGGATATATACTTGCCAAAGACACATCAGAGGTAGTGAAGGGTACAGAGTGGGAGAAACAATGCCCTTATCACGAGATGTCATGGGGACATGACATTGAGCAATGTAGTGAGTTCGCTAGCATGGTACAAAAGCTCATGGACCAGAGGATGATAGAATTCTCAAGAGGAGAGACAGACAATCAAAGCCACATTATCCAAGGAGACAATTCATACAAATCACCTTGGGTGCCAACACCCCTTGTCTTGAATGCTCAGACTCCAGAAGTCCCACTACTGCCACATGGAATTAGGCCTCTCATCATCCATGTCGCCAATCCCGTGTCAGACAAGGAGGAGAGAACCGACATCCCACAATTTCCTCATGGCATTGCACCTCTCATTATAGGTGTTCCTGCTCCTTTCCCCTACAAGACAGACAAGGCAGTCCCATGGAACTACAGTTGCGAAATAGTCCAGGGAGCCACCGCAACAGAAAAGAGAACTAGGAGTGGTAAGGCTTATGCCCCTGATATGGTGGATAAAGCAAGGAAGGAAAAAAATGTGGAACTAGACATTGAGCCAATGCTGGAGCCAACTACGAAAGGAGCACCAGTCACTGAAGGAGAGGTAGCAGAATTTTTGAAACTCATGAAGCAGAGCGAGTATAACATCGTGGATCAGCTAAGTCGACAACCGGCTCGTATCTCATTGCTCTCATTAATGATGGATTCCCAACCTCATCGGGAAGCACTACTGAAAGTTCTAAGCCAAGCCTATGTTCCTCCAACCATCTCAGTAGCGAATGTGGATGGACTCACCAGTAACCTCATCATGAACAACATCATTAGCTTTGGAGATGACGAGCTGCCACAGGAAAGAAAGGGGCACGTAAAAGCTCTGCATATTACTGTCAAATGTAAAGAGCATACCATAGCACGAGTACTCATTGACAACGGCTCCGCCTTGAACATCATGTCCTTACATACACTGCAACAGCTTCCAATTGATGCATCCTATATGCGTCCTTGTACGATGAAGGTACGGGCGTTCGATGGAGGCAAACGTGATGTGGTGGGAACTCTAGACATTCCACTCCTGATTGGACCAGTTACCTTTACGGTGGAATTTCAGGTAATGGACATTACACCATATTATAGTTGTTTGTTGGGAAGACCCTGGATCCACATGGCGGGAGCAGTGCCCTCTAGCCTTCATCAAAAAATGAAATTTGTGATGGGAGACCAGCTCATTTGCATCTCTGGAGAAACAAGTTTCCTCGTCACCAAACCTGCATCAGTCCCATATATTGAAAACAACGAGGATATACTGGAATGTTCCTATCGATCCTTTGAGGTCGTGAACATCACTTCTGTACCAAGCTATCATCTCTCGAAGGCATCAAAGATGGTTGCAGCCACCATGATCAAACAGGGTTACAAACTGGGGCAAGGATTGGGCCCGAAAGCTCAGGGGATCCAGGAACCATTGACCATCCAAGAAAATACCGAGAAGTTTGGGTTGGGCTACATACCTACTAGAGCTGACAAACATAGGGCATCTATGAAAAAGAAGGAAATCAGAATGGCAAAGTTGCAGAAGAGGCCGGTACAGGAAGAAAAGAGGAGCTTCCCCCCCTTAAGTGTTACATTCCGGAGTGGTGGGTTCATGCACAACAGCCAACCTGAGCCCGTGACATAGTTTGTAGCCGCATTAGATGCAGACGAGCAGGTGCTGAGCAAGATGACTTTGGTGGTGCAAGGGTTTCCCAACCAGCCATTGAACAATTGGACCAGCCTGGACCTCCTCATAATGTAATGCCTAAGGGGTCACTGAGATTTAATGTATTCTATTTAATGTCTTTTGAAGCTATGAACATTGGTTTTCCTTAAACCTTTTCAATAAAATGTACTTTCTTCAAATCTTTCATGGTGCATTCCATTCATGACATATGCATATCATATTTAGTTACCAACTTGTCATTTCTCTTATAAGCAGGTATCACAATGTCAATGAAAACATAGTATGCGAAAGTGAAACGAGATGCCTAAGGTTTGACCAAAGTCCAAACTAGGAGCAATCAGTGTTTGAAGCGGATGAGAATGAGGTAGAGGAGACACCCGAGCTACCAGGAGAGATCATACGCTTATTGGAAAGAGAAGATCATTTACCCATTCCAAGTGAAGACCCAGTAGAGATGGTGAATTTAGGGACCGCAACCGAACCAAGAGACTTAAGGATAGGGTCCTTAATAGCTTATGACATCAAGAAACAATTAGTTGAGCTGTTAAGGAACTACATAGATGTGTTTGCATGGTCATATCAAGATATGCCGGGATTAGACACAGACATAGTGCAGCATCACATACCATTGAAGCCTGAATGCAAGCCAGTTCAGCAGAAATTAAGAAGAATGAGACCGGAGATGCTACTGAAGATTAAAGAAGAGGTCAAAAAGCAATGGGACGCAGGTTTTCTAAGTGTCTCCCACTATCCAGAATGGGTGGCCAATGTTGTACCAGTACCGAAGAAAGGAGGCAAGGTCCGCATGTGTGTCGATTATAGAGATTTAAACTGGGCCAGTCCAAAGGATAACTTCCCACTTCCTCATATTGATACCCTAGTAGATAACATGGCAAAGTATGCTCTATTCTCATTCATGGACGGCTTCTCGGGTTACAATCAGATTCGTATGGCCCCCGAACACAAGGAGAGGACCACGTTCACGACACTTTGGGGCACATTCTGTTATAATGTGATGCCGTTTGGCTTGAAGAATGCAGGAGCAACTTATCAGCGAGCCATGGTGACCCTATTCCATGATATGATGCATAAAGAAGTCGAAGTGTATGTGGATGACATGATTGCCAAATCGCGGAGCACTGAAGATCATATTGAAGTACTCCGTAAGCTTTTCAATAGGCTACGAAAATATCAGCTGAAATTGAACCCCGAAAAATGCACTTTCGGAGCCATGTCGGGAAAACTGTTGGGTTTCATTGTGAGCCAAAAAGGAGTTGAAATTGATCCAAATAAAGTTCAAGCTATCCAAGAGATGCCGCCACCACGAACCATCAAGGAGGTTAGAGGATTCCTCGGGCGACTGAATTACATTGCTCGATTTATTTCCCAATTGACAGCCACATGTGAACCCATTTTCAAGACCTTACGGAAGAACAATCCAGAAATTTGGAATGACAAGTGTCAAGAAGCTTTTGACAAGATCAAGCAATATCTGTCTAATCCACCTATTTTGGTCCCACCAATACCAGATAGACCTCTGATCTTATACTTGACCGTTCAGGAGTCATCAATGGGTTGTGTTTTAGGGCAACATGATTCTACAGGCAAGAAGGAGCAGGCCATTTATTATCTAAGCAAGAAATTCACCATCAATGAAGAAAACTACACACCATTGGAGAAGACATGTTGCGCCCTTGTCTGGATAACAAGAAGATTGAGGCAGTACACTCTTTATCATACTACGTGGCTGATTTCAAGACATGATCCGCTCAAATATCTCTTAGAAAAACCATCCATTTCGGGAAGAATCGCCAAATGGCAGCTGATCTTGTCAGAATATCATCTACGTGCCTCAAAAAGCCATAAAAGGAAGTGCGATAGCTGATTACTTGGCAGACAGAGCATTAGAAGACTATGAGCCTATGACTATAGGCTTTCCTGACGAGCATATTAACATCCTTATGGCAGAAGTATCAGACATATGGACAATGTGGTTTGATGGAGCCTCCAGCCTCTTAGGGCACGGCATCGGGGCCATCCTGATATCTCCAAAAGGCGAACATTTCCCGATGGCGGCCAAGTTAACCTTCCCTTGTACCAACAATATAGCAGAATATGAGGCCTGTGTGATGGGACTTCAAGAAGCAATTAGCAAAGGCATCAAAAATTTACGAGTATTTGGTGATTCGGCGCTCGTCATTTTTCAAGTAAGGGGAGAATGGGAAACTCGAAATCACAAGTTAATTCCATATCGGAAATATGTTACGGAGTTAAGTTGAGCGGTTCGATGACATCACATTCGAGCATATGCCCAGAGAATGTAATCGGCTTCCGATGCACCGGCAACTCTAGCCTCCCTCCTTGGCTGGACACAAAGTTGGAAGTGCGGTCTTTTGATATCCGCATACAAGATACTCCCGCACATTGTATGGCCATTGAAGGAAATATAGAGGAAAAGCCTTGGTACAATGACATCGGACGTATTTGCTTAAGCAAGAGTACCCAACAGAGGCCTCTCGAGTCGACAAAAGAAATATCCGAAGGTGCATCCAACTATTATTTCGATGGCTCGTCACGTATAAGAGAAACCATGATATGGTATTCTTTGCGGTGTGTGGCAAAAGAAGAGTCAATACGAGATAATGAAAGAAGTGCACAAAGGGGAATGCGGTTCACATGCAAACGGACATGCATTAACAAGACAAATCATGCGAATGGGCTATTATTGGGTCACTATGGAGAAAGATTGCATGGAATATGTGCGCAAATGCCTCAAGTGTCAAATTTATGGCGATAAGATCCAAGTACCACCATCCAAACTGCATGTGATGGTTTCCCCATGGCCGTTCTCACTTTGGGGCATCGACGTTATTGGACCAATATCTCCGAAAGCTTCCAATGGTCATCGTTTCATTTTGGTGGCCATCGATTACTTTACCAAGTGGGTAGAAGCAGCGTCATATGCTAGTGTTACACAAGCTGTGGTACTTAGATTTATGCGGAATAACATTATATGTCGATATGGGCTTCCAGAGCAGATCATCACGGACAATGCCGCCAACTTGAACAGTCGGATGATGGGTAAGTTGTGTGAAACATACAAAATTCAACATCGCAACTCAACTCCCTATCGCCCCAAGATGAATGGAGCAGTCGAGGCAGCCAATAAGAACATTAAAAACATCATCAGAAAGATGACCGAGACATACAAAGATTGGCACGAGAAGCTACCATATGCTTTGCATGCTTACCGCACCTAGGTACGTACATCAACTGGGGCAACTCCGTTTTCTTTGGTTTATGGTATGGAAGCAGTTCTACCTGTCAAAGTAGAGATACCTTCCCTCCGAGTACTCAAGGATACTCAACTCGAAGAAGCAGAATGGGCCCGAAGCCGTTATGAGCAGTTAAATTTAATTGAAGGCAAGCGTTTGGCAGCAGTTTGTCAAGGACAGCTGTATCAACAGAGAATGATGAACAATTACAATAAAAAGGTGAAGCCTAGAAGCTTTCAAGAGGGTGATCTCGTCCTCAAGAAGATCTTACCAATCCAGCATGACCATAGAGGCAAGTGGACTCCTAATTATGAAGGCCCATATGTTGTGAAAAAGCATTCTTAGGAGGCGCATTGATCCTTTCCAAAATGGATGGAGATGAGCTTCCTAATCCGGTGAATAGCGATGCTGTCAAAAAGTTTTATGCTTAACTCTCATACCTCCCAACAAGACTCCCATTCCTGTAATGAGTGGACTTGGTGAAAACCCGAAAGGGCATCAAGGGTAAAATACAAAGCTCCAATAAAAGACAAAAAAGAAACAAGGGCGGACTTGGTGAAAACCCGAAAGGGCATGAAGGGTAAAATACAAAGCCAACAATAAATCCTGAAGGATAAAATCAATCAGAAGTTGAAAGGATTAGAACCTCAAAAAAAATAAGGTTCTTTACAAATAATGGAAGCAACATCATCCAGCAGCAGTAACTGCAAACAGTGGAAGACTTGGTCAAACCTAAGGCACACTCAAATCAAATTTGTACATTATGCTTTTAAGACTTGTAATTCTGTTTATTGGATGATAACAAGTGGCATTTTATATGATATAAGTATGTTTTGTGGAATTAAACCGATTAAAAACCTATTTTCATCTCCCTAATCATGTTTCATCGTCTTCATTTCACATTTAATTAGAATATTTTAAATCTCCAGTAGGCTCCTTTAGCATTAAATAATGAGTTGGGACAAGCTCGAAAACCTCAAACCAATCAAGCTCCTCAACTCAGAGTACCAATATCTACATGGAGTACCAACATATCCAGTCTATGCCCAAGTCAAACTCTTCAATACAGCGAGGCTAAGTCAACGAAGCCCCCCATCCACAAAAAGGGAGTTCCCCAGCAAAGATGGAAAGGTCTTCCCAGCTAGAAGGGAAACAAGTTCCCCAACAAGTTAGATGTCGGCCAACCTCTCCAGCAGCATTGAGATGAATCCCCAGCCCCACAGAACCCTTAGCATTAAAACATTTCACTATGCATCTCCGCATACATTACATTGCATTCCTGCACCGTTTGCATACATTCGGCATATTCGCAATTTCAGGAACGTCACCGCCCCGAAGATCTCAAGAGCTCATACTCAGCAAGCTCTCCATTAAGCTCTCTAAAAGCTTCCCTTGTTCAATCCTTCTTTGCCATTTCCCCAAAACACCCTTTCGTCACTCGAACAAACTTCCCATCTTCTTTGGGTCACCTCGTAGAGCGATCTCCTTGAGTGAACTCATAGAGGGAGCCCAGATCTCAAGCGCACTAATCCCCTAAAATATCTCCCTCAAATACCAATCGATGTTTCCAACAAATCTCTCCAGTTCAAGTCTATTACGTTGTTGCAGGCTTTAATTTGTCAGTTCAAGCCTATTACGTTGCTATAGTTTCTCAATTTTTAGTTCAAGCCTATTACGTTGCTGTAGGCTCTCAATTTTCAGTCTAAGCCTATTACGTTGCTGTAGGCTTTCAATTTTTCAGTCCAAACTTATTATGTTGCTGTAGGCTTTCAATTTCCAGTATCTTTGCATCGTAGGCGGCAATATTCTTGCCTCTGCGAACCTTTTCAAATTCTGTTAGGCCTTGGATGCCTTTTCCCTTTCTGTTGGGCCTTGGATGCCTTTTCCTTTTCTGTTAGGCCTTGGATGCCTTTTCCCTTTCTGTTGGGCCTTGGATGCCTTTTCCCTTTCTGATGGGCCTTGGATGCCTTTTCCTTTTCTGTTAGGCCTTGGATGCCTATTTCAATTCCTCTGAGGCCTTCGATACCTTTTCCCTTTTCTATTATGCCTTGGATGCCTTTTCAATTCTTATTAGGCGTGGGAGGCCTTTTCAATTCCTGATAGGCCTTGGATGCCTTTTCAATTCTTGTTAGGCCTTGGATGCCTTTTCCAACTCTGTTAGGCCTTAAATGCCTCGTCAAAATTGTCCAAAATTCACCGGCCTGAGAAACCCCTTGTCATGCTTGGAGACAGACATGACATCTCACTCTCCTTCTGCTTTAGCATTTGGTAAGTCAGGTAAGCACTCCAACCCGTCCAAAATGACTCCCTTTTATCTTTGTACAATGTTGGTATACAAACAATGCACAAAGAGGGGCAGCTATTGGACCCCATTTTGTCCGGGTTGGACATATATATTTATTATTCCATATCTGTCATTGCCTTTTGTATAAAGAGGCGTAACCATTAAGATAAAGGGAGGGAAAAAGACAGTCACAGGTGATGGAAAATCAAATTTGAGAATCAACGCCTCCGACCACGCTCAATTCTGAGGTCAAATGACGAAGTTATGGTCAAAACAGTGTTCAGACCGCTAATAGCGGTCAAATGATAATTGACTTGCAAAACCGCACTCCAAATCAGGTCACGAACCTCACCATCGTGATCCTCTCGTCATTGTGAGAATTTTGATATATATATTGGCTATTTTAAAAAAAAAAAAACGTGTGAACAGTATCCGTGTACTGTTCACAGCCCAAAAAATATTAATTTAAAACTAACACTAAAATTTTCTTTTTAAAAAAAAACACGTGTGAACAGTACCCACGTACTGTTCACAGGCCAAAAAAATATTAATTTAAAACTAATACTAAAATTTTTTTAAAAAAAAACACGTGTGAACAGTACCCACGTACTGTTCACAGCCCAAAAAATCTTAATTAAAACTAATACCTAAAAACAAAACAAACAAAAAAAACACGTGTGAACAGTACCCGCATACTGTTCACAAGCCCAAAAAATATAAATTTAAAACTTTTTTTTTAAATAAAAAAATATAAAAAAAAAATTATTAATAAATAATAATAAATTCTGACATGTTTGTTCTTTTGTTTTTTTGTATTTTGTTTTTTTTTGTTATTTATTTTTTAAGAAAAAAACAAAAGCAGAATAAAAAACTAATATTTCAAATCTGGGTACTGTTCATGAACGGTACCCGTACACTGTTCATGAACAGTACCACCGACAGTTTTTTTTTTTCTTCTTTAATTATAAATACCCCTCATATTTCATCCCAAAAAAACGAGTTTTTTCCCAAAGAAAAGCCATTTTCCCTCTTCCTTTCTCTTCATTTTCCTTCCCAAAACCCAAATAAAAAAAACCTCATATTTCATCCCAAAAGTCCTACAAATTTTTCCAAAAAAAAGCCTACTCTCTCTTCCTTCCTCTCCACTCTCCTTTCCCAAAACACAAATCAAAAAACATCATTTTTCATCCCAAAAAATCCTACGAAAATTCTCAAAAAAAATCATCCTCTCTCATTTTTCAATCTTCAAACAAAAAAAAAACCCAAAAATCATTACATATCTCCCTTCCTTTACAGCAATAAATCAAACCCAATTTTCTCCAATCCCTCCCAAGTTCCGATTCGTCTCCGGCATCGATTTCAAGTTCCGGCCAAGCTCCGGCGAGTTCACAGTTTTCCACCGGACTCGGAGTTTCTTTCAACACTACCGACACCCACAGGATAGCTCGGACGTGGTGTCGCTGTCAAGATCGATAAAGTCGGTTCCGCTACCCTTTTATTATTACTTATTTTGTGCTATATTGCTAAATTTCGTTTTTTTTTGTTTGTTATTTGTGTTTCCTCTTTTTTTTTTTTTTAGGGCTTGTAATATTATTTTTATCTCTTTGTATTTTTTTTATTTTCTTTTTCTCTTCTTGTTGTATTTTTTACTTTTGTTTGTTTATTTTGTTGTATGTAATTGTAATATGTACAAAGCAAAAAAAAAGCAACAAACAAAAAGAGAGACAAAAAAAGAGAGAAGGGATTGTATTTAGTATTCCGATACACATACCACACAATTGTTTAATTTTTGGGTTTAGTTATTTTTATTTCTTTGCTATGTTGCTTGTTTTTATTGTTGTGGTAAAAAAGGTAAAAAACGTTTTTTTTAAAACTCAAATCAATACAAAAATATATGGTTTTATGAGGTATATGTTCCAAAAACAAAAGTGTAAAAAATCGTTTTTTTAATAATATAGTGATATAAATATATTTTTCTTGTTTTATTAGGTATGTTTTCAAAGCAAAAGATGTAAAAAAAAAAAATTAATTCACATAAATAAAATAAAGTGATATAAATATTTTTTTTGTGTTATTATGTTAATTTTCCAATATAAAAAAAGCAAAAGATGTAAAAATATTTTTTTAATTCACATAAATAGAATACAATGATATAAATGTTTTTTTTGTGTTATTATGTTAGTTTTTCAATATAAAAAAAAGCAAAAGATGTAAAAACGTTTTTAATTCGCATAAATAGAATAAAGTGATATAAATGTTTTTTTGTTATTATGTTAAGTTTTCCAATAAAAAAACAAAAGATGTAAAAACGTTTTTTAATAAATAGAATAAAATGTTATAAATAGTTTTCCAATATAAAAAAAAACAAACAAACAAAGATGTAAAAAACATTTTTTTTAAAATAGAAAATAATGGTGATAAAACCAAAATAATACAAATAACCAAAAGGCTTAGTTAAAAAAAACAAACAAAAAACAAAAGCAAAAACAAAAAAAAAACAAAAAAAAAAACAAAAGAAACAAAAAAGTGTTTTCAAACCAAATACTAAAAGATTTCATGTTCCATTTAAAAAAAAACAAAACAAAACAAAACAACAAAAAAAAAAACAAAACAAAACATTTAGGATTTCCTTTAGAAATATATGGTAAAACAATGTTAACCATAACGTTAAATAACTTAGTAAAATAAAAGCATAGACTTTCTAGGAAAACCATAGTGCCTTGACCCAATTACAACAGTAAAAATAAATAAAAACCTCCTCATCCGAAAATAGATACCGAAAGGGCGTTGTAGGGGTGCTAATCCTTCCCTACACGTAACCAACTCCCAAACCCTTCTCTAATAATGCAGATCACACCTTAAACTACTCAAAGTAGTGGGTATCCAACTGTACCCCAAAAATAGTTGGTGGCGACTCTAAATTTCTCACCATTGGTTTAGTTTGTGCCCACCCCAAAAGGGCCCGAACGAAAACCAGTGATGACAATAGTCATTTTGCAGAATCTCGGATAGTCACATTTCCGGGCCCTTTGACCAAGGGCATTAACCATCTTTTCGTAAGTTTGACTTTTTCTGACGAAAATTGTTTTGGCCATAACTTCTTCGTTTTACATTGGAATTGAGCTCGGTCAAGTGCGTTAATCTCCAAATTTCCTCCTCTATCACTTGGTGTTGGTCTTGGGGCACTTTCGGGGCTTGAAACATAGGTTATCAATTTCAGGCTTCCCTATTCGTGTCAATGTATCCATCTTGTGCAAATTGGGGTTAACATCAATGCCAAACCATTCATTGGTAGTGGGGAATCCTTGAGGACCTGTTTAACAAGGTATATGGCATTGCCAGACAAATATATACAAACAGGGTTAGTATGTCCAACACGGACAAAATGGGGTCCAACAGCTTCCCCTCTTTGTGTATTATTTATATACAAACAGTGTACAAAGATAAAAGGGAGTCATTTTGGATGGGTTGGAGTGCTTACCTGACTTACCTTGCTCGGAGGAAGAGTAGAATGCGATAGTTGGATTTGTCCCTAAGAGTGAAAATGGGCTTCTTAGGCTGATGGACTCTGGACAATTTTGATGGGGCATCTAAGGCCTAACAAGAATAGAAAAAAGGCAACCAAGGCCTAACAGGAATTGAAAAGGCATCCAAGGCCTAACAGGAAGGAAAAAGGCAACCAAGGCCTAATAGAAAAGGAAAAGGCATCCAAGGCCTAACAGGAATTGAAAAGGCATCCAAGGTCTGACAGGAATTGAGAAGGCATCCAAGGCCTAACAGGAATTGAAAAGGCATCTAAGGCCTAATAGGAATTGAAAAGGCATCTAAGGCCTAACAGAAATGGAAAAGGAAAGCAAGGCTTAACTGAAATTGAAAAGGCATCCAAGGCTTAACAAAAAGGGAAAAGGCATCCAAGACCTAACAGAAATGGAACAGGCATTCAAGGCCTAATAGGAATTGAAAAGGTATCCAAGGCTTGGACAAAGGTGACTAATTGCTGAAGAAGGTTGCTAATGACCTAATATAGGTTCCATCTATGAGTTCACTCAACGAGATCACTCTACGAGGTTACCCAAAAAGAGAGGAAATTTGTTCGAGTGTCAAAAGGGTGCTTTTAGAGCTTGGGGAAATTGCAAGGAAAGGCTCGTAGAGTTTAAACAAAGGAAGTTTGTAGGGCTTCATGAGAAGTTTGCTACGGAAAAGTTCTTGGGATCTTCAAAGGTGATGGCATCCCTGAAATTGCAGAAGGTGCTGATTGTATGACAATGATGCATGGAATGCAATGTGGAGTATGTGGGGATGCGTAGTGAAATGTATGACGAATGACCCAATATGGGCTGGGGGTTTATCTCAATGTTGTTGGAGATTTTGGCTGAAATCTAATTTGTTGGGGAACTCTTTTTCTCTGTGGTTGGGGAGACCCTTCTATCTTTGCTAGGGAACCCCCTTTTTTATGGATGAAGGGCCTGTTTGACTTAGCTTCCCCGTGTTGAAGAGCTTGACTTGATGACTTTGTTGGGGATATTGGTATTCTGTAGAGATATTAGTACTCTGAGTTGAGGAACTTGACTTACTTGAGGATTTGGAGCTTGACCGTACCCACAAGGCAATGCCAAAGGAGCCTACTAAGGATTTAAAATATTCTAATTAAATGTGAAATAAAGACAATAAAACATGAGCAGGGATATAAAATGGGATTTCTATCGGTTTAATTCCACAAAACAAATTTATATCATAGAAAGTGCCCCTTGTTATAATCTCATAAACAAAATTATAAGTCTTTAAAAACATAATGTACAAATTTGATTCGAGTGTGCCTCAGGTTTGACCAAGTCTTCCACCGTTTGCAGCTGCTATTTTTAGATGGTGTTGTTTCCATTGTTTGCAAAGGACCTTGTTTTATGTAGTCTTGATCCTTCTAGATTCTTGTTGGTCCCAAAGGTGAGTCTAGAGGGGGGGTGAATAGACTTTCTTCATGGAAGCTTAGACTGTTAGTTGATTATATCTCCTATAGACAACCGTGATGAGTATTTAGAGAGAAGATGACAATATGGAATAAGAGTGATAATTAGCTATCAAACAAATCTGAGAGTGGAGTAATTGTTGAAGCGGTAATAGTTCTCAGATGTGAACGTAGTGAATATTCCTACGGATGTCAATATGAACTAATTGACTCCGTTTGGAATGTTCTGTGATAGATTTTGGATTGTGAGCAAACAACACTAGGATCGGACACGAAGGTTTGGTTGAATCGTAAACAAATCAAGAGATTGATTTATGTATGAGTAGATTGTTCTAGTTCTTCCTTCAACATGGCGCACAGCACTTGGAAGAATTCTCTCAGAGTCTCTCTCTCTAGCATTGGAACTCTCAAGCTGATTCTTGAAAAGTTAATTCTTTAATGTATGTCGAATCTTATATTTTTTGTTCTATGAGTTCCACGCTTTTTGAAATAGAGGTTAACTCTTTATTTTTTTTTTGTTCAATTTGTGAGAGACATATTTTAAGTTTAAAGTGCTCGTGCACCTTGTCATCCATCCCGATAGTCTCACTTCCCGCCCTGAAAATGCGAAAGTGCAGAGGATGGTGATTTGCTCTGATTTGGCAGATCTGTTGCCCATACTACATATTTGCATGCCCATACTTCTTCAGTTGATCATTGCCATTCATCTATAGATGGTGGTTGGCAGTAATTAATGCGCCATTAAATACGCTCAACTGCTCAGAACGGCGCAAGCTTACTATACAAACCCTAGCTCAAGATATCGCTAAGTGGATATGCTTATGGATGTAAGTTTGCCTCGAAGTTAAGTGACTCGAAGATTTAGATTGATCCATCATGAGATGTGGATTTTTGTTTCAGGCTTAATGTGAATTCTTGTGAGTCTACAACTCACATATCTTCGAGTCTTTGTGGCCGGAGTCCAGGTTAGATTAGATGTATGAATCACTCTACAAACTACGAGTTTGCAACTCTTCGAGTCTGGGACTCTCTCAATGACCCTTAGAGTGGCTTCTGTGAGGGCACTGAATCTACCCGTTGTTCTAGCTATTAGTCTTCGACCCTGGTTCTGTGAACCTTCGAGTCTCTCAATTTACCTTAAGTGACTACGTCGCTCTTCGACCATGTATGGTTCTTAACCTTGCGAGTTTCTTACTTAGTCTTTCATGGTTGCTCATAGATTGAGTTTTCGTATTCTTCGAGTGTTTGATGTTTGACAATTTCTTTGGATTAAGCTGTCTTAAATTCTCCGACCCTTGAGTCTATGACTCTGCGAGATGATTATCTTTTCATTTGTTAATTTATATTGCATAGACTCTTCAACCTTCGATCTTCGAGTCTATTTTTCTCCATTTTGTTTATTAACGGTGTTTATGACTTCAACCTTATGACCCTACAAGTCTTCGAGTTTCAAGGTGGCGATTAGGTTTTCTTAATTATCTCAGCTATATATAGAGACTCTCACTTTACGGGCTTCGAGTCTTCGAGTAAATCGATGTCTAGTCACTTCTCTTGAGAATTATTTGACTCTTTTAGTTTGCGGGTTTATTTTTGAAGACAGTGACTTATGCTTTTCCGAACTTCGACTCTACGACCTTCGACTCTTCGACCCTGATACCTTCGGATCTTCGAGTCTCCATACTTGGAATGGTTTTTGCAACTTCATCAAATCTTATAGTTCCCAACAATCTCCCCCTATTTAATGTAAGCTGTCAATGGATTTGTAACAAGAAGTCTATGACGCTAATCTGTTCAGTATGGTGTGGGCGGTTAACGCGACGTTGGGGGCTTTTAGCCATACACGTCATATCTGCCGTCCTTCGAAGATGACTCCCTCTACGACCTTGCTCCCCCCTATAAATAAACTCCCCCCTTTATGGGGTGAGGAATAAGCGCCCGAACCATATGGGAGCAAAACAAGACATGATAAAGGAACAACAAGACCACGCAACAAAGAAGAAAAGTACACGAAGATAAGGAAGAGCGATGCAATGTACATAAAGACATAGAAGTAAAATACAGTTATGGATTAAATTCAGAATATTTCACACTTTGTATGTACAAGAAGTAGCTGCTTGGTCATGCAAAAGCTGAGCAGGCGTCAGGTGGAATGAGGTAGCACTACTACTCAGGTGCTGAAATTCAGGTACCAATGTAACATGTCCGGTGGTGGTCAGGATGCGGATATAATAGCAAACGAAGAAACCACAGCTGTGTGCATCATCCTGAGCTAGAACACCACGAGCAACTCTGGAAATCTTCATCGGCTTCGGAAGAGGAAACCCACCACATCCATGCGAGTAGCCTTGCATGACACGGGTGAGAGTGCGATTGAATTTGTGAAGCTGTTCCCACCTTTGGAGGAGAGGAGTGGTAGGCTTGGAATCATAGATGAAGATATGTTGTTTGGCAATGTCGATCTGAAGAAGGAACCAGTGAGGAGACTGGGAGAGAAATAAAATGAGCATAGAGTCGACTTCGGCCCATGGACGAAAAGCGCACCCGAATTTGTGTCCCTGAATAATCTCGATCAAGGTAGCATCATCAAGGAGTTTATCTTGCATGATGGGCACACACAGTTCCATCTGGTGATTATAGCTAGCCGTGGGTGGTAGCTTGGCAAGGTAGGACTTCTGCGCAAAGATGAATTTGGTCATCTCGACATTGTCCATTTCTTGACCATCATGGAGCAGACGGCACAAGTCAAACCCAGTAAACAATACTTCATAGCCACATGTCCGCCCAGTATCGTCCCCAGCAACATATTAGTTAAATTCATGTAGCATAGCTAAGGTAGCTCCAATGAGAACCTGACACGGTGGGATCCTCAGGGAATCAGCATCATCAGAGGTCGATTTGGTTGGGGAAGATGGCATAAGTGGTTGAGATGTTGGTTGAGTGGAGGAACTCGGTGAGTGGAGGGTCCGGAGGGAGGAGGTGGTCCCTTCTTCATGCGCGAGCTGATAGGCACATTGTCATCATTGGAATTTGAAGGTATTGGTGCCTTGTAAGCTCGCTTCCTCCCATGGGCATAAGTGGCTCCAGTTTGAGGTGGAGAAGCTGATGGTTAAGTGTTAGTCGGAGCAGGCTCTGAAGCAGTGGTAGGATCTTTGCTGGTATGGGTGTAGGCCTGTCCTCTGTGAGTTTGTGTGGAGGCTTAATGGTCGGGAGAAATCTCTCTAAGAGCCAGGCAATAACATTCAGATAGAATAGCGCACATGGTCACGATGAGACCTTCAAACTGCCTTTTGTAAGCCCTCTTTAGGTCTTCATAGTGTTCCTCCAAATGTCTAAATCCAGCAGAGTTTACACTTGTGAGAGATGCAATTTCATTTTTGACCTTGTCCATGGTAAGGTCTAATAGCTCCACTTCATTTGTAGCCTCTCCATACTGCTTTCCAGTGCAGTGAGTCGTTCCTTAAAAGTTCGTATGGCAGGTGTAACATTTAATTTTCCGAAGTAGTTAGTTTCTCAATTACCTTATCTGCAAGAAGGTCTGCTTCTTCAATTGTAAGGGAGCAGGAGTGAGAAGAAGCAGCTAAGGGAATAGCCATTGGAATGCAGGCTCCTGAGTCCTCACTCACTTAAGTCCCAAAGCTTTCTTACACTTGTCTTTGGAAAGACTGGGTAGGGGTAGGAAGTTATCTGTAGGGAGTTAGAGAGCATCGCGGAGCGTTTCGGCTGAGATTCGAATCTCCATGCCTTGCATAGTTCCCACCAGGTCTTCTCCATAGATGGCTAATGTCTCGTGAAACTCTAAGACGTCTTCCACCAATACATCTTGCATCCTAGAGCAAACGGATGCAATGCCCGACTCATCAAGGTGATTTCTGAATTCGAACAGCCAGCTGATTTTCGCGTCACCTATGGCTTCCCAATCAACGATGAAGCCCGGGATGATGTCGCCTAGTCCTTCCGCCATCGATGAGCTTGGTCCAGCCATTGAGCTTATAGAGATAAAAAGAGAAACTCATAGAGAGCGAGTAAAGTTTGAAGGGGGTCAGATGAGAGAGAAAGAGAGACGAATTTCAAAGAGAGAGAGAGAGAGCTAGGGTTAGGGTTCAAATGTGAAAGCGAATACGAAAGCGAAGAACATACCTCTAGGTGCTGTCTCTATCTTTGGCTTATATATGGTGTGGGAAACGTACCGTGTAAGCCTCATGCAATTTCGATTCATCTTCTGGATCCGCGTCTTTCTTTCTGACCGACTTTTCATCTTTCGAATCCACCCATTGGTGTACTCAAGTGATAAGTGCACGTCACCCATTGTTGGTGTGATTTGAATCTTAAGTGCATAGTAATGTCCTGACGTGTCTTCGATGCTTCAGTCCCTATGATACTGAATTCGTCTCGCTTTGACCCATGTGACTGTGACTCCTCGAAGCTGCATTTAAGATAAGTCTCTGACTCTCTGAGTTTCGAGGCTTCGCGGCGATCTTCGAGGGAGCGATTCTTCGACGATGTTTGCTTCGTGGTCGATTCTGGATTCAGTGACAGAGGTGGATTTCACTGGACTTTTCACGCTTAACAACACAAATAGGAAGCATATGATATTTTACATAAAGTTATGCATGATGAACAGCATTGTAAATTGTAATAACATGCTCAAAACTTGGATTCTTTAAATCTCATTTCCTGGTTTACATGTATGATTGTGGTATTATGATCATTTGCGATTCCATTCCATTTGGAAACGACTAAGTGCATCATCATATATTTCTTTATGCAGAATATTGATCACAATGTTAACATAGCATCCAGTAAACCATGGTTCGTTCATTGCTACAACCCAGTCATGAAATCATCAGTCATAGCAAACCTATCAGCAAAACTCACTCAGTGAAGGCCTCACCCTCTCACTCTCAGATTAGCATGTGAGTTTTATTCAGGAACTAGGATTGCCTTGTTTGGTATACTCATGGTCAACCAAATCTTACCACAAACCTTGGTCCAACAATGATTTTTAATTCAACATAGATGACTTGAGAGACAAGATGGCCCTATTGAGAATCAAAACACACACTCTAGTATTGTCTAATGTACAACAAAGCTCATACATAGAGTAGAATTCAGAGTTTGAGCACAAAATTTTTTGGGTGAGCAGTCCCTTTCTTTTAAGAAGCACCATTTAAGGGCTTATTCACGATTCTTTTCATATGGACAGTGCTCAATACATTTTCGTATAGAACACATTGATTGCTCGATTCTGGAACTCCGATTATCTCTTTGAAAGAAAACATTCAAGGGAAATAGTGAGGACTCCCCCTAAGATATATAACCTTATATCCGTTTTCTCTTTCTATTTAGCCTTTTTCACCTTGCCTCTTCCTAGTGTAAGGTATTGGCTCTTTTATGTAGTAGGCTTTTTATGATTCTCAAAAACTACATTTTCAGTCATCCTTAGAGCATTGAATAATTGAGGGCCCTTTCCGTGCAAGTCAACAGTACCATGAGATACAACAGTTCCTGCTAGTAGATGAATGCAATACTGCACAGGTGATATTCTCTTAGAAAGAAAACATTGTGACTATGGGAATATCATTTCGTTAAAGTATAGTAGGAATTGCACTCATTTCACCTTATGACTTGAAGGTTCATGACAGGTTGCACGAATGATTTGTACCAGGTTCAGAGGTAGCAAGTCTCATCCACGTGATTGTTCAATAACCCGTAGAGACATATATGAATTACACTCAAGCATTACTAATTGTTAGTGGAGAGTCAAATCATCATTAACGTGTCATACTTATGTTCAAGCACAGCAATGAGGTTGATATGAAACACTAGGCAAGCAATGAGAAATTATGAGGTTAAGTCTAGCATGCCAAGTTTGGTTAGAAGTTCAGTGAACCTGGCTTCTTGCAGTGGTTTGGTGAATATGTCGGCAAGCTGGTCATCAATGGATATATACTCAGGGAAATGTCCTTCTTCAGCGGATCACATATAAAGTGATGTCTGACTTCAATGTGCTTGGTTTTGGGATGCATGATAGGATTGTTGGATATTACGATGGCGTTTGTATTGTCACAGTAAAGTGGCACAACCTTCAGATTGAATCCATAGTCTGAAAGTTAACTAGCCATCCACAGCAACTGAGCACAATAGCTTCCTGCAGCAATATATTCAGCTCCAGCAGTTGAAGTTCAAACTGAATTATGTTTCTTGCTAAACCAAGATACAAGTCTATTACCAAGAAGTTGACATGTTCCACTTGTGCTCTTCCTGTCAATCTTGTAGCTAGCAAAGTCTGCATTTGAATATCCTCTCAATTTGAAATTATACTCCTTCAGATACCAAAGACCCAAATTCTCAGTTCCCTTGAGATACCGCATAATCCTTTTGATATGTGACATGTGAGAGTCAATAGGATTTGTTTGGTATCTTGCACAGATGCATGTTGCAAACATTATATCTGGTATGCTTGCTATCAGATACATCAGGGATCCAATCATGCTTCTGTATTCTGTGATATCCACTTCCTTGCCTGCTTCATCCATATCCAGTTTGCCATTTGTGGGAATAGGGGTTTTCATGTGAGTCACATCAGTCATTTTGAATTTCTTTAAAATCTCCTTTGTGTATTTGGTCTGACTGATAAAAATCCTATCATCCAACTGCTTGACCTGCAGCCCAATGAAGAATGAGAGTTCTCCCATCATACTCATTTCATATTCACTTTTTATTAGTTGGGAGAATTCTTCACTTTGTTTCTTATCCCTTGATCCAAAGATTATGTCATCAAGTTAAATCTGGACTATCAAAGGTGATCCTTTTCCTTCCTTGAGAAACAGAGTGGGGTCAATTTTGTCTTTTCTAAACTTATTCTTGATCACTACACCATCATCATCAAGTTTATTTCTGAAAATCCATTTCACACCAATGACTTGCTATGATCTAGGCCTGTTGACTAACTCTCATACTTTCTGTCTCTTGAACTGATTGAGTTCTTCTTACATGGCATCAATCCAATAGTGATCCCGGATTACATCATCAACTGATTTTGACTCCACTTGTGATAAGAAACACATTTAAAGGTTCTCATGAAGTGTGGCAGCCCTTGTTTTCACTCGTGCAGCAGGATTGATCGGCAATTTGCAAGTATACAAATTGTGATAAGTAATAAAGTGGATTTTTAAGTTTGAATATCGTACCCAAGGGAAGGATGAAGAATTTAGAAAATTTTAACTAGCTTATAAAGAGATTTTTGGTTGAAAATATATCAAAACAGAACTAAATTTAAAACCAATTAAATGGATGTGAGAAATGGAAATAAGCTTTTTCGAGTAGAGAAAAGTTCAATTGACAAAGGCGATTGGCGTTAGGATTTCATTTGATGTATTTTTCCCAAGATTATGTCTTAGTTCAGTCTAATTCTTTCCTTGTGTAAGGACCCGTACCTTGAGTTAGTCACAGTTTTGCCTTCTGAGTAGAGTTTTTCTAGATTTTGACCTAGTGAATGGGCTCAAATGAATTCACATGCAAAAGGAAAGATGCTTAGAATGATGTCCTCTATCTACCACAGAAGTTTCAGGCCAAACGGACGTGTATGTGAGGTGCATGTGAAATGGGTCCAATTCACGTGCAAGTGTGGTTGTCTTCTAAATGATACAAGGAGGCTAGGGGTGAAGTTTGAGCGCATTTGGAGTGCATATGGAGTTGCACGTGAATTGGGGAATTCACGTGCAAATTGGCGTGCAGCCATATTTTTGCATGGTTCCCTTGGTTTTGACATTCTAGTAATCTTTCTCCAAAGGACCATGTTGAAATTCTGAGTATTTTGGCCTATATGGGTGCAGAAAGGTGCTAACTGGTGTGATTAAAACTACGTCGTTTTGATCCTGGGTTTTACTTAATCAAAACTACGTCGTTTTGATGTGGGTAGTGTCTATATAATGAGGGCTTGAGTTTGAGTTTAGGGTTCTTGTGTTCTTCTTCTCTTCCCCATTGTTGCCGCCAGAGAGAGAGAGAGAGAGAGAGAGAGAGGATCTCCGGGCAGTTCCCGTGGTGGTTCGCGTCGTTGGAAGGTGTCTAGCGTGGAGGTTAGGACAAAAGTCTGAGGTAGGGATTCATATTCTTCCTAACTCTCCTCTGTTCTAGGATATTCACCTATATATATATATATATATATATATATATATATGTAAATCCATATAGGTGTGATCTCCTATATGGATGTTGGCCTTCAATGGCATGTTCCGTTGATTTCGATGTTAAATTTGGCTTGAGGATTTTCCGGGTTTGTTTATGCCCACCATGTGTTTGATAAAATGTCCGTGAGGCCTGCACACTATGCATTTGATAAAATGTCTGTGAGGCCTGCATGCCATGTAGTTAATATAATGCCTGTGAGACCTTGTATATGGGTGTCCGATGATATACCTACGTGATCTGGTGTGTCTTGTGTTTGATTTGTATTTGATTTTAAGCCTATGAGGCTGATGTGTGTGGCTTGTATCGACCATGTTGGTCCTCCTGAGATAAAGTGTAAATCTTTGTCTTGAGTTTACATGTTGAGATGTAATCTTTATCTTTGTTCGTTGATCCGTTTGAGAGCGAAGCCGAGATATGGGCCAGGCACAATAGCTGGACCCCTTTGAGATTTGGCCAGGACGTGGTCCTGAGTCTCGGTGTAGCACTCACGACGGTGGGCTAAGTCTACACCCATTCCTGAGGGTAGGTATGGCGCCCGAGGAGGTGGTTGACCATATCGACTCGGGTGGAAAATGTTGCATTGGTGTCCATGCAACATTCGCCTGGATGTGGTATGTCATGTCGCCGTGGTGGCGGGGTGTCCTCTGCCCTCCGGTGCGGGCTCAGGTAAAGAGTGTTTCTTGGGTGATGTTTCTTGCTTTAGCCTTAGGCACGACACGAGCACAAGCATACACATATCATGCATGTTGTAGAGCGGGACGGGTCTGGGGAGACCGGATCCCTCTGCGAGCTATGGTTTGCTCACCCCTCCTATAAACTTGTTCTTTTGCAGGGTTTAGCAGGCGGTAGGTGAAGGCCGAGGAGCTAGGCCCCCGAGGTCGGGAGTTTTATGTTATTTCCTTTGTTGTACTCTGGTTTTATGTGTTTGGAATTGGGTTTGGTTTTATTTGTGGCTTCATAGGGGTTTTTCCCCGACTGGGTTGTAATAAACATTTAGTCTTTGAAATGAAATAAAATGAGATGTTGTTATTCAATTTGTGTTTGTGTGCATGGTTTGGGAACAGGAGCATGCCCCTTGGCATGTTAGCCTGGTTGTGCAGGTTTGGGATAGCACCCATGCCAGGAGTCCTTTTTAGGTGCTTGCACCAACCCCTTGTCCCTTCGGGTGCGGGCATGGGCAGTCACTACTCATTTCCAAGTGGAAGGAAATTGGGGCGTGACACCTTGTGATAATATTTAATATCCAATATCTAATGCATGAATTAGCCTTTTCCAAGTGCAATAATTTTGTGTACACCCTAGCATGGGGGACGGGTGACCCTTTAAGATTTGGGTTGTTTAGTCTAGAGCTAGCATCGCGCCCACTCTTAACTTGGTATCTTAGGTTTACACTCACTGCAGCATGTCATGCAACCCCTAGTTTGAGTATCTTGATTTTTCCAGTACTTATGCTTCATTTTCCAATTCTTCACATAAATACCTAATATGCTAAAATGAAATGACCAGAATCCATTTTATATTTAAACCCTAGATATTCAATAAACATTTACAAGGTGAAGAAGATTAAACTAAAACATTGCAATTTAATTTATTACATCAAACTCCATCCTAACCCCAATCAAGGGTTTTTAAGCTTCCATAATATGTTTGAAGACAATAGAATTAGAAAACATTAATTAAGAATACCAAAAGGATAGCTTGCCTATTTGCTGAGGTTCTTTAACTTCTTCTTCCAGCTTTCAAAGTCTTGAGGTAAACTCCATTTGCTAAGCAAAATATCCAATAGTGTCGTGGTTGGCAATTGATAAACCGCAGAAAAACGAGAAACATTACAAGGGAAATGACCTTGCAGCCAAGTGCATAGGAAAGGCAGGCACCCCATGAATTGCCTTGAGCCTCTCTTCCTCGGATAAGTAAGAGATCAAATGGTTTCAGCCAATATAGCAAGAGTAGGGTCACATCCTTTGAGCACCTGCTGGACCAAATCCACGATTGCTCCATCGCTGTGGGTCGGTATCCTCGGGAAAATGACTAGCCTGTATAGAGCTAGCGTAAGCAATTTGTGTGCCCCTGCTTCTATTGCAATCTGTATCATTTCTTTAATTGTTTCCCATGGAAGATATTCTTGTCCACCATACATTGTGGCTGTTAATGAGTCCCATACTGGCTTTCCCATTATCTCTACAAAGGCCCTTCGACATGATCTTCTGGGTTCCGGTAAATAAATCTTCCTTTTGTTTTCTTCAATTGGGATATCCAATAATCTTCCGTATTCTTCTATGGTGGGAACAAGATCTACGTCATTGAAGTCAAAACACCATCGTCGAGGCTCCTAGAAATATATTGCTGCCCCAAGCATATCCTTGTCGGCTAGTAGCTCGGTCACATGGTGCAAATCCCCAAACTGCTGTATATAGATGCTTTCCTTTCGTCTGACCACTGGCTCCATATCGTTTGTACCTCCTTAGTGTAGTCCAACTGATCTTCTATGATAACATGTTCGGCCTTGTGGGCTTCTCCTGGTGGAAAATCTCCAAGGTGAAGTTGGATGTCCCCAAATGCTTGGGCCACCACTACGATAGCCTCTTTATCCCGAAAGCCTTTTAGGAGATGACTGAAAGTTGTCATGCCTATATGAATGTCGTGTTATGCATGATGACAGCCTAGGATGGCAGTTAAACACATATCCAGGTAAATAGGTAGGATAAAAGAATAAACCAATAATAATATGTGCAGGGGATGACTTAACAACTACCCTACAAAACAAAGATTAACATGGCATGGAATGAGCAAACAACATGTGGGTCAATGCCCTTGATGGGCTTCTATTGCTAGACCTATCTTATTCGTTGGTTCCCAAACTTCCTCTATAGAGGGCTTCATTCACCATGGGATTTACCGAAGGGGGGTCTTAAAAGGACGAGCCTTAAAAAAACCTCAAGCTTGAGTGAGGAGTCCAAGGCCCCATTGCGGATAATGATCAACGCACTGGGGACCGTACTGAACCTCACTAACCTAGATTGTGATAAACCCGGGTATAGGGTTATGCATAAATGCAACAGGTAGGAAAAGCAAGAAATCACAACTATCATGGTATGTTTTCATTTACAGGTAGAAAATAACAACTATTATAGCGAGTCAAAGTAATAAATCATAATTATTGTTGAGGAAATAAAATGACAGCTATTATGGCGGTTAAAGTGTATAAATAAATCACAATATATACAAAAATAAAATATCCTCCTTTTCCTAATGCTAGACCTAACTCTCTAAAGTTTGTACATATCCCCAAAGAGTCGCTAGTCGTCATCACCGGTTTTTCGTCGGGCCCTATTTGGGGTGGGCTCAAACTAAACCAATGGTAAGAAATTTAGAGTCACCACCAACTGTTTTTGGGGTACAGTTAGATACCCTCTACTTTGAGTAGTTTAAGGTGTGGTCTTCGTTATCAGAGAAGGGTTCGGGAGTTGGTTACGTGTAGAGAAGGATTAGCACCCCTATAGCGCCCTTTCGGTATCTATTTTTGGAAGAGGAGGTTTTCTATTTATTTTTTACTATTGTGATTAGGTCAAGGCACTATGGTTTTCCTAAAAAGTTTATGCTTTTTATTTAGCTAAGTTATTTGTCAAAGTTATGTTTAAAATTGATTTACACTAAATGGCTGTCTGAGCCTTGGCTATTTGGTCCTCAGAAAAACCTAGACCTAAGGCTAGACCTTTAACATCTGGAGCTGTTCTAAAGTGGGTTGCAATTTCAGCTGAGTCTTTTCACTTTTTACTGATTTGTTTTTCTTTCTCCAATTCAGCTTTAGTTTATTTTAGTTCCTTTTCAAGCAAATCGATGTCTTTGTTAGCCATTTTTAATTGAACAACTTTGTCCAAAAGATCATCATGTGTGCTTCTCATTTCACTCACTTCAGCTCTTAATGTTCTCTCTATTCTTTCATAGTCATCTATAGAGTCTCTATAGTCACATGAAAGCATTTTCAATTTAGAATAGTATCGTTCTTTGTCAGCTTTCATAGGGAGAAATTATTCTTCTATTTCTTTAAGAGCTCTATAAGTGTCTTCAAATTTAGCATAGAGCTGGTCATAGGTTCTTACCTTGATGGGAGGTGAGTTGTTAGCTATGAAGCAGATAAGACTTTTTTCCTTCTTTTTTACATCTGAGGATTCTTCTTTCTCCTCAGTTTTACTTTTGAACTTATTGGTGACAAGAGCCTTCTTCCTCTTGTCATCCTTCCGGCTTGAGGAGCCCTTGGTCTTCTTCTTCTACTCAACTGCCTCCTTTTCCCTCTTCAGCTTATAACAGTCAACAGTAAAGTGTTTGGGCTTGTTGCAGTGATAGCACTGCAACTTCTCCTTATCCTTTCCCTTAGAGAAGGACGAGGATGACTACCTAGCTTTCTGTTGGAAATGTAGGATTTGATGAAGCTTCCAAATTATAGTCTAAGTCTAGAGACTTGAAGAACCGAAGGTCGTAGGGTTGAAGAGTCGTAGTTCATAGAAGTAAAACTATCACAGGACACGATTGGCGGGAGGCTCGCAGACTCGTAGGATCCGGAGACTCAAGGCGAAACAGTGACAGAACATTACGACTCGTAGATCCAAGGTCGAAGGTCATAGAGTCAAAGTACGGAAAAGAGAGTGTTACTGCAAGCGTCAATAAGTTCGGAGACTCGTAGAGTCGAAGAATTCTTAAGACCAGTAACCAAAACTAAATGACTCATAGACTCGCAGCCCGTAGAATTGTAGAGTCGAAGCCTTAGAACACTGTTAAGAAAATAGGACTCATAGATCGAAAGTCGAAGAGTCAAAGCCTTCGAATAGTGTTAAGAAAACCGGACTCGTAGACTCGTAAATTGAAAGTCGTAGAGTCGAAGCCTTCAAACACTGTTAAGAAAACTGGACCCGTAGACTCATAGGTTGAAGGTCCAAGAGTCGATGCTATAAAGACTGGCAAACAAATGAAACTGTAACTCAAGGGTCGTAGACTCGTAGACTCAAGGGACACAATCACTATAGAGAAATTGCCACACTTCCAGGACTCGGAGATCGATGGCCGAGAGTTGTATTTGTAGTTGAAGGGTCGTAGCCATACAGAAACTCAGTTTATGAGCCTCTGTGAAAGACTAAGGAAGAAAAGTGAAGTTTAAGACTCGTAGAGTCGAAGATTTTCAGACCACTTAGTCAAATATAGTAAACTGAGAGACCCGAAGGTCGTAGACCCGCAGAGCTAGGGTCGAAGACTCGTAGCTATAATAACAGGTAGATTAGACAGGCTACGAAGAAGTTACTCTAAGCGTCATTCGAAGAGTCGCAGACTCGCAGAGTCGTACACTTCTGTTAATGGAGTGACACAAAAGGCTAATTCAACCTGAACTCTAGCCTCGAAGACTCGAAAATGTGAGTCGAAGACTCGCAGAAACACTATAAAGCCTGAACCAGAACTTCGCAACTTCCTACAGGTTCTAACTGAAATCTTCGAGTCACCGAACCTACGAGGCATCTACCTCCGAGGCAGACTTACAACCCTAAACATAACTGCTTAGCGATATTGTCAGCTAGGGCTTGTACAGCAAGTCTGTGCCGTCCTGAGCAGTTGAGCGCATTAATGACACATTAATTGCTTCCAACTACCATCCACGGATGAACAGCCAAGATCGACTGCATGCCAAATACGCAGTATGGGCATCTGATCTGCAAATCAAAGGAGATCAACCCATCCCCTGACATTCTGCATTTTCAGTGACGGGAAGTCAGTCTGTCGGGATGGACATCATGGCGCACGAGCACTTTAATCTTAAAAATATATCTCTCACGCACACTACAAAAAAACAGGGCCTTAGTGGCGTTTTTTTGGCTTTAGTGGCGGTTTTTAACCCTCACTAACTAAATTAGTGGCGGTTTAAAAACCGCCTGGAAAAGTAAGCACCACAACGATAATAGTGGAGGTTTTTGACCAACCGCCGGAATAACCGCCACTAAGTACTTTTGGATTTAGTGGCGGTTAACATTGGATTTAGTGGCTGTTTTAAACCCCCACTAAATCCTTCGAAAATTTAAAAAAATAAATCCTTTGTGGCAAGTAGAAACCGCCACTAAATACTTTTTTAAAAATAAAAAATAAAAACTCAAAAGAACGCAAGCAACAAGCTCATACCTAACAAAAAGACCCCACTATGCAAGTAGCAACCTGAACCAAAAAAATTAACATAATCTAGCAAAAAATTGCAAGCCCAAAATCCTGCAACATACAATAAAACATTTAGATGAAGTGGAAGAAGATGGGACACCCATACACTCAGATGGCAAGCAAAACAGGAGGGGGTACTTCACAATTTCAAATACAATAAAGATGTCATTTGTAGAAAGCAATAAGCATGCCAACAAGTCAACAACCGCACTACAAACGCTTCTAAACAAATATCAACGGAATGGAGGCATTTGCCAAATTAATTCATATGCAGCAAAAACCAAGTAAACAAAAATTATGTAGGTCCCAAAGTGAGTCTAGAGGGGGGGGGGGTGAATAGACTTTTTTCGCAGCGGAAGCTAGACTATTAGCTGGTTTTGGATTCCTCTACAGATGACTATGATGGAACTATTTATGGAGAAGACGACAGTAGTATTGAGGATAGCGTGAGTGATGATGAACTATCAGACAAAACTGAGATAAGAGTAAATGCTCTTTTCTCTATAGATCTCAGTTGTGAAAGAGATGGTTTATGATTGATCGAAGTGTGGAAAAGAGATAACACAGATATTAAGACTTAATGGAAGTGCTAGATCCTTGATGAATAACAAGGTTCGTGAATAATCGAATAGATTGCTCTTGTTCTTGATTCAACACGGCGCACAGCACTTGTCTAAATTCTGTCAGAGTCTCTCTCTCTCTCTCGTGTTGGAACTGTCTTCTTAGTTCTGAAAGAGATACATTTTCATCTAAGTCCGTCAGAACCATTATCTTGTATTCTATGTGTTTCCTTCTTTTGAGAGAGAGGTTAGACTCTTAATTTTGTCGTTAAGTGCGTGAGAGATATATTTTTTTAAGATTAAAGTGCTCGTGCGCCATGATGTCCATCCCGACAGACTGACTTCCCGCCACTTAAAATGCGGAATGTCAGGGGATGGGTTGATCTACTTTGATTTGCTGATCAGATGCCCATATTGCGTATTTGGCATGCAGTTGATCTTGGCCGTTCATCCGAGGATGGTAGTTGGCAGCAATTAATGCGTCATTAATGCGCTCAACTGCTCGGGACGGCGTAGACTTGCTGTACAAACCCTAGCTGACAATATCACTAAGTGACTGTGTTTAGGGTTGTAAGTCTGCCTCGGAGGTAGATGCCTTGTAGGTTCGGTGACTCGAAGATTTCAGTTAGAACCTGTTCAAAGTGGTGAAAGTTTGCTTCAGGCTTTACAACGTTTCTGTGAGTCTACGACTCATATCTTCGAGTATCCGAGGCTAGAGTTCAGGTTGGATTAGTCTTTTGTGTCACTCTATTAACTGAAGTCTACGACTCTGCGAGTCTACGACTCTTCGAATGGCGCTTGGAGTGACTTCTTCGTAGTCCGCCCAATCTACCTGTTGTTATCGCTACGAGTCTACGACCCTAGCTCTGCGGGTCTACGACCTTCGGGTCTCTCAGTTTACTATATTTAACTAAATGGCTCTGAAAATCTTTGACTCTACGAGTCTTAAACTTCGCTTTTCTTCCTTAGTCTTTCTTAAGAGCTCATAAACTGAGTTTCTATATAGCTACGACCCTTTAGCTACAACTCTCCGCCATCGATCTCCGAGTCAGGAAGTGTGGCAATTTCTCCATAGTGACTGTGTCTCTTGAGTCTACGAGTCTACGACTCTTGAGTTACAGTTTCATTTGTTTGCCAGTCTTTATTGCATTGACTCTTCGACCTTCAACCTACAAGTCTACGAGTCTAGTTTTCTTTACAGTGTTCGGAGGTTTGGACTCTACGACTTTTAATCTACGAGTCTACGAGTCTGGTTTTCTTTACACTGTTCGAAGGCTTCGACTCTGTGACTTTCAATCTATGAGTCTACGAGTCCTATTTTCTTAACAGTGTTCGAAGGTTTTGACCCTACGACTCTACGAGTCTTCGAGTCTAGTGGCAATTTAAGTTCTGTTAATTGACTTAAGTATTTATGAGGACTCTACAAGTCTACGAGTCTATGAGTCATTTAGTTTCGGTTACTGTTCTTAACACTGCTTCGACTCTACGAGTCTCCGAACTTGTTGACACTTACAGTAACACTCTCTTTTCCGTACTATGACTCTACGATCTTCGACCCTGGATCTACGAGTCGCAATGTTCTGTCACTGTTTCACCTTGAGTCTCCAGACTCTACGAGTCTACGAGTCTCTTGCCAATACGTCCCATGACAGTTTCACTTCTATGAATTTCGACTCTTCGACCTTATGACCTTCGGTTCTTCGAGTCTCTAGACTTAGACTATAAATTTGGTAGCTTCATCAAATCCTGTGTTTCCAACAAATTACCCTTCCAATGCAAAACAAACATTTTGTGCAAAGTTTCCATAGCAGGTTGTAGTATCGCTCTTCAAAAAGTAGTATAATCACACAAAGGAAGCTTATAAACTCCAAAATAAATATCAGTACTGTACCTATAAGCATCTCAATGAATGGAACAGGTTCAATGAGTTTGTCGGTGCTTTCAAGTCTTCTCTTGACATATTTCACAAGCAATAGCAATTGAGTAAATTATTATCCATTTTATTCCTTTGTATGAAATTTGTGGGATTCAACCAATTACCTTGTATACTTGCTATAAAATGGATCTCTCATAAGGTTAAGTTCCTATAGCAACTTTCTTTTCTTTACCTGTATTAAACCCATGCAATACAACCATATTGTCATCGATGAAGGCCTAATACATCTACCAATAAACATCATTTTACTGTCTCCTCCATTTGTAAACCTTATATGTAACTATCTAGTGCAGTCAAAGTATTTTGTAAGGCACAAAGCTGATAAACTCTAACATCATCCTTTTCAGAATCAGAGAGAATAAACTGATGATCTTTTGTATTATGCGATGGTGTTAAAAGCAAAAGGATGCCCATTCCAGCTAGGTCCACAGCCAGCGAAAGAAATTACCAAGGAACAAATGACTGAATTCCATACTTTCTTATAAATAGAACATATATAAGTGGTCTGGTGATGCACAGCACCTCGCTCAACATAAATAAACTGCCATAGAGGCCTTTTTTTAGATAAAACAGTTGACAGAGTTGACCTCGTAATCACTGGATCTACAAAAAAAATAGTTTTGGGGCTAATTTGGCAGCATTACCCCAAATGTTTATAATAATCATAAACACTTCTTAACAGGTTATAAAAGAATTAATTACTTCACTTGAACACTTTGTAATCGCCAGGGCTAGATGTCATCCTAGCGTTCTCCCCAAATTTATTCAAAGCAGACAATGCCTTTCCTTCTAGGCTCCATGTCTTTTGCCTTTTACAGCACTCATGTAAATTGATTTCACACAAGACACATAAATTTCAAAACAAAATCAATTATAGAGCAACAGACAAAAGAAGAAGCAAAAATTATCTCACACCTGGTGAGAGTTGGACTCGTAGGAGCCAAACGGGAGGTCAACGATGAGGAGGGGGCGGTTGGTGCCTCTGGCAATGGCGCGATAGTGGACGAACATCTCCTCGATGGTGATGAGGAGGGTGGTGTCGTGGCTGTGGATGACTATTGTGGCGTAGTTGCCGACAATGCAAACGTTGATGCCGACCTCGTTGAGATGCACGGCGGAGGGGCAATCGTAGGCGGTGACTGCGTCGATGGGTTCTCCGCAGCAGTGCTTCTAGCGGACGTGGGTGACCGACACTCTTTGGTTTAGGGTTCTGCGATCTCTCAATTTTGCACTTTTGGCTGCGATTAGATTGTAGGAACTGTGATGGTGGTCGATTGGCGCCAAAACGAAAACAAATGGCGGGTTGGCATGGTGAAATACGAAAATAATGGGCGGAGCTTAAAAAAAAGTTAGCGCACATTGGTTTTAAACCACGATAAAATATACCAGATTTAAAATATATATATATATATAGTTTGTGGCGGTTCAAAACCGCCACAAAGGTAAGATTTTTATTTTTATTTAAAAAATATAGTGGCAGTTTCTAAAATGCCACAAAATCCTTTAAATAGTGGCGGTTATTGCTAACGGCCACTATGTTTAAATTTTTTTGTAGTGGCACTTAACGAGAAAATCAAGAACTTAACCTCTCTCTTAAAAGAAGGAAACACACAGAACACAAGAAATTGGGTCTGACACACTTGAAATAAATAATCCTTTGCAGAACCAACAATAGAGAGTTCCAATTCAAGAGTGAGAGACTCTGAGAGAATCCTTTCAAGTGTTGTACGCCGCGGTGAATCAAGAACAAGAGAGCAATCCATCTGATTACTCAAGAACCTTTTGTTCATCAAAGATCTAGCACTTGCATTAAGTCTTAATCTCTGTGTTGTTTGTTTTCCACACTTCGATTTATCATAAACCATCTCTTTCACAACTGAGATCTGTTGAGAAAAGAGCATTTACTCTTGTCTCAGTTTTGTCTGATAGTTCATCATCACTCACATTATCCTCACAATACTACTGTCATCTTCTCCATAAATACCTCCATCATAGTCATCTGTAGAGGAATCCAAAACCAACTAACAGTCTAGCTTTCACACACGAAGAAAGTCTATTCACCCCCCCTCTAGACTCACTTTGGGACCTACATTTGGTATCAGAGCGGTTCTACAACTCCGTAGAGATCCCTTATGGTCGACATGGATTCCAGCAGTGCAGCTCCAGCTCCCGAGCAAGCTCCAGTTCCTGTTGATGAACTTGAGGCCAGTTGTGTTCCAGAGGAAGGAGCGACTGGAGACTAGGAGCAGGAAGAATTGAGTACCAGCAACAACAAGAAAGAACAAGAAGACTTCTATGATGTTTTGCCTGGCTCATCCTCCCAAGTACCTATGTGCACAACTGCTCGTTTTTCCAAATGGAAAGCAAGGATGAGAGCACACCTAGACATGCTCGACACGTATCTCTGGGAAACAATAAAGAACGGACCTTTCACTCCAAAGATTATGCAGAGAGGTCGGTTAATGACAAATGACCTAGATAGTTGGTCTAAGGTGGAGCAGAGAAAAGTAAAGCTCGGCTTCAAGGCAAAAGCTATACTTTTCTCTGCACTCGATGATGACATGTTCATGGATGTGCAGGATCTTGAGACTGCTAAAGAGGTATGGGACAAGCTCTGTCTCATCTACGAAGGAGACGAGCAAATATAGGACAACAAGATCTCCATGCTCAAACAAGAGTATGAAGCCTTCAGATGTTAACCGAAGGAGTCATTAGACAATATCTATAAACAGTTCAAAGGTCTGATTCAACGGATGAAGACTTACAACATTGAGATCTCTTAGAAGGACAAGAATGACAAATTTCTGAGATCTCTACCCTTGAGACTGTTGATAAAGACATCAGCCATCCGTTAGCTGAAAGAATGGAAGACTTGTGCCTTGGAAGCATTATATGGGGACCTCAAGACGTTTGAAATGCAAAAAGAAGAGCTTGAGGCATTTGAGAACCCTTCCAAGAAAAAGGAGAAGTCTGTTGCCTTTAAGGCTGCTGCCAAACCCCGGGAACCATCTTCAGAAGAGGAAGAAGATGAAGCTGATGAACTTGTTTCAGATAGTGCCTCAGATGAAGAAGTGGCATTTCTGATAAAAAAACTATTGAAGAGAAGGGGGAACTACAGGAGAAAAGCAAGGCAGTCATCCTCATCTTTCTCTAAGGGAAAGGATAAGGAGAAGTTGCAATGCTACCACTGCAATAAGCCCGGCCACTTCGCTGCCGACTGTTACAAGCTGAAGAGGGAGAAAAAGGAGGCAGCTGAGCAGAAAAAGAAGACCAGAGGCTCCTCAAATAGAAAGGATGACAAGAGGAAGAAGGCTCTTGTCACAAATAAGTTCAACATTGAAACTGAGGAGGAAGAAGAATCTTTTGATGAGGAGAAGAAGGAAAAAAGGTCTCATCTGCTTCATGGCTGGCCATTCACCTCCCCTCAAGGTAAGAACTTATGAACAGCTCTACATTCAATATGAAGATACCTATAGAGCTCTTAAAGAAATAGAGGAACAATTTCTTCCTATGAAAGCTGACAAAGAAAGATACTATTCTAAATTGGAACAGTTTTCATGTGAATATAGAGACTTTATAGATGATTATGAAAGAACAGAGAGAAGATTAAGAGCTGAAGTGAGTGAGATGAGAAGCACACACGATGATCTTTTGGACAAAGCTGGACAACTAAAAATGGCTAATAAAGACATCGATAGGCTAGAAAAGGAACTAGCTGAAACTAAAGCAGAACTGGAAAAGGAAAGACAAATCAGTCAAAAGTGGCACGATTCTGCTGAAATTGCAGCCCACTTTAGGACCACTCCAGATGTTAAAGGTCTAGCCTTAGGTCTAGGTTTCTCTGAAGACCAAATAGCCAAGGCCCAGACTTACCCTGTTCAGACCAAGTGTCTTGTTGGCTTTGTTCCTGCTAGCAGTATGCTCGTTGATTGTGGAAAGGAGGTATCAATGGCTGTTGCTAGTCCACCCAAACCAGTAACACCCGAACTCAAAGACCTGGGTACTGTTGCATCTGACGAACGGGTATTTCGTGAGCGAAACCCAAGTGAGGGTTAAGCTACTGTCGTTTAAATCCCTTCTCAAAATATTAATTCCCTTAACTAATGCTAAATAGAATAGCGACAAGAAAGGGGTCAATCCCACAGAGATTACCAAGTTATCTAGCTTTAACTCAAATCACCAAATTAATCTTGCTTAAAACAATGTCTTGGCAAAAATGAATTCTTTTTATAACTAAAGATCTAATTTTTATTTGGTTTTCTGAATAAATAAAGAAAGCAAATTGATTTTAGGATTAAGATCCAAGGATTAAAGGCATCTAGGGTCACAATTTCACCTCCCTATGTTATCTCTACTGGTTCATGGTATTAGGGTTGTCTGATTGAAAACATGCTAAACATAAGCCAAGGACAACAAATGGTCATTGAGGTCCTTTTAAGAGTTGTATGCCAGAATAGTCATCTAAACACACAAACATGCAAAGCCAATAAATCATACTTGCAAAAGGATAATGATCACACCAATTACAAATAAGTTATGAATCTTAATCCGCCCCAGACTAGGGCTAAGAATACCAAGGTGTACATCCAAAGATAGAAATTAAGAACAGATTCATAAAACATGCAAAACTCAATCATCCAAACCCAATATTCATAAACACAGCAAAGCAACAAGGGGGCTACATTGCTCCCCTAGATTATAAGAACTACTCATGCATGATTACAAGCAAAACAATAGCAGTAAAGCTAAATATCTTCTTCTAATCCACGCGCGCAACAAGGCTTCAAATCCAGGCTCCAAAATCCGCGACGGCTGCTGCGGCGGCGACGGCTGCTCTCCTAGGTCAAGGAGCAGCCTCCAAGTCGTAAAGCCTCTCTCTCTCTCTAAAAACGTGTAGGGGGGTCTAGGATACATAGCAGGGGGCGTGGAGGCTTTATTTATAGAGGTTGGATGGGCCTTGAGGTGTGTACCCTAGCCCATCTATCAAAACGACGTAGTTTTGATAACTGACACTCCAAACTTTAAAATCTCTATCTTCCATCTACAATTTGGACATGGGCCTTCAGTAACAAATGATCAGCATGAAAAAACGATAGGATCGGTCCAAAAATATCTCTGCACGTCAATTTGCACGTGATATGGTGAATTCACGTGCAACTCCAAATCAGCTCAAACTTCTCCCCAAGCTTCCTTGCATCCTGTAGAGGCCTGAGAAGCAAAAATATGCTTGCACGTGAAATGGGTGAATTCACGTGCAGCTCCAAATACTCTGAAATTTCTGTGGTAGGTAGAGGACATCATTTTAAGCAACTTTTGTTCTTGCACGCCAATTGTTTGAGGCCATCTACTATGTCAAAAGTGAGCTCCAAAATCTGCCAAAACAGCTTAAAAACGCATGTATTTGCAAATAGCATCTTCCTAGGGGTTAGAGCAAATATATATGATATATGAAGCAATAAGGCTCTAATCATGCTCTTAAACATCCTAAATAAACACTAGAATAACGGCATAAAATGCACGTTATCAAATACACTACACTTAAACCACTGCTTGTCCTCAAGCAAAAACATACAAGCATGCAAAAATAAAATAAACACGCAGTCAAACGGAAGAAAAATAAAATAACAATCAAGGAGAATTATGGTTTCCTAAGCATGCAACTCTATCATGATGAAATGGGAATTTAAGCATCAAAATGAGTCATAACTTAGTTCATTCATGTCTATATCCCTAGTCCAACAACCATGCAATATCACCACTTAAATTTCAGATATGAGCAAGCAATCCATGATAAAATAGCACCTAGTTTCTCTTTAAGTTCTTACCAAGGATAAGCAGCCTCACTCAAATATAATAATTCTCAAGCCCAATACCTATCAATGAACAATGGATGGAAAACTCTATCTCTACACTCGCCATCAGCTATTGATTAAGTACTTGCCAAGCAATCATGAGAGTTCCCTATTGTGCTCATCAAAGAAAACACACCCTTTATTCTACTTTATTTGAACTCACACTCTAGTCTAAACTCAATAAACTCACACTCTATTCTAATAACTGATAAAACAAAACCATGAGCTAAAGAATTGAGCTCAACACTCTTAAAACAAAACACAATTCAGCCAATGTGGCTACAAATCTAAACAATCACACATAAACATCAAGCCATTGTGGCTTTTATTTTGAATCCCTCTTTTCTTTTCTTTTTTTTTTTTTTTTGTTTTTTTTAGTAATAACCTTACAAGGTTGCATTTTATGCTCTCCCTTGATGGATTATTCACTCTTTTTTTTTACTCACATAACACATAAATAAGACTGATTTTTCTAATGCAAACCCCTTGCCATTTTGCTACATAAGGAGAGACAGAAATTCATTGATGTCTCACATCCCATTTTCCGATTAAGTGATGGCTTTTTCACATTCTATATCACAGCCTTTTCCAATAATTTCTCAAAATAAAGAAAAGGATGCAAAGACAGTCACAGTGACTTAGAGGTCTTGCACCCTAACTAAACACCAAACACTGAGCACTAATAAGTAATCACATGCTTACTTGACTCCTACCATTAAATAACCATTGTTGAATGCAAGAAGAGTAGCAATTATTACCCATACCCTAAAATGGCACTCAAAGGCTAAAAGAAGTTGTTCTCATTTTTTATTTCTTTTTCACTCAACTTTAAGGGTTACTTAGGTCTATCATAGCATTTCATGCTCAGCTAGTATTCAAAACTCACCTCCAAAAACATGGTGATATCATTCAAAAGATAAAGACATGATCAAACCAATTCAGAGCACATTTTAACTACTTTAACACCCTTATCACAACATGATACTAATGTGGCCCAAAAAGTAAAATTTGTAGGCCAAAATTGCATACTTAATATCCATGCCTCCACAAGCAAATCGTTCAAGCAAACAACTCAAACAATCATGCGACTAAAAACAGTTTTTTTTTAGAAAATTATAAATAAAACATGCAATCACAACATAAAAGACAAGCAAGTGGCTCAAGTCACTCCCCATACACCACACTTAAAATATGCTATGTCCTCATGGCATAAAATAGGGAGTAGGAAAAACACTTACCTCTCAGTTGGCAAGCTATAGTAGTAGATAACATTGGCCACCATTCGTCGCACCTGAGCCACAAAGTCAACCGACGTCTCGCCGCGCACTTCCCAAGTTTCCTTCCCTTGCAGAATAGCCATGATGTAGTAGCAAGCAAAGATCCCACAGCTGAATTGGTCAGGCTGCTGAGGGATTTCCATTTCGTTGAGGTGAATAAGAGGGAGCTTATCCTGCAACAATCCTTCTTTTTTCATCGCATCCTTGATTCTTTTTATGAGCCCATGAACAAGCCATCTCTTTCTTTTGGTGAACCCTTCGCCTTGGCTTGGATCATAAAGCACCGCATGCCCTGCACTCAAATCCACACGCACCAAGACATAGTGACGATCAATGTGCAAAGGGATCAGCACCTCGTGCATACCATGCCAAGGACGGTGCCCTTCATTCTGACCATTTATACGCTGGCGCCACACACTTTCAGTCAAAGGTTGCTTATAAAGCTCGCACAGCATAATAGAGGTATACTGGGACAGTGGGTAATTATGAGGCTCAGCCTCCACAATAAAACGCATAGTCCTACAAAATAAGTCCACCTCATCTGAATATAGATATTCATCGCCTAAAATCCTTTAAAGGACAAACGAGGTGAAGAGGTCCATGTCCCTTGCAAAGCGAGCCCTTAACACTTGAGAGTTAATGAAGTCTTCAAATGCTGCTTGACTTTCAGCAGATGATAAGGCTGGATTAATGATTAAATGGATAGGAGGGCCAAGAAGGTCTTCAGGTTCAGCAGGCATGTATGTACCCCAAGAGACAGGATGTATAACAGGCACAAGAGCCTGAGAATATGCAGGATCAGTAAAAGGCGGGAAGGGTGAATACCCTTCTGCTGGCTCTGTCTCCTCTTGAGGATAGTAAGATGGCCTAGCTGAAGATTCGGGTTGAGGTGGATCCGCCTGGGCTGGATAAGAAACTTCAGGGGATGGAGAAGGTTCTTCATCAGATATCTCCACTATAGGATAACGTTTTAATGCTTTCCTCTTGCTCAAGGCCTTCCAGATTTTGCCTAGGAGGCCTTTGACTTCTTTGTTGTCCTTCCTCAGGGCTTCTACCTCACGCTGGGTTCTGGCATTTGCCTCCCTGAGCTGCTGTGTTTCTTGCCTCCAAGCTTCGGTAGATACAGCAGGAGGAGCTTCTGGGGCCTCCCATGCTCTGGGGCCATTAATTCTTCAAATTGGGCACTAGTGATGTGCCCATTAGTGATTGCCCAATTGATGACCTCCACTTCGCTCACCACCTGCCCACGAATGCCTTGAAAGAAATTGAAAATATCTTCTTTGTGTACATTGAACTGCATGTACATGGCAGTGAGTCTGTATAGCGTCTGCTTCCTTTGATCCAAATGAGGAGAGATCTCCCTTGCAAAGTCAGTGGATCGCTCCACATGAACACTGTGCCTAGCAGGCTGTGATGGAGGAGGAACATTGGTTGCCCAATGACCTCTGGTACGAATCCCCAAACCTCCTTCAGCATGCAATACTCTTAACACCCAGTGAGAAGGAAAAGTGATGCTATCCATGGTGGAAAAATGCAAAGCAGGCATGCTTTGAAATATCAAACACAAAAATCTGCCATTTATCTGCTTTGATGAGTTTTTTGTCCACCATTTAAAAATGGTAGTGGCCCAATTCACATTTAGCATATGATCAATGCTATACATCAACTCCAGGTGTGGCTTAGGCACACTATCTATCCCACTGGTTTGAATCAATAAGCATTTTCCTACCAGGTAGGCTAGGCATCTAAATCTTCCAACAAAACCATTCTTGGTATACTGCCTTCGACAATTTTCTAGCATAGTTGTATGCAGTACCAAATTCTCCTAGGCTTAGCTGAGGAAGGCTATCACTGGGTGCAGGGAGGTTAAAGCAATGTCTAATAATTTCAGGGGTAATTCTGACATAAACCCCTTGCACAACCCCTATCAGTTCATCCTCACTCACAGAGACAGATGCATAAAATTCTTGTAGGGCAAAGTAGGAAATAACTGGCTGGGCAGATACTAACTGATAACGTGCATTTATGCCGTTATCCTATGCCTTATATAGGGTGTTTTAGCGTATGTTTTGTACCTATTTGCATGTTATTTTCGACATATTTGCTCTAACCCCTAGGAAGACCCTTTTTGGTGTATAGTGGTACTTTTTGAGTGTTTTTGGCAGGTTTTGGAGCAACCTTTTCCCACACACTTTGGCTAGATCACTCCATCAACTCACAAGGAAGCTATAGGAAGAAGATGGAAGCAAAATGAAGGCAAAATCAAGGTGCACGTGAAAAGCCTTCTCACGTGCATTCTCACGTGCAAGGATTTGATTGCATGGATGCCTTCTACAACTCAAGAGGAAGCTTTGGAGCAAATTTGAGTCAAATTGGAGCTGCACGTGAAAAGGGTCTTCTCACGTGCAAGCATTTTTGCGCTCTAAATGATGTATTTTGTTGTTTTAATCATTTTCCTCTAAAGAACTGGGGTCAAATTTGGTGTAGTTTGAGTTTTATTTTGCCTAGAACGTCGATTAGTGTCACTAACCAAAACGACGTCGTTTTGGCTGCGACCACATTTATAATTAGGGCACACCTTTTGTAACCCTAATTTGGCCCACTAAATCCTATAAATAAGGGTCTTTGGAGGCATTGTAAATCATCTTGAGTGGGAGAATCTGATCTGAGTTCTGAAAAGAGCTATAGCCATTGCTAAAAGATCGGATTGTCCTTGGCAAGGAGTGATTTTGGGCAGCAGACGCCGGAGTCTTTGGAGGCTGGAGTCCTGGTTCATCTTGGGGTCTTCCTTTATTGTCCTGGTACTGTAATCATGTTCTTTCCTATGATTGTTATTGTTTTTGTCATGATTATGGAGTAGTCTTGTTAGTCTAGGGGAGCAATGTAGCCCCCAATAAATTGTAGTCCGTTTGGTTATGGTTGTTCAATAAAATAGAATTCAGTTCTTGTTTAATTCACTTGCTTGAATGGAAATGCCTAGTTTATGCATAATTAGGTAATCTTAGCCCTTGTCTAGGGTGGAACACTAGTGAATTAGATTTAATATTGCATGATGGACCAAGTCTGCAACTATTAGATTGTTTGTCTACCTTGATCACTTTTATTCACATGGACCAAATGGGATAAAAGCCTTAAATCGATCTTAGCATGGACCAAATGTAAGATAGGTAGGAGATAATCAACATGAACGTGAACTAGAACATCAATCAAGAACAAGAGCCATAACCAGACTATTACAATCGATTGGGTGGTAAACATTGTGACCCTAGATCCTTAATCACTGAAGTTTCTGTACCAATAGCTTGCCAACTTTCTGATTTAATCACCTTTCGTTCACATTATTTGTCCAACAAAAATCAATTGTCCAGACATAAAAACAACTTGTTAGCTTAGTGCTTGCTGCTTAACAGCATTAGCTGCCTCCCTGTGGGTTCGACAACCGGAGTCTTAATACTCCATTTTATTACATGACCAGTGCACTTGCTGCAAAACCTTCAGACATAATTTATGCGGGTCAAGTTTTTGGCGCCGTTGCCGGGGAGGCAAGCCAAACGTTGTTAGGACTAAGTGACATTAGGTGCTTCAGTTTATTTGTGATCTGGAATTTTATTTTCTTATAATTTTGCTAGTACGGTGTTACCTGGTATCTTTTTGTTTTTGCTACGTGTCAAGAGTGCACCCTAGGTGTTTGAGAAAATTCCTCTGTGTATGCGTCACACCAGGGGTGAGTTATTACCATACGATCCCGAAATCGAACGAACGTTGCGAGAGCAGTGAAGGGCTCAGAGGGTATTAGCTGCAGCTGAACAGCAGTTGGAAGGTTTACATACCTTGTGTGAAGAAATCATGGCTGAAAACAGAGCAAGGGAAGATCAGGGACACAACGGCCAAGGCGGTTATCAGCCGAGGACCTTCATGGATTATGCTAGACCTGTACTATCGGATGAGTATTCAGGCATTAGAAAGGAGGGTGGACATCCAAAAGCCTCGAGCTCAACAAATTACAAATCGAAGTTCTTCGCACAGAAGAAAGAGGCAACAAGGCCGTGCTTCATTTGCGACAGGCCGCACTGGACCAGAGATTGTCCGAACCGCAAGGCGATGAATGCCATCGTTGCGGAATATAACAAAGAGAAGGGCGAGGAGCCTCAAGCTGACCTGGGAGCCATCCAACACTTGAGCACTCTCTTGAAGCTCTTCTCACCGAAGGACCCGAAATAGAAAAATTTGCTATATGTGGACGTATCCGTCCGGGGCCAAACTGTGGGTGCAATGCTGGATACGGGAGCGACCCACAACTTCATTGATCTGCAAGAGGCCGAACGGCTAGGCCTCAAATTATCCGAAGGAACCGGTACGATCAAAGCGGTGAACTCGCAAGCCAAGCTGGTCCACGGCATAGCAAGGGGAGTAACGGTGAAAATCGGAGATTGGCAGGGAAAGCTCGACTTCACCGTCATTCCAATGGACGACTTTAAAATGGTGTTGGGGCTTGCTTTCTTCTGTCAAGCGCTGGTGTTTCCTGTTCCAGCGTCTAGTTCCCTTGTGATCCTTGATAATCAGAAGATTCGAGTGATCGCACTCAAAGGCATGTGGAAGTCGAGTGCACCGATAATTTACGCCATGCAATTCAAACGGGGACTCAAGCAGGACCCAAGTTACATGGTTTCGATGAGGGAACTGACGGGAGAGGAAGGGTTGGTGACTCCAACATTGCCCAAGCCGGTGGAAGTGGTTTTAAAGGAGTTCCACGATGTTATATGCCTTCAGAGTTACCAAAGCGGCTACCGCCGAAGCAAGATGTGGATCACCACATCGAGTTGGAGCCTGGCACGAAGCCGCCGGCCATGTCACCTTACCGCATGGCACCCCCGGAGTTGGCGGAATTGCGAAAACAACTCCAAGACCTAATCGAAGCGGGCTATGTTCGACCGTTGAGGGCCCCGTTTGGCGCCCCGGTACTATTCCAGAAGAAGAAGGATGGCGGGTTATGAATGTGTATTGACTACCAGGTGTTGAACAAGATCACTATCAAGAACAAATACCCAATACCCTTGATAGCGGACTTGTTCGACCAACTCGGGAAGGCAAGATATTTCACCAAGTTGGACCTGCGGTTGGGATATTATCAAGTCCAAATAGCGGAAGGGGACGAGCCAAAGACAACATGCGTGACGAGATACGGAGTGTTCGAATTTTTAGTCATGCCCTTCAGCCTCACCAATGCCCTGGCCACTTTCTGTACGCTAATGAACAAGGTACTTCATCCGTTCCTTGACAAATTTGTCGTTGTTTATTTGGATGACATTGTTGTGTACAGCAACACGCTTGGGGAGCATGTCGCACACCTAAAGTAAGTCTTCCAAGTGCTGCGGAAAAATGATCTATATGTCAAGAAGGAGAAGTGCTCATTTGCGAAGCAGGAGGTGGACTTTCTCGGACACCGCATCAAGGACGGGAAACTAATGATGGATCCGGCGAAGGTGCAAGCCATCCAAAAATGGGAGCCACCGATGAAAGTCCCAGAGCTACGATCGTTCCTGGGACTCATAAATTACTATCGTCGGTTCATTAAGGGTTACTCCGCCATTGCAACACCCTTAACCGACTTGCTGAAGAAGAACCATCCATGGCACTGGGTAGAAGTGTGCCAAGCCTCCTTCGAGCAGTTGAAGCAAGCAATCTCGGAGGAGCCAGTTGTGGTGCTGCCCGATTATGACAAACCCTTCGAAGTCCACATGGATGCGTCCGACTATGCCATTGGGGGGAGTCATAATGCAGGACAGACACCCTATCGCCTATGAGAGCCGCAAGTTGAACGACACTGAAAGGTGATACACGGTGCAAGACAAGGAAATGACCGCTATTATTCATTGTCTTCGCACATGGCGACACTATCTGCTTGGAAGTCAGTTTGCAATCATGACGGACAATGTTGCAACGAGTTACTTCCAATCACAGAAGAAGTTGAGCCCCAAGCAAGCGCGGTGGCAACACTTCCTGGCCGAATTCGATTATAAGCTACAATACAAGCCGGGCAAAGCAAACGTTGTGGCTGATGCACTAAGCCGAAAGGTGGAGTTAGCGGCCTTATCTTCCACTAGCACCGCAAGGAGCGACTTCCTTGATCGAATCAAGGAAGGGATGGCACATGATCATGTAGCCAACAACTTGCTTAAGTTGGCTACCGAAGGAAAGACTCGTCGATTTTGGGTCGAAGACGGTGTATTAATGACAGTTGGGCAACGAGTCTTCATTTCGAGATGGGGGAATTTACGGAAAGATATCATGAAGGAGTGCCATGATGCATTATGGGCCTGTCACCCAGGCATGGCACGTACAATTGCCCTCATCAATCGACACTACTATTGGCCACAACTGTCGGATGATGTTGAGGCATACGTAAAAACTTGTCTCATTTGCCAGCAAGACAAGATAGAACAGCAGCAGCCTGTGGGACTTCTAGAACCCTTGCCGATTCCTGAACGACCGTGGGAAAGTGTCTCGATGGATTTCATAGTGGCCCTACCCAAGTCCGACGGATTTGGGAGCATCATGGTGGTGGTGGATTGTCACGTCCCGGATTTCCAACCCGAGGAAACCAGTACGTGACTCCCCTTTTACCCACACGGAGGGCAAAGGGGTTAGGATACAAACCAAGAATATTACATTTTAAACAGCCACAACACATTCAAGGAAGTAATGTTCATAAAAGCAATCCAAACCAGTTTATTACAACAAAATCCTTTCCAATCCAATCCCCACTGGGGTTACATCAATTCTCATAAAAAAACAAAACATAAATGGAAGAGAGTAAAAATAATTATGGTCTTCCACCTTGGTGTATCCACCTAACGCCTGTAAGTCCCTGGAAAACAAGCAAACACAGTAGGAGGGGTAAGCAACCACAGCTCAGTAGGGATCAAGTCTCCCCAACCCTTCCCATGCTCCTAGCGGCTACATGCATGTGCACAGGTGTAGTGACGTGACAGTATTAGGAAAAAGAAAATAAAACATCACCCAAGTGGGCGTAACCCCAGCCCCAGCCACACTGGCTAACAAAACACATCTCAAGCAAGTAGTTTAACCGCCTCTTCAGGCCACTGATTTAACCGCCTCTCAGGCAAAGTAGTTTAACCGCCTCTTCAGGCCCTTGGTTTAACCGCCTCTCAGGCAAAGTAGTTTAACCGCCTCTTCAGGCCAGATACACGACATCATGCACACAACACACCACGGTCACTCAAGCATAAAACCAAACACTTGGTGTGCACCCGTTCACAAGTGCACAAACCCAGCCATTCAGGCCATAGAACAAACACCCAGCATACATACATACACTAAATCACAAGTCCAGCCACACAGACATATTACCAAACACGTAATGGGCATATACACATAGCTATATTCACACAGGCATTTCATCGAACATATAGCATGTAACAACAGAATCACACCAAAATGCCACTGAAGGCCAACATCCATATAGGAGATCACACCTATATGGATTACATATGTATATATAAACAGATATAACTCTACAATCTGCCCTAGAACCCTAGGACAGAGGAGGATTTAGGAAGAACAAAACCCCTACCTCAAGTAAGATGCAACAACACGGCAACAGTCTGATCCCACGCCAAATGCCGTCCACCCACGAGACTCTGACCACCCACGCAAGACGCCTAGCAGCAACCAGGAGCTCTCCTTCCCTCTCTCTCTCTCTCTCTCTCTCTCTCTCTCTCTCTCTCTCTCTCTCTCTCTCTCTCTCTCTGCGACGACTAGTGGAGCAACAAACCCTAAACCTAAAACAGAGGGGCTTCTCCTCCTTATATAGACAACACAACATGAAAACGACGTAGTTTTGATTAAGTGAATCCCAGTATCAAAACGACGTAGTTTTGATGGAACAAGCTAAGACCTTCCCACATCCATACACACCAAAATATTCACAATTCCAACATGGTCCTTTGGGAAAAGATGATTAGAATGACAAAACCAAGGTAACCATGCAAAAACATGTCTGCACGCCAATTCCCCAATTGGCGTGCAGATCCAAATGCACTCAAACTTCACCCCAAGCCTCCTTGCATCTTGTAGAGGTCTGAGAAGCAAAAATATGCTTGCACGTGAAATGGGTGAATTCACGTGCAGCTCCAAATGCTCTGAAATTTCTGTGGTAGATAGAGGACCTCATTCCAAGAAACTTTTGTTCTTGCACGCCAATTGTTTGAGGCCATCTACTAGGTCAAAAGTGAGCTCCAAGATCAGCCAAAAGGCTTAAAAGCGCTAGTAAACGCATAGCATCTTCCTAGGGCATAAATGTACGTTATCGCTTGACACATGCACCTCCCAAAAGTCCCCTCTTGGGCTCCTCTCTTACCTCAAACTTGTGCACCAACATCCAAGGTGTTTGTGGTTAACTTCTTACACACGGGTTACACACAGGTTACACACGGGTCATTACATCCTCTCCCCTTCAGGACTTTTCGTCCTCGAAAAGAAATGACATACGAGGAAAACAAACACAAGCTACCCGTTTGCCACACGGCGAGCCACAACACCCAAATGGGTCATACACCGCGCACAGCACATAACAATACATAACAAGGTACCACCATAAGCCATAACCATATGCATCACAATAATGCATATAACACATATCCGCATGCCACAAATACACATCTCAAAACACATCACAAATAAGAACACATGTCTAAAAGACAATACAAATACACCAAATCGTACACAACTAATACAAGAAAACACATCACTATCCCTTGGCCAGCAGCCACCTCCCACGCTTAAGATTGTTCGTCCTCGAACAAGTCTGGGTGCTGCTCACGCATCACGGACTCACGTTCCCATGTCTCCTCCTCAATGCCACGGTGCTGCCACAGCACGCGAATCAAAGGAATAGCACGACCACGCAAAAGCTTCTCTCGCCGATCTAGAATACGGATAGGGGCCTCAACAACGGACATGTCATCCTCAATGTCCAATGTCCCCCAATCGATCACATGAGTGGGGTCAGGGTGATACTTCCATGGCGGGACACGTGAAACACGTTGTGCACTCGACTCAGCCGCGGTGGTAACGCTAACCGGTAGGCCACAGGCCCTACATGATCCAGAATCTCAAAAGGACCAATAAACCGCGGAGATAGCTTGGTACCTCGCCCAAACCGTCGATGTCCACGACGTGGAGAAACACGAAGAAACACATGATCACCAACAGAAAACTCCAAAGGTCGCCGCCGCTGATCCGCATAAGATTTCTGCCGACTTTGAGTTGATAACAAACGCTGACGAATCAACTTAACCTTCTCGGTAGCCTCTTGAACCAACTGTGGTCCCAAAAGAGCTGTCTCCCCCACCTCGGTCCAACACAAAGGTGATCGACACGACCGCCCATACAACGCCTCAAAAGGAGCCATCCCAATGGATGCCTGATAACTGTTGTTGTAGGCAAACTCCACCAAAGGAAGGTGAGTCGCCCACGAACCCCCAAAATCTAACACACAGGCCCGTAACATGTCCTCCAAAGTCTGATTCGTCCTCTCGTCGGCCGTCGGTCTCAGGGTGAAAGGCTGTACTCAAGTGAAGCTTGGTCCCCATAGCCTCCTGCAAACCTGCCCAAAAACGGGAAGTGAACCTCGAATCCTGGTCAGAGACAACCGATGATGGTACTCCATGCAGTCTCACAATCTCGTTCATGTACAGCTGACTCAAGGTCCCAATAGAGTCCTGCGCGCAAACCGCCAGGAAATGGGCCGACTTTGTGAGTCGATCCACAATCACCCAAATCATATCTTTCCTCCCCGTGGTGGGTGGAAGACCAGTCACAAAATCCATCGCTATGTGGTCCCACTTCCACTCCGCTATGGGCAATGGCTGTAACATGCCCGCCGGCCGCTGATGCTCAGCCTTCACCTGCTGACACGTGAGGCACCGCGAAACAAAGGCAGCCACATCGCGTTTCATCCCGGGCCACCAAAAATGTCCCCGAAGCGCATGGTACATCTTCGTACCCCCTGGATGCACAGCAACTCTAGACTGGTGAAACTCCCTCATCACCTCATCCCTGAGGGAAGAAGCCACTACCAACCGCCCCTGAAATGACAACTCATGCTCAGGACCCTCTCTCCAGTCCTCAGATAGCTCCCCAGCCTCAATACGGGCACGGAGAACCTCACACTCAATGTCACCCAACTGTTCCTCCCGGACGCGCTGGTACAACTCAGGCACAACCACCAAAGGACTCAGGACTGTCCCACTATCACGAACAACAGGCCGTACCGCAACATCGCCAACTGCTCCATCAGCTTCCACTCTCTTACGGCCACCTCAGCTTTCCCTTTTCTGCTCAACGTGTCAGCCACAACATTACCCTTGCCCGGGGTATAGGCAAGAGTAAAGTCAAAGGTCTGCAAATACTCTACCCATCTCCTTTGCCTCAAATTCAAGTCCTTCTGAGTAAAGATGTACTGAAGGCTCTTGTGATCCGAGAACACCACAAACTTTTCCCCCCAAGAGGTAGTGCTGCCAACTCTTCAGGGCGAAGATGACAGCCGCCAACTCCAGATCATGAGTAGGATAATTCTGCTCATAAGGCTTCAGCTGCCTTGACCCATAAGCTACCACACTGTGCTCCTGCATAAGCACACACCCCAAACCAACCCTGGACGCATCACAATACACCTCATATGGGATATCCTCCTGAGGTAACCTCAATACCGGTGCAGTGGTCAAACGGGTTTTGAGAGTCTCAAACGCCTGCTGACACTTGTCAGTCCACTCAAATTTCACTCCTTTCCTAGTCAACGCCGTCATAGGAGCCGCCAAACGGGAGAACCCCTCTACAAAACGGCGATAATACCCCACCAAGCCAAGAAAGCTACGGATCTCAAAAACGTTGGTTGGCCTCGCCCACGATGCCACGGCCTCAATCTTGGCCGGGTCCACCCTAACTCCCTCAGCTGACACCACATGGCCAAGAAAGTGAACCTCCTGCAGCCAAAACTCACACTTGCTAAACTTAGCAAACAGCTGCTGGTCCCTCAAGGTTTGCAACACTATTGCCAAGTGCTCCACATACTCCTTCTCGGTCTTGGAATACACCAAGATATCGTCGATAAACACCACCACGAACGAGTCTAAGTATGGGGCAAAGACTTGGTTCATCAAATGCATGAACACCGCTGGCGCATTAGTGAGCCTGAAAGGCATCACGACCCACTCATAATGCCCATACCTGCACCGAAAAGCCGTCTTAGGGATGTCCTCCTCCCTAACCCTGAGCTGGTGATACCCCGACCGTAAATCTATTTTGGAGAACCACTGGGCCCCACTCAATTGGTCAAACAGGTCATCTATCCGAGGCAACGGGTACTTATTCTTCACAGTCACTGAATTCAGCTTCCTGTAGTCGATGCAGAGACGAAGTGTGCCATCAGCCTTCTTAGCAAAGAGCATCGGAGCACCCCAAGGTGAGGTACTCGGTCTGATATACCCTTGGCCCACCAACTCCTCGATTTGCCTCTGCAGCTCCCTCAGCTCGGCTGGCCCCATACGATACGCTACTTGGGAAATCGGACCCGTCCTCGGCACCAACTCAATGGTGAACTCCACACTCCTCTTAGGTGGCAAACTCCTCAACTCCTCAGGAAAAACATCCTGAAATTGATCCACAACAGCGGGCCACACCCTCTTTTCCACCTTACCCACCTCAGTAAAGGTCAGGGCTGCCAACCTGTGGGTAATGGCACCCCACTGGTCCAACACCGGCCCGGCCCGACTCGCCTCACAGTCCCACTCCCCCTGCAGGGTGCAAGAGGTCCCTGCAGGTGTCACGAAGGATACACGCCGCCGGTAACAGTCTATCTTGGCTTGGAAAGCCATAAGCCAATCCATACCCAAGATCAGGTCAAACGTCCTCAAAGGCATTACATGCAAGTCAAAACTCAGCTCCACCTCTCCTAGGGTTAACACACAGTCACGGCACACACGCCGTACCTCAATCATGCCTCTCACCGGAGACTCCACAACTAGGGGCCTCGCGGCCTCCACACAAGCTAACCCCAAGCCATCAATAAGAAGCTCGGTAGCGAAGGAACACGATGCACCCGTATCAAAAAGAACAGAAGCTAACGTGCGGGAAATCAAGAGGGTACCTCTAAACACCGATGGTCCTGCTCCACCCTCAGCTGGTGGGGGTGGTAGCTCAGCCTCCTCCTGGTACGTCGCCTCCAGCGCAAACACCCTTCCTTGGCCCGTGCCACTGGTTGGCTCACTCACTGGATGCTTCCCGCTAAGGTTGCCTCTAGCCTCAGTCTGCTACCGCTCCGGCCTCCCCTGGGGTCGGGTCTGACTGGATCCTGCCTGGCTGGCCTGCCACTGACGAGCTGGTCTCTCAGCTGGTGCACGGAAGCTAGCATCACTCCTCACGCTGGATGCCATGCCCCCCGCTCCCCTGTTGCCACTCCTGCAAACCCGGCGCAAATGGCCCTCTCGTCCACAGTTGTTGCATCGCCAGTCCTTCTTGGGGCACTCCCCTTTGAAGTGACCCTGCTCTCCACAGGTAGACTCCCAGATGGACCACCCTGTCTTCTACCGCCAAAGGTGAACCTCCCAGGGTTCACAGATGTCTGACCCCGACTATGAAAAGAACTGCTATCCCTCTCCTCCGTCTTGAGCCTCTTGGACCTTGCATCTCGATCAGGCCCACTCTGCAACTGGCGACCCTGATGGGCCTGCCTCCCATCATCCAGCTCTCTCTCGGTTATACGGGCCGTCTCCACAACCTCAGCATAGGTCCTCAAGTAGAATTGCCACCCTCTGCCTAAGGGCTGGCCTAAGGCCCAAAGTGAACTTGTGGGCCTTCAGGTCCTCCCTTGCCACAGTCTCAGGAGCAAACCTACTCAAGCTCCGGAACTCCCGCTCATACTCAGGTATCGTCCTAGATCCCTGCTTCAAGCTGCCGAATTCATCCCTCTTCTGTCATCTCACTGATTCCGGAAAGAACTCATCATGGAAGAGTTGCAAGAACTCCTCCCAAAGCATGAGTTGTACTGCACGGCTCCCCGCGACACTCGTCCACCACTCCAAAGCATCCCCCTCCAGCTGCCGAATTGCCAGTCGCACCTTATCCTCTTCCCGAGGCAGGAGAAAGGAGAACACATGCTCGATCTGCCTCAACCATTGCTCAGCTACCACGGGATCTCCTTCCCCCTTAAATCGCGGAGGTTGTTCCTTTTGGAACCGTGTCACCACATCATCCTCTGCACGGGTCGGTACACTACCCAGCGAACTCTCACGCTCACGAGGCAGCTCTCCTACTAGTGGTGGTGGTGGTGGTGGCACCACCTGCTGTGCTGCCATCTCATGGCGCACCTCCTCCCGAACGTCCTACCGGAGTCCCTCCCGTAGCTCTCGTACCTCCAGCCGGATGCCTTCTTGTAGCTGTGCCAGTAACAACGCATGCCCTCCAATGGACAGTCCCGCACCCGGACCCTCATGGGCAGATGACTCATCAGCCACTTCCCCGGACGCACGTGTCACTCTCCTCGGCGGCATTCTTACTACACGAAGTAAGAAGCACAACGTCAAAACAATTTTTTTTATAATCTATCGCGTCACTACCTCTACCCCACTGATCAATTCCACTATCACATGACATTACACACATACATTGCATCAATCACATTGCACAGTACACATTGCCAAACAAATCAGAGTTGCACATTTCACTTAATCATATGATCTTATCCACAGTTTAGCATACATTCACAGCAAATGCAACTAGTGCCCTAATGCCAATGCATGCAAATCCTAACACAAGACTAGACTTCCCTAAGTACACCTTGGAGGCTCAAAGAGGACCATGTTGATCAGGCATGTCCCTCCAGGCTCCTCCAAAGGACTTAGGATAACCAGGTCCGCCCACTACCCTAGGCCAACTAGACCATGCTCTGATACCATATTGTCACGCCCCAGATTTCCAACCCGAGGAAACCAGTACGTGACTCCCCTTTTACCCACACAGAGGGCAAAGGGGTTAGGATACAAACCAAGAATATTACATTTTAAACAGCCACAACACATTCAAGGAAGTAATGTTCATAAAAGCAATCCAAACCAGTTTATTACAACAAAATCCTTTCCAATCCCATCCCCACTGGGGTTACATCAATTCCCATAAAAAAACAAAACATAAATGGAAGAGAGTAAAAATAATTATGGTCTTCCACCTTGTTGTATCCACCTAACACCTGTAAGTCCCTGGAAAACAAGCAAACACAGTAGGAGGGGTGAGCAACCACAGCTCAGTAGGGATCAAGTCTCCCCAACCCTTCCCATGCTCCTAGCGGCTACATGCATGTGCACAGGTGTAGTGACGTGACAGTATTAGGAAAAAGAAAATAAAACATCACCCAAGTGGGCGTAACCCCAACCCCAGCCACACTGGCTAACAAAACACATCTCAAGCAAGTAGTTTAACCGCCTCTTCAGGCCACTGATTTAACCGCCTCTCAGGCAAAGTAGTTTAACCGCCTCTTCAGGCCAGATAGCACAGTCATGCACACAACACACCACGGCCACTCAAGCATAAAACCAAACACTTGGTGTGCACCCGTTCACAAGTGCACAAACCCAGCCATTCAGGCCATAGAACAAACACCCAGCATACATACATACACTAAATCACAAGTCCAGCCACACAGACATATTACCAAACACGTAATGGGCATATACACATAGCTATATTCACACAGGCATTTCATCGAACATATAGCATGTAACAACAGAATCACACCAAAATGCCACTGAAGGCCAACATCCATATAGGAGATCACACCTATATGGATTACATATGTATATATAAACAGATATAACTCTACAATTTGCCCTAGAACCTTAGGACAGAGGAGGATTTAGGAAGAACAAAACCCCTACCTCAAGTAAGATGCAACAACACGGCAACAGTCTGATCCCACGCCAAATGCCGTCCACCCACGAGACTCTGACCACCCACGCAAGACGCCTGGCAGCAACCAGGAGCTCTCCTTCCCCTCTCTCTCTCTCTCTCTCTCTCTCTCTCTCTCTCTCTCTCTCTGCGACGGCTGGTGGAGCAACAAACCCTAAACCTAAAACAGAGGGGCTTCTCCTCCTTATATAGACAACACAACATGAAAATGACGTAGTTTTGATTAAGTGAATCCCAGTATCAAAATGACGTAGTTTTGATGGAACAAGCTAAGACCTTCCCACATCCATACACACCAAAATATTCACAATTCCAACATGGTCCTTTGGGAAAAGATGATTAGAATGACAAAACCAAGGTAACCATGCAAAAACATGCCTGCACGCCAATTTGAACGCCAATTCCCCAATTGGCGTGCAGATCCAAATGCACTCAAACTTCACCCCAAGCCTCCTTGCATCTTGTAGAGGTCTAAGAAGCAAAAATATGCTTGCACGTGAAATGGGTGAATTCACGTGCAGCTCCAAATGCTCTGAAATTTCTGTGGTAGATAGAGGACCTCATTCTAAGAAACTTTTGTTCTTGCACGTCAATTGTTTGAGGCCATCTACTAGGTCAAAAGTGAGCTCAAAGATCAGCCAAAACAGCTTAAAACTGCCTGTAAACGCATAGCATCTTCCTAGGGTATAAATCTACTCTAAGGACCCGTACCTTGAGTTAGTCAGTTTCGCCTCCTAAGTAGAGTTTTTCTAGATTTTGACCAAGTAAATGGACTCCAATGAATTCACGTGCAAAAGGAAAGATGCTTAGAATGGTGTCCTCTATCTACCACAGAAGTTTCAGGCCAAATGGACATGTATGTGAGGTGCACGTGATATGGGTCCAATTCACGTGCAAGTGTGGTTGTCTTCTAAATGATGCAAGGAGGCTAGGGGTGAAGTTTGAGAGCATTTGGAGTGCATATGGAGTTGCACGTGAATTGGGGAATTCACGTGCAAATTGGCGTGCAGGCATATTTTTGCATGGTTCCCTTGGTTTTGACAATCTAAGGAACTTTCTCCAAAGGACCATGTTGAAATTCTGAGTATTTTGGCCTATATGGGTGCGGAAAGGTGCTAACTTGTGTGATCAAAACTACGTCGTTTTGATCCTGGGTTTCACTTAATCAAAACTACGTCGTTTTGATAGTGGGAGGCCTGTATAAGGATGAGGAGACTCCTTGTTCTAGGGTTAGGGGTTTTTCGGCCATTGCGGCCGTCGTGGAGAGAGAGAGAGCTAGAGAGAGGGAAAAGGGGGAGAAGCGCTGGTTCTTTGCCTGGAGCATCTTGTGTGGGGAGGACGGCATCTAACGCGGGAGCAAGGAGGATCTTCTTTAAGGTAGGGGTTCTGTTTTCTTATACCCGATCCGGGGTTAGGCCCTGTGGTGAATTACCCGTTGGATATTGTCCTTGTTATCATACTATTTATATGTAAATTCATATAGGTGTGATCTCCTATATGAATGTTGGCCTTCAATGGCGTTGTTTGGATATATGTATATATGCCTGCCAAGTGTTTGACATAATGCCTGGTGAGGTTGTGCATGTTATGTGTTTGAGGTAATGCCTGTGAGGTCGTGCATGTTATGTGTTTGAGGTAATGCCTGTGAGGCCACGCACGTCCAGTGTGTTAGATTATGTCCGTGTGGCTGGGTGTATGAGCTTGTGGATATATGCATGCTAAGTGTTCGATGTTATTCCTGTGTGACTAAGCATACTAAGTGTTTGATGTTATGCCGGTATGGCCATGTGTCTCGCGTGTTTGCTTGTACACCCGGTGGCGTGGAAGCCCGGGACTGTTTGTGGAACCCGGTGGCCGTGGAAGCCCGGGACTGTTTTGTGGAACCCGGTGGTTGTGGAGCCTGGGGCTGTTTTGTGGGACCCGGTTGGTGGAAGCCTGGGATTTTGTGGAACCCGGTGGTTGTGGAAGCCCGGGATGTTTTGAGGAACCCGGTGGTGTGGAAGCCCGGGAGTGTTTATGTACTAGCCCATGTATGATTGTGTTTCTTTGTTATAGCCTTGTAACTATATCTGGTGGAATAATTGTATCACGACACAAGACTTGTACACAAGGCATGTAGATATTAGGTGCATGGGATGGGTTGGGGAGACATGATCCCTCTTGAGCCGTGGTTGCTCACCCCTCCTACCATGTTGTTTTCTTTACAGGAACCTACAGGCGTTAGGTGGGACCCCAAGGTGGAAGACCTTATTTATTTTATTGTTTATGTTATTTTATTATGGGAATGGATGTAACCCCAATGGGGATGGATTGAAAAGAAGACTTTGTATTAAAGACTGATTTGGTTTGTGGACTGCTTGATGGACTTTATTTTTCTTGAATGTGTTGTGAATGTTTAAAATGTTCAGTTCTTGGTTTGTATCCTAACCCCTTTGCCCTCCGTGTGGGCAAAAAGGGGAGTCACGTACCGGTTTCCTCGGGTTGGAAATCCGGGGCGTGACAATATGGTATCAGAGCATGGTCTAGTTGGCCTAGGGTAGTGGGCGGACTTGGTTATCTTGAGTCCTTTGGAGGAGCCTAGAGGGACATGCCTGATCAACATGGTCCTCTTTGTGCCTCCAAGGTGTACTTAGGGTAGTCCAGTCTTGTGGTAGGATTTGCATGCATTGGCATTAGGGCACTAGTTGCATTTGTTGTCATGTGTGAAGGATGTGCATAACATGATTATGTGTGAACTGTGCAACTCGAATATTCTTGGAATGCCTTGGGTATGACTACAATGTGGGTGTCTTTGTGTGCAATATTGATTGATGCGATGGTTAAAATGTGTGTAATGCCATGTACGGCTTGACTTGATAATGAGGTAGAGGTAGTCAACTTGTTAGTAGTCAAACGCGTTCTGACGTTTGTGCATCTTACTTCATGTAGTAAGAATGCCACCGAGGAGAGTGACACGTGCGTCCGGGGCGATGGGCGATGAGTCATCTGCCCATGAGGGTCCGGGTGCGGGGCCATCCGTTGGGGGACATGCGTTGTTACGGCACAGCTACAAGAAGGCATCCGGCCGGAGGTACGAGAGCTACGGGAGGGACTCCGGCAGGACGTTCGGGAGGAGGTGCGCCGTGAGATGGCAAGACAGCAGGTGGTGCCACCACCACCACCACCAGGTAGGAGAGCTTCCTCGTGAGCATGAGAGTTCGCCGGGTGGTGTACCGACCCGTGCGAGAGGATGACGTGGTGACACGGTTCCGAAAGGAACAACCTCCGCGATTTAAGGGGGGAGAAGATCCTGTGGTAGGCGAGCGGTGGTTGAGGCAGATTGAGCATGTGTTCTCCTTTCTCCTGCCCAGGGAGGAGGATAAGGTGCGACGGCATTCGGGCAGTGGAGGGGGATGCTTTGGAGTGGTGGACAAGTGTTGCGGGGAGCCGTGCGGTGCAACTCATGTTTTGGGAGGAATTCTTGCAACTCTTCCATGATGAGTTCTTCCCGGAATCGGTGAGATGGCGAGAAGAGGGAGGAATTTGGGCCCTGAAGCAAGGATCAAAGACGGTGCCCGAGTATGAGCGGGAGTTCCGGAGCTTGAGTAGGTTTGCCCCCGAGACGGTGGCAAAGGAGGACCTGAAGGCCCACAAGTTCACTCGGGTCTTAGGCCAGCCTTTAGGGAGAGGGTGGCGATTCTACGCTTGAGGACCTATGCCGAGGCCGTGGAGACGGCCCGTATAGCCGAGAGAGAGCCGGATGGTGGGAGGCAGGCCCATCGGGGTCGCCGGGTGCAGAGTGGGCCTGATCGAGATGCAGGGTCCAAGAGGCTCAAGACGGAGGAGAGGGATAGCAGTTCCTTCCGCAGCAGGGGACATGGTGAACCGGGGAGTACTTTGGCGGTGGCGGCACGGGCGGTCCAGCAGGGGGTCTCCCCGGCGGTTGTTCTGCTTGTGGGGAGCAAGGCCACTTGAGAAAGGAGTGTCCAAAGAGGGACCGGAAATGCCATAGATGTGGACGAGAGGGCCATCTCGAGCCGGGTTTGCCGGAGTGGCAACAGGGGAGTTGGAGGTATGACATCCAAGACAAGGAGTGATGCCGGTTTTCGTGCACCAGAGAGAGAGACCAGCTCGTCGGTGGCCGGCTAGTCAGGCAGGATCGAATCGGACCCGACCTCGGGGGGAGGCCGGAGCGGCAGCAGACCGAAGGTGGAGGCAGCCTTGGCGGGAAGCGCCAAGTGAGTGAGCCGACCAGGTGGCACGGGCCAAGGGAGGGTGTTTGCGCCGGAGGCGACGTACCCGGAGGAGGCCGAGCTACCACCTCCACCACCGAGGGTGGAGCAGGACCATCGGTGGTTAGAGGTACCCTCTTGATCTCCCGTACCTTAGCTCTGTTCTTTTCGATACGGGTGCATCATGTTCGTTTGTTGCCGAGCTTGTAATAGACGGCTTGGGGTTAGCTTGTGTGGAAGCCGCAAGGCCCCTAGTTGTGGAGTCTCCTGGTGGGAGGCATGATTGAGGTACGGAGAGTGTGTCGGAATCGTGTGTTAACCATAGGCGAGGTGGAGCCGAGTTTTGACTTGCATGTAATGCCTTTGAGGACGTTTGACCTGATCTTGGGTATGGATTGGCTTATGGCTTTCCAGGCCAAGATAGATTGTTATCGGCGGCGTGTGACCTTCGTAACACCCTGCAGGGACCTCTTGCACCCTGCAGGGGGAGTGGGATTGTGAGGCGAGTCGGGCCGGGCCGATGTTGGACCAGTGGGGTGCCATTACCCACAGGTTAGCGCCCTGACCTTTGCCGAGGAGGGTAAGGTGGAAAAGAGGGTGTGGCCCATTGTTGTGGACCAATTTCGGGATGTTTTTCCTGAGCGGTTGAGGAGTTTGCCACCTAAGAGGAGTGTGGAGTTCACCATTGAGTTGGTGCCGGGGACGGGTCCGATTTCCCAAGTAGCGTATCGTATGGGGCCAGGCGAGTTGAGGGAGCTTCAGAGGCAAATCGAGGAGTTGGTGGGTCGGGGGTATATCGGACCGAGTACCTCACCTTGGGGTGCTCCGGTGCTCTTTGCGAAGAAGGCCGATGGTACACTACGTCTCGCATCGACTACAGGAAGTCGAATTCGGTGACAATGAAGAACAAGTACCCGTTGCCTCGGATAGATGACCTGTTTGACCAATTGAGTGGGGCCCAGTGGTTTTCCAAAATAGATTTACGGTCGGGGTATCACCGGCTCGGGGTTAGGGAGGAGGACATCCCTAAGACGGCTTTTCGGTGCGGTATGGGCATTATGAGTGGGTAGTGATGCCTTTCGGGCTCACTAATGCGCCAGCGGTGTTCATGCATTTGATGAACCAAGTCTTTGCCCCATACTTAGACTCGTTCGTGGTGGTGTTTATCGACGATATCTTGGTGTATTCCAAGAGCGAGAGGGAGCATGTGGAGCACTTGGCAACAAGTGTTACAAACCTTGAGGGACCGAAGGCTGTTTGCTAAGTTTAGCAAGTGTGAGTTTTGGTCGCAGGAGGTTCACTTTCTTGGCCATGTGGTGTCACTGAGGGAGTTAGGGTGGACCCGGCCAAGATTGAGGCCGTGGCATCGTGGGTGAGGCCAACCAACGTTTTTGAGATCCGTAGTTTTCTTGGCTTGGCGGGGTACTATCGTCGTTTTGTAGAGGGGTTCTCCCGTTTGGCGGCTCCTATGACAGCGTTGACTCGGAAGGGCGTGAAGTTTGATTGGACCGACAAGTGTCGGCGGGCGTTTGAGACTCTCAAAACCCGTTTGACCACCGCACCGGTGTTGAGGTTACCTCGGGAGGATATTCCATATGAGGTGTATTGTGATGCGTCCGGGGTTGGTTTGGGGTGTGTGCTTATGCGAGGAGCACGGTGTGGTAGCTTATGGGTCGAGGCAAATGAAGCCTCATGAGTAGAATTATCCTACTCATGACCTTGAGTTTGCGTCACTTGCCCGAAGAGTTGGCGCACTACCTCTTGGGGGAAACGTTTGTGGTGTTCTCGGATCACAAGAGCCTTCGGGACATCTTTACTCGAAGGACTTGAATTTGAGGCAAAGGAGATGGGTGGAGTATTTGCAGACCTTTGATTTTACTCTTGCCTATACCCCCGGGCAAGGGTAATGTTGTGGCCGATGCATTGAGCGAGAAAAGGGAAAGCCGAGGTGGCCGTGAGAGAGTGGAAGGCGATGGAGCGGTTGGCGACGTTGGAACTGCAGCCTGTTGTTCATGATGGTGGGACGTCCTGAGTCCTTTGGTGGTAGTGCCTGAGTTGTACCAGCACGTCCGGGAGGAACACTGGGTGACATTGAGTGCGAGGTTCTCCGTGCCCGTATTGAGGCCGGGGAGCTATCTGGGGACCGGACAGAGGGTCCCGAGCATGAGTTGTCATTTCAGGGGCGGTTGGTAGTGGCTTCTTCCCTCGGGGATGAGGTGATGAGGGTGTTTCACCAATCTAGAGTTCTTGTGCATCCAGGGGGGTACGAAGATGTACCATGCGCTTCGCGGACATTTTTGGTGGCCTGGGATGAAACGCGATGTAGCTGCCTTTGTTTCGCGGTGCCTCACGTGTCGCAGGTGAAGGGCGAGCATCGGCGGCCGGCGGGCATGTTACGCCCTTGCCCATAGCGAGTGGAAGTGGGACCATATCGCGATGGATTTTAGGACCGGTCTTCCACCCACCACCTGGGAGGAAGGATATGATTTGGGTGATTGTGGATCGACTCACAAAGTCGGCTCATTTCCTGGCTGTTCGCGAGCGGGACTCTATTGGGACCTTGAGTCAGTTGTACATGAACGAGATTGTGAGACCGCATGGCGTACCATCATCGGTTGTGTCTCGACCGGGATTCGCGGTTCACTTCCCCGTTTTTGGGCCGGTTTGCAGGAGGCTATGGGGACCAAGCTTCACCTGAGTACAGCCTTTCACCCTGAGACCGACGGTCGACCGAGCGAACGAATCGGACCATGGAGGACATGTTGAGGGCTTGTGTGCTAGATTTTGGGGGTTCGTGGGCAACTCACCTTCCTTTGGTGGAGTTTGCCTACAACAACGCTTATCAGGCATCCATTGGGATGGCTCCTTTTGAGGCGTTGTACGGACGGCCGTGTCGGTCACCTTTGTGTTGGACCGAGGTGGGGGAGACAGCTCTCTTGGGGCCACGGTTGGTTCAAGAGGCTACCGAGAAGGTCAAGTTGATTCGTCGGCGTTTGTTGTCGGCTCGAGTCGGCGAAATCTTATGCGGATCAGCGGCGGCGACCTTTGGAGTTTTCTGTTGGTGATCATGTGTTCCTTCGTGTCTCTCCACGTCGTGGACATCGACGGTTTGGGCGAGGTTCCAAGCTATCTCCGCGGTTTATTGGTCCTTTTGAGATTCTGGATCGTGTAGGGCTTGTGGCCTACCGGTTAGCGTTACCACCGCGGCCGAGTCGAGTGCACAACGTGTTTCACGTGTCCCGATTGCGGAAGTATCACCCTGACCCCACTCATGTGATTGATTGGGGGACGTTGGACATTGCGGATGACATGTCCGTCATTGAGGCCCCTATCCTGGTATCCTAGATCGGCGAGAGAAGCTTTTGCGTGGTCGTGTTATTCCTTTGGTTCGCGTGCTTGTGGCAGCATCGTGGCATTGAGGAGGAGACATGGGAACGTGAGTCCGTGATGCGTGAGCAAGCCCTGGACTTGTTCGAGGACGAACAATCTTAAGCGTGGGAGGTGGCTGTTGGCCAAGGGATGGATAGTGATGTTTTCTTGTGATGTGTTTTCTTGTATTAGTTGATGTATTTGTATTGTCTTTTAAAGCCATGTGTTCTTATTTGTGATGTGCCTTGAGATGTGTATTCGTGCCATGTGGACATGTGTTATGTGCATTATTGTGGTTATGGATTATGGTGGTCCTGTTATGTCTTTGTTGTCTTGTGTGTGGTGTATGACCCATTTGGGTGTTGTGGCTCGCCGTGTGGCAAATGGGTAGCTTGTGTTTGTTTTCCTCTTATGTCATTTCTTTTCGAGGACGAAAAGTCTTAAGGGGGAGAGGATGTAAGGACCCGTACCTTGAGTTAGTCAGTTTCGCCTCCTAAGTAGAGTTTTTCTAGATTTTGACCAAGTAAATGGACTCCAATGAATTCACGTGCAAAAGGAAAGATGCTTAGAATGGTGTCCTCTATCTACCACAGAAGTTTCAGGCCAAATGGACATGTATGTGAGGTGCACGTGATATGGGTCCAATTCACGTGCAAGTGTGGTTGTCTTCTAAATGATGCAAGGAGGCTAGGGGTGAAGTTTGAGAGCATTTGGAGTGCATATGGAGTTGCACGTGAATTGGGGAATTCACGTGCAAATTGGCGTGCAGGCATATTTTTGCATGGTTCCCTTGGTTTTGACATTCTAAGGAACTTTCTCCAAAGGACCATGTTGAAATTCTGAGTATTTTGGCCTATATGGGTGCGGAAAGGTGCTAACTTATGTGATCAAAACTACGTCGTTTTGATCCTGGGTTTCACTTAATCAAAACTACGTCGTTTTGATAGTGGGGAGGCCTGTATAAGGATGAGGAGACTCCTTGTTCTAGGGTTAGGGGTTTTTCGGCCATTGCGGCCGTCGTGGAGAGAGAGAGAGCTAGAGAGAGGGAAAGGGGGGGAGAACGGCCGGTTCTTGCCGCCGGAGCATCTTGCGTGGGGAGGACGGCATCTAACGCGGGAGCAAGGAGGATCTTCTTTAAGGTAGGGGTTCTGTTTTCTTATACCTGATCCGGGGTTAGGCCCTGTGGTGAATTACCCGTTGGATATTGTCCTTGTTATCATACTATTTATATGTAAATTCATATAGGTGTGATCTCCTATATGAATGTTGGCCTTCAATGGCGTTGTTTGGATATATGTATATATGCCTGCCAAGTGTTTGACATAATGCCTGTGAGGCTGTGCATGTTATGTGTTTGAGGTAATGCCTGTGAGGTCGTGCATGTTATGTGTTTGAGGTAATGCTTGTGAGGCCACGCACGTCCAGTGTGTTAGATTATGTCCGTGTGGCTGGGTGTATGAGCTTGTGGATATATGCATGCTAAGTGTTCGATGTTATTCCTGTGTGACTAAGCATACTAAGTGTTTGATGTTATGCCCTGCTGTATGGCCATGTGTGCTGCGTGTTTGCTTGTACACCCGGTGGCTGTGGAAGCCCGGGACTGTTTTGTGGAACCCGGTGGCTGTGGAAGCCCGGGACTGTTTTGAGGAACCCGGTGGCTGTGGAAGCCCGGGAGTGTTTATGTACTAGCCCATGTATGATTGTGTTTGCTGTTATAGCCTGTAACTATATCTGGTGGAATAATTGTATCACGACACAGCACTTGTACACAAGGCATGTAGATATTAGGTGCATGGGATGGGTTGGGGAGACATGATCCCTACTGAGCTGTGGTTGCTCACCCCTCCTACCATGTTGTTTTCTTTACAGGAACCTACAGGCGTTAGGTGGGACCCCAAGGTGGAAGACCTTATTTATTTTATTGTTTATGTTATTTTATTATGGGAACGGATGTAACCCCAATGGGGATGGATTGAAAAGAAGACTTTGTATTAAAGACTGATTTGGTTTGTGGACTGCTTGATGGACTTTATTTTTCTTGAATGTGTTGTGAATGTTTAAAATGTTCAGTTCTTGGTTTGTATCCTAACCCCTTTGCCCTCCGTGTGGGCAAAAAGGGGAGTCACGTACCGGTTTCCTCGGGTTGGAAATCCGGGGCGTGACATCTACGCTATCTCTTGACACATACACCTCCCAAAAGTCCCCTCTTGGGCTCCTCTCTTACCTCAAACTTGTGTACCAACATCCAAGGTGTTTGTGGTTAACTTCCTACACACGGGTTACACACGGGTTACACACGGGTCATTACATGGATCGATTCAGTAAGTATGCAACGTTCATTCCAACATCACCTGATTGCAAAGTTGATGAAGCAGCTTGCCTATTTTTCAAGAATGTAGTGAAGTTGTGGGGAATTCCGCAAAGCATCATAAGTGATTGAGACCCCCACTTCACTGGAAAGTTTTGGCGTGAGCTATTCAAGCTGTTGGGGACGGAATTAAACTTCTCGACAAGTTTTCATCCCCAAACCGATGGCCAGACGGAGCGCATCAACGCCCTTCTGGAACAATACTTGTGGCACTACGTTAGTGCCCATCAACGAGACTGGGCGAAGTTGCTCGATGTTGCTCAATTTTCGTATAACCTCCAACGAAGCGAAGCGACAGGGAAAAGCCCATTTGAGATTGCTACGGGGCAACAACCACTTACTCCGAGTGCTGTTGTCTCACCTTACACAAGCAGCAATCCCTCCGCTTACAAAGTCGCAAAGGAGTGGCAAGAAGAATTGGACATCACAAAGGCGTGTCTCAACAAGGCTGCCAAGCGGATGAAGAAATGGGCCGATGCCAAGCGACGTCCGAAGAAGTTTGCGGTGGGAGACAGGGTGATGATAAAGCTCTTGCCAAATCAGTTTAAGTCTCTCCGCCAAGTACACAAGGGCTTGGTCCGAAGATACGAAGGCCCCTTTTCGATCATCAAACGGATAGGGAAGACAGCATACCAAGTCCAATTGCCTTCGAGACTGAAGATTCACAACGTCTTCCATGCAAGCCTACTCAAGCCATTTCACAAGGATGCCGAAGATCCAAGTCGTGGAGAATCAAGTCAAGCACCAACCGCCATCGTCACCGCGTTCGACAAGGAAGTGGAGCACATCCTAGCCGACCGAGTGATACGAAGACGAGGATTTTCCAACTACTCGGAGTACTTGATCAAGTGGAAGGGCCTGCCCGATCAAGAAAACAGTTGGGAGCGCGAAGACCTGCTGTGGCAGTTCGCGGACCACATCAAGCGCTACAAGGAAGCAAACGTGACGAGGATGCCACGAGCTTAAGTGGGGGAGGATGTCACGGTCCGGGGCCTCACGGCACATTTTTGTAACATATTTAAGTCATTTGTAATGATTATATAGCTCGTAGAAAGAGTTATCACTTGTATAGGCCATTTGTACTCTCGCACCAACTTGATGTCTCTTGGTGCCAGTTGTAAAAATGTTCTAAATCCTATATGTAGAGCAAAGCTCTAGTGTTGAAACTTGTACTTGACATTTGTGCTAATATAAGTTTTCTCACTTTCAGGCATTCTCTACAACTTCCATAAATCGTTGTCCGTTGTCCCGAACGACTCTAAACATTCACTCAAACTTAAACGGCTTACTTAGTTCGTAAAGTTTCCGCTAAGCGACTAAGTGCCGCACGAGTTAGCTCGTCGTAAGACTAACTCCATGACAAAGTGGTATTAGAGCGGTTGCGGCCCGTATCGACATGCTCGCCGAAGTACTCTCGCGAGAGATATGCGTGGTCCGTGATCCCAAGTTGGGAGGGAGCCCCTAATAGATGGGGGTCGATCAAGAGGAGGTCTTGCACGCATCGCGTCCACCAACATCGGCCGCCGTGCCATGGTGGAGTTCCCGAGGATGGGACGGAGTAGCACTGCGGCCATCGGTCGCCAAACGATCTTGGTGCCTCCGAACTCACAGACGCAACAAGGACGTTGCGAAATCAAGTGGGGGAGGATGTCACGCCCCGAATAGCGAGGTGTTGGCGGGCGTCTCCCAAGTGGCGCAGGTGCGCACTACTTGCGGAGGGGCAGAGCGGAAAGCGTAGCTGGTGTGGACGGGATAGGCTCCACGGCAGTTCGTGCGGGAGATCGATGGAGCCCCTTCGGAGTTCAAACGTACCGACCCGGTTAAATGCGGGGAGTACACCGCTAGTCTCGGACTTGACGTTGAAGAGGGGACTTGGCCATCCCTATACAAACTGGTCGGGAACTAGAGCCGTTCTCCTGATGAGCACAAGGCAGGGCGAAACCAGTTTGCGTGTGCCCCGATTGGTATGGCTTACTCGGCGCATCCATCAGGGTGACCGGGTGCCGCACGGGTGAAAACCTTGACCCCATGACATAAGGCTATGTTTGGTATTATATTTAGTGTTTATTTTTTAAAATTATTTTTAAAAATTATATTCTAAAACTGTTTTTTATAAAATTCAGTATATATTTTTTGCTTGGTGGTTGTTTTTAGAAATGATATTGGCATTACTGGTCAAGACGGTATCTCTTCCAAGCTGAGGACATTAGCCATCCGATGAGCAAACTATTGTTCTAGGACTCGCTCCACTGCAGTAATCCCATAGTCACCGTCGAGCCTGGCTGAGAACCCCCCCCCCCCCCTTCTGTCAAGCTCATGGCTGAGAACCCACCCCCGGTCATCAACCATAAACAATGTTCCACATAATTTCATGCTAGGCAAAATTTAGACAAAACAACATAAATATTCATAAAAATTGATGATGACGTGCATAAATTCGACCGATCTGGATGCATACCTAGGTTTTAAAATAGCTAGCTTCAGTCAGAGATGGAGTGGTTGACTGTGATTGGAGCCAAACACTTCACCTCTCCCAAATTCTTCACAAGTGGGTTGGAAAGGGATGCACCGGATTGGAAAGGAATTTATGAGAAATAACGTAGTGTGATTTGGAGAGGTTTTTTGCAAGGATTCGATGAAGAAGATTTTTATAGTGAAATCAATGGTGCAGAAGATCGGGCTGAGGCCGTCATTGCGTTGGGTTATTATGACTAGTATATAATTACAAAGATGCCACCACATCTACTGAAAACGGAGAATAAAAATAGAAAACACCGATTTGGTGTTTTTAAAAAGTTAACTTTGAATATCATTTAAACAGTGAATCAATTTAAATTTAAGTCATAAAAACGTTCTCCAAACACACACAGGTCGCCGTTTTTGATATTTTAATACAGAATACAATGGAAAATAGGTTTTGCCAAACATGCTCTAATATTCTCATCTATTTACTTTAATTATATAATAAAAATACTATGATTAAATAACATAATTTAAAATAATTGCAATATATATATATATATATATATAAGGTGACAAGGTCAACCATGTATGTATATAGGAGGTGGTATAACCAATCATATAAATAACGTATGTGAGGTTGTAAAATCAATCATGTATATATGAGGTGGTAAACCAAACATATAGATCTCATATAATAAATAATAAGTAACTTCACAATCTTGAGTATTACCTTTCATAGAACCTCAACGCTTAATAAGTATCAAAAATAAAAGATGGTTTGAGTAGAGTATTTGGGGTGTTAGGAGGGCTTGACGGAGTGTTTTTAGAGAGAATTTCGTGATATGGCATAAAGGAACTTGTGTATTAAGAGGGGAGGCAAGATACTACTTATATAGAGCAAGGATGGTAGGTGGTAGGTGTGATAAGTAAAGTTTTTGTCCTTAATACCTTATTTTCTTCCCTAAATTTCTCTTTTTCAATCATTTGATTCTTATTCCTTTATTATCTATCACGTGGCTCCTTTGTTCCTCCCATTTTTGAATTTTTAGGATTTGTTTGACTTTGAAGGTTCTTTTGATCATAAACGTCACATGGGTGCATTGCCTATTATTTTGACTATAACTTTCTACATTCTTAATAAATTCAATATGACCACTTGGGATATATTCTTAACTAAATTATCTACATTTTGAGACCAATTCCAACTTTATTGGGATTGTATATCTAAAGTTATTGAATTTTGAAGTGAGATTAAAAATTATGCGCATGCTACAAGACCTTTGTGTACTATTTAAATTGTTTATCCTAATTGGCTGATCCAATAAGGCTACAATTTTTACTACAGGTATATAACTAAAGTTGGGATACGTTAGTATAATTTTAAGTTATATATAGTTATATAACCAAAATTAAGATATTTTAAAGATAACATCTAAAAATCGCGCAAATTTATTATCTCTACGCATAAACTATAAAATTTTTGTATTTTACAACTCTTAATAAATTTTGATGTGATCAATTCAAATTTACATTTCATTTGATTTAGATTCAATATTTCAACCAAAAAATTATTTATTTAATATAATTAAACAAAACAATTGAAATAATTATATAACATAACACCACATTATAAAATTTAATAAAATAATTCTTTTATTTTCTTAAACTAAAATATATATCAAATGTAAATTATTTATGAAAAGTAAATCTTATATTATGAAAATAAATATTAATTAAAATTAATATAATTATTATACATGCTATCAAATAATTTAATTTAATTAAAATAATTTAATCAAATAACTTATCAAATATTTTGATAACGTATGATCAAAATAATTTAATTATAAACATAAAATAATATAATAAATATTTTTTATTTTATTAAAATTTTAAATTTTACCATCATTCCAGAATCATAATATTTAACTTTTTTATGTACAATATTTTTTTATATATTAAAAAATTCTACTTATTCCCTATAACTATTAAATTATATATTAAAAAATCTTTTACTTTTTTTATATTTTTTATAACATTCATTTTTATTTCATATTAAATTAAATAAAAAATATTATTAAATAAAAATAATATAAATTATTATTTTAATAATATATAAAAAATAAAAAATCTATTATAATATAAAAATAAAAATAATTTAAATCTATAAAATTCTAAAAAATAAATAAAAAACAAACATAACTGCCCTAATAAATTGATTCTAAATTTTGCATAAGTAGCTCTCTTGGACTAAATGGATTTTGAAGTTCAAATATTGATTAAAGTACTCTAAAAAACCGACTGCCCTTCAATCCACCTTAGCAAGTTACGGGGTGCAAAAAAGTAATAAAAAAAAAAATTAAAGGGCAAGAGATCTATAAAGCTTGTTGAACCGCATGTGAATATGTCCGCTTACATTCCACCGACAATTAAAAATAGTTAGTAAAGTAGTTGAAGTTGATTGACAACATTTAGTAAATTCAGAAAATGTTTCAGAAAAAAAGGGAGAGGAAAGAGATCCGAACATAAATTTGCTGAGTCATAAAGAAGCCCATTACATAAACAAAAAATTATCACTGCCTTGATCTTGACTGAGCCCTTCTTGCTTCATCTTGGGTTGAAGGAAACAACTCCACATATCGTGACCCAATTGTCATCTTGTCCTTTGACATGGCTGCCTTGGCTTCCTCGGTTGAAGCAAATTCCACGTATGCCTCACCAGTGGCTTTTCCATCCGGCCGCAATGCAATGTGGATACTGTCTCCTGTCAGCTGGAACTCCCCGAAGAACTCAATAATAGCAGATTTTGTCACAGAGAAGGGAAGACCACGCAACTTCAAAATCTCACTGTATTCCATTTGTTCTTTATCATAAAATTTCTTTGTTCGAGCTGGGGGGCTCCCTCGGCAATCATTATCATAAATACCCTCATAATTAACCTCGGCAGCAACAGCATGGTAGTAATCTTGCTTCTCGCACCTGAAAACTTCCACATATCTACGACCCATGTTCTGCCGATCTCTTTGTAGAGCAAAGCTAGCCTGCATGAATCCTGCAAAAACAACAAAAGCTTCTCCAGAGAAACGCCCATTCTTGTTGACCAGCAACACATCTACAATGTCCAGCCCAGTGAAGAACTTGAAGACGTCAAGATCTGTGCAGTTGAAAGGGAGGCCCCTGAGACGAACCACAGGAAAAGGCTGGACTTCCCCTCCAAAGCCATAAGACTGGTATCCACTTGTGCTGCTGTTCACTGCGAGGTAGGGATTTGATTCGATCATTCTTTGTCTCTTTGAGCCAACCTCGTACCCGTCCCCCCCGCTTCCCAACATTGCCCTTCAATTATCCATATCCAAACAAAGGAAGGAAAAAAAAATCCCCCACTCAACCCGTTAATAAAAACCAATCCTAGCCCACGGTTACCTAACATCTATTCTGTTACCCTATTATTCTCAAAACGAAAACATTTCATAAAACACAACACATGGTTACACCCACAACATAGCAGTCAGTAGATTCTAATATATTACAATGACACAAAAAAAAAGAGTTAGGAAAATAAAGAACAGTGACACAACATAACCAGATTGTGAATATCATGTCAATGATCAATCACAAGGCACCTCACTCACATTAGTAGCCAATGTTCATTACATCCGAGTGCATGCATCCAAAACAAGTTTGCGTGAAATAGTTATATAGCAAATTAGCAGTAAAGAAATTGATGCAAGCTAGCCCATCAAGTACAATCTAGAAAACAAATACCGTTAACAAAGAAGTCCTAACACATGGTTACATCCACAACATAACAATCAGTAGATTCTAATATACTGCAATGACACAAAAAAAGGGAAAAGGAAATAAAGAAAAGTGACACAACATAACCAGGTCGTGTATATCACATCAATGATCAATCACAAGGCACCTCACTCACATGCGCAGGCAACGTTCATTACATCCGAGTGCATATATCCAAAAGAAACTCCGTAAGATTGTATGAAATAGCTACATAGCAAATTAGCAGTGATGAAACTGATGCAAACCAAGTACTGGTCCAACCTAGTCCATCGAGTACAATCTGGGAAAAAAGATACTACTAACAAAGAACCGCTAAATTCAATATAAAAACAAATTGCGAGAAGACACCGAAAAAAATAGAAAGTTCCAACCGTAACAAGAAAACCCCGATAAATCATTGAAGAAAAAAAAACCCAAATTAAGTTCCCGTCCAATCAAAAGAAGCAGCGGTAATGGGATTGTAAACACCGAAAGGGATAAGAAATATACGAAACAAAGAACGATACGAGACGTACAAACCGAACAATCAAGTAAGAACCAGAATAGATGAATCAAGGCAGAGTTTTGGGCTTACCCTCTAGATCCGTACATGGACACCAAAACCCGATTCTTCGGTAGAAGCTTCGATTCAGGGACGGCCAGGGGGACTTGATTGAATCTGTAAAAACCGAAAATGGGAAAATATCGGAACCCTAACTGGGACTGGAGGAGAGAGCCACAGAGAGAAAACCTTAAAGTAGCGTAAAGGAGAAGCCTGCTTTCGTTTATTTCTAAAATTTCCATGTGGTAGCGCAATTACTATAGTACCATTTCGATGAAGCCTTATCCATTTAAATTTAATAAAAAAATTAATTTTTAACAATTTACGTGGCCTTTTTATAACCTCAAAAATATGCTCAACAAATTTACTAGTTATCTTAATAAAATATTAATTTTATTCTTTGTAAAACCAAATTTGAGAAAATCTCCCTGAAAATTCATCGGCATCAATTCTTATTAGGGGTTTGTCATGTCCCCCAACTCTAGAAGACCGAAAATCAGGCATATCACGCCCCGGATTTTCGACCCGGGGAAACCGGTACGTGACTCCCTGTTCACTTACACGGAGGGTAAAGGGGTTGGATTACTGGATGTCACACGAGCAAAACTAACAATTACAATAAACAAACAAGCCACATCTTTATTTAATTTTAAACATCAAAGAGGTCACAAACTAACCATGTTCCATACTACAGTTCAATCCCTTATTACATTTCCCCCCCTTGGGGTTACATAAATTATAAAATTACATTACTGAACTCAACAATAAAATGAAGATGGTCTTCCACCTTGGTGTATCCACCTAACGCCTGTAAGTCCCTGGAAAAAAAGAAAACACAGTAGGAGGGGTGAGCAACCACAGCTCAGTAGGGATCAAGTCTCCCCAACCCTTCCCATGTTCCTAGCGGCTACATGCATGTGCACAGGTGTAGTGACATGGCAGTATTAGGAAAAAGAAAATAAAACATTCCACACAAGCGGGCGTAACCCCAGTAATTTAACCGCATCTTCAGGCCACTGATTTAACCGCCTCTCAGGCAAAGTAGTTTAACCGCCTCTTCAGGCCACTGGTTTAACCGCCTCCCAGGCAAAGTAATTTAACCGCCTCTTCAAGCCAGATACCAAAATCATGCACACAACACACACTACGGTCACTTAAGCATAAAACCAAACACTTGGTGTGCACCCATTCACAAGTGCACAAACCCAGCCATTCAGGCAATAGAACAAACACCCATCATGCATACATACACCAAATCACAAGTCCAGCCACACAGGCATATTACCAAACATGTAATAGGCATATACACACAGCTATATTCACACGGCATTTCATCGAACATATAGCATGCAACAACAGAATCACACCAAAATGCCATTGAAGGCCAACATCCATATAGGAGATCACACCTATATGGATTACATATATACATATAAATAGATATAATCCATAATCTACCCTAGAACCCTAGAACAGAGGAGGATTTAGGAAGAACAGAACCCCTACCTTGTATGTTCTCCTGCTCGCGCTTCCACGCAAGACTCCGACCACCCACGCAAGACGCTCCGACAGCCACCAGAAGCTCTCCTTCCCTCTCTCTCTCTCTCTCTCTCTCTCTCTCTGCGACGGCTGGTGGAGCAACAAACCCTAAACCTAAAACAGAGGGGCTTCTCCTCCTTATATAGACAACACATCATCAAAACGACGTAGTTTTGATTAAGTGAATCCCAGCATCAAAACGATGTAGTTTTGATGGAACAAGCTATGACCTTCCCACATCCATACACACCAAAATATTCACAATTCCAACATGGTCCTTTGGGAAAAGATGATTAGAATGACAAAACCAAGGTAACCATGCAAAAACATGCCTGCACGCCAATTTGAACGCCAATTCCCCAATTGGCGTGCAGCTCCAAATGCACTCAAACTTCACCCCAAGCCTCCTAGCATCTTGTAGAGGTCTGAGAAGCAAAAATATGCTTGCACGTGAAATGGGTGAATTCACGTGCAGCTCCAAATGCTCTGAAATTTCTGTGGTAGATAGAGGACCTCATTCTAAGCAACTTTTGTTCTTGCACGCCAATTGTTTGAGGCCATCTACTATACCAAAAGTGAGCTCCAAGATCAGCCAAAACAGCTTAAAACCGCATGTATATGCATAGCATCTTCCTAGGGCATAAATGTACGTTATCACTTGTCACATGCACCTCCCAAAAGTCCCCTCTTGGGCTCATCTCTTACCTCAAACTTGTGCACCAACATCCAAGGTGTTTGTGGTTAACTTCTTACACACGGGTCATTACATCCTCTCCCCCTTAAGACTTTTCGTCCTCGAAAAGAAATGACATACGAGGAAAACAAACACAAGCTACCCATTTGCCACACGGCGAGCCACAACACCCAAATGGGTCATACACCGCGCACAGCACATAACAGCACATAACAAGGTACCACCATCATCCATAACAACACATATCCGCATGTCACAAATACACATCTCAAAACACATCACAAATATGAACACATGTCTAAAAGACAAAACAAATACACCAAATCATACACAACTAATACAAGAAAACACATCACTATCCCTTAGCCAACAGCCACCAACAGCCACCTCCCACGCTTAAGATTGTTCGTCCTCGAACAATTCTGGGTGCTGCTCACGCATCACGGACTCACGTTCCCATGTCTCCTCCTCAATGCCACGGTGCTGCCATAGCACGCGAACCAAAGGAATAACACGATCACGCAAAAGCTTCTCTCGCCGATCTAGGATACGAATAGGGGCCTCAACAACGGACATGTCATCCTCAATGTCTAATGTCCCCTAATCGATCACATGAGTGGGGTCAGGGTGATACTTCCGCAACTGGGACACGTTAAACACGTTGTGCACTCGACTCAGCCGCGGTAGTAACGCTAACCGGTAGGCCACAGGCCCCACACGATCCAGAATCTCAAAAAGACCAATAAACCGCGGAGATAGCTTGGAACCTCGCCCAAACCGTCGATGTCCACGACGTGGAGAAACACAAAGAAACACATAATCACCAACAGAAAACTCCAAAGGTCGCCGCCGCTGATCCGTATAAGATTTCTGCCGACTTTGAGCTGATAACAAACGCTGACGAATCAACTTAACCTTCTCGGTAGCCTCTTGAACCAACTGTGGTCCCAAGAGAGCTGTCTCCCCCATCTCGGTCCAACACAAAGGTGAACGACACGGCCGCCCATACAACGCCTCAAAAGGAGCCATCCCAATGGATGCCTGATAACTGTTGTTGTAGGCAAACTCCACCAAAGGAAGGTGAGTCGCCCACGAACCCCCAAAATCTAACACACAGGCCCGTAACATGTCCTCCAAAGTCTGATTCGTCCTCTTTGTCTGGCCGTCAGTCTCAGGGTGAAAGGCTGTACTCAAGTGAAGTTTGGTCCCCATAGCCTCCTGCAAACCTGCCCAGAAACGGGAAGTGAACCTCGAATCCCGGTCAGAGACAACCGATGATGGTACTCCATGTAGTCTCACAATCTCGTTCATGTATAGATGACTCAAGGTCCCAATAGAGTCCCGCTCGCGAACAGCCAGGAAATGGGCCAACTTTGTGAGTCGATCCACAATCACCCAAATCATATCTTTCCTCCCTGTGGTGGGTGGAAGACCAGTCACAAAATCCATCGCTATGTGGTCCCACTTCCACTCCGCTATAGGCAAGGGCTGTAACATGCCCGCCAGCCGCTGATGCTCAGCCTTCACCTGCTGACACGTGAGGCACCGCGAAACAAAAGCAGCCACATCGCGTTTCATCCCAGGCCACCAAAAATGTCCTCGAAGCGCATGGTACATCTTCGTACCCCCTGGATGCACAGCAACTCTAGACTGGTGAAACTCCCTCATCACCTCATCCCTGAGGGAAGAAGCCACTACCAACCGCCCCTGAAAAGACAACTCATGCTCAGGACCCTCTGTCCAGTCCTCAGATAGCTCCCCAGCCTCAATACGGGCATGAAGAACCTCACACTCAATGTCACCCAACTGTTCCTCCCGGACGCGCTGGTACAACTCAGGCACAACCACCAAAGGACTCAGGACTGTCCCACCATCACGAACAACAGGCTGCAGCTGCAACATCGCCAACTGCTCCATCAGCTTCCACTCTCTCACGGCCACCTCAGCTTTCCCTTTTCTGCTCAACTCGTCAGCCACAACATTATCCTTGCCCGGGGTATAGGCAAGAGTAAAGTCAAAGGTCTGCAAATACTCCACCCATCTCCTCTGCCTCAAATTCAAGTCCTTCTGAGTAAAGATGTACTGAAGGCTCTTGTGATCTGAGAACACCACGAACTTCTCCCCCAAAAGGTAATGTTGCCAACTCTTCAGGGCGAAGATGACAGCCGCCAACTCAAGATCATGGGTAGGGTAATTCTGCTCATGAGGCTTCAGCTGTCTTGACCCATAAGCTACCACACTGTGCTCCTGCATAAGCACACACCCCAAACCAACCCTGGACGCATCGCAAAATACCTCATACGGAATATCCTCCCTAGGCAACCTCAACACAGGTGTAGTGGTCAAACGAGTTTTGAGAGCCTCAAACGCCTGCTGGCACTTGTCCATCCACTCAAACTTCACTCCCTTCCGAGTCAATGCCGTCATAGGAGCTGCCAAACGGGAGAATCCCTCTACAAAACGACGGTAATAGTCTGCCAAGCCAAGAAAACTACGAATCTCAAAAACGTTGGTTGGCCTCGCCCACGATGGCATAGCCTCAATCTTGGCTGGGTCCACCCTAACTCCCTCAGCTGACACCACATGGCCAAGAAAGTGAACCTCCTACAGCCAAAACTCACACTTGCTAAACTTAGCAAACAGCTGCTGGTCCCTCAAGGTTTGCAACACTGTTGCTAAGTGCTCCACATGCTCCTTCTCGGTCTTGGAATACACCAAGATATCATCAATAAACACCACCACAAACGAATCCAAGTATGGAGCAAAGACCTGGTTCATCAAATGCATGAACACCGGTGGCGCATTAGTGAGCCCGAAAGGCATCACTACCCACTCATAATGCCCATACCTGCACCGAAAAGCCGTCTTAGGGATGTCCTCCTCCCTAACCCTAAGCTGGTGATACCCCGACCGTAAATCTATTTTGGAAAACCACTAGGCCCCACTCAATTGGTCAAACAGGTCATCTATCCGAGGCAACGGGTACTTGTTTTTCACAGTCACTAAATTCAGCTTCCTGTAGTCGATGCAAAGACAAAGCGTGCCATCAGCCTTCTTAGCAAAGCGCACCGGAGCACCCCAAGGTGAGGTACTCGGTCTGATATACCCCTGGTCCCCCAACTCCTCGATTTGCCTCTGCAGCTCCCTCAGCTCGGCTGGCCCCATACGATACGCTACTTGGGAAATCGGACCCGTCCCCGGCACCAACTCAATGGTGAACTCCACACTCCTCTTAGGTGGCAAACTCCTCAACTCTTCAGGAAAAACATCCTGAAATTGGTCCACAACAGCAGGCCACACCCTCTTTTCCACCTTCCCCTCCTCAGCAAAGGTTAGGGCCGCCAGCCTATGGGTAATGGCACCCCACTGGTCCAACACTGGCCCGACTCGACTCGCCTCATGATCCCACTCCCTTTGCAGGGTACAAGAGGTTCCTGCGGGTGACACGAAGGATACACGCCGCCGGTAACAGTCTATCTTGGCCTGGAAAGCTATAAGCCAATCCATACCCAAGATCAGGTCAAAAGTACGCAAAGGCATCACATGCAAGTCGAAGCTCAGTTCCACATCACCCATGGTTAACACACAACCGTGGCAAACATGTCGCACCTCAATCATACCTCCCACCGGAGACTCTACAACTAAGGGCCTCTCCGCCTCAACACACGTTAACCCCAAGCCCTCAACTATAAGCTCAGCAATAAAAGAACGCGATGCACCCGTATCGAAAAGAACAGAAGCAAGCATGTGGGAGATCAAAAGAGTACCTCTAACCTCCGATGGTCCTGCTCCCTCCTCTGCCGGTGAAGGTGGTAGCTCAGCCTCCTCCTGGGGTGTCGCATTCAGTGCAAACACCCTCCCTTGGCCCGTGCCACTGGTCGGCTCACTCACCTGGGCGGCTCCCGCCCGATCGCCTCTAGCATCGGCCGTTTGTCGCTCTAGCCTCCCCCCGAGGTCGGGTCCGACCGGATCCTGCCCGTCGGCTCCGCCACCGACGAGCCGGTCTCTTAGCCGGTGCACGGAAGCTAGCATCACTCCTCACGTTGGATGCCACGCCCCCCGCTCCCCTGTTGCCACTCCCGCAAACCCGACGCAAAATGGCCCTCTCGTCCACGGTTGTTGCGGCGCCGGTCCTTCTTGGGGCACTCCCCCTTGAAGTGACCCTTGCTCTCCACAAGAAGTGACAAGCGCTAGGTAGACCCCCGGATGGACCACCCTGTCTTCCGCCGCCAAAGGTGAACCTCCCGGGGTTCACGGATGTCCGACCCCGATCGCGAAAAGAACTGCTATCCCTCTCCTCCGTCTTGAGCCTCTTGGGCCCTGCATCTCGGTCAGGCCCACTCTGCAACTGGCGACCCTGATGGGCCTGCCTCCCATCATCCAGCTCTCTCTCGGCTATACAGGCTGTCTCCACAACCTCAGCATAGGTCCTCAAGCGTAGAATTGCCACCCTCTGCCTAAGGGTTGGCCTAAGGCCCAAAGTGAACTTGTGGGCCTTTAGGTCCTCCCTTGCCACATTCTCAGGAGCAAACCTACTCAAGCTCCGAAACTCCCGCTCATACTCAGGTACCGTCCTGGATCCCTGCTTCAAGCTGCCGAATTCTTCCCTCTTCTGCCATCTCACTGATTCCGGGAAGAACTCATCATGGAAGAGTTGCAAGAACTCCTCCCAAAGCATGAGTTGCACCGCATGGCTCCCCGCGACACTCGTCCACCACTCCAAAGCATCCCCCTCCAGCTTCCGAATGGCCAGTCACACCTTATCCTCTTCCCGGGGCAGGAGAAAGGAGAACACATGCTTGATCTGCCTCAACCACTACTCAGCTACCACGGGATCTCCTTCCCCCTTGAATCGCAGAGGTTGTTCCTTTCGGAACCGTGTCACCACGTCATCCTCTGCACGAGTTGGTACACCACCCAGCGAACTCTCACGCTCACGAGGCAGCTCCCCTACTGGTGGTGGTGGTGGTGGTACCACCTGCTGTGCTGCCATCTCACGGCGCACCTCCTCCCGAACCTCCTGTCGGAGTCCCTCCCGTAGCTCCCGTACCTCCAGCCGGATGCCTTCTCGTAGCTGTCCCAGCAACAACGCATGCCCTCCAACGGACTGTCCCACACCCGGACCCTCATGGGCAGATGACTCATCAGCCACTGCCCCGGACGCACGTGTCCCTCTCCTCGGCGGCATTCTTACTACACGAAGTAAGAAGCACAAACGTCAAAACGAATTTATAATCTATCGCGTCACTACCTCTACCCCACTGATCAATTCCACTATCACATGACATTACACACATACATTGTATCAATCACATTTTACAATTCGGTACGCATTGCCAAACAAATCAGAGTTGCACATTTCACACTTAATCATATTATCTTATCCACATTTTCCACAGTTTAGCACACATTCACAGCAAATGCAACTAGTGCCCTAATGCCAATGCATGCAAATCCTACCACAAGACTGGACTTCCCTAAGTACACCTTGGAGGCTCAAAGAGGACCATGTTGATCAGGCATGTCCCTCCAGGCTCCTCCAAAGGACTTAGGATAACCAGGTCCGCCCACTACCCTAGGCCAACTAGACCATGCTCTGATACCATACTATCACGCCCCGGATTTCTGACCCGGGGAAACCGGTACGTGACTCCCCGTTCACCCACACGGAGGGTAAAGGGGTTGGATTACTAGATGCCACACGAGCAAAACTAACAATTACAATAAACAAACAAGCCACATCTTTATTTAATTTTAAACATCAAAGGGGTCACAAACCAACCATGTTCCATACTACAGTTCAATCCCTTATTACATTTCCCCCGCTTGGGGTTACATAAATTATAAAATTACATTACTAAACTGAACAATAAAATGAAGATGGTCTTCCACCTTGGTGTATCCACCTAACGCCTGTAAGTCCCTGGAAAACAAGCAAACACAGTAGGAGGGGTGAGCAACCACAGCTCAGTAGGGATCAAGTCTCCCCAACCCTTCCCATGTTCCTAGCGGCTACATGCATGTGCACAGGTGTAGTGACGTGGCAGTATTAGGAAAATAAAATAAAACATTGCACACAAGCGGGCGTAACCCCAGCCCCAGCCACACTGGCTAACAAACCACATCTCAAGCAAGTAATTTAACCGCCTCTTCAGGCCACTGATTTAACCGCCTCTCAGGCAAAGTAGTTTAACCGCCTCTTCAGGCCACTGGTTTAACCGCCTCCCCAGGCAAAGTAATTTAACCGCCTCTTCAGGCCGGATACCACGGTCATGCACACAACACACACTACGGTCACTTAAGCATAAAACCAAACACTTGATGTGCACCCATTCACAAGTGCACAAACCCAGCCATTCAGGCAATAGAACAAACACCCAGCATGCATACATACACCAAATCACAAGTCCAGCCACACAGGCATATTACCAAACATGTAATAGGCATATACACACAGCTATATTCACACAGGCATTTCGTCGAACATATAGCATGCAACAACAGAATCACACCAAAATGCCATTGAAGGCCAACATCCATATAGGAGATCACACCTATATGGATTACATATATATATATATATATATATATATAAATAGATATAATCCATAATCTACCCTAGAACCCTAGAACAGAGGAGGATTTAGGAAGAACAGAACTCCTACCTTGTATGTTCTCCTGCTCGCGCTTCCACGCAAGACTCCGACCACCCACGCAAGACGCTCCGACAGCCACCAGAAGCTCTCCTTCCCTCTCTCTCTCTCTCTCTCTCTCTCTCTCTGCGATGGCTGGTGGAGCAACAAACCCTAAACCTAAAACAGAGGGGCTTCTCCTCCTTATATAGACAACACAACATCAAAACGATGTAATTTTGATTAAGTGAATCCCAGCATCAAAATGACGTAGTTTTGATGGAACAAGCTATGACCTTCCCACATCCATACACACCAAAATATTCACAATTCCAACATGGTCCTTTGGGAAAAGATGATTAGAATGACAAAACCAAGGTAACCATGCAAAAACATGCCTGCACGCCAATTTGAACGCCAATTCCCCAATTGGCGTGCAGCTCCAAATGCACTCAAACTTCACCCCAAGCCTCCTAGCATCTTGTAGAGGTCTGAGAAGCAAAAATATGCTTGCACGTGAAATGGGTGAATTCACGTGCAGCTCCAAATGCTCTGAAATTTCTGTGGTAGATAGAGGACCTCATTCTAAGCAACTTTTGTTCTTGCACGCCAATTGTTTGAGGCCATCTACTATACCAAAAGTGAGCTCCAAGATCAGCCAAAACAGCTTAAAATCGCATGTATATGCATAGCATCTTCCTAGGGCATAAATGTACGTTATCACTTGTCACATGCACCTCCCAAAAGTCCCCTCTTGGGCTCATCTCTTACCTCAAACTTGTGCACCAACATCCAAGGTGTTTGTGGTTAACTTCTTACACACGGGTCATTACAAGGCACGCGACTACCCTCAACAGCACCCGAGAGCAAGGAGTTGGTGACTAACATCGAAAGTGCCACATCGGAAGTACTTCCCAAACGCACCTGTATAATCATACAGTAAGGGTATTAATGTATACTCTCAAAAACATGTAACTGAATGAAATATCATTATAACACATTAAACACATCATGTATCACTTAGTACAATAACCATGAACCTATCAATCAAATTCACAAAATCTCACAATCAAGGCCTCTAAATGTCATGAGGTTCTAAACCCATAACCGTATCCAAACCACATAACATTTCATGCTAATCAAACAACAAAATTTCATACCTCGAAAAAGACGTAACATAGAAAGAACTAGCCCTAAAGATCTCCCTAGAACCCCTTGCCTCAACCATCTCAATGCTCTACTGTCTCAAATCTCTTTTTTAACCTCCTTTCAAATTGCTTTTCAGAACTCATTTCAGAACTTATTTTGGATCTCTTTTCAAAACTCTTTTCGGATCTCTTTTTCGAAACTCTTCATCGAATGTCCCGATCGAATGTGTTTATTCGAATGTCTTGATTCGAATATCCACTGCCTTGAGGCTCCTTCAAGTCTTCGACTTCATAGCTTGCTAGGTTTACTGTTCATCATCATTTCTACTTGTTCTCATTTGAAATCAACTCAAAGACCCCCAAACCCTCTGAAAACTCATAAAACTCATACCCAATACTACATATCAGATTTTAATCACAAATTATGCACTTAAATCATAAGATTCAACCCAAAAATAGGTTTCACCCAGAGCTAGGGTTTATATAAAATCACACGGATCATGCCAAAATCATGCATATCGAAACAACACCAAGGAAATAAATTCAGAAACACCTACTTAGTAAAGATTCACGGATGAATCAACCTCAAAACCTAAGTTTCAAACTCTAATTCGGCAAGCTTCACCTCCAAGCTCTCTCTACTCTCTCTTTCACCAAAGTCGTGAAATGCAAAATGACAACCCACTAGGAGTCTCTCTTTCTCTTTCTGCCTTATTTATATTTTTTCTCATTTCTTTAATTAATACACACTCAAAATTAGACATCTAATTTTTTAGGGTCCCAAACTTCAAATTGGACCTAACTACAGCCAAAACGCTCGTATTGCTGAGCATAATACCAACTAGATATCTTCATTACCAAATAAAGACTATCTCATAAATCAACCCAAACATTGGTCTCTACAAGGTTAGCATCGGTTTGTTCGATTGGTTTATGTAATATTTGTAAATTGAACCGAAGACCTTCAGTTCGAAAAAAAAGTAAAAAAATCATCAGTTTATGGTTCAATACGTAAGTTTTTGATTTGGTTTATTGATTTTTAACCACCATTAATGCTCAATCAAGAATCATCACAGTGACAAGTGATAAGTAAATAACTTTATAAAGTTATTGACACTCCTGATTTGTCCACTAATGCTTGTTCAGATGCATTATCATTGATTGTTTAGTATAATTTCAAGGAAGAATATGAATTCGCCAGGAGTATGATTGCGTCTATGAGTGACTTAGGTAAGAATGGATATAAATGAAGTTTTTGAATATCTATTACATTATATTTGGTCAATTCGATCCTCGAAATGGCTAGACTATAAATCTACTGTAATATATCGATTTTCTTAAAATTTTCAAACCAAATTAGCCAAACCAATTTCAAAAATAATGTATTTTTGGTTTATATAGTTCGGTTCGATTTAGTGTATTGGTCTAGATTAGTTTTTGACCATGTAAGGACTCGTATTCGACTGACCTTGTAAATCAACGTGAGCGTTTTGAGTTATTATTATTATTATTATTATTATTATTATTATTATTATTATTATTATTATTATTATTATTATTATTATTATAATAATAATAATTATTATTATTATTATTATAAGTATTTTAATATTTTGAGTTTATTATTATTATGTTAATATTATTAATAAAATTATTTAAGTATTTTGAGTTTATTATTGTTATAATAATTAATATTTTTATTATTATTACTAATCCTATTATTATTATTATTATTGTTATTATTATTATTGTTGTTGGATCCCATTTTATCCGGATTGGACATACTAACGCCATTAGTATCCCATAAAGATTATCAAGGAGTCAGTATTAGGTTTGGAGGTGATGCTAAACCCCAATTTGCGCAAAATGAACATATTGTGACACGAGTAGGAAAGCCCAAAATTGAGAACCTCTGCCACAAGACGCTAAAGTGCTCCAAGGCCAACACTAGGTGATAGAGGATGAAATTTGGAGACTAACGCACTTGACCGTGCTTAATTCCGACTTAAAACGAAAAAGTTATTGCTAAAACAAGTTTTGTCAGAAAAAGTCAAACTTGCCAAAACACAGTCAATGCCCCCTAGTCAAACCTCCCGAAAATGTGACCGTGCGAGATTCTCCAAAACGACTATGTGAGCGAATACGGGTCTTTCCAAACAATCCCCAAAAGTTCATTAATTTTGGCGTTTTGGGTGGGGGTAAAAGGGTAATTAAAACTTAAAAAAACTAGCCTTGAAGACCCGAAGTATTCGACTATCAACCCGTTGACCTTCAAATCTTCGACGATTGACCTCCAAGTCTTCTACCTTCGAACCTGACCCATAGTCTTCATTCTTCGAGGCTAGACATTCGACCCTTGACCTTCGACCCTTCACTCCTTAGACCATGGACCTCCGACCCCTCAACCTTTAACCCTCTGACCCTTGACTTCTGACTCATTGACCGTTGATTTTTGACCGGTAACCTTTAACCGTTGACCATTGACTTTCAACCTGTTGACCATTGACCTTCGACCCATTGACTGTTAACTTTCAATCCGTTTACTGTTGACCTTCGATCCTTAGACCCTAGACCTCCGACCCCTCAACCTTTAACCCTTCAACTCTTGACCTCCAACTCATTGACCATTGACCTTTGACCTTCGATCCTACCAACACTCTAACCTTCGACTTGCCGACACTTTGACTCTTTCACCTTTGACCCTCGATGTTTGGCCTTATTTTCCGCAGGCACTTTCTTGTGTAGTCACGAGATGCGATTTTTATGAGCTGGCCATTTGTTAGAGATGCTTTTCAACGCTTGTCGGTCACATGTGTCAACAAAAAACCAAAAAAGGGCAATCATAGGTTTCCAGTCCACCGAAAAAAACATGGAATTTGAAAATAAAAATACTGGCATCAATAATATAATATTAAATGCTACAATCAATGCAATACAGCCAACCCCTTTAAATCAAGCCTTCTGCCCACACGAAAAGAAAAAGAGATTATGTCGAGATTAAGTCCTGACAAGCTCCCTTTCCAAAAAACAAAAAATTCTCTCTCCCAGACTCTCTCCCTTACGAGCTCCTTGTCACGCCCCGAACAGCGTGGTGCTGGTGGGCGTCTCCCAAGTGGCGCAACTGCGCGCTACTTGCGGAGGGGCAAGGCGGAAAGCGTAGCTGGTGTGTAACGGATAGACTTCATGGCAGTTCGTACGAGAGATCGATGGAGCCCCTTCGGAGTTCAGACGTACCGACCTGGTTAAATGCAGGGGACTACAACGCTAGTCTCGAACCTGACGATGAAGAGGGGACTTGGCCATCCCTACACAAACTAGTCGGGAACTGGAGCCATTCTCCTGATGAGCCCAAGGTAAGGCGAAATTAGTCTACGTGTGTCCCGATCGGTATGGCTTACTCAGAACATCCACCAGGGTGATCGAGTGCCGCACGAGTGAAAACCCTAACCCCTTGACATCCCTTTCCAAACAAAAAGAAAAAAATCTCTCCTAGACTCTCTCTCCCTTATGAGCTCCCTTTCAAAAAAAAAAAACAAAAAAACAAAACAAACAAAAATCAGAAAAAATAAATAAATAGAAGGCTCAGATTTTCGCCCAATCCCAAAATCAGTTTGCGCCCAGATTTTAAACTCATACAAACTCTGTTGGTCCCTTGGAGCCTAGAAGGGGGGTGAATAGGCTCTTATTAAAAACTCTTTTCTCACTCTTTGGCACTACACTTATCTGTTTAAGAGATAGAATCAATGCGGAAGATAACCAGATAATGGAAGTATTTTGTTTTATTATCAAAGGATAAGTACAACAAAATAGAAGCAGATTAAAGCTTATAAAGCCTTTAGATCTACTGCAAGACTCTCTTACACTCTGTTAACAAAATGACTCACACTCTAGCCTCTGTTATCTTAATGAGCTCTAGTACACACTAGCTTATTACAAACTCACGAACATCAACAACTACTTTTTTTAATGTACAAGGTTACATTATATATTTAACACATCTTTGAGAGACAGTCTTGGAACTTGTTGTTTCAGACTATGTGCACATTGATTGTTCCTCGGAATTCTCTCTGCCTTGAATGCTGCGGATGTGGAGCTCAAGGTCTTGGGTTTGCAAAGCATAAGTGCGTTTGTGAGTTCCCAAGTTCAGTCAAAGTTGTGTCCATATATCCGGATGATCCACGTGTAAGATACTTTAGGTTTTCAATGAGTTTGTCTTACATTGGGAAGCAGTGAGTTGGTGACTATAAATGCGAAGAGATAAGTTTAAGCAGCGTCTTCTTAATCCGGTGTAAGGCTCCTTACTCCGTGTTAACTAAGCTCGGATCCTTACTTCGTGTCAGTGATTGCTTACTCCGTATCAATTCAGTAGTGGAATCCTTATTCCGTGTCAGCGCTTCCTTACTCCGTACGAATGAGAAGGTCGGAGTGCTTACTCCACATCAGCGCTTTCTTACTCCATGAGAGTTGTAGACTAAGATTCTTACTCCGCATCTATTTGACTTGGTCCATTTAAGGTGTTAGGCGCAGTTTCCTTAGTCCGGAGCTCTTAGTGATTAGTCCACATAAAGGATCCTTATTCCGTAAGAAGTAAAGACTTGGTTATATACCAAGTATTTGATGACACTCACTCTTGTCCGGATCAGGATTATGTATCCTGTCCTTTGCTTTGCTCTCACGAGTGTAGGTCCGAATTAAGTTCATATCTTCTGCAATAACTCAAGATGAAAATCAACAGAAGTCTCAGATCAAATTACATAGGGTTTTATTATCATCATCCAAATTCTAGGCTTGATCCATCAATCTCCCCCAGTTATGGATATGCCAAAACCCTTTATAATTTGATCTGGTTAGCACAGCAAAAAGATAGTATACGGAAAAGAAACATTCCATTTTCATTAAGCAGCAACATAGTATAATATAGGCTTTATACAAATTTTCACTAAGGTACATAAGGCTTACTATACTTGAAGATCATCATTGCTGCTTTCTCCCTTAGCTCCATTGTCTGCTCCTTCGTATAGGCTTGGATAGTGTTCCAGCTTTTATCCACCTTTACAATAGATTTGATGAAGAAACAGACAAATGCTCTGCATCTATCTCCATCGGGCTGTTGCGGCACTTGCTTCTTACCCCGGATCGTTGCCTTCAGCTTTTCAGTTGGGCCCAATGGAGTTAGGCCCCTATCTTCATAAATTCTAGATTGCTTTACGGCTTCCGTCAGTCGAAGATGCAGTGGCTCCCATTGATTTCTTCTTACATTATTTTCCACAATCCGATGAGAGTCAATTAGGATCAACTACTTGGATGGAATCATAAAAACAACCAGCATCAACCGGATCAGATGACACTTTCTTCCCCGTTTTGGAAGATCGCCACGGTGCGGTAGGAGGACGAGCCATGGTGTGCGCCAAGTCCGCGAAAGATGTAGACAGGGAATGAACGGACGAGGCGACGAGATCCATCTTCTGCTCGATGGAAGTGGAGGAGTTGGTCAGGGTGGAGAGGAGTTGAGCGCCTAAAGCATCAACCTTGGCGGCGATGGTAGAAATTTGGGCGCTCTGGGCTTGGGCATGGCGATCAAGCTGAGTGGAGAGTATAGCATTGGAGTGGACCGTACCAAACGAGGCACGCCCAAGCGCCAACTCTGGGGCTTTAGAGGACTCCCTCGCAGGAAGAGGTGCAGGGGTGCGCTGGGCAGAGGAGTCAGCAGGAGTGGAGGGTGTGTCAGCAGTGGCAGCAATAGAAGGAGCATTCAGAGCATCGGAGGCATCCGGAGCAGCAGATCCACTTTGACCGGCGGCCCCCCCACCAAACCGCCCTTTTCCCCTCCCTTTAAACACAACCAAAGGAACCAGGGGCGGGGGGTCCCCTAAGCGTACTTACCCCCCCCCCCCCCCCCCCCCCCCCCCCCCCCGCCCCCCCCCCCCCCCCCCACCTCCCTATACCTCCCCCCCCCCCCCCCCCTCCTCGCCCTCTCCCCAGCTTGCCTTTTTCCTTCGTCCGCCCCCCGTTTCTCCTGGACCGGCCCCCCCCCCCCAACCCCCCCCCCCCCCCCCCCCCCCCCCCCCCCCCCCCCCCCGGCCCCCCCCCCCCCCCCCCCCCCCCACGGGCCCCAAACCACCGGACCCCCAGCCCCCCCCCCCCCGCCCCTTCCACGCCCCTCCCCCCCCCCCCCCCCCCCCCCCCCCACAGGCCCGTAGTGAGGGAAACAAACCCACCCCTCCCCCTGGCCCCCCTTCCCCCCCCCCCCCCCCCCCCCCCGCCGGCTTTTTTTTTTTTTTTTTTTGTTTTTTAAACCTTTCTTTCTGGTTTGTTCTTTTTTCCTTGTCGTGTTGTTTCTCCGGCTCCTACTATCGGGTCGGTCTTGAGGGGGGCATTATCAACCTTATCAGCCAAGGGAGGCCTTTTTTCTTTTCAGGCCAACACGCCCCCCTCCGCCCCAAAAGCCCCAGGTCCGGCGCCATCGGGCACGCCACGCCCGAGAGGCGCACGGAGGGCGCTGGGGGTGCGCCGAGGGCAACAGGCCCCCCCCCCCCCCCGCCCCCCCCCCCCCCCCCCCCACCCCGGCGCGGGGCCGGAGCGGCCTCACCTCGATTGGGGCCCAGGGGGGACCCCCTTTCTGCGGGGGGGCCACGGCGGAGGGGGCCGGGGGGCGGGGGGCCGGCACTCATGTTTTGGGGGGTTCTTCCTCTTCAAGGGTTCTTCCTGAAGGGGTTCCACAGAGGACAGGGGGGTCAGGGGGCCAGGCCAAGGGGCTCGCAAGGAAGGGGGCTACACCTAAGGGACCAAGCAAGGCGGAGCCACCCCATGCCCCCACCGCGCCAAGGGGCGCGCAGGCCAGGGGGGTAAAAAACCCCGCCCCCCCCCGGCAGGGGCTTGCAACCGGGGTCACTTTGGGGCGGCCCACCCCCGGTCCTCGCCCCCCCCCCCCCGGGGCGCCACTAGGGACCAACCGACGAACATCACCGGGCGGGGCCCGCCACCACCGGGGCCCACGGCACCACCAGCCCACGCCAAACCGGGGCCCGAGGGGCCACCACCCCCACCACAGGGGCCCGGGGGGCCTTCTCCCGTCCTCTTCTTTTCTCGCTCCTTAGGGGCCCCGGGGGGGAAAAAACCCGGGGGGCCCTGGGCTCCCTTGGGGGTTGCAGCCCACGCGAGGGGGGCCCCCACAGGTTGCTGGTTTTCCGGCCAAAGCACGACGCCTCCCACCACAGGGGTGACACCCGGGCCTGGCCCTCGCTCCATCAACCACAATACCAGCCCTCTTTGACCCCCAAAAACACTGGTTTTCCCGGTCCCCCACCAAGGAGGGCCCCTAAGACGGCTTTGGCGGGCAAGCGGAAGCTTCCCTCTCCGCCCACCTCGTGGGGTTTTCCACACTAGCCCCACACCGTTTCAGGAGGCTTACAGGGGGTGGGAAGCGGGGTCCTTTTCGCGGGGTTCTTACTTTGGGCCGACAAAGTGCCACCACCCCCGGGTCCCCAAAACCCAAGCTCCGGGGGGGGGCCCTTGCCCGGCGCAATTACCCCCACCAACCCCTCGCCACATTGATTCCAGCCTTCAAGACCTTCAAGGCTTTGAGGCAAGGGGGGGGCTTTGTTTTTTAGCAAAGGGGAGGGGGCAGGGCACGCATTGCGAGGCCCCGCGTGGCAACCCCCGCCGGAGGAAGGCAGGGGCGGGGGCTACCCCAGGCCGATCCGCTCCTGGGAGGGGGGCAGGCACGGGGATACCCCCCACTTTGCCTGTGGTTTGTTTCGGCCTAGCAGAGGGCCGGCGGACCCCAACGGGGCGGCTTACACAGGGAGGATTGGGTGGAAAAGCCTTGCGACAATCAGGAAGGGCACGCCGCGCCCCGGGCCGCGAGCTCACACCCACCCCCCAACCAGCTCCCTTTCACCCCGAGCCCCGGCCCCAGGGCCGGCCCGGGCGGGCCCCCTCCTGGGTTGCCCACAACAACATCCCCATGGGGCCTTTGGCTTGTAGGCGGTACCCCGGCGGGGCAGCCCCTGGGGCCATGGTCAGAGGCTCAGAAGCCCCGCCCCCCCCCCCCCCCCCCAAGTCCCCCCCCCCCCCCCCCCCCCCCCGACCCCCCCCCCCCCCCCCCCCACCGACACGCGCGCCTTTGGGTTTTGTGGACATGTGTTCCTTCGTGCTCTCACCCTGACCGACCGCCTGGGTCCAACCCCGTTTTGCCCTTTCCGGCGCACGACCTGCACGAGCAGGCCACGTGTTTCACGTGTCCGAGAGCCCCACCCACTCTAGGGGGGACGGACGGGAGACATGTCCAAGCCCCTATTCTACCTCATCGCAGAAAGCTTTGCGGGTCGTGCTATTCCTTGTCCGCCCGCGAGGATGGAACGGAGTCTGGGGGAAGACACTTGTTCAGAACACAGGGGGAGGTGGCTGGCCGAAGGGTGATGTTTCCGTGAGTGTTTTCGTTTGATGTTTTGTTTGTCTTTTAAACTGTGTTCTTTTTGTGAGTCTTTAGGATCCACAGGCATGGCCGTAGTGCCTGGGGCCCATTGGGCCCGGTGGCAAGGGGTGTGGGCCGTCATTTTTCGGACAGCGGGGAGGCCACGCGGTCCCCAGGGTTTCTCTGGCCACGCGGGTGCTAGAGTCCTCATCTCATTAAAGGCGGGGCCGGGGGCCCCCAGTCTCCCGAGGCTGGTGGCTAGGCGTGGCCCCTTTTTTCTGTCCCTTGTTTTGCTCGCTTTCTCAAGCCGCCGGTTCCTCTTTTTCTGGGTTTCTTCACTCTCTTTTTGGGCTAAGGGCGGTGGTTCCTTTTTTTTTATTCTTTTATAAAAAAAAAAAAAAAAAAAAAAAAAAAAAATTTCCTCCTCACCAGCCGGGGGCGGCTTCCGGGCGGTCCTAGGTGGTTCGTTCTTCCCCCCGTCCAGCGGGCGCAGTTCCCCCCATATATATACAGTGTTCTCCTGTCTCTTTTGGTTGGTCCATTCGGCAGTTTGCTGCCGGCGGGTTTGGCGACACAGGTTCGCGGAGCCACCCAGTCGCGTGTTCTTTCCCCCCGTGGAGCCCGGGCGTTTTGGCCCGTGGGGCCCGGCTTTTACCCCCTCCCCCCCCAACCGGGGCGGGCCGGTCTCCGCCGGGGCGGGGACCCATGCCCCGGGGCCCCCCTGCGGCCCGCCCCCCACCACCCCCAGAAGCCTTTTTTTTTTTTCACCCGGAAAGGCACTTTCGAAGTTCCCCTCCGCGAGGGCTGACCAGAGAGGTCAACGATGGGGATGTCTGTAGCAGGAGAGGCTAATCGGGCCTCAGCAGGAGAAGAAGCTCGCACGTCAGGAGCCGGGCCAAAGGTAACAGCAAAGGGAACGTCCGAAATGTGGGCCGGCGTAAGGAAACCGTGATCCAGATTCCAGATGATCATATCCTTCGGGGAGTGGGTGTGTTTGGCATAAAACACCTTGATGTCATTGTCAGGGATGGAGGCAGTGCAGGTGAGGCTAAAACGGAACCAGAGGTCCGTTAAGGTGTCGGTGGAGAGATGGGCAAGGTAGTCACGAGGTTGAGGTAGGGGAGGTAAAGGGGCTTCCGAAGGAGAAGGAGGGATTTGGAAATGTAAACTCGCGTTGTGTGTGAAAAGCCAGGATATATAAGACCGAGTCCGTGGTTGCCAGCGGATATTGGGATTAAGCGAGATGAATAGTGATCCGCCTGACAAGCTGATGTCATTTATCTTGATACTTGAGCGCCTCCGAATTTAAAAATGACACAGAGGCCGCAGAAGCAAGTATTCATGATAGCTGTATGCCTTCTTCCAGAATTTGCTTGTCTCGAGACTTGTATTTTAAATAGACCATCATGATTCCTCCTCAAAAACACGCGATGAGATTCGAGTGTTTCAAGAGTCCGGAGGAAATGAACCAACGATCATCCAGATGAAAAATAATCCGTAGAAGAATATACGGATGAGCAACAGAGTGTGTATGTAAAAATAGAGTGTGATAAGAGAGAAAGTGAGTCCTTTGCTGGCTTGAAGTCAAAGAAGAACGAAGTACCACAACACTTCATATCCGAGACTTCAGACAGGATATGTCGGTGAGAATGCAAAGTGAATTGGAACCTGTAGCTGCACAAAGATAAACTAAAATGAACACAGAGTTTTTATAGGTTGGGATTAGTACGGATGTAAACAGATAGGAAAAGGTAGCATAATCCGAACTAATGAAAAAGGCAGAACTCATGCATTGAAGATGAACGCTAGACACATACAAACGAATGACTAAATCAACGGTACTGAAAAATAAGCATATGTCCGATAAGAAACACATAAGTTCACATTGGTCAACATAGTAAAACCGTCATGCTGAACATTGCAGCCAAGATAAATAAACAAAATACAGATTACTCTGATTAAGATTCATAAGTGAGAATGGAAGAAAGAGCACAAGCCATATGCTATCAATTGATTGTCAGATTAAGATACACAGTTGAAGAAATAAAAACATCCAAACATGCCACAAAGTTGATTCAATAATGCATGTCCAGTCAGATCCGGAAGTGAGAAGTGAGAGGGAGGAGCATCCGAGACACATTAGGGGGTTATTACTGAAAATATAGAAAAGACTTTTGCTCCCCCGTAGATCATGCGATCCTCTCAGTGATGAACTCCCCCTCAGATAGACAGTCGGGAAAGAGGTCACGAGACATATAAGGGGGGTATTACTTGAGTAATTAATAAGCATTTTCTCCCCCTTAGATCTTGCAATCTTCTTGATAGACACTTCCGCTTAAAAAAATAAAATTTAGAAAAATATATTGTTCCCCCCCAAGACTTCCAAAGATTTGATCGATCGCCACTGTGATTTCATCCACCAGCATTCCAAGCTAACCCATTTCATTTCTTCAACTAGACATGTTAATAGTGTAATCAATATGAAACAGCATTGGACATGAGGTGATACATGAAAATATGAATCATGAAGTCCAAAGGAGAGTATGCTCATATAAGGTTAATTATGTCAGTTGAACAACTTCAGTCGGGGAACAGAAGCATCCTCCCATATGAAGATATGAGAAAATTATCAGAAACATGATGCATATCAGTAGTAAATGTGATAAGCATGAAATACAGTAAGTGTCTAACGCCCACTAAGAACCACGATGCATGTTTTGAAAGAAATGCTGTTGGATGCATAAATAAGGACCTATGCAGTAAGGTCAAGCATACCTAGTTTTAAGAGAAGTTCAGAAAATCTTGCATCATGTAGGGGCTTGGTAAGTATGTCTACGAGTTGATCATCCGTAGCAACATGTTCAAGTGATATGTGCTTTTTGAGAACATGATCTTGGATAAAATGATACCTTACTTCAATGTGCTTTGTTTTTATGCGCATGACAAGGTTATTGCTGATAGCAATTGCACTCGTGTTATCGCAGTATAGTGGAACAGATGTCATGTTAAAGCCGTAGTCAGTAAGCTGACTTTGTATCCAGAGTAGCTATGCGCAGTAACTCCCAGTAACTATATATTCCGCCTCAGCAATAGAGGTTGATATGGAATTCTGCTTCTTACTGAACCATGAAATCAATCTGTTTCCTAGGAACTGACAAGTACCGCTAGTGCTCCTTCTGTCGATGCGACACCCAGCAAAATCAGCATCTGAATATCCGGATAAAGAGAAGTTGGACTCCTTTGGATACCAAAGTCCCAAATTCACTGTCCCTTTGAGATATCGCAATATCCGTTTTACATGAAGCATGTGTGACTCTTTGGAATTCGCCTGATATCTTACGCAAATGCAAGTTGCAAACATTATGTCCGGGCGACTTGCTGTAAGGTACAACAATAATCCAATCATACCTCTGTATTCAGTCACATTTACTGATTTTCCGTCAGCATCAGGATCTAACTTTGCATTGACTGCATGGGAGTCTTCACGGAAGATGAGGTGTCCATACCAAACTTCTTGATTAAATCCCGTGTGTACTTGGCTTGGTTGATGAAGATTCCATCCTTCAATTGTTTAACCTCTATTCTAAGGAAGTACATTAATTCTCCAATCATACTCATTTCAAATTTGCCAGTCATCAACTTCGCAAACTCTTCACAAAGCTTCGGATTTGATGATCAGAAAATGATGTCATCCCCATAGATTTGTATGATTAAAGAATGATCTTTCTCTTTTCGTAGAAATAGTGTGGTGTCTATCTTCCCTTTTCTGAAATTATGTTTGAGCAAGAATTCTGATAGTGTGTCATACCAGGCTCTTGGAGCTTACTTTAATCCGTACAAGGCTTTCCGAAGTTTATATACCATATGTTTAGTCTTGTGTTCAACGAAGCCCGGAGGTTATTTGACATAAACCTCCTCTTGAAGATCTCCATTAAGAAATGTGCTCTTGACATCTGTAGGTCCCAAAGTGAGTCTAGAGTGGGTGTGAATAGACTCTCTTCGTTTGCGGAAGCTAGACTGTTAGCTGGTTTTGGATTCCTCTACAGATGACTATGATAAAAGTATTTATGGAGAAGACGACAGTAGTATTGTGAGCAATAATGTGAGGGATGATGAACTATCAGACAAAACTGAGATAAGAGTAAATGCTCTTTTCTCAACAGATCTCAGTTGTAAAAGTGATGGTTTATGATAGATCGACGTGTGGAAAACAACACAGAAATTAGACTTAATGGAAGTGCTAAATCTTTGATGAACAAGAGGTTCCTGAATAATCAGATGGATTATTCTTGTTCTTGGTTCAACACGGCGCACAACACTTGGAAGAATTCTCTCAGAGTCTTTCTCTCTAGCGTTAGAACTCTTTCTACTTTAATTATGTAGAAGATTATTTCTATTAAGTATGTTAGAATCATTATATTATGTTCTGTGTGTTTCCTTCTTTTGAGAGAGAGGTTAAACTCTTGATTTTGTCATTAAGTGTCAGAGAGATATATTTTTAAGGTTAAAGTGCACGTGCGCTGTGTTGTCCATCCCGACAGACTGACCTCCCGCCACTGAAAATGCAGAATGTTAGGGGATGGGTTGATCTGCTCTGATTTACAGATCAGGATGCCCATACTGCGCAGTTGTATGCCCATACTTGCGCAGTCGATCATGGCCACTTATCCGTGAAGAGCGGTTGGCAGCAATTAATGTGTCATTAAATGTGCTCAACTGCTCGGGACGGCGCGGGCTTACTGTACAAACCCTAGCTGAAGATATCGCTAAGTGAATATGCTTAGGGTTGTAAGTTTGCCTCGAAGGTAAATGCCTCGTAGGTTTGGTGACTCGAAGATTTCAATTAGAACCTGTTGGAAGTTGCAAAAGTTTGCTTCAGGATTTACAGTGTTTCTGCGAGTCTACGACTCATATCTTCGAGTCTTCGAGGCTAGAGTTCAGGTTGGATTAGTCTTTTGTGTCACTCTATTAACTGAAGTCTACGACTTTGTGAGTCTATGACTCTACGAGTCTGCGACTCTTTGAATGATGCTTAGAGAGACTTCTTCGTAGTCCACCTAATCTATCTGTTGTTATAGCTACGAGTCTACGACCCTAGCTCTACGGGTCTACGACCTTCGGGTCTCTCAGTTCACTTTATTTGACTAAGTGGCTCTAAAATTCTTCGACTCTACGAGTCTTAGACTTCGCTTTTCTTCCTTAGTCTTTCCCAAATGCTCATAAACTGAGTCTCCGTATGGCTACGACCCTTCAGCTATAACTCTTAGCCTTCGATCTCCGAGTCTGTAAGTTTGGCAATTTCTTTAGAGTAACTGTATCCCTTGAGTCTATGACTCTACGACTCTACGACTCTACGACCCTTGAGTTACAGTTTCATTTGTTTGCCAGTTTTTATAGCATTGGCTCTTTGATCTTCAACCTACGAGTCTACAAGTCTTGTTTTCTTAATAGTGTTGGAAGACTTCGACTCTACGACTTTACGACTCTACGAGTCTTCGAGTCTAGTGGCAGTTTAAGTTCTGTTAATTGACGTAAGTGTTTTTAGGGACTCCACAGTTTTACGGGTTGCGAGTCTACGAGTCATTTAACATTGGTTACTGTTCTTTAGAATTCTTCGACTCTACAAGTCTCTGAACATATTGGTGCTTGTAGTAACTCTGTTTTCCGTGCTTCGACTCTGAGACCTTCGACCCTGGATCTACAAGTCGTAATGTTCTGCCACTATTTCGCGTTGAGTCTCCAGACCCTACGAGTCTACGAGTCTCTTGCCAATACGTCCTATGACAGTTTCACTTCTACGAACTCGACTCTTCGACCCTATGACCTTCGGTTCTACGAGTTTCCAGACTTAGACTATATTTTGGCAGCTTCATCAAATCCTATAATCCAGCAATCTCCCCTTATTTAATGTAAGCTGACAACGGGTGAAAACATAAAGTCTGAGACTACTAGTTTGATGGTCAATTTTAGATTAACAAAAAATATCTTTGCATATGGAAAAAGATAAAAAATTGGAGGAGATCAAAATTTTACGAAAATACACACTCCTCTCCACCGTAGGCATGAAGCCGTTAGCTGGTTCCTGTCAAGGATAACTGCCCCTACGACCTTGCTTCCCCTGAGATATACGCCCCCTTTCTGGGGTGAGGAACAAGCACCAGAACACAAGACGATTACGGATTAAAGTCAGAATATTTCACACTCTGTGTAAACAAAAAAACAGCTGTTTGCTCACGCAGGAGTTGAGTAGTGGTCAGATGTAGCGAGGCAGCTCGACTGCTCACATGATCAGATTCAGGCATGAGGGCAGGGAAGCCAGTGGTGGTCAGGATGTGGATATAATGGCAGACATAAAAACCACAGCTATGAGCATCATCTTGAGCAGGAACGCCTTGCTTGACTCGAGTAATTTCCAACGGTTTGGAAAGATGATATCCATCACACCCATGCGAATATCCCTGCATGACACGGGTGAGGGTGCAATTGAATTCACGAAGTTGTTCGCGCCGATGGATGAGGAGAGTAGTAGGTTTGGAGTTGAAGATGACGATCCTCTGGTTCTTGAAGTCAATATTGAGAAGAAACCAATGCGGGGATGTTGACAAATAGGGGATGAGCACATGGTAGACCTCATTCCATGGATGGAAGGAATTCTCATATCTATGACCTTGTATAAACTCTATCATTGAAGCATCATCAATGAGCTGATCCTACATGATCAGGAAACAGAGCTCCACATGTGTATCTCGTCGGATATGGAGAGGAAGCTTCTCCAGATATGACTTTTGGGCAAAGATGAACTGTGTCTTCTCAAGATTATCCATCTCTTCACCATCGTGTAGTAATCGACACAGGTCAGGTCCGGTGAAGTATGCTTCGTAGCCACAAGTTCGCGTGGTGGAATCCCCAGCAACATAGCTATTGAAAGCAGCAAGTTCAGCTGAGTTGCCTCCTGTAGTTATAGTGCGCGGTGGGACTATCAGTTGGCTGGTAGTAGTAGCAGTTGGTTTAGTAGGTGAAGCAGGCATGGAATACTCAACCGTACTTGGATGGGTCGTTGAGGGACCAGGCTGAGTAGAAGATGATGTTTGGCCTGGAGCAGTCGGGTGCTTCTTCATACGCGTTCCAATGGGTACATCATCATCATCAGAATCAGTAATGACCATGGCTTTGTGTGCACGCTTTCACCCACGAGCATAAGTAGCTTTCGGTCGCGGTTGTGGAGGAGGAAAGGGTTGAGGTGAAGTAGGGTGAGGTGCTGAATACATTGGAGTAGGCTCTGCTGTCTGTATAGGATCTACAGGTTCAGGTGCAGGCCGGTCTGATGGCTGTGGGTGTGTGTTTTTGACAGTGAGAGTTATCTCCCCACTGGCAAGACGATGACATTAAGAAAGAATAGCTCCAAAAGTTGTACTGAGTCCTTGGTATTGTCTCTGGTAAACACCTTTAGGGTCTTCACAGTGTTCCTCCAGATGTCTGAACCCATTGAAGTTTACACGTGTGAGAGATGTCATTTCTTGCTGCACCATGTCTAGGGTACGGTCAGATAACTCAACTTGAGCTCGTACCTCTTCCATACCTGATTCCATGGCAGCAAGTCATTCTTCAAAAGCTTGAGATACTGATGTTTTAAGGATGCCGGAAGAAATCAGGTTCTCAAGGACTTTGCTTGCCAGAAGATCTACCTCTTCAGCCGTCGGGGAACGGGAGTGAGACATAGCCGTCACTGGAATGGCCATTGCGATATGGGCTGCTAACTCCTCACTCACCTGAGTAACCACTTGATGAGTTTGTGGTGGAGGTGGTATAGCCATCTCAGAGTCATCCACAGGTCTAGAACCCTGTGGTGCTGCTTCAGCATTAGATCCACTTGCCTTAGCGGCAAGTGCTTCTTGTGCTTCCTCCTCCTCAGATGCCAAGTCCATTATCACATCATGGGGAGCTGATGGGACAGGTGAGTCCACCACGATGGGAGATGGGGCAACCACTGATACAGCTTCCACTGGGTCTCTTCTTACAAGACCCTGCTCAACCAACCAGCTAATCAGATGATCTCTGTCTACCATCTGCTTACCAAAGGCAATTCATGCCTTCCTCAATTCAGTGGGGGTCATATGAGCCTTGGCATACTCAACATAAAACTCTTCAAGCTCAGACTCCCCAAGAGAGCTTAACAAAATAGTTGCTGTACCCCTATCCTCTGGGGTTTCCTGTGCTGGTGTCTGCCCTCCATCTGCAGGCTCTCCAACTTCTGCAGTATCCCTGGGCAGCTCGGTAGGAGGGGCCTCCTCAGGTGTAGAATCTGTGGGGAGATGAGTTCTAGCAATGTTCTCCACCACATCAGCTATATGTGACGTTGCGGCGGACGCAGAGGAACCCCGAGAAGTCTGCGGAATAGGTGCCGGTGGCCTTGGAACACGGACTGGGGCTCTCATTGAGCTAGCAGTATCTTTTGCAAGACTCCTCACACTCGACCCTGTCTTCTTCAGTGGCTTGATCTCTAGCCGGCCATCTTCGTAGAAACTCTTAAATATATATTTGGCCGGCAGGGGTACCGCGGATTGTGGGTTAAAAACATCAGGATAAAGGTATCTCAAAACTTTGGTCATCACCAGACCAAAGTGATCCTTCTTAGACTTGATCATGTTGAATATCTGAGCTCCCCAGTCAATCTTTTTGTCCTGTAGTATACTACACATGATCTTCATTTGCTCGTGACTTACAGAGTCATGAGCTGTCTTCTTGCATATCAGGCATTGTCCGATGACTATAAGAGTTGCCAGTGCCTGATCGGAGAACCCAAGCTTCAGGGCTCCCCGTCCTTTCTTTTCGGGATCAGAGTACCCTAGAAACGACTTACATTCTTCTCTGGAGAGACTAGGTAAGGGATCAAAATTACCTTTAGGGAGTGGTAGTGCATTGCGAAGTGTTTCAGCTGAGACTCGAATCTTCACTCCTTATACTGTTCCCACAATGTCGTCTCCAGTGATTGCCAAGGTCTCGTAAAATTTTGAGATGTCTTCTACTAGCATGTGTTGTATCCCCGAACAGACAGATACAATCCCAGATTGATCGAGGCGATTTCTGAACTCGCCCAGCCAATTGACCTTTGCGTCTCCGATTGCTTCCCAATCGATAATAAACCCCGGGACGATTTCTCCTAGACCTTCTGCCATCGATGAGTTGGGTCCTGCCATAGAGTTTATAGAGAGAGAGAAAGAGAAACTCGTAGAGAGAGAATATAAGACTCAAAGATCGAAGATCGAAGAGAGAGACAGAGAAGCGTGGAGATGAAGATCGAAGAGAGAGAGAGAGAGCACGATAGGGTTAGGGTTCAAATGTGAATGCGAAGACCATACCTTTGGATCTGTCTCTATTAGTGACTTATATATGTGGTGGAAGCGTACCGTAGAAGTCACATACTTTGTCGGTTCGTCTTTTAGATCTGCAACCTTTTCTCTGACCCAACTCTTCATCTTCAAGATCCGCCCGTTGTACTACCCAAGTAAAAAGTCCACGTCACTCCTTAAGTCGGTATGTTTTGAATTTTAAGTGCACAGTGACGTGCTGACGTGTCTTCGATGCTTGAGTAATGAGGGATCTGAATCCATCTCGCTTAGACCCTTTGGACTGCGACTCTACGAAGCTGTGTTTAAGATGCTTCAAGGCTTCGACCTTCGAGGCTTCGAAGCAGCAGTCTTCGAGACGGCAGTTCTTCGATGCAGTTTGCTTCGTGGTCAACTGCGGATTCAGCGACAGGAGGATTTCTCTGGACTTTTTCAACACTTAACAACACACATGTGATGCATATGATAATTCATATAATATTATGCATGATGAACAGTGTTGTGAGCGGAATTTAAAGTTACATGCCCAGAACTTGATTTCTTTCAACCGTAATACCTGGTTTACATGTATGGCTGCTGCATCACTACCATTTACCTTTCCATTTACCTTATAAATGACTAAGTACTTCATCACACTATATCTTGTGCCAGAAAATGATCACTATGTTAACATAGTGTCCAGTGAACCATGGTTAGTCTAATGCAACAACCCAGTCAGGACTTCAGAGTCTCCTCACATATTTAGCAAAACTCACTCAGTGGAGGCCTCACTCTCTCACTCTCGGATCAGCATGTGAGGATGATTCAGGAACTAGGAATGCACTGTATGGTATACTCATGGTCAACCGAATCTTACCACAACCCTGATCCATCAATGATTTTCAGTTTAGCATAGATGACTTGAGAGACAGGATACTCCTATTGAGAATCAAAGCACACACTCTATCAATGTCTAACTTTCAACACAATACATGTATAGAGTTTGGAGGTTGATCATTTCTATTGTCTGTGTGAGCTGCCTCCTTTTTGTAGAGCACTCATTTTCAGTGCTAATTCATGAACCTTTTCATTTGGACAGAGCTCAACACAATATCTTTTTGAATCACATGATCATACAATTTGACCTCTAACTATTACTCTAATGGAGACACAATCGAGGGGAATGGTAAGGACTCCCCCTAAGATAGGCAGTCAATCTATTGTCTATTATCATTTTGCCGTTTTCACCTTGCCTTTTCTAGTGAAAAGTAGTGGCTCTTTTTAAGTAATAGGCTTTTTATGATTCTCAAATACTATAGTCTCAGTTATCCTTTGAGCATTAAATCATTGGGGATCCTTTCTGTGCAAGCCAACAGTTCCTGCTAGTTAATGAATGCAATGCCACACAGGTGATATTCTCTCAAAATGAAATTGACAAGTAATAGGAATATCATTTAATTTAAACAGAAAGGGAATTGCACTCATTTCACTCAAGACTTGAGGATTCATGACAGGTTGCACAAAGGACTTGAACCAGGTTCAGAGGTGGCAAGTTTCATCCATGTGATTTCTCAATTTCCCGCAGTAGACATGCATGAATCACACTTAGTCACTATTAATTTTCATGGAGACATAAACAGTCATTAACAGTGTCATACTTATGTTCATGCACAGGTAATTAGGTTGAAATGAAAAACAAGACATGTTGTGAGACTTATGAATTTAAATCTAACATGTCAAGTTTTGTCAGAAGTTCATTGAACCTTGCTTCTTGCAGTGGTTTGGTGAATATGTCGGCAAGCTGGTCATCAGTGGATATATACTCTAGGGAAATGTCTTTCTTCAGCACATGGTCACGTATGAAGTGATGTCTGACTTCAATGTGTTTGGTTTTGGGATGCATAACAGGATTGTTGGAGATTGCAATGGCGCTTGTGTTGTCACAATACAGAGGCACAGCCTTCAGGTTAAACACATAGTCTAAAAGTTGACTGGCCATTCAGAGCAACTGCGCACAACAGCTTCCTGCAACAATATATTCAGTTTTAGCTATGGAGGTTAAAACTGAATTCTGTTTCTTGCTAAACCAGGATACAAGTCTGTTGCCAAGAAGTTAGCATGTTCCACTTGTACTCTTCCTATCAATCCTACAGCCGGCAAAGTCTGCATCTGAATATCCTCTCAGTTTAAAATCAGACTCTCGTGGATACCATAGTCCTAAATTTTCAGTTCCCTTCAGGTTCCGCATAATTCTCTTGACATGAGACAAGTGGGATTCCTTGGGATTAGCTTTGTATTTGGCACAGATGCATATTGCAAACATTATGTCAGGTCTGCTTGCTGTTAGGTACAACAAGGATCCAATCATGCTTCTGTATTTTGAGATATCCATTTCCTTGCCTCCTTTATCCATATCCAGTTTGGCATTTGTAGGAATGGGAGTTTTCATGTGAGTCACATCAGTCATCTTAAACTTCTTCAGTATCTCCTTGGTGTATTTGATTTGACTGATAAAGATCCCATCCTCCAACTACTTGACCTTCAATCCAAGGAAGAATGAGAGTTCTCCCATCATACTCATCTCATATTCACTTTTCATTAGATGGGAGAAGTCTTCACATTGCCTTTTGTCCCTTGATCCGAAGATGATGTCATCCACATAAATTTGGACTATCAAGGGTGATCCTTTTCCTTCCTTGAGAAACAGTGTGGGGTCAATTTTGCCTTTTTTGAGCTTGTTCTTGACTAGAAACTCTGACAATGTTTCATACCATGCTCTGGGAGCTTGTTTTAATCCATATAGAGCCTTCTTCAGTTTGTATACCTTGTGCTCTTGATTTGGCTCTTGAAATCCGGGTGGTTGTTCAACATAGACTTCTTCTTGGAGGTCTCCATTCAAGAAAGCACTCTTGATATCCATCTGATAAACTTTGAAGTCCTTGAATGCTGCATATGCTAAGAACATGCGGATCGCCTCCAGTCTAGCAACTGGTGCAAAGGTTTCATCGTAGTCGATTCCTTCTTCTTGTTTGTATCCTTTTGCAACCAGTCTGGCCTTGTTTCTGATTAGAACACCATTAGCATCAAGTTTGTTTCTGAAGATGCATTTCACGCCAATGACTTGCTGTGAACTGGGCTTATTGACCAACTCCCATACTTTCTGTCTTTTGAACTGATTTAATTCTTCTTGCATCGCGTCAATCCAATAGGGATCCTGAACTACACCATCAACTGATTTTGGCTTCACTTGTGATAGGAAACACATATAAAGATTTTCATGGTGTGTGGTAGCCCTTGTTTTGACTCGTGCAACAAAATCTCCTATTATCAGTTCAGAAGGGTGGTCCTTTAACCTTCTCCTTGCCTTTGGAAGGTCTTCTCTTTCTTCATGATGAATGCCCAATTGCTCAATGTCAAGTTCTTGGGCTGGTGGAAGTGCAGAGACTGAACAGGTTGACTGTTAGAGTCATGATTTTCTGCTGATTTTTGACTTGGTTCTGTAGCAACCGGTTCAGCTCTTTGTTCATCAGGTTCAGATGTATCTTCCATTGATTCAGTTGTAGTAGGCTTATCTGTGTCTTGGTCTTCTACAATAATAGTGTCCTACACTTCATTTACATTTTGATCTCCTTTCTACATTCCATGGTTAGTCTATCAAAAGAAACATGAATAGACTCTTTAACAACTTTAGTCTTTCTATTAAACACACGATAAGCCTTGCTAGTCATGGAATATCCAATGAGATATCCATAATCTGATTTGGCATCAAACTTATTCAAGTAATCCTTGCCATTATTCATAATGTAGCAAATACACCTGAAGATCCTTAGGTGACCAATGTTTGGTCTCCTTCCCTTCCATAACTCATAGGGTGTTTTCATGGCTCGTTTGTTAATTAGAGTTTTATTTTGCACATAACAAGCAGTGGCAACAGCTTCATCCCGCAGGGATTTTGGGAACTGAGCTCCTGTCAGCATGGTTCTAGCTGCTTTGACTAGTGTCTGATTCTTTCTTTCAGCTACCCCATTTTGTTGTGGAGTTCTTGGTACTGAGAAATTATGCTGGATACCATGTTTAGTACAAAACTCTAACATATCAGAAAATTCAAATTCTTTGCTATGATCGCTGCGAATGTACTTAATAGAAAGACTCTTAACATTAGTGACTCAATTGAAGAGTTTAACAAGATTCTCAAATGTTTTAGTTTTGTTTTTGAGAAACATGACCCATGTGTATCTGGTATAGTCATCTACTACTGCAAGAAAGTATCGTGCACCAGATAAGGAAGACACATTTATTGGTCCACATAGGTCCATGTGCAGAAGTTCAAGTGGTTGTGTGATTGAGGTTTTATCTGCATTCTTAAAGGAATGTTTAACTTGCTTACCCAGCTAACAATCCCTACAAGGGTGTTCTTTGTCATAAACATGCTTGGGTAAGCCCTCAACCAAATCAAGAGATGCAGTTTAGACATAGTCTTAAAGTTTAAATGACCAAATCTCTTGTGCCACAACCAACTAATGTCAGGTGAAGCTTTGGACAGAAAATAAATTGGTTCAGTAGATTGAGCATTACAAAAGACCAACTTGTAGACATTGCCTTGTCTATGCCCATTCAGCTTCACCTCTTTGGAGACAGGGTCCATAGCCGTGCAGGTGTGTTTAGTGAACCAAACTTCATAACCCTTCTCATATAATTGACTTATGCTCAACAGGTTATGTTTAAGACCTTGAACAACAGATACATTCTGAATTGAAACAGAACCATTAGAGAGAGTACCCTTACCAACAATCTTACCCTTTTTGTTGTCCCCGAAAGTGACAGATGAAGCTGCAACCTCCCTTACTTCACTTAATAGAGAGGCATCATCTGTCATGTGCACTGAACAGGCACTGTCAAGATACCACTGGCTGGAATTGATCTTTTGTTTCCTGTGGTTTCTTTTAGCTTCAAGTACTTGTTCCTTCACAATGAGCAACTAAGTCTTGGGGGCCCAATTAAGATTGGGCTTTGGGTAAGTGTGAGTTGCAATTATCATTTTAGGTTTCCAGTAAGAGGGAGCAGACTTAATTTGCCATGCTAATTTAGGTGATCCAGAATTAGTCACGTTAGCAAGGCGATCCTTGGAGTACATACACGACTCTCCTTCCTCACTGTTACCTTTAGCAGCTTTCTTAGGCACAGAATTAGCAGTTTTCTTCATAGGTTTAGTCTTTAAGTTCTTTGATTAGGTAACCTGTGTGTGCCTTGATTGTTTCTTCTTATCAGAGTTGATGTTGCATTGCAGATTTTTATAGAAGTTCAGCTGTTTAAGGTTTACCCTAATTTCTTTGGCAATCTCCTTCCTGAGATACTCAGGGTAGAATCTGCACTGATAGGTGAGGTGTCCAACTTCACAATAGATGGGGCATTTGACAGATTTGGGTTGAACACTTTGTCTCAAGGGTTTTATTTGAGTGTTAAGAGGTTTCCTTGGTTTTCTCACATATCCTAGACCGTTCTTAACCCTACCACCAGGGACAAACTTAGGCTGGGAAGTAGCAACCTTGCTGGACAAGCCAGTCTCAAACATAGTAGTATGTCTACTTGGTTTTGTCTCCGGAATAACTACACCCTTACCCTTGCATTGGGATGTAGAGGACAGGTTGACTAAAGGTTCAGCTTTCAGTTCTATCTTAGCAACTGCTGTATCACTGTCCTGAGATGCAACAGTACCCTGGTCTTTGAGTTCAGGTGTTACTGGTTTGGGTGGACTAGTAATAGCCATCACCTCCTTTCCACAATCAAGGAGCATACTGCCAGCAGGAACAAAGCCAGCCAGACACTTGGTCTGCACAGGGTAAGTCTAGGCCTTGGCTATTTTGTCTTCAGAGAAGCTTAGACCTAAGGCGAGACCTTTAACATTTGGAGTGGTCCTAAAGTGAGCTGCAATTTCAGCAGAATCTTGCCACTTTTGACTGATTTGTCTTTCCTTTTCTAGTTCTGCTTTGGTTTCAGCTAGTTCCTTTTCAAGCCTATCGATGTCTTTATTAGCTATTTTTAGTTGTCCAGCTTTGTCCAAAAGATCATCGTGTGTGCTTCTCATCTCACTGACTTCAGCTCTTAATTTTCTCTATGTTCTTACATAGTCATCTATAGAGTCTCTATATTCACATGAAAGCCGTTCCAGTTTAGAATAATATCTTTCTTTGTCAGCTTTCATAGGGAGAAATTGTTCCTCTGTCTTTTAGAGCTCTATAGGTATCTTCATATTTAATATAGAGCTGTTCGTAGGTTCTTACCTTGAGGGAAGGAGAATGGTCAGCCATGAAGCAGATGAGACCTTTTTCCTTCTTCTCTTCATCAGAAGATTCTTCTTCCTCCTCAGTTTCGCTGTTGAACTTGTTAGTGACAGGAGCCTTTGGTCTTCTTTTTCTGCTCAACTGCCTCCTTTTTCTCCCTCTTCAGCTTATAACAGTCGGCAGCAAAGTGGCCGGGCTTGTTGTAGTGATAACACTGCAATTTCTCCTTATCCTTTCCCTTAGAGAAGGATGAGGATGACTGCCTTGCTTTTCTCCTATAGTTCCCCCTTCTCTTCAGTAGTTTCTTGATCAGAAATACCACTTCTTCATCTGAGGCACTATCTGAAACAAGTTCTTCAGCGTCATCTTCTTCCTCTTCTGAAGATGGTTCCCTTTGTTCAGCAGTGGCCTTAAAGGCAATAGACTTCTCCTTTTTCTTGGAAGGATTCTCAAATGCCTCAAGTTCTTCCTTTTGCATTTCGAACGTCTTAAGGTCCCTGTATAATGCTTCCAAGGCACAGGTTTTCCATTCCTTCAGCTGACGGATGGCTGATGTCTTTATCAGAAGTCTCAAGGGTAGAGATCTCAGAAACTTGTCATTCTTGTCCTTCTAAGGGATCTCAACATTGTAAGTCTTCATCCGTTGAATCAGACCTGTGAACCTTTTATAGATACTATCCAATGACTCCTTTGGTTCACATCTGAAGGCTTCATACTCCTGCTTGTGCATGGAGATCTTGTTGTCCTGTATTTGTTCATCTCCCTCGTAGATGAGACATAGTTTGTCCCATACCTCCTTCGCTATCTCTAGGTCCTACACATCCGTGAACATGTTGTCATCCAGCGCTGAGAAGAGTATGGCTTTTGCCTTGAATCCAAGTTTTACTTTCCTTTGCTCCACCTTAGACCAACTGTCTGGGTCCTTCGTCATTAACCGACCTCTCTGTTTGGGGTGAAAGGTCCATTCTTTATTGTTTCCAGAGATAGGTGTCAAGCATGTCTAGGTGTGCTCTCATTCTCGCTTTCCATTTGGAGAAATGCGCGGGTGTGCATATAGGTACTTGGGAGGATAAGCCAGGAAGAATGTCGTAGAAGTCTTCTTGTTCTTTTTTGTTGCTACTGGTGCTAGGTTCTTCCTGTTCCTGATCTCCAGTAGCTCCTTCTCCTGGAGCACGACTGGCTTCAGGTTCCTTAATAGGGACTGGAGCTTGCTCGGGAACTGGAGCTGCACTACTGGAATCCATGTCGGCCATTTAAGGATCTCTACGGAGTTATATAACTACTCTAATACCAATTGTAGGTCCAAAGTGAGTCTAGAGGGGGGGGGGGTGAATAGACTCTCTTCGTTTGCGGAAGCTAGACTGTTAGCTGGTTTTGGATTCCTCTATGGATGACTATGATGGAAGTATTTATGGAGAAGATGACAGTAGTATTGTGAGCGATAATGTGAGGGATGATGAACTATCAGACAAAACTGAGATAAGAGTAAATGCTCTTTTCTCAACAGATCTCAGTCATGAAAGTGATGGTTTATGATAGATCGACGTGTGGAAAATAACATAGAGATTAGACTTAATGGAAGTGCTTGATCTTTGATGAACAAGAGGTTCTTGAATAATCAGATGGATTATTCTTGTTCTTGGTTCAACGCGGTGCACAACACTTGGAAGAATTCTCTCAGAGTCTCTCTCTCTAGCGTTAGAACTTTTTCTACTTTAATTCTGCAGAAGATTATTTCTATTAAGAATGTCAGAATCATTATATTGTGTTCTGTGTGTTTCCTTCTTTTGAGAGAGAGGTTAAACTCTTGATTTTGTCATTAAGTGTGAGAGAGATATATTTTTAAGGTTAAAGTGCTCATGCGCCGTGTTGTTCATCCCGACAGACTGACTTCCCGCCACTGAAAATGCGGAATGTCAGGGGATGGGTTGATTTGCTCTGATTTACATATCAGATGCCCATACTGCGCAGTTGTATGCCCATACTTGCATAGTCGATCATGGCCGCTTATCCGTGGAGAGCGGTTGGCAGCAATTAATGTGTCATTAAAAGCGTTCAACTTCTTGGGACGGCGCATGCTTACTGTACAAACCCTAGCTGAAGATATCACTAAGTGAATATGCTTAGGGTTGTAAGTTTGCCTCGAAGGTAGATGCCTAGTAGGTTTGGTGACTCGAAGATTTCAGTTAGAACCTGTTGGAAGTTGCGAAAGTTTGCTTCAGGCTTTACAGTGTTTCTGCGAGTCTACGACTCATATCTTTGAGTCTTCGAGGCTAGAGTTCAAGTTGGATTATTTTTTTGTGTCACTCTATTAACTGAAGTCTATGACTCTACGAGTCTGTGACTCTTTGAATGGTGCTTAGAGAGACTTCTTCATAGTCCGCCTAATCTACCTGTTGTTATAGCTACGAGTCTACGACCCTAGCTCTGCGGGTCTACGATCTTCGGGTCTCTCAGTTCACTTTATTTGACTAAGTGGCTCTGAAATTCTTTGACTCTACGAGTCTTAGACTTCGCTTTTATTCCTTAGTCTTTCGCAGATGCTCATAAACTGAGTCTCCGTATGGCTACGACCCTTCAGCTATAACTCTCATCCTTCGATCTCTGAGTTTTTAAGTTTGGCAATTTCTTTAGAGTAACTGTATCCCTTGAGTCCACAACTCTACGACTCTATGACCCTTGAGTTACAGTTTCATTTGTTTGCCAGTCTTTATAGCATCGACTCTTCGACCTTCAACCTATGAGTCTACGAGTCCTGTTTTCTTAACAATGTTCGAAGGCTTCGACTCTACGACTCTATGAGTCTTCGAGTCTAGTGGCAGTTTACATTCTGTTATTTGACATAAGTGTTTTTAGGGACTCCACAGTTCTACGGGCTGCGAGTCTATGAGTTATTTAACATTGGTTACTGTTCTTTAGAATTCTTTGACTCTACGAGTCTCTGAACATATTGGTGCTTGCAGTAACTCTATTTTATGTGCTTCGATTCTGAGACCTTTGACCCTGGATCTACGAGTCGCAATGTTCTGTCACTATTTCGCCTTGAGTCTCCAAACCCTACGAGTCTACGAGTCTTTTGCCAATACGTCCTATGACAGTTTCACTTCTACGAACTTCACTCTTCGACCCTATGACCTTCGGTTCTACGAGTTTCCAGACTTAGACTATATTTTGGCAGCTTCATCAAATCCTATAATACAAACAACATCCATTTAATAAACCTTGAAGTTTTCATATGATGCATACGCCAGGAACATTCAGATCGCCTCAAGTCTAGCTACTGGAGCAAAGGTCTCATCATAGTCAATGCCTTCTTCTTGATGGTATCCTTTGGCTACCAGTATAGCTTTGTTCCGGATTACTATTCTAGTAGTGTCTAATTTGTTCCGGAACACCCATTTAACCCCAATCACTTGTTGCAACCTCGGCTTTGGTACTAGAGTCCACACTTCGTTCCTCTTGAATTGATTAAGTTCTTCTTGCATAGTGTCTATCCAGTTTGAATCCTGAAGAGCTTCATCCACCACCTTTGGCTCTATCTGTGATAGAAAACACGAGTAGAGCCACAGATTGAAAGTGGCTACCCTCGTTCTTACTCCAACAATAGGATCACCAATCACTTGATCTAATGGGTGGTTTCGAGTCCACCTATAGTTCTGTGCAAGTGGTGGTGAATAGTTGATGATTTGAAGCTCTGCCAGATCGGGTGGATCTTGTGCATCGGCTGGTTGAGCTTCTTCCGAGCCAATTGTATCGTAGGACGACCAGTTCCAGAAGAACTTGGAGGTTCTTCGGCACTATGACTTTCAGTACTAACTAGTCCGGACGGACTTGAAAGTTCTCCAGTGTAATGAATATCCATAACATCTTGTCCGGAGTTATGTGGAAGTCCTGAGTCTGATTCTTCTGAAGCATCATCAGTAGCATTTCTTGTTGCTTCATCAGAATTAGGTGATTCACCAGGAGTTGCAGCAGGGACATGTCTGAACTGAGAATAATCAATCGTACTATCCATATGATCCCGTGCAATGGATTTTGAAGATCCTACACTCGACCAGTCAAGGTTAGATTCATCAAAATCAACATGGATAGATTCTTCAATTGTTATACGTTTTCGGTTGAAAATACGATAAGCCTTGCTGTGTAAAGAATATCCGACAAAGATCCCATCATCGGATTTGGCTCAAATTTACTCCGGGCCTCTTTGCCATTGTTTAACACGTAGCAAGCACACCCAAAGGCTTTGAAATGAGAGATTGATGGCTTTCTGCCTCTCCACATTTCATAGGGCGTTTTCATGGTAACCTTATTGATAAGAGTTCTGTTCTGAACATAGCATGCAGTGGACATAACTTTAGCCCATAGACTGCAAGGAAGCTTTGCCCCTGCTAACATTGATCTACCAGCTTCGACTAACGTGCGATTCTTACGCTCAGCAACTCCATTTTGCTGTGGAGTTCTAGGTGTAAAAAAGTCGTGCTGAATACCCTGTTCAGAACAATAGGATCCCATTTCTGAAAAATCAAATTCAGTACCATGATCACTCCTGATGCACTTGATGCTCAGTCCTTGTGAATTGCTTATCCAGTTGAAGAGATCTACTAGATGTTCAAAGGTTTGATCCATTGATTTCAGGAACATCACCCATGTATACCTAGTGAAGTCATTAATTACCACAAGGGTATATTTTACACCGGCCAAAGAAGTAATAGAAATGGGACCACAAAGATCCATGTGAAGAAGTTGCAGCGGAGCAGTTATTGAATTAACGGATTTGCTCTTAAAGCTGTGCTTGGTCTGTTTGCCGAGTTGGCATTCTCTACAGAGGGAGTCTCTGGAGAATTTATGTTTGGGCAAACCATTTACTAAGTCAAGCAACGCTAATTTAGACAAGGTTTTAAAATTTAAATGTGCGCAACGCTTGTGCCATAGCCAACTTTCTTCATCTGATGCTTTAGTGAGGAAGCATACAGGGTCAGAAGAATTATTTCTTAAGACCACTGAGTATATGTCCCCATCTCTTAATCTGGATAACTTAACATCTTCGGATAAGTTATCCCTAATTGTGCAAGTGTTGGACATAAAGGAAACAGTAAACCCTTTGTCACATAAATTACTGACACTCAGTAGATTATGATTTAAACTTCGACTAATGCAACTTTAGTAATTAATACACAGCCGTTGATTAAAGTGCCATACCCCACAGTCTTACCTTTGTTGTTGTCCCCATATGATACGGATGGGCCTTGTTTGTCAATAACTTCAACGAGCATAGACTGATCACCCATCATATGTCCGGAGCATCCACTATTGAGGATCCACTTGCTTTGATTGATCGTTAACTTCAAGTGATCCGGCAATGCATTCCAGAGATGCTCCTGCAAGACAACAGTTTATACTTTTGGTGCCCAAACTTGTTTCGGGCGGTTAGGAGAAACAACAGCAGTGTCAACACTTCTGGAATTTACTTTGTTAGGAACTTTAGCTTTCCAAGTTGACTTAACTTTGTCAGTGTCAGTTGCTTCTTTCATTTGGGTTTTCTTGGGAGTGACACTCCTTTGAGATATAGATTTTGATTTGCTCAAAGAACCCTTTTTGATGAACTGATCTTTATTAATACGAATTTGATTACAAAGCCAGTTATCAGACAAGCTCCAACATTCATAGTGATAGTGACCTATTTCTCTGCAAATGGAACATACACTATGATACGAAGCACAAACAGGGGATATAGGTTTCTTAGGTTTTACAGGCTTTCTACTCTGTTCCATATGGCCTAATCCTTTGCGTTTGGGTGATGCACTCTTAGCCCTAGATGCGTCAGCCTTAGCCTTTCCATTCTTTCTGGGTACTACAGTTTCGGCTTTAACTGTAGCAACCTTTCCTTCATCGTTAAATACGGGTGCTACTGCTTCGGGAATTGTAGTAACAGCCTTTCTTCCACAATCATAGACTATGGTGCCACCTGAAATGAAACCATCCAACAGTTTATATGTATTAACAGGATATAGGTTGGTTAGTTTTGGAACGAAGTCCGAAGGGCACACAATAGCTTGTGTGGAGGTTGATGGTTCGGAGCCAAGGCCAGGTTTAACTCGGATGTTATCCGGATCAGTCCTAAAGGTAGAAGCTATTTCTCCGGATTTTAACGACTTACGATTTATTTCCTTTTCCTTTTCAAGTTTATTCTCGAGTTTTTTTAAAATAACTTTTAGGCCAGTTAGGTTGGTATTTAGCAAATGATTTTCTGCTCTTAAGTCATGATACCACACCTCTTTACTTCGAAAGTCAGCTATGTCTTTTTCAAGTCTAGCAATAGTAAATTCAAGATGTTTATTCTGACTTTCCATATTTTTGTACATTTGAGTAATTATTAGTCTCTCATTTTTTTCATGATCACATTCAGTAGTAAGAGATTCTAATTTACTCATGAGCTCAGAGATAGACGGTACCTCAGTATTTTCCATGCAGACGTTTGGCTTTGGGGTTGGCTCATCATCAGAGGATTCCTCCTCTTCTTCCGAGCTGCTGATGTACTTTGTGACGAACACCTTCCTTTTGTTCTTGTTTTTATCTGAGGTGGAGCGTCGAGGAGTCACCTTGTCACTCTTCTCGGTCGTCTTAGAATTGGATTTACAATCCTTGGCCTAGTGACCGGGTTTCCCATAGTTGTAGCATTCTTGGGAACTAGACTTTGATCACTCCTTCCTTTTGGATGATGATAAAGAGCCTCTTCTGAATCCTTTTATGCTTTTCCGTAGGAATTGCTTAAAGGATTTGACCAGAAGAGCTATTTCTTCTTCAGCGTCTAAGTGAGAGTTCCCTCACTCTTCCGTATCATCATCATGTTGTATGCTGAAGCATTCCGTAGCCTTGAAAGCTACCCCCTTTTCTTTCCGAGCTATTTTTTCATCCCGGTCAGAGTATTTGAACCTGACCTCATGAGTCCGTAGCTCTCCATATAGTTCTTTGAGGGGAACATACTGCCAGTTCTTGTCAGCTTGCATCTGGAGCTGCTTGGAGTAGTAACAATCCAGCAATGAGCGAAAAAACTTGTCATTGATTTGGGATTGAGAGTAGTGCTCATTGACAGTTTTTAGCTCAAGTATAAGCTTGCCGAATCTCCGATAGATGCTTTCGAGGGATTTTCCAGGTTTGTGATTAAAGCTCTCAAAGTTCTTCTTGAGAGCACAGATGATGTTCTGCATTTGGGACTGACTTCCCTTATAGAGGATTATCAGATTATCCATACAGCTTTCGCTGTTGTGCAGCCTTGGACGTCCGTGAAAACTTCAAAGTCGAAAGATGATGTGACATATGCCAGAGCCTTTTCGCTAGCACATTGTTAGGCTCTTTCATCATGGGTAAGGTTAGCATTAGTCTTTGGCCTTCTAACTCCATGTTCTCCAATAGTCATCGGAATCGGTATCTCCTAATGAAGACATGGCCACATGAGATGATCATGGCATACCATGAACATTCTCATGCGTGCTTTCCACTGGGATAAAAGCTTTGGTATGAATTTTGGCGGTTTGGTCAGAGTGAAACCAGAACTCCGTGGTTGTGGTGCAGCGGCAGCAGCAGGTTGAGGTGGGTCAACATTTTCACTACTGCTTCGATTGGGGAGGGGCTCTTGTGCACCTCTGGAGTTCAAGCGAGTGTTGAATAGCATACTGCTTTCTTCGGCCATTGTTGAGAGAGAAAGAGTGGGATCTCTACTTTGAGTAGGTAGAACTTGCTCTGATACCACTTCTTGGTCCCTTGGAGCCTAGAGGGGGGGGGGGGGGTTTGAATAGGCTCTTATCGAAAACTCTTTTCTCACTCTTTGGTACTATACTTATCTGTTTAAGAGATAGAATCAATACGGAAGATAACCAGATAGTGGAAGTATTTTGTTTTATTATCAAAGGATAAGTACAACAAAATAGAAGCATATTAAAGCTTATAAAGCCTTTAGATCTACTGTAAGACTCTTTTACACTCTGTTAACAAAATGACTCACACTCTAGCCTCTGTTATCTCAATGAGCTCTAGTACACACTAGCTTATTACAAACTCACGAACATCAACAACTACTTTTTTTAATGTACAAGGTTACATTATATATATAACACATCTTTGAGAGACAGTCCTAGAACTTGTTGTTCCGGACTATGTGCACATTGACTGTTCCTCGGAATTCTCTCTGCCTTGAATGCTACGGATGTGGAGCTCAAGGTCTTGGGTTTGCAAAGCATAAATGCGTTTGTGAGTTCCCAAGTTCAGTCAAAATTGTGTCCATATATCCGGATAATCCACGTGTAAGATACTTTAGGTTTTCAACGAGTTTGTCTTACATTGGGAAGCAGCGAGCTGGTGACTTTAAATACGAAGAGATAAGTTGAAGCAGTGTCTTCTTAATGCGGTGTAAGGTTGCTTACTCCGTGTTAACTAAGCTCGGATCCTTACTCCGTGTCAGTGATTGCTTACTCCGTATCAATTCAGTAGTGGAATCCTTATTCTGTGTTAGCGCTTCCTTACTTCGTACGAATGAGAAGGTCAGAGTGCTTACTCCGCATCAGCGCTTTCGTACGCCGTGAGGGTTGTAGACTAGGATTCTTACTCTGCATCTATTTGACTTGGTTCATTTAAGGTGTTAGGCGCAGTTTCCTTAGTCCGGAGCTCTTAGTGATTAGTCCGCACGAATTATCCTTATTCCTTACGAAGTAAAGACTTGGTTATATACCAAGTATTTGACGACACTCACTCTTGTCTGGATCAGGATTATGTATCTTGTCCTTTGCTTTGCTCTCACGAGTGTAGGTCCGGATTAAGTTCATATCTTCTGCAATAACTCAAGATGAAAATCAACAAAAGTCTCAGATCAAATTACATAGAGTTATATTAGCATAATCCAAATTTTGGGCTTGATCCAACAAACTCCCAGAAAAAACACTTTCTATCATCCTCTTTCAAATTCGCTTAACTCCTTCACCCCATCACTATTACATTCATCATCATCAACTCTTTTTCCCTTCCACAAACAGAAAAATTGCCCCGTTCTCTTTTCCACTTGTCCATCAAAGTGTAGTGTGCAAGCCAAAGTAAAATGTAAGCCAAAGTGCAATAAGTCTCAATCGAGTTTAAGGAGGTGTGCTATCATTATCGGTGCTGACAAAGTGGATTTGGATGTGGTGCCGCTACGAGAGTCAAAACGCAGTGTGGAATTAATCCAAGGAGGTGTGCTATTGTTGTTATTTGCGTTAAAATTATTGTTTCTTTTTTTGTTCCTATATTTCAATTTTCTTTTCTGTAATGGTTTTTATTTTCAATGTTGTATGTGATATGTAAGATGTAAAAGAGGGTAAAACAAAAAAAAAAAAAAAAAAAAAAAAAGAAAGGAAAAAAAAGAAAAAAAGTGAGACATGAAAAAGAAGAAGGGAAGAAAGAGAGAGTGGTTTTGTTTTGATGGTTATTTGTGGATGTCACAATCACACACTTCACATTTATTTTAATATGTGTGTTTTTTTAGTTATTTTGAAAAACTCTTCTCACTCTTTTTGGTGCAACACTTAATCTGGTTAAAGATAAAATTGATACGGAAGACAACCAGATAGTGGAAGTAATTTTTATTATTATCACAAGATAATTATAACAAATTTTAGTAGATTAAAACTAAGTACAAGTTTTTGGATCTACTAAAAGTGTCTCTTTTCTGTTTACAGTAGCACTCTATTTTACAGTAACACACACACTAGCTAAAATGAAATTCTCTAAGCTCTTTCACATGTATGCACACCTGTGAAAATATACAAGACTTAGTATATATAGACATCCCTAGGAAACATTCTTGGAACATGATTTTCTGAGAAGTGTGTAGCATTGAAGACTTCTTGAAAAATACATCTGCTATAACTGTTGCGGATGTGGAGCTCAAGATGTTGGAAGTATAAGCGTATTGAATTGCTTTGCATGATTCCAACTGCATTAAAGGCTTTGTCCACGCCTCCGAGTGATCCACGTGTAAGATAATAAATGTTCATGGATCTTTTTTACATTGGGACATAGCAAGCTGATGACTTTAAATGCGGAGATGATTATGTTGGATCAAGCCCAGAATTTGGACGATGCTAATAAAACCCTATGTAATTTGATCTGAGACGTTTGTTGATTTTCATCTTGAGTTATTGCAGAAGATATGAACTTAATTCGGACCTATACTCGAGAGAGCAAAGCTTAGGACAGGATACATAATCCTGATCCGGACAAGAGTGAGTGTCGTCAAATACTTGGTATATAACCAAGTCTTTACTTCTTATGGAATAAGAATCCTTCGTGCGGACTAATCACTAAGAGCTACGGACTAAGGAAACTGCACCTAACACCTTAAATGCACCAAGTCAAATAGATGCGGAGTAAGAATCTTAGTCTACAAGTTGCACAGAGTAAGATATAGTTATCGCAGAGTAAAAGGCTAAGTCTTCCACTCAAGCGGACTAAGGAAAGGAAGACACGGAGTAAGAAATCTGAGTCTTCTATACATGCTGAGTAACGAATGACTTGTGCGGAATAAGGACCCGTGTCTTTATTCGCACGGAGTAAGGAAACTAGATGCGGAGTAAGGAATCCGAACCTGTAACTCTCACGGAGTAAGGAAGCGCTGATGCGGAGTAAGCACCCCGACCTTCCCATTCGCACGGAGTAAGGAAGCGCTGATAGGAAATAAGTATTCCACTACTGAATTGATACGGAGTAAGCAATCACTGACACAGATTAAGGATCCGAGCTTAGTTAACATGGAGTAAGGAACCTTACACCGGATTAAGAAGACGCTGCTTCAACTTATCTCTTCGCATTTAAAGTCACCAACTCGCTACTTCCCAATGTAAGACAAATTCGCTGAAATCCTGAAGTATGCTACACGTGGATCATATGGATATATGGACACAACTTTGACTAAACTTGGGAACTCACAAACGCACTTATTCTTTGCAAACCCAAGATCTTGAGTTCCACATCCGCAGCATTCAAGGCAGAGAAAATTCCAAGGAACAGTCAATATGCACATAGTCCAGAACAACAAGTTCCAAGACTGTCTCTCAAAGATGTGTTATATATATAATGTAAACCTTGTAAAAAAAAGGCAGCAGTTGATGTTCGTGAGTTTTTAAATAAGCTAGTGTGTACTAGAGCTCATCGAGAACTGAGGCTAGTGTGTGAGTCATCTTATAAACAGAGTGTAAGAGAGTCTTGCAGTAGATCTAAAGGCTTTATAAGCTTTAATTTGCTTCTATTTTATTATACTTATCCTTGATAATAAAACAAAATACTTCCACTATCTGGTTATCTTTCGCATTGATTCTATCTCTTAAACAGATAAGTGTAGTGCCAAAGAGTGAGAAAAGAGTTTTAGATAAGAGCCTATTCACCCCCCTCTAGGCTCCAAGGGACCAACAGATTAATTGGAGCAGTGTCGTCTTAGTCCGTTGTAAGGTTCCTTACTCCATGATAATAAAGCTCGAATCCTTATTCTGTGTCAGTGGTTGCTTACTCCGTGTTAGTTTGATACTTGAATCCTTATTCCGTGTCAGGGCTTCCTTACTCCACGTGAACAAAAGATTCAAAAGGCTTACTCTGTGTTAGTGCTTCCTTACTCTGCTTGAGTAAAGGTTCGGATTCCTTGCTCCGCTTCTCTTTTCCTTACTCCATGCGAATGAAAGACTCGCGTCCTTATTTCGCACAAGTCCTTCCTTAGTCCATGCGAATGGCAGACTCGGATTCCTTACTCCCTATCTTTTTGTCCTTAGTCTGCGGGAGTGAAAGACTTAGCTCCTTATTCCGCAATTTTTCTCTTACTCCACGGAGTTGTAGACTAGGATTCTTAGTCCGTTTAAGTGATAGACTCAGATTCCTTAGTCGATATCTTTAAGTGCTTAGTCTGCACTAATAATCCTTACTCCATATCTTTTAATGACTCGGTTATTTACCAAGTTAATTGACGACACTCACATTGGTCCGGATCAGGATTATGTATCCTGTCGTTAACTTTGTACTCATGAGTGAAGATCTAGATTAACACTTGTCTTCTGCAACATATTAGACATGACATTGAAAGATCTCAAACCAAATTACATAGAGTTTTATTAGCATCATCCAAATCCTGGGTTTGATCCAACAATCTCCCCTAATATGGAGATGCCAAAACCCTTTGTAATTTGATCTAGTTAACGAAGCAGAAAATAAATATACAGAGATAAAGATAATTGCTTCATCCATTAATTTACAGCAGCAAGTACATAATTTTAGCCTTGGTACATAGAATAAACAATTATGGAACATAAGGGTTACTATACTTGAAAATCATTGCTACTGTTAGCTCCCATAGCTGCATCATCTGCCTCTTTGAATAGTTAAGAACATTGTTCCAGGATTGATCAAACTTGAAGAGAGCTTGCATGAAGAAGCAGATGAAGGCACAACAATTCTGTCCATCAGGTTGTTGAGGCACAGTATCCTTGCCACGGATCACCGAATTCAACTTTGCATTAGGGGCCAAGGAAGGTTGTCCGATAGACTCAAACAGGTTGCTCTCTCTTACTGCAGCAAATAGATTTAGGAGCAAAGGTTCCAGTTGAGTCTTCCTCACTTGTCAATCAACGACTTGGTGAGAATAAAGGAGAAAAACCTTCCTTGAGCTGATCATGAAGATTACAAGCATGAAGTGTGGCGAGTTGGCCCGGTATGGAATGAGAACAGAATTAAGAGTGCTCCATGGTCTGCTGTTCTCTGCAGTTCCATCAATGAAGGTCTAGATGTGGGAAGAAGCTGGAATATAATCCTCAGACCAACATGGCAAGATATCAACAAGGTTTGCATCCTTGTAAAGAGAAGGAAACAACCTGGATTCCATCTTCACTGCCAGAGCAAAGATGTTGATGTCTTCAGTTGAGTACAGTCCCTCCTCAGCAAGTATATTGCTTATATCTTCAGGTGAGAAAGGAATCATAGTTAGACATCTTCGCTCAGCAATGGAGTAGGCACTGTCACGCCCCCGAATTCCAGGGAACCCCGAACCGGGTACATGACTTCCCCTTGCCCGCACCCGATAGGTCAAGGGGTTGGTGACTAGCACCAATGGAGACTACACCGCGGGTGCTGTCTCAAATATGCAACCTTGTACAGTCATACATCAATGGTAATCCTGTACTTTCCCATATATCATCATGCATATAATAAGTCAAACAGTCATACAGACATCACATCACAAACAGTATACAAATACATCTGTCCATGGACCCATGTCTGGGATACAACACATAATAAAATACAGAATACAGTACTGTATCATACATCAGAGTAGTGGGCATATCCTCCTGGAAGAAAGTCCTCCACTAGTCTCGGGTCACACCTGAAAAGGGGTAAACAACAAGTAGGGGGGAGCGACAAGCTCAGTAGGTGACCCCAAAACTCCACATCATGCAACACATATAAGTCTATACTATATGCTCAGTGTACTCATGCACCGTGTAGTGTGCACAATCATCAGGACTCAGCCTGCAAACAGACATCAGGACTCAGCCTGTTCACACAGACAACTTGTCCACGATCCTCCATGGGATCCGACTCAGGGCACTCAGCCCTAGCTCCACGAGCTCAACGGCTCAACTCAGGCCTTAGCCTGTCCACAGCGCAATATGCCCGGCCACAGTCGCCACACAGGCCTGCCATCTGTGCATATGCCTGCCACGTCAACCACATAGCACCATCGGTGCAACACGGTGAGAACCCAAATAAGTCACGGAGTCCATGCCCCAATACCTCACACCAACATACTAACATTAGTATGGTATGTCATTCTCAACCTTTCCTTTAGAACTGTAGCCAATCGTCACAAAAAAATCCTCAATCCTTGATTTATGAAGGAAATACCCATAGTAGCTATTTTCTTGAAATCAAAAGCCCCGGCATTGGGTTCCCATAGCATAACTAAGATAATCTGATTTTTGGGGATTTTTCTGAGATGTCTAACCCCACTTTCCAAAAATTCACCACTACGAACTTTTGGGTTTTTCCGAGATTTTACACTAAAACCCAATTTTCACATTTTGAAAGAGTGGGAATTAATTTTTCTAAAATTTTTCTTTGAATCCAAATGGGGGTATTTCGTTATTTACATAGTAACTTAAGTATACTTAAATGTGTAGATGGGTATAGGTTACAATGTAAATAGGTCCAGTCCAGTGCTGTTGCAATGCCTCGTAGCTTCAGAACTGCGACTCGTAGCGCGGAACTGCAGCGCGCCTCGGAGACTCGTAGCGGGAGCTGTGACTCGTAGCTACAGAGCGCGCCTCGAAGACTCGAAGCGGGTCTTCGATCTTCGACCTACGAGGCTACGAACTTCGATCCTTCGGCTACGAACTTCGACCTTCGGACTACGGGTCTACGAATCTACGAACTACAAACCTTCGAACCTTCGAACTACGAACAACGAACCTACGAACTACGGGTCTACGAACTACGACCCTACGACCCAAAACTTCGGATTTTTGTTAGTTCGACCCAGTAACGCCCCAGGGGACTGTTCATCGTCGTTTTTGCTTGTTCTTCGTCTGGAATCAACCCAGCAACCCCCAGACACGCACAAACACGCATTCTACGCAACAGACTGCGATATTTACCTTAAAATGTGTCCAGAACGCCTCTAAATCGCACGGAAACAACAGAAACATGCATTAAATTTCAGATTTCTAGAAATCTAGATCTAAACCCAAATTTTCATGGTTGACTTATCAACCCTCATGAAAAACACAATTAATTACCCCAAAATCACAGAAACATATATCCACAATGATATAAAATAGTTCTTAACCACAAATCTTATGCTAAACCATTAGATCTAACCCAAAATTGGTCTTCCCCAAATTCTAGGGTTCATGCTCAATTTCATAAATCATGATAAATTCGTGCATACCAAGCATAGAATCAAGATAAGAAGTTCAAGGACACCTACTTGAAGTGAATCTTTGAGCTCCACGAACACAAATCGCCCCAAATCGTCAAAGCCTCCAAGCTCTCTCTCAAGCTCTCTCTTTCAACGCACAAACGTGAAACATAAAGTGAAAGCTTCCTCTTTTTTTTTCTGCTATTTATATTTCTGCCAGTCAACTGACCTAGTCAACCATTGACCCAGTCAATAATTGAAAATAAAAGACATGCCCAAAGGACATAGCAAAATTCAAGCTCAATGTCCCAACAAAAAAACATAAAACATGATCACCGATCACACATGTGCAATGCAACTCGCAACAAGCCAAAAGGGCTGACAAAATCCAACAACAACGAGCTAAACCACATCACAAACCATATATACAAAATAATTGCATAAAACATAACTCATACCTCAGGGAAGGTCCTCACATCCTCCCCACCTCAGGACTGATCGTCCTCGAACAGCTCAGGATGAAGAATCCGCATCTGGCTCTCTTTCTCCCAAGTTTGCTCCTCCATGCCTCGGTGTCGCCATAACACCCGAACTAGTGGGATCGTCTTGCCTCACAAGACCTGGTCCCGCCTGTCCAAAATCTGTGCCGGCATCTCAACAACGGCACCATCATCAGCCAAGTTTATCTCGCGATAGTCCAACACATGAGAAGGATCTAGGTGATACCGCCTCAACTGAGACACATGAAACACATCATGTACTCGCGCTAACTCTAGTGGCAAAGCTAACCAATAAGCCACTGCGCCCACGATGGCAACAATCTCAAACGGCCCCACAAAACGAGGGGAAAGTTTGGATCCACGTCCAAACCTCCGATGCCCTCGACGCGGCGAAACCCGCAAAAATACACGATCACCCACCTCAAACTGCAAGGGTCGATGCCTCTGGTCCGCATAGGACTTCTGCCTACTCTGCGCTGTCGAATCAACTGTACTATCTCCGTGGTTTCTCGAACCATATCGGGACCGAGAACTGCTGTCTCTCCCATCTTTGCCCAACACAAGGGTGATCTACATGGCCGCCCATACAGCGCCTCATACGGAGCCATCCCAATCGTGGCCTGATAACTGTTGTTGTAAGAGAACTCCACCAAAGGAAGGTGAGTCTCCCAACAACCTCCAAAATCTAGGACACAGGCACGCAACATATCCTCGAGCGTCTGAATCGTCCGCTTCGACTGACCATCCGTCTGCGGATGAAAGGCTATACTGAGGTTCACCCTAGTACCCAAAGCTCGCTGCAACTGTCTCCAAAACTGAGAGGTGAACCTCGCATCCCGATAAGATACAATAGATAATGGGACTCCATGCAACCGCACAATAACATCAATATACCTCTGTCCCAAAGTCCTCACTGGGTCTGTCTCTCGAATCGGAATAAAATGCGCCGATTTGGTCAACCGGTCCACAATAACCCATATAGTGTCGTGTCCCCTGGAACGAGGAAGTCCAGTAACAAAATCCATGGTCACGTGGTCCCATTTCCACTCTGGCACTGGCAATGGCTGCAACTCACCAGGTGATCTCGGGTGCTCCGCCTTGACCTGGCCGACAGGTCAAACACCTCCTCACAAAATCAGCAACGGCCTTCTTCAGGCCTGGCCACCAAAACTGCCTCCTCACGGCATGGTACATCTTGGTCCCACCAGGATGTACAGCTAACCTCGACTGGTGAAATTCCCGAAGAAACTCCTCCTGAAGAGAAGTGAGAACTATCAATCTACCCATATACCGCAGCACATGCTCTGCATCCTCAGTCCAATCAGAAGGTGTCTGCCCAGTCTGAATCCTGTCCCTGATGACCTCACAATCAATGTCCCCCAACTGATCCTCTATGATCCTACGCTGTAACTCAGGGACTGCGACGACAACACTGAGGGTCCCTCGCCCCTCGCTGGTCACCATCTGCAACCGCATCGCTGCCAACTGACCCATTATCTCCCATTCCTTAATGGCACAATGGGCCACCACGGCCCTGCTCTTCCTACTCAGAGCATCTGCCACCACATTACCCTTCCCAGGGGTATACATCATATCAAACTGAAACTGCTGCAGGTATCCCACCCATGCCTCAATGGTCCCAACCTGCATGCCTCCTCGGTCCACTCATCCACAAAGACACCCCGCGTGCCCTCTGGTGTGAGGAACGTCACACGCCGTCGAAAACAATCAATCTTGGCCTCCACGGAGACCAACCAATCCATACCCAGGATAACATCAAAATCATCTAACTCCATGACATATAAATCACACATCAGGTTAACACCCCCAAGTGTTACCTGACAAATACGACAGATACTCTCAAGTATCACGATTCCACCCAAAGGTGAAGCAACCATTAGAGACTGACTCACTGTCTCCTAGTCTAACTCTAATCCAACCACCATAGTATACGAAATAAAAGAATGGGTAGCACCAGTATCAATCAAAACTGAACAAATAGTATGAGAAATGATGATGGTACCTCTCACCACTGAAGGTCCTGCTCCTGCCTCATCCACTGGTGGAACCTCTGCCTCTCTACTGGTAAGGGCAAAAGTCCTCCCTCGTGGCCCACTGCCACTAGCCTAGCCCATTGGGGCCTTGCCCCGCTGATCAACATGACCCTGCGCCTCCCGCTGAGGCTGCTGCACTGCAGGTCGCATTTGCGTGCTTTGTGCCAGCGGCACTGACCTCTGAGACGGAGCCCCACTCCTCTGTCTCTAATCTCTCGGACGAGGGCCTACACTGCTGGTTGAGCTAAGGGTAACACATTCCCTAGCTCCATGCCCCACTTTCCCGCATCGGAAACAAGTCATCTTTTTCCTTGGGCAGTCTCTCGAGACATGCCCGGTCAAACCACAACTCCAACAGGCCACTGGCCTCCTGCTGGATGAACTCTCACGGGGTCCCACCGCCTGGCTGGAAACCCTCTGCACCTGCCTCCTCTCAGGCTGAGGAGCACTGCTCTCCCCACTCTGTCTCTTCTTGCCCGAACCTGCCGAACCGCCCGGCCTCTGGGCTCTCGCCTGATCCTGACCTCGCTCAATAATGAGCGCCTTGTCAACCGCCTCCCGATAGCTGGTCAACTGCATCGGTTCCAGCTGTCTTTTCAGAGATGGCCTCAAGCCCTGAATGAAGTCTTGCGTCTTCTGGCCTTCCTTTGCCCAAGCCTCTAGAGCAAACCGCCCTAAATCTGTGAAGGCTTGCACATACTCACCCACCATCTGGCCACCCTACTGAAGCTCATAATACTCTCTCTGTCGGGCATACTGTATCGAGCTAGGAAAATACTCCCCAAAGAAGTGCTCAACAAACTCTGTCCAACTCATCTGACTACCATGGACAGCTCTCATGGATTCCCACCACCTGCGTGGGATACCCAACAGATAGTGCGTCGCCACTCGCACCCGCTCCTCATCTGGCACCCCAATCATCTCAAAGATGTCCTCTGTCCATCTAATCCAGTCCTCGGCTACCTCTGGCCGCGAACCATCCTCAAAAGTCCTGGGTGCGTGTTTCAAAAACTGCGCAGCCCAGTCCACTCCTCGTCGTGCTGGCTCTATCATGACCTCCTACTGGTGCACATCCGGTACCACTCTTGCCTCCTGCTGCTGAGGCTGTGATGGCTGTTGTGGCTGCTGCTGCCTCTTCAACTCATCCACCTCTCTAGCCATATCCCTCATCGAGCCCTGCATACCCTGCATGGCCTCCTGTAACTGAATCAATACTTGAGCCAAATCAGGTCCCACAACGGGAGCTGACGATCTCTGCTGTGGGCTCTGCTGCCCCTGGTGCCCCGACTCTATCGTGGGCTCCTCTGCCGGGCCCTGGCCTCGGACAGCTCTCCACGGTGGTGCCATCGCACTGGCCACAATAACAAACAACAAACGATCAATACTAGCACTGCTAGCACAAACAGCCATCAAAGGCACTACCGACTTGTAGGTTCTCACCACACGACCCGTAGGTCCATACCATGCATATAGCATTGTGTCCCCCATCAGGGTACACCACACGACCCGTAGGTCCACAACCATGCATATAGCATCGTGTCACCCCTCAGGGTACACCACAATCAAATCCTGGCTCTCACGGCCACGTGCCATCCTGGCACCACATATGAGCACATCACACATAAAGACAATCTAGTGCCTTATATGCACACAATCATACCACTAGCAATGCACCCCATCCCCATGTATGCTCCTAGGATAATCTAACTGACACCAAAATAACCTAGAACACATGTAAGGACTGCGTTGATCAGTCACCCTCCCTATAGTTTTCCAAGTAACCTGGAATCAATTAACCACCCCTCACTAACCTAGGTCCACTAGACCATGCTCTGATACCAACTTGTCACGCCCCCGAATTCCAGGGAACCCGGAACCGGGTACATGACTTCCCCTTGCCCGCATCCGATAGGTCAAGGGGTTGGTGACTAGCACCAATGGAGACTACACCGCGGGTGCTGTCTCAAATATGCAACCCTGTACAGTCATACATCAATGGTAATCCTGTACTTTCCCATATATCATCATGCATATAATAAGTCAAACAGTCATACAGACATCACATCACAAACAATATACAAATACGTCTGTCCACGGACCCATGTCCGGGATGCAACACATAATAAAATACAGAATACTACTGTATCATACATCAGAGTAGTCGGCACGTCCTCCTGGAAGAAAGTCCTCCACTAGTCTTGGGTCACACCTGAAAAGGGGTAAACAACAAGTAGGGGTGAGCGACAAGCTCAGTAGGTGACCCCAAAACTCCACATCATGCAACACATATAAGTCTATACTATATGCTCAGTGTACTCGTGCACCGTGTAGTGTGCACAATCATTAGGACTCAGCCTGCAAACAGACATCAGGACTCAGCCTGTTCACACAGGACAACTTGTCCACGATCCTCCATGGGATCCCAGCTCAGGGCACTCAGGCCTAGCTCCACGAGCTCAACGGCTCAACTCAGGCCTTAGCCTGTCCACAACGCAATATGCCCGGCCACAGTCGCCACACAGGCCTGCCATCGGTGCATATGCCTGCCACGTCAACCATATAGCACCATCGGTGCAACACGGTGAGAACCCAAATAAGTCACAGAGTCCATACCCCAATACCTCACACCAACATACTAACATTAGTATGGTATGTCATTCTCAACCTTTCCTTTAGAACTGTAGCCAGTCGTCACAAGTAAATCCTTAATCCTTGATTTATGAAGGAAGTACCCATAGTAGCTATTTTCTTGAAATCAAAAGTCCCGGCATTGGGTTCCCATAGCATAACTAAGATAATTTGATTTTTGGGGATTTTTCTAAGATGTCTAACCCCACTTTCCAAAAATTCACCACTACGAACTTTTGGGTTTTTCCGAGATTTTACACTAAAACCCAATTTTCACATTTTGAAAGAGTGGGAATTAATTTTTCTAATATTTTTCTTTGAATCCAAATGGGGGTATTTCGTTATTTACATAGTAACTTAAGTATACTTAAATGTGTAGATGGGTATAGGTTACGATGTAAATAGGTTCAGTCCAATGCTGTTGCACTGCCTCGTAGCTTCAGGACTGCGACTCGTAGCGCGGAACTGCAGCACGCCTCGGAGACTCGTAGCGGGAGCTATGACTCGTAGCTACAGAGCGCGCCTCGAAGACTCGAAGCGGGTCTTCGATCTTCGACCTACGAGGCTACGAACTTCGATCCTTCGGCTACGAACTTCGACCTTCGGACTACGGGTCTACGAATCTACGAACTACGAACCTTCGAACCTTCGAACTACGAACTACGAACCTACGAACTACGGGTCTACGAACTACGACCCTACGACCCAGAACTTCGGATTTTCGTCAGTTCGACCCAGTAACGCCCCAGGGGACTGTTCATCGTCGTTTTTGCCTATTCTTCGTCTGGAATCAACCCAGCAACCCCCAAACACGCACAAACACGCATTCTACGCAACAGACTGCGATATTTACCTTAAAATGTGTCCAGAACGCCTCTAAATCGCACGGAAACAACAGAAACACGCATTAAATTCCAGATTTCTAGAAATCTAGATCTAAACCCAAATTTCCATGGTTGACTTATCAACCGTCATGAAAAACACAATTAATTACCCCAAAATCACAGAAACATATATCCACAATGATATAAAATAGTTCTTAACCACAAATCTTATGCTAAACCATTAGATCTAACCCAAAATTGGTTTTCCCCAAATTCTAGGGTTCAAGCTCAATTTCATAAATCATGATAAATTCGTGCATACCAAGCATAGAATCAAGATAAGAAGTTCAAGGACACCTACTTGAAGTGAATCTTTGAGCTCCACGAACACAAATCGCCCCAAATCGCCAAAGCCTCCAAGCTCTCTCTCAAGCTCTCTCTTTCAACGCACAAACGTGAAACGTAAAGTGAAAGATTCCTCTTTTTTTTCTGCTATTTATATTTCTACCAGTCAACTGACCTAGTCAACCATTGACCCAGTCAATAATTGACCTCCAAGACCCCGAACTCCAAATTGAGTCAAACTACAGTCTAAATGCTCGAAATGACGAGTACAACACTAAACAGATATTATTACATCCAAATGACCGTCCAAACGCAAAGTCAACCAATAAACCCCGAAAAGTCAACAATTGGGTCAAACGGGGCCCCGACTCAGAATCAGGCCCAAGTATAGTCAAAATGCTGACATCGACGACTACACTACCGTCCAGATAGTTACATTCCCATAGAATGACTATCTCTCAAAACTACCCGAATACGAGTCTTTACATCCTCCCCACCTTAGGACTTTTCGTCCTCGAAAATAAAACACATGCCCAAAGGACATAGCAAAATTCAAGCTCAATGTCCCAACAACAAAACATAAAACATGATCACCGATCACACATGTGTAATGCAACTCGCAACAAGCCAAAAGGGCTGACAAAATCCAATAACAACGAGCTAAACCACATCACAAACCATATATGCAAAACAAATGCATAAAACATAACTCATACCTCAGGGAAGGTCCTCACAGGCACAGTCTTTCATTACCTGAAGAATACTTTCATCCTTATCATCCGGTCACGCCCCCAAATCCCGGAAGGACTGGAACTAAGAGTGTGACTTCCCCATGCCCGCACCCGAAGGGTCAAGGAGTTGGTGACTAGCACCGATGGACTACACAACGGGTGTTGTCCGAGATATACCTATACAATCATACATCATGGGTATTTTTGTACATTCCCACATGCTATGAAGCCAAGGAAAATAATTTATTAATAATAGAGTCATGCTAAAAATCCAGTACAACTTTCACGGACCCTCGTCCAGATACTCAAATAATAAAACCAAATATGTCTCACAAAATTTATATACCAAGTTATGACAGAATGTGAAATAAATAACCATTAGCTTTGGACCAGCCTCTAGCAAATGAATTGGTACCTGAAACATGTCAACAAAGTAGGGGTGAACACAATGCCCAGTAGGTAATCTCCATCTTTTCACCACCCTATAACATGAAATCCTAAGTCTACATGATTGATGTATGCTTGTGCTAGTGTAGTGTCCTATTTTATCACGGTAAGCTTATATTCAATCACAAAATATGACCTCACACACATTACATTTCATTCATTAAGGGTACACACCAAACAATCCAACCATCCATGGGATTCCCACAACCAACTCCAAAGATCCTAGTCACAACCAAATAGCCATATGTGGAACCTGCGGTGTTCCTAATGACAACCCGCAACATATGGGACTTGAGTTAACCAGCCATATAGGGGACCTGTGGCCTCTTGTCAGCCCTATGTGGGACCCATGGTTAACCTAACCAGCTCCACCACCAATTCCATATATATAATCAATAAATAGTAATTTCAAATAATCAGTATTCAATACAACAACTTTATAAAACATTTAAATCACTAAACCAATAATAATGTACCACAAATAATATTTATAGTGTCAGACTATAAATATTGAGCCACAAACAATGTTTCTAATATCAAATTATTAATATCAGGTCTCCGATGATGTTTCTTTAATGTCAACTATTAATATCATGCCTCTAACAATATTTTTTTAATAACAAATTAATAATACCAAGCTACAATTAATATTTTAAATATTATTAAACTATAATATCAAGCCAAACACTATTTTTTTATATTATTTACACTACAATATCAAACCCAATAATATTTATATTAAACTACAATATCAAGCCAAACAAAATTTATATTGTTAAATCATAATATCATAATTTATTTATTTTTGACCTTACTATTGGTATGATATCACTTAATATATTTTACTACTGAGATAAATTAAATTTTTATTTATATAGCTTGGTAATTTCAATGTAGTTAATTGAAATATACATATATAATACCAAAAGATGCTTGCACGATTTTTATGCATGTATATAATACCAAAAACATATATATAATACCAAAACATATATATAATAACAAATTGAATCCTGCTCCATTTTTATGCATATATTTGCTACGAAATGCCTTTATTTATTTATTTATTTATTTATTTAGTTATAAGAAAGTATTAGAAAAAAGGTGGACAACCTTGAGTCACATTGGGTCTCATATAGGTTGGTGGGAGGGAAATCACGTGGGAAGAGGAGCAAACAAAGCCTAACAATAATAATGGGATAATGATGGGGGAGATAGGCATTGAATATAGGATGTATTGGAATACGCCATGCCTGGTTTTATTCCGCAGCCTTGAATTAATAATAATAATAATAAAATTGACATACGCAAATCTGTCTAGGGAAAGAAAAGCAGTGTTGCCCCTGCTCTCAACCCGTCGCATAACCACAACGAACACACGCCTCTGAAGCCGACGCAACATACCCACAAACCAAACAACGAGACTGCAGGAGCCGAGAAGCGACAAAGATTTCGGTACACACTATATATATATATATATTCGACACATTTCTAATGATCTACGTTCATGCAATAGAATAGTGAAGAATCAAGAATCACCTACCTGATTTTAGTCTCGAAGGATTGATAGAACGCGGCAACAACTTTAAATCTACAACTTCTCTCTCACCAAGGTCCGCGCATAACGCACAACGAATGGAACGTAGGGTTTCACGCTACGCCTCTCCTTTTATACAATTTTATTATTAGATTTAATAGTAATAATAATAATAATAATAATAATAATAATAATAATGCCTTTAATAATTATAATAATAGTAGTAGTAATAATAATAATAATAACTCATTATAATAATTAATTCAAAGTATTAAGGTAATTATATTAATAATAATAATAAAATCTAAATATTAAAAATACTTACATTAATAGTAATTCCACAATAATAATAATAATAAACTCAATAATTACAATAATAATAATAATAGTCATAATATTAATTATTATTATAATAACCCAAATACTTAAACAATCATATTAATAATATCACCATTATAATAACAAAACATATTAAAATAATTATTTTAATAATCATAATATTTAATAATAAACTCCAAATATTAAAATCACCTTATTAATAATAATAATAACTCAAAATGTTAACGCTAAGGCCATGCTGCTGAATAGATATTTCAAATTTTATTTGGAACCTAACTTTCAACCTCACACAGGTACGGGTCCTTACATCCTCCCCACGTTAGGACTTTTTATCCCCAAAAAGCCAATTAATTCAAATGTCACATCTATCACCACAAGACATCATAGACCTCAATGTACAACCAAGCCTACACTCACGCAAATACAATTATAAAACAACATACAACAAACAAAATAGCATACAACAGACACTATAAATGACATACATCAAATAAAATTACATAAAACAAATACTCACATAACATGATATCAGGAAAATCCTTACATTCTCTTCCCCTTAGGACTTTTCGTTCCTGAAAAGACGAACCAACCAACAAACCTAACGATAAGGGTCTCTAATCACAATGTTAGGATCCAAAAACCCACTTAGCCATTAACCATTTGTACTGGGAATGTAATGCTTGGTCTACCAACCATTAACCAGCCCAATGCTTAAGGATATACCATTAACCGATGAAAAGCAACAATACATTCACCGATTCACATTCCCTTGAACTTACAACGCATCTACTAACCATTCAACATAATTAGAGGGGGGGGGGGGGTATCATCTTTCTACAAATTATTTATGATCCTTTGCCAACCCAATAGGGCTTAGATGTTCATGCAACATATCCGCAGTTAAGTCACTTAGAACGTAGCATAAACTCGCCCAACTCTAGTGGTAACTCTAGACTATGGATAACCAAGGTCACAAAACAAGGTTAAATGGACACCTCAACATAGATCACCGGATCATAGTCGATACGATTACCTATCAAAATTCAATAACCAATCAAATCAACATATTTCACCATACACAACCACTGTATGCCCAATACCCAATATCGAACCACTACCAGTAACCAATTTTATTTTATTAACCCGCCATATAACCATCATAAACGAACCATTAATGAAACGACATTGTACAAACAACACTCCAACCGACCTCATATCACCTTAAAATTATACCAACGAATGCTAATATCACCACCCAAACTAACCAATCTAATTGAACCCAAATAATAAGGATTAACACTAGAGCCCAAAAATCAATCAAAGCACTATCAACTCAAATTAACAGGATAAACTTGCCACCCTAATTAAATATTGTATAACCAAAGTCCAATAACATGCTCTCAATTAACCCGAAACAAGTGCAATAAGGAAACATTACCTCACGAATCATTATCACATTTTAAAAACAAAATATTAACCATATAACAATCACAAACAGAGCACAAAACAAAACAACATCATCATATCAACCATCATGCAAATATCTACCCCCATGCACGAAAGGAAGTCACACCCAAGTAGGCTCCACCAATCAGGGTAAGACGCCACTAAATCACAATCGAGTCCCCTTACAAAGAGGGCTCCACAAACAAGCAACAAGCTTGGCTATCACAACATCTCACAATGATCTCACCGAGGGAGAGCTCACCATGCTAGTCCCACCATAAATCATCCAACAGTTCCACATCATCATGCTTACTACCAACCAATCATGCCAACAATCAAGAAACAAGGTCTATCCCAGTTTCACCACGGGTCACCATACAAAATAAGAATTCATGTAGTTGTCAATAACACAATCAAGTTGAAACAATGCAACAATAGGAAGTACTATCATGCTCACACGCAGGCATAGATACATAACACGATACACATCTCAATCACATATCGTAATTCCAAATATCACAGGGTGCATTAACCCCCAGCAGAGTCATATCACACAACTATACCCTAAACCAGGGCGAAAGCCCACAATATATCATACGAAGAATATCCAAACAATCATACAGTGTGTTAATCTACATTGACATGAATCGACATGAATCACAATGATATTTAGCACAGAGTCATTCATTTTTTTTATTATTAGTATTATTATTTAGTTACTATTGTTATTAGAATTGTAAGGGTATTATTTTTATTAGTTTTATTAAACACTTACCACCTTATCAATATCTGGTTACACCCATTAGCAAGGTCCACAAACATCAACCAATAATTTATAATAGTAGTGAACCAACCAATGCCATACAATAAAGTCACATCAACAACATATCATATAACTAACTACATTAATCAATATGCTCTTTTTTTGTTATTTTATTCTATTATTATTATTTATTCATTTATTTCTTATTATTTTATAACACACAAAGTTAATATTCAATTATATTTTAAAGACATCATTACTTGTTTAACAAGTTACACAATTCAAATCTAGGGAAAAAAAGTATTCTCACTTCCCTCTTGTGGTATTCCTCCAAGACCATTTCCGAAACCTCTTATAAAGTCATAAGAAACATAACTCCATTTGATTCTCAGATTGTTTAATCACCTTCTAATCACTTACTAACATTTTGATAAGACAAATTATTAAAATGTGTTATCTAACGGAAACGAATTCTTCACCCTCGTTCAAAAATATTATGTCATCACTATATCCCCTACTGGTTGGCACTTAAAACCTTTCGTTTGCCTTAAAACGAAAATAAACCATTATTAAATCTACCAACTCTATCATTGTCTTATCATAATATTTAAGCCTAATATCTGATCAATATATATTATTAGTCGTAACATTTACTAGTGTTTTTGTATTGTTAAATTTATTGTACTATTTTATTTTAGTTTACTTTTTGGAATATTTTATCTCATCTTTTACCATTGTTTTACCTTATTTTTTCTTTTATTAAGTCATATTTTCCAACCATCTAATACCTTTGCAAATAATTTATATATCATACGTTATACTAGCGGAATTTAACAGTTTATCACTTGAGGCAGTTAAATGTCAAAAGTGTACTCTAAGAATATGTAAGATGTAAATTTTATGATTGCGTGTATGTGCATATATAATGATTGATGTATGTTACTACCTGCCATTAAATAAATATGATACTATTATTCAACCAATTCATATCATAGCAAAAACATTCATGACCCGTAGGTTGACAACAAACAAACAATAGAACTCTAACACCGAATCTTTGCCCCTGAGAGAAAGCTTTGCCCATGCTAACATTGATCTACCAACCTCGACTAATGTATGATTCTTACGCTCAGCAACCTTATTCTGTTGTAGAGTTCTGGGTGTAGAGAAGTCATGCTGAATGCCCTATTTAGAACAATATGACCTCATATCTAAAAAGTCAAATTTCGTACCATGATCACTCCTTATGCATTTGATGCTCAGTCTTTGTGAGTTGCTTATCCAATTGAAGAGATCTACTAGATGTTCAAAGGTTTGATCCTTTGATTTCAAGAATATCACCCATGTATATCTGGTGAAGTCATTGATAACCACAAGGGTGTATCTCGCACTAGCAAGTAAAGCAATATAAATGGGACCACATAAATCCATATGAAGAGGTTGTAAGGGAGCAAATGTAGAATTAATGGATTTGCTCTTAAAGCTACGTTTGATTTGTTTGCCAAGTCGACATTCTCGACAGAGAGTGTCTTTGGAGTACTTGTGTTTGGGCAAGCTAGTGACCAAATCAAGCGATGCTAATTTAGACAGAGTCTTAAAGTTTAAGTGCATGCAACGCTTGTGCCATAGCCAACTTTCTTCAGTTGATGCTTTAGTGAGGAAGCATACAGGACCAGAAGAATTATTTCTTAAGATCACTGAATATATGTCCCTATCTCTTGATCCGGATAACTTAATATCTCCGAATAGGTTTTCCCTAACTGTGTAGGTATTGGACAGGAATGAAATAGTGAATCCCTTGTCACATAAATTACTGACACTCAGTAGATTATGCTTCAAACCTTCGACTAGTGCAACTTTTGTAATTGATACACAACCATTAGTTAGAGTGCCATACCCCACAATCTTACCTTTGCTATTGTTGCCATATAATACAGATGGTCCTCGTTTGTCATTGTTGTCCACGAGCAGAGTTTTATCATCCATAATATGTCCAGAGCATCCACTATCGAGTATCCACTTTCTTTGATTTATCTTTGACTTCAAGTGGGCTGGGAGTGAATTCTAGAGATGCTCCTGCAAGACAATAGATTACACTTTTGGTGCCTAAACTCGTTTCGGGCGGTTAGTAGAAGCTGTAATAGAGTCAACAGTTCCAGATTCAGCTTTGTTCGGAACTTTAGCTTTCTATGTTGACTTTACTTTGTTAGTGTCAGTTGCTTCTTTTACTTGGGTTTTCTTGGGAGAGTTACTCCTTTAAGATTTAGACTTTGATTTGCTAGAAGAACCCTTTTTGATAAGCTGATCTTTATTAATGGAAATTTTTTTACATAACCAGTCATCATACAAACTCGAACACTCATAGTGATAATGAGCTATTTCTCTACAGATAGATCAGATACTATGATGCGGAGCAGAAATAGGGGATACAGGTTTCTTTGGTTTAACAGTTTTTCTACTATGTTCCCCATGGCCTAATCCTTTATGATTGGGTGACGTGCTCTTGGCCCTAGGTGCATCAGCCTTAGCCTTTCCTTTCTTTCTGGGTGTTACAGTTTTGGCTTTAACTGCAGCAGCCTTCCCTTCATCTTTAGGTACAGGTGCTACTACTTCGGAATTAGCAGTAACAGCCTCACTTCCAGAGTCATAAACTACGGTGCCACCTGAAACAAATCCATCCAATGGTTTATATATACTAACAGGATATAGGTTGGTTAGTTTGGGAGTGAAATCTGAGGGGCACTCAGTGTCAGACGTGGAAGTAGATGCTTCGGAGCCTAGGCCAGGTTTAACTAGAGTATCACCCGGATTAGTCCTAAACGTAGAGGCTATTTCCCTCAATTTTAGCCACTTACGATTTATTTTCTTCCTTTTCAAGCTCATTTTCCAGTCTTTTTATGATTTACAGTTAGGCCATTTAGGTTGGTGTTAAGTAAGTGATTTTTGGCTCTAAGATCATGATACCAAATTTCTTTACTCCTTAAACTGGCTAAATCTTTTCCAAGATTAGAAATAGTGAATTCAGGATGCTTAGCCTGACTACTCATGTCTTGATACATTTAAGTGATTATTAATCTCTCATTCTTTTCATGATCACATTCAGTAGTAAGAGATTTTAATCTACTCATGAGCTCAAAGATAGAAGGTACCTTATTATTTGCCATGAGGCAGACATACGGCTTCTCGGTTGGCTCATCATCAGAGGATTCCTCCTCTTCTTTCGAGTCGCTTTTGTACTTTGAGATGAACACCTTCCTCTTGCTTTTGCTGTAATCCAAGGTAAAGTGCCGGGGTTTAACCTTGTCGCTCTTGTTGGCCGTCTTGGGTCTAGCTTTGCAATCCTTGGCCAGTGACCTGATTTCCCATAGTTATAGACGTCTTGAGAAGTAGACTCCGGTCGCTCTTTCCTTCTGGAGGATGAGGATGATCCTCTTCTGCTTTCCCTTATGCTCTTTCTCAAAAATTGTTCAAACGATTTGACAAGAAGGGCTATCTCCTCTTCAGCATTCAAGTTAGTGATGTCTGACTATTCCTTATTATCCTTGTGCTGAGTCTTTAAACACTCCGTAGCTTTAAGAGCTACTCCCTTTACTTTCAGAGCTATTTTCTGATCTCAGTCAGAGTATTTAAACCTGATCTTGTGAGTCCATAGCTCTCTGTAGATTTCTTCTATGAAAGCACATTGCTAGTTGTTATTGGCTTGCATCTGGAGCTGCTTGGAGTAGTAGCGATCCGGCAAGGAACGAAAGAACTTGTCATTTATCTGAAAGTCCAAAAAATGCTCTTTGAAAGTTTTCAATTCGTGGATAAGCTTGCCGAATCTTTGATATATGCTCTCAAGGGATTCACCAGGTTTGTGTGAAAAGCTCTCAAAGTCCTGTCTGAGAGCACAAATAATATTCTGCATTTGGGACTGACTTCCCTCATAGAGGATTATCAGTTTACCCCAAACAACTTTTGCTATTGTGCAGCCCTAAATGTCCGTGAAAGCTTTGGAATCCAAAGATGATGTAACATAGGCTACAGCCTTTTCGTTTGCGTACTGCCAGGCTCTTTCCTCATTAGTGAGTTCAGCGTCAAGTCTTTGGCCTTCTTACTCTATTGCCTCCGATTGTCATCGGAATAGGGTTCTCCTGATGAAGACAAGGCCAAATAAGATGATCATGGCACTCATGAACATGCACATGTGAGCTTTCCACTCGAAGAAAAGCTCGGGTGTGAATTTTGGCAGTTTGGTAAGAGTGAATCCAGAACTCTGTTGTTTAGGAGCAACAGCGGTTTGAGCACTTGTGCTCGAATTGACATTGTTACTGCCACTGTGGTTGGGGATGGGCTCTTGAGCACCTCCGGAGTTGATGCGAGCGTTGAACAACATACTGCTTTCTTCGGCCATTTGAGTATTGAGAGAGAGAGAGAGAGAGAGAGAGAGAGAGAGAGAGAGATCTATGTTGAGCAGATAGAACTTGCTCGGGTACCACTTGTTGGTCTGGGGAAGCCTAAATGGGGGGTGAATAGGCTTTTAAAAAACTCTTCTCACTCTTTTGGGCACAATACTTAATCTAGTTAAAGATAAAATTGATGCGAAAGATAACCAGATAGTGAAAGTAATTTGTATTATTATTACAAGATAATTACAACAAATTGTAGCAAATTAAAGCTGAGTACAAGCTTTTGGATCTACTAAAAGTGTATCTCTCTTTTGTTTACAGTAGCACTCTATTTTACAGTAATGCACACACTAGACAAAATGAAATTCTCTAAGCTCTTTCACTTGTACGCACACTTGTGAAAATATACAAGACTTAGTATACGTAGACATCCCTAGGAAACATTCTTGGAATAGGATTTTCCGAGCAGTGTGTAGCATTGAAGAGTTTTCGAAAAATACATCTGCTATAACTGCTGCGGATGTGGATCTCAAGATGTTGGAAGTATAAGCGTATTGAATTGCTTCGCATGATTCCAACTGCATTAAAGGCTTTGTCCATGCCTCCGAGTGATCCACGTGTAAGATGATAAATGTTCAACGGATCTTTCTTACATCAGGACACAACGAGCTGATGACTTTGAATATGGAGATGATAAATTGGAGCAGTGTCGTCTTAATCTATTGTAAGGTTTCTTACTCCGTGTTGAGGAAGCTCGGATCCTTATTCTGTGTCAGTGGTTGCTTACTTCGTGTCAGTTTGATACTTGAATCCTTATTCCGTGTCAGCGCTTCCTTACTCCGTGTAAACGAAAGATTCGGAAAGCTTACTCCGTGTCAGCGCTTCCTTACTCCACATGAGTAAAGGTTCAGATTCCTTACTCCGCTTCTCTTTTCCTTACTCTATGCGAACGAAAGACTCAGGTCCTTATTCCGTACAAGTCCTTCCTTACTATTGGATCAAGCCCAAAATTTGGATGATGCAGATAAAACCCTATGTAATTTGATTTGAGACATTGCATGTTTATTCTTAAGTTGTTACAGAAGATATGATCTTAATCCGAACCTTCACTCATGAGAGAAAAGCTAAGGACAGGATACACAATCCTGATCCGGATCATTATGAGTGTTGTCAAACACTTGGTAAATAACCAAGTCTTCATACGGAATAAGGATCACTCATGCGGACCAAATACTTAAAGCTAAGGACTAAGGATTCCACATCTTTCATTTTAAAATGGACTAAGTTAAATAGATGCGGAATAAGAATCCCAATTTACATCTAACACGGAGTAAGAGAAAGTTATTGCGGAATAAAAAGCTTAAGTCTTCCACTCAAGTGGACTAAGGACAAGAAAACACAGAGTAAGGAATTTGAGTCTTTCATACATATGAAGTAAGGAATGACTTGTGCAGAATAAGGACCCAAGTCCTTTATTCGCATGGAGTAAGGAAAACAGATGCAGCGTAAGGAATCCAAACCTTTTACTCATGCGGAGTAAGGATGTGCTGATACGGAGTAAGCCATCCGGACGTTTTAACACATGCGGAGTAAGCTCTCCGGACTTTTTATTCATATGGAGTAAGGAAGCGCTAACACGGAATAAGGATTCCAATATCAAACTGACACGGAGTAAGCAACTACTCACACGGAGTAAGGATCTGAGGTTCATTAACACGGAGTAAGGACTTTATGATAGATTAAGAAGATGCTACTCAAACTTATCAGCTTCGCATTCAAAGTCATCAGCTCACTGTGTCCCGATGTAAGACAAACTCGTTGGAAACCTAAATCATCTTACACGTGGATCACACGGATATGTGGACATAATTTTAACTACACTTGTGAACACGTGAAGACACTTATGTTTTACAGATGCAAAATCTTGAGCTCCACATCCGCAGCAATCAAGGCAGAGAGATTTTCGAGGAACAGTCAATGCTGCACATTGCTCGGAAGAACAAGTTCCAAGAATGTTTCTAACGGATGGCTATATATATTAACACTTGTATATTTTTATGTGCGTGCATACATGTACAAGAGCTTATAGAGATTATATTAGCTAGTGTGTGAGTCATTGTAAACAGAATGTGAGAGAATTGTTCAGTAGATTGAAAAGCTTCATTAGTTTTAATCTGCTATATTTTGTTATAATTATCTCTTAATAATAAAGCAAAATACTTCCACTATCTGGTTATCTTTCGCATTGATTATATCTTTTAACCAAATAAGTATTGTGCCAGAGACGAGCGAAAAGTTTTTGATTAGAGCCTATTCACCTCCCTTTAGGCTCCCATGGACCAACAAGTGGTATCAGACCAAGTCTACCTACTCAAAGTAGAGATCCCAATCTTTCTCTCTCAACAATGGCCGAAAAAAGCAGTACATTGTTCAACGCTCGCCTTAACTCCGGAGGTGCACAAGAGCCCCTCCCCAACCGCAGTAGTAGTGAAAATGTCGATCCAAGCACAAGTGCTCAACCCACTGCTCCCGCTGCTCCTCAACAATGGAGTTCTAGTCTCATTCTGACTAAACTGCCAAAGTTCACACCTGAGCTTTTCTCCTAGTGGAAAGCTCGCATGAGAATGTTCATGATATGTCATGATCATCTAATGTGGCCCTGTCTTCATTAGGAGATACCTATTCCAATGACTATCAGAGAAAATGGAGTGAGAAGGCCAAAGACCGATGCTGAGCTCACCAACGAGGAAAGAGCCTGGCAGTATGCTAGTGAAAAGGCTCTGACATATGTAACATCGTCTTTGGACTCTGAAGCTTTCACGGATGTCCAGGGCTGTACGACAGCGAAAGCTGTCTAGGATAAACTAACAATCCTCTATTGGGGGAGTCAGTCCCAAATGCAGTATGTTAGTGGCTCGGAAGAAGAGGAGGAATCCTTTGATGATGAGCCAATCGTGAAGCCGAACGTCTGCCTCATGGAAAATACTAAGGTACCTTCTATCTCTGAGCTCATGAGTAAATTAGAATCTTTTACAACTGAACGTGATCATGAAAAGAATGAGAGACTAATAATTACTCAAATGTAGAAAGATATGGATGGTCAGGCTAAATGTCTTGAATTTACTATTGCAAGACTTGAAAAGACATAACTGACTTTAGGAGTAAAGAGGCTTGGTATCATGATCTAAGAGTTGAGAATCATTTGCTAAATACCAACCTAAATGGCCTAACAATTAATCTTAAAAGACTCGAGAATGAACTTGAAAAGGAAAAAGAAATAAATCGTAAGTGGCTAAAATTGGGTGAAATAGCTTCTATGTTTAGAACTGATTCAGACGACATCCGAGTTAAACCTAGCCTTGGCTCCGAACCATCATCCTCCACACAAGCTATTGAGTGTCCCTCCAATTTCATTCCGAAACTAACTAACCTTTATCTTGTTAGTACATCTAAACCGTTGGATGGTTTTATTTCAGGTGGCACCATAGTGTATGATTGTGGAAAAGAGGCTGTTACTGCTCATCCTTAAGTAGTAGCACCCATACCTAAAGATGAAGGGAAGGCTACTGTAGTTAAAGCTGAAACTATAGTATCTAGAAAGAAAGGAAAGGGTAAGGCTGACGCATCTAGGGCCAAGAGCGCATCACCCAATCGTAAAGGACTAGGCCATAGGGAACAGAGTAGAAAACTTGTAAAACCTAAGAAATCTGTATCCCTTGTTTGTGCTCCGCATCATAGTATCTATTCCATATGTAGAGAAATAGGCCATTATCATTATGAGTGTTGGAGTCTATCTAATGACTGACTTTGTAATCAAGTTCATATTAATAAAGATCAATTCATCAAAAAGGGTTTTTCAAGAAAATCTAAATCTAAATCTCAAAGGAGTAACTCTCCCAAGAAAACCTAAATAAAAGAAGCAACCAACACTAACAAAGTAAAGTCAACTTGGAAAGCTAAAGTTCCTAACAAAGGAAAATCCGAAACTGTTGACACTGTCGTTGTTTCTCCTAACCGCCAGAAACAAGTTTGGGCACCAAAAGTGTAATATGTTGTCTTGTAGGAGCATCTTTGGAATTCATTGCCAGACCACTTGAAGTTAAAGATCAATCAAAGCAAATGGATACTAGATAGTGGATGCTCCGGACATATGATAGGTGATCAGTCTCTGCTCGTAGAAGTTACTGACAAACGAGGCCTATCCGTATCATATGGAGACAATAGTAAAGGTAAGACTGTTTGGTATGTTACTTTAACCAATGGCTGTGTATCAATTACTAAGGTTGCACTAGTCGAAGGTTTGAAGCATAATCTACTGAGTGTCAGTAATTTATGTGACAAAGGATTTACTATTTCCTTTATGTCCAACACCTGCACAGTTAGGGAAAACTTATCCGGAAATATTAAGTTATCCGGATTAAGAGATGGGGACATATATTCAGTGGTCTTAAGAAATAATTCTTCTGACCCTATATCCTTCCTCACTAAAGCATCAGATGAAGAAAGTTGGCTATGGCATAACCGTTGCGCTCATTTAAATTTTAAAACTTTGTCTAAACTAATGTCACTTGACTTGGTCAATGGTCTACCCAAACATAAATACTCTAGAGACTCACTCTGTCGAGAATGCCAACTTGGCAAGCAGGCTAAGTATAGCTTTAAGAGCAAATCAGTTAATTCAATAACTACGTTGTAACTTCTTCATATGGACCTCTATGGTCCCATTTTTATTACTTCTCTTGCTGGTGCAAGATATACCCTTGTGGCTATCAATGACTTCACCAGATATACATGGGTGATATTCCTGAAATCGAAGGATCAAACCTTTGAACATCTTGTAGATCTCTTCAACTGGATAAGCAATTCACAAGGACTGAGCATTAAATGCATCAGGAGTGATCATGGTACGAAATTTGACTTTTTTGATATGAGATCATATTGTTCTGAATAGGGCATTCAGCATGACTTCTCTGCGCCCAGGACTCCACAACAAAATGGACTTGCTGAGGCCAAGGATTGTAAATCCAAATCTAAGATGGCAAAGAAAAGTGACAAGGTTACTCCCCGACGCTCCACCTCAGATAACAGCAAGAATAAGAGGAAGACATTCGTCACATAGTACGTCAATGGCTCGGAAAAAGAGGAGGGATCCTATGATGATGAGCTAACCCCAAAGCCAAGTGTCTGCCTCATGGCAAATACTGAGGTACCTTCTATCTTTGAGCTCATGAGTAAATTAGAATCTCTTACTACTAAATGTGATCATGAAAAGAATGAGAGACTAATAATTACTCAAATGTATAAAGATATGCAAAGTCAGACTAAATATCTTGAATTTACTGTTGCAAGACTTAAAAAGGACATAGCCGACTTTAGAAGTAAAGGGGCTTGGTATCGTGATCTTAGAGCTGAAAATCATCTGCTAAATACCAACCTAATTGGCCTAACTATAAATCTTAAAAGACTCAAAAATGAACTTGAAAAGGAAAAAGAAATAAATCGTAAGTGGCTAAATTCGGGGGAAATAGCTTCTACGTTTAGGATTAATCTGGATAATGTTTGAGTTAAACCTGGCCTTGGCTCCGAACCATCAACCTCCACACAAGCTACTGAGTGTCCTTCAGATTTCATTCTGAAACTAACCAACCTTTATCTTGTTAGTACATCTAAACCATTGGAAGGTTTCATTTCAGGTGGCACCATAGTTTATGACTATGGAAGAGAGGCTATTACTGCTATTCCCGAAGTAGTAGCACCCGTACCTAATGATGAAGGGAAGGATGTTGTAATCAAAGCCGAAACTGTAGCACCTAGAAAGAAAGGAAAGGCTAAGGCTGATGCATCTAGGGCCAAGAGCGCGTCACCCAATCGCAAAGGATTAAGCCATAGGGATCAATGTAGAAAACCTGTAAAATCTAAGAAACCTGTATCCCCTGTTTGTGCTCCACATCGTAGTGTCTGTTCCATCTATAGAGAAATAGGTCATTATCATTATGAATGTTGGAGTTTATCTGATGATTGACTTTGTAATCAAGTTTATATTTATAAAGACTCGTATTTGGGTAGTTTTGAGAGATAGTCATTCTATGAGAATGTAACTATCTGGACGGTAGTGTAGTCGTCGATGTGAGCATTTTGACAGTACTTGGGCCCGATTCCGAGTCGGGGCCCCGTTTGACCTAATTATTGACTTTTTGGGGTTTATTGGTTGACTTTGCGTTTGGGCAGTCATTTGGGTGTAATAATATCCGTTTAGTGTTGTGTTCGTCATTTCGAGCGTTTTGACTGTAATTTGACTCAATTTGTAGTTCGGGGCCTTGGAGGTCAATTTTTGTGTTCGGAGGTCAATTATTGACTGGGTCAATGGTTGACTAGGTCAGTTGACTGGTAGAAATATAAATAGCAGCAAAAAAAAAGAAGAAGCTTTCACTTTACATTTCACATTTGTGCGTTTGAGAGAGGTTAGAGGCCTTGGCGATTTGAGGCGATTTGGGTTCGTGGAGCTCAAAGATTCACTTCAAGTAGGTGTCCTTGAACTTCTTATCTCTCTCTTGTTTTGGATCTGCACGAATTTATCATGATTTATGAAATTGAGCATGAACCCTAGAATTTGGGGAAAACCAATTTTGGGTTAGATCTAATGGTTTAGCATAAGATCTGTGGTTAAGAACTGTTTATTATCATTGTGGATATATGTTTCTGTGATTTTGGGGTTGATTAACTGTGTTTTTCATGAGGGTTGATAAGTCAACCATGGAAATCTGAAATTTTATACGTGTTTCTGTTGTTTCTGCGCGATTTAGAGGCGTTCTGGACGCGTTTTGAGGTAGATATCGTAGTTTGTTGCGAAACAGGGGTGTTAGTGAGCGTCTGGGAGTTTCTGGGCGCGTTTCAGACGAAGAACAGGTGAAAACGACGATGAACAGTACCCTGGGCGCATTCCTGGTTCGAAATGACGGAGACCCGAAGTTCTGGGTCGAAGGGTCGTAGTTCGTAGTTCGTAGTTCGTAGGGTCATAGTTCGTAGACCCGTAGTTCGTAGCTCGAAGGTTTGTAGTTCGTAGGGTCGTAGTTCGTAGACCCGTAGTTCGTAGTCTCGTAGTTCGTAGTTCGTAGCCGAAGGGTCGAAGTTCGTTGCCTCGTAGGTCGAAGGTCGTAGCCTCGCTTCGAGTCTTCGAGGCGCGCTGTAGCTCCGCACTCCGTAGCTATGAGTCGCAGTTCCGCGCAGCTATGAGTCGCAGTTCCGCAGCTACGAGTCGCAACTCCTGTAGGGTAACTGGACACTGGACAGCACTGGACTAGACCTATTTACATCGCAACGTATACCCATCTATACATTTAAGTACTATACCTAAGTTACAATGTAAATAACGAAATACCCCCCATTTGGATTCAAAGAAAAATACTAGAAAAATTAATTCCCACTCTTTCAGAATGTGAAAATTGGGATTTAGTATTAAATCTCGGAAAAACCCAAAAGTTTGTAGTGGTGACTTTTTGGAAAGTGGGGTTAGACATCTCAGAAAAATCCTCAAAAATCAGATTATCTTATTTATGATATGGGAACCCAATGCCAGGACTTTTGATTTCAAGAAAATAGCTGCTATGGGTACTTCCTTCATAAATCAAGGATTGAGGATTTACTTGTGAAGACTGGCTACAGTTCCAAAGGAAATGTTGAGAATGACATGCCATACTAATGTTAGTATGTTAGTGTGAGGTATTGGGGCATGGACTCCGTGACTTGTTTGGGTTCTCACCGTGATGCACCAATGGTGCTATGTGGTTGACGTGGTAGGCATATGCACCGATGTCAGGCATGTGTGGCAACTGTGGCCGGGCGTGTTGCGTTGTGGGCAGGCTAAGGCCTGAGTTGAGCCGTTGAGCTCGTGGAGCTAGGGCTGAGTGCCCTGAGCGGGGATCCCATGGAGGATCATGGACAAGTTGTCCTGTATGAGCAGGATGAGTCCTGATGTTTGTTTGCTGGTTGAGTCCTGATGATTGTGCACACTACACGGTGCACGAGTACATGGTGCACGTGTACACTGAGCACGTGGACAGTTGTATTTGCATACTGTTTATGATGTAATGTCTGTATGACTATTTGACTTATCATGTGCATGATGATGTATGGGAAAGTACAGGATTACCCTTGATGTATGACTGTACAAGGTTACATATTTGAGATAGCACCCGCGGTGTAGTCTCTATTGGTGCTAGTCACCAACCCCTTGACCTTTCGGGTGCGGGCAAGGGGAAGTCATGTTACTGGTTCCGGGTTTTCTTGGAATTCGGGGGCGTGACAATATTAATAAAGAATAGTTCATCAAAAAGGGTTTATCAAGCAAATCAAAATCTAAATCTCAAAGGAGTAACTCTCCTAAGAAAACCCAAAGAAAAGAAGCAACTGACACTAACAAACTTAAGTCAACTTGGAAAGCTAAAATTCCTAACAAAGTAAAATCCAAAACTATTGACACTGTTGTTGTTTCTCCTAACCGCCCGAAACAAGTTTGGGCACCAAAAGTGTAAACTGTTGTCTTACAGGAGCATCTTTGGAATGCATACCCGGATCACTTGAAGTTAAAGATAAATCAAAGCAAGTGGATCCTCGATAGTGGATGCTCCGAACATATGACGGGGGATCAGTCTCTGCTCGTTGAAGTTACTGACAAACGAGGCCCATCCGTATCATACGGCGACAACAGCAAAGGTAAGACTGTGGGGTATGGCACTTTAACCAACGGATGTGTATCAATTACTAAAGTTGCACTAGTCAAAGGTTTAAAGCATAATCTGCTGAGTGTTTGTAATTTATGTGACAAAGGGTTCACTGTTTCCTTCTTGTCTAACACCTGCATAGTTTGGGAAAACTTATCCGGAGATGTTAAGTTATCCGGATTAAGAGATGAGGACATATACTCAGTGGTCTTAAGAAATAATTCTTCTGACCATGTATGCTTCCTCACTAAAGCATCAGATGAAGAAAGTTGGCTATGACACAAACATTGCGCACATTTAAACTTTAAGACTTTGTCTAAATTAGCGTTGCTTGACTTAGTAAATGGTCTGCCCAAACATAAATTCTCCAGAGACTCTCTCTATCGTAAATGCCAACTCGGCAAACAGACCAAGCACAGCTTTAAGAGCCAATCAGTTCATTCAATAATTGCCCCGCTACAACTTCTTCACATGGACCTTTGTGGTCCCATTTCTATTGCTTCTCTTGCCAGTGCGAGATATACCCTTGTGGTTATCGATGACTTCACCAGGTATACTTGGGTGATGTTCTTGAAATCAAAGGATCAAACCTTTGAAGATCTAGTAGATCTCTTCAACTGGATAAGCAATTCACAAGGACTAAGTATCAAATGCATTAGGAGTGATCATGGTACGGAATTCGACTTTTCCGATATGAGATCCTATTGTTCTGAACAGGGCATTCGGCACGACTTTTCTGTGCCCAGGACTCCACAGCAAAATGGAGTTGCTAAGTGTAAGAATTGCACATTAGTCGAAGCTGGTAAATCAATGTTAGTAGGGGCAAGGCTTTCTCTCAGTTTATGGGCTGAAGCTATTTCCACTGCATGCAATGTTCAGAATAGAACTCTTATCAATAAGGTTACCATGAAAACACCCTATGAAATGTGGCGAGGTAGGAAGTTGTCAATCTCTCATTTCAAAGCTTTAGGGTGTGCTTGCTATGTGTTAAACAATGGCAGAGAGGCCGGGAGTAAATTTGAGCCAAAATCCGATGATGGTATCTTTATCGGATATTCTTTACACAGCAAGGCTTATCGTATTTTCAACAGAAAACATCTAACAGTTGAAAAGTCTAATTGTGATGAATCTAACTTTGACTGGTCAAGTGTAGGATCTTCAAATCTAATTGTGCAGGATCATACGGACACGATTGACTATTCTCAATTTAGACATGTTCCTGCTACAACTCCTGGTGAATCACCTAGTACCGGTGAAGCAACAAGAAATGCTACTGATCATGCTTTAGAAGATTCAGACTCAAGACTTCCTCTCAACTCCGGACAAATTGTTACGGATATTCATAACACCGGAGAACCTTCAAGTCCGTCTGGACCAGTTAATACTAAAAGTCACAGTGCCGAAGAACCTCCATGTTCTTCCGGGACTGTTCATCATACGGATACAACTGCCATGGAAGAAGCTCAGCCAGCCGATATACAAGATCCACCTGATCTGGCAGAGCTTCAAATCATTAAGTACTCACCACCACTTGCGTAGAACTACAGTGGACTCGGAACCACCCATCAGATCAAGTGATTGGTGACCCTACTGTTGGAGTAAGAACGAGGGCAGCCACTTCCAATCTATGCCTCTACTCTGGTTTTTTTATCACAGATAGAGCCAAAGGTGGTGGATGAAGCGCTTCAGGATTAAAACTGGATAGACGTTGTTCAAGAAGAGCTTAATTAGTTCAAGAGGAATGAAGTGTGGACTTTAGTACCAAGGCCGAGGTCGCAACAAGTCATTGGAGTTAAATGGGTGTTCCGAAATAAATTAGATACTGATAGAATAGTAATCCGGAACAAAGCACGACTAGTAGCCAAAGGATATCATCAAGAAGAAGGCATTGATTATGACGAAACCTTTGCTCCAGTAGCTAGACTTGAGGTGATCTGAATGTTCCTAGCGTATGCTTCATATGAAAACTTCACAGTTTATCAAATGGACATCAAGAGCGCTTTTCTTAATGGAGATCTTCAAGAGGAGGTTTATGTTGAACAACCTCTGGGCTTTGTTGAGCACAAAGTTGAACATATGGTATATAAACTACGCAAAGCTTTGTACGTATTGAAGCAAGCTCCAAAAGCCTGGTATGACACACTGCCAGAATTCTTGCTTGAACATAATTTCAGAAAAAGGAAGATAGACACCACACTATTTCTACGAAAGGAGAAAGATCATTCTATGATCATACAAATTTACGTGGATGACTTCATTTTCGGATCGTCCAATCTGGAGCTATGTGAAGAGTTTACGAAGTTCATGACTGGAAAATTTGAAATGAGCATGATGAGAGAATTAACGTACTTTCTTGGAATAGAGGTTAACCAAATGAAGGATGGAATCTTCATCAACCAAGCAAAGTACACATGGGACTTAATCAAGAAGTTCGGAATGCAAAACTCATTTCCCGTCAAAACTCCCATGCCAGTCAGTGCCAAGTTAGATCCCGATCTGAACGGAGAATCAGTAAATGTGACTAGATACAGAGGGGTCATTGGATCATTGCTGTACCTTACCGCAAGTCGCCTAGATATAATGTTTGCAACATGTATTTGTGCAAGATATCAGGCGAATCCCAAAGAGTCACATATGCTTCATGTGTAACAGATATTGCGATATTTAAAAGGGACAGTGAATTTGGGACTCTAGTATCTGAAAGAGTCCAACTTCTCTTTATCCAGGTATTCTGATGCTGATTTTACCGGGTGTCACATTGACAGAAAGAGCACTAGTGGTATATGTCAGTTCCTTAGAACTAGACTTATTTGATGGTTCAGTAAGAAGCAGAATTCCATATCAACCTCAACTGCTGAGGCAGAATATATAGATGCTGGGAGTTGTTGCGCACAACTTCTCTGGATGCAAAGTTAACTTACTGATTACGATTTCAATATGACGTATGTTCCATTATACTGTGACAACACCAATGCGATTGCTATCAGCAACAACCCTGTTATGCACCCGAAAACAAAGCACATTGAAGTCAGGTATCACTTCACCCGAGATCATGTTCTCAAAAAGCACATATCACTTGAACATGTTGCTATGAATGATCAACTCGCAGACATACTCACCAAGCCCCTACTTGATGCACGATTCTCTGAACTTCTCTTAAAATTAGGCATGCTTGACCTTACTGCATAGTTCCTTATTTATTTTTCCAACAATATTTCTTTCAGAACATGCATTGTGGTTCATGATGAGCATTAGACACTTACTGTACTTCATGCTGATCATGCTTACTACTGATATACATCATGTTTCTGATAATTTTCTCATATTTTCATATAGGAGGATGCTTGTGTTTTCCGACTGAAGTCGCATAAGCTAGCATAATTAATGTTATATGAGTACAACCTCCTTAGGATTTCATGACTCAAATTTTCATTTATCACCACATGTCCAACGCTGTTCCATATTGATTACACTATTAACATGTCTGGTTGAAGAAATGAAATGGGTTAGCTCGGAATGCCTGGTGGATGAAATCACAGTTGCTGTCTGATCAGCTTCTGAAATGGAGCTTCCTGAAGGATAGACAGCAATTTCTCATAATCTAAAAATTAAGCCGCAAATGTCCATCGAGAGGATTGCAAGATCTAAGGGGGAGAAAATGCTTTATCCATTACCCAAGTAATACCCCCCTTATATGTCTCGTGACCTCTTTCTTGGCTGTCTATCTGAGGAAGAGTTTATCACTAAGAGGATCACTCGATCTAAAGGGGAGCAAACACCCTAATATGTCTATTACTTTAGTAATAACCCCCTAATATGTCTCGGATGCTCGCTCCTTCCTCTAACTTCTCACTTCGGGATCTGATTGGACATGCATTGTTGAATCAACTTTGTGGCATGTTTGGATGTTTTTATTTCTTTAACTGTGCATCTTAATCAGATAATCAATTGATTGCATCTGACATGTGTTCTTTCTTCTATTCTCACTCATGAATCTTAATTTGAGTAACTTATATACAGTTAATTAATCTTAGCTACGATGTTTAGCATGACCGTTTCACTATGTTGACCAATGTGAACTTATGTGTTTCTAATCTGTTATATGCATTGATTTTAGTAACATGATCGTTAACTCATATGTATGTGTCTCACATTCTTTTTTAGTGCATAAATTCTGTTTTTCATTAGTTCGGATCATGCTAACTTTCTGTATTTGTTTACATCCGTACTAATCCAAACATGTAAAGCTATCTGTTCTTTTTAGTTTATCTTTGTGAAGCTACAAGTTCTGATTCACTTAGCATCCTCACCGGTATATCTTGTCTAAAGTCTCAGATTTGAAGTGTTGTGGTACTTCGTCTCTCTTTGAGTTCAAGACAGCAAAGGAATCACTTTCTCTCTTACCTCACTCTGTTTCTACGAACACAGTCTGTTGGTCATCCGGATATTCTTCTACGAATTATCTTTCATCTGGATGATATTCGGTTCAATTCCTCTAGACTCTTGGAACTCTCAAATCGCGATAAACAACGTCTTATTTTATATCGCATGTTTTTGAGGAGGAATAATGATGGTATATTTAAATGTAAGTCTCGTGACAAGCAATTCTCCTGGAAGAAGGCATACAGTTGTCATAAATACTTGATTTTGTGGCCTCCACGTCATTTTTCTATTTGGAGGCGCTCAAGTATCAAGATTAATGACATCAGCTTGTCAAGCGAATCACTATTCATCTCGCTTAATCCCTAGATCCACTGGCAACCACGGACTCGGTCTTATATATACTTGTTTTTCACATACAGTGCGAGTTTACATTTCCAAATTCCTAAATCCTCGTCGCTCTTCCAATCTCGAAGACCTATCTTCCTTTTTCCCTCTCACTCTCAATCGCAATGGTACCCAAGACCTCTCGTTCTGGCGTTAATCCCGGCTATCTAGTCGATTGGCCCGCTGTCTCTAATCCTCTGGCATGGTTTCTGGACCTACGCCCACTCCTAGAAGCCTCCCACATTCTGAACCTGGTCTCAAATCCTATCGATCTCCTTATCGACGACATTTCTGAGTTCTACCGGTGGGTCCGCTGCACCATCGATTCCATCCGTTCCAACGTCTGGGGTGAATCCATAGTCATCACCCCCAATGTCATCCGTGCCGCTCTCAATCTACCCCCCGGTGATCATCAGCGCCCGGACCTAGAATCGATGGCAGCTTCCATGGGCTGCACATATAAGGGGAAGGAATACAAGGTGAAGTCCATCCAAGGTCACTACTGGTGTATGCCGACCATTCTGAGTTGGTGTCTACTGGATCGCAGAATCGCTCTGGACTCCATTCCGTATGACCTCCTCTTTGCTATGTACGGAGTCTTTGAGGGTCTCCCGATGGACTGGGGGACACTATTGTTCCGATTGCTAAAGAATGGCCCAAAGAACCAATCTTTCGGGCGGATTCCCAGCATCATCTTCAGGCATCTGTATCCGTCCCATTTCAACGAACATAGCACTATCCCTTTCCCCCAGGCTTACTATCTCTGCCATCTTACGCCTGATTGGAACATGACGGCATGCCGGCCGTCTGCTGCTCTCCGCCTCCTTCCCGCCTCAGAACAACTGGGCAGTTTGGTTAGTGACCCAGCGAACAGCCATGCCCTCGAAGTCAGCTCTGCTCACCGGTCCTCACGGATTCGGTCCGTAGCTGCACCCTCCATCTCTCGAGCCTCCCAGCACAGCATCCGTGCTGACCCATCCGAGGTTGCAAGGCCTTCTCAGCCAAGTTCTCATCTGGCTGATTCTCCAGCGCCTTTTGCTGCTGATGCCCCTGCACCCGACTCACCCGCTGTTGTTGTTGCTATTGATGCTACTATTGCTATGACAGTGGCCGATGTACCTCCTTCTCCTCTGGAAGCTTCCTTACTTCCACTTCCTCAACCTCGTGACTACCTCGACCATCTCCCCGCCACAACCTTAATGGGACTATGGTTCCGGTTCAGTCTAGCGCCTCCATCCCTAACAACGACCTCCGGGTGTACTATGCTCGCCACACCCAAACCCCAAAGGATATGATCATCTGGAACTTGGACCATGGCTTTCTTATGCCAACCTCCATTCCGGACGTTCCCTTCACTGTTACCTCCAGACCGGCCCATGACGCACGGGTTCTTTCTCCTGCTGAGGCCCAGCCCGCTTCTCCTGCTGCTGACATCCCCATTGTTGACCTCTCTGGTCAAAGCGGTTCTCCTACTCCGGATGCCTCAACCGCTCCGGATGCCCCCTCTGCTGGCACTCCCTCCACTCCTACTGACTCCTCTGCCCAGTGCACACCTGCACCTATCCATGTGGGGGAGTCCTCTAAAGCCCCAAAGTTGGCGCTTGGAGGTGCCTCGTTTGGCACGGTTCACTCCGATGCTGTGCACTCCACTCAGCTGGACCACCACACCCAAGCCCAAAGTGCCTAAATCTCTGTCATCGCCGCCAAGGTTGAGGCTCTAGGTGCCCAACTCCTCTCCGTCCTGACCGACTCTTCCACTTCCATCGAGCAAAAGATGGATCACGTGGCCTCGTCCGTCTATTCACTGTCTACCTCTTTCGCTGACATGGCACACATGATGGCTCTGTCACGCCCCCAAATTCCAGGAAACCCGGAACCAGGAACATGACTTCCCCTTGCCCGCACCCGAAAGGTCAAGGGGTTGGTGACTAGCACCAATAGAGACTACACTGCGGGTGTTGTCTCAATCATGCAACCCTATACCGTCATACATCAAGGGTAATCTTGTAATTTCCCATATATCATCATGCATACAATAAGTCAAACAGTCATACAGACATCACATCACAAATAGTATGCAAATACAACTGTCCACGGACCCATGTCCGGGATACAATGCACAACAATACAAAATACAATACTGTATCATACATCAGAGTAGTGGGCACATCCTCCTGGAAGAAAGTCCACTAGTCTCGGGTGACACCTGAAAAAGGTAAACAACAAGTACGAGTAAGCGACAAGCTCAGTAGGTGACCCCAAAACTCCATATCATGCAAACATACAAGTCTATGCTACATGCTCTGTGTACTTGTGCACTGTGTAGTGTGCACAGTCATCAGAACTTAGCCTATAAACAAACATCAGGACCCAGCCTGCCCACACAAGACAGCTTGTCCACAATCCTCCACGGGACCCCAGCTCAGGGCACTCAGCCCTAGCTCCATGAGCTCGACGGCTCAACTGAGGCCTTAGCCTGTCCACAGCACAATATGCCCGGCCGCAGTCACCACATAGGCCTGCCATCGGCGCATATGCCTGCCACGTCAACCACATAGCACCATTGGTGCATCACGGTGAGAACCCAACAAGTCATGGAACCCAAGTCCCAAATCCGCAAACCAACAAACCAACACCAATATGGTCTTAAGGTGTACAACACTCCCTTTAGAACTGTAGCTAATCTTCACAAGTCGATCCTCATTCCTTGACTAAGGAAGGAGATACCCATAGCAGCTATTTTCTTGCAATAAAAAGTTCCGGCATTAGGTTTCCATATCATAACTAAGATAATCTGATTTTTGGGATTTTTCTGAGATGTCTAACCCCACTTTCCAAAAATTAACCTCTACGAAAAACTGGATTTTTCTGAGATTTTACACTAAATCCCAATTTTCACATTTTGAAATAGTGAGAATTAATTTTCTAGTATTATTCTTTGAATCCAAATGGGGGGTATTTCGTTATTTACATTGTAACTTACGTATAGTACTTAAGTGTGTAGATGGGTATAGGTTACAATGTAAATAGTCCAGTCCAGTGTACTCCAGTGTTCAGTTACGCTGTTGGAGCTGCGACTCGTAGCGCGGAGCTACAGCGCGCCTCGAAGACTCGTAGTTGCATAGCGCGGAACTGCAGTGCGCTTCGAAGACTCGTACTTGCATAGCACGGAACTGCAGTGCGCCTCGAAGACTCGAAGTGGGTCTTCAATCTACGAACTACGAACCTTCGAACTACGAACTACAAACCTTCGACCCAACGACCCTGGATCTTCGACCCTTTGACCCTACGACCCTAGATCTTCGACCCTTCAACCCAGAACTTCGGATCTTCGTCATTTTGACCCAGTAATCCGCCCAGGGTACTGTTCATCATCGTTTTTTCCTGTTCTTCATCTGGAATCAACCCAACAACCCCCAGACGCTCACAAACACACATTTTACGCAACAGACTACAATATCTACCTCAAAATGCATCCAGAATGCCTCTAAATTGCACAGATAACAACAGAAATATGCACCAAATTTCAGATTTCCAGAAATCTAGATCTAAATCCAAATTTGCATGGTTGACTTCTCAACCCTCATGGAATATGCAATTAAACAGCCCCGGATCACAGAAACACATATTAAAACTGATATAAAACAGTTCTTAACTACGGATCTTATGCTAAACCATTAGATCTAACCCAAAATTGGATTCCCCTAAAACCTAGGGTTCATGCTTAATTTCATAAATCATGACAAATTCGTGCATACCAAGGATAAAATCAAGATAAAAAGTTCAAGGACACCTACTTGGAGTGATTCTTTGAGCTCCACGAACCCAAATCGCCCCAAATCGCCAAGGCACCAAGCTCCAAGCTCTCTCTCTCTCTCTCTCTCTCTCACGCACAAACATGATAACGTAAAGTGAAAGCTCTTTCTTTTTCCTGCTATTTATATTTCTGTCAGTCATTGACCAATAACTAACCTAGTCAATTATTGACCTCCCAACACAATAATTGACCTCCAAGGTCCCGAACTTCAAATTGAGTCAAATTATAGTTAAAACGCTCGAAATGACAAGCACAACACTAAGCAGATATTATCACCCCAAATGACTGCCCAAACGCAAAATCAACCAATAAACCCCCAAAAAGTCAACAATCGGGTCAAACGGGGCCCCGACTCGGAATTGAGCCCAGGTACAGTCAAAATGCTCACACAGACGACTACACTGCCGTCCAGATAGTTACATTCTTATAGAATGGCTATCTCTCAAAACTACCCAAATACGAGTCTTTACATGCTCGTCCTCCTACTGTTCCTTGGCGATCTACCAAAACGGGAGAGAATGTGTCATTTGATCCTCCTTTACCTTCCTCAGCTCGTGCTGAGAAGCGGCCTGCATTTACATCTTCACTTCTTCTGGGAGTTACCATTCCCGAACACAGCAGTTTCTCTCAGCCCAGCTTTTCCAGTGCAGCTCCTCCTTCCACCTCTCCATCCGCGGCTGACACCTTCCTCCCATCATACACGGATCGTGATCCCCTTGCTGCGAATGCAAGTGTTTTTAATGAAATGACCAAGTATGCCATATCCACTGTCGAGCAACATGTCTATCTGACCTATACCCTTTCTCCCCTAAAGACATTCAGACACTACGTTCTAAGAAGGGCCTTTTCACCACAGAAGTCATCGAACACTTCTCTTGAGCAGTTAAGATGAAGATGAGACTGTTTTCGTCTCTATACAAGGACGGACACTTGTTTGACATCTTGCCTTGTTGGTCTAAAGGTTATGTTCCTGAAGTAGTCTTCATCTAGACCTTCATCGACGGAACTGCTGAGGACAACAAACCTTGGAAAAATCTTTCAACTGTCATCATTCCGTACCAGATTTTGACGCCGCACTTCATGCTAGTTGCTTTCATGATTCACTCCAAGCCGTTGATCCTGATTGATTCTCATCAGGTTGTGGATAACAACATTAGAAAGAATCAATGGGAACCTCTGTGTCTTCAATTGACCGAAGCAATAAAGCAATCCGGACTCTATGAAGAAATGGGCCTGACTCCAATGGCTCCAAATGAAAACCCGAAGGCGGCGGTCCGGAATAAGAAACAAGTGCCACAACAGCCCGATGGAAATAACCGCGGAGCCTTTGTCTACTTCTTCATCAAATCACTTATGAAAGCGGATAATAACTGGAACAATATCCGCAATTATACATTAGAGTAGACAATAGAGCTGAGAGAGAAGGCAACAATGATGATCTTCAAGTATAGTAAGCTTTATGTCTCTTAGTGGAAATTTTGTATAAAGGCTGAATTGTACTATATTGCTGTTTAATAAAAATGGACGTTATTTCTATTCTGTATACTATCTTTGTGCTTCGCTTACTAGATCAGATTATAAAGGATTTTGGCATATCCATAATTGGGGGAGATTGTTGGATCAAGCCCAGAATTTGGATGATGCGGATAAAACCCTATGTAATTTGATCTCAGACTTTGGTTGTTTTATCTTAAGTTGTCACAGAAGATATGATCATAATCCGGACCTACACTCACGAGACCAAAGTTAAGAACATGATACATAATCCTGATCCGAACAAGAGTGAGTGTCGTCAAACACTTGGTAAATAACCAAGTCTATACTTCATACAGAATAAGGATCATTTGTGCGGACTAATCACTTAAAGTTACAGACTAAGGAATCTACGTGTAACACTTTAAACGGAGTAAGTCAAATAGATGCGGAGTAAGAATCCTAGTCTACAAGTCACATGAAGTAAGAGATAGTCTTCGCTGAGTAAAAAGCTAAGTCTTCCACTCAAGCGGATTAAGGATAAGAAGACACGGAATAAGGATCCGAGTCTTTCATAGATGCGGAGTAAGGACGTACTTGTGCAGAATAAGGACCTGAGTCCTTTATTCGCACGGAGTAAGGAAAAGAGATGCGGAGTAAGAAATCCGACCTTTTTACTCATACGGAGTAAGGATGTGCTGATACGGAGTAAGCTATCTGGTCCTTTTAACTCATGTGAAGTAAGGAACTCATGCAGAGTAAGGAAGCGTTGATACGGAGTAAGCTCTTTGGACTTCTCGTTCATACGGAGTAAGGAAGCGCTGATATGGAATGTGGATTCCAATACTAAACTAACACAGAGTAAGCAACCAATGATACAGATTAAGGATTCGAGCTTCATTAACATGGAGTAAGGAACTTTACGTTGGATTAAGTAGACGCTGCTTCAACTTATCTCTTCGCATTCAAAGTCACCAACTCACTGTGTCCTGATGTAAGACAAACTCATCGATAACCTAAAACATCTTACACATGGGTCACACGGATATGTGGACTTTAACTGCACTTGGGTACTCACAAGACACTTATGTTTTACAAACCCAAGACCTTGACTCCATATCCACAGCATTCAAGGCAGAGAGAATTATGAGGAACAGTCAATGCTGCACATAGTCCGAAAGAACAAGTTCTAAGATTGTCTCTCAAGGATGTTTCTATATATATTGTAACACTTGTACATTAAAAAATATAGTTGAAAGAGTTAATGTTTGTGAGTTTGATATAAGGGTGTATGTACAAGAGTTCATCGAGATAATAGAGGCTAGTGTGTGAGTCTTCTGTAAACAGAGTGTAAGAGAAATGTTAGAGTAGATCGAAAAGCTTCACAAACTTTAATCTGCTTCTATTTTATTGTACTTATCAGTTGATAATAAAACAAAATACTTCAACTATCTGATTATCTTCCACATTGATTTAATCTCTTAACCAGATAAGTGTTGTGCTAAAGAGTGAGTAAAAGTTTTCAATAAGATCCTATTCACTCCCTTCTAGGCTTCCAAGGACCAATAGTTTTCAAAAAACAAAAAAACAAAACAAAACAAAACAAAACAAAACAAAACATTTTTCACACTAAAAACCAAAACCAAACAAGGCAAAAAAACCAAAAAAAGAAAACAAAACAAACAAAGCAAAACAAAAAGAAAAAGAAAAAACAAAGCAAAACAAAACCTTTAGGATTCCATTAAAAATTTAGGATAAATCAATTTTAACCATAACTTTGACAAATAAAAAGCATAGACTTTCTAGGAAAACCATAGTGCCTTAACCCAATCCCAAACAGTGAAAATAAATAGAAACCTCCTCTTCTGAAAATAGATACCGAAAGGGCGCTATAGGGGTGCTAATCCTTCCCTACACGTAACCAACTCACGAACCCTTCTCTGATAACGCAGACCACACCTTAAACTACTCAAGGTAGAGGGTATCCAACTGTACCCCAAAAATAGTTGGTGGTGACTCTAATTTTTTCACCATTGGTTTAGTTTGAAGCTCACCCCAAATGGGCCCGGATGAAAACTGGTGATGACAACTCTCGTTGTATGGCAACTATACTGAGCCGGTGCTTACGGGCTCGCACGTCTGGCCTCGACTCCATCCCGTACAATCTGCTCCTTACTGTGTACGGAGTTTTTGAGCATCTACCGATGGATTGAGAGCTTTTCTTTTTCGATTGATGGGCAACAATCCAAAGAATCTTTCATTTGGACGGATACTAACCATCGTCTTCCGGCATCTTCGTCCATCTCACTTTGATGGACATTTTGTCGTCACCTTTCCTCAGGCGTACTATCTTTGACATCTATCACCTGATGGGACTCTTACTGTTCGTCGGGCTTCCGCTCCAAGCCGTACCCTTATGGCCTCGGAACAACAGGGCAGTTTTGTTGGTGACCCAACCGACTCCTCCACCCACGAGGTTAGCTCCGCCCACCAATCCTCTTGGATCGGGTTTGTTGCTTCCCCATCCGTCTCCCGAGGCTCGCAGCACAACATTCGCATTGATCCTCTTGAAGTTGCGGGGCCATCTCAGCCAGCTTCTCTTCTGGACGAACCCTCGGCCCTATCTAATGCTGATGTCCCCGCTCCTGATGCTCCCACTCCGGTTGCTGCTACTGCTCCTGCCTCTCGTCTGGATGCTACTCCAAATCTGCCCCCTATTCCTCAACTCTACTTGCATTGTCTCTCCGCCGACATTCTTATGGACTTATGGTTCCGTTTTAGTCTAGCCCGCACTGCCACCATCCCTGACACCGATCTCTAGGTGTATTATGCTCGCCATACACAAACCCTGAAAGATATGATTCTCTGGAACTTGGAACACGACTTTCTCACATTAGCTTCCCTCCAAGCTACACTGCTTACTGCTGTTTCCTCCGGACCGGCCCATGACACAGGTTTCTTTCCTCCAAACTGGCCCATACCATGTCTTGCGCCCCTAGGGTCGATCTGCCAAAATTGGGGAGAACTTGTCCTCTAAGCCTGCTCTATCTATTCCTAGCACTACCACTACTTCTGCCACTAAGGACGATGCTGGTCCTTCTACTCGGACCCGAGATCCTGTTAAGTGGCCTGCATTTACTCTTCCTCCGGGCATACCTGTCCCCAAATGCAGCCGCTTCACTACGTCCAAGCTTAGCTTCTCTAGTGCTGCTCCTACTTCTGCTGCTCCACGTGGGGCTGTCACCTTCCTCCCATCATATGCGGAACTTGATTCAAGTGATGAAGATGGGAGCATTTTAAATGTTATAATAGCATATGCCAGCTCCACTGCCGAGCAAAGGTGTCTGTCAGATATGTTTCCCTTCTCACCTCAAGACTTAAGTACTTTACTGTCTGAGAAGGGACTGTTCTCTGCTGAAGATATTGACAACTTCTCCTTGGCGGTAAAGATGGAGATGAGGTTGTTCCCTTCTCTATACGCAAACAGATATATTGTTGATGTTCTACCGTGTTGGTCTAAGACCTATCTTCCCGAAGTCACTCACATCTAGACCTTCATTGACGGAACTGCTGAGAACAGTAAACCATGGAAGAACCTCACAACTGTTCTCATTCTGTACCGGATTAACACCCCACATTTCATGCTGACTGCATTTTTAGTCAAATCAAGGGTGATTCTACTAATTGATTCTCATCAAATCGTTGAACTCCAAGTGAGGAAGAATCAATTGGAACCCTTAAGATTTGCATTTCGAAGCCACTGACCCGAAGATCTGCTTCGAAGAACCTCCCTCGTAGACCTGAAGCCACTAACCAGAAGGTCTGCCTCGAAGAACCTCCCTCGAAGACCCGAAGCCACTGACCCGTAGGTCTACCTCAAAGAACCTCCCTCGAAGACCCAAAGCCACTGACCCAAAGGTCGACCTCAAAGAACCTGCCTCGAAGACCCGAAGCCATTGACCCGAAGGTTGGCCTTGAAGAACCTCCCTTGAAGATCCGAGGCCACTGATCCGAAGGTCTGCCTCGAAGAACCTCCCTCGAAGAACCGAGGCCACTAACCTGAAAGGTCTGCCTTGAAGAACCCCCATCGAAAACTCGAAGACACACCCTCGAAGGACCCCCCTCGAAGACTCGTAGAACTCACTTGAAGACTCGAAGACACACCCTCGAAGGATTCCTCCTCGAAGACTCGGAGAACTCCCTCAAACTTCGACCATTTGAACTTAAATCTTCGACTCTATGCCTCTTCAACCCTCTAACTCTATCCTTTGACTCTATGACTCTTAATGCTAAACGCGCCACCGACCACACAGTTCGCCCGACGTTACTGTTCATCATCGTTCCGCTGCCCTTCCTCTGGAATCGACCAAGCGACCTCCCAGACATTCAAAAACCATACTTTTACGCACAGTCCCCCACTTACATCACAAATAGCATCCTAAAATACCTCTAAATCACACAGTAACATTAGATACACATATAAACACACAGATCAAGCCACAATAGGAGTTCCTCCCCCAAAACATACCAGATCAATTACACCCCATGCCATCCACATCATAAGAAGACAGGATCACAGTAAGGGAGTTTAGGAGCACCTACCTCTTAAAGCTGATTGAAAAACCTTGATCTTCACAGTCTAGATCCAAAGACTCCTTCTTGGCATCTCCCTCTCTCTTTCTTTCTCTTGCGTACGCCTCTCTCTTTCTTTTTCTCTTGCGTAGAATGCCAAAAACGCACCAGAAACCCTATCTCTCCTTTTATACTATTTACTTGATAAATAAAAATAAAGTTCTCCTCTATCATAATTCCCATAATGCCTCAAAAGACCCTCAAAAAAGGCTATATTGCTCCACGGGGCTCTCGACTCCAAAACGGATCCAAGTATAGTCAAACTTCCACACTTTTCGAGCCTAATTACATGCTCACATCTACTCATTTCAATTCTCACTCTAATGCAAAGTCCACTCCTAGGACCAAGAAAATGGGTCTTTACATACTTTCCCCCTTAAAGACTTTTCGCCCTCGAAAGGCATACCACCTAGCTACACTACTCAACCAACCACACAAAACGATGCACAAAACAATTCCATACCAATAACACACATAAAAGCACCACTACTCTGCAAGACCACACTTCTCGACACACATGATACCACACGACTCAACACATGCCACAACACACATATAAGACACAGCACACGCCTCAACACGTGAGACAATAATAATAAGCATGACACAACACTATACACAAACACATCATAACACTGCACATACATGAGACAACACACACAGGAGAAGGTATGAAAACAAAACATACCAGCTTCCTCCCCTCCTTGGGACTATTCGCCCTCAAATAACTCAGGATACTGATCCTGCATGATAGACTCGCGTTCCCACATCTCCTCCTCAATACCATGGTGTCACCACAGCACGCAAACTAAGGGAAGAGCGCGACCCCGCAAAAGCTTCTCTCATCGATCCAGTATTCGGATGGGAACCTCGACAATGGGCATGTCATCCTCAATGTCCAACGTGCCCTAATCAATCATATGGGTACGGTCAGGATGATACTTTCGCAACTGGAACATATGAAACACATTGTGGACCCAAGTCAACCGCAATGGCAATGCTAACTGGTAGACCACTGGCCCCACATGAGCCAAAATCTCAAAAGGACTGATGAACTAAGGAGATAGCTTAGAACCCCGCCCAAACCGTCGATGCCCACGATGCGGTGAAACATGGAGAAACACATGATCTCCCACAGAAAACTCCAAAGGTCGTCATCTTTGATCCATATAAGACTTCTGGTAAATCTAAGCTAACAACAAGCGTTGACGAATTAACTTGACCTTCTCAGTAGCCTCTTGAACCAACTATAGTCCCAAGAGTGCTGTCTCCCCTATCTCAGTCCAGCACAAAGGTGACCGACACAGTCTGCCATACAACGCCTCGAAAGGAGCCATCTCAATGGATGCCTGATAACTATCGTTCACATATAGCTGACTCAATGCTCGAATGGGATCCCGCTCTCAAACAGCAAAGAAATAGGCTGACTTCGTGAGCCGATACACAATCACCCATATCATGTCTTTCCTCCCAGTGGTGGGTGGAAGGCCAGTCACAAAATCCATCGATATGTGGTCCCACTTCTACTCTGGTACTGGTAATGGATGCAACATACCTGCCAGCCGCTAGTGCTCAACTTTCACGTACTAACAAGTGAGGCACCTATCTACAAATGCAACCACATCACATTTCATCCCAAGCCACTAAAAATGCCCCTGAAGTGCATGGTACATCTTCATACCCCCTGGTCGCACAACAACTCTAGACTGATGGAAATCCCTCATCACCTCATCCCAGAGAGAAGAAGCCACTACTAGATGCCCCTAAAAGGACAACTCATGCTCAGGACCCTCTGTCCAATCCTCGGACAGCTCGCCAGTCTCTATACATGCACAAAGAACCTCACACTTGATATCACCTAACTGTCCCTCCTGACTCGCTGGTAGTGCTCAGGCACAACCATACTAGGACTCAGGACCGTCCCACCATCACGAGCAATAGGATGCAACTACAACACTGCCAACTGCTCCATAAGCTTCCACTCTCTTAATGCCACCTCATCTTTTCCTTTCCTGCTCAGTGCATCAGCCACAACATTGCCCTTGTCCGGGGTATAGGCCAGAGTAAAGTCAAAAGCTCTGCAAATACTCCACTCACCTCCTCTACCTCAAATTCAAGTCCCGCTGAGTAAAGATGTACTGAAGGCTCTTGTGATTTGAGAACACCACAAATTTCTCTCCAAAAGGTAATGCTCCCAACTCTTCAAAGCAAAGATAACAACTGCCAACTCAAGATCATGAGTAGGGTAATGCTGCTCATGTGGTTTTAATTGCCTTGACCCATAAGTTATCACGCTGTGCTCCTGCATAAGCACACACCCCACACTAATCCTAGGTGCATCACAATAGACCTCGTATGGAACGTATTCACTTGGAAGGCTCAACACAGGGGCAATGGTCAAATGGGTTTTAAGAGCCTCAAACGCCTGCTGACACTTGTCAGTCCACTCAAATCTCACTCTATTCTAGGTCAACATTGTCAAAAAAGCTGCCAAGAATGAGAATACCTCTACAAAATGACTGTAATACCCCACCAAGCCAAGGAAACTACGAATCTCAAAAACATTAGTTGGCCTCTTCCATGATGACATAGCCTCAACCTTAGCTAGGTCTACCCTAACTCCTCCAGCTAACACTACATGGCCAAAAAAAAAGGACCTCCTGCATCCAAAACTCACATTTCTTAAACTTAGCATACAATTGCTAGTCCCTCAAGGTTTGCAACATTGTGGCCAAATGCTCCACATGTTCCTTTTCGGTCTTGGAATACACCAAAATATCATTAATGAATACCAACACAAAAGAATCCAAGTATGAGGCAAAAACCTGATTCACCAGATGCATGAACATTGCTGGTCCATTAGTGAGCCCAAAAGGCTTGATTACCCACTCATAATGCCCATACCTGCACCAAAAACCAGTCTTAGGGATATCCACCTCTGTAACACTCAATTGGTGATACCCCGATCGAAAATCTATCTTTGAAAACCACTGGGCCCCACTCAACTGATCAAAGAAGCCCTCTATCCGAGGCGATGGATACTTGTTCTTCATAGTTACCAGATTCAGCTTCCTATAGTCAATACAAAGACGAAGTGTGCCATCTGCCTTCTTTACAAACAGTACCGGAGTACCCAGGGTGAGGTACTTGGCCTGATATACCCTTGGTTCAACAACTCCTCTATCTGCCTCTAAAGTACCCTCAACTCAGTTGGCCTCATACTATATGCCACTTGGGAGATCGTACTAGTTCCCGGTAGAAATTCAATGGTGAACTCCACATTCCTTTTAGGTGGTAACCTCCGAAGCTCCTCAGGAAAGACATCTTGAAACTGGTCAACAACTATTGGCCACACTATATTTCCCACTTTCCTCTCTTTGGCAAAGGTTAGTGCTACCAACTGATGGGTAATGGCATTACACTGGTCCAACACTAGCCCAGAGCAACTCGCCTCACGATCCCACTCCCCCCGCAAGTGAGACGAATGATACATGTCGCCGATAGCAATTTATCTTGGCCTGGAAAGCCATAAGCTAATCCATGCCCAGGGTTAAGTCAAATGTCCTCAATGGTATTACATGCAAATCAAAACTAAGCTCCACATCCCCACTATAGTTAGCACATAATCACGACAAACATGCCGCACCTCAATCATACCTCCCACTAGAGACTCAATAACTAGGGGTCTCTCGGCCTCGACACATAATAATCCCAAGCCATCAATCAAAAGCTCAGCGAAAAATGAACAAGATGCACAAAAGCTGGCATCACTCCTCGTGCTAGATGCCATACCTCCTGCTCCCTTACTGCAACTCCTATAAACCCAGCTCAAATGGCCTTCTAGTCCACAGCTCCGGTATCACCAGTCCTTCTTCGGACACTTCCTTTTGAAATGTCCTTGCTCCCCACAATAATGACAACCGTTGGGAAGACATCCTGCCGAACCTCCCTACCTGCTGCGCCCAAGGTGGACCTCCTTAGGTTCACTGATGGTTAACCCTTGCTGTGGAAGGAACTACTACCTCCCTCCTCTGTCTTGGGCCTCTTGGATCCTGATTCACGATCAGATCCACCTTGCAACTGATGACCCTGTTGGGCCTGCCTTCCATCATTCAGTTCTCTCTTAGCTATACGAGCTGTCTCCACAACCTTAGCATAAGTCCTCAAGTGCAGAATCGCCACCCTCTGCCTGAGGGCTAGCATAAGACCCAAGGTGAACTTATGGGCCTTCAGGTCCTCCCTCACCATAGTCTAGGAGCAAATCTACTCGAGCTCCAAAACTCCCACTCATACTTGTGCACTGTCCTTGACCCCTGCCTTAAGATGCTAAATTCTTCCCTCTTTTGCCATCTTAGTGGCTCAGGAAAGAATTCATCATGGAAGACTTGCAAGAACTCCTCCCACAACATGAACTGCACTGCGCGGCCTCCCACGACACCCTGCCACCACTCCATGGGAAAACTCATGCTCAATCACCGGCCCCCCAAAAAAAAACATAAAAATTTTTGGGGTGGCCCCTATAAAAAAAATTAAAAGTTTTTGGTTTTGTTTTCCCCCTATTACATGTCTTGGACCGTACGTTGCCTTAGCGATCACTGGGCCCATCTCTCCCCTAAATCTCGGTGGTTGTTCCTTTTGGAACCTTGTCACCACATCATCTTCCATACGATGAATTGGTATGCCATCTAGCGGACTTTCACACTCACGAGGTGACTCCCTCGCTTTTGGTGGTGGTGGCACCACTTGCTGTGCCACCATCTCACGGCACACTTCCTCCCAAACCTCTTGTCGGATGCCCTCCTTCAGCTCTTGGACTTCCTTTCAGATACCCTCTCGTAGCTATGCCAACAACAGCTCATTTACTCCATTGTGCTGCCCTGCACCTGACCCCTCATGGGCAGATGACTCATCATCCACTGCCCTGGACGCACGAGTCCCTCTCCTCGGTGGTATTCTTACTACACGAAGTAAGGAACACAATCGTCAAAATGCATTCACAATTTATCGAGGCTCACTACCTCTACCCCACCTCTCAATTGAATTATCACACATTGCATAAGCACACATCTCAATAGCACAAGTTCTTTCTCTTGCATTCATGCACAAGTTATCACAAAATATCAAAGATGCACATTTAAAGCCTTATTATAGTTATCCACACAATCACACATAAACAACAAATGCAACTAGTGCCCTAATGCCAAAGAGGACCATGTTGATCAGGCATGTCCCTCTAGGCTCCTTCAAAGGACTCAAAGGCAACCAACCTGCTCACTACCATAGGCCAACTAGACTATGCTCTGATATGAGGTGTATCGTGACGCGTCCAGGATTGGTTTGGGGTGTGTGCTCATGTAGGAGCACAGTGTGGTAGCTTATAGATCAAGACAGTTGAAACCTCATGAGCAGAATTACCCTACTCATGATTTTGAGTTGGCAACTGTTATCTTTGTATTGAAGAGTTGGCAGCATTACCTATTGGGGGAAAAGTTGGTGGCATTCTCAGATCACAAGTGCCTTCAGTACATTTTTACTCAGAGGGACTTAAATCTGAGGTAGAGGAGATGGGTGGAGTATTTGCAGACCTTTGATTTTACTCTTGCCTACACCCCAGGTAAGGGTAATGTCGTGGCTGATGCGTTGAGCAGGAAAGGTAAAGCCGAGGTGGCAGTGAGATAGTGGAAGCTGATGGAGTAGTTGGCAATGATGCAGTTGCAGCCTATTGCTCGTGATGGTGGGACAGTGCTGAGTCCTATTGTTGTTATACCTGAGCTTTACTAGCGAGTCCGGGAGGGACAATTGGGTGATATAGAATGTGAGGTTCTCCATGCCCGTATTGAGGCTGGCGAGCTATCTGAGGATTGGACAGAGGGTCCTGAGCATGAGTTGTCCTTTCAGGACGATTGGTAGTGGCTTCTTCTCTCAAAGACAAGGTGATGAGGGATTTCCATCAGTCTAGAGTTATTGTGCATCCAGGGGGTACAAAGATGTACCATGCACTTTGGGGGTATTTTTGGTATCCTAGGATGAAATGTGACGTGGCTGTATTTATTTAGAGGTGCCTCACTTATCAGCAGGTGAAGGCTGAGCACCAGCAGCCAGCAGGTATGTTGCAACCATTACCGATAGCGGAGTGGAAGTGGGACCACATAGCAATGAATTTTGTGATTGGTCTTCCACCCACTACTGGAGGAAAGACATGATATGGATGATTATGGATTGGCTAACGAAGTCGGCCCATTTCCTTGCCATTCGAGAGAGGGATTCCATTATGAGGCTGCATGGGGTACCATCGTCCATTGTGTCCAACAGAGATTTGCGATTCACTTCTCGTTTTTGGTCAAGCTTACAGGAGGCTATGGGGACCAAGCTTAACTTGAGTACAGCTTTTCACCCTAAGACTGACGGTCAAACAAAGAGGACGAATCAGACATTGGAGGACATGTTGCGAGCCTATGTGCTTGATTTTGGGGGTTCGTGGGCAACTCACCTTCCTTTGGTGGAGTTTGCTTACAACAACAATTATTAGGCATCTATTGGGATGGCTCCTTTTGAGGCATTGTATGGGAGGCCGTGTCGATGCCCTTTGTGTTGGACTGAGGTGGGGGAGACAACTCTTTTGGGACCACAGTTGGTTCAAGAGGCTATCAAGAAAGTCAAATTGATTCGTCAGCGCTTGTTATCAACTCAGAGTTGCCACAGTTATGCCTTTTGGGTGGCAATTGTCGGGTTTTTGGGAGTTTTATTCCCACACACATTAGCTAGAACACCTTGTTTATTGATGAGCAAGCATGAGGCAAGAGATGAGCTCAAAAGGGAGCTTTTAGAGGTTGCACATGACAATGCACGTGACAATGGCTTTGTCACGTGTAGTGCTGTTTTTGCATGGGAGCCTTTGAGACCTAGTTTTAAAGCTTGTGGCCAAATCCTAGGGCAATTGGAGCTTGCACGTGATAATGGTCTTTGTCACGTGCAGCTATGTTTTTGCACCGTCTTCTTCGTTTTGTTATGCTGGTAATCTTTTCCCAAAGTGCCATGTTCGAATTATGGTTATTTTGTCCTGGGTGGATGCGGGCTAGTTGTGGCATGTTTCATTTATAAAAAATACGTCGTTTTGATGCTGGGCTTCATTTATCAAAACTACGTCGTTTTGATGATGAGGTTCATTTATCAAAACTACGTCATTTTGATAAGTGAGGTCTATATAAGGAGGAGGAGCTCTCTTTGTTTTAGGTTTACGATTTTTGTTGTCAGCTGTCGCAGCCATCGCAGAGGGAAAGGGAGAGAGTTCCTGATCGTTGCTGCTGGGGTGACTCGCGTGGATGGATGGCATCGAGTGTGGGAGCAAAAGCAAGGAGGATCTTCCTGAGGTAGGGGTTCTATTCTTCCTTGAACCTATCCCTGGGGTTTGGCCTTGTGGTAGGCGATTTATGGCTTATTGGTTTGTATATATACGTAAATTCATATAGGTGTGATCTCCTATATGAATGTTGGCCTTCAATGGCAAAGTTGTGTTTGCATATGTCTTTGTGTTCCGGGTCTGGGGAATTCGGGTTTGTTCGCATGGCAGCGGACCTCGGGGGCCGTTGGGGCATCTGCACTATTTGTTTCATGGTTCAGATCGTTAGAGTTAGTCCTGCGGTTGGACCGCATGGGGAAACCTTAGAGTTTCCGGGGTAGTTATGTCGATATGAATATTATGCTTGATATGATAACTATGTGGATATGATAACTACGGATTGTGTGTGGATTGTTGGATACATGTGTATATCTGATGTGCTGTGAATGTGATTATGTGTGCTATGTGGTCATGATAGCCTGTGTGGCTGTGGAGCCTGTGTGGTTGTGGTTATGGAAGCCTATGTGGCTGTGGTTATGGAAGCTTGTGTGGCTATGGATGTTGATCCTGTGTGGTTGAGGTTATGGAAGCCTGTGTGGCTGTGAATGTGGAGCCTGTGTGGCTGTGGATGTGGAGCCTGTGTGGCTGTGGCTGTGGTTGTACTTGCCCTTGTGGCTTGTGTGTGTTGACACTTAATAATGTGGAATATAACATGTTTATATATTATTGCCACGACATTGCACTTGTACACATCCTCATGTAGATGCTAGGAGCATGGGATGGGTTGGGGAGACATGATCCCTACCGAGCTGTGGTTGCTCACCCCTCCTACTGTGTTTTCATTTCTTTTTAGTGACCTACAGGCGTTAGGTGGGGACACCAAGGTGGAAGACAGTTCTACTTTATTGCTTTGTTTAATGTTATTTTGTGTTATGTTATTTTGTGGGACCTTTGTAACCCTAGTGGGGGAAATTATAAAAGGGATTTGAATGAAATAAAGGCATATGGTTTGGTTTGTAAACATCTATGGTGGTTTGAATTTAATAAAAATATATGTTTCTGTCTTGTGGTTATCTATTGTGGATGTGTGATGTCTTGTGTGGAATTATTTATCCCAACCCCTTGCCCACCGGGTGGGTAAAGGGCAGTCACGAACCAGTTTCCTCGGGTTGGAAATCCGGGGCGTGACATTAGTGAACAGTGTTTCCGGGTTAGTGAACTGTCACGCCCCGGATTTCCCAACACCGGGAAACCGGTTAGTGATGCCCCATGCCTCGCACCCAGGAGGACAAGGGGTTGGTGAATGGTCACCTATTAGGGCTCCCACTAGGGTGCTGCCCCAAACCAACTACAACCTCACGCATGCCATACACAAAGCATACAAGGAAACCAATCCATATCATAAAACTGTATTACATGTTTAATAGGGTCACCAGCCCCAAAACACAGTGTTTCACATAAATACACCAATCTGAAGCAAATACAAGAGTCTCAATCTCCTCAATTACAATATATCAAAGAGAACAATAAAAACAACACTCATGCATCCATGGTGTGATAATCTCTTAATGCCTGCTAGGTCCTGCAGAAAAAGACATTAAAGGTGGGTGAGCAAACCACAGCTCAGTAGGGGTTATGTCTCCCTGGACCAACCCAACATCTCCTCTACAAAATGCTATGTGCAGGTATGTGTAGTGTAGTGTAATTAAAGCACAATGAAATACACACAAGAAATTCACAGGAGGTTCCCTCAATGGAACCTCAATGTCTCATGTCCATCCCATGGACTATCCCCTCACTGGGACCTCATATCTCAAACACAAGCATGATAACGAAATATACAATTTAACTCATGGAACATCTCTATTTAAGCATAACAAATCATACACATATGTTCAAACTCACATTACACCTCAATACAGCTCAAGGACATCTCTATCACATGTTTCTCAACGCAAAACATATATATATATCTCCCTGGAACAACCCAACATATCCTCAACAAAATGCTCTGTGCAGATATGTGCAGTGTAGTGTAATTAAAGAACAATGAAATACACACAAGAAATTCACAGGAGGTTCCCTCAATGGAACCTCAATGTCTCATGTCCATCCCATGGACTGTCCCCTCACTGGGACCTCATATCTCATGTCTAATCCAGGACTGTCCCCTCACTGGGACCTCATATCTCATGTCCAATCTAGGACTGTCCCCTCACTTGGACCTCATATCTCAAACACAAGCATGATAACGAAATATACAATTTAACTCATGGAACATCTCTATTTAAGCATAACAAATCATACACATATGTTCAAACTCACATTACACCTCAATACAGCTCATGGATATCTCTATCACATGTTTCTCAACGCAAAACATATATATATCTACATAAATTCACGCATGTCTCACAATCACACATTACAATACAAACTCCCCGCAATCGTCATCTCAAACAATTACAACTCATAAAACAGGTTTCAGGAGATAGAACCTCCTACCTTAGATCCGATTGTGTTAGGGTTTGGAAATCAAGAAATCGGATGATCCACCTTCCTCCTTGCTCCTCTCCAATGGCGCCTCCCGATTCCAAGAACGCACCCACAACGATTATACAGACGACGATCTCTCTCTCTCTCTCTCTCTCTCTCTCTCTCTCTCTCTACGCGTCGGCGGCTACGGAAAAAGAACCCTAAAATCGAAAGACAGAAGTCGTATCAAAAATACGTTGTCACAGAGGCGACGTCGACCCAAAAACAGGCTGGATCGGCCCACATCGACCGACCTTCTCGCGTTGACCAGGCCTCAACGTCGACCAAAACTCACATCGTATCAGGTCGATCTCAAGCTGGATCGACCACGTCGACCCACGTGGAACATTTCTCGCGTTGACCAAAACACATGGAAAAGCTCTCGGGAAATTGCTCTTGGTCGACCTCGACCACACATCGACCTACGTCGAACAAGAATCTCGCATCGACCACACACATCGACTCACATCGAAAGCTTATTCTGCCAGGTCGACCACGTCGACCCTTGCTACACGGACCAAGGCCACATCGACCAAGCTACACATGAAAATTCCAACTTGCTACACCGACTGAGACCCCCGCCGAGGCGCTGCGCCCTCGGACTCCCGCTGGCCGTCGGGTCAAGGTGCTTGCCCAGACACGTGTCGATACAAGAAAAGGCACCTCACAACCTCTAACTCTCAGGACTAGGACTGATAACGTGCATTTTATGTCGTTATTCTAGTATTTATTTAGGATGTTTAAGAGCATGATTAGAGCCTTATTGCCTCATATTTCATATATATTTGCTCTAACCCCTAGGAAGATGCTAGTTGCAAATACATGCGTTTTTAAGCTGTTTTGGTAGGTTTTGGACCTCACTTTTGACATAGTAGATGGCCTCAAACAATTTGCGTGCAAGAACAAAGGTTGCTTGGAATGATGTCCTCTACATGCCACAGAAATTTCAGAGCATTTGGAGCTGATTTGGATCTGCACGTGAATTCACCCAATTCACGTGCAAGCCTATTTTTTGCCTCTCAGGCCTCTACATGATGCAAGGAAGCTTGGGGAGAAGTTTGAGTCGATTTGGAGGTGCACGTGAATTCACCATATCACGTGCAAATTGGCGTGCAGAGATATTTTTGGACCGATCCAATCGTTTTTCCATGCTGATCATTTGTTCCTGAAGGCCCAAGTCCAAATTGTGGATGGAAGATAGAGTTTTTAATGTTTCGAGTGTTACTTATCAAAACTACGCCGTTTTGATAAGTGGGCTAGGTTACACACCTCAAAGCCCATCCAAACTCTATAAATAAGAGCTCCACGCCCCTTGCTAGCCATGCCTAACCCCCCTACACGTTTTAGAGAGAGAGAGAGAGGCTCCACGACTTGGAGGTGCTCCTTGACGTAGGAGAGCAGCCGTCGCAGCCGTCGCAGCAGCCGTCGCAGATTTTGGAGCCTGGATTTGAAGCTTTGCTGTGCGCGTGATCAAGAAGAAGATGTTGAGCTTTTCTGCTTTGGTTTTGCTTGTAATCATGCGTGAGTAGTTCTTTTAATCTAGGGGAGCAATGTAGCCCCCTTGTTGCTTTGCTGTGTTTATGAATATTGGGTTTGGATGATTGAGTTTTGCATGTTTTATGAATCTGTTCTTAATTCTATCTTTGGATGTACACCTTGGTATTTTTAGTCCTAGTTTGGGGCGGATTGAGATTCATAACTTATTTGTAATTGGTGTGATCATTATCCTTTTGCAAGTATGATTTATTGGCTTTGCATGTTTGTGTGTTTAGATGACCATTCTGGCATACAACTCTTAAAAGGACCTCAATGACCATTTGTTGTCCTTGGCTTATGTTTAGCATGTTTTCAATCAGACAACCCTAATACCATGAACCAGTAGAGATAACATAGGGAGGTGAAATTGTAACCCTAGATGCCTTTAATCCTTGAATCTTAATCCTAAAATCAGTTTACTTTCTTTGTTTATTCAGAAAATCAAATAAAAATTAGATCTTTAGTTTAAAAAAGAAAACTTTTTGCCAAGACATTTTATAGAACAAGAGTAATTGGGTGATTTTATTTGAGAACAAGAGAACTAGGTTAATCCCTGTGGGTTCGACCCCTTGCTTGCTGCTATTCGTTTAGTGCAAACTTAGGGAATTTATTATCTTGAAGAGAGATTTAACGACATTAGCTAGCTCTTTTAGAGAGGCTAAAAAATCTTGCCTGTCAAATTGGCGCCGTTGCCGGGGATTCAACGGTTAACTAGTTTTTAAAATCAACATTGAGTGAAATTGTTTGAATTCTGATCTTGGTGTTTTATTTTGTCTTTTATTTTCTGTTATTTTGTGTTCTTTATTTGTTTATTTTGCATTGTTCGGAGCTGCTGGGTGTGTTCTTGTTGTTGTTTACAGGAACATATATCAAGGATTCCTAGTTGTGCATGCAAAGAGAGGAGGATATACAATTTACGCGGGAACCTGAAAGGTTGTTCAGAGCTCGTCGTAGAGCAGCTAGGGAAGCAGCACGTGAGGCGGAAGAAGCACTACAAGGCTTGGAGCAATCCGTAGGCGATCTGATGGCAGATCTTAGACCTGATGGTGGTGCACCGCAAGGAGGGGCCAATTACAATGGCCAATATCCAGAAGAAGAGGGTAATAGGTTTATGCCCCGAACCTTCTTAGATTATGCGAGGCCGATGATGTCAGACCATTATTCTGGGATTCGGCAGACAAGAGTCCAAGCGAATAGCTTCGAGCTGAAGCCGGCATTGATCAACATGGTGAGCAACAACGCGTTTGGAGGAACAGCCGTGGATGATCCACACCAGCATTTGATGAGGTTCTACCAGGTGTGTGACACCATCAAGATCAACAATGTGTCGGAGGAGGCCATAAAGCTAAGGCTTTTCCCTTTCTCTTTAAGGGATAGAGCTCTTGGCTGGTTCAATAGTCTGCCAACAGGTTCAATCAACACTTGGGAGGAGATGCAGACCAAGTTCATGTCAAAGTACTTCCCTCCTTCCAAGGTGATCCAGCTAAGAGGAGAGATTAGCAGGTTCAGGCAAGATGAGATGGAGACTCTTCATGAAGCTTGGGAGCGTTTCAAAGACTTAGTGAGAAGATGCCCTGATCATGGAAGGCCCCAGTGGATTCAAATTGAATCTTTCTACACAGGTCTTCGGTCCCATTCACAAGACAAGGTGAATGCAATTCTTGGAGGATGCTTGATGAATCTAGAGCCTGACGCAGCAGCGAGCCACTGGAGAGGCTGTCATTAGCTGATTGGCAGTGGTCTAATGTGCGTACTTCAAAGCCAAGGGAGAAGATAGCTTCAGTTGATAATTCTTCCAATGATATGCAAGCACAGATTCAAGCTTTAGTGAAAGGCATGGAAGTATTGGCTCTTAAAGTTGAAGGATCACAACAAGCTTTACCAAGAGGCGAGCCAGGGCTGGAGTGGGCTGAAGAAGCAAATTATGTTGGAGGAAAAGGCTTGTACCAGAAGCAGCAGTTTTATCCTCAACAACAACAACAAGGGTACAACCTGAATCAGCAGTCTCAGCCATTTCAGAAGAATCAGAACCGAGGGGGAGACCCAGGGATGAAGCAGAATCCGTATGCTACGGATAATTATTTACACCCACCTCCTGGATTCGAGCAACAGCAGCCTCAGCCTCAGCAGCAAAGAAGAACATATCAGCATGAGGATGAGATAGCTAGAAGAGAGGTGGGTGATTTGAAGGAAAGGGTAGGTAGTATGGAGACTTCAATTAAGAGTATGGAGAAGTTACTTGTGAGTATGGCCCAGAATGCTAATCAAAGGGTGTCAACCAATACTTTTCCAAGTGACACTGAGGTGAACCCCAAGGAGAGTTGCAAGGCTATCACTCTAAGGAGCGGGAAGACACTGAATGAAGCTGAAGAGCCTAAGAAGAAGGCAATTCCAGAAGAACAAAGCAGACCCTTGGAAGCTGAAGAAAAAGTGCAAGAAAAGAAGGACAAGCAGCTGAGTCAAGACAGAATAGCTGAAGAACAGAAGCAAGAGCTCAGGCCTACTATGCCATTTCCTCAGAGGCTGAGGAACCAGAGGGTTGAAGAAGAGTATGAGCGCTTTCTGAGTTTGTTCAAGAAGCTTGAGATTAATATTCCATTTGTGGAAGTTTTGGAGCAGATGCCTAGGTACAGAAAATACATCAAAGATTTTGTGACAAAGAAGAGGAAATATGGGGATCATGAGACGGTGGCGATCCACTACCGAGGTGCAGCGGTGTTGTTCAACGAGTTTGCCCATCAAGCATAAAGATCCGGGCAGCTTTAATCTCCCTTGTGTGATTGGCAATGCACCGCAAGCGGAGGCCCTATGTGATTTAGGGGCCAGCATCAATTTGATTTCCTTTGCTTTGTACAAGCGGCTTGGGCTTAAGGGCATGAAGCCCACTTCCATATCATTGCGTTTCTTTGACCGGTCTACTGGAAGGCCTGAAGGGATAATTGAAGACGTGTTAGTCAAAGTGGGTTCCTTCATATTTCTAGCGGACTTTGTAGTTTTGGAAATGGAAGAAGATAGAGGAGTTCAGCTACTCCTTGGAAGACCGTTTCTCAGAACGGGTTGTGCATTGATTGATGTTGCTCAAGGGCAGCTAACTCTGAGAATTAATGAGGAGACCTTAGTCTTCCACATGGGGAAGGCTTTGCAAGGTCAAGAGGAGGAGGATTGCCTTTGGGTTGAAGACCTTGAGGAATTGGTGGAAGATTACTTGGTAGAAGAAATTACCACCACCAATGATGGAGCCCTTCAACTTATAGAAGCTCAACAAGATGAAGAGATGTACTTGACAGCTGAGGAAGATGAGCAAACTACAAACTCTTTGGAGCAAGCTGAGGAGGAGAAAGAAGATGACATGCCTCCAGCTCCAGAACTGAAGGAGCTGCCTGGACACCTAAGGTATGAATTTCTAGACTCTACAAATCAATTCCCTGTTATTGTTGCTTCTAATTTGAATGATGTGGAGTGTACTCAATTGTTAGAAGTCCTTAGGAAACACAAAAAGGCCCTAGGATGGAACATTGAAGACATTAGGGGTATTAGTCCAGGGATTTGCATGCATAAGATTTTGATGAATGATGATTTTAAACCCCTTCTTGAAAGACAAAGAAGATTAAACCCTGCTATGAAAGAAGTTGTTAGAAAAGAAATTTTAAAATGGAAAAATGCGGGTATAATTTATGCTATTTCAGATAGTGAGTGGGTGAGTCCATTGCATGTTGTGCCCAAGAAAGGGGGCATGACCGTGATTAAGAATGAGAAAAATGAATTGATCCCATCTCGCACTGTGACGGGGTGGAGAGTGTGTGTTGACTATAGAAAGCTGAACAAGGCCACTAGGAAGGATCATTTTCCTCTTCCTTTCATTGACCAAATGTTGGATAGGTTAGCTGGCTATAGTCACTACTTCTTTTTAGATGGCTATTCCGGGTATAATCAGATCATGGTTAAGCCCGAGGACCAAGAAAAGACCACCTTCACGTGCCCTTTTGGCACATTTGCATTTAGGAGAATGCCATTTGGGCTTTGTAATGCCCCTGCCACCTTTCAAAGGTGTATGATGGCTATTTTTCAGGGTTTGGTTGAGGAGATCATGGAGGTCTTCATGGATGACTTCTCGGTGTTTGGTTCCTCCTACCAACAGTGCTTGAAAAATCTAGATGTGGTCTTAGAGAGATGTGAGGAGAAGGAACTAGTCCTAAATTGGGAGAAATGCCATTTCATGGTAACAGAGGGGATAGTTCTAGGGCACAAGGTGTCTGCACATGGTTTGGAGGTAGACAAGGCAAAAATCTCCACTATTGAGACTCGCCACCTCCAACTAATGAAAAAGGAGTGAGAAGTTTCCTTGGCCATGCTGGCTTTTATAGGAGATTCATTATGGACTTCTCAAAAATTGCAAAACCCATGAGTAGGTTGTTAGAAAAAGACACAAGCTTTGAGTTTAATGCAGATTGCTTAGAAGCTTTTAACATCCTCAAGGGTAAGTTAGTCATCGCACCTGTTATAGTCACACCGACTGGGCTCGGCCTTTTGAGCTAATGTGTGATGCGAGTGATTATCTTGTGGGGGTAGTCTTAGGGCAAAGGCGAGAAAAGGTGTTTAGGGTCATTTACTATGCTAGTAAAACCTTAGATGATGCTCAACAGAACTATACCACCACCTGAGAAAGAGTTGCTAGCTGTGGTTTATGGTCGCAACAAGTTTAGACCCTACCTTTTGGGGTCTAAAGTCATTGTTTATACCGATCATGCTTTGCGTTGAAATATTTGTTTGCTAAAAAAGAAGCTAAGCCACGCTTGATTAGATGGGTTCTCCTCTTACAGGAATTTGACCTTGAAATTAGAGACACAAAGGGAGCCCTAAATTCTGTGGCTGATCACCTCTCCCGTATGGAGAATGCACCTAAGTCTCTACCCATTGTAGATGACTTTCCTGATGAGAAGTTGTTTGAGGTGCATCATCTTCCTTGGTTTCTCGACATAGCAAATTATTTAGCCACTGGGTTCATACCCAAGCAGTTAGACTACCACCAGAGAAAGAAATTGGTAGTGGATGCTAGGAAATACATTTGGGAAGACCCAATTCTTTATAGGAGGTGTCCAGACCAAATCATTAGAAAGTGTGTCCTTGAGGAGGAGGTAGATGACATAATACATCATTGTCATGCATCACATTATGGGGGCCACTTTGGGGTGCAAAGAACTATGGCTAAGATCATGCAGTGTGGCTTTTATTGGCCTCACATGGTGAAAGACACCTATGTCTACATCAAAAAGTGTGATAGATGTCAAAGGGTAGGTGGTCTATCTAGGAAAAATGAGATGTCATTAACTGGAATTCTTCCAGTTGAAATTTTTGACATTTGGGGCATTGACTTCATGGGGCCATTCCCCAATTCGATGGGCATTCATACATTTTGCTTGCTTGTGGATTATGTGTCTAAGTGGGTAGAAGCTATTCCTACTAGAGTGAATGATGCTAGGGTTGTGACTCACTTCCTTACTAGGAACATCTTTAGCCGTTTTGGGACACCAAGGGCTATAATCGAGTGATGAGGGTAGTCATTTCGCAATAAATTGTTTGATAAATTATTGAACAAGTATGGTGTCACTCATAGGAAGTCTTTAGCTTACCACCCACAAGCTAATGGACAAGCGAAGTGTCCAACAGGGAGATTAAGGCCATTTTAGAGAAAACTGTTGGAGCCAATAGGAAAGATTGGTCTCAAAGGCTTGATGAAGCCTTATGGGCATATAGGACAGCTTACAAAACTCCCATTGGGATGTCACCTTACCGTATTCTATATGGTAAGGCATGTCACTTGCCTGTGGAACTAGAACACAAGGCTCATTGGGCCTTGAAAAAGTTAAATTTCAACCCACAAGAGATCAAGGAGCTTAGGATGACTCAATTAATTGAGTTAGATGAGCTTAGGTTGGATGCCTATGATAGTGCTAAATTTTACAAAGAAAGAACTAAGAAATGGCATGATAGGCAACTTAACAATGAACCTTTAACCTTAGGACAGAAAGTTCTTCTATTTAACACAAGGTTGAGGTTATTTCCTGGCAAATTAAGGTCCAAGTGGATGGGACCTTTTGTGATAGTTGATAAGAAGCCATATGGGAGCTTTGAGCTCCAAGCTGTAGATGGCAAGAAATTTTGGGTGAATGGCAATAGGCTGAAACCATACTTTGATTCAACTCAGAGGGAGATAGTTGATTCTCTCTCTTTCACCATTGCATGATCATAACTGAAAGTCTAGCTACAGACTTTAAATAAAGCGCTGGTTGGGAGGCAACCCAATGTTTATTGCTATGTTTTATTTTATGTTATTTCTTTTATTTATTTTATTCAATAAATTTGTTTGCAAGCTAACCATTGTGCAGGAGACTTTGTTCCTTTCTTAGCTAACTATGTGCAGGATGAGCAAATTATTGGGACCTGAACTTGTGGAATTATTTTTAAAGTCAAAGTCAAGGAGCAAGGAGCAAGTGAAGCCCAAAAGTGCTTGAATATGGGCTCAAACAATTCACGTGCAAGAGTTAAAGATGGTCCATAATGCATAATCAACTCAGTGGAGAAATTTGGGCCAGTTTGGGCCTGAACGTGATTTTGAACGTGAATTGCCCAACTCACGTGCACCTCCTTTTGAGCTGTAACTTTCTGGAATGGTAGATGAGGACCATGTGATTCACGTTTATTCTTGCACGCAAATTGCTAGCTGTCATATGGAGGCCCAAAAATGCAAAATACCGATTTTAGCCCTCCTAGAAGCTTCCCACAATTCACGTGCGAAGGAAGTATTGCTTGCCGGCTCGGTGGGGACCCACCACCAAAGTTTGGGACGATTCGACTTGCACGCCATTTCAGCCAATTCACGTGCAGAGGGTATTTTGGTCAGAACACTCTGAAAAGTTAGGGGCACGTGTAGCACGCCAATTGGAGCATCTTTCCTTCTGCACGCTATATAAAGGGAGGCCATCTTCAAAGGCTTCCACACCAAAATCACTCCAGATCTGTATTAGAGAAACTCTGCCCTTTTGCTCTCTTGCTTTTTCTGCTCTTTGCTTTTATCTTCTCATTCCAAAGATGGTGCGCACAAGGAGGACTGGCCAGGAGGAGGTGCACTCACCTAGTGCTGATAGCCAAACTGAGGAGGAGATACTCTTGGGGCATGCTCTTGATATACAGGCTTTGGAGGCTTCCTAGGCCGGGTGGGCTAGAGAGGTGGCCGTTAAAATTCAAACTCGGGATTACAAAGGTTAGTATCTGCCCAGCCAGCTATTTCCTATTCTGCCTTACAAGACTTCTATGCATCTGTCTCTGGGAGTGAGGATGAACTGATAGGGGTTGTGCAAGGGGTTTATGTCAGGATTACCCCTGAAATTATTAGACATTGCTTTAACCTCCCTGAACCCAGTAATAGCTTCCCTCAGCTAAGCCTAGGAGAATTTGGTACTGCATGTAACTATGCTAGAAAATTTCAAAGTCGAAGGCAGTATACCAAGAATGGTTTTGTTGGAAAATTTAGATGCCTAGCTTACCTGGTAGGAAAATGCTTATTAATTTAGACCAGTGGGCTAGATAGTGTGCCTAAGCCACACCTGGAGTTCATGTATAGCATTGATCATATGCTAAATGTGGATTGGGCCACTACCATTTTTGCATGGTAGAAGAAAAACTCATCAAAGAAGATAAATGGCAGACTGTTGTGTTTGATATTTCAAAGCATGCCTGCTTTGCATTTTTCCTCCATGGATAGCATCACTTTTCCTTCTCACTGGGTATTAAGAGTATTGCAAGCTGAAGGAGGTTTGGGGGTCAGTACCAGAGGTCATTGGGCAACCAATGTTTCTCCTCCATCACAGCTCGCTGGCACAGTGTTCATGTGGAGCGATCCACGGACTTTGCAAGGGAGACCTCTCCTTATGTGAATCAAAGAAAACAGACTCTATATAGACTCACTGCCATGTACATGCAGTTTAATGTACACAAGGAAGATATTTTCAATTTCTTTCAAGGCATTAGTGGGCAGGTGGTGAGTGAAGTGGAGGTCATAAATTGGGCAGTCACTAATGGGCACATCACTAGTGCCCAATTTGAAGAATTAATGGCCCTCATCTCTGGAGATCAACAAGCTACTTCACAACCAAGAACCAGAGCATGGGAGGCCCCAGACGTAGCTGCTCATGCATCTCCTAGAGCATGGGAGGCCCCAGAAGCTCCTCCTGTTGCCTCTACCGAAGCTTGGAGGCAAGAAACAAAGCAGCTCAGGGAGGAAAATGCCAGAACCCAGCGTGAGGTGGAAGCCCTGAGAAAGGACAATAAAGAAGTCAAAGGCCTCCTAGGCAAAATTTGGAAGACTTTGAGCAAGAGGAAAGCATCAAAACATTCTCCTATAAAGGAGATATCTGATGAAGAACCCTCTCCATCTCCTGAAGATTCTTATCCCGCCCAGGTGGATCCACCTCAACCACAATCTTCAGCTAGGCCAACCCATTATCATCCAGAGGAGGCAGAGCCAGCAACAGGGTATTCACCCTTCCAACCTCAAGAGGAGGCAGAGCCAGCAGCAGGGTATTCACCCTTCCAGCCTTTCACAGATCCTGCATATTCTCAGGCCCTGGTGCCTGCTATACTTCCAGTATCTTGGGGTGCATACATGCCTGCTGAACCTGAAGATCTACTTGGCCCTCCTGTTCATTTAATCATTAATCCAGCTTTATCGTCTGAAGAGAGCCAACGGCATTTGAAGAATTCATCAATTCCACAGGTCATAGGGCTCGATTTATACGGGATAATGATATCTTCACTCCTTTTAGCTTGAAGAGGATCTTAGAGAATGAATATCTCTATGCCGATGAGATAGACCTCTTCTGCAGGACCATGCGGTCTGTAGTGGAGGCCGAGCCTCATAATTACCCCTTAGCTGGGTACACTTCCATCATGCTTGTGTGAGCTTTTCAATCAACCCTTGTCCGAAGAGGTGTGGCGCCAACGCATTAATGGAGAGAATGAAGGGCACCGCCCTTGGCATGGTATGCATGAGGTGCTGATTCCGGTGCACATTGACCGCCACTATGTACTTGTCCGTGTGAATCTGGATGTAGGCCATGCTGTGCTATATGATCCAAGCCAAGGCGAAGGGTTTGCTAGACGGAAAAGACAGTTAGTGCATGGGTTCATCAAACGCATGAAAGTGGCAATGATCAAAGAAGGCTTGTTGGCGGACAAGCTCCCTCTTATTCACTACAATGAAATGCAAATTCCCCAACAGCCTGACCAATTCAGCCGTGGGATCTTTGTTTGCTACTACATGATGGGTATTTGCAAGGGAAGGAAAATTGGGAAGTGCGCGGCGAGACGTCGGCCGACTTTGTGGCTCGAGTGCGACGAATGGTGGCCAATGTCATCTACTATTACAGTGTGCCAAACCAGGGGTAAGTGTTTTTCCTACTCCTTCTTTTATGCCATGCGGACATAGCATATTTTAAGTGTGGTGTATAGGGAGTTACTTGAGCCACTTGCTTGTCTTTTATGTTGTGATTGCATGTTTTATTTAAAAAAAACAAAAAACAAAAAAAACAAAAAACAAAAAAAAAACAAAAAAATGTTTTTAGTTGCATGATTGTTTGAGTTGTTTACTTGAATGATTTGTTTGTGGAGACATGGATATTAAGTATGCAATTTTGGCTTAAAATTTAATTTTTATGCCACATTAGTATCATGTTGTGATAAGGGTGTTAAAGTAGTTAAAATGTGCTCTGAATTGGTTTAATCATGTCTATATCTCTTGAATGATATCACCATGTTTTTGGAGCTGAGTTTTGAATATTAGCTGAGCATGAAATGCTATGATAGACCTAAGTAACCCTTAAAGTTGAGTGAAAAAGAAATGCAAAATGAGAACAGCTTCTTTTTAGCCCTTGAGTGACATTTATGGGGTATGGGTAATAATTTGATTTGCTACTGATCTTGCATTCAACATTGGTTATTTAATGGTAGGAGTCAAGTAAGCATGTGATTACTTATTAGTGCTCAGTGTTTGGTGTGTGGAGTTAGGATGCAAGACCTCTAAGTCACTGTGACTATCTTTGCATTCTTTTCTTTATTGTGTGATATTATTGGAAAAGGCTGTGATATAGAATGTGAAAAAGCCATCACTTAATTGGAAAATGGGATGTGAGACATCAATGAATTTTGGTCTCTCCTTATGTAGCAAAATGGCAAGGAGTTTGCATTAGAAAAATCAGTTTTATTTGTGTTATGTGAGTAAAAAAAAAAAAAAAAAAAAAAGAGTGAATAATCCATCAAGGGAGAGCATAAAATGCAACCTTGTAAGGTTATTACTAAAAAAAAAAAAAAGAGAAAGATTCAGAATAAAAGCCACACTGGCTTGATGTTTATGTGTGATTGTTTAGATTTGTGAAGCCACATTGGCTGAATTGTGTTTTGTTTTAAGAATGTTGAGCTCAATTCTTTGGCTCATGTTTTGTTTTATCAGTTATTAGAATAGAGTGTGAGTTTATTGAGTTTAGACTAGCGTGTGAGTTCAAATAAAGTATAATAGAGAGTGTGTTTTCTTTGATGAGCACAATAGGGAACTCTCATGATTGCTTGGCAAGTACTTAATCAATAACTGATGGCGAGTGTAGAGATAGAGTTTTCCATCCATTGTTCATTGATAGGTATTGGGGCTTGAGAATTATTATATTTGAGTGAGGCTGCTTATCCTTGGTAAGAACTTAAAGGGAAACTAGGTGCTATTTTATCATGGATTGCTTGCTCATATCTGAAATTTAAGTGGTGATATTGCATGGTTGTTGGACTAGGGATATGGACATGAATGAACTAAGTTATGACTCATTTTGATGCTTAAATTCCCATTTCATCATGATAGAGTTGCATGCTTAGGAAACCATGATTCTCCTTGATTGTTATTTTATTTTTCTTCCGTTTGACTGCGTGTTCATTTTATTTTTGCATGTTTGTATGTTTTTGCTTGAGGACAAGCAATGGTTCAAGTGTGGTGTATTTGATAACGTGCATTTTATGTCGTTATTCTAGTATTTATTTAGGATGTTTAAGAGCATGATTAGAGCCTTATTGCCTCATATTTCATATATATTTGCTCTAACCCCTAGGAAGATGCTAGTTGCAAATACATGCGTTTTTAAGCTGTTTTGGCAGGTTTTGGACCTCACTTTTGACATAGTAGATGGCCTCAAACAATTTGCGTGCAAGAACAAAGGTTGCTTGGAATGATGTCCTCTACATGCCACAGAAATTTCAGAGCATTTGGAGCTGATTTGGATCTACACGTGAATTCACCCAATTCACGTGCAAGCCTATTTTTTGCCTCTCAGGCCTCTACATGATGCAAGGAAGCTTGGGGAGAAGTTTGAGTCGATTTGGAGGTGCACGTGAATTCACCATATCACGTGCAAATTGGCGTGCAGAGATATTTTTGGACCGATCCAATCGTTTTTCCATGCTGATCATTTGTTCCTGAAGGCCCAAGTCCAAATTGTGGATGGAAGATAGAGTTTTTAATGTTTCGAGTGTTACTTATCAAAACTACGCCGTTTTGATAAGTGGGCTAGGTTACACACCTCAAAGCCCATCCAAACTCTATAAATAAGAGCTCCACGCCCCTTGCTAGCCATGCCTAACCCCCCCTACACGTTTTAGAGAGAGAGAGGGCTCCACGACTTGGAGGTGCTCCTTGACATAGGAGAGAGCCGTCGCAGCCGCCGCAGCAGCCCGTCGCAGATTTTGGAGCCTGGATTTGAAGCTTTCTTGTGCGCGTGATCAAGAAGAAGATGTTGAGCTTTTCTCGCTTTGGTTTTGCTTGTAATCATGCGTGAGTAGTTCTTTTAATCTAGGGGAGCAATGTAGCCCCCTTGTTGCTTTGCTGTGTTTATGAATATTGGGTTTGGATGATTGAGTTTTGCATGTTTTATGAATCTGTTCTTAATTCTATCTTTGGATGTACACCTTGGTATTTTTAGTCCTAGTTTGGGGCGGATTGAGATTCATAACTTATTTGTAATTGGTGTGATCATTATCCTTTTGCAAGTATGATTTATTGGCTTTGCATGTTTGTGTGTTTAGATGACCATTCTGGCATACAACTCTTAAAAGGACCTCAATGACCATTTGTTGTCCTTGGCTTATGTTTAGCATGTTTTCAATCAGACAACCCTAATACCATGAACCAGTAGAGATAACATAGGGAGGTGAAATTGTAACCCTAGATGCCTTTAATCCTTGAATCTTAATCCTAAAATCAGTTTACTTTCTTTGTTTATTCAGAAAATCAAATAAAAATTAGATCTTTAGTTTAAAAAAGAAAACTTTTTGCCAAGACATTTTATAGAACAAGAGTAATTGGGTGATTTTATTTGAGAACTAGAGAACTAGGTTAATCCCTGTGGGTTCGACCCCTTGCTTGCTGCTATTCTTTTAGTGCAAACTTAGGGAATTTATTATCTTGAAGAGAGATTTAACGACATTAGCTAGCTCTTTTAGAGAGGCTAAAAAATCTTGCCTGTCAAGGACACAGGTCCTCACATCCTTCCCCCTTTACAAGCTTTTCGCCTCTGAAAAGGCTATCCTGGGTCTCCCACAATCACCCACTAGGACAAACACAACCTCCAAAAACTCACATTACAACTCGTGGAAGAACACGAAATACTCACATTCCCACAATATACTAGGTCAAGGGACCACACCTCATACTCCTCTACACCAACATGTGACAATGCCAATACATGAGAAATCCTCATACTCCTCGACCACAACACATGGCACTCCAAAAACACGCAACCACACGCATAAAGGTTACACGTATAGAAGACATTCATTTCACATACTTAGCATAACTATATAAAACACATAACACATAAGAAAGAACCAGCACAAATAAACAATGCACATGAAAACAAAACAAACAATGCACCAAAAAGGTAAAACATACCAGCCTCCTCCCCTCCTTTAAGACTGTTTGCCCTCGAACAACTTCGAAAACTGATCATGCATCAAAGACTCTCGCTCCCAAGTCTCCTCCTCAACGCCTCGATGTGTCCACAAGACACGAACCAAAGGAATGGTCTTCCCACGAAGAATCTTCTCCTGCCTATCCAAAACCCGAATAGGAGTCCCCATGATAGTAATATCATCCGCGATAGCCAAATCTCCCCAAGCTATCACATGCGCTGGATCAGGATGGTATTTCCTCAAATGGGACACATGGAACACATCATGTACCCAACTCAAACGCGGAGGGAGCGCTAATCGATATGCCACGGGACCAATTCGCTCCAGAATCTCAAAAGGTCCAATGTACCGTGGAGATAACTTGGAACCTTTTCCAAACCGTTGATGCCCTCTCCTCGGGGAAACTCAAAGAAACACATGATGTAAGGACCCGTACCTCGAGTTAGTCACAGTTTTGCCTTCTGAGTAGTTTTTCTAGATTTTGACCTAGTGAATGGACTCCAATGAATTCACGTGCAAACAGAAAGATGCTTAGAATGATGTCCTCTATCTACCACAGAAGTTTCAGGCCAAACGGACGTGTATGTGAGGTGCACGTGAAATGGGTCCATTTCACGTGCAAGTGTGGTTGTCTTCTACATGATGCAAGGAGGCTAAGGGTGAAGTTTGAGCGCATTTGGAGTGCATTTGGAGTTGCACGTGAATTGGGGAATTCACATGCAAATTGGCGTGCAGGCATATTTTTGCATGGTTCCCTTGGTTTTGACATTCTAATCATCTTTTCCCAAAGGCCCATGTTGAAATTGTGACTATTTTGGTGTGTATGGATGTGGGAAGGTCATAGCTTGTTCCATCAAAACTACGTCGTTTTGATGCTGGGATTCACTCAATCAAAACTACGTCGTTTTGATGTTGTGTTGTCTATATAAGGAGGAGAAGCCCCTCTATTTTAGGGTTAGGATTTGTTGCTCCACCAGCCGTCGCGAGAGAGAGAGAGAGAGAGAGAGAGAGAGAGAGAGAGAGAGAAGGAGAGCTTCTGGTGGCTGCCGGAGCGTCTTGCGTGGGTGGTCGGAGTCTTGCGTGGAAGCGGGAGCAGGGGAACATACAAGGTAGGGGTTCTGTTCTTCCTAAAACCTCCTCTGTCCTAGGGTCCTAGGGCAGATTGTAGAGTTATATCTATTTATATATACATATGTAATCCATATAGGTGTGATCTCCTATATGGATGTTGGCCTTCAATGGCAGTTTTTGATGTATTCTGGTGTTGGATGGTGTGCATATTAAGTGTTCGATAAAATGCCTGTGTGGACATGTCTGTGTGAATATGCCTAGTGTGTTTGATATTATGCCTGTGAAAGTGTGTATGCTATGTGTTTGGTTTAATGCCTGTGTTTGCCAGAATAAAAGCCACAATGGCTTACTGTTTCTATGTATTTTTGTTTTCGTGCTGCAGCCATAATGGCTAAGCTGTTTGTCTTGCAATTTGTTTCACAAGTGTGAGCTTCCATCTTTAGCTCCAAGTGTTGGTCCTAAAGTAGACTAGAGGGTGTGTCTCCCTTGACGAGCACAGTGGGGATCTCTTATGTTTACGTGGCAAAACTTAATCAATAGTTAGTAGTGGGTGAAAGAGTAAATCCTTAGCTGCTAGGCATTGATAGTAGGGCCTGAAAGGAGGGAAAAGAAAGTGACATTTAAGTGAGGCTGCTCTAACCTTGGTGCGGACTTTCAGGGGGAGCTAAGTTCATTTTATCCTGGCATGTTTGCTTCTATCTGGACTGTTAGTAACGATATTACATGGTTGTTGGACTTAATAGTAAGGGCATGTGTTGATTAACTTATGATTCATTTTTAGCTATTGGAATGTCTACTTCATACATCATACATCATACATCATAACAAGTTGATTTTAGCTATTGGAATGTCCATAACACCTACCTTTGGCCAATCAGTCTGAAATTTCGGTGGGCGCTAGCTGGCATCTTCTAGAGTCTTCTTTGGTCTGCACGTGAAAATGATGGAGCACTTTAAGAGGGTTAATTTCGTCTTTTCCCCTTGAGACGAATCACTATAAATAGGGAATGAGTTCCAAGCTTCAAACTCACATTTCATACTTTCTTCTCCTTTCTTGCTGAGAGCAAAACTCTTCTCTGTTTAGTCATGGTGCACACAAGGAGAGCCCGCCAAGGAGAAGGCAGTCCTGAAGCCTCTGCCACCTCTATGCCTTCGGCATTGAGAGATGCCGACACCATCTTCGTGGGGAATGTGCTTGATTGGGAGATCCTGGAGTCCTCCACCCTTGACCTGGATCGAAGAAATTATGACCAAGCTGCAGGCATTGGGACCGCGACGGTTAGTATGCGCTCGTTGTGATTTGTATTACCCTGCCATGTTAGAATTCTATAATTCGGTCTATGTCAATGAGGAAGATGATGAGATAATTGGGGAGGTTCAAGGTGTCTTAATTTCTATTTCCCTTGCTTTGTTGAGAGATTGCTTTGATCGCCAAATCCCATGCATGCAAAGCCTGCATTGACCTTAGGAGAATATGGTAGAGCTTTACAGTATAATAAGGAATTTGGGAAACGTCGGCAATTTACGAAAAACGGATTTCACGGGAAATACCGTTGCCTTGCCAATTTGGTAGGGAGGTGCTTACTGTTACAAACTAGTGGCGTAGACTCAGTCCCTAAATCCCATTTGGAGTTTATGTTTTGCATCGATCGCCAGTTACACATTGATTGGGCTGCGGAAATTTTTAAATTGTGGAAACGGGATATTCATAAATGCTTATATGGTCGACTACTTAGCATGCTTCGCAATATCAATATGGTCATCTTAGTGCTCAAGTAGTCCCCACTGTTTTCCCGGATAACTTGCGGTTACAAGTTCTCCATCCAGAGGGTGCTTTAGGAGTTAGCTACAAGGGCAAATGGGGAGATAGTATCCACGTTGCACCACAGCCTTCACGTCATAGCGTGCATATGGAGCGACCCACGGAGCAGTTTCGGGACACCTCCACTCCCATGAATGCCCGCCGACAGCACATTTTCCAGTTGATTGCCATGTACATGCAGTTCAATGTTCACAAGGAGGAAATCTACAATTTCTTCCAAGGCATCAGTGGCCAAGTTATCAGTGAAGTTGACGTTCTTAACTGGGCTTTCACTAATGGCCACATCACGAGACTTCAGCTGGATAAGCTGCTCGAGTACATCACTCAAGATCAACAAGCAACGTCTCGTCCATCTACCCGACCATGGGAAGCCCCGGAGCCAACTCCTGCTGCTTCTTATGAAGACTTACGGCAGCAAACTGCTCAACTACAAGAGGCACAGGCGGAAACCGTTCAGGAGATCGGGCTATTGAAGAAAAATCAAACTCTAATCCTCAAGGAGCAGAAGGAAGTCAAAGGGCTGCTCGGTAAGATCTGGAAAGTCCTGGGGAAAAATAAGAAGACAACTCCTACACCTCCTGTGGAGGATCCATTTGACGCACCGTCACCTCCGGTACAGCAGCACGCTGCGCATAGCGAAGAGACACCGGAGTATCCACAGTATCCGCAAGAGGCGGAGCCTTACACCGCGTCACCCTTCCCTCCAGCAGTTCCGGTTTATTTCCCACCACCAGCCGGGCCCAGCTCTTCACAGGCCCTAGTTCCCTTAATTCAGCCGTTGCAATGGTGGTCTGGCGCATCTTCCGAAGCTCCCCAGGAAGATGACCTAGGGGAGCCCGTTTATATTCATCTTCATCTGGCCCTCTCCACTGCTGATGCCACACTGCTTTCCAGATTTACTTATGGAGACACCTTGCAAGCCCGTTTTACACGTGATTCAGAAGTCTTCACGTCATCTTATTTACAGCGTATCCTAGCTGATGAGTACTTATCTTCCGATGACGTTGACTTATTCTGCCGTACGATGCGACATGTGGTGGAAGCCGAGCCCAACGACTACCCTATGGCTCAGGACACTTCTATCATGCCGTGTGAGATTTATGAGCAGCCCTTAGAGGAACATATCTTCCGCCGGCGGATGAATGGAGCTGCAGAAGGACATCGCTCTTGGCACCAGGTCCACGAGGTTCTTATACCGGTCCTCCTTGAACGACACTTTGTACTCTTGCGGTTGGACCTGATCGTGGGCCATGCCGTCCTTTATGACCCGAGCCAAGCCCATGGGTTTTCCACACGAAAGAAGAAGCTGGTCCATGGTTTCTTGAAAAAAATCAAAACCGCACTCCGAAAAGAAGGGCTGTTGACATCCAAGTTACCTCTGGTGCACTTCAATGAAATGGAGCTTCCCCAACAACCTGATCAATTCAGTTGTGGGATTTTTGTCTGCTATTATTTGATAGCTCTATTACAGCATAAGGATACTTGGGCACTCACAGGAGAAACCTCGGCCGACTTTGTCGCACGTCTTCGACGCATGGTGGCCCATGTTATCTTCTACTATAGCCTTCCCACCAACCGGTAACGCTCTTTTTCCTTTTACTTTTTCCATGCTCTGAGGACATCGCTTCGTTTAAGTATGGGGGGGGATTCCCCTTGAACCGGTTGCTTGTTTGGTTGCCTGCATGCGTTACTTTTATTTTATGTTTTTGCTGTGAATGTTTGTTTTGCCTGTGAGGTGCAATGGCTACCAAGGTATGACAATTCTGGTTGCCTATACTGACCACCTTAGTATCTTGTTGTGATAAAGATGTTTCACTTGTTAAGGTGTGTTATAAGTTAGTTGAGCATGTCTTTACTTGTTGAATGATATCACCATGATTTTGGAGCTGACGTTTGAATAGTAAAGCTGAGCATGTTATGTTAGGATGAGCTTTGTAAACCCTGAAGTTGAGTGCAGAATAGGCATATACTTTTTGAGAGCACCATTATCTTACCTTTGAGTGTATTTTATGGGTTATTGGGTTATCAATTCGCTCTTAATATTCATTACTAGCTATTTGATAGTTGGAGTTACTTAGGCATAAGAAGTACCTGTTGTGCTCAGTGTTTGGTGTATGGTGTTCGCGATTCCAGTATTCTCGCTCAGTTCTAGTTCTTGTTTAAAAAAAAAAAAAAAAAGGGGCTTGTGTGAGGACAATAGCAGAGTGAATAATCCATCAAGGGAGAGCATAAAATGCAACCTTGTAAGGTTATTACTAAAAATAAGTGTGAAAAAAAAAACACAAAAAAAAGGTGTTTGCCAGAATAAAAGCCACAATGGCTTACTGTTTCTATGTATTTTTGTTTTCGTGCTGCAGCCATAATGGCTAAGCTGTTTGTCTTGCAATTTGTTTCACAAGTGTGAGCTTCCATCTTTAGCTCCAAGTGTTGGTCCTAAAGTAGACTAGAGGGTGTGTCTCCCTTGACGAGCACAGTGGGGATCTCTTATGTTTACGTGGCAAAACTTAATCAATAGTTAGTAGTGGGTGAAAGAGTAAATCCTTAGCTGCTAGGCATTGATAGTAGGGCTTGAAAGGAGAGAAAAGAAAGTGACATTTAAGTGAGGCTGCTCTAACCTTGGTGCGGACTTTCAGGGGGAGCTAAGTTCATTTTATCCTGGCATGTTTGCTTCTATCTGGACTGTTAGTAACGATATTACATGGTTGTTGGACTTAATAGTAAGGGCATGTGTTGATTAACTTATGATTCATTTTTAGCTATTGGAATGTCTACTTCATACATCATACATCATAACAAGTTGATTTTAGCTATTGGAATGTCTAGAAGATTCATTTTTAGCTATTGGAATGTCTACTTCATACATCATACATCATAACAAGTTGATTTTATGTCTGGACAATTGATGTTTGTTGTGCAAATATTTTGAACAAAAAGATATTAAATCAGAATGTTGGCAAGCGGTTGGTATAGACATCTAGGGTCACAATGATTACCACCCAATCGATTGTACTAATCTGGTTATGGCTCTTGTTCTTGATTTATGTTCTAGTTCAAGTTCATGTTGATTATCTCCTACCTATCTTACATTTGGTCCATGCTAAGATAGATTTAAGGCTTTTATCCCATTTGGTCCATGCGAATAAAAGTGATCAAGGTAGACAAACAATCTAATAGTTGCCGACTTGGTCTATCATGCAATATTAAATCTAATTCACTAGTGTTCCACCCTAGACAAGGGCTAAGATTACCTAATCATGCATAAATCAGGCATTTGCTTTCATACAAGTGAATTAAACAAGAACTGAATTCTATTTTATTGAACAACCATAACCAAACTGACTACAATTTATTGGGGGCTACATTGCTCCCCTAGACTAACAAGACTACTCCATAATCATGATAAAAACAATAACAATCATAGGAAAGAACATGATTACAGTACCAGGACAATAAAGGAAGACCCCAAGATGAACCAGGACTCCAGCCTCCAAAGACTCCGGGCGTGCCGCCCAAACTCACTCCTTGCCAAGGACAATCCGATCTTTTAGCAATGGCTATAGCTCTTTTCGAACTCAGATCAGATTCTCCCACTCAAGATGATTTACAATGCCTCCAAAGACCCCTATTTATAGGTTTTAGTGGGCCAAATTAGGGTTACAAAAGGTGTGCCCTAATTATAAATGTGGTCGCAGCCAAAACGACGTCGTTTTGGTTAGTGACACTAATCGACGTTCTAGGCGAAATAAAACTCAAACTACACCAAATTTGACCCCAGTTCTTTAGAGGAAAATGATTAAAACAACAAAATACATCATTGGGAGCACAAAAATGCTTGCACGTGAGAAGACCCTTTTCACGTGCAGCTCCAATTTGACTCAAATTTGCTCCAAAGCTTCCTCTTGAGTTGTAGAAGGCATCCATGCAATAAAATCCTTGCACGTGAGAATGCACGTGAGAAGGCATTTCACGTGCACCTTGATTTTGCCTTCATTTTGCTTCCATCTTCTTCCTATAGCTTCCTTGTGAGTTGATGGAGTGATCTAGCCAAAGTGTGTGGGACAAGGTTGCTCCAAAACCTGCCAAAAACACTCAAAAAGTACCACTATACACCAAACAGGGTCTTCCTAGGGGTTAGAGCAAATATGTCGAAAATAACATGCAAATAGGTACAAAACATACGCTAAAACACCCTATATAAGGCATAGGATAACGGCATAAATGCACGTTGTCAAGTGTCGCGGGGAGCCGTGCGGTGCAACTCATGCTTTGGGAGGAGTTCTTGCAACTCTTCCATGGTGAGTTCTTCCCGGAATCAGTGAGATGGCAGAAGAGGGAAGAATTCGGCAGCTTGAAGCAGGGATCCAGGACGGTACCTGAGTATGAGCAGGAGTTCCGGAGCTTGAGTAGGTTTGCTCCTGAGACTGTGGCAAGGGAGGACCTGAAGGCCCACAAGTTCACTTTGGGCCTTAGGCCAACCCTTAGGCAGAGGGTGGCAATTCTACGCTTGAGGACCTATGCTGAGGCTGTGGAGACAGCCCGTATAGCCGAGAGAGAGCTGGATGATGGGAGGCAGGCCCATCAGGGTCGCCAGTTGTAGAGTGGGCCTGATCGAGATGCAGGGTCCAAGAGGCTCAAGACGGAGGAGAGGGATAGCAGTTCTTTTCGCAGTCGGGGTCAAACATCTGTGAACCCCGGGAGGTTCACCTTTGGCAGTGGAAGACAGGGTGGTCCATCTGGGAGTCTACCTAGCAGCTGTCACTGCTGTGGAGAGCAGGGTCACTTCAAAGGGGAGTGCCCCAAGAAGAACTGGCCATGCAATAGCTGTGGACGAGAAGGCCATTTGAGCCGGGTTTGCCGGAGTAGCAACAAGGGAGTTGGAGGCATGGCATCCAGCATGAGGAGTGACGCCAGTTTCCGTACACCCGCAAAAAGACCAGCTCGTTAGTGGCAGGCTAGTTAGGCAGGATCGAGTCAGACCCGACCCCAGGGGAGGCCGGAGTGGCAACAGACTGAAGCTGGAGGAAACCTTAGCGGGAAGCGTCCAGTGAGTGAGCCAACCAGTGGCACGGGCCAAGGAAGGGTGTTTGCGCTGGAGGCGATGTACCAGGAGGAGGCTGAGCTACCACCCCCACCAGCTGAGGGTGGAGCAGGACCATCGGTGGTCAGAGGTACCCTTTTGATCTCCCGTACATTAGCTTCTGTTCTCTTCGATACGGGTGCATCGTGTTCTTTTGTTGCTGAACTTGTGATAGATAGCTTGGGGTTAGCTTGTGTGGAGGTAGCGAAGCCCTTAGTTGTTGAGTCTCCAGTGGGGGGTAGGATTGAGGTACGCGAGTGTGTCGTGACTGTGTGTTAACCATAGGCGAGGTGGAGCTGAGTTTTGACTTGCATGTGATGCCCTTGCGTACTTTTGACCTGATCTTGGGTATGGATTGGCTTATGGCTTTCTAAGCCAAGATAGACTATTACTGGCGGTGTGTATCCTTCGTGACACCTGCAGGGACCTCTTGCACCTTGCAGGGGGAGTGGGACTGTGAGGCGAGTCGGGCCGGGCCAGTGATGGACCAGTGGGGTGCCATTACCCACAGGTTGGCAGCCCTGACCTTTGCTGAGGAGGGTAAGGTGGAAAAGAGGGTGTGGCCCGCTGTTGTAGACCAATTTCAGGATGTCTTCCCTGACCAGTTGAGGAGTTTACCTCCACAGAGGAGTGTGGAGTTCACCATTGAGTTGGTGCCGGGAACGGGTCCGATTTCCCAAGTAGCGTACCGTATGGGGCAAGCCGAGTTAAGCGAGCTTCAGACGCAAATCGAGGAGTTGGTGGGCCAGGGGTATATCAGACCGAGTACCTCACCTTGGGGTGCTCCGGTGCTCTTTGCTAAGAAGGCAGATGGCACGCTTCGTCTCTGCATCGACTACAGGAAGTCGAATTCGTGGATCGTGAAGAACAAGTACCCGTTGCCTCGGATAGATGACCTGTTTGACCAATTGAGTGGGGCTCAGTGGTTTTCCAAAATAGATTTACGGTCAGGGTATCACCAGCTCAGGGTTAGGGAGGAGGACATCCCTAAGACGGCTTTTCGGTGCAGGTATGGGCATTATGAGTGGGTCGTGATGCCTTTCAGGCTCACTAATGCGCCAGCGGTGTTCATGCATTTGATGAACCAAGTCTTTGCCCCATACTTAGACTCGTTCGTGGTGGTGTTTATCGACGATATCTTGGTGTATTCCAAGACCGAGAAGGAGCATGTGGAGCACTTGGCAACAGTATTGCAAACCTTGAGGGACCAGCAGCTGTTTGCTAAGTTTACCAAGTGTGAGTTTTGGCTGCAGGAGGTTCACTTTCTTGGCCACGTGGTGTCAGCTGAGGGAGTTAGGGTGGACCCATCCAAGATTGAGGCTGTGGCATCGTGGGCGAGGCCAACCAACGTTTTTGAGATCCGTAGCTTTCTTGGCTTGGCGGGGTATTATCGCCGTTTTGTAGAGGGGTTCTCCCATTTGGCGGCTCCTATGACGGAGTTGACTAGGAAAGGAGTGAAATTCGAGTGGACGGACAAGTGCCAGCAGGCGTTTGAGACTCTCAAAACCCGTTTGACCACTGCACCGGTGTTGAGGTTACCTTGGGAGGATATTCCATATGAGGTATACTGTGATGCGTCCAGGGTTGGTTTGGGGTGTGTGCTTATGCAGGAGCACAGTGTGGTGGCTTATGGGTCAAGGCAGTTGAAGCCTCATGAGCAGAATTATCCTACTCATGACCTTGAGTTAGCGGCTGTCATCTTCGCCCTGAAGAGTTGGCAGCATTACCTCTTGGGGGAGAAGTTTGTGGTGTTCTCAGATCACAAGAGCCTTCAGTACATCTTTACCCAGAAGGACTTGAATTTGAGGCAGAGGAGATGGGTGGAGTATTTGCAGACCTTTGACTTTACTCTTGCCTATACCCCGGGCAAGGGTAATATTGTGGCTGACGCGTTGAGCGAGAAAAGGGAAAGCCGAGGTGGCCGTGAGAGAGTGGAAGCCGATGGAGCGGTTGGCGATGTTGCGGCTGCGGCCCGTTGTTCGTGATAGTGGGACAGTCCCGAGTCCTTTGGTGATTGTGCCTGAGTTGTACCAGCGCGTCCGGGAGGAACAGTTGGGTGACATTGAGTGTGAGGTTCTCCGTGCCCGTATTGAGGCTAGTGAGCTATCCGAGGATCGGACGAGAGGGTCCCGAGCATGAGTTGTCATTTCAGGGGCGGTTGGTCGTGGCTTCTTCCCTCGGGGATGAGGTGATGAGGGAGTTTCACCGGTCTAGAGTTGCTGTGCATCCAGGGGGGTACGAAGATGTACCATGCACTTCGGGGGACATTTTTGGTGGCCTGGGATGAAACGCGATGTAGCTGCCTTTGTTTCGCGGTGCCTCACGTGTCGCAGGGTGAAGGCCGAGCATAAGCGGCCGGCGGGCATGTTACGACCATTGCCCATAGCGGAGTGGAAGTGGGACCACATAGCGATGGATTTTGTGGATCGGTCTTCCACCCACCACGGGGAGGAAAGATATGATTTGGGTGATTGTGGATCGACTCACAAAGTCGGCCCATTTCCTGGCTGTTCGCGAGCGGGACTCTATTGGGACCTTGAGTCAGTTGTACATGAACGAGATTGTGAGACTGCATGTGGTACCATCATCGGTTGTCTCTGACCGGGATTCGAGGTTTACTTCCCGTTTTTGGGCAGGTTTGCAGGAGGCTATGGGGACCAAGCTTCACTTGAGTACAGCCTTTCACCCTGAGACTGACGGCCAGACAGAGAGGACGAATCAGACGTTGGAGGACATGTTACGGGCCTGTGTGTTAGATTTTGGGGGTTCATGGGCAACTCACCTTCCTTTGGTGGAGTTTGCCTACAATAACAGTTATCAGGCATCCATTGGGATGGCTCCTTTTGAGGCGTTGTATGGGCGGCCGTGTCGATCACCTTTGTGTTGGACCGAGGTGGGGGAGACAGCTCTCTTGGGACCGCAGTTGGTTCAAGAGGCTACCGAGAAGGTTAAGTTGATTCGTCAGCGTTTGTTATCAGCTCAGAGTCAGCAGAAATCTTATGCGGATCAGCAGCGGCGACCTTTGGAGTTTTCTGTTGGTGATCATGTGTTTCTTCGTGTTTCCCCACGTCGTGGACATCGACAGTTTGGGCGAGGTTCCAAGCTATCTCCGCGGTTTATTGGTCCTTTTGAGATTTTGGATCGTGTGGGGCCTGTAGCCTACCGGTTAGCGTTACCACCGCGGCTGAGTCGAGTGTACAGCGTGTTTCACGTGTCCCAGTTGAGGAAGTATCACCCTGACCCCACTCATGTGATCGATTGGGGGACATTGGACATTGAGGATGACATGTCCGTTGTTGAGGCCCCTATCCGTATCCTAGATCGGCGAGAGAAGCTTTTGCGTGGTCGTGCTATTCCTTTGGTTCGCGTGCTGTGGCAGCACCGTGGCATTGAGGAGGAGACATGGGAACGTGAGTCCGTGATGCGTGAGCAGCACCCAGAATTGTTCGAGGACGAACAATCTTAAGCGTGGGAGGTGGCTGTTACCCAAGGGATAGTGATGTGTTTTGAGATGTGTATTTGTGACATGCGGATATGTGTTATATGCATTATTGTGGTTATGGATTATGGTGGTACTTTGTTATGTGTTGTGTGCGGTGTATGACCCATTTGGGTGTGGTGGCTTGCCGGGTGGCAAATGGGTAGCTTGAGTTTGTTTTCCTCGTATGTCATTTCTTTTCGAGGACGAAAAGTCTTAAGGGGGAGAGGATGTAAGGACCCGTACCTCGAGTTAGTCACAGTTTTGCCTTCTGAGTAGTTTTTCTAGATTTTGACCTAGTGAATGGACTCCAATGAATTCACATGCAAAAGGAAAGATGCTTAGAATGATGTCCTCTATCTACCACAGAAGTTTCAGGCTAAACGGACGTGTATGTGAGGTGCACGTGAAATGGGTCCATTTCACGTGCAAGTGTGGTTGTCTTCTACATGATGCAAGAAGGCTAGGGGTGAAGTTTGAGCGCATTTGGAGTGCATTTGGAGTTGCACGTGAATTGGGGAATTCACGTGCAAATTGGCGTGCAGCCATATTTTTGCATGGTTCCCTTGGTTTTGACATTCTAATCATCTTTTCCCAAAGGACCATGTTGAAATTGTGACTATTTTGGTGTGTATGGATGTGGGAAGGTCATAGCTTGTTCCATCAAAACTACGTCGTTTTGATGCTGGGATTCACTCAATCAAAACTACGTCCTTTTGATGTTGTGTTGTATATATAAGGAGGAGAAGCCCCTCTGTTTTAGGGTTAGGGTTTGTTGCTCCACCAGCCGTCGCAGAGAGAGAGAGAGAGAGAGAGAGAGAGAGAGAGAGAGAGAGAGAGAGAGAGAGAGAGAGAGAGAGAGAGAGAAGGAGAGCTTCTGGTGGCTGCCGGAGCGTCTTGCGTGGGTGGTCGGAGTCTTGCGTGGAAGCGGGAGCAGGGGAACATACAAGGTAGGGGTTCTGTTCTTCCTAAAACCTCCTCTGTCCTAGGGTCCTAGGGCAGATTGTAGAGTTATATCTGTTTATATATACATATGTAATCCATATAGGTGTGATCTCCTATATGGATGTTGGCCTTCAATGGCAGTTTTTGATGTATTCTGGTGTTGGATGGTGTGCATATTAAGTGTTCGATAAAATGCCTGTGTGATCATGTCTGTGTGAATATGCCTAGTGTGTTTGGTATTATGCCTGTGAAAGTGTGTATGCTATGTGTTTGGTTTAATGCCTGTGTGACCTTGTATGCTGTGCTTGTGGAACCCGGTGGCTGTGGAAGCCCGGGACTAGAAATGTTAGCCTGTGTGGCTAAGCCTATATGGCCGTGGAAATGTTAGCCTGTGTGGCTAAGCCTATATGGCCGTGGAAATGTTAGCCTGTGTGGCTAAGCCTATATGGCCGTGGATATGTTAGCCTGTGTGGCTAAGCCTGAGTGGCTGTGGATATGTTAGCCTATATGGCTAAGCCTGTATGGCTGTGGATAGGCGTGTGCCTTGTGAATGTGGAATACAACTTGTTTACATTTTATTGTCACTACACTGCACCTGTACACACTCATGTAGACGCTAGGAGCATGGGATGGGTTGGGGAGACATGATCCCTACTGAGCTGTGGTTGCTCACCCCTCCCTCTATGTTGTGTTTTCTTTCAAGAACATACAGGCGTTAAGTGGGACCCCAAGGTGGAAGACCTTATTTACTTTACTGTCTACCATTTATGTTATTTTTATGGGAACTGATGTAACCCCAGTGGGGATGGGTTGAAAAGAGGACTTTGTTGTAATAAAGACTGGTTTGGTTTGTGGATTGCTTTTATGAACTTTATTTTCTTGAATGTGTTGTGGATGTTTAAAATGTTGTATTCGGGGTTTGTATCCTAACAACCACTTTGCCCTCCGTGTGGGTACAAGGGGAGTCACGTACCGGTTTCCTCGGGTTGGAAATCCGGGGCGTGACACATGATCCCCCACAACAAACTCTAATGGTCTCCTCCTCCTGTCAGCGTAAGATTTCTGCCTGCTCTGAGCTGTTAACAAACGCTGCCGAATCACGCGAACTTTCTCTATGGCATCTTGCACTAACTGCGGTCCCAACAAAGCTGTCTCACCGGCCTCAGTCCAACACAGGGGTGACCTGCATGGTCTACCATACAACGCCTCATACGGAGCCATCCCAATAGAGGCTTGGTAACTGTTGTTGTAAGCAAACTCCACTAATGGAAGGTGGGTGGCCCACGAACCCCCAAAATCCAACACACAAGCTCTAAGCATGTCCTCCAAAGTCCGAATAGTCCTCTCTGATTGTCCATCTGTCTCAGGATGGAAGGCTGTACTCAAACTCAACTCAGTGCCCAAAGCCTCCTGCAAACCCTTCCAAAATCGGGAAGTAAAACGTGCATCTCGATCTGATACAATAGATACAGGCACGCCATGCAATCTCACAATCTCATCAATATAAAGCTGACTAAGACTACTCATGCTCCCTTTCTCCTTGATTGCCAAGAAATGTGCCGACTTGGTCAAACGATCCACAATGACCCAAATCATATTCTTTCCTCCCAAAGTGGGTGGAAGTCCAGTCATAAAATCCATTGTGATATGGTCCCACTTCCATTACGCCACAGGCAATGGGTGCAACATCCCTGCCGGTCGTTGGTGCTCAGCCTTCACTTCCTGACAAGTAAGGCAACGCGAGACAAACTCTACCACACTCCTCTTCATCCCCAGCCACCAAAAATGCTGACGAAGGGAATGGTACATCTTGGTACCACCCAGATGCACCGCTAACCTCGAAGCATGAAATGCCCTCATCACTTCCTCCCGAAGAGAAGAAATCACAAACAACCTCCCTCGAAACCTCAACTCACGCTTCTCTCCCAAAGTCCACTCCTCCGCGAGCTCTTTGGCCTCGATCCTAGCACAAAGCTTGTTATACTCCTCATCTCCTTGTTCTCCCTCCTGGACATGAAGATACAGCTCAGGCACAGCCACAATGGGACTCAAAACAGCTCTATCATCACACTCAGATAGCTGCAATGAAGCTACTTGCTCCATTATCCTCCACTCTCTCAAGGCAACCTCAGTTTGACCTTTCCTACTCAAGGCATCAGCCACTAGATTCCCCTTTCCAGGAGTATAAGTCAAGGTGAAATCAAACTGCTGAAGGTACTCCATCCATCTCCTCTGTCACAGATTCAGATCCCTCTGAGTAAACACATACTGAAGACTCATATGATCAGAATACACCACAAACCTCTATCCCAATAGGTAGTGCTGCCAACTCTTCAATGCAAAGATAACAGCTGCCAACTCCAAGTCATGTGTCGGGTAGTTCTGCTCATGAGGCTTCAACTGCCTCGAACCATAGGCTATAACCTGCCTCTCCTGCATCAAAACACAGCCCAAACCCACTCCAGATGCATCACAATACACCTCATATCGAACTCCCTCCTGCGGCAAACTCAAAATTGGTGTGGTGGTCAAACAAGTTTTCAATTTCTTGAAGGCCTGCTGACACACCTCAATCCACTCAAACTTTACTCCCTTCCTCGTGAAAGCTGTCATAGGGGTTGCTAGACGAGAAAATCCCTTCACAAAATGTTGGTAATAGCCCGCCAACGCCAAAAAACTCCGAATTTCAAAAACATTGGTTGGCCTTCTCCAGGCTGATACTGCCTCCACCTTACTTGGATCTATTCTAATCCCCTCTACTAACACCACATGGCCAAGAAAGTGAACTTCCTGCATCTAGAAGCTACACTTTGAGAACTTGGCAAACAAATGCAATACCACATCCAAGTGCTCCTCATGCTCCTCTTCGGAACGTGAATAAACAAGAATGTCATCCACAAACACCACCACAAATGAATCAAGGTAAGGGGCAAACACTTGATTCATTAAATGCATGAACACTGTCGATGCATTAGTGAGCCCAAATGACATCACCAACCACTCATAGTACCCATACCTACACCTGAAGGATGTCTTGGGTACATCCTCTTTTCTCACTCTCAACTGATGATAGCCAGACCTCAAATCAACCTTGGAGAACCACTATGCTCCACTCAGTTGATCAAACAAGTCATCTATGCGGGGTAGAGGATACTTGTTCTTCACTGTCACCTGGCTCAGCTTCCGATAATCAATGCACAACCTCAAAGAACCATCTGCTTTCTTCGCGAACAACACGGGAGCACCCCACGGCGAGGTACTCAGCCTAATAACACCCCGCTCCCCCAGCTCCACTAACTGCTTCTGGAGCTCCCTCAACTCCACCAGTCCCATACGATAAGCTACCTATGAGATAGGTCCCAGTCCCGGTAGCAAATCTATGGTGAACTCCACACTCCGCTCTAAAGGTAACTCCACCAAATCCTTAGGAAAGACATCCTGGAACTGATCCACTACAGCTAGCCATACCCTCTTACCCGAACTCAGCTCCTCCCCAAACCCCAGTGCTGCTAAACGGTGGATGATAACACCCCACAGCTCTCGCGCTGGACCTGCTCTACTTGCCTCATCACCCCATTCCCCACTCAAGGAACCCACCTCTCCCGAGGGCGTAGTAAATACTACCCTCCTCCTGTAACAATCAATCCTCACCTAAAAGGCTACTAACCAGTCCATCCCAAGAATAACGTCAAAGGTATCCATGGACATCACATAAAGGTCGAACACAAGCACTACACTACCAATGGTCACCTCACACCCACAACACTTCCTCTTTAACCATGTAGTAACACCCATGGGTGACCCCACAAGGAGAGGTCTATCAGTCTCAACACATTCTAACTCAAGGCTCTCTACTAAAGACTTAGCAATCAAAGAACATGATGCACTAGTATCAAAAAGAATAGAAATCATAGTGCTCGAGATAAGAATCGTACCCCGAACAACCGATGGTCCTGCTCCCTCTTCCTCAGGGTGTGGCACTGGCAACTCCTCATCTAGAGCTGCCGATGTGAGCGAAAATACTCTGTCTTGACCTCCTTTAGCCTCAGATATCTGACCTCCCATGCTCCCCTAGTTCCCACCAGACTGCCTCGCTGCACTGCCCTACGGTTGCCCCTCCTACCTTCCCACAGGACGGACCTGATTTGACCCTGCCTGGCTAACTAGCCCTGGACGCGCTGGTCTCATCGGTGTTCTAAACTGTGCTTCACTCTTTCCACTCTGAGCTAGCCCGCCAGAAACTCGACCCTCTCCCTTGCTAAAGCACACCCTACTAATGTGGCCTACCTTACCACATTTAAAGCAAGATATGTTGCTCTTGGGACAGTCCCTCTTCCAGTGTCCCTCCTCACCACAACAGCTATAACCACTAGGAAAACTCTGAAAACTGCTCCCCTGACCCCCAGCAAAACAGGGTCTACCTGAGGACCCTGCCGATTGGCCCTTGCTCTGCACATGGCTGTTTCCCCCAGACTCCACCCTGTGCCTCTTCTGCCCACCTGACCGCTCTTGGCCTCCTTGTTCTTGCGTACCCTCCTCCAAACCTCTTTCCGAAATCCTCGCGGCGTCAACCGCCTCTGCATAGGTCCTCAGCTTGAGTACCTCCATCCTTTGCCTCAAGGCAAGCCTAAGACCCATTGTGAACTTGTGGGCCTATAGGTCCTCCCTCGAGATAGACTCTGGAGCAAACCGGCTCAGATTCCAGAACTCCCGCTCATACTCAGCTATTGACCGCCCTTTCTGTGTCAGGGTGTCAAACTCACTCCTCTTGCGCCACCAAATTGACTCCGGAAAGAACTCATCATAGAACGCCTGTAGGAAATCATCCCACAACATGTTCCCCACCTCACGGTGACCCGCCAAGCTCAACCACCACTCTAAGGCTTCTCCCTCTAGCTTCCGGATTGCTAGCCGAACCTTCTCTTCCTCTAGCGGAAGAAGAAAAGAAAACACATGCTCCACGTGCCGCAACCACTGCTCTGCTGCAACTGGGTCTCCACCTCCCTTGAACCGCGCAGGTTTCTCTTTCCTGAATTTGGCTACCCAATCCTCCAAAGCGCACTGAATTTCCCCAACTCGTGGAACATCTTCTCCCCAAGGTGGAGGAGGAGGTGTCCCCCACTGAGCAGTCATCTCTGCTCTCAACTCCTCTCGAAGCTCCTGATGGATGTTATCTCTCATCCCATGCATCGCATCGCTCAGAGTCTGAAGCTGAGCTAACACTCGTGTCATGGGGTCAACTCCCCCAGCTTGTCCAATTTTGATTGACACCTCATCTCCAGCAGTGCCACTCTCACGTGGTGCTCTCCTAGGAGGCATGATTCTATACAAGGAGATAAGCAAGTCTTATAAATTCTCAACTCTACGCAACGAAAGAAACACAACTCAATCGCATGAATTCTCAACTCCATACATCTCATCTACTCATTCTCAACACAAGCCTCAGTATATAGTCATAACACAACAACATCTCAAGATATCATCACGCACATACATAAGGAAGTCAAATCACACATCATCAAATCACATCACAGGCTAGTGCCTAACACAATGCATGTATGCACGCTCAATGCACATCCTACTCCGTGGCTCGTCCTCCCCTTGGTACACCCTAGGAAAACACAAGAATCCCATTGATCAGGCGAGTCTACTCATGCCCCCCTAAAGGCCTTAAGGATGACTTACCCTCCCACTACCCTAGGTCTCAACTGCTCTGATACCATCTGTCACGCCCCGAATTTCACAATACCGGGAAACCGGTTAGTGATGCCCCATGCCTTGCACCCAGGAGGACAACGGGTTAGTAAATGGTCACTTATTAGGGCTCCCACTAGGGTGCCGCCCCAAACCTACTACAACCTCACGCATGTCATACACAAACCATACAAGGAAACCAATCCATATCATAAAACTGTATTACATGTTTAATAGGGTCACCAGTCCCAAAACACAGTGTTTCACATAAATACACCGATCTGAAGCAAATACAAGAGTCTCAATCTCCTCAATTACAATATATCAAAGAGAACAATAAAACAACACTCATGCATCCATGGTGTGTTAATCTCTTAACGTCTGCTAGGTCCTGCAGAAAAAGACATTAAAGGTGGGTGAGCAAACCACAGCTCAGTAGGGGTTATGTCTCCCTGGACCAACCCAACATCTCCTCTACAAAATGCTATGTGCAGATATGTGTAGTGTAGTGTAATTAAAGCACAATGAAATACACACAAGAAATTCACAGGAGGTTCCCTCAATGGAACCTCAATGTCTCATGTCCATCCCATGGACTATCCCCTCACTGGGACCTCATATCTCAAACACAAGCATGATAACGAAATATACAATTTAACTCATGGAACATCTCTATTTAAGCATAACAAATCATACACATATGTTCAAACTCACATTACACCTCAATACAGCTCAAGGACATCTCTATCACATATTTCTCAACGTAAAACATATATATATATATATATATATATCTACATAAATTCACGCATGTCTCACAATCACACATCACAATACAAACACCCCGCAATCGTCATCTCAAACAATTACAACTCATAAAATAGGTTTCAGGAGATAGGACCACCTACCTTAGATCCGATTGTCTTAGGGTTTGGAAATCAAGAAATCGGATGATCCTCCTTCCTCCTTGCTCCTCTCCAATGGCGCCTCCTGATTCCAAGAACGCACCCACAACGATTGTACAGACGACAATCTCTCTCTCTCTCTCTCTCTCTCTCTCTCTCTCTCTCTCTCTCTACGTCGGCAGCTATGGAAAAAGAACCCTAAAATTGAAAGACAGAAGTCGTATCGAAAATACGTTGTCACAGAGGCGACATCGACCCAAAAACAGGTGGGATCGACCCACATCGACCACCTTTCTCGCGTCGACCTGGCCTCAACGTCAACCAAAACTCACATCGCATCAGGTCGATCTCAAGCTTGATCGACCACGTCAACCTCACATCGACCCACGTCGAACATTTCTCGCGTTGACCAAAACACATGGAAAAGCTCTTGGGAAATTGCTCTTAGTCGACCTCGACCACACATTGACCTACGTCGAACAAGAATCTCGCATCGACTCACGTCGACCATGTCGACCGCTCATTCTGCCAGGTCGACCACATCGACCCTTGCTACACTGACCAAGGCCACATCGACCAAGCTACACACGAAAATTCCAACTTGCTACACCGACTGAGACCCCCGCCGAGGCGCTGTGCCCTCGGACTCCCGCTGGCCGTCGAGTCAAGGTGCTTGCACAGACACGTGTCGATACAAGATAAGGCACCTCACAACCTCTAACTCTCAGGACTAGGACACGGGTCCTCACATGGACAGTGTTTTCGGGTTAGTGAACAGTGTTTCCGGATGAGTGAACAGTGTTTCAGATGAGTACTCAGTGTTTCTGGTAGTGTTAGTGGTCACATGGGCCTGTGAGGCTAACTTGATAAGCATGAGAGGCTACTGTTGAGGACTTGTGAGGCAAGATTTATATAGAGTCTAAGAGGTTCCTATATCTGAGAGACAATACTGAGGCTGAGAGGTACTATGGTGCCTGAGAGGCAATATTCGGAGATATCTGAGAGGTATTATAATATGGTAATATAGTAATGTACCTGAGAGGTATGATAATACTGTACCTAAGAGGTAATGTACTTGAGAGGTAACATACTTGAGATATAATTTACTTGAGAGGTAATATAAAATAATATTCCTGAGAGGCAATGTTGTGCCCAATGGACAATACTATGCCTAAGAGGCCATACTGTTCCTAGGAGGAAAATATTGTGTATGAGAGGTAATATTGAGCCTAGTGAGGTTGTGTGACAAAACCATCGTGGTTAGTTTCATGCTATGGTTTGGATCATGAGGGCTAGGGTGCCGAAGGGGTGGTGAGGGTGGTCGGCATTGTGAGAGCCTCATGGTATGTTGACTGTTATGGTTATGGTTAGCTCGTATACATGTGTGTACTGTGTAGGACCTTTGGGTCAATTGTGATAGGCTATGCTCACTTGTATACCTGTGTGTGAGATCTATGTGATATGTGGGACTCTTGAGTCCATGTGAGATGTCAATTGTGTCTAGTGGCATATTCGATGGTTGAGTTTGAGTTGAGTTGAGCTCAGTGTAGATGTACCTTTGCGTGGATGTGATAGGTGGCTAAGCCCCCTTGGTTTGTGATGTACCCTGTTAAGTGAGGCTATGGCCTGATGAGTTTGTTGTGTTGATATGATCATGTTAAGGATGTCTTAGTGAAATGTTGTATTGATGGGATGTTGTGAGGCTTCTGATGACAGGTGATAGAGACCCCTGAGATTATTATGCTAGTGTCAAAGTCTGTTTGTCCTCAGGAAGATGTTCCATGATATCGAAAGTCCTCTCTACCCGAGGTGGTTAAGCGGCGTGTCCCGCAGAGCAGCGGTATCAAATTGAAATACCTATCCCGTGGCACTCAGTGATGGCAATAGTATGTAGTAAGAGCTATCTAGAGAGTTGGATGTTTAAATTAAGGAATCTATTTCCTGATTTTAGTTTGTTTCAGGCTGCGTCCTAACGTTTGTTATCTATATGGGTGTGCATTGAGCATGTATTTGCGTGGTAGGGTGTAGAGTGATAGGATCCCTACTGAGCTATGGTTGCTCACCCCTTCTATTGTGTTCGTTCTTGTTTGTCTCAGGTGCTTATAGGAGCTATGAGGTTCACCAGATGTGGAGAACTTGTGTGTGTTTGTTTGTTTTGTTAGATTGTACAAACTATGATGTAACCCCATGGGGGAAAGAACATGTTTGTATGTGTGTTTGTACAGTGAATTGAAATGAGATTTCTGTATTCGTATGCTGTGTGTGTGATATTGATTAGGGACGGCACTCGTGTTAAGATCCCTTTTTTGGTGTTATCACCAACCCTTTGTCCCTTCGGGTGCGGGCATGGGGATTCACTAACCGATTTCTGTGGGTTGGAAAGCCGGGGCGTGACATGGCAGAACTGCCTCCTGCCCCTTTTCTTGTTGGTGATTTGAGGTTCCTCTTGCCGAAGTTCCTTCTCTAGTTAGCTTGGTAAGCATTTCCATTATTGCAGACATTTGCCCCTATAGGGCTTGTTGTGACTGTTCCAACCCCGTGAGTCTGTTCTCTACTTCTTCTGCCATTAGCTGCGGCTGTGGTACTTGATTGCGCCGGGATCTGAGGTTGTAACAGTGCACAATCCTGGAGAAAAGCAGCTACCGACCTGGGTTTGATCTGTTGCCTGAGATTCTGATTCTCAAGGAGGATTTCCTTCTAACGATGCTTCTAACATTTGGATCTGTTGCCTTAGAGTTTGATTCTCTTAGAGGATAGCTCTCATGTCTGAAGTTAACTGTGGCTTGTGTTGTGCCCTCCAAGATATGTATGCAGGATAAACACCAGGCTTTAGACTGTTGGGTTGGATCTTGTGTGGGATAGACCATGCTTGATACATCTTTTTACCTTTTTCTATGAGCATGGTTCTGTCATAGGTGAAGTCACAATCTTCCATTCCAAAGAGAACTAGGATAATCGATTATGCCCGACTTGTCTTTCGCCTTGCAGTGGTGCATATGCAGTCCCTCCCCAAGGGCCTAAGAGTGGGACCCAATTCTAGTCCCCGTAGCTATAAGTCATGGAGACCACCGGCATCCAAGGAGCAGTCCAGGTAATGTCAGCTTCTGTGAGGTTCTCTAACTTCTTCTTCCAGCTATCAAAGTCTTGAGGTAAACTCCATTTGTTGAGCGAAATATCCAATAGTGTCATGGTAGGCAATTGATAAACAACAAGAAAACGAGAAACACTACAAGGGAAATGACCTTGCAACCAGGTGCATAAGAGAGGCAGGCATCCCATGAACTAGCCTTTATTCCTCAGATAAGTAAGAGATCGATGGTTTCAGCCAATATAGTAGGAGTAGGGTCACATCCTTTGAGAACCTGCTAGACCAAATCCACAATTGCTCCATCGATGTGGACTGATATCCTCAGGAAAATGACTAGCCTGTATATAGCTAGCGTAAGCAATTTGTGTGCCCCTGCTTCGATTGCGGTCTGTATCATTTCTTTGATTGTTTCCCATGGAAGATATTCTTGCCCACTATACATTGTGGCCGCTGGTGAGTCCCATACTGGCTTTCCCATTATCTCAGCAAAGGCCCTTCAACATGATCTTCTGGGCTCCAGTAAATAATTCTTCCTTTTGTTTTCTTCAACTGGGATATCCAATAATCTTTTATATTTTTCTATGGTGGGAACAAGATTTATGCCGTTGAAGTCAAAACACTGCCATCGAGGCTCCCATAAATATATTGCTGGCCTAAGCATATCTTTGTTGGCTAGTAGCTCAGTCACATGGAGCAAATCCCCAAACTGTTGTATATAGATGCTTTTCCTTTCGTCTGACTACTGGCTCCATATCGTTTGTACCTCCTTAATGTAGTCCAACTGATCTTCTATGATAACATGTTCTGCTTTGTGGGCTTCTCCTGGTGGAAAATCTCCAAGGCGAAGTTGGATGTCCCTAGATGCTTGGGCCACCATTGCGACAACCTCTTTATCCTGAAGGCTTTTTAGGAGATGCCTGAAAGTTACCATACCTATATGAATGTCGTGTTATGCATGATGGCAGGTTAGGATGGCAGTTAAACATATATCAAGGTAAATAGGCAGGATAAAAGAATAAACCAATAATAATATGTGCAGGGGATAACTTAAGGACTACCCTACAAAATATAGGTTAGCATGGCATGGAATGAGTAAACAACATGTGGGTCAATGCCCCTGATGGGCTTCTATTGCTAGACCTATCTTATTCGTTGATTCCAAAACTTCCTCTATAGAGGGCTCCATACACCATGGGATTTACCGGAGGGGGGTCTTAAAAGGACAAGCCTTAAAAGAACCATAAGCTTGAGTGAGGAGTTCGAGGCCCCATTGCGGATAATGATCAACGTGTTGGGGACCATACTGAACCTCGCTAACTTAGATTGTGATAAACCAGGGTATAGGATTATGCATGAATGCAACAAGTAGGGAAAGCAATAAATCATAACTCTCATGGTATTATTTACAGTATAAAATAACAAAAATCATGGCAGTTAAAGCATATAAATAAATCATAATTATAATTAAGAAAACAAAATGAAAGTTATTATGGTAGTTAAAGTGTATATACAAAAATAAAATCATCTCCTATTTCCTATGCTAGACCTAACTGTCTAAAGTTTGTATAATTCCCCAGCAGAGTCGCTAGCTGTCATTACCGGTTTTCATCTGGGCCCGTTTGGGGTGGGCTCAAACTAAATCAATAATGAGAAATTTAGAGTCGCCACCAACTGTTTTTGGGGTACAGTTGGGTACCCTCTACCTTGAGTAGTAAAAAATGTTGTCTGCGTCATTAGAGAAAGGTTCAAGAGTTAGTTACGTGAAGGGAAGGATTAGCACCCCTACAGCGCCCTTTCGGTATCTATTTTCGGATGAGAAAGTTTTCTATTTATTGTCACTGCCATGATTGGGTTGAGTTTCCTAGAAAGTCTATGATTTTTATTTAGCTAAGTTATTTGTTAAAATTATGGTTAAAATTGATTTACCCTAAATCGCTAAAGGGAATCCTAAAAGTTTTGCTTTGCTTTTTGTTTGAAGTGAAAAATGAAATCCTAAGGTTTTTTTTGTTTTGTTTTGTTTTCTTTTTTGTTTTTGTTTTTTTTTTTTTTTTTTTTTTTTTGAAGTGGAAAGCAAAATCCCATGGTTTTGGTTTTTTTATATATATTTTATTTACATTGAAGTCCTAAAAATTAAAATGCTTTTTAGTTTTTGGTTGGAAAATATATTTTTGTTTTGTTTTGAAAATGTATTTTTGCTTTGTTTTGAAACCTTTTTTTTTGGTTTTGGAAAGAAACATATGTTATGAACTAACATAAAATAAGTATTTTTTCTGTTTTTTTTTTATTTAATAACAAATCAAAAATAAATATTGAGTGTGTGTGATAGTGACATCCACAAAAAAAAAAAACATTCACTCTTTTTTTTTATTTTTCCTACCTCTCTTTTGTTTCCTCTTTTTGCTTTTTTACTATTATTGGTTATTACATATTATAACTTGAATAAGATAGAGAAAATAACAACGAAATAAGGAAAACAAGAAACAAAACAACTAAATGAAATTAACAAGAAGGGAGAAAAAATAAAATCACAACACAAAAGCTAAGAATATATTAAGATAACAAAACTACTACTATTACTAATAATAATACTAATGAAACTGACTTTGGCTTTGGATTGGGACTCTGGCAGTGGCAACGTTAGCAGGAGGGTGAGTCTCCAAAGACTGGTTGATTGGACTTGGGCTGGAGGTTGAACACTACTAGATGGAGCTGTAAATAACCTTGTGTCTCTTTTTTTGGTTTGCTATTTTTTTTTTTTTGAGTTTGATATTGTTGTTGAAAAGAAAAGAAAATAGAACTGGGGGAATGAAAATGGTGTTTCAGAATTTCTAGGTTTGAAATGAAAGAGAGTGTATGTATGAGTGTTAGAAAAGTGAGGAGAGAAATGAGGAGAAAAGGAAAGAAAAAGAGAAAAAAGGAATGTGTTTTTTTTTCAAATGCAGGAGTTGGGTGAATTTTAGAGAGAATGACAGCAATTTTTTCCGTCAGAGAGTTCCACCTTTTTTGTTGGAGAGGATACTAGTTTTAAAGAGGTTTGGCTTCATTGCATTGATTACAACATTTAATGTTGTATTATTAATCCCAATACTTTTTATTTCCAGATTCCATGCCTTGTCGGGTAGACTGTCAACCTATGATTGCCTTTTTGTTTCTATGTGAGAACATGTGATAGATAAACATTGAAAAGCATCTGCGCAACTAATCCTATGAAGCTACAGTGAGCGCACCCATGAATATTGCCAAACAACGAAGGTCAAAGGTAGGTGGAGGCTTAGATCCGGATCAAAAGGAAGGCTCGGATCCTTATTCCATATCAGTGGAAGCTTAGTCCGGATCAATGGAAGGCTCAGATCCTTATTCCGTATCAGTGGAGGCTTAGTCCGAATCAATGATAGCTCGAATCCTTATTCCATGTCAGTGGAGTCCTGAGTCCGGATCAATGTTGGCTCAGATCCTTATTCCGTATCAGTGGAGGCTTAGTCCGAATCAATGGAAGGCTCGGATCCTTATTCCTTGTCAGTGGAGTCCTTAGTCCAGATAAATGTTGGCTCGGATCCTTATTCCGTATTAGTGGAGCCCTTCGTCCGGATCAATGTTGGCTTGGATCCTTATTCCGTATCAGTGGAGGCTTAGTCCGGATCAATGGAAGACTCGGATCCTTACTCCATGTTAGTGGGAGCTTAATCCGAACTAGTGATGTTCCGGATTTGACCATGATGTTCCGGATTTGACTTTGATGATCTTCTTTTTTTAAAAAACTTTTAATTACCCTTTTACCCCCACCCAAAATGCTAAAATGGACGAACTTTGGAGAATTGTTTGGGAAGCTCCGTATTCGCCTAAATAGTCATTTTGGAGAATCTTGGATGGTCATATTTTCAGGCCCTTTGACCGTCTTTTGGCAAGTTTGACTTTTTCTGTCGCATATTATTTTGGCCATAAGTTCTTTGTTTTAAGTCGAAATTGGGCTCGGTCAAGTGCGTTAATCTCTAAATTTCATCGCCTATTAGTTGGTGTTGGTCTAGGGGCTTGCAACAGAGGTAATCAATTTCGGGCTTCCCTGTTCGTGTCAATGTATCCATCTTGTACAAATTGGGGTTACATCAACGTCAAACCATTCCTTGGTAATGGGGAATTCTTGAGGAACTGTTCAACAAGGTATATGGCATTGGCAAACAAATATATACAAATAGGGTTAGTATGCCCAACCCAGACAAAATGGGGTCTAATAACCACAACGCCATCTGCGTCACAGCGGCTTTACGCATCGTCGAATGGCTCTAATACCAAGTTAAGACGAAGTAAAATATTTTCATTGAACAATACATAACTCACACGGCCTGTACATATAACACCACAGTCTCCAAATATGGTAACACATAAATGTGTACGTTTCACACATATCACTGAGGATGAGAATCCAGAATTTGAGGTAAAAAAAACCTCAGGAAGAAGAAAAGTCTGAGCATGAAAAAGAAAAGAAAAATGAAAACACTGACTCAAAGAAGTCTGATGAAGATGAGAAGGAAGAGTTCAATCCTGGAGAAGACTCTAGTAAAAGAACTAGGAGGACATGGTCCAGTGTACATGACAAGGATCAGATCCTTGGTGATCCCAAAGCAGGTGTAACAAGCAGGAGAAAGTTGACAAGAGCTACTGCATTTGTTGGATCAAGCCCAGAATTTGGATAATGCTGATAAAGCCTTATGTAATTTGATCTGAGATCTTTTGTGTTTCTTTGATCGTTGCAGAAGATATGTGATTAATCTGGAGATACACTCGTGAGAGCAAAGCTAAGGACAGGATACATAATCCTGATCCGGACAAGAGTGAGTGTCATCAAACACTTGGTAAATAACCAAGTCACCAATACATACGGAATAAGGAACATTCGTGTGGACTAAGAACTTAAAAGCTACGAATTACGGAATCTGTTCCTAATGCCTCATACGGACTAAGTCAAATTGATGCGGAGTAAAAGTCTTGGTCTACAAGGTTGCACGAAGTAAAAGGTTTGACATGGAGTTAAAAAAAGTTAAGTCTTTCCCTCAAGCGAACTAAAGAAGACACGGAGTAAGGCATCCGAGTCTTTCATACATACGGAGTAAGGAAGTATTGATGCGGAATAAGGACCCAAGTCTTTATTCGCACGGAGTAAGGAAACTAGATGCGGAGTAAGGAATCCGGGCTACTCACTCATATGGAGTAAGGAACTTACATACGGAGTAAGGAACTTACATACGGAGTAAGGAACTTACATGCGGAATAAGGAAGCGCTGACACGGACTAAGGATTCCAGTACCTAATAGATACGGAGTAAGCAACCACTGACACGGAGTAAGGTTCCGAGCTTCATTAGCAACGGAGTAAGGAAAATTACACCGGACCAAGAAGATGCTACTTCAAACTACCGCATTTAAAGTTATCAGCTCGTGGTATCCCAATGTGAGACAAACTCGTTGAGAACCTAAAGAATCTTACACGTGGATCATCCGGATATGTGGACACAACCTCAATTATATTTGGGAACTCACAAAGGCACTTATACTCTTCAAACCCAAGATCTTGAGCTCCACAAACCGCAGCAGTCAAGGCAGAGAGATTACCGAGGAATAGTTAGTGCTGAACGCATTCCGGAACTACAAGTTCCAAGGTTGTCTCTTAGGAATGTTTGTATAAATATTCATACTCGTACATTTGTGTAGGCGTGCGTAAGCAAGCCAAGATCAACCCTGTGTATGCACAAGAGTTCAAAAGATAGAATTAGGCTAGTGTGTGAATCCCTTTGTAAACAGAGTGTATAAGAGAGTCTTACTTCTATTTTGTTGTATTTATCTTTTGATAATAAAACAAAATATTTCCACTATCTGGTTATCTTCCGCAGTGATTCTATCACTTAACTGGATAAGTGTTTGTGTCTTAAGATATTAGAAAGAGTTTTGATAAGAGCCTATTCACCCCCCCTCTAGGCTCCAAGGGACCATCAGCATTGCTTTCTCAAATTGAACCAAAGTCAGTTAGAGAAGCAGTGGAAGATGAAGCTTCGATCACAGCAATGAATGAGGAGCTGGATGAGATTGAAAAGAACAAGACATCGGAGTTAGTTCCCAGACCAAAGCCCAAGAATGTCATTCGTACAAAGTGGGTGTTTAGCAGGGATGGATCTAAAAAATTCTAGTTGGGGGGCCAAAATATAAATGATTAAAATTATTATAACTCGTATTTAAAAGCTCTTATATCAAATTGCAATTAACAATACTAGATTATAACGCTAATATAAATCCATTAATATATAACTCTATATTAACTAACTATGATAATATAATTTGTTACTTCATATATACCTATGATCATAGATATTTTATATTAACAATTATATATTAGTGTCATGCTAATATAAAACTCTTTATTATTTTAAAAAATAAATAAATATTATAATAACTCATTTATGAATAATAAATTTAAAATTATATATAATTTTAATATCTTATCCTTTGGGATATAATGGCCTGGAATGGTGAGAAAAACATTATACGGAAAAAAAAGTATTAGATAATAACTACTTAAAAAATATACTTTAATCATAAAACTATTAGATATAACAATGATTGGTAATACTAAATAGATTTTTAAATATATTATCAAATACTTAATATAGTGATGATATCAAATATATATTAGACAATACAAATAATATACTATATTATGTCGTGAAAAAAAGAATAATATTTATAATGACATCTCATATATGTTTTATATATATCAATGATATATATTAAGTACTTGTGTTATTGTCTCGCTTGAAGAAATGATAATATCACATGGGGACAAGACTTTTATGACTATATCATTATTATACACTTCCTTATTTCTTTTAAATTGCTAGTTTTATGCTATTAAATTCTTTAATAGCATTTTTAATAATTATATATTTCTAATGAATTAAGACAATATTTTTTATGTTTTTATTCTATAATACTTTTTTTTAATATTAATTTTAATTTCAAAATTATATATATAAATAATTGGGAAAATTGGGGGGGGGGGGGGGGACCATGGCCCTTGCCGGCCCCCTACCACTGTCTCTGGTGTTTAGGAATAAGCTGAATGAGGATGGCAAAGTAGTAAGGAACAAGGCACGACTGGTATGCAAAGGGTACTCTCAGATTGAGGGTATTAATGTGGATGAAACGTTTGCACCAGTGGGAAGGCTAGAAACAATCAGGATGTTTCTTGCATTAGCAGCACACAAGAGTTTCAAAGTTTACCAGATGAATGTGAAGTCTGCCTTCTTAAATGGGTTGCTGAAAGAAGAGGTATATATAGAGTAACTAGATGGGGTGCAGATAGCTAATGATGAGACACATGTGTGCAGACTGAAGAAAGCCTTGTATGGCCTGAAACAAACTCCTAGAGCATGGTATAGCCGTCTGGATGGATATCTAAAGAAAATGAATTTCAGTAGAGAAACAGTAGATCATAATCTCTATATTCTGAATTCAGATAGAGGCCAGCTGGCTACCATAGTCTATGTAGATGACATTATCTTCGGAGGGAGTCACTCAAGATTATATGAAGAATTTGCTAAGAAAATGAGTGATGAATTTGAAATTTCTCTCATAGGAGAATTAACCTACTTCTTAGGATTGCAGATTAGGCAGACTGATGGCGGTATTTTTTATATCATAGCACAAGTATGCTAAGAAAATACTAAAGAAGTATGGTATGAAAGATAACAAGCATGTTGGGACCCCAATAGCTACAAGCTGCAAACTACACAAGAATCAGGAAGGCACGAGTGTGAACCAAAAAGAATATCGAGGCATGATTGGAAGCCTCTTATACATTACAGCCTCTAGACCTGATCTGATGCAAGCTGGGTGTCAGGCAAGTAAATATCAAGTAGACCCCAAGGAGTCTCACTTGCTAGCAGTTAAACAGATCCTTAGATACCTACATGGTACACTAGAAATAGGGTTGTGGTATCCCTCTAAGGATTCCATTGAACTACAAGCGTACATTGATACAAACTGGTTGGAAATATTGATAACAGACATTCTACCAGTGGTTGCAACTTTTATCTAGGCTCAAAATGTGTTGTATGGTTGAGCCGTAAACAGAACAGTGTGGCCTGCAGCACAGCTGAAGCTGAATATCTGGCTGCACATGCTGTATGTACACAGGTGGTATGGATGAATACACAATTATCAGACTTGGGAGTTAATATGGAATTACCTGTAACTATCTGGTGTGACAACCAGAGCGCTGTCAACATAAGCAAGAATCCCGTTTAGCATTCGAAGACCAAGCATATTGATTATCTCTACCATTACATCAAAGAGCAAGTGGAAGAGAGAAATGTGCAACTGGTGTATGTTCCCACGCATAAACAAACTGTTGATATCCTCACGAAACCTCTATCCATCGAATTGTTTGATAGACACAGACGCGGGTTTTCTATGCAGTTCCCTCATCACGTCTAAGGTGTTACAGGGATTCCCCCCTCCTTTGCAATTGGTTGGCAAAGGGGGAGAAAGAAACATATTGTGTCTAAGGGGAGTACAGCGGGAGGAGTAAGGGAGGATGGAGCCTCGAAGGGTCATAGATTTTTCACATAGGTTGCCAACATTTCCAAAGGGGGAGATTGTTGTTCCCATGGTCCTTTGGTTGTCATTGTTGTCAACCGTATGCAGCAGCAGGTAAACACTGGGTCGAAGATCAATACTGAGTTGGATAACTTCATAGAGTGACCTCGTAGAAGGAGTCTATCATGTATTGATAGAGTTGAAGATCAGATGACTCGAAGATCTGCAGAGTCGAAGATCATCAGGCCATCAAACTTAGAGCACCACTGAAGAAACACAGGGTCGTAGGCTTGTAGATCCACAGGGCCAAAGATTCAAAGACCCAAAGTGCAAACAGGTGTAGAGCAATGTCTCAAAGACTCGAAGACTTGCAAGCTTGAAGACCCGTCCGGTGCAGAGTGGTAGTGTCACAGAGTCGAAACTCGCAAGGTCGAAGCTCGCAGGGTCAAAGATTGGAAGACTCATTGCCAAGACCCGTTGATGTGAACAGATGATTAGCCAAGGTAGAATGCGATTGTCGCTGGCTCAAAATTGGAGATTTGAAAATTCAAAGACTCGTAGAGTTCAAAGGCTCGTAGAGTGAGACGTCAGTTGAGCATTGGTTCTAACCTAGCTTCGAAGCTAGAGAGCAGAAGAATTGGAAGATCAATTCCGAAGGCTCGAAGACTCAAACTCGAAGATTCGTAAGTGAGGACTCAGAGGTAGCTTATGAAGTAACAGTGAAGCTATGAGACACATATATCTACGAGGCCGTGGCTAGTTGAAGGAACGAAATGCGCTGAAGGATGGCATTTCAATAAGTTAACGCTCAGACAACGTCTTTGCGCACGCTAAGTAATGCAAAACACGTGGACATCATTTGAGGCTGGCTTAACATGTTTCAACGATGAAGATAAAAAGGTAAAACATGTTTAACCCTAGCAGAAGGGTTTCTTACTGCTGCCGACCTATAAAAGCAAGGAATATGCCTTCCTTCAAAGAAGCATCCGAATATTACAGAATACAAGCAACATATCTGGAGCGATACAAGAGCGATATAGAGTAGTTCATATAGCATACTTGACGAGAGAGAGGAAGATTGAAAGCAAGATAATAGTGAGTTAATATGTTCTTCTTCCTCATACATTCAACGAACAGATTGTTAGTTTGGCAAAGGAATGATTGAAGGTTAAGTAATGCAAATGGTTGAATACACAGGAGCAAATTACGCGAGACAGTTCTTCATAGTGAGTGAGTACTAGAGTAATACTGTCTTTGTATTTGCTTTTATAAGCAAAGAGAGTTGATCCTATTTAATAAGGGCTAGATCCTACTGTGTTAAAAGCATATAGTGGATTGGACTCGGTGTAGGTACACCCTCAACACCGTGGAGTAGATCACATTGATCGAACCACGTAAACCGTGTGTCTTTGCCTTTTACTTCCCATACATACCTGCTATTAATCTGATATTGCATAAGGCACTGATATACCATCCAAAACAAGAACTACATCCGTAGAATACCTCTGAGTATTATATTATTCTTAAAACTAAAGGAAATAGTTTTAAATATAAAGATTCACCTCCCTCTCTATATATACACAAATATACCCCGACGATCTTGCTTGGATCTTGAAAATATTAGTTCCCATGAAATCGACTTTGATACCAAATAATACGGTTAATTTGAGTGAGGTGAGAAGAAGAGAAGAGAACTAGGGAAGGAATGATATTTTGGATTAATTTACTCATGCCTTTATTGCTTGAATGTATTGCCTAAATAACCGCAGGAGGATAGCAACAACAAAATAGCAGGAGATAAATACAATATATTATGATATATATCTAATACTTATTCAAACATTCAAAACGCATTATCCCTACCATAATGTTAATCATAAATTCATAAAGATAATCATGCACATATTATTACACAGCAAGAAATGAGTGTGTTGCTACAAATGATTATATAATATCTATGTTGAATATGGTGTGATACGATATAGTACGAGATAAATACAATTTATTATGATAAATATCTAATACTTATTCAAACATTCAAAAGGCATTATTCCTACCCATAAAGCTAATCATAAATTCATAAAAATAATCATGCACATATTATCATAGAGAGAAATGAGTGTGTTGCTACATACGATGATATAGTATGTGTTAAATATGGTGCGATATGATATATTACGTGAAATAACATATCAATACAGTGCTTGTTGGAGCTAAAATTTCATTCTTTTATGCCATAATAGGTGCTTTGGCGCTGGAGATAGTCTAAGCGCCTGCTTTTCTGTATCATGGGAGCGTGCGTAGCAAAATTAAAAGTGGTGCTGGAACGCTAAAGCTGCTCTTTAAGCATCGCTTTGACTACTACGAAGATTAGAGAACATCAATGCAATCTATTATCATATTATGTCTATACGTCTATCGCGCAATACCCATGCTTGATTGATATTTGATATGGTGGCGTCAACATTATCAACTTACAGTAGCCGTCCAATAGAACTGAAAATGACGGGTCAGTAATATCTTCTCGAAGAAGACTCTAGACTTTACCTGCCATTAATGCCGGGTGTCCTATCCTATCCAGCAGCCACCATTCGCACATTTTGAAACGCTACCGAATTCCCTCAATGGCGAGAACATCCTAAAAATAACGACTTTTAAACCACCAAGTGATATCTACAACATTACATTACAAGTAGAACGTTATGCTTTTTATTTTGGATGTAGGAAATATAGAAACAAGTGAAAAACTAACGTCATCACAGTTGGAATATCAACTTGTTTATGCTAAGTCATTCACTCAACGGATAACAAGCAAGAATCAAACGTATGACTGGAGAAAACTAAAAAATTAATTTATAATAATAATATTTATTATATTACAACAATACGACCGTACAAAAGAAAGCAATGCAATTTTGGAAGTCCCAACATTCTTGACAACTACAACAGACTCAAAACATTAAAAAAAAAAAAAACATGAGTAGGTAAAGGAAAATCACCACCCGGTGGCCATAATTCTATAGTTCATGTTACTGACAAGCATCCAATCATCAGATGAGCCCTCATCAATTTACACCGCCCATACTATTACTCCTGAGGTTGTTTCGTATCCTGTCACAAACTAAAGAATTCAAAACCCATCAATTCTATGCAATAAACATTCATATCTCATTATATGCAGGAGTGCAACAAGAAATTAGGCCTCTTTTTATTCATCGATTCGTGATACTAATATTAATACCATCTAGTATAATAAACATAAGCAGCAGTGTTGTTGGTTTCAGGAACAAAAACAGAGCAACTCCACTCAGCCAGAAGAGTGAATGAGATACTTTCACTCCATTAGGATGAGCATGCCTTGCTTCAAAGGGTCTTAACGTGAACAAACCAACCTTTTGTGTGGTAGCTTTGGGCATTACAAAATTTTGCAGAAATTTTTTTGTAAGCAATTTCTTTCTTTAAATTGGTATTACCTATGGAAGCACTTTCAAACTTTTTATTATAATACAAGTCATTCCTATAAATGGCTTATTACCTTCATGTTTTAATCATATACTTTTACGAAAGACTCAAATTTCAAAAAATGTCTCTCACAGCATGAACATAACTTCAAAGGCACACAAGGCAAACTACCATGCTAATGAATCTAGTTGTGCCACAAGGCCAAAGCAATTGAGAACTACAAAATAAAAATCAATCAAACATCCATCAAAAATATTTATAAAAATCCCTGTTATAGGAAAATCAAATTGATAAGCAATTGTGTAAACAATTTCTTACTCAACTTAAACAGCATCCTATAGAGTAATACTTACCAAAACCAAGAACAATGAAACAAAAAATAAACATTTCAGTCAAGATTCTTCATTATGCCAACAAGAAGCAAAATGAAAAGTAAAAAAACATAGTTTTACAACAAAAAACAACGTAAGGACACATGATCTGACCTGAGCAATCAATGTTTACAGGTAGTAGCCCCCTCTCAGCACAGTAGCATATGAACATCATGACTGCACAATTTTATTTTGTTTAAGACACTCAGGCACCTTAAAGTCCTGGCATTTCAACACTGGTGCTGCCTCAGGAGACCTTACACCATCAGCAGAAGACTCCTTGGGAAAAAAAGCTATGTTATTGCTGGCAGAGGGGTTACCGCTATTCTCTTCAGTGAATGAAGAACTTATATTTTTCATATCTTCTTTAGGGTTGGATTGATCCCTGAAAGTACAAATGCTTAGAGGCAACTTCTTGAGTTTAATTCGCCCCCTCTTTCTACCAGTGGTACTTGCATCTTCTAATGCTTCTGAATTTTTCTCCTTCACGTCATCAGCTTCCGCTTTTCCATTTTCCTTCTCTAATTGATCTGTGTTCTTAGGTTTTGAAGCCTTTTCATCCACTCTGAATGGGTGTAATTCCTCCCGGACAGAGTCTTTAGAACTCACCTCATGCCCATTGCATGAATAATATGGTCCTCTTTCTAGAACTACTCCATTGGCGACCCTGGTTTTTTCAATCTCATCCAAGATCTTTGGTTTCTTATGTTTGTGATTCTTCCAATCAGAAGAACTTGAACAATTCTTTGAAATTCGAGGAGAGCTGTTCATATCTCGGTGTAACTTGCGAGCTAGTTCTTCATCTGTCTTGTTTTTCTCATGGGATTGATGCTTTCTATACAAGACCTTAACTGGAACATGCTTCTTCAGCTTGTTCTTTTTCAAGCTCCTTTCTTTGGTAGCAGTCTCTTCAGAAAAAGATGCGACCAATTCTAAGGCACTCTTGGCAGCAGCGATTGCCTTCACTGCTATGGAAGCCTTCTCTTCAGCAACAGCTCTAGCAGCCTCTGCGGCTTTCTTTGCAGCTGCTGCTGCAGATTTGGATGCTTCTACGACATCCACAGGTGATGGATCTGAGGCATTTTTTGAATGAGAGCTCACTAGATTGTTAAAGCGTGTATTAAACTCACTAGAGGACGTAGAAATCACGGGAATGTGTGATTTGCCATTGGAATTCTGTTTCTTCAATCCAGCAAGTAGCCGCTTTCGTGGAGGCAAAAGAACATCCCCATCCAGGTGATTAAGGTCACATATATTAGCCTCCATTAAGCTTAGGCCGGTGCAGTAAACAACTATACTTGCAGAAAACCTCCGACTAATAATACATGATACATCAATGCGAAAACAACAAGAAACACAAATCACGCATTCAGAGAACAATTCAAGATTAAAAAGCCACCTAAGACCTGCATAAATTACAAACGTTTCCCATCATTCAAACAATACTCAACACAAGTTAATCCCCAATCAACATTCAATCCAACAATCCCATAATCCCAATACTAAATTGCGTACGGACATCAAGATGAGAACCAAAAAACACACAGACGATCCAAACGAACAACATGCGAAGAAGCACACAGCAAGCCCTCGCAATTCCCAAAAGTAGAAACAAATCAACCTCAATTATGAATCAAACGGAAGCATGAATTCCAAAATCCAGGAGAACAAACAAACACTGTGATCTAAATCAATCATCCGATTTAAATTCATCCAATTCACGTGGATTTCGGATGGGCATGAGAAGAACAAGGAAGCAGGTAGTTACCTGATGATCTTGGCGCCTGAGTTGGATGAGCAGGTAGTTACGTGATGAGAGAAATGAAAATTAGGGTTTCTGAGATGGATGGTTTCACGGGGGATGGTGAAATGGATGAAACTCGTTTTGGCAATACAAAGACGACGATCCTCTATAATGTCACAACCAATTTCTGATTTTGTTTCACTGGTTCTAGAAGGCCAACGCAACTCACTACCCACCTCGTGTGCGTTTGTAAATGTAGCAAAACCACAATCCCTCTAAACTAACCCCCCGCTTCACCTGTAAACTACATGGTTGCCACCCATCGTCTCTTAGAGATAGTTATGACTCAAATTTCTTTGATCCATAACTCAAATTAATTGGGTCCTTTTTCAAATTTTATATTAATTAAAGTCAAAAGTTATTATTTTAATGTTAGTATTTAAAAATACAATAGTGACAAGAGAGAAAGGAAAGATACACTTTTTTTTTAAAATCTGAAATCTTTTATTCCTTCTAGCTTTATTTTGAATATTACATTCTTCATAGTTAAATGTAAACTATTTATTTCTTCCAATTCTATTATGAAATTTTCTATTTTTTTTTATTCAAATATGAAATTCCCTTATTTTTTCTAGTTCTACTGTGGAAACTTTTGATTCCTTTGACTAAGTTCTTGGTAAACTTTTGCTAAACATTTTGAGTTATTTATTTAGTTTTTAAAAAAATGAAAAGAAGGTAAAAGTCACAGAATTTTTAGTCAAACATAAGTGAAGATTGAGCCACATTCTTGAGTGAACACATAAAGGGGGTGATTCGCAAGGTCTTATTTGTTTATAACTCTTGTTTTGCAAGGAAAAAAAACATGTCTCACAATAGTAGTAAGAGTAGTAATGATGACGAAATAAGATTGGAGGATCAAAACATGTTTATGAAGCCCATGATGAATGAGATGAGGCATACAATGAAGATGTAGATGGAGCGGGTTCATGAACAAATAGATCAAATAGACCATAGACACAAGAAGCAAATCCAGAAAGGTTATAATTTGAGAAGAAGCAAAAGATATCCATCTAGGGAAGAGGTTGAAGAGCTTTATCGGTCTAATTTTATTGAAGAAGAATATCGAGATTCCATTGTTATCAACATGAGACTTAAAGAAAGATATGAAGGAGCTAGGAATCGCAAAGATAATAAATTGAGTGGTATCATAATGAAAATTTTGTCCTTTCAAGGTTGATATGATCATGAAGCATATCTTATATGGGGAAAGAAGATGGAGTTCGTGTTTGATTACCACAACTACTTCGAGCTAAAAAAAGGTAAAATTAGGCATGATTGGATTTGATTTTTCAGGACATGTTATGTCATACCCCCAAATTCTATGAGACTCGAAATAGAGAATGTAACTTCTCCACACTTGCACTTGAATGGTCAGGGTGTAACAACCCAGCCCACCTGTAGCCCGATATTGTCCACTTTGGGCCTCGCTCGCACGGTTTTGTTTTTGGTAGGCCCTCAGCCCCCAAAAGGCCTCGTGCTAGGAGAGGTTTCCACAGCCACCTAAGTAGCTTGCTTCGTTCTCCTCCCCAACCGATGTGGGACATTACATCCCCCCCCCCCCTCGGAGAGCCCAGCATCCTCGCTGGCACACCGACCCGGGCCCTGGCTCTGATACCATCTGTAATAGCCTAGCCCAACCGTAGCCCGATATTGTCCGCTTTGGGTCTCACTCGCACGGTTTTGTTTTTGGTAAGCCCTCGGCCCCCAAAAGGCCTCGTGCTAGGAGAGATTTCTACAGCCACCTAAGTAGCCTGCTTTGTTCTCCTCCCCAGCCAATGTGGGACATTACACAGGGGTTGGTAACTAGCACCTGAAGGAGATTGCATAACGACTGGTGTCTCAAAAAAATACAACTTTTATAGACCCTCATTTGGATATTTAAATAATAAAACCAATTTTGTCTTACAAAATCCATAAACCAAGCTATGACAAAATGTGAAACGAATGACAATTAACTTCAGACCAGCCTTTAACGAATGAGTCGATACTTGAAACATGTCAACAAAGAAGGGGTGAGCACGAATGCCCAGTAGGTAATCTCCATCTCCTCACCATCCTATAACATGAAATCCTAAGTTTACATGATCAGTGTATGCTTGTGCTAGTGCAGTGTCCTATTCTATCACAGTAAGCTTACATTCAATCATAAAATATGACATCACACACATTCTATTCCATTCATTAAGGGTACACACCGAACAATCCAACCATCCAGGGGATTCCCATAACCAACTCCAAGGATCCCAATCACTACCACATAGCCATATGTGGGACCTACAGTGTCCCTAATAACAACTAGTCACATATGGGACCTGAGTTAACCAACCACATATGGGTGTCATTACCGATTTTCGTCCGGGCCGCAACCGAATGACGAAATGTACAAAGTCGCCATCAACTATTTTTGGGGTGCAATTGGTCACCTAAAATGTGGGTGGTCTACATTACCAGTTCTTCCAGTCTATTCAAGAAGAAGCTCAAACGAAGGAAACTAGCTAATTCTAGTCTGTTCAGGAAGAAGCTCAAACAAAAGAAACTCGGACCGCCCCGGGAAACCTGAAAATAAAGAAAGTAGCTAATTCTAGTCTGTTCAGGAAGAAGCTAGACAAACAAACCCAAACCGCCCTGGAAAAACTGAAAAGAAAGAAAATAGCTTATTCTAGTCTGTTCAGGAAGAAGCTCAAACGAAGGAAACTAGCTAATTTCAGTCTGTTTAGGACGAAGCTAGGCATAAAAAACTGAAAAGAGGCAAGCTAAAACTAGTTTGTTTAGGAAGAAGCTTAAACAAAGGAAATTAGCTAATGTCAGTCTATTCAGGAAGAAGCTAAGCACACAAAACTGAAAAGAAATGAGCTAAAACCAGTTTGTTCATGAAGAAGCTCAAATGAAAGAAACCCAGACCGCCCCAGGTTTAATGTTGTAAATGATGATGCATGTTGCTATAATGATTGCTTGATGTTGGATATTTGTATGATAGGTGCATGTATGCACAATTTAAAAGTATAAAGTATCTAATGTTTGCATGAATGCATGGTGTCACGCCCCGGATTTCCGACCCGGGGAAACCGGTACGTGACTCCCCGTTCACCCACACGGAGGGTAAAGGGGTTGGATTACTGGATGCCACACGAGCAAAACTAACAATTACAATAAACAAACAAGCCACATCTTTATTTAATTTCAAACATCAAAGGGGTCACAAACCAACCGTGTTCCATACTACAGTTCAATCCCTTATTACATTTCCCCCCCTTGGGGTTACATAAATTATAAAATTACATTACTGAACTGAACAATAAAATGAAGATGGTCTTCCACCTTGGTGTATCCACCTAACGCCTGTAAGTCCCTGGAAAACAAGCAAACACAGTAGGAGGGGTGAGCAACCACAGCTCAGTAGGGATCAAGTCTCCCCAACCCTTCCCATGTTCCTAGCGGCTATATGCATGTGCACAGGTGTAGTGACGTGGCAGTATTAGAAAAAAGAAAATAAAACATTCCACACAAGCGGGCGTAACCCCAGCCCCAGCCACATTGGCTAACAAACCACATCTCAAGCAAGTAATTTAACCGCCTCTTCAGGCCACTGATTTAACCGCCTCTCAGGCAAAGTAGTTTAACCGCCTCTTCAGGCCACTGGTTTAACCGCCTCCCAGGCAAAGTAATTTAACCACCTCTTCAGGCCAGATACCATAGTCAGGCACACAACACACACTACGGTCACTTAAGCATAAAATCAAACACTTGGTGTGCACCCATTCACAAGTGCACAAACCCAGTCATTCAGGCAATAGAACAAACACCCAGCATGCATACATACACCAAATCACAAGTCCAGCCACACAGGCATATTACCAAACATGTAATAGGCATATACACACACCTATATTCACACAGGCATTTCATCGAACATATAGCATGCAACAACAAAATCACACCAAAATGCCATTGAAGGCCAACATCCATATAGGAGATCACACCTATATGGATTACATATATATATATAAACAGATATAATCCATAATCTACCCTAGAACCCTAGAACAGAGGAGGATTTAGGAAGAACAGAACCCCTACCTTGTATGTTCTCCTGCTCCCGCTTCCACGCAAGACTCCGACCACCCACGCAAGACGCTCCGGCAGCCACCAGAAGCTTTCCTTCCCTCTCTCTCTCTCTCTGCGACGGTTGGTGGAGCAACAAACCCTAAACCTAAAACAGAGGGGCTTCTCCTCCTTATATAGACAACACAACATCAAAACGACGTAGTTTTGATTAAGTGAATCCTAGCATCAAAATGACGTAGTTTTGATAGAACAAGCTATGACCTTCCCACATCCATACACACCAAAATATTCACAACTCCAACATGGTCCTTTGGGAAAAGATGATTAGAATGACAAAACCAAGGTAACCATACAAAAACATGCCTGCACGCCAATTTGAACACCAATTCCCCAATTGGCGTGCAGCTCCAAATGCACTCAAACTTCACCCCAAGCCTCCTTGCATCTTGTAGAGGTCTGAGAAGCAAAAATATGCTTGCACGTGAAATGGGTGAATTCACGTGCAACTCCAAATGCTCTGAAATTTCTGTGGTAGATAGAGGACCTCATTCTAAGCAACTTTTGTTCTTACACGCCAATTGTTTGAGGCCATCTACTATACCAAAAGTGAGCTCTAAATTCTGCCAAAACAGCTTAAAACCACATGTATATGCATAGCATCTTCCTAGGGCATAAATGTACGTTATCACTTGTCACATGCACCTCCCAAAAGTCTCCTCTTGGGCTCATCTCTTACCTCAAACTTGTGCACCAACATCCAAGGTGTATGTGGTTCACTTCTTACACACAGGTCATTACATCCTCTCCCCCTTAAGACTTTTCGTCCTCGAAAAGAAATGACATACGAGGAAAACAAACACAAGCTACCCATTTGCCACACGGCGAGCCACAACACCCAAATGGGTCATACACCGCGCACAAAGCACATAACAGACATAACAAGGTACCACCATAATCCATAACAACACATATCCGCATGTCACAAATACACATCTCAAAACACATCACAAATATGAACACATGTCTAAAAGACAAAACAAATACACCAAATCATACACAACTAATACAAGAAAACACATCACTATCCCTTGGCCAACAGCCACCAACAGCCACCTCCCACGCTTAAGATTGTTCGTCCTCGAACAATTCTGGGTGCTGTTCACGCATCACGGACTCACGTTCCCATGTCTCCTCCTCAATGCCACGGTGCTGCCACAGCACGCGAACCAAAGGAATAGCACGACCACGCAAAAGCTTCTCTCGCCGATCTAGGATACGAATAGGGGCCTCAACAACGGACATTTCATCCTCAATGTCTAATGTCCCCCAATCGATCACATGAGTGGGGTCAGGGTGATACTTCCACAACCGGGACACGTGAAACACGTTGTGCACTCGACTCAGCCGCGGTGGTAACGCTAACCGGTAGGCCACAGGCCCCACACGATCCAGAATCTCAAAAGGACCAATAAACCGCGGAGATAGCTTGGAACCTCGCCCAAACCGTCGATGTCAACGACATGGAGAAACACGAAGAAACACATGATCACCAACAGAAAACTCCAAAGGTCGCCGCTGCTGATCCGCATAAGATCTCCGCCGACTTTGAGCTGATAACAAACGCTGACGAATCAACTTAACCTTCTCGGTAGCCTCTTGAACCAATTGTGGTCCCAAGAGAGCTGTCTCCCCCACCTCGGTCCAACACAAAGGTGATCAACACGGCCACCCATATAACGCCTCAAAAGGAGCCATCCCAATGGATACCCGATAACTGTTGTTGTAGGCAAACTCCACCAAAGGAAGGTGAGTCGCCCACGAACCCCCAAAATCTAACACATAGGCCCGTAACATGTCCTCCAAAGTCTGATTCGTCCTCTCTGTCTGGCCGTCAGTCTCAGGGTGAAAGGCTGTACTCAAGTGAAGTTTGGTCCCCATAGCCTCCTGCAAACCTGCCCAGAAACGGGAAGTGAACCTCAAATCCCGGTCATAGACAACCGATGATGGTACTCCATGTAGTCTCACAATCTCGTTCATGTACAGATGACCCAAGGTCCCAATAGAGTCCCGCTCGCGAACAGCCAGGAAATGGGCCGACTTTGTGAGTCGATCCACAATCACCCAAATCATATCCTTCCTCCCTGTGGTGGGTGGAAGACCAGTCACAAAATCCATCGCTATGTAGTCCCACTTCCACTCCGCTATGGGCAAGGGCAGTAACATGCCCGCCGGCCGCTGATGCTCAGCCTTCACCTGCTGACACGTGAGGCACCGCGAAACAAAAGCAGCCACATCGCGTTTCATCCCAGGCCACCAAAAATGTCCTCGAAGCGCATGGTACATCTTCGTACCCCCTGGATGCACAGCAACTCTAGACTGGTGAAACTCCCTCATCACCTCTTCCCTGAGGGAAGAAGCCACTACCAACCGCCCCTAAAAAGACAACTCATGCTGAGGACCCTCTGTCCAGTCCTCAGATAGCTCTCCAGCCTCAATACGGGCACGAAGAACCTCACACTCAATGTCACCCAACTGTTCCTCCCGGACGCGCTGGTAAAACTCAGGCACAACCACCAAAGGACTCAGGACTGTCCCACCATCACGAACAACAGGCTGCAGCTGCAACATCGCCAACTGCTCCATCAGCTTCCACTCTCTCACGGCCACCTCAGCTTTCCCTTTTCTGCTCAATGCGTCAGCCACAACATTACCCTTGCCCGGGGTATAGGTAAGAGTAAAGTCAAAGATCTTCAAATACTCCACCCATCTCCTCTGCCTCAAATTTAACTCCTTCTGAGTAAAGATGTACTGAAGGCTCTTTTGATCTGAGAACACCACGAACTTCTCCCCAAAAGGTAATGTTGCCAACTCTTCAGGGCAAAGATGACAGCCGCCAACTCAAGATCATGGGTAGGGTAATTCTGCTCATGAGGCTTCAGCTGCCTTGACCCATAAGCTACCACACTGTGCTCCTGCATAAGCACACACCCCAAACCAACCCTGGACGCATCGCAAAATACCTCATACGGAATATCCTCCCTAGGCAACCTCAACACAGGTGCAGTGGTCAAACGAGTTTTGAGAGCCTCAAACGCCTGCTGGCACTTGTCCGTCCACTCAAACTTCACTCCCTTCCGAGTCAACGCCGTCATAGGAGCTGCCAAACAGGAGAATCCCTCTACAAAACGACGGTAATAGCCTACCAAGCCAAGAAAACTACGAATCTCAAAAACGTTGGTTGGCCTCGCCCATGATGCCACAACCTCAATCTTGGCTGGGTCCACCCTAACTCCCTCAGCTAACACCACATGGCCAAGAAAGTGAACCTCCTGCAGCCAAAACTCACACTTGCTAAACTTAGCAAACAACCGGCTGGTCCCTCAAGGTTTGCAACATGTTGCCAAGTGCTCCACATGCTCCTTCTCGGTCTTGGAATACACCAAGATATCATCAATAAACACCACCACAAACGAATCCAAGTATGGAGCAAAGACCTGGTTCATCAAATGCATGAACACCGCTGGCGTATTAGTGAGCCCGAAAGGCATCACTACCCACTCATAATGCCCATACCTGCACCGAAAAGCCGTCTTAGGGATGTCCTCCTCCCTAACCCTGAGCTAGTGATACCCCGACCGTAAATCTATTTTGGAAAACCACTAGGCCCCACTCAATTGGTCAAACAGGTCATCTATCCGAGGCAACGGGTACTTGTTCTTCACGATCCACCGAATTCGCCTTCCTGTAGTCGATGCAGAGACGAAGCATGCCATCAGCCTTCTTAGCAAAGAGCACCGGAGCACCCCAAGGTGAGGTACTCGGTCTGATATACCCCTGGTCCCCCAACTCCTCGATTTGCCTCTACAGCTCCCTCAGCTCGGTTGGCCCCATACGATACGCTACTTGGGAAATCAGACCCGTCCCTGGCACCAACTCAATGGTGAACTCCACACTCCTCTTAGGTGGCAAACTCCTCAACTCTTCAGGAAAAACATCCTGAAATTGGTCCACAACATAGCAGGCCACACCCTCTTTTCCACCTTCCCCTCCTCAGCAAAGGTTAGGGCCGCCAACCTGTGGGTAATGGCACCCCACTGGTCCAACACTGGCCCGGCTCGACTCGCCTCATGATCCCACTCCCCTTGAAGGGTACAAGAGGTTCCTGCGGGTGACACGAAGGATACACGCCGCCGGTAATAATCTATCTTGGCCTGGAAAGCCATAAGCCAATCCGTACCCAAGATCAGGTCAAAAGTATGCAAAGGCATCACATGCAAGTCGAAGCTGAGTTCCACATCACCCATGGTTAACACACAACCGCGGCAAACATGTCGCACCTCAATCATACCTCCCACCGGAGACTCTACAACTAAGGGCCTCTCCGCCTCAACACACGTTAACCCCAAGCCCTCAACTATAAGCTCAGCAATAAAAGAACGCGATGCACCCGTATCGAAAAGAACAGAAGCAAGCATGCGGGAGATCAAAAGAGTACCTCTAACCACCGATGGTCCTGCTCCCTCCTCTGCCGGTGAAGGTGGTAGCTCAGCCTCCTCCTGGGGTGTCGCATTCAGTGCAAACACCCTCCCTTGGCCCGTGCCACTGGTCGGCTCACTCATTGGGCGGCTCCCACCCTGACTGCCTCTAGCATCAGCCTGCTGTCGCTCTGGCCTCCCCTGAGGTCGGGTCTGACTGGATCCTGCCTGGCTGGCCTGCCACTGACGAGCTGGTCTCTCAGCTGGTGCACGGAAGCTAGCATCACTCCTCACGCTGGATGCCATGCCCCCCGCTCCCCTGTTGCCACTCCTGCAAACCCGGCGTAAATGGCCCTCTCGTCCACAGTTGTTGTAGCGCCAGTCCTTCTTGGGGCACTCCCCCTTGAAGTGACCCTGCTCTCCACAAGCAGGTGACAACTGCTAGGTAGACCCCCAGATGGACCACCCTGTCTTCCGCCGCCAAAGGTGAACCTCCCAGGGTTCACAGATGTCTGACCCCGACTGCGAAAAGAACTGCTATCCCTCTCCTCCGTCTTGAGCCTCTTGGGCCCTGCATCTTGGTCAGGGCCACTCTACAACTAGCGACCCTGATGGGCCTGCCTCCCATCATCCAGCTCTCTCTCGGCTATACGGGCCGTCTCCACAACCTCAGCATAGGTCCTCAAGCGTAGAATTGCCACCCTCTGCCTAAGGGCTGGCCTAAGGCCCAAAGTGAACTTGTGGACCCTCAGGTCCTCCCTTGCCACAGTCTCAGGAGCAAACCTACTCAAGCTCCGGAACTCCAGCTCATACTCAGGTACCGTCTTGGATCCCTGCTTCAAGCTGCCGAATTCTTCCCTCTTCTGCCATCTCACTGATTCCGAGAAGAACTCATCATGAAAGAGTTACAAGAACTCCTCCCAAAACATGAGTTGCACCGCACGGCTCCCCGTGACACTCGTCCACCACTCCAAAGCATCCCCCTCCAGCTGCCGAATGGCTAGTCGCACCTTATCCTCTTCCCGGGGCAGGAGAAAGGAGAACACATGCTCGATCTGCCTCAACCACTGCTCAGCTACCACGGGATCTCCTTCCCCCTTGAATCGCGAAAGTTGTTCCTTTCGGAACCGTGTCACCAAGTCATCCTCTGCACGAGTCGGTACACCACCCAGCGAACTCTCACGCTCACGAGGCAGCTCCCCTACTGGTGGTGGTGGTGGTGGTGGTACCACCTGCTGTGCTGCCATCTCACAGCGCACCTCCTCCTGAACCTCCTGCCGGAGTCCCTCTCTTAGCTCTCGTACCTCCAGCCGGATGCCTTCTCGTAGCTGTGCCAGCAACAACGCATGCCCTCCAACGGACTGTCCCGCACCCGGACCCTCATGGGCAGATGACTCATCAGCCACTGCCCCGGACGCACGTGTCCCTCTCCTCGGCGGCATTCTTACTACACGAAGTAAGAAGCACAAACGTCAAAACGAATTTATAATCTATCGCGTCACTACCTCTACCCCACTAATCAATTCCACTATCACATGACATTACACACATACATTGTATCAATCACATTTTACAGTTCGGTATGCATTGCCAAACAAATCAGAGTTGCACATTTCACACTTAATCATATTATCTTATCCACATTTTCCACAGTTTAGCACACATTCACAGCAAATGCAACTAGTGCCCTAATGCCAATGCATGCAAATCCTACCACAAGACTGGACTACCCTAAGTACACCTTGCAGGCTCAAAGAGGACCATGTTGATCAGGCATGTCCCTCCAGGCTCCTCCAAAGGACTTAGGATTACCAGGTCTGCCCACTACCCTAGGTCAACTAGACCATGCTTTGATACCATACTATCACGCCCCGGATTTCTGACACGGGGAAACTGGTATGTGACTCCCCGTTCACCCACACGGAGGGTAAAGGGGTTGGATTACTGATGCCACACGAGCAAAACTAACAATTACAATAAACAAACAAGCCACATCTTTATTTAATTTCAAACATCAAAGGGGTCACAAACCAACCATGTTCGATACTACAGTTCAATCCCTTATTACATTTCCCCCCCTTGGGGTTACATAAATTATAAAATTACATTACTGAACTGAACAATAAAATGAAGATGGTCTTCCACCTTGGTGTATCCACCTAACGCCTGTAAGTCCCTGGAAAACAAGCAAGCACAGTAGGAGGGGTGAGCAACCACAGCTCAGTAGGGATCAAGTCTCCCCAACCCTTCCCATGTTCCAAGCGGCTACATGCATGTGCACAGGTGTAGTGACGTGGCAGTATTAGGAAAAAGAAAATAAAACATTCCACATAAGCGGGCGTAACCCCAGCCCCAGCCACACTGGCTAACAAACCACATCTCAAGCAAGTAATTTAACCGCCTCTTCAGGCCACTGATTTAATCGCCTCTCAGGCAAAGTAGTTTAACCGCCTCTTCAGGCCACTGGTTTAACCGCCTCCCAGGCAAAGTAATTTAACCACCTCTTCAGGCCAGATACCACAGTCAGGCACACAACACACACTACGGTCACTTAAGCCTAAAATCAAACACTTGGTGTGCACCCATTCACAAGTGCACAAACCCAGTCATTCAGGCAATAGAACAAACACCCAGCATGCATACATACACCAAATCACAATTCCAGCCACACAGGCATATTACCAAACATGTAATAGGCATATACACACACCTATATTCACACAGGCATTTCATCGAACATATAGCATGCAACAACAAAATCACACCAAAATGCCATTGAAGGCCAACATCCATATAGGAGATCACACCTATATGGATTACATATATATATATATATATATAAACAAATATAATCCATAATCTAGAACCCTAAAACAGAGGAGGATTTAGGAAGAACAGAACCCCTACCTTGTATGTTCTCCTGCTCCTGCTTCCACGCAAGACTCCGACCACCCACGCAAGACGCTCCAGCAGCCACCAGAAGCTCTCCTTCCCTCTCTCTCTCTCTCTCTCTCTGTGACGGCTGGTGGAGCAACAAACCCTAAACCTAAAACAGAGGGGCTTCTCCTCCTTATATAGACAACACAACATCAAAATGACGTAGTTTTGATTAAGTGAATCCCAGCATCAAAATGATGTAGTTTTGATGGAACAAGCTATGACCTTCCCACATCCATACACACCAAAATATTCACAATTCCAACATGGTCCTTTGGGAAAAGATGACTAGAATGACAAAACCAAGGTAACCATGCAAAAACATGCCTGCACGCCAATTTAAACGCCAATTCCCTAATTGGCATGCAGCTCCAAATGCACTCAAACTTCACCCCAAGCCTCCTTGCATCTTGTAGAGGTCTGAGAAGCAAAAATATGCTTGCACGTGAAATGGGTGAATTCATGTGCAGCTTCAAATGCTCTGAGATTTTTGTGGTAGATAGAGGACCTCATTCTAAGCAACTTTTGTTCTTGCACGCCATTTGTTTGAGGCCATCTACTATACCAAAAGTGAGCTCCAAAATCTGCCAAAACAGCTTAAAACCGCATATATATGCATAGCATCTTCCTAGGGCATAAATGTACGTTATCACTTGTCACATGCACCTCCCAAAAGTCTCCTCTTGGGCTCATCTCTTACCTCAAACTTGTGCACCAACATCCAAGGTGTTTGTGGTTAACTTCTTACACACGGGTCATTACACATGGTTATGGAATGATATATGATGTTTGCATGATTTTTTAAGGGAGCTTAACCTGTTGGTGGTGTTGGGATACTTTTTGAATAGGGAAAATGATCCAGTAGCTCTCTTGAAGTTTGGCCTGCTGGGGGAAACTTGCTTGATTTTTGGAGGCAACATTCTCTTGGGGCAATTATGTAGCTGGACCAAAGTTGTTGAATGACATTCTGAGGAACCCTACTGGGGAATAGGCTCTTTATTACACACACGCAAAATTTTGAATTGAAACAAAGTTTTGATGAAAATGATTTTTTTGTTTAGAGTATGCAACGTACAGTTACAACTTGTTGTCCTCTTTTGATAGAGGTAACCTGGTATAGCTTTTAGCTTGGGATATATTGTATTTCGAGCCGAGGTTGACTAAGCTAAATGAGAATTCTGATGGTTTGAGTTGGTGCTTAGGGCTAGGTTGAGGATTTTGGCCCAGTTTGGCAATGCTTATTGGAGACTGCTTCTGCTTATAAAATAAGAAAAAGCAATAAAACATGTTTGGTAACTTAAAAAAAGTACTTATAAAAAAGTTTCTGCTTTTTTAATAAAAAGTAGAAGCAATCTAAGGGTTGCTTTTAGAAGCTGCTTTTTTAATAAGCAGTTTTAAAATTTTTAAATACCAATGTTATCTTTATCCTTTCCAATCAATCCAAAAACGTGTCCTTGCGACTGTGCATGGGATGGCCGACGTTCTCACGATTTGGGCATAGGAGAAATGGTGCAGCGGGGATTGGGGTGGGGAGAGAGAGAGAGAGAGAGAGAGAGAGAGGGGGGGGGGGGTGGGGCCGTGGGGGGCCGAGGGGAGGGGGTGGGGGTTGACGTGGGGGGCCGAGGGGGGGGAAAAGGGGGGGGGAGGGGGTGTGATCCGGCCGTGGGAGCTGAGGGGGGAGGGGAAAAACAAGGATCTGTGATGGGAGGCTGGGAAGGGGAGGGTAGTATTTTTTAAAGTTATAATAAAATAAAATGGATAGGTGTGTCTTTTATATCTTTAAAGTACTTTTTTTAAAATTTTACCAAACACTTATCAATTGCTTTTAATATTTAAAGTACTTTTAAAATTATATTTTATCAAACACTCACCTGCTTATTTTAATAGCAACTTATTTTTCCAGCACAGCTAAAAGCAGCTTCTCCTAAAAGCACAGCATTACCAAACTAAGCCATTTTTTGTTTGTTTAGACAACAACCACACTTGTGCAAGGCAATGCACAACAAGCCAAATAGAACCCGCATTGGGCACAAGGACCTCATGGAAGGTCCTCAAATCCTCCCCACCTCAGGCCTGATCGTCCTCGAACAGCTCAGGATGAAGAATCCGTATCTGGCTCTCTTTCTCCCAAGTCTGCTCCTCCATGCCTCGATGTCGCCATAACACCCGGACCAGTGGGATCATCTTGCCTCGCAAGACCTGCTCCCACCGGTCCAAAATCTGTGCCGGCATCTCAACAACGGCACCATCATCAGCCAAGTCTATCTCCCGATAGTTGAACACATGAGAAGGATCTGGGTGATACCGTCACAACTCTGGTGGCAAAGCTAATCGGTAAGCCACTGCGCCCACGGTGGCAACAATCTCAAATGGACCCACAAAACGAGGGGAGAGTTTGGATCCATGTCCAAACCTCTGATGCCCTCGATGCGGCGAAACCCGCAAAAATACCCGGTCACCCACCTCAAATTGCAAAGGTCGACGCCTCTGGTCCGCTTAGGACTTCTGCCTACTCTGCGCTGTCAACATGCGCTCTCGAATCAGCTGCACTATCTCTATGGTCTCTCAAACCATATCAGGACCGAGAACTTCTGTCTCTCCCATCTGTGCCCAACACAAGGGTGATCTACAAGGCCGCCCATACAGCGCCTCATACGGAGCCATCCCAATCGTGGCCGGATAACTGTTGTTGTAAGAGAACTCCACCAAAGGAAGGTGAGTCTCCTAACAACCTCCAAAATCTAGGACATAGGCACGCAACATATCCTCGAGCGTCTGAATCGTCTGCTCCGACTGACCATCTGTCTGCGGATGAAAAGCTGTACTCAGGTTCACCCGGGTACCCAAAGCTCGCTGCAACTGTCTCCAAAACTGAGATGTAAACCTCGCATCCCGATCAGATACAATAGACAATGGGACTCCATGCAATCGCACAATAACATCAATATACCTCTGTCCCAAAGTCCTCACTGGGTCTGTCTCTCGAATTGGAATAAAATGCCCCAATTTGGTTAACCGGTCGACAACTACCCATATCGTGTCGTGTCCCCTGGAATGAGGAAGTCCGGTGACAAAATCCATGGTCACGTGGTCCAATTTCCACTCTGGCACTGGCAATGACTTGTCACGCCCCGAATTTCCAACCCGAGGAAACAGGTACGTGACTCCCCTTTTACCCACACGGAGGGCAAAGGGGTTAGGATACAAACCCCGAATATAACATTTTAAGCATCCACAACACATTCAAGAAAGTAATGTTCATTAAAGCAATCCACAATCCAAACCAGTCTTTATTACAATAAAATCCTCTTTTCAATCCATCCCCACTGGGGTTACATCAATTCCCACAAAATAACATAAAATGAAAAACGGTAAGGTAAATAAGGTCTTCCACCTTGGGGTCCCACATAACGCCTGTATGTTCCTGAAAGAAAACACAACATAGAGGGAGGGGTGAGCAACCACAGCTCAGTAGGGATCATGTCTCCCCAATCCATCCCATGCCCCTAGCGTCTACATGAGGGTGTGTACAGGTGCAGTGTAGTGACAATAAGATATAAACAGGTTGTATTCCACATTCACATGGCACACACATATCCACAGCCATACAGGCTTAGCCATATAGGCTAACATATCCACAGCCACTCAGGCTTAGCCACACAGGCTAACATATCCACGGCCACTCAGGCTTAGCCACACGGGCTAACATATCCACGGCCACTCAGGCTTAGCCACACGGGCTAACATATCCATGGCCATGTAGGCTTAGCCACACGGGCTAACAGTTCCAGTCCCGGGCTTCCACAGCCACCGGGTTCCACAAACACAGCATACACGGTCACACAGGCCTTAAACCAAACACGTAGCATACACACTTTCACAGGCATAATACCAAACACTTAGTTCACACAGCCAATCAGGCATAAAATCAAACACTTGACATGCAGAGTCTCACAAGTATTTTACCAAACGCTTAACATGCATACATTCACAAACCCACAAACCCAGCCACACATGCATATTATCAAACACATACTAGGCATATTGACACAGACATATTCACACAGGCATTTTATCGAACACTTAATATGCACTCACCATCCAACACCAGAATACATCAAAAACCGCCATTGAAGGCCAACATCCATATAGGAGATCACACCTATATGGATTACATATATATATAAACAGATATAATCCATAATCTACCCTAGAACCCTAGAACAGAGGAGGATTTAGGAAGAACAAAACCCCTACCTTGTATGTTTTCCTACTCCCACTTCCATGCAAGACTCCGACCACCCACGCAAGACGCTCTGATAGCCACCAGAAGCTCTCCTTCCCTCTCTCTCTCTCTCTGCGACGGCTGGTGGACAACAAACCCTAAAACCTAAAACAGAGGGCTCCTCATCCTTATATAGACCTCCCACTATCAAAATGACGTAGTTTTGATTAAGTGAAACTCAACATCAAAATGACGTAGTTTTGATGGAACAAGCAACAACCTTCCCGCATCCATACACGCCAAAATATCCACAATTCCAACATGGTCTTTTGGGGAAAAATCATTAGAATGACAAAACCAAGGTAACCATGCAAAAACATGCTTGCACGCCAATTTGAACGCCAATTCCCCAAATGGCGTGCAGCTCCAAATGCACTCAAACTTTACCGCAAGCCTCCTTGCATCATGTAAAAGACATCCATGCAATAAAAACCTTGCACGCCAAATGGGTCCAATTCACGTGCACGTCCGTTTGGCCTGAAACTTCTATGGTAGATAGAAGACATCATTCTAAGAATCTTTTGGTCTGCACGCCAATTCATCTGAGCCCATCTACTAGGTCAAAATCTAGAAAGTTCCCATTCAAAAGGCAAGACTGACTAACTCAAAACACGGGTCCTTACATCCTCTCCCCCTTAAGACTTTTCGTCCTCAAAAAGAAACAACATACAAGGAAAACAAACACAAGCTACCCATTTGCCACACGGCGAGCCACAACACCCAAATGGGCCACACAACATAACAGGACATCTCAAACACATTTTGCAATCGTAAAGCACATCTCAATAAAAATACCAGTTTACAAGTAGAAATACAAACACACCAAATCATGAACCACAAGAAAATACATCGCTACAGAAGAAAACACATCACTACACATCACTACAACCACCTCCCACCCTTAAGATTGTTCATCCTCGAACAGCTCTGGGTGCTGCTCACGCATCACAGACTCACGTTCCCATGTCTCCCCCTCAATGCCACGGTGCTGCCACAGTACGCGAACCAAAGGAATAGCACGACCACACAAAAGCTTCTCCCGCCGATCGACGATACGGATAGGGGCCTCAACAACGGACATGTCATCCTCAATGTCCAATGTCCCCCAATCGATCACATGAGTGGGGTCAGGATGATACTTCCTCAACTGGGACACGTGGAACACATTGTGCACCCGACTCAATCACGAGGGCAATGCTAACTGGTAAGCGACAGGCCCCACACGAGCTATAACCTCAAATGGACCAATAAACCGGGGAGAGAGTTTGGAACCTCTCCCAAAGCGCCGATGTCCACGTCGCGGAGAGACACGGAGAATCACATGATCGCCCACAGAAAACTCCAAAGGTCGCCGCCGCTGATCCGCATCAGATTTCTGTCGAGTCTGGGCTGATAACAACCGCTGACGAATCAACTTAACCTTCTTGGTAGCTCTTGAACCAACTGTGGTCCCAAGAGAGTTGTCTCCCCCACCTCGGTCCAACACAAAGGTGATCGACACGGCCGCCCATACAACGCCATCGCAATGGATGCCTGATAACTGTTATTGTAGGCAAACTCCACCAAAGGGAGGTGAGTGGCCCATGAACCCCCAAAATCTAGCACACAAGCCCGCAACATGTCCTCCATGGTCTGATTCGTCCTCTCAGTCTGACCGTCAGTCTCAGGGTGAAAGGCTGTACTCAAGTGAAGCTTGGTCCCCATAGCCTCCTGCAAACCAGCCCAGAAACGGGAAGTGAACCTCGAATCCCGGTCGGAGACAACTGATGATGGTACGCCATGCAGTCTCACAATCTCGTTCATGTACAGCTGACTCAAGGTCCCAATGGAGTCCCGCTCGCGAACAGCAAGGAAATGGGCCGACTTTGTGAGTCGATCCACAATCACCCAAATCATATCCTTCCTCCTTGTGGTGGGTGGAAGACCAGTCACGAAATCCATCGCTATGTGGTCCCACTTCCACTCCGCTATGGGCAATGGCTGTAACATGCCCGCCGGCCGCTGATGTTCTGCCTTCACCTGCTGACACGTGAGGCACCGCGAAACAAGGGCAGCCACATCGCGTTTCATCCCAGGCCACCAAAAATGTCCCCGAAGTGCATGGTACATCTTCGTACCCCCTGGATGCACGACAACTCTAGACTGGTGAAACTCCCTCATCACCTCATCCCTGAGAGAAGAAGCCACTACTAACTGCCCCTGAAAAGACAACTGATGCTCAGGACCCTCTGTCTAGTCCCCAGATAGCTCACCAGCCTCAATACGGGCACGGAGAACATCACACTCAATGTCACCCAACTGTCCCTCCCGGACATGCTGGTACAACTCAGGCACAACCACCAAAGGACTCAGGACTGTCCCACCATCACGAACAACAAGTTGCAGCTGCAACATCGCCAACTGCTCCATCAGCTTCCACTCTCTCACGGCCACCTCAACTTTCCCTTTCCTGCTCAACGCGTCAGCTACAACATTACCCTTGCCCGGGGTATAGGCAAGAGTAAAGTTGAAAGTCTGCAAGTACTCTACCCATCTCCTCTGCCTCAAATTCAAGTCCTTCTGAGTGAATATGTACTGAAGGCTCTTGTGATCAGAAAACACTACAAACTTTTCCCCCAAAAGGTAATGTTGCCAACTCTTCAAGGCAAAGATGACAGCCGCCAGCTCGAGATCATGGGTAGGGTAATTCTGCTCATGAGGCTTCAGCTGCCTTGACCCATAAGCTACCACACTGTGCTCCTGCATAAGCACACACCCCAAACCAACCCTGGACGTATCACGGTATACTTCATATGGGATATCCTCCCGAGGTAACCGCAATACCGGTGCAGTGGTCAAACGGGTTTTGAGAGCCTCAAACGCCTGCTGACACTTGTCAGTCCACTCAAACTTCACTCCTTTCCTAGTCAACGCCGTCATAGGAGCCGCCAAACGGGAGAACCCCTCTACAAAACGATGATAGTACCCCGCCAAGCCAAGAAAGCTACGGATCTCAAAAATGTTGGTTGGCCGCGCCCACGATGCCACAACCTCAATCTTGGTTGGGTCCACCCTAACTCCCTCAGCTGATACTACGTGGCCAAGAAAGTGAACCTCCTGCATCCAAAACTCACATTTGCTAAACTTAGCAAACAACTGCTGGTCCCGCAAGGTTTGCAACACTGTTGCCAAATGCTCCACATGCTCCCTCTCCGTCTTGGAATACACCAAGATATCGTCTATAAACACCACCACGAATGAGTCTAAGTATGGGGCAAAGACTTGGTTCATCAAATGCATAAATACTGCCGGTGCATTAGTGAGCCCGAAAGGCATCACTACCCACTCATAGTGCCCATACTTGCACCGAAAAGCCGTCTTAGGGATGTCCTCCTCCCTAACCCTTAATTGGTGATACCCCGACCGTAGATCTATCTTGGAAAACCACCGGGCTCCACTCAACTGGTCAAACAGGTCATCGATCCGAGGCAACGGATACTTGTTCTTCACAATCACCAAATTCAACTTCCTATAGTCAATGCAAAGGCGTAGCGTGCCATCTGCCTTCTTTGCAAAGAGCACCGGAGCACCCCCAAGGTGAGGTACTCGGTCTAATATACCCTTGGTCCACCAACTCCTCTATCTGCCGCTGAAGCTCCCTCAGCTCGGCTGGCCCCATACGATAAGCTACTTGGGAGTTTGGGCCAGTCCCCGGTACCAACTCAATGGTGAACTCTACAATCCTCTTAGGAGGTAAACTCCTCAACAGGTCAGGAAAGACATCCTGAAATTGGTCAACAACAGTTGGCCACACCCGCTTCTCCACTTTCCCCTCCTCAGCAAAGGTCAGGGCTGCCAACCTGTGGGTAATGGCACCCCACTGGTCTAACACTGGCCCAGCCCGACTCGCCTCACAATCCCACTCCCCCTGCAGGGTGCAAGAGGTCCCTGCGGGTGTCACAAAGGATACACGCCGCCGGTAACAATCTATCTTGGCTTGGAAAGCCATAAGCCAATCCATACCCAAGATCAGGTCAAACGTCCTCAAAGCCATTACATGCAAGTCAAAACTCAGCTCCACCTCTCCTATGGTTAACACACAGTCACGACACATGCCATACCTCAATCATGCCTCCCACCGGAGACTCCACAACTAGGGGCCTCGCGGCCTCCACACAAGCTAACCCCAAGCCATCTACCACAAGCTCAGCAATAAAAGAAAATGATGCACCCGTATCGAAAAGGACAGAAGCTAATGTATAGGAGATCAAAAGGGTACCTCTAACCACCGATGGTCCTGCTCCACCCTCAGCTGGTGGGGGTGGTAGCTCAGCCTCCTCCTGGTACGTCGCCTCCAGCGCAAACAACCTTCCTTGGCCCGTGCCACTGGTCGGCTCACTCACTGGACGCTTCCCGCTAAGGTTGCCTCCAGCTTCCGTCTGCTGCCGCTCCGGCCTCCCCTGGGGTCGGGTCTGACTCGATCCTACCTGACTAGCCTACCACTGACGAGCTGGTCTCTCTACTGGTGTACGGAAACTGGCGTCACTCCTCATGCTGGATGTCACGCCTCCAACTCCCTTGTTTCTACTCCGGCAAACCCGGCTCAAATGGTCCTCTCGTCCACAGCTATTGCATCACCAGTTCTTCTTGGGACACTCCCTCTTGAAGTGGCCTTGCTCCCCACAGCAATGACAACCGCCGGGGAGACCTCCTGCTGGACCTCCCTGCCTGCCACCACCAAAGCTAGACCTCCCTGGGTTCTCCAACGTCTGTCCCCTGCTACGGAAGGAACTACTATCCCTCTCCTCAGTCTTGGGCCTCTTGGACCCCGAATCACGTTCAGACCCACCTTGCAACTGGCGACCCTGATGGACCTGCCTCCCATCCTCCAACTCCCTCTCAGCTATACGTGCTGTCTCAACAACCTCAGCATAGGTCCTCAAATGCAGAATTGCCACCCTCTGCCTAAGTGCTGGCCGGAGACCCAAGGTGAACTTGTGGGCCTTCAGGTCCTCCTGCGCCACGGTCTCGGGAGCAAATCTGCTTAAGCTCCGAAATTCGCGCTCATACTCGGGCACCGTCTTTGATCCCTATTTCAGGCTGCCGAACTCCTCTCTCTTCTGCCACCTCAACGACTCGGGGAAGAATTCATCATGGAAGAGCTGCAAGAACTCGTCCCACAACATGAACTGCACAGCACGTCTCCCCGCAACACTCTGCCACCATTCCAGGGCATTCCCCTCCATTCCGCAACACTCTGCTTAGGCTCGATCTGCCTCAGCCAGTGCTCAGCTAACATTGGGTCCTCCTCCCCTTTGAATTGCGGAGGTTGTTCCTTTTAGAACCGTGTCACCACGTCATCCTCTGCACGAGTCGGTATGCCACTCAGCAGACCCTCGCGCTCCCTTGGTAACTCCCCCGCTGGTGGTGGCGGTGGTGGTGGCACCACCTACTGTGCCGCCATCTCACGGCGCACCTTGATAACGTGCATTTATGCCGTTATCCTATGCCTTATATAGGGTGTTTTAGCGTATGTTTTGTACCTATTTGCATGTTATTTTCGACATATTTGCTCTAACCCCTAGGAAGACCCTGTTTGGTGTATAGTAGTACTTTTTTAGTGTTTTTGGCAGGTTTTGGAGCAACCTTTTCCCACACACTTTGGCTAGATCACTCCATCAACTCACAAGGAAGCTATAGGAAGAAGATGGAAGCAAAATGAAGGCAAAATCAAGGTGCACGTGAAAAGCCTTCTCACGTGCATTCTCACGTGCAAGGATTTTATTGCATGGATGCCTTCTACAACTCAAGAGGAAGCTTTGGATCAAATTTGAGTCAAATTGGAGTTGCACGTGAAAAGGGTCTTCTCACGTGCATTCTCACGTGCAAGCATTTTTGCGCTCCAAATGATGTATTTTGTTGTTTTAATCATTTTCCTCTAAAGAACTGGGGTCAAATTTGGTGTAGTTTGAGTTTTATTTCGCCTAGAACGTCGATTAGTGTCACTAACCAAAACGACGTCATTTTGGCTGTGACCACATTTATAATTAGGGCACACCTTTTGTAACCCTAATTTGGCCCACTAAAACCTATAAATAGGGGTCCTTGGAGGCATTATAAATCATCTTGAGTGGGAGAATCTGATCTGAGTTCTGAAAAGAGCTATAGCAATTGCTAAAAGATCGGATTTTCCTTGGCAAGGAGTGAGTTTGGGCAGCAGACGCCGAAGTCTTTGGAGGCTGGAGTCCTGGTTCATCTTGGGGTCTTCCTTTCTTGTCCTGGTACTGTAATCATGTTCTTTCCTATGATTGTTATTGTTTTTGTCATGATTATGGAGTAGTCTTGTTAGTCTAGGGGAGCAATGTAGCCCCCAATAAATTGTAGTCAGTTTGGTTATGGTTGTTCAATAAAATAGAATTCAGTTCTTGTTTAATTCATTTGCTTGAATGGAAATGCCTAGTTTATGCATAATTAGGTAATCTTAGCCCTTGTCTAGGGTGGAACACTAGTAAATTAGATTTAATATTGCATGATGGACCAAGTCTGCAACTATTAGATTGTTTATCTACCTTGATCACTTTTATTCACATGGACCAAATGGGATAAAAGCCTTAAATCTATCTTAGCATGGACCAAATGTAAGATAGGTAGGAGATAATCAACATGAACATGAACTAGAACATAAATCAAGAACAAGAGCCATAACCAGACTATTACAATCGATTGGGTGGTAAACATTGTGACCCTAGATCCTTAATCACTGAAATTTCTATACCAATAGCTTGCCAACTTTCTGATTTAATCACCTTTCGTTCACATTATTTGTCCAACAAAAATCAATTGTCCAGACATAAAAACAACTTGTTAGCTTAGTGCTTGCTGCTTAATAGCATTAGCTACCTCCCTGTGGGTTCGACAACCGGAGTCTTAATACTCCATTTTATTACTTGACCAGTGCACTTGCTGCAAAACCTTCAGACATAATTTATGCGGGTCAAGTTTTTGGCGCCGTTGCCGGGGAGGCAAGCCAAACGTTGTTAGGACTAAGTGACATTAGGTGCTTAAGTTTATTTGTGATCTGGAATTTTATTTTCTTATAATTTTGCTAGTACGGTGTTACTTAGTATCTTTTTGTTTTTGCTACGTGTCAGGAGTGCACCCTAGGTGTTTGAGAAAATTCTTCTGTGTATGCGTCACTCCAGGGGTGAGTTATTACCATACGATCCCGAAATCGAACGAATGTTGCGAGAGCAGCGAAGGGCGCAGAGGGTATTAGTTGCAGCTGAACTGCAGTTGGAAGGTTTACATACCTTGTGTGAAGAAATCATGGCTGAAAACAGAGCAAGGGAAGATCAGGGACACAACGGCCAAGGCGGTTATCAGCCGAGGACCTTCATGGATTATGCTAGACCTGTACTATCGGATGAGTATTCAGGCATTAGAAGGGTGCCGGTCCAAGCAAACAACTTCGAGCTGAAGCCTGCGCTACTGCAAATGGTTGGGCAAGATGCATTCCGAGGCTCGGCACTAGATGATCCACACAACCATCTAGCACGATTCTTGCAAATTTGCGACACCATCAAAATTAATGGAGTCTCGGATGACGCCATTAAGCTGCGACTCTTCCCATTTTCCCTGAAGGACCGAGCTCTTGGTTGGTTCCAATCCCTACCTGCTGGCAGCATACACACATGGGACCAAATGGTGGAGAAGTTTCTCTCCAAGTACTTTCCACCAACAAGAGTTATTCATTTAAGGAGCCAAATAAATCAATTCACCCAGCACGGTGATGAGTCGCTATACGAGGCCTGGGAGCGATTCAAAGACTTGGTTAGGAGGTGTCCTAATCATGGCAGCCGAATGGTTACAAGTCGAATCTTTTTACGCAGGTCTGCACGCAAATACAAGGAGCATGATAGATGCAGCCGCTGGAGGAGCGTTCATGATGATGGAGCCTTCTGCAGCAGTAGAGCTCATAGAGAGAATGGCGTTGTCCAATTGCCAATGGTCGAATGACAGACGCCCTAGAGCTGAGCCGGTGGCTGCGGTATCAAATTCCTCAAATTCAACTCAGTTCGATGAGTTGTCAAGGAAGATGGAGTTACTGACAGAGCAAATGTCCGTGATGGCTGTTCGCATGGAGGGCAGAACTGAACAACCCAAGGCAGTTACTGAAGACGCTGCTGCAGCCCAGCTGTACGAAGAAGCACAATATGTTGGGAATCGAGGTGGAGGATTTCAGCGACAATTTCAGAATCCAAACCAGTACCAGAATCCTCCTCAACCCAACAACTTCCAGAATCAAGGAGGACCTCACCAATTTCAACAACAGCCTTACTTATGGCCAAGGCAGAATAAGGTCTCTGCTACTGGAGCACCACAGTATGGAGAACATTCTCAGCCACCACTTCCTCCTGGGTTCCAGAAGATGCCTCAACAGAAGGAGGAAGACAAAGAGAAGGCAAAGGATGAAGAGATGCGGAACTTCTTTTATCAATTTGCTAAGCAAGTGACTGACAGAATGAGTAAGGGGGAGACGAGGATTGAGTCCCTTACCACTTCTGTCCAGGATCTTGGGGCTGCCATGAAGAATATAGAGCGGCCAGATTGGCCGCTAAAGAACTGCAGTTAGGCCATCTTCATCAAACACTTTTCCTAGCAATACGGAGGTCAATCCAAGGGAGCAATGCAAAGCGATAATGCTTCGAAGTGGGAAAGAACTACCAGCTGGAGAGAAGAAAATCGAGCCAACCAAGGAGGAGTCGGAACAGCACACCCAGGAGGAAGCTAAAGAAGGAGATGCTGAGCAACGTAAGAACCAGAAGGAAAAGGTGGGGAGTAGTCAACCGACAATCCATCAGCCTGAAGTTAGCTCTCCCGCTCCGTATAAACCTCCTATGCCGTATCCTCAAAGGCTGAGGAAACAGAAATTAGATGCTCAGTTCCAGAAATTCTTAGATGTATTCAAAAAGCTGGAGGTGAACATCCCATTCATAGAAGCCTTGGAATAGATGCCTGGATATGTCAAATTTTTAAAGGATCTACTGTCCAAGAGGAGAAGCTACACTGATTGTGAGATAGTGGCTCTCACAAATGACATTAGTGCAGTGGTGCAGCACAAAGATCCGGGTAATTTCACGCTGACCTGTACCATTGGCACCTCGCAATTGGAGCAAGCCCTATGTGACTTAGGGGCGAGTATAAATCTGATGCCAATGTCCATCTATCGGCGACTGGGCTTGACTGGAATAAAGCCCACTTCCATATCTTTACAATTTGCTGATCGATCGATAGGAAAGCCGGCGGGCATTATTGAAGATGTTTTAATCAAGGTGGATCGCTTTATCTTCCCAGTGGATTTTGTTGTATTGGAAATGGAAGAAGATAAAGGAGTCCAATTAATTCTTGGAAGGCCATTCCTGAGTACTGGAAGGGCCTTGATCGATGTAAACTCAGGGGAGTTGACGCTGCGTGTGGATGAAGATGCAGTAGTGTTCAACATGGAGCGTTCGATGCGCATGGCAAATGATCATTCCAGCTGTTATTGGATTGATCAGATTGCTGAATTCGTGGACAGCTACTTCGAAGAGAGCTTGATCACTGAAAGCTTGGAACACGAATTGCAGCAGGTGGATTTTGCAGAGGTGGAACCGGAAGAGACTTATGAAGTGCTGAAAGAACGAATCGAGCAGCGACCTTCCTCAATCGACTCCTCAGGCAATCACGGACCCCTTGCCGGTTCGAAGCAACTCCCCGAACATCCGAGGTACGAGTTTTTGGATACACAAGGGCGTTACCCTGTGATAGTAGCTGCGTCCTTAATGAGAGAGGAAACCAGACAGCTACTAGAAGTCTTACGAGAGCATAAGCAGGCCCTGGGGTGGTCTCTGGATGATATAAAAGGTATAAGTCCAGCAGTTTGCATGCACAAGATACTGATGGAGGAGTCTTATACTCCTATTGTAGAGCGCCAACGCAGGCTCAATCCTGCAATGAAGGAAGTCGTTGGCAAGGAGATTCTGAAGTGGAGGAAAGCGGGAATCATATATGCCATTTCAGATAGCTCCTGGGTTAGTCCAGTACAAGTGGTTCCCAAGAAAGGTGGCATGACAGTGATACGCAATGAGAAGAACGAGCTTATTCCGTCCCGCACAGTGACCGGGTGGCGCATGTGCATTGATTACCGCAAGCTGAATAAAGCCACGCTTAAGGACCACTTTCCGTTACCTTTCATTGATCAAATGCTAGATCAGTTAGTTGGCTACCCGTATTATTGTTTTCTGGATGGTTATTCTGGATACAATCAGATAGCAGTTGCCCTGGAGGATCAAGAGAAGACTACATTCACGTGTCCTTTTGGCACGTATGCTTTCCGGCGTATGCCATTTGGTCTCTGCAATGCACCTGCTACCTTCCAGAGGTGTATGATGGCCATTTTTCAAGGGTTAGTGGAGGACATTATGGAAGTCTTTATGGATGACTTCTTGGTATTTGGTTCATCTTTTTCCATCTGCCTCAGAAATCTGGAAACCGTGTTAGTCCGATGCAAGGAAAAGGACCTGGTCTTGAACTGGGAGAAGTGTCACTTCATGGTCAAGGAAGGAGTCGTCCTTGGGCATAGAGTGTCCGGCACTGGGTTGGAAGTAGATAGAGCAAAGATCTCCACCATTGAGAGTCTACCTCCTCCCACTAATGTGAAGGGCATCCGGAGCTTTCTGGGTCATGCAGGGTTTTATCGGCGGTTCATCAAAGATTTCTCAAAATTTGCCAAGCCCCTAAGCATGCTTTTGGAGAAGGATGTTCTTTTCATATTTTCGGAAGACTGCCTTCAGGCCTTTACAGTGCTGAAAGAGAAGCTCAGTTCAACACCGGTGATAGTATCTCCATACTGGTCGCAACCCTTTGAGCTGATGTGTGATGCGAGTGACTTTGCAGTCGGAGCGGTGCTTGGGCAGAAACGGGACAAAGTTTTCAGGGCAATATATTATGCCAGTCGCACACTCAATGAGGCCCAGCTCAATTAGACCACTACAGAGAAAGAGTTACTTGTTGTAGTATTTGCATGTGATAAGTTTCGGTCATATCTTTTGGGCACTAAGGTCATTGTCTATACCGACCACGCTGCCTTGCGATACTTGTTCAGCAAGAAGGATGCGAAACCCAGGTTGCTCAGATGGGTTTTGTTGCTCCAAGAGTTTGATCTGGAGATTAAAGACTTGAAGGGGACTTCCAACACTGTGGCAGACCATTTGTCAAGGCTGGAGCTAAGGGAAGGTAGTACTCAAGGTGCTACTATTTCTAACACCTTCCCTGATGAGCAGCTCTTTGTAGCTGACGCAAAGACGCCATGGTTTGCTGATATTGTGAACTACCATGCATGTGACTATGTACCTACCGAGTTTACTTATCAGGAAAAGAAGAGGTTCCTCTTTAATGCGAGAAGATACATTTGGGATGAGCCTGTTCTATACAGGCAATGTGCTGATCAGATCATCAGAAAATGTGTGCCAGAAGAGGAAGTGGACAGCATTCTGCAGCATTGTCATTCATCTGACTATGCTGGCCATTTAGGAGTGCAGAGAACGGTGGCAAAGATCCTACAAAGTGGGTTTTACTGGCCAACTATGATCACGGACACATACACCTTTGTTAAGTCATGTGATCGGTGTCAACGAACAGGAGGGATTACAAGGAAGCAAGAGATGCCCCAAACCGGCATTATGCCAGTGAACTTTTTGACATATGGGGAATCGATTTCATGGGACCTTTCCCACCATCAGATGGATTTTCTTACATCCTTCTGGCTGTTGACTACCTCTCAAAGTGGGTTGAAGCTATACCCACTAGGAAGAATGATGCTCAAGTGGTTACCAAGTTCCTTCATCGCAACATATTCAGCCGGTTTGGAACACCGAGAGCAATTATCAGTGATGAAGGGAGTCACTTTTGCAATAAACTTTTCGACAAGCTCTTAAACAAATATGGAGTTCAACATAGGCGCACCTTAGCCTATCATCCACAAGCAAACGGTCAAGCTGAAGTTTCCAACCGTGAGATCAAGCACATTTTGGAAAAGACAGTGGGAGGCAACCGAAAACATTGGGCTCTAAAACTCGATGAGGCGTTGTGGGCTTATCGCACAGCATTCAAAACGCCCATTGGAATGTCTCCTTATGAATTGGAACACAAGGCATTGCCACTTGCCTGTTGAATTGGAACACAAGGCATTTTGGGCCGTTAAAAAGCTTAATATGGATCCCAATGTTTGTCTTGAACTACGATTGCACCAACTAAATGAGTTGGAGGAATTTCGCTTCAATGCCTATGAGAGTGCGAAGCCGTACAAGGAGAGGTCTAAGCTCAAACATGATAAGAAGATCAGCCCCTCTCTTTGTTGAACCAGGGCAGAAGGTGCTGCTCTTTAATTCCAGACTTAAACTCTTCCCTGGGAAGCTGCGATCTAAATGGATGGGGCCTTTCACTGTTACAAAGGTTTTTCCATATGGCAGTGTTGAACTCCAATCAACCTCTGGACAAATTTTCAAAGTAAATGGTCAGCGTGTGAAGCCATACTACATGCAGGACCATGTTAAGGAGGTTGATCATTTCACTCTGAGCACCACTTGACAGCGGGGACGGTCAAGCTAAAGACCTAAACTCAGCGCTTCATGGGAGGCAACCCATGGTGATTTCTCTTCCTTTTTATTTTATTTTATTTTATTGGGATATTGTTATTGTGTGCTTTAACCCATAGTCTGTAGGGAGTGCATATCTGTTTTGTTTTAACTTTTATTGGCAGCATTTGAACCAGGGCCTAGGCCCAAATTCCTTGATGGAGCTTCTTTATGCTTGGGCTTACTTGGGCCTGTGTATCAGAACTTCAACTACATTTTCTCAGGCCCACATCCAAGCTCAGTTGAATTAAATCAGAGGGGCCCACTCCAATCTATTGCCAAACCAAGGAGATGAAGTTATGGATTATATGATGGTATTTTGGGCCCACTAACTGACACGTTTTTGTCCTTGGGAGATGGGCTACTAGCCTGTCAAATTTCAACAACATTGGGCTTCATTTAGGGTGTCAACCAGCTTGCCCGTGAGAACCAGTATGTCACGTTCACACCTATAATGAATCTACAGTTCATCCGTGACCTACGGTGAAATTTGGACAAAAAAGGCCCTGCCCGTGAAAAGGCTTTCGCGTGCACAAGGGTAGAATGGTCCAATCGATCCGAAATTTTGCACAGAGGCAACTGGCATCTTCTAGACCCTTCTGAGACCTGCTCGTGAAAAGACTTTTCGCGTGCACAGGGATAGACGCGTCTTTTCGATCTAAAATTTTGGTGGACGGCAGTTGGCAGTGTCTAGAGTCATCCAAGCTTTGACCGTGAAAACACGCTTTTCACGTGCACACCAACCTTTGGCCAATCAGCCTGAAATTTTGGTGGGCGCTAGCCGGCATCTTCTAGAGTTTTCTTTGGTCCGCACGTGAAAATGATGGAGCACTTTAAGAGGGTTATTTTCGTCTTTTCCCCTTGTGGCGAATCACTATAAATAGGGCTGAGTTCCAAGCTTCAAACTCACATCTCATACTTTCTCTCCTTCCTTTTGTTAGTCATGGTGCACACAAGGAGAGCCCGCCAAGGAGAAGGCAGTCCCGAAGCCTCTGCCACCTCTATGCCTTCGGCATTGAGAGACGCCGACACTATCTTCGTGGGGAATGTGCTTGATTGGGAGATCCTGGAGTCCTCCACCCTTGACCGGATCGAAGAAGTTATGACCAAGCTGCAAGCGTTGGGACTGAGAAGGTTAGTATGTGCTCGCAGTGATTTGTATTACCCTGCCATGTTAGACTTTTATAATTCAGTCTATGTCAATGAGGAAGATGATGAGATAATTGGGGAGGTTCAAGGTGTCTTAATTTCTATTTCCCTGCTATGTTGAGAGATTGCTTTGATCTGCCAAATCTCATGCACGCAAAGCCCGCATTGACCTTAGGAGAATATGGTAGAGCTTTACAAGATAATAAGGAATTTGGGAAACGTCGGCAATTTACTAAAAACGGATTTCACGGGAAATACCGTTGCCTTGCCAATTTAGTAGGGAGGTGCTTATTGTTACAAACTAGTGGCGTAGACTCAGTCCCTAAATCCCATTTGGAGTTTATGTTTTGCATCGATCGTCAGTTACACATTGATTGGGCTGCGGAAATTTTTAAATTGTGGAAACGGGACATTCATAAATGCTTATATGGTCGACTACTTAGCATGCTTCGCAATATCAATATGGTCATCTTAGTGCTCAAGTAGTCCCCCATTGTTTTCCCGGATAACTTGCGATTACAAGTTCTCCATCCAGAGGGTGCCTTAGGAGTGAGCTACAAGGGCAAATGGGGAGATAGTATCCACGTCGCACCACGGCCTTCACGTCATAGCGTGCATATGGAGCGACCCACGGAGCGGTTTAGGGACACCTCCACTCCCATGAATGCCCGCCGACAAGACATCTTCCAGTTGATCTGCGATGTACATGCGGTTCAATGTTCATAAGGAGGAAATCTACAATCTCTTCCAAGGCATCGGTGGCCAAGTTATCGGTGAAGTTGACGTTCTTAACCGGGCTTTCACTAATGGCCACATCACAAGACTTCAGCTGGATGAGCTGCTCGAGTACATCACTCAAGATCAACAAGCAACGTCTCGTCCATCCGCCCAACCATGGGAAGCCCCGGAGCCAACTCCCTGCCGCTTCTTATGAAGACTTACGGAAGCAAACCGCTCAACTACAAGAGGCACAGGCGGAAACCGTTCAGGAGATCGGGCCATCGAAGAAAAATCAAACTCTCATCCTCAAGGAGCAGAAGGAAGTCAAAGGGCTGCTCGGTAAGATCCGGGAAAGCCCGGGGGAAGAAGAAGAAGAAGAAAACTCCTACACCTCCTGTGGAGGATCCATTTGATGCACCATCACCTCTAGACACAAGCACGCCGCACATAGCGAAGAGACACCGGAGTATCCACGGTATCCGCAAGAGGTGGAGCCCTACACCGCGTTCCCCCCAGCATTCCGGTTTATTTCCCACCACCAGCAGGGCCCGGCTCTTCACAGGCCCTAGTTCCCTTAATCCAGCCATTGAAATGGTGGTCTGGCGCATCATCCGAGGCTCCCCAGGAAGATGACCTAGGGGAGCCCATCTATATTCATCTTCATTCGGCCCTCTCCACTGCTGATGCCACACTGCTTTCAGCTTTACTTATGGAGACACCTTGCAAGCACATTTTACACGTGATTCAGAAGTCTTCACGTCATCTTATTTGCAGCGTATCCTAGCTGATGAGTACTTATCTTCCGATGACGTTGACTTATTCTGCCGTACGATGCGACACGTGGTGGAAGCCGAGCCCAACGACTACCCTATGGCTCAAGACACTTCTATCATGCGTGTGAGATTTATGAGCAGCTGTTAGAGGAACATATCTTCTGCCGGCGGATGAATGGAGCTGCAGAAGGACATCGCTCTTGGCACCAGGTCCACGAGGTTCTTATACCGGTCCTCCTTGATCGACACTTTGTACTCTTGCAGTTGGACCTGACTGTGGGCCATGCCGTCCTTTATGACCCGAGCCAAGCCCATGGGTTTTCCACACGAAAGAAGAAGCTTGTCCATGGTTTCTTGAAAAAAATCAAAAACGCACTCAGAAAAGAAGGGCTGTTGACATCCAAGTTTCCTCTAGTGCACTTCAATGAAATGGAGCTTCCCCAACAACCTGATCAATTCAGTTGTGGGATTTTTGTCTGCTATTATTTGATAGCTCTGGAAAAGATAAGGATACTTGGGCGCTCACAGGAGAAACCTCGGTCGACTTTGTCGCACGCCTTAGAAGAATGGTGGCCCATGTTATCTTCTACTATAGCGTACCCACCAACCGGTAACGCTCCTTTTCCCTTTACTTTTTCCATGCTCCGAGGACATCGCTTCGTTTAAGTATGGGGGGGGGGGGGATTTCCCTTGAACCGATTGCTTGTTTGTTTGCCTGCATGCGTTACTTTTATTTTATGTTTTTACTGTGAATGTTTGTTTTGCCTGTGAGGTGCAATGGCTACCAAGGTATGACAATTTTGGTTGACTATCTTGACCACCTTAGTATCTTGTTGTGACAAAGATGTTTCACTTGTTAAGGTGTGTTATAAGTTAGTTGAGCATGTCTTTACTTTTTGAATGATATCACCATGCTTTTGGAGGTGACGTTTGAATAGTAAGTTGAGCATGTTATGTTAGGATGAACTTTGTAAACCCTGAAGTTGAGTGCAGAATAGGCATATACTTTTTGAGAGCACCATTATCTTGCCTTTGAGTGTATTTTATGGGTTATTAGGTTACCAATTCGCTCTTAATATTCATTACTAGCTATTTAATAGTTGGAGTTACTTAGGCATAAGAAGTACTGTTTGTGCTCGGTGTTTGGTGTATGATGTTAGTGATTCCAGTATTTCCGCTCCGTTCCGCTCCGTTATTGTTTAAAAAAAAAAAAAAAAAAAAGGGCTTGCATGAGGACAAAAGAGAGTGAATAATCCATCAAGGGAGAGCATAAAATGCAACCTTGTAAGGTTATTACTAAAAATAAGTGTGAAAAAAAAAACAGAAAAAAGTGTTTGCCCGAATAAAAGCCACAATGGCTTACTATTTATATGTTTTTGTTTTCATGTTGCAGCCATAATGGTTAAGCTGTTTTTTGTGCAATTTGTGTCACAAATGTGAGCTTAAACCCTTAGCTCCCGGTGTTTATCAGTAAGTATAATAGTGTGTGTGTTTCCTTTGACGAGCACAATGGGGATCTCTCATGTTTACTTGGCAAAAACTTAATCAATAGCTAGTAGTGGGTGTAAGAGTAAACCCTTAGTTGTTAGGCATTGATAGTAGGGCCTGAGAGGAGAAAAAAGAAAGTTATATTTGAGTGAGACTGCTCTAACCTTCGTGAGGACTTTCAAGGGGAGCTAAGTTCATTTTATCCTGGCATGTTTGCTTCTATCTCGAACCGTTAGTAACGATATTACATGGTTGTTGGACTTAATAGTAAGGGCATGTTTTGATTAACTTATGATTCATTTTTAGCTATTGGAATGTCTACTTCATCATGATAGAATTGTATGCCTTGGGAAACCATGCCTCTCTTGTTTGTTAGTTTATTCGTTCTTTTCCGTTTGATCGTGTGTTTATTTCTTTTTGCTTGAGGACAAGCAAAGGTTCAAGTATGGGGGAATTTGATAACGTGCATTTATGCCGTTATCCTATGCCTTATAAAGGGTGTTTTAGCGTATGTTTTGTACCTATTTGCATGTTATTTTCGACATATTTGCTCTAACCCCTAGGAAGACCCTGTTTGGTGTATAGTGGTACTTTTTGAGTGTTTTTGGCAGGTTTTGGAGCAACCTTTTCCCACACACTTTGGCTAGATCACTCCATCAACTCACAAGGAAGCTATAGGAAGAAGATGGAAGCAAAATGAAGGCAAAATCAAGGTGCACGTGAAAAGCCTTCTCACGTGTATTCTCACGTGCAAGGATTTTATTGCATGGATGCCTTCTACAACTCAAGAGGAAGCTTTGGAGCAAATTTGAGTCAAATTGGAGCTGCACGTGAAAAGGGTCTTCTCACGTGCATTCTCACGTGCAAGCATTTTTGCGCTCCAAATGATGTATTTTGTTGTTTTAATCATTTTCCTCTAAAGAACTGGGGTCAAATTTGGTGTAGTTTGAGTTTTATTTCGCCTAGAACGTCGATTAGTGTCACTAACCAAAGCGACGTCGTTTTGGTCTGCGACCACATTTATAATTAGGGCACACCTTTTGTAACCCTAATTTGGCCCACCAAAACCTATAAATAGGGGTCATTGGAGGCATTGTAAATCATCTTGAGTGGGAGAATCTGATCTGAGTTCGAAAAGAGCTATAGCCATTGCTAAAAGATCGGATTGTCCTTGGCAAGGAGTGAGTTTGGGCAGCAGACGCCTGGAGTCTTTGGAGGCTGGAGTCCTGGTTCATCTTGGGGTCTTCCTTTCTTGTCCTGGCATCGTAATCATGTTCTTTCCTATGATTGTTATTGTTTTTGTCATGATTATGGAGTAGTCTTGTTAGTCTAGGGGAGCAATGTAGCCCCCAATAAATTGTAGTCGGTTTGGTTATGGTTGTTCAATAAAATAGAATTCGGTTCTTATTTAATTCATTTGCTTGAATGGAAATGCCTAGTTTATGCATAATTAGGTAATCTTAGCCCTTGTCTAGGGTGGAACACTAGTAAATTAGATTTAATATTGCATGATGGACCAAGTCTGCAACTATTAGATTGTTTATCTACCTTGATCACTTTTATTCACATGGACCAAATGGGATAAAAGCCTTAAATCTGTCTTAGCATGGACCAAATGTAAGATAGGTAGGAGATAACCAACATGAACGTGAACTAGAACATAAATCAAGAACAAGAGCCATAACCAGACTATTACAATCTATTGGGTGGTAAACATTGTGACCCTAGATCCTTAATCACTGAAATTTCTATACCAATAGCTTGCCAACTTTCTGATTTAATCACCTTTCGTTCACATTATTTGTCCAACAAAAATCAATTGTCTAGACATAAAAACAACTTGTTAGCTTAGTGCTTGCCGCTTAACAAGCATTAGCTACCTCCCCGTGGGTTCGACAACCAGGAGTCTTAATACTCCATTTTATTACTTGACCAGTGCACTTGCTGCAAAACCTTCGAGACATAATTTATGCGGGTCACACCTCCTCCCGGACTTCTTGCCGGATACCCTCTCTCAGCTCTTGGACTTCCAGCCGGATGCCTTCTCGCACTGCGCTAGCAAGAGGTGCATGTCCTCCAACGGACTGCCCCGCACCCGGGCCCTCATGGGCAGATGACTCATCGCCCACTTGCGCCTGGACGCACGAGTCACTCTCCTCGGTGGCATTCTTACTACATGAAGTAAGAAGCACAAACGTCAGAACGCGTTTGACTACTATCAAGTTTCACTACCTCTACCCCATTATCACGTCAAGTAGTACATGGCATCACACACATTTTACACATTGCACCAATTAACATTGCACACAGCATAGTCCACATTATAGTCATGCCCAAGGCATTCCAAGATTATTCAGAGTTGCACAGTTCCCACATAATCATGTTATTCACATCCTTCACACATAGCAACAAATGCAACTAGTGCCCTAATGCCAATGCATGCAAATCCTACCTCAGGTCTGGACTACCCCAAGTACACCTTAGAGGCTCCAAGAGGACCGTGTTGATCAGGCATGTCCCTCTAGGTTCCTCCAAAGGACTCAAGATAACCAGATCCGCCCACTACCCTAGGCCAACTAGACCATGCTCTGATACCATATTGTCACGCCCCGAATTTCCAACCCGAGGAAACAGGTACGTGACTCCCCTTTTACCCACACGGAGGGCAAAGGGGTTAGGATACAAACCCCGAATATAACATTTTAAGCATCCACAACACATTCAAGAAAGTAATGTTCATTAAAGCAATCCACAATCCAAACCAGTCTTTATTACAATAAAATCCTCTTTTCAATCCATCCCCACTGGGGTTACATCAATTCCCACAAAATAACATAAAATGAAAGACGGTAAGGTAAATAAGGTCTTCCACCTTGGGGTCCCACATAACGCCCGTATGTTCCCTGAAAGAAAACACAACATAGAGGGAGGGGTGAGCAACCACGGCTCAGGTAGGGATCATGTCTCCCCAATCCATCCCATGCCCCTAGCGTCTACATGAGGGTGTGTACAGGTGCAGTGTAGTGACAATAAGATATAAACAGGTTGTATTCCACATTCACATGGCACACACATATCCACAGCCATACAGGCTTAGCCATATAAGCTAACATATCCACAGCCACTCAGGTTTAGCCACACCGGCTAACATATCCACGGCCACTCAGGCTTAGCCACACGGGCTAACATATCCACGGCCACTCAGGCTTAGCCACATGGGCTAACATATCCACGGCCATGTAGGCTTAGCCACACGGGCTAACAGTTCCAGTCCCGGGCTTCCATAGCCACCGGGTTCCACAAACAACATACACGGTCACACCAGGCATTAAACCAAACACGTAGCATACACACTTTCACAGGCATAATACCAAACACTTAGTTCGCACACCCAATCAGGCATAAAATCAAACACTTGACATGTAGAGTCTCACAGGTATTTTACCAAACGCTTAACATGCATACATTCACAAACCCACAAACCCAACCACACAGGCATATTATCAAACACATACTAGGCATATTGACACAGACATATTCACATAGGCATTTTATCGAACACTTAATATGCACTCACCATCTAACACCAGAATATATCAAAAACCGCCATTGAAGGCCAACATTCATATAGGAGATCACACCTATATGGATTACATATATATATAAACAGATATAATCCATAATCTACCCTAGAACATAGGAGGATTTAGGAAGAACAAAACCCCTACCTTGTATGTTCTCCTGCTCCCACTTCCATGCAAGACTCCGACCACCCACGCAAGACGCTCCGGGCAGCCACCGAAGCTCTCCTTCCCTCTCTCTCTCTCTGCGCGACGGCTGGTGGACAACAAACCCTAAAACCTAAAACAGAGGGCTCCTCATCCTTATATAGACCTCCCACTATCAAAACGACGTAGTTTTGATTAAGTGAAACCCAACATCAAAATGACGTAGTTTTGATGGAACAAGCAACAACCTTCCCGCATCCATACACGCCAAAATATCCACAATTCCAACATGGTCTTTTGGGGAAAAATCATTAGAATGACAAAACCAAGGTAACCATGCAAAAACATGCTTGCACGCCAATTTGAATGCCAATTCCCCAATTGGCGTGCAGCTCCAAATGCACTCAAACTTTACCCCAAGCCTCCTTGCATCATGTAAAAGACATCCATGCAATAAAAACCTTGCACGCCAAATGGGTCCAATTCACGTGCACGTCCGTTTGGCCTGAAACTTCTGTGGTAGATAGAAGACATCATTCTAAGAATATTTTGGTCTGCATGCCAATTCATCTGAGCCCATCTACTAGTTCAAAATCTAGAAAGTTCCCATTTAGAAGGTAAGACTGACTAACTCAAAACACGGGTCCTTACATGACTGCAACTCACCAGCTGATCTCAGGTGCTCTACCTTGACCTGCTGACAGGTCAAACACCTCCTCACAAAATCAGCAACGGCCTTCTTCACCCTGGCCACCAAAACTACCTCCCACCAGGATGTACAGGCTAAGCTCGACTGGTGAAATTCCCGAAGAACCTCCTCCTGAAGAGAAGTGGGAACTATCAATCTACCCTTATACCGCAAAGACATGCTTTGCATCCTCAGTCCAATTAGAAGGTGCCTGCCCAGTCTGAATCCAGTCGCAGATGACCTCACAATCAACGTCCCCCAGCTAATCCTCTATGATCCTATGCTGCATCTCTGGGACTGCTATAACAACACTGAAGGTCCCCTGCCCCTCACTGGTCACCATCTGCAACCTCATCGCTACCAACTATCCCATCATTTCCCATTCCTTAATGGAACAATGGGCAACCACGGCCCCTGCTCTTCCTACTCAGCGCATCTGCCACCACATTACCCTTGCTAGGGGTATACAACATATCAAACCGAAACGCTTGTAGGTACTCCAACTACCTCCTCCGCCTAACGTTCAAGTCTCTCTGAGAAAAGATGTAATGCAAGCTCTTGTGGTCTGTATACACCACAAATTTCTCCCCAAGGAGATAATGCTTCCAGCTCTTTAAAGCAAAGATCACTGCAGCCAACTCCAAATCATGTGTGGGATAGTTCTGCTCATGTGGTCTCAACTGCCTAGACCCATAAGCAATTACCTGCCGAGTCTGCATCAGCACACAACCAAGTCCCACCCTAGAGGCATCACAATACACCTCAAAAGGCACACCCTCCTGTGGAAGAATCAGGATAGGTGCTGAAGTTAATCGTGCCTTTAGCTCAATGAAAGCACTCTCACATGCATCAGACTAAACAAAAGGAACTCCCGTCCTGGTCAAGTTCGTCATAGAAGCTGCCAACCTAAAAAATCCTCCACGAACTTCCGATAGTAGCCTACCAAACCAAGGAAGCTACAAATCTCAAACACATTCGTGGGCCTCTTCCACGACATGACCGCCTCAATCTTCTCGGGATCCACTGTGATACCCTCCAGGAGATACCACATTCCCCAAGAAGTGCACCTGTTGCAACCAAAAGTCACATTTTGTGAACTTCGCATACAACCGGTGCTCCCGCAAGGTCTGCAACACAACCTGCAAATGCTCCTCATGCTCCCTCTTGGTCGCTGAATAGACCAAAATATCGTCGATGAACACTACAACGAACATATCTAAATATGGAGCAAACACATGGTTCATCAATCCTATAAACACTGCTGGAGCATTCATGAGCCCAAATGGCATCATAAGCCACTCATAATGCCCATAACGACAACTAAACGCGGTCTTAGGGATATCTGCCTCCCTAACCCTCAACTGATGGTATCCAGATCTCAAGTCTATCTTGAAAAACCACCTCGCACCGCAAAACTGATCAAACAGGTCATCGATCCTCAGCAATGGATACCTATTCTTCACAGTCACCTGGTTCAGCTTCCGGTAGTCTATAGACAGCCGAAGTGAACCATCCGCCTTCTTGGCAAACAACACTGGAGCGCCCCACGGTGAGCTACTCCGCCTGATAAAGCCTCGTGCCAGTAGATTATCTACCTGCCTCTTGAGCTCTCTAAGCTCTGTCGGTGCCATCCTGTAAGCCGCTAACTTGATCAGTGTTGTCCCTGGCAACAACTCGATCGAAAACTCTACCTCCCTCATGGGTGGCAAACTGATCAAGTCCTCGGGAAACACATCCGGGAACTGATCTACAATGGGTGGCAAAACAACTTTCCCCTCTCTCGTCCTGTCAACCAACGTCAAGCTGGCTAACTGGTGGGTCACATCACCCCACCCATGCCTCAACGGTCCCAACCTGCATGCCTCCTCAGTCCACTCACCCACAAAGACACCCCGCATGTCCTCTAGCGTGAGGAACGTCATACGCCGTTGAAAACAATCAATCTTGGCCTCCACAGAGACTAACCAATCCATACCCAGGAGGACATCAAAATCATCTAACTCCATGATATACAAATCACACAACAGGTTAACACCCCCAAGTGTTACCTGACAAGTGCGACAGATACTCTCAAGTATCACAAGTCCACCCAAAGGTGAAGCAACCACCGAGAGATTGACTAACTGTCTCCTGGTCCAACTCTAACCCAACCACCATAGCATACGAAATAAAAGAATGGGTAGCACCAGTATCAATCAAAACTGAACAGATAGTATGAGAAATGATAATGGTACCTCTCACCATTGAAGGTCCTGCTCTTGCCTCGTCCCTGGTGGAACCTCTGCCTCTCTCTGCTAGTAAGGGCAAAAGCCCTCCCTCGTGGCCCACCGCCACTAGCCTAGTCTATTGGGGCCTTGCCCCGCTGATCAACATGACCATGTGCCTCCCGTTGAGGCGTTGCACCGCAGTCGCGTCTGCGTGCTCTGTGCCGGCAGCACCGACCTCCGAGACGGAGCCCCACTCTTCGTCCCTGATCTCTCGGATGAGGGCCTACACCGCTAGTCGAGCTAAGGGTAACACATTCCCTAGCTCAATGTCCCACCTTCCCGCATCGGAAGCAAGTCATCCTTTTCCTTAGGCGGTCTCTCGATACATGCCCTGTCAAACCACAACTCCAATAGGCCCTTGGCCTCCTCGCTGGCCGAACTCTCACGGGGTCCCATCGCCTGGCCGGAAACCCTCTCGCACTTGCCTCCTCTCAGGCCGAGCAAACCTTGCTCTCCCCCACTCTGTCTCTTCTTGGCCGGACCTGCCGAACCGCCCGGCCTCTAGGCTCTCGCCTGATCCTGACCTCGCTCAATAATGAGCGCCTTGTTGACCGCCTCCTGGTACCTGGTCAATCGCATCGGTTCCAAGTGTCTTTTCGAGAGATGGCCTCAAGCCCCTGAATAAAATCCTGCATCTTACGAGCTTCCTTTTCCCAAGCCTCAAGAGCAAACCGCCCTAAATCTGTGAAGACTTGCACATACTCACCCACCGTCTGGCCACCCTGCTGAAGCTTATAATACTCTCTCCGCCGGGCATACTGTACCGAGCTGGGAAAATACTCCCCAAAGAAGTGCTCAACAAACTCTCTCCAACTCATCTGACTGCCATGGATAGCTCTAGTGGATTCCCACCACCTATGTGGGATACCCAACAGATAGTGTATCGCCACGCACACTCTCTCCTCATCTGGCACCCCGATCATATCAAAGATATCCTTTGTCCACCTAATCCAGTCCTCGGCTATCTCTGGCCGCGAACCATCCTCAAAAGTCCTGGGTGCGTGTTTCAAAAACTGCACAGCCCAGTCCATCCCTCGTCGTGCTGGCTCTGCCACGACCTCCTTGTCGATGCACATCCTGCACCACTCTTTCCTCCTGCCGCTGAGGCGATGGTGGTCGCCGAGGCCGCTGCTGCCTCTTCGACTCATCCACCTCTCTAGCCATATCCCTCATTGAGCCCCGCATACCCCGCATGGCCTCCCGCAACCGAATCAACACTGCGTCAAATCAGGTCCCACAACAGGAGGCGACGACCTCGTTGCGGGCTCTGCTGCCCCTAGTGCCCCGACTCTATCGTGAGCTCCTCTGCCGGACCCTGGCCTCGGACAACCCTCCTCGGTGGTGCCATCACACTGGCCACAACAACAAACAATCAAATGATCAATACTAGCACTGCTAACACAAACAGCCATCAAAGGCACAACTGACTTGTAGGTTCTCACCACACGACCCGTAGGTCCATACCATGCATATAGCATCGTGTCCCCCATCAGGGTACACCACACGACCCATAGGTCCACAACCATGCATATAGCATCGTGTCACCCCCTCGGGGCACACAAAATGAAATCCTGGCTCTCACGGCCACGGGCCATTTAGGCACCAAATGCAATCACATCACATATAAAAACAATCTATATACACACAATCATATCACTAGAGATGCATCCATCCCCATATATGCTCCTAGGATGATCTAACTGACACCAACACAACCTGAATACCTGTAAGGGCTACGTTGATCGGGCGCGCCCGCCTCGGTTTTCCAAGTCACATGGAATCAATTAACCACCCCTCACTAACTTAGGTCCGCTAGACCATGCTCTGATACCAACTTGTCACGCCCCCACATTCCAGGGAACCCGGAACTAGGAACATGACTTCCCCTTGCCCGCACCCGAAAGGTCAAGGGGATGGTGACTAGCACCAATGGAGACTACACCACGGGTGCTGTCTCAAATATGCAACCCTGTACAGTCATACATCAAGGGTAATCCTATACTTTCCCATATATCATCATGCATACAATGAGTCAAACAGTCATACAGACATCACATCACAAACAGTATGCAAATACAACTGTCCATGGACCCATGTCCGGGATACAACACATATAACAATACAAAATATAATACTGTATCATACATCAGAGTAGTGGGCGTCCTCCTGGAAGAAAGTCCTCCACTAGTCTCGGGTCACACCTGAAAAAGGTAAACGGCAAGTAAGGGTGAGCGACAAGCTCGGTAGGTGACCCCAACACTCTATATCATGGAAACATACAAGTCTATACTACATGCTCTGTGTACTCGTGCACTATGTAGTGTGCACAATCATCAGGACTCAGCTTGCAAACCAACATTAGGACCTAGCCTACTCACACAGGACAGCTTGTCCACGATCCTCCACGGGATCCTAGCTCAGGGCACTCAGCCCTAGCTCCACGAGCTCAACGGCTCAACTCAGGCCTTAGCCTGTCCCCAGCCACAACGCAATATGCCCGACCACAGTCGCCACACAGGCCTGCCATCAGCGCATATGCCTACCCCGGCCATAGTGGCCACACAGGCCTTAGCGTCATAGTAAGAACGCAAACAAGTCACGGAGTCCATGTCCCAATACCTCACACCAACATACTAATATTAGTATGGCATGTCATTCTCAACATTTCCTTTAGAACTGTAGCCAGTCTTCACAAGTAAATCTTCAATCCTTGATTTATGAAGGAAGTACCCATAGCAGCTATTTTCTTGAAATCAAAAGTCCCGGCATTGGGTTCCCATATCATAAAAAGATAATCTGATTTTTTGGGGATTTTCTGAGATGTCTAACCCCACTTTCCAAAAAGTCACCACTACGAACTTTTGGGTTTTTCTGAGATTTTACACTAAAACCCAATTTTTAAATTTTGAAAGAGTGGAATTAATTTTTCTAATATTTTTCTTTGAATCCAAATGGGGGGTATTTCGTTATTTACATTGTAACTTAAGTATAATACTTGGGTATAGGTTACAATGTAAATAGATCCAGTCCAGTGCTGTCGAGTGTCCAGTTACACTGCATGAGCTGTGACTTGTAGCTCAAGACCTACGACTCATAGCTGCAGAATGGCGACTCGTAGCTGCGGAGTGCGGAACTGTAGCGCGCCTCGAAAACTCGAAAAAGGCTACGACCTTCGACCTACGAGGCAATGAACTTCGACCCTGCGGCTACGAACTACGAGGCTACGAACTACGAACTACGAGGCTATGAACTACGAACTATGAGGCTATGAACTACGAACTACGAGGCTATGAACTACAAACTACAAACTACGAACTACAACCCTTCGACCCAGAACTTTGGGTCTTCGTCAGTTCGACCTAGGTACACGCCCAAGGTACTATTCATCGTCGTTTCCGCCTGTTCTTCATCTGGGACGCACCCAGGTACTGTTCATCATCGTTTTCACCTCTTCTTCGTCTGAAACGCGCCCAAAAACTCCCCAAACGGTCACTAACACCCCTGTTTCGCAACAAACTACGATATCTACCTCAAAACGCGTCCAGAACGCCTCTAAATCGTGCGAAACAATAGAAACATGTATAAAATTCTAGATTTCCATAAATCTAGATCTAAACCCAGATTTTCATGGTTGACTTATCAACACTCATGAAAAACACAGTTAATCAACCCCAAAATCACAAAAACATATATCCTGTTGGTCCCAGAGAGAGCTAGAAGGGGGGGTTGAATAGCTCTCTAGGTAAATTAAAAACAATTCAATGCGAAAGTAAATAAACAAAGCACACAAGAATTTTCTAGTGGTTCGGTGTACTCTCTAACACCTACGTCCACTTTCTTCTACAACCGTGTAGAAGGTTCCACTATCACAAATACTTTACAACCAAGAGGAGGTTCCACCAAGGGTCCTCTTGTTGATAACCGTAAGAGAGGTTCTATGAGAAGGTCCTTCATACAAGGAGGTCCTCTAGAAGGTCTCTTACCAAGGTGTTAAGGAGGTCCTCTCACAGAAGGTCCTTAACCATTACGATAGAGACAATTTACCCTTGAGGGTTCTCTATCCACAACTCTAACGAAATAAACAATTAAGAGATAAAGATATGAGATGAATTTTGCGGGCTCTGTAGAAGATCTTTTGTCTGCTGGTTGACTCTTGAAGTCTGTTTGATCTTCTACTATGATCTGTATATTCTTCTTAAAGAATGTTGAATATTTCTTTGGCGCAGATGTACTGTCTGTATGCTTGCTTTGATCTTTTTTTTTTATTTTGATTTCCCAATATTCTGTATCTTTTTTTTTTTGTCCATGGAATCATCAACCTTTTAAATAAGATCTTTCATGCCGTTTGTGATTTGATCTTCAACAGTTACGTTTGGTAACTGTTCGTCTTTAACTGTCATGTGAGTTGATGATGTGTCGTTCCTTGATTTGGTGCGATGTATCGTACATGCTAAAACGGTTCTTGATTAGATACGTCAAAGTGAAATGGTGCATTTTCACTTTGGCTGTTATTACGAGAGAGATCATCAAAGGAGGTGACTATTCATCCTGCAAATCTCTGACGAAAAACTTCTTGGTTCATTTAACCATGCTGATAGCACAAGATGCTGCTGATCTAATATTGTGATCCTGTATTCGTCTTCCATACTCTGATGAGAGAAGAGACTCTGTTGGTGCTGCAGAACGTTGCTGATGCTTCAAACGGTGTCGCTTATAGCCTGCATCACTTACAAAACAAAAGGCGGCTTTGAAATTCTCTTACGAGAATTGCTTTCTTAAAAGCCTTAGGTTAAGGTTAGCTCAAAAACTATTTTAAGTACTTAACCTTTGATTTTTTTCATATCCACAATGATATAAAATAGTTCTTAACCACCGATCTTATGCTAAACCATTAGATCTAACCCAAAATTGGATTTCCCCAAATTCTAGGGTTAATGCTCAATTTCATAAATCATGATAAATTCGTGCAGATCCAAAATAAGAGAGAGATAAGAAGTTCAAGGACACCTACTTGAAGTGAATCTTTGGGCTCCACGAACCCAAATCGGCCCAAATCGCCAAGGCCTCCAAGCTCTCTCTCCCAAACGCACATACGTGATAACGTAAAATGAAATCTCTTTCTTTTCCTGCTATTTATATTTCTGCCAGTCAACTGACCTAGTCAACCATTGACCCAGTCAATAATTTACCTCCCAACACAAAAATTGACCTCCAAGGCCCCGAACTCCAAATTGAGTCAAACTACAGTCAAAACGCGCAAAATGATAAGCACAACACTAGACACGCAAATGACCGCTCAAACACATAGTCAACCAATAAACCCCGAGAAAGTCAACAATCGGGTCAAATAGGGCCCCGACTCGAAATCGGGCCCATGTACGATCAAAATGCTCACATCGACGGCTATACTACCGTCTAGATAGTTACATTCCCATAGAATGACTATCTCTCAAGATCGCCCAAATATGAGTCTTTACACCTTGGTTGTGGGTGTGATGTTGATGTAGATGGCTCTTCGTAAGAGTTCAACTTCATTTCAAATGCGGTTAGATTGCACTCGTAGCTCTTGCAATGTCATCGTTTCTAGGTCTCATTTGTAATATCCCGTACCTAGAATAGACTAAGAGATAACTTATATATGGTTTAAAGATATCATTTTGGTAGTTGCGAGGTAGGGGTATTTTGGTAATATCTAGTGGCGATTTAAGGGGTAGATTAGTTAATCTTATAACTTGGGGATTTAATAAGTTGTCATTAAATGAAAATTCAGGATTTACCTGAATTAGGGGTGTTTTGGTATTTTAAGGATTTAAAATAGGAATTCTAATAGAAAACAAAAACTAGATTTAAGGAAATCACTTGATGGGCAAGAAATTAGAGTTTAAATGCTATTAGAAGTCTTGTAAGATGTGGAAAGAAACTCTATAAAAGGAGGAGGTCGTCGTAGGGGTTTGGTTGTTGTTTCTTTGTCTTGGAGAGCTCTAGCCATTCTAGTAGGCAAACAAGGAGAGAGAGAAGAAAGGTTGAAGCTTGAGGGCGTTTCTAAGTTCCGGCGAGTTAGTCCGACTTCTGAAATATTCGAGGTAGGTGATTCTACCTTTCCTTATCTTTGTAGAGATTGAATGACAAATAGGGTTGACTTGATTATGGATAGAACTTAAAACGCACAAGTTTGCATGTAACAGAGATAAGGCTTAGAGCTATGAAATTAATCGAAATAATTGTGTTGGGGCTTAGTAACTCGTTATCTGTATAAGAGAACTCAATTGCTAGAATGTCTTGAGGCTTAAAGACCCTACCTTTATGCTTAGGGATTAAGTTAAGGGTTTGGAAGTCGACTATGGTTTATCATGCGAACTAAGCGACGTATCGCTCGTACACAAGTAGGTCAACGAATTGAATAGCAATTACATGGAATGGCACATTTGGGGTGCACGTATTGACATGCACATGGGGGGAAGTTTGATACAAGGCAAGGAGACGTGCAAGGTGTGCACGTAGCACCGCACGTGGCGGTGCACGTGGCGATGCATGGTGTGTCACCACGTGCACTTGTTTTACCTTATTTTATTTTTCCTATATTTTTAGTGTATAAAGGGTTCAAATAGCTATAAAACGGTATATTTTATCGACCAATCGAGTTCGTGGAAATAGTTATGAATTTTCAAAGTTTGAAGTAAAATCGGGAAAATAACTCCGCAAGTGGCGCTACACGTAGCGATAGCACGTGGCGAGCATCGCGACATGAAAATATTTTTATATTTTCTTTAGATAGCCAGTTCAAAACCCTTCAAAACAGTAGGTATCAATAGCAAATCGGAGGTCTCGTAGAATTAGTTATGATTTTTCAAAGTTGGGACAGAATCTGCACTATTTTAGCAACCTGTTTTGCTTTCTTTGGGTTTGCCAATGTGAATTTGAGCTTATAACCATTAGGAGGGAACCCTAAGGATCATTTGAGGATTGTAGTGTGATTTTATTTATGATTGTTGAGGTGTGTGTTTGCTTTTTATATTAAGAACACGTTGTGTTGATTTGTTGTATTGATATTGTGTTTGTGTGAGATGTTTTCTTCGTAATGGCTATTGTGATTGTGGACCTATGTACATAGGGTATGGTTGCCAATGTGGCATGATCGCCTAGGTTGACGATGGCTATGAGCCTGGATGAGGGGTACGCCGTGATGTTTTGCCCATGGTGGCAATTGGCTTTGAGCCGGAAGAGGGGAAGCCTTGTTTGTGATTGAATTGGTAGTTGTGATTCATATATTTCGTGAATTGTTGATATAAAATGATATATTATATTTGTTGTGCTCATTCGAATTTGACTGTTGTTGTGTTTATGTTATGGCTCAACACTACACGTACACTTGTACACAAAGCATGTAGTATTAGGAGTTCGTTGTTGGGTGTTGGTAAGGATTGATAGTTCACCTACTGAGCTTTGTGCTCACCCCTACTCGTTGATTTGTTTTTCCCTAGGTGTTGATTGGAGCTAGTATTAGATTACGCTGCTCAGTGAAGTCATTTGCTTGATGTATGAACTTTGTTTAGATGTTATTTTTATTACTTTATTTTCCCGGACAAGGGTCTGTGGACAGTTGTAATGAATTAATTGGTTTCTGTGATGACTTTATTAACATACTTATTTTGGCATTGAAAAAGTACTTTCATACCCATGATGTATGTTGTACAGGGAATTTGGACAGCACCCACTTTGTATGTCCCTCATAGGTGCTTGTTGTCATCACTAATTTTCGTCCAGGCCCGTTTGGGGTAAGCTCAAACTAAACCAATGGTGAGAAAATTTAGAGTCGCCACCAATTGTTTTTGGGATACAGTTGGATACCCTCTACTTTGAGTAGTTTAAAGGTGTGGTCTGCGTTATCGAGAGAAGGGTTCAGGAGTTGGTTACGTGTAGGAAAGGATTAATACCCCTATAGCGCCCTTTCGGTATCTATTTTCGGAGGATGAGGTTTTCTATTTTATTTGCACTACCATAACTGGGTTAGGTTTTCTAAAAAGTCTAGGGTTTTTATTTAGCCAAGTTATTTATTAAAGTCATAATTAAAATGGATTTGCCCTAAATTTCTAAAGGGAATCCTAAAATGGTTTTGGGTTTTTGTCTGAAGTGGAGAATGAGATCTTAGGGGTTTGTTTTGGTTTTGGGTTTTATCTTGGGAATTAAAATATGTTTTTTTGTTTTTTTTGTTTTGCATGGAATTGGAAATCCTAAAAATGAAAATACGTTTTGGCTTGAAAACATTTTTTTTGTTTTTTTTTTAAACTTGGTTTTTTTTTTGTTTTTGTTTTTTTTTGTTTTTTGTTTTTTTTTGAACTGCCTTTTGGCTTTGAAAACATTTTCTCTCCTTTTTTGCTTCTTTTTGTAAGGGTAAAACCATAAACTAACTCAATAACATATAAAGTGATGTGTGTGATTGTGACATCCATAAATCAAAACGACCCACTCTTTTTCTTTCTTTTCTTTTTCTTCATGCCTCTCTTTGCTCTCTCTCTTCTTTGTTGATAGTCACTTGCTCGAATTAGAACCACCAAATTCCTGTAAAAGACAGAGAGAATCTGAGAGAGTTTTTGATTTTTGATTTTGGGAAAGGGAGCTCGTAAAGGAAAGGGAGGAGAATGGAAGGAGTTTTCCTTCTTTTTATTTTGGAAAAAGGCTTTGGTGTAGATCCAGGCGGCGTTAAAGGCTCGGGCGTTGTTTTTTTTTTTGGATGAATCGGGCGTTTTTTCTTTTTTTTTTTTTTTTAGGGAGCTGGGTATGAAGATGGCAGCAGGGATTAGGAAAAAAAAGAGTCATATCGAGGTATCAGGGAAGGCTGGAAGTGAATGGGTGATATCTGGTTTCAAAATGGCAAAAGGTTGTTTTTTTTTAATACAGGAGTTGGGCGAAAATGGCAGCAAATCTGGGCTGGGACTCCTCTTTTTCTGTGCATCAATCCCGTCTTTTTTTCTACCAAACCTCTCTTCTTTCTCTCTTGGCCGATCCTCTCTTCTTTTTCTGGGACTGAACTGTGTTTTCTTTTTTTTTCTTTTTCTTTGCCGTACTCTTTTTCTCTTGGCCAAACCCTCATTTTTCTCTCTTTCCCTCAACTCCCTTTTTTTGTGTGGACGAATCTCGGACGTGATCCCTTTTTTCGTTGGAGAAGATACTGGTTTTAAAGAGATTTGGCTGCATCTCATTAATTGCTGTATTTAATGCTTTGTCGAGTGTATTATTAATCCCAACTTTATTAATTTGCAGATTCTATGCTTTGTCGGGTGGTCTGTCGATCTATGATTGCCTCTTTTGGTCTTTTATTGACACATGTGACTGATAGGCATTGAAAAGCATCTTTGATAACATGGCCAGCTAATACAACGTGTCCCGTGAGCAGCCAGCGAGAAAGCCAACGAGAGGGGCCAAACAGCGAAGGTCAGAGGTCAAATGGTCGGAATGTCGGCGGGTCGGAGTGTCAGCAGGTCGAAGTTTTAGTGGGCTCACATGATTCGAAGGTCAAGGGTCGAAGGGTCGAAGGTCAGAGTGTCGGCAGGTCGGAGGTTTACAGGTTTCGAGGCTTCGAATCTTCGATGCTTCGAGGCTTCGAGGCTTCGATGTTTCGAGGCTTCGAGGCTGCGGGGCTTCGAGGCTTCGAGGATACAAGGCTTCGATGCTTCGAGGCTTCGAGGGTCAACGGGTCGAAGTGTCGGCAGGTCGAAGGTCAACCCCGAAGCTTTTTTTTTCTAACTTTTAATTACCTTTTTACCCTCACCCAAAATGCAAAAAACGGACGACCTTTTAGGGATGGTTTGGGAAGACCCGTATTCGCCTAAATAAACATTTCAGACTATTCCTCATGTGCACATTTTCGGGCCATTTGACCAGGGGCATTGACTGTCTTTTGGCAGGTTTAACTTTTTCCAACAAAAGTTGTTTTGGCCATAACTTCTTCGTTTTTCATCGGAATTGAGCCCGGTCAAGTGCGGTATTCTCCAAATTTCCTCCTCTATCCCCTGGTATGCCTTGGGGTACTTCAGGGACTTGTAGCAATGGTTATCCATTTTGGGCTTCCCGGTTCGTGTCAATGCATCCATCTTGTACAAATCGCAGGGAATCTCTAAGGACCTATTCAACAAGGTATATAGCATGGGCAAGAACGCATATATATCAAATGGGATTAGTATGTCCAACCCGGACAAAATGGGATCCAACAGCTGCCCCTCTTTGTGCACTGTTTGTATACAAACAGCGTACAAAGACAAAAGAGAGTCATTTTGGATGGGTTGGAGCGCCTGCACAGACGAAGAATAGAATGAGGTGGTCAGGTCTGTTCCCCAGAGTGAAAAGCAGCTTCTTGGTGGGTGGGTTTGAATAATTGTGATGAGGTATCTAAGGCCTAACAGAAATGGAAAAGGCGAGCAAGGCCTAATCAGGAATTGAAAAGGCAAGCAAGGCCTAATAGAATGTGAAAAGGCATCCAAGGCCCAACAGGAATTGAAAAGGGATCTAGGGCCTAACAGGAAATTTAAAAGGCATCCAAGGCCTGACATAAAGGGAAAATGCATCCAAGGACTGACAGGAATTGAAAAGGCATCTAGGGCCTAACAGGAAATTGAAAAGGCATCCAAGGCCTGACAGAAAGGGAAAAGGCATCCAAGGCCTGACAAGAATTGAAAAGGCATCTAGGGCCTAACAGAAATTGAAAAGGCATCCAAGGCCCGTGAGAAAGGAAAGGCATCCAAGGCCCGACAAGAATTGAAAAGGCATCTAGGGCCTAGTAGGAAATTGAAAAGGCATCCAAGGCCTGACGAGAAAGGGAAAAGGCATCCAAGGCCCGACAGGAATTGAAAAGGCATCTAGGGCCTAACAGGAAATTAAAAAGGCATCCAAAGCCCGACATAGAGGGAAAAGGCATCCAAGGCCTGACAGAATTGAAAAGGCATCTAGGGCCTAACAGGAAATTGAAAAGGCATCCAAGGCCTGACGAGAAAGGGAAAAGGCATCCAAGGCCCGACGAGAATTGAAAAGGCATCTAGGGCCTAACAGGAAATTGAAAAAGTATCCAAGGCCCGACAGAAAGGGAAAAAAGGCATCCAAGGCCTAACAGAAAGGGAAAAGGCATCCAAGGCCTGACAAGAATTGAAAAGGCATCCAAGGCCTAACAAGAATTGAAAAGGCATCTAGGGCCTAGCAGGAAATTGAAAAGGCATCCAAGGCCTAACAGAAAGGGAAAAAGGCATCCAAGGCCTAACAGAAAGGGAAAAGGCATCCAAGGCCTGACAGGAATTGAAAAGGCATCTAGGGCCTAACAAGAGTACATGATTGTTGAAGAGGACATATGGGCTCCCTCTACGAGTTCACTCAATGAGATCGCCCTACGAGGTTACCCGGATAGGGAAGAAGTTTATTTGAGTGTCAAAAGGTGCTTTTCGAGCTTGGGGAAATTGTAAAGGAAGATTTGTATAGTTGAACAAAGAAAGCTAGGAAGGCTTGATGAGAAGCTTGTTGAGGATGAGCTCATAGGATCTTCAAAAGTGATAACATTCCTGAAATTGTAGAATATGCTAAATATATACAAATGAGGCATGGAATGCAATGTCTTATATGCGGGGATACATAAACCTCAACTTGTGGTGAAATATGATGCAATGTGATGCAATGCGATGTATGCATCGAATGCAATGTGATATTTTGACAAGGGCTGGAGATTTATCTCAATGCTACTAGAGAGATTGGCTAACATTCAACTTGTTGGGGAACAATTTTCTCTCCGTCGGTGGGAGTCCGTTCTACTCTTTCTTTGGGGAACTCCCTTTTGTGCATGAAGGGTCTATTTAATTTAGCCTTCGCCGCATTGAGGAGCTTGTCTTGACTTCTCTAGGGATAGTGATATTCTGTGGAGATATGGGAACTCTGAGTTGGGGGACTTTGAGCTTGACTCTACCCATAAGGCAACGCTAAAAGAGCTTACTGGGGATTTAAGATATTCTACTTAAATGTGAAATGAAGGTGATAAAATATGATTAAGGATATAAAACGGGATTTTGCTGGTTTGATCCCACAAAACATATTTATATCATAAAAAGTGCCCTATTGTTATAATCTGATAAACATAATTACAAGTCTTTAAAAAGCATAATATACAAATTTGATTCAAGTGTGCCTTAGGTTTGACCAGGTCTTCCACCGTTTGTAGCTACTGTCTTTAGGTGACGCTATTTCCACTGTTTGCAAAGGACCCTGTTTTAGGTGATTCAGATCCTTGGATTCTAACTGTTTTCACCCTTCAGGATTTGTCGTTGGCTTTGTATTTTACCCTTGGTGCCCTTTTGGGTTTTCACCAAGTCCGCCTTTGTTTGCTTCTTTGTCTTTTGTTGGAGCTTTGTATTTTACCCTTGGTGCCGTTTCGGGTGTTCACCAAGTCCGCTCATTGCAGGGATGAGAATCTTGTTGAGAGGTATGAGAGTTAAGCATAGAACTTTTTCACCGCATCGTTATTCACCGGGTTAGGGAGCTTATCCCCATCCATTCGGCAAGGATTAAGGCACCTCCCGAGAATGCTTTTTTCACCACATATGGCCTTTCATAATTGGGAGTCCACTTGCCTCTATGGTCATGTTGAATTGGTAAAATCTTCTTGAGGACGAGGTCACCCGCCTGAAAGCTTCTGGGCTTCACCTTTTTATTGTAGTTGTTCATCATTCTCTGTTGATATAGCTATCCTCTGCATACAGCTACTAAGCGTTTGCCCTCAATTAAATCCAACTGCTCATAACGACTTTGGGCCCATTCTGCTTCTTCGAGCTGAGTATCCTTGAGTACTCGGAGGGAAGGTATCTCCACTTCGATAGGTAGAACTGCTTCCATGCCGTAGACTAAAGAAACGGAGTTGCCCCAGTTGATGTTCGCACTGAGGTACGATAAGCATGCAAAGCATATGGTAGCTTCTCATGCCAATCTTTGTATGTCTCAGTCATCTTTCTGATAATGTTCTTGATGTTCTTATTAGCCGCTTAACTTGCTCCATTCATCTTTGGGCGATAGGGGGTCGAGTTGTAGTGCTGAATTTTGTACGTTTCGCACAATTTACCCATCATCCGACTGTTCAGATTGGCAACATTGTCTGTTATGATTTGCTCAGGAAGTCCATAGCGGCATATGATGTTATTCAGCATAAATTTAAGTACCACAGCTTGTGTGACGTTGGCATATGACACTGCTTCTACCCACTTGGTAAAGTAATCGATGTCCACTAAGATGAAGCGGTGACCATTGGAAGCTTTTGGCGAGATTGGTCCGATAACATCGACGCCCCAAAGCGAAAACGGCCACGGGGAAACCATCGCATGCAGTCTAGATGGCGGTATTTGGATTTTATCGCCATAAATTTGACACTTGAGGCATTTGCGCACATATTCAATACAATCTTTCTCCATGGTTACCCAATAATAGCCCATTCGCATGATTTACCTTGTTAATGCATGTCCATTTGCGTGTGAACCGCATTCTCCTTCGTGCACTTCTTTCATTATCTGTTTTGACTCTTCTTTTGCCAAGCACTGCAGTAACACCATGTCATGGTTTCGCTTATATAGGACGGGACCATCAAGGTAGTAGTTGGACGCCGACCTTCGAATATTTCGTTTATCAGACTCAGAGGCCTCGGGTGGGTACTCTTGCTTAAGCAAATACTGTTTGACATCATCAAACCAAGGTTTTTCTTCAGTATTTCCTTCAATGGCCATGCAATGTGCGGGAGCATCTTGTATACGAATATCAAAAGATCGGACTTCCAACGTTGTGTTTAGTCGAAGGAGGGAGGCTAGAGTGGCCAGGTGCATTAGGAAACTAATTGTATTCCATGGGCATATGCTCAAACGTGATATCTTTGAATTGCTCAGCTAACTCTGTAACATACTCCCGATAGGGGATTAGTTTATGGTTTCGAGTCTCCCATTCACCCCTTACTTGAAAAATGATGAGTGCCGAATCACCGAACACTCGTAATTTTTTGATTCCTTTGTTAATTGCTTTTTGAAGTCCCATCACACAAGCCTCATATTCTGCTACATTGTTTGTACAAGGGAAAGTTAGCTTTGCCGCCATGACGAAATGTTCGCCTTTTGTGGATATCGGGATGGCCCCAACACCGTGACCTAAGAGACTGGAGGCTCCAAGCAAGCCACATCGTCCATATATCGCTACTTCGGCCATAAGAATGTTGATGTGCTCGTCTAGAAATCCAACAGTCATAGGCTCGTAATCTTCTAGTGCTCTGTCTGCCAAGTAATCAGCTATTGCACTCCCTTTGATGGCTTTTTGAGGCACATAAATGATATCATATTCCGATAGGACCAATTGTCATTTGGCAATTCTTCCAGAGATAGATGGCTTTTCCAAGAGATATTTGAGTGAATCATGCCTCGAAATCAGCCATGTGATATGATAAAGAGTGTATTGCCTCAATCGTCTTGTTATCAAAATAAGGGCACAACATGTCTTTTCTAATGGTGTGTAATTCGTTTCATTGATGGTGAACTTCTTGCTCAGATAATAAATGGCCTGCTCCTTCTTGCTTGTAGAATCATGTTGCCCCAAGACAAAACCCATTGAGGACCCTTGGACGAGTCAAATATAAGATCAAAGGTCTGTCTGCTGGTGGTGTCACGCCCCGGATTTCCAACCCGAGGAGACCGGAACGTGACTCCCCTTTTTACCCACACGGAGGGCAAAGGGGTTAGGATACAAATCAAGAATTGAACATTTTAAACATTCACAACACATTCAAGAAAAATAAAGCCCATCAAGCAGTCCACAAAACAAATCGGTCTTTAATACAAAGTCTTCTTTTCAATCCATCCCCATTGGGGTTACATCGGGTCCCATAATACAATAACATAAACAATAAAATAAATACGGTCCTCCACCTTGGTGTATCCACCTAACGCCCGTAAGTTCCTGGAAAACAAACAAACACAGTAGGAGGGGTGAGCAACCACACCTCGGTAGGGATCATGTCTCCCCAACCCATCCCATGTTCCTAGCATCTACATGCCATGTGTACAAGTGCGGTGTTGTGTTACAACAATTTCAACAAACATAATAACAACCACATCAACAATTTACAATCCTCCACCGCCACAAGGCTAACACTTTAACCACAAGTGATTTAACCGCCTCTTCAGGCCAAGTGATTTAACCGCCTCTTCAGGCCAAGTGATTTAACCGCCTCTTCAGGCCAAGTGTTTTAACCGCCTCTTCAGGCCAAGTACCACAGTCAAGCACACAATACACATGGTCACACAAGCATACAACCAAACACTTGGTGAGCACCCGTTCACAAGCGCACAAACCCAACCATTCAGGCCATAGAGCAAACATCCAGCATACATACATACACTAAACCACAAGTCCAGTCACACGGACATATTACCAAACACTTAATGGGCATATACACACCGCTAAGTTCACACAGGCATTTCATCAAACATGTAGCAGGCATGTCGTACAGGCATTTATCAAAACACTTTTCATGCATCACACAAACACCAGAAACACCAAAATCGCCATTGAAGGCCAACATTCATATAGGAGGTCACACCTATATGAATTTACATATAAATAATATAATATTCTCGCCCTAGGACCCTAGGACAGAGGAGGATTTAGGAAGAACAGAATCCCTACCTCAAAGAAAACGCAACAACACAAAGAACGGTCCGATCCCAAGCCGAACGCCGTCCACCCACGAAGCACCGACCACCCACGCAAGACGCCCGGCAAAGAACCAGGAGCTCTCCTTCCCTCTCTCTCTCTCTCTGCGACGGCTGGTGAAGCAACAAACCCTAAACCTAAAACAGAGGGACTCCTCCTCCTTATATAGACAACACAACATCAAAACGACGTAGTTTTGATTAAGTGAATCCCAGGATCAAAACGACGTAGTTTTGATCACACAAGTTACCACCTTTCCGCACCCATATAGGCCAAAATACTCGAATTTCAACATGGTCCTTTGGAGAAAGTTCCTTAGAATGGCAAAACCAAGGGAACCATGCAAAAATATGCTCGCACGCCAATTTGCACGCCAATTCCCCAATTGGCGTGCAGCTCCAAATGCACCCAAACTTTATCCCAAGTCTCCTTGCATCTTGTAGAGGCCTGAGAAGCAAAAATATGCTTGCACGTGAAATGGGTGAATTCACGTGCAGCTCCAAATGCTCTGAAATTTCTGTGGTAGATAGAGGACCTCATTCTAAGAAACTTTTGTTCTTGCACGCCAATTGTTTGAGGCCATCTACTAGGTCAAAAGTGAGCTCCAAGATCAGCCAAAACAGCTTAAAACCGCCTCAGAACGCATAACATCTTCCTAGGGCATAAATGTACGCTATCGCTTGACACATGCACCTCTCAAAAGTCCCCTCTTGGGCTCATCGCTTACCTTAAACTTGTGTACCAACATCCAAGGTGTTTGTGGTTAACTCCTTACACACGGGTTACACACGGGTCATTACATCCTCTCCCCCTTAAGACTTTTCGTCCTCGAAAAGAAATGACATACGAGGAAAACAAACACAAGCTACCCATTTGCCACACGGCGAGCTACAACACCCAAATGGGTCATACACCACACACAGCACAACGGCACATAACAGTACCACCATAATCCATAACCACAATAATGCACATAACACATGTCCACATGGCACGAATACACATCTCAAGGCACATCACAAACAAGAACACATGTCTTTAAAAGACAATACAAATACATCAACGAATACAAGAAAACACATCACAAGAAAACATCACTATCCATCCCCTGGCCAACAGCCACCTCCCACGCTTAAGATTGTTCGTCCTCGAACAAGTCTGGGTGCTGCTCACGCATCACGGACTCACGTTCCCATGTCTCCTCCTCAATACCACGGTGCTGCCACAAGCACGCGAACCAAAGGAATAAGACGACCACGCAAAAGCTTCTCTCGCCGATCGAGGATACGAATAGGGGCCTCAATGACGGACATGTCATCCTCAATGTCCAACGTCCCCCAATCAATCACGTGAGTGGGGTCGGGGTGATACTTCCGCAACCGGGACACGTGAAACACGTTGTGCACTCGACTCACCCGCGGTGGTAACGCTAACCGGTAGGCCACACAGCCCTACACGATCCAGAATCTCAAAAGGACCAATAAACCGCGGAGATAGCTTGGAACCTCGCCCAAACCGTCGATGTCCACGACGTGGAGAGACACGAAGGAACACATGATCACCAACAGAAAACTCCAAAGGTCGCCGTCGCTGATCCGCATAAGATTTTGGTCGACTCGAGCCGACAACAAACGCCGACGAATTAACTTGACCTTCTCGGTAGCCTCTTGAACCAACCGTGGCCCCAAGAGAGCTGTCTCCCCCCACCTCGGTCCAACACAAAGGGGATCGACACGGCCGTCCATACAACGCCTCAAAAGGAGCCATCCCAATGGATGCTTGATAATCGTTGTTGTAGGCAAACTCCACCAAAGGAAGGTGAGTTGCCCACGAACCCCCGAAATCTAACACACAGGCCCGTAACATGTCCTCCATGGTCTGATTCGTCCGCTCAGTCTGACCGTCAGTCTCAGGGTGAAAGGCTGTACTCAAGTGAAGCTTGGTCCCCATAGCCTCCTGCAAACCTGCCCGGAAACGAGAAGTGAACCTCGAATCCCGGTCCGAGACAACCGATGATGGTACGCCATGCGGTCTCACAATCTCGTTCATGTACAGTTGACTCAAGGTCCCAATAGAGTCCCGCTCGCGAATAGCAAGGAAATGGGCCGACTTTGTGAGTCGATCCACAATCACCCAAATCATATCTTTCCGCCCAGTGGTGGGTGGAAGACCAGCCACAAAATCCATCGCTATATGGTCCCACTTCCACTCCGCTATGGGCAGGGGTCGTAACATGCCCGCCGGCCGCCGATGCTCGGCCTTCACCTGCCGACACGTGAGGCACCGCGAAACAAAGGCAGCTACATCGCGTTTCATCCCCTGGCCACCAAAAATGTCCCCGAAGCGCATGGTACATCTTCGTACCCCCTGGATGCATAAAGCAACTCTAGACCTGGTGAAACTCCCTCATCACCTCATCCCCGAGGGAAGAAGCCACGACCAACCGCCCCCTGAAATGACAACTCATGCTCGGGACCCTCGTCCAGTCCCCGGATAGCTCCCCGGCCTCAATACGGGCACGGAGAACCTCACACTCAATTTCACCCAGCTGTCCCTCCCGGACGCGCCGGTACAACTCAGCACTACCACCAAAGGACTCGGGATCGTCCCACCATCATGAACAACGCTGCAGCTGTAACGTCGCCAATCGCTCCATCGCCTTCCACTCTCTCACAGCCACCTCAGCTTTCCCTTTTCTCGCTCAACGCATCGCCCACAACATTTCCCTTGCCCGGGGTATAGGCAAGAGTAAAATCAAAGGTCCGCAAATACTCCACCCATCTCCTTTGCCTCAAATTCAAGTCCTTCGAGTAAAGATGTCTCGAAGGCTCTTGTGATATGAGAACACCACAAACTTTTCTCCCAAGAGGTAGTGCTGCCAACTCTTCAGGGCGAAGATGACAGCCGCTAACTCAAGGTCATGAGTAGGATAATTCTGCTCATGAGGCTTCATTGCCTCGACCCATAAGCTACCACACCGTGCTCCCGCATAAGCACACACCCCAAACCAACCCTGGACGCATCACAATACACCTCATATGGAATATCCTCCCTAGGCAACCTCAACACAGGTGCGGTGGTCAAACGGGTTTTGAGAGTCTCAAACGCCCGCCGGCACTTGTCGGTCCAATCAAACTTCACGCCCTTCCGAGTCAACGCCGTCATAGGAGCCGCCAAACGGGAGAACCCCTCTACAAAACGACGATAGTACCCCGCCAAACCAAGAAAACTACGGATCTCAAAAACGTTGGTTGGCCTCGCCCACGATGCCACGGCCTCAATCTTGGCCGGGTCCACCCTAACTCCCTCATCTGACACCACATGGCCAAGAAAGTGAACCTCCTGCAGCCAAAACTCACACTTGCTAAACTTAGCAAACAGTGCTGGTCCCTCAAGGTTTGCAACAACTGTTGCCAAGTGCTCCACATGTTCCTTCTCGGTCTTGGAATACACCAAGATATCGTCGATAAACACCACCACGAACGAGTCTAAGTATGGGGCAAAGACTTGGTTCATCAAATGCATGAACACCGCCTGGCGCATTAGTGAGCCCGAAAGGCATCACTACCCACTCATAATGCCCATACCTGCACCGGAAAGCCGTCTTAGGGATGTCCTCCTCCCTAACCCTGAGCCGGTGATACCCCGACCGTAAATCTATCTTGGAAAACCACCTGGGCCCCACTCAATTGGTCAAACAGGTCATCTATCCGAGGCAACGGGTACTTGTTCTTCACGCCACCGAATTCGCCTTCCTGTAGTCGATGCAGAGACGAAGCGTGCCATCGCCCTTCTTAGCAAAGAGCACCGGAGCACCCCAAGGTGAGGTACTCGGTCCCGATATACCCCTGGCCCACCAACTCCTCGATTTGCCCTCGAAGCTCCCTCAACTCACCTGGCCCCATACGATACGCTACTTGGGAAATCGGACCCGTCCCCGTACCAACTCAATGGTGAACTCCACACTCCTCTTAGGTGGCAAACTCCTCAACCGCTCAGGAAAAACATCCTGAAATTGGTCCACAACAACGGGCCACACCCTCTTTTCCACCTTACCCTCCTCAACAAAGGTCGGGGCTGCTAACCTGTGGGTAATGGCACCCCACCGGTCCAACACTGGCCCGGCCCGACTCGCCTCACAATCCCACTCCCCCCGCAGGGTGCAAGAGGTCCCCGCAGGTGTCACGAAGGTCACACGCCGCCGATAACAATCTATCATGGCCTGGAAAGCCATAAGCCAATCCATACCCAAGATCAGGTCAAACGTTCTCAAAGGCATCACATGCAAGTCAAAACTCGGCTCCACCTCGCCTATGGTTAACACACGGTCACGACACACTCGCCGTACCTCAATCATGCCTCCTACCTGGAGACTCCACAACTAGGGGCCTCGCGGCCTCCACACAGGCTAACCCCAGGCCGTCTATTACAAGCTCAAGAACAAACGAACGTGATGCACTCGTATCGAAAAGAACGAAGCTAATGTACGGGAGATCAAGAGGGTACCTCTAACCACCGATGGTCCTGCTCCACCCTCGCCTGGTGGGGGTGGTAGCTCGGCCTCCTCCTGGTATGTCGCCTCCGGCGCAAACACCCTTCCTTGGCCCGTGCCACTTGTCGGCTCACTCACCTGGACGCTTCCCGCTAAGGTTGCCTCCAGCCTCGGTCTGTTGCCGCTCCGGCCTCCCCTGGGGTCGGGTCCGACCGGATCCTGCCTGGTCGGCTTGCCACCGACGAGCCGGTCTCTCGACTGGTGCACGGAAGCTAGCATCACTCCTCACGCCGGATGCCGCGCCCCCGTTCCCCCTATTGCCACTCCCGCAAACCCGGCGCAAATGACCCTCTCGTCCACGGTTGTTGCATCGCCGGTCCTTCTTGGGGCACTCCCCTTTGAAGTGACCCTTGCTCTCCACAAGAAGGGCATCCGCTCGGTAGACTCCCACTGGACCACCCTGTCTTCCGCCGCCAAAGGTGAACCTCCCAGGGTTCACGGATGTCCGACCCCGACCGCGAAAAGAATCGCTATCCCTCTCCTCCATCTTGAGCCTCTTGGACCCTGCATCTCGATCAGGCCCACACCGCAACCGGCGCGCCCCGATGGGCCTGCCTCCCATCATCCAGTTCTCTCTCGCCTATATGGGCCGTCTCCACGGCCTCAAGATAGGTCCTCAAGCGTAGAATCGCCACCCTCTCCCTAAGGGCCGGCTCCGAGACCCAAGGTGAACTTGTGGGCCTTCAGGTCCTCCCTTACCACGGTCTCAGGAGCAAACCTACTCAATCTCCGGAACTCCCGCTCATACTCAGGTACCGTCTTGGATCCCCGCTTCAAGCCGCCAAATTCTTCCCTCTTTCGCCATCTCACCGATTCCTGGGAAGAACTCATCTTGGAAGAGTTGCAAGAACTCCTCCCAAAACATGAGTTGCACCGCACGGCTCCCCGCAACACTCGTCCACCACTCCAAAGCGTCCCCCTCCACTGCCGAATTGCCGGCCGCACTTTATCCTCCTCCCGGGGCAGGAGAAAGGAGAACACATGCTCAATCTGCCTCAACCATCGCTCGACTACCACAGGATCTTCCCCCCCTTAAATCGCGGAGGTTGTTCCTTTCGGAACCGTGTCACCACATCATCCTCTCGCACGGGTCGGTACACCACCCAGGCGAACTCTCACGCTCACGAGGCAGCTCTCCCATGGTGGTGGTGGTGGTGGCACCACCTGCTGTGCCGCCATCTCACGGCGCACCTCCTCCCGAACGTCTTGCCGGAGTCCCTCCCGTAGCTCTCGTACCTCCAGCCGGATGCCTTCTTGTAGCCGTGCCAGCAGCAACGCATGCCCTCCAACGGATGGTCCCGCACCCGGACCCTCATGGGCAGATGACTCATCGCCCACCGCCCCGGACGCACGTGTCACTCTCCTCGGTGGCATTCTTACTACATGAAGTAAGATGCACAAACGTCGAACGCGTTTGACTACTAACAAGTTGACTACCTCTACCTCATTATCAAGTCAAGCCGTACATGGCATTACACATATTTTAACCATTGCATTAACAATATCACACACAAAGACAGTCCACATTGTAGTCATACTCAAGGCATTCCAAGAATATTCGAGTTGCAAGTTCACATCCGCACACCACATGACAACAAATGCAACTAGTGCCCTAATGCCAATGCATGCAAATCCTACCACAAGACTGGACTACCCTAAGTACACCTTGGAGGCTCAAAGAGGACCATGTTGATCAGGCATGTCCCTCCAGGCTCCTCCAAAGGACTCAAGATAACCAAGTCCGCCCACTACCCTAGGCCAACTAGACCATGCTCTGATACCATATTGTCACGCCCCGGATTTCCAACCCGAGGAGACCGGAACGTGACTCCCCTTTTACCCACACGGAGGGCAAAGGGGTTAGGATACAAATCAAGAATTGAACATTTTAAACATTCACAACACATTCAAGAAAAATAAAGCCCATCAAGCAGTCCACAAAACAAATCAGTCTTTAATACAAAGTCTTCTTTTCAATCCATCCCCATTGGGGTTACATCAGTTCCCATAATACAATAACATAAACAATAAAATAAATACGGTCCTCCACCTTGGTGTATCCACCTAACGCCTGTAAGTTCCTGGAAAACAAACAAACACAGTAGGAGGGGTGAGCAACCACAGCTCAGTAGGGATCATGTCTCCCCAACCCATCCCATGTTCCTAGCATCTACATGCCATGTGTACAAGTGCGGTGTTGTGTTACAACAATTTCAACAAACATAATAACAACCACATCAACAATTTACAATCCTCCACCGCCACACAAGGCTAACACTTTAACCACAAGTGATTTAACCGCCTCTTCAGGCCAAGTGATTTAACCGCCTCTTCAGGCCAAGTGATTTAACCGCCTCTTCAGCCAAGTGTTTTAACCGCCTCTTCAGGCCAAGTACCACATCAAGCACACAATACACATGGTCACACAAGCATACAACCAAACACTTGGTGAGCACCCGTTCACAAGCGCACAAACCCAACCATTCAGGCCATAGAGCAAACATCCAAAGATACATACATACACTAAACCACAAGTCCAGTCACACGGACATATTACCAAACACTTAATGGGCATATACACACCGCTAAGTTCACACAGGCATTTCATCAAACATGTAGCAGGCATGTCGTACAGGCATTTATCAAAACACTTTTCATGCATCACACAAACACCGGAAACACCAAAATCGCCATTGAAGGCCAACATTCATATAGGAGGTCACACCTATATGAATTTACATATAAATAATATAATATTCTGCCCTAGGACCCTAGGACAGAGGAGGATTTAGGAAGAACAGAATCCCTACCTCAAAGAAAACGCAACAACACAAAGCAACGGTCCGATCCCAAGCCGAACGCCGTCCACCCACGAAGCACCGACCACCCACGCAAGACGCCCGGCAAGAACCAGGAGCTCTCCTTCCCCCTCTCTCTCTCTCTGCGACGGCCGGTGAAGCAACAAACCCTAAACCTAAAACAGAGGGACTCCTCCTCCTTATATAGACATCACAACATCAAAACGACGTAGTTTTGATTAAGTGAATCCCAGGATCAAAACGACGTAGTTTTGATCACACAAGTTACCACCTTTCCGCACCCATATAGGCCAAAATACTCGGAATTTCAACATGGTCCTTTGGAGAAAGTTCCTTAGAATGGCAAAACCAAGGGAACCATGCAAAAATATGCTGCACGCCAATTTGAACGCCAATTCCCCAATTGGCGTGCAGCTCCAAATGCACTCAAACTTTACCCCAAGTCTCCTTGCATCTTGTAGAGGCCTGAGAAGCAAAAATATGCTTGCACGTGAAATGGGTGAATTCACGTGCAGCTCCAAATGCTCTGAAATTTCTGTGGTAGATAGAGGACCTCATTCTAAGAAACTTTTGTTCTTGCACGCCAATTGTTTGAGGCCATCTACTAGGTCAAAAGTGAGCTCCAAGATCAGCCAAAACAGCTTAAAACCGCTGAGAACGCATAGCATCTTCTTAGGGCATAAATGTACGCTATCGCTTGACACATACACCTCTCAAAAGTCCCCTCTTGGGCTCATCTCTTACCTTAAACTTGTGTACCAACATCCAAGGTGTTTGTGGTTAACTCCTTACACACGGGTTACACACGGGTCATTACAGGTGGATTGGACATATATTGTTTGATCCTGTCAAAAGCTTCTTGACATTTGTCATTCCAAATTTCTTGATTATTCTTCCGTAAAGTCTTGAAAATTGGTTCACATGTGGCTGTTAATTGTGAAATGAATCAGGCAATGTAATTCAAACGCCCTAGGAATCCTCTAACCTCCTTGATGGTTTGCGCTGGGGGCATCTCTTGGATAGCTTGAACCTTATCTGGATCAATTTCCACTCCTTTTTGGCTCACAATAAAACCTAACAGTTTTCCCGACATGGCTCCAAAAGTGCACTTTTCCGGGTTCAATTTGAGTTGATATTTCCGTAATCTATTAAAAAGCTTACGAAGTATTTCGATGTGATCTTCAGTGCTCCGCGATTTAGCTATCATATCATCCACATAGACCTTGACTTCTTTATGCATCATGTCGTGGAATAGGGTCACCATGGCTCGCTGATAGGTTGCCCCTGCGTTCTTCAAACCAAAAGGCATCACATTATAACAGAATGTGCCCCAAAGTGTCGTAAACGTGGTCCTCTCCTTGTGTTCGGGGGCCATGCGAATCTGATTGTACCCTGAGAAACCATCCATGAATGAGAATAGAGCGTGTTTTGCTGTATTATCCACCAAGGTATCAATATGAGGAAGCGGGAAGTTATCTTCCGGACTGGCCCAGTTCAGATCTCTATAGTCGACACACATGCGGACTTTGCCTCCTTTCTTTGGTACCTGGCACAACATTGGCACCCATTCTGGATAGTGGGAGACACTTAGGAAACCTGCGTCCCATTGCTTTTTAACTTCTTCTTTAATCTTCAGTAGCATCTCCGGTCTCATTCGTCGCAATTTCTGCTATACTGGCTTGCACTCTAGCTTCACGGGTATGTGATGTTGCACTATATCCGTGTCTAATCCTAGCATATCTTGGTATGACCATGCAAAAATGTCGATGTAGCTTCTTAACAGCTCGATTAACTTCTTCTTGATGTCGGTAGCTATCAAAGACCCTACCCTCAATTCTTTTGGTTGGATTGTCGTCCCCAAATTCACTGTTTTTATTGGGTCTTCACTTGGAATGGATAAGCGATCGTCCCTTTCCAATAGGCGTATGATCTCTTCCAGGTAGCTCGGGTGTCTCCTCTGCCTCATTCTCATCAGCTTCAAACACTGGCTGCTCCCAGTTTGGACTTTGGTCAAACCTTAGGCATCTCGTTTCGCTTTCGTATATGATGTTTTCATTGACATTGTGATACCGCTTATAAGAGAATTACAAGTTGGTAACCAAATATGATATGCACATGTTATGAATGGAATGTACCGTGAAAGATTTGAAGAAAAGTACATTTTATTGAAAAGCTTTTGATAAAAACAAATTTTCACCGCTTCAAAGGACATTAAAATAGAATACATTAAATCCCAATGACCCCGTAAGCATTACATTATGGGGAGGTCCAGGCTGGTCCAATTGTTCGATGGCTGGTTAGGATCCTGTCACACTAACTCGAACCATCTCACTTGGTGCATGCTCATTTGTGTCCAATACAGCTACGGTCCCGTCTCGGGCTCAGGTTGGCTCTTATGGATAAACCCTCCCGATCCGGAATGTAACATTTAAGGGGGGGAAGCTTCTCCTTTCTTCTTGTACTGGCCTTTTCTGCAATCTTGCCATTCTAACTTCCCTCTTCTTGATAGCTTCCCTCTGTCTGTCAACTTTTGTAGGGACGTAGCCTAGCCCAAACTTTTCGGTATTTTCTCGGATGGTCAATGGTTTCTGGATTCCTTGAGCCTTTGGGCCTAATCCTTGCCCTGGTTTGTACCCTTGCTTGATCATGGTGGTTGCAACCATCTTTGATGCCTTCGAGAGATGATAGCTTGATACGAAGTGATGTTCACGACCTCAAAGGATCGATAGGAACATTCCGGTACATCCTCGTTGTTTTCAATATATGGGACTGATGCAGGTTTGGTGACGAGGAAACTTGTTTCTACAGAGACACAAATGAGCTGGTCTCCCATCACAAATTTCATTTTTTGATGAAGGGTAGAGGGCATTGCTCCCGCCATGTGGATCCAGGGTTTTCCCAACAAACAGCTATAATATGGTGCAATGTCCAGCACCTGAAATTCCACCGTAAAAGTAGTTGGCCTAATCATGAGTGGAATATCCAGAGTTCCCACCACATCACGCCTTCCTCCATCGAATGCCCATACCTTCATCGTACAGGGATGCATATAGGATGCGTCGATTAGAAGTTCTTGCGGTATATGCAAGGGCATAGTGTTCAAGGCAGAGCCGTTGTCAATGAGTACACGGGCTATGGTGTGCTCCTTGCATTTGACCGTGATGTGCAAAGCTTTTATATGTCCCTTCCCTTCCTGGGGTAGCTCGTCATCTCCAAAATTGATGACGTTGTTCATAATGAGGTTACTAGTGAGTCCATCCACATTTGCCACCGGGATGGTTAGAGGAACATAGGCTTGGCTTAGAACCTTCATTAGTGCTTCCTGGTGAGGTTGGGAATCCATCATTAATGAGAGCAATGAGATGCGAGTTGGTTGTTAACTTAGCTGGTCCACAATGTTATACTCGCTCTACTTCATGAGTTTCGGAAATTTTGTGGTTTACTCTTTAGTGACTGGTGTTCCTTTCTTTGTTACCTCCAGTGTTGGCTCAATGTCTTGTTCGACAACCTTTTCTTTCCTTGCTTTGTCCACCATATCAGGGGCATAAGCCCGACCGCTCCTGGTCCTCTTTTCTGCTGTGGTGGCTCCTTGAACTACCTCATAGTTATAGTTCCATGGGACTGCATTATCCGTTTTGTAGGGGAAAGGGGCAAGAACCCGTATGGTGAGAGGTGTAATTCCATGGGGCAGTAGTGGGATTTCTGGAGTCTTAACATTCAAGACAAGGGGGGTTGGCACCCATGACGGTTTGTATGACATGTCTCCTTGGATCATGTGGCTTTGACTATCTATCTCTTCCTTGGAGAATTTGATCATCCTTTGGTCCATGAGTTTTTGCACCACCTCGGAAAACTCACTACATTCTACGATGTCATGTCCCCGCGACATCTTGTGATAAGGGCATTGTTTTTCCCCATCTGTTCCTTTTCCTGCCTCTGGCGTGTCTTTAGCAAGTATATAGCCATGTTCTTGTAACATAGTAAACAAATATGTTTTCTCCATTTGTACTTGGGAGACCCTTTCCAGCCGTCCTTCATTTCTCCACATTAGTGCAGAAAAGTCTAGCCTCTTTGCATCCTTCAATGCTTGAACCTCCTCTTGAATGTTATACAATTTTCAATATCATGTCCAGCTCCACTGCGCATGATATTCACATCTGGTATCTGGCTTATACCAGGCCGGGGGAGGAGTCTTTATTTCTCCCAAGGGTATAGGGGTTACCATCCTTGCCTCTAAGAGCTTGGGGTATAATTCCACATAAGTCATTGGAATTGGATCAAACTCTTGTCGTGGTCGACGAGAAGCCTGATTCGCTCCTACTTGCTGGGTCTGGGCCCTCGGTTGCCCCTATCCTTGGAATGAGGCCCCTGGTCCTTCCTGAGTTGCTAGCCTTGGTTGCTCTAGGTATGGCGCTCTCGGTTGAAATGAGTTAGGTACCATTGAATATGGAAATGGGACCCCTCCTTGCGGCAAGTATGGCATGAATTGGGGAGGTGGACCAGGTGCAGCATAAGCAGCTACCGGTGACCCTCTGTAGCACCCTGGTGCTTGGTAGAATGTTGGTCGTATTGACTGGTGCACTTGGTATACTAGGTTGCTCTCATTTTCCTTCTTCTTTGCTGGTGGTTGAAACCATTTTGATGCCTCAGCCGCATCACCCTTTAGCTTTCCTCCTTTAATTCCACTTTCTACACGTTCACCGGATGCAACCAAGTCTGCAAAGCTATTGGAGACGTTACCTATCAACTTCTCGTAGTATACGCTTTTTAGTGTGTTGATAAAAAGAGTGGTGAGTTCTCTTTCAGTAAGAGGAGGTTGGACCTCCACAACGGCCTCTCTCCATCTTCGTGCATAATCTTTGAAATTCTCCTTGGATCCCTTTTCCATGGACTGCAGGGTTAGTCGATCCAGCGCCAGCTCGGTGACATGTTTGTACTGTGCCAAGAAGGAAGTAGCTAATTCTTTCCATGTCTTGATGCGGTTTCCATTTAGTTGAAAGTACCAGTGAAGGGATGCCCCAGTTAGGCTTTCTTGGAAACAATGCATGAGGAGCTTGTCTTCACCAAAGATAAGCACCATCTTTTGACAATACATGGCCAGATGTGTCTTCGGACATCGGGTCCCGTTGAACTTTTCAAACTCTAGCATTTTGAATTTTGGTGGCAGCACCACTCCCGGCACTAAGCATAAGTCTTGTGGGCTGGTCATGCCATAGCTATCGATGCCTTCTACGGCTTCCAATCTTTCCTCCAGTCGTCTTAGGGCAGGGGACTCAATGTCCTCCTTCGGGGTTGGAGACCCTATTACCTCCATTGCATGTCCCGATGCGGGCATAGTGAAATGAGTTTGATTTGGAGTTGGGGGTTGTGCCATAGCAGGATGATAGGTGGGTGCTTGGCTTGGAGCCAGATTGGGCGATTGAACTGCTTCCTGCCCCTGCTCTTGATGGTGATTGGTAGTTCCCCCTGTCGGGGTTCCTCTTGCCAGGATTCTTTCTCTTTCTTCAGTCAGCTTGGTAAGCATATCCATCATCAAAGCCATTTTCCCCTGCAGGGCTTGTTGTGATTGTTCCAACTCCATGAGTTTGTTCTCTGCCTCGTCTGCCATTGGTTGTGGCTGTGATACTTGATTGCGGCGAGATCTAAGATTGTAAGAGTGCACAATCCTGGAAAAAGTCTGCTACCCACCTGGGTACAAGGAGATTTTATTTAATGTTTTTTTTCATTTGCTATGCATGTATGCATGAATGTATATGCAGAGGGTTAGAAAAACAAACAACTTTATTACAAACAAAACACACAATACAAACATTCAATGCTGAAATGCCATATAAAATGAAAGCTATCGCTACATGATCTTAAGGCATTCTTCCAGTCATCTCCTAAGTAGCACGGCGCCTCTTCCTCTGGGGTGGCCGCTCACCTGCCTCCTCCCTCTGCTTTAATATGGTCTCTACTTGTTTTTCCCTCAGCTGCAACCTCTAAAGAGCTCATTCTAAAGATGCTTCCAGCCTTTGGATCTAATGCCTTAGATTTTGATTATCTTGGAGGATAGCTCTCATGTCCGTCGTTAACTGTGGCTTGTGTTGTGCCCTCCAAGATATGTACGCTAAATAAACACCAGGTTTTGGACTGTTGGGTTGGATCTTGTGTGGGGCGGACCATGCCTGATACATCTTTTGGCCTTTCTCTGCGAGCATGGTTCTGCTGTAAGTGAAGTCACAATCATCCATGCCAAATAGCACAGGGATAATCTGATGATGCCCAACTTCTCTTCCACCCTGCAATGGTGCATATGCAGTTCCTCCCCAAGGACCTAAGAGTGGGACCCAATTGTAGTCCCCACAGCTATAAGTCATGGAGACCACCGGCATCCAAGGAGCAGTCCAGGTAATGTCAGCTTCTGTGAGGTTCTCTAACTTCTTTCACCAGTCTTCAAAGCCTTTAGGTAAGTTCCACTTGCTGAGCAGAATATCCAATAGTGTCGTAGCTGGCAATTGATACACAGCAGGAAAACGAGAAACACTGCAAGGGAAATGACCTTGCAACCAGGTGCACAAGAAAGGCAAGCACCCCATGAACTGTCCTGAGCCCTTACTCCTCAGGTAAGTAAGAGATCGGATGGTTTCAGCCAAGATAGCAGGAGTAGGGTCACATCCTTTGAGCACTTGCTGGACCAAATCTACAATTGCTCCATCGATATGGGCCGGTATCTTCGGGAAAATGACCAGCTCATATATAGCTAATGTAAGTAATTTGTGCGCCCCGGCTTCTGTCGTAGTTTGTATCATTTCTTTAATTGTGTCCCATGAAAGATATTCCCGCCAACCATAGGTTGTGGCCGCCGGTGGGTCCCGTACTGGCTTTCCCATTATCTCAGCAAAGGCCCTTCGACATGATCTTCCAGGCTCCGGTAGATAGATCTTCATTTTGTTTTCTACGGGGATATCCAATAATCTTCTGTATTCTTCTATTGTGGGAACAAGATCTATGCCGTTGAAGTCAAAGCACCGCCATCGAGGCTCCCAGAAATATATGGCTGCCCCAAGCATATCCTTATCGGCCAGTAGCTCGGTCACATGGAGCAAATCCCCAAACTGCTGTATATATATGCTTTTCCTTTCGTCTGACCACTGCCTCCATATGGCCTGTACCTCCTTGGTGTAGTCCAGCTGATCTTCTATGATAACATGTTCTGCTTTGTGGGCTTCTTCTGCTGGAAAATCTCCAAGCCTCTTTATCCTGAAGGCTTTTTAGGAGATGACTGAAAGTTGCCATGCCTATATGAATATCGTGTTATGCATGATGACAGGTTAGGATGGCAGTTAAAACAAATCAGGGCAAATAGACAGGATAAAGAATAGACCAATAGTAAGGCAAATAAGGTGTGCAGTGGATGACTTATGGACTACCCTACAAAACAAAGGTTAGCATGGCATGGAATGAGCAAACAACATGTGGGTCAATGCCCCTGATGGGCTTCTATTGCTACACCTATCTTATTCGTTGGTTCCCAAACTTCCTCAATAGAGGGCCCTGTACACCATGGGATTTACCGGAGGGGGATCTTACAAGGACGTGCCTTAAAAGAACCTCAAGCTTGAGTAAGGAGTCCGAGGCCCCATTGCGGATAATAATCAACGCGTTGGGGACCGTACTGAACCTCGCTAACCTAAATTGTATTAAACCCGGGTATAGGGTTATGCATGGATGCAATAAGTAGGGAAACGATGAATCAAAACTATCATGGTAGTTAAAACGTACAAATAAACCACAGTTTAAAGATAAACGACAACTGTAAAAAAAACAATAATAATAATAATAAGTAAATCACAATTATATCTAGAAAAAAAACAACTTAGCACGACAGTTAAATATATAAAAGTACAATTAAAAACAACCTCCTAATCCTAGTTCTAGACCTAACTCTCTAAAGTGTTGACCTCCCCAGCAGAGTCGCCAGCTGTCATCACTGGTTTTCGTCCGGGCCCGTTTGGGGTGAGCTCAAACTAAACCAATGGTGAGAAAATTTAGAGTCGCTACCAACTGTTTTTCGGGTACAGTTGGATACCCTCTACTTTGAGTAGTTTAAAGGTGTGGTCTGCGTTATCAGAGAAGGGTTCGGGAGTTAGTTACGTGTAGGGAAGGATTAGCACCCCTACAGCGCCCTTTCGGTATCTATTTTCGGAGGAGGAGGTTTTCTATTTTATTTGCACTGCCACAACTGGGTTAGGTTTCCTAAAAAGTTTAGGGTTTTTATTTAGCCAAGTTATTTATTAAAGTCATGATTAAAATGGATTTGCCCTAAATTTCTAAAGGGAATCCTAAAAAGGTTTTTGAGTTTTTGTTTGAAGTGGAGAATGAGATCTTAGGGGTTTGTTTTGGTTTTTGGTTTTATCTTGGGAATTAAAATATGCTTTTTGTTTTTTTTTCTTTTTGCATGGAATTGGAAATCCTAAAAATGAAAATACGTTTTGGCTTGAAAACATTTTTTTGTTGTTTTTTTTTTAACTTGGTTTTTTTTTGTTTTTTGTTTTTTTGTTTTTTGTTTTTTTGAAATGTTTTTTGGTTTTGAAAACATTTTCTCTCCTTTTTTGCTTCTTTTTGTAAGGGTAAAACCATAAACTAACTCAATAACATATAAAGTGATGTGTGTGATTGTGACATCCATAAATCAAAACGACCCACTCTTTTTCTTTCTTTTCTTTTTCTTCATGCCTCCCTTTGCTCTCTCTCTTTTTCTTTCTTTCTTTTTTTTTTTTTTGGCTATACTTTACATATTACAACATACACATATACAAAAGAAAGGAAAATACAAGGAAAACACAACACATACCAATAAAAGATAAAGAAATACAAGAAAATTACATCAAGTATCAATATAAATAAGCTGAAAAGTAATGAATAAATAAAGACTGAACCAACTTTGGGGCTTGCAACACTAGTCTCCTATTTGAGCTCCTGTCTGCGTTGATAGTCACTTGCTCGAATTAGAACCACCAGATTCCTGTAAAAGACAGAGAGAATCTGGGAGAGTTTTTGATTTTTGATTTTGGGAAAGGGAGCTCGTAAAGGAAAGGGAGGAGAATGGAAAGAGTTTTCCTTCTTTTTATTTTGGAAAAAGGCTTTGGTGTAGATCTGGGCAGGTGTTAAAAGCTCTGGGCATTTTTTTTTTTGGATGAATCTGGGCGTTTTTTTTTTTTTTTTTTCAGGGAGCTGGGTATGAAGATGGCAGCAGGGATTAGGAAAAAAAAAAAAGTCGTATCGAGGTATCAGGGAAGGTTGGAAGTGAATGGGTGATATCTGGTTTCAAAATGGTAGAAGGTTGTTTTTTTTAATACAGGAGTTGGGTGAAAATGGCAGCAAATCTGGGCGTTTTCTGGGACTCCTCTTTTTTCTGTGCGTCAATCCCCTCTTTTTAATTACCTTTTTACCCTCACCCAAAATGCAAAAATGGACGACCTTTTAGGGATGGTTTGGGAAGACCCGTATTCGCCTAAATAGACATTTCAAACTATTCCTCATGTGCACATTTTCGGGCCATTTGACCAGGGGCATTGACCGTCTTTTGGCAGGTTTGACTTTTTCCAACGAAAGTTGTTTTGGCATAACTTCTTCGTTTTTCATCGGAATTGAGCCCAGTCAAGTGCGTTATTCTCCAAATTTCCTCCTCTATCCCCTGGTATGGTCTTGGGGTACTTCAGGGACTTGTAGCAATGGTTATCCATTTTGGGCTTCCCGGTTCGTGTCAATGCATCCATCTTGTACAAATCAGGGGAATCTCTAAGGACCTGTTCAACAAGGTATATGGCATGGGCAAAAAGGCATATATATCAAATGGGGTTAGTATGTCCAACCCAGACAAAATGGGGTCCAACACTTGTCACCAACCCCTTGACCCTTCGGGTGCAGGCATAGGGAAGTCACGTGTTCGATTTTGAGTTTTTGAAATCGGGGACGTGACATCGACTATTTTGTAGAACTTCCACCCATGGGATGAATCTCTTGGGTAGAACTCTCAGCACCTTCTTTACAATTACAAAGTTCTTTTTATTCTTCTCATGACTTCTCATGTCATTGACAATCTCTGTCAAACGTACAAAGAACTCATGTACACTTTTCTGCTCCTCCATTTTGAGAGCTTCGAATCTCTGTGTCACGCCCCCAAATTCCAGGGAACCCGAAACCAGGAATATGACTTCCCCTTGCCCGCACCCGAAAGGTCAAGGGGATGGTGACTAGCACCAATGGAGACTACACCACGGGTCTTGTCTCAAATATGCAACCCTGTACGATCATACATCAAGGGTAATCCTATACTTTCCCATATATCATCATGCATACAATAAGTAAACAGTCATACAGACATCACATCACAAACGGTATGCAAATACAACTGTCCATGGACCCATGTCCGGGATACAACACAAAAAAATACAGAATACAGTACTGTATCATACACCAGAGTAGTGGGCACGTCCTCCTGGAAGAAAGTCCTCCACTAGTCTCGGGTCACACCTGAAAAAGGTAAACAACAAGTACGGGTGAGCGATAAGCTCAGTAGGTGACCCCAAAACTCCACATCATGCAAATGTACAAGTCTATACTATATACTCAGTGTACTCGTGCATCGTGTAGTGTGCACAATCATCAGGACACAGTCTACAAACAAACATCAGGACCTAGCCTGCCCACACAGGATAGCTTGTCCACTATCCTCCATGGGATCCCAGCTCAGGGCACTCAGCCCTAGCTCCACGAGCTCAACGACTCAACACAATCCTCAACGGGATTTCAGCTCAGGGCACTCAGCCCTACCACAGCGCTATATGCCCAGACACAGTGCCACATAGGCCTGCCATCGGCGCATATGCCTGCGACGGCCACAGCACAATATGCCCAGCCGCAGAGCCACACAGGCTTGCCATCAGCGCATATGCCTGGCCCGTCAACCACATAGCATCATCTGTGCTTCACGGTGAGAACCCAACAAGCCCCACTTCCTCAAACCAACATACCAACACCAATATGGCATTAAGGTTCCATACTCCCTTTATAACTGAAGCCGGTCTTCACAAATCGATCATCGTTCCTTGACCAAGGAAGGAGATACCCATAGGAGTTGTTTTCTTGAAATAAAAAGTCCCAGCATTGGGTCTCCATATCATAACTATGATAATCTGATTTTTGGGGATTTTTCTGAGATGTCTAACCCCACTTTCCAAAAATCCACCTCTACGAAAAATTGGATTGTTCCGAGATTTTACACTAAATCCCAATTTTCACATTTTGAAAGAGTGGGAATTTATTTTTCTAGTATTTTTCTTTGAATCCAAATGCGGGATATATTTACATTGTAACTTAAGTGTAAGACTTGAATGTGGAGAGGCAAGAGGTGTAATGGTTACAATATAAGTGGGCCAGTCTAGTCAAACTGGAATTACACTGTCCAATTACTCAAGACACTGCTCGAGACTGCTCGAAACACCTGCTCGATGCTATATTTTGCTCGATGCTCCTTGCTCGAAGCCTCTGCTCGAGACACTTGCTCGAGGCTACATTCTGCTCAACACTCCCTGCTCAAGGCCTCCGCTCGAGACTGCTCGAGACTCTGCTCAAAGCTAGCCTCGAGCAGTTCCCCAGTCGCGAACTACTAGCTGCGTTCTTCCCCAATTCATCCCAAAACCCAATTATACTCGTTAAATCTCCATTTTTAAGCAACAATTCATCCCTATTAAGGGTTTTTAACATCATCTAGCCACATTAGGCTACCAAATAACCTAAATCATCTAGGTTTCATGCTCAATTTCCATTTTCCCCAATTCCTAGGGTTTATCACGAATTTGCATGATTTCATCTAATTCTTACATGTTAATCCAATAAAACAGCAAGAAAAGGGTGAAGAATCAATGGAACACCCACCTGGAATGATTCTTGATGCTTAAACGAGCTCAAAACGCCCCAAATTGGAGGCTCCAAGCTTCCTTCTCTCTTTCTCTCTCTCTCTCTCTCTAAGCTCTCCAACGCAGAAACGCTGAAACGTAACGTGGAAGCTCTCTTTCCCCCTATTCATATTTCTGTATTTTCTTTCATTAATAAACCCCAAAAATATAATTGACCTCCCAAGGTCACGAACTCCAAATTGAGCCAAGTATAGTCAAAACGCTCAAAATGACAAGCACATCACTATCCAAATATTTTCCAACCCAATTGACTGCTCAAACGCAAGGTCAACCAATAAACCCCAAAAAGTCAATAATCGGGCCACTCGAGGCCCCGACGCCAGCTGGGCCCAATTATAGTCAAAATGCTCACATTGACGAACAAAATATTGTCCAGATGTTTTTTGCAACAGAGAAAGATTATCTCTCCGCCTTACCCAAATACGGGTCTTTACACTCTGAGTGTACAATTGCAGCCTGATTTCCTTTAGTTTTTCATCTCCTTGATAGACACTTTCTAGTCTATCCCATAAAGCCTTTGCATCCCTATAGTCCATAACCTTTGCATATTTAGAGTCTGTGAGTGTAGATATAATAACACTCAAGGCTCTGCCATTTAACTCATAGGTTCTTCTCTCAGCTTCTGTGGGTTCTGTGTCGTTGGCAGGTTCTATATAACCGTCTCTGATTACCCACTCAACATCCATTCCCATGGATATGAATACAGTCTCCATTCTCGCTCTCCACATCTTGTAATTAGTGACATCAAAAATAGGCACCCTCTTTGCGTAGTTGGAGCTGGTACTAGGTCTGCTGATAGGAATCTCCATTAAATGTATTTACCCAATAAATTCTTGCTTGGTCACTAAGCTATTAAGCCATAGATCTCAATAACACAAACTTATCGATCTGTGAGATCACTTCATCACAGAGTGATAGATCCAGTGAGAACTGAGCTCTAATACCAATTGATATTCCCAAGATCCAAGCTAGATCGAATAGGTATATAGTTTTGTATACAGAGAGCGGGGTGAATCTGTATACTTAAAACTATTTTCTTTTAGTTCTAGAGTTGTAAAGACTCGTATTTGGGCAGTCTTGAGAGATAGTCATTCTATGGGAATGTAATTATCTGGATGGTAGTGTAGCCGTCGATGTGAGCATTTTGACTGTACTTGGGCCCGAGTTCGAATCGGGGCCCTATTTGACCCGATTGTTGACTTTCTCGGGGTTTATTGGTTGACTTTGCGTTTGAGTGGTCATTTGCATATGATAATATCAGTCTAGTGTTGTGCTCGTCATTTCGAGCGTTTTGACTGTAGTTTGACTCAATTTGGAGTTCGGGGCCTTGGAGGTCAATTTTTGTGTTGGGAGGTCAATTATTGACTGGGCCAATGGTTGACTAGGTCGGCTGGACTGGCAGAAATATAAATAGCAGGAAAAGAAAGAGATTTTATTTTACGTTATCACGTTTGTGCGTTTGAGAGAGAAAGCTTGAGAGAACTTGGAGGCCTTGGCGATTTGGGGTGATTTGGGTTCATGGAGCTCAAAGATTCACTTCAAGTAGGTGTCCTTGAACTTCTTATCTCTTTTTTGTTTTGGTTCTGCACGAATTCATCATGATTTATGAAATTGAGCGTGAACCCTAGAATTTGGGGAATTCCAATTTTGGGTTAGATCTAATGGTTTAGCATAAGATCGGTGGTTAAGAACTGTTTTATATCATTGTGGATATATGTTTCTGTGATTTTGGGGTTGATTAACTGTGTTTTTCATGAGGGTTGATAAGTCAACCATGGAAATCTGGGTTTAGATCTAGATTTCTGGAAATCTGGAATTTTATACGTGTTTTTGTTGTTTCTGCGCAATTTAGAAGGGTTCTGGATGCGTTTTGAGGTAGATATCGTAGTTTGTTGCGAAACAGGGGTGTTAGTGAGCGTTTGGGAGTTTCTGGGCGCGTTTCGGATGAAGAACAGGTGAAAACAACGATGAACAGTACCCTGAGCGCATTCCATACGAAGAACAGGCGAAAATGACGATGAACAGTACCCTGGGTCGAAATGACAAAGACCCAAAGTTCTGGGTCGAAGGGTCGTAGTTCGTAGTTCGTAGCCTCGTAGTTCATAGCCGAAGGGTCAAAGTTCGTTGCCTCGTAGGCTGAAGGTCGTAGCCTCGCTTCGAGTCTTCGAGGCGCGCTGTAGTTCCGCACTCCGCAGCTACGAGCCGCCTTTCCGCAGCTACGAGTCACAGGTTCTGAGCTACAAGTTGCAGGTCCTGCAGTGTAACTGGACACTGGACAGCACTGGATTGGACCTATTTACATTCTAACCTATACCCAAGTATTATACTTAAGTTACAATGTAAATAATGAAATACCCCCCATTTGGATTCAAGAAAAATACTAGAAAAATTAAGTCCCACTCTTTCAAAATGTGAAAATTGGGTTTTAGTGTAAAATCTCGGAAAAACCCAAAAGTTCGTAGTAGTGACTTTTTGGAAAGTGGGGTTAGACATCTCAGAAAAATCCCCTAAAATCGGATTATCTTATTTATGATATGGGAACCCAATGCCGGAACTTTTGATTTTAAGAAAATAGCTGCTATGGGTACTTCCTTCATAAATCAAGGATTGAGGATTTACTTGTGAAGACTGGCTACAGTTCTAAAGGAAATGTTGAGAATGACATGCCATACTAATGTTAGTATGTTGGTGTGAGGTATTAGGCATGGACTCCGTGACTTGTTTAGGTTCTCACCGTGAGGCTAAGGCCTATGTGGCCATTATGGCCGGGGCAGGCATATGCGCCAATGGCAAGCCTGTGTGGCGACTGTGGCCGGGCATATTGCGCTGTGGCTGGGGACAGGCTAAGGCCTGAGTTGAGCCGTTGAGCTCATGGAGGTAGGGCTGAGTGCCCTGAGCTGGGATCCCATGGAGGATCGTGGACAAGCTGTCCTGTGTGGGCAAGCTGGGTCCTGATGTTGGTTTGCAGGCTGAGTCCTGATAATTGTGCACACTACACAGTGCACGAGTACACAGAGCATGTAGTATAGACTTGTATGTTTGCATGATGTGGAGTGTTGGGGTCACCTACTGAGCTTGTCGCTCACCCCTACTTGCTGTTTACCTTTTTCAGGTGTGACCCGAGACTAGTGGAGGACTTTCTTTCAGGAGGACGCCCACTACTCTGATGTATGATACAATATTATATTCTGTATTGTTGTATGTGTTGTATCCCGGACATGGGTCCGTGGACAGTTGTATTTGCATACTGTTTGTGATGTGATGTCTGTATGACGGTTTGACTCATTGTATGCATGATGATATATGGGAAAGTACAGGATTACCCTTGATGTATGACTGTACAGGGTTGCATATTTGAGACACACCCATGGTGTAGTCTCCATTGGTGCTAGTCACCAACCCCTTGACCTTTCGGGTGTGGGCAAGGGGAAGTCATGTTCCTAGTTCCGGGTTCCCTGGAATTTGGGAGCGTGACAAGAGTAGTATGATACTCAGAGGTATTCTACAGATGTAGTTGGTGTTAGGATGGTGTTTTAGTGTCTCATGCAATATCAGATAGCGGCAGGTATGTATGGGAAGAAAAAGACAAAGACACAGATTACATGGTTCGATCAATGTGATCTACTCTACGGTGGTGAGGGTGAACCTACACCGAGTCTAATCCAATATATGCTTTCAGTATAGTAGGATCTAGCCCTTGTTACAACAGGATTATCTCTCTGTTCTTTTAAATGCAAATACAAAATAGTATTACTTCAGTACTCACTCACTGTTAAGAACTGTTTGACATATCTGCTCCTGCGCACTTAACTGTTTGCACTGCTTGACCTTCAACTACTCCTTTGCGAAAGTTACATACTGTTCGTCGAATGTATGTGAAAGATGAACAGATTAACTCACTATTATCTTGCTTTCAATCTTCCTTCCTATTTGTGTATGCTTGTACGAACTACTCTGCATCATCTTTTATTGCTTCTAGATACGTTTCTTGCATTCTATAGTATCCTCTTTTTGAAGTAAGGCAAATTCCTTGCTTTATATGTTGGCCTCAATAAGAAACCCTTCTGCTAGGGTTAAGCATGTTTCACCTTTTCATCTTCACCGTTGGAACAGGTTAAGCTAGCCCTGGATGTCATCCACGTATTTTCCAGTACTTAGCGTGCTCAAGAATGCTATCCGAGTGATAACTTACTAAAATGCGGTCTTCAATGCGTTTTGCACCTTTGACTAGCCACAGCCTCGTAGAAATAAGTGCCTTATAGCTTCGCTGTCACATCACAAACTACCTCTGAGACTTTGCACGAATCTTCGAGTCTGAGTCTTTGAACCTGGTGAATTGATCTTCCAATTCTTCTGCTCTTTGGCTTCAAAGCTAGGTTAGAATCAGTGCTCAAGTGACGTCTCTATGAGCTTGAACTTTACGAGTCTTCAGTTTAGAGTCAACTACAACTGCATTCTACCTTGGTTGCTCATATTTGACCATGCGACCCTGCGAGCTTTGACTCTGCAACACTGCCACTCTACACCCGATGGGTCTTCGAGCATGCAAGTCTTTGTGTCTCTGAGACGCTGCTCTACACCTGTGGTCTTCGAATCTTCGACCCTGGGGATCTACGAGTCTGCAACCTTGTGTACCTTCAGTGGTGCTTCAAGCCTGCTGGCCTGATGATCTTTGACTCTACATCTTCGAGTCATCTAGTCTTCGACCAAGTAAACTATGAGTCTTCGATCCTGATCTTTGAAATTCTTAGGTACATGGTTAGACTCCCTCTACGAGCTCACTCCAAGAGATTACGCTATGAAGTTATCCAATCTAGTACCGAGCTTCGACCTGGCGTCCATCTGCTTCTGTATAATGTTGACAATAATGACAACCAATAGGATCATGGGAACAATAACTAGCTAGGCTTATCATATTTTCAACAGAAAAGTTTTGAATGTTGAAGAACCTACACATGTTACATTTGATGAAGCTAACTTGGATTGGTCAAGAATAGGATCTTCAAGTTCTAATGTCCAGGATCAGATAAACACAACTGATTACTCACAATTCATGAATGTTCCTGTCACTCCTACTGACCAACCTCCTAGCACCAATGGAGCAAAAAGAAATGTTGTTGATGATGCTTCCGATGATACGGACTCTAAGCTTCCATATCTCTCCGAACAAGTTAACACAGAAACCCTTAGCACCGAAGAACCCTCTAGTCCTTCCGGACCAGCCAATACTGAAAGTAACAATACCGGGGAACCTCAAGGTACATCCAGACTTGTTAATACGGAAATATGTGGCTCCATAGAAGCCCAACTAGCAGACACATCTGAACCACTCAATCTAGCAAAGCTTCAAATTGTTGAGTACTCACCATCACAAGCACAAAACTTTAGGTGGACTCGAAACCACTCATCTGATCAAGTGATTGGTGATTCAACTTCTGAAGTAAGAACAAGGGTGGCCACCTCTAATATCTGCCTGTACTCATGCTTTCTATCACAAGTAGAATCAAAGGTACCCGGATAGATGCTGTCACGCCCCCAAATTCCAGGGTACCCGGAACCAGGAACATGACTTCCCCTTGCCCGCACCTTAAAGGTCAAGGGGTAGGTGACTAGCACCAATAGAGACTACACCGCGGGTGCTGTCTCAAATATGCCACCCTATAAGTCATACATCAAGGGTAATCCTGTATTTTCTCATACATCAACATGCATACAATATGTCAAACAGTTATACAAACATCATATGATAAATAGTGTGTAATACAACTGTCCACAGACCCTTGTCCGGGATATCACACAAAACAATAAAGAATACAGTACTGTATCATACATTAGCGTAGTGGGCACGTCCTCTAGGAAGAAAGTCCTCCACTAGTCTCGGGTCACACCTGAAAAGGGGAAAGAACAAGTAAGGGTGAGCGACAAGCTCAGTCAGTGACCCTAATACTCCACACTACACAGTGCACGAGTACACAAAGCATATAGTATAGAAATCGATTTCACTTCAAGCTTCCAAGCTCTCTCTCTCTCTCTCTCTCTCTCTCTCTCTCTCTCTCTTAACAGTACCAATGTGATAGCGTAAAATGAAATCGATTTCTTTTCATTCTATTTATATTTCTGCCAATCATTGACCAATAATTGACTTTGTCAATAATTGACCTTTAATAATTGACTTCCAACGTCACGAACTCCAAATTGAGTCAAATTACTGTCAAAACACTCGAAATGACGAGCACAACACTATTCAGATATTATCACACTCAAATGACTGCTCAAATGCAAAGTTAACCAATAAACCCCTAGAAAGTCAACATTTAGGCCGCTCGGGGGTCCCGACTCGGAATCGGGCCCAAGTACTATCAAAATGCTCACACCAACGGGTACACTACCATCCGGATAGTTGCATTTCCATCGAATGGTTATCTCTCAATCCTACCCAAATACGAATCTTTACATCCTCCCCACCTTAAGACTTTTCGTCCTCGAAAATAAAACATTTGCCCAAAGGACATGGCAAAATTCAAGCTCAAGCGCCGCACAATAACAAGACACAAAACATGATCACAACCAACATAGGTGCAATGCAATTCACAACAATCCAAAAAAAAGCTCATAAGTTCTAACAACAACAACAACAACAAGCTAAACCACATCTCAAGGACACATGCAAAACAAATGCATAAAATATAACGCATACCTCAGGGACGGCCCTCACATCCTCCCCACCTTAGGAATGATCATCCTCGAACAACTCAAGATGAAGAACCCACATCTGGCTCTCTTTCTCCCAAGCTTGCTCCTCCATGCCTCGGTGTCGCCATAATACCCGGACCAGTGGGATCGTCTTGCCCCGCAAGACCTGCTCCCGCCTGTCCAAAATCTATGCCGGCATCTCAACAACAGCACAATCATCAGTTAAGTCTATCTCACTATAGTCCAACACATGAGAAGGATCAGGGTGATACCGTCTCAACTAAGACACATGGAACACATGATGTACTCGCGCCAACTCTGGTGGCAAAGCTAATCAGTAAGCCACTGCGCCTATGGTGACAATAATCTCAGAAGGCCCCACAAAATGAGGGGAGAGTTTGGATCCATTCCCAAACCTCTGATGCCCTCGATGCAACGAAACCCACAAAAATACACCCACCTCAAACTGCAAAGTTCAACGCCTCTGATCCCTGTAGGACTTCTGCCTACTCTGCATTGTCAACATACGCTGTCGAATCAGCTACACAATCTCTGTAGTCTCTCGAACCATATCAGGACCGAGAACCGCTGTCTCTCCCATCTATGCCCAACACAAAGGTGATCTACAAGGCCGTCCATAAAACGCCTCATACGGAGCCATCCCAATTGCGGTCTGATAACTGTTGTTATAAGAGAACTCCACCAAAGGAAGGTGAGTCTCCTAACAACCTCCAAAATCTAGGACATAAGCACGCAACATGTCCTTGAGTGTCTGAATCGTCCGCTCCGACTGCCCGTTTGTCTGCGGATGAAAAGATGTACTCAAGTTCACTCTAGTACCCAAAGCTCGATGCAACTATCTCCAAAACTGAGAGGTGAACCTAGCATCTTGATCAGATACAATAGATAATGGGACTCCATGAAACCGCACAATAACATCAACATACCTCTGTCCCAAAGTCCTCACTGGATCTGTCTCCTGAATCGGAATAAAATGCGCCGAGTCAATCGGTCCACAATAACGAGGAAGTCTAGTGACAAAATCCATAGTTATGTGGTCCCATTTCCACTCCGGCACTGGCAATGGCTGCAACTCACCAGCTGATCTAAGGTGCTATGCCTTGACTTGCTGACAAGTCAAACACCTCCTCACATAATCAGCAACGGCCTTCTTCAGGCCCAGCTACCAACACTGCCTCCTCACAGCATGGTACATCTTGGTCCCACCAGGATGTACAACTAATTGTGGCTGGTGAAATTCCCAAAGAACTTCCTCCTGAAGAGAAGTGGGGAACTATTAGTCTACCTCTATACCATAGTACATGCTCTGCATCCTTAGTCCAATCGGACGATGCCTGCCCAGTCTGAATCCTATCCCTGATGACCTCACAGTCAATGTCCCCTAGCTGATCCTCTATGATCCTATGCTATAACTCTGGGAGTGCCACAACAACACTGAGCATCCCTCGCCCATCACTGGTCACCATCTACAACCTCATCGTTACCAACTGGTCCATGATTTTCCATTCCTTAATGGCACAATGGGAAACCGCGCCCCTGCTCTTCCTACTCAGAGCATCTACCACCACATTACCCTTACCTGGGGTATACAGCAAATCAAAATGAAACTGCTGCAGGTACTCCCACCGCTGCCTAAGGTTCGGGTCTCTCTGAGAAAAGATATACTACCAGCTCTTGTGGTCCGTATATACCACAAATTTCTCCCCAAGGAGGTAATGCTGCCAGCTCTTTAAAGCAAAGATCACTGTAGCCAACTCCAAATCATGCATGTGATAGTTTTGCTCATGTGGTCTCAACTGTCTAGACCCATAAGCAATCACCTGCTGAGTCTGCATCAACACACAACCAAGTCCCACCCTGGAAGCATCACAATACACCTTGAAAGGTACACCCTCTTGTAGAAGAATCAGGATAGGTGCTGAGGTCAATCGTGCGCTCAACTCCCTAAAAGCACTCTCATATGCATCAAACCAAACAAAAGGAACTCCCTTCCTAGTCAGGTGTGTCATAGGAGCTAGTAATCATATGATTTTATCCACAGTTTAGCATACATTCACAGCAAATGCAACTAGTGCCCTAATGCCAATGCATGCAAATCCTACCACAAGACCGGACTACCCTAAGTACACCTTGGAGGCTCAAAGAGGACCATATTGATCAGGCATGTCCCTCCAGGCTCCTCCAAAGGACTTAGGATAACCAGGTTCGCCCACTACCCTAGGCCAACTAGACCATGCTCTGATACCATATTGTCACGCCCGGATTTCCAACCCGAGAAACCGGCACGTGACTCCCCTTTTACCCACACGGAGGGCAAAGGGGTTAGGATACAAATCAAGAATATTACATTTTAAACATCCACAACACATTCAAGAAAATAAAGTTCATCAAAACAATCGACAAACCAAACCAGTCTTTATTACAACAAAGTCCTCTTTTCAATCCATCCCCACTGGGGTTACATCAGTTCCCATGAAAAAACAACATAAATGGTAGACAGTAAAGTAAATATGGTCTTCCACCTTGGGGTCCCACCTAACGCCTGTATGTTCCTGAAAGAAAACACAACATAGAGGGAGGGGGTGAGCAACCACGGCTCAGTAGGGATCATGTCTCCCCAACCCATCCCATGCTCCTAGCGTGTACATGAGTGTGTACAGGTGCGGTGTAGTGACAATAAAATGTAAACAAGTAGTATTCCACATTCACAAGGCACACACCTATCCACAGCCTATACAAGCTTAGCCACATAAGCTAACAAATCCTGACCACTCAGGCTTAGCCACACGGGCTAACATATCCACAACCTCTCAGGCTTAGCCACACAAGCTAACATATCCACGGCCATGTGGGCTTAGCCACACAAGCTAACATTTCCAATCCCGGGCTTCCACAACCACCGGGTTCCACAAGCACAAGATACAAGGTTACACAGGCATTAAACCAAACACGTAGCATACACACTTTCACAGGCATAATACCAAACACTTAGTTCGCATGACCCCATCAGGCATAAAATCAAACACATACTAGGCATATTCATACGGACATATCCACACAAGCATTTTATCGAACACTTAATATGCACACCATCCAACACCAGAATACACCAAAAAGCGCCATTGAAGGCCAACATCCATATAGGAGATCACACCTATATGGATTACATATGTATATATAATAAGATATAACCCATAATCTGCCCTAGAACCCTAGGACAGAGGAGGATTTAGGAAGAACAAAACCCCTACCTCAAGTAAAACGCAACAACACAGCAATGTCCCGATCCCACGTCGAACGCCGTCCACCCATGAAGCACCGACCACCCACGCAAGACGCCCGGCAGCAACCAGGAGCTCTCCTTCCCTCTCTCTCTCTCTCTGGACGGCCAGTGGTGGAGCAACAAACCCTAACCCTAAAACAGAGGGGCTTCTCCTCCTTATATAGACAACACAACATCAAAACGACGTAGTTTTGATTAAGTGAATCCCAGGCATCAAAACGACGTAGTTTTGATGGAACAAGCTATGACCTTCCCACACCCATACACACCAAAATAGTCACAATTCCAACATGGTCCTTTGGGAAAAGATGGTGATAATGACAAAACCAAGGGAACCATGCAAAATAATCCTGCACGCCAATTTGCACGTGAATTCCCCAATTCACGTGCAACTCCAAATGCACTCCAAATGCGCTCAAACTTCACCCCTAGCCTCCTTGCATCATGTAGAAGACAACCACACTTGCACGTGAATTGGACCCATTTCACGTGCACCTCACATACACGTCCGTTTGGCCTGAAACTTGTGTGGTAGATAGAGGACATCATTCTAAGCATCTTTCCTTTTGCACGTGAATTCATTGGAGTCCATTTACTAGGTCAAAATCTAGAAAAACTAGAAAAACTCTACTTAGAAGGCAAAACTGTGACTAACTCAAGGTACGGGTCCTTACATCCTCTCCCCCTTAAGACTTTTCGTCCTCGGAAAGAAATGACATATGAGGAAAACAAACACAAGCTACCCATTTGCCACACGGCGAGCCACAACACCCAAACGGGTCATACACCGCACACAGCACAACAGCACATAACAAAGTACCACCATAATCCATAACCACAATAATGCATATAATACATGTCCGCATGTCACGAATACACATCTCAAAACACATCACAAATAAGAACACATGTCTTTAAAAGACAATACAAATACACCAAATCGTACACAACTAATACAAGAAAACACATCACTATCCCTTGGCCAATGACCACCTCCCACGCTTAAGATTGTTCGTCCTCGAACAAGTCGGGTCTTGCTCACGCATCACGGACTCACGTTCCCATGTCTCCTCCTCAATGCCATAGTGCTGCCACAGCACGCGAACCAAAGGAATAGCACGACCACGCAAAAGCTTCTCGCGCCGATCTAGGATACGGATAGGGGCCTCAACAACGGACATGTCATCCGCAATGTCCAATGTCCCCCAATCGATCACATGAGTGGGGTCAGGGTGATACTTCCTCAACTGGGACACGTGAAACACGTTGTGCACTCGACTCAGCCGCGGTGGTAACGCTAACCGGTAGGCCATAGGCCCTACACGATCCAGAATCTCAAAAGGACCAATAAACCGCGGAGATAGCTTGGAACCTCGCCCAAACCGTCGATGTCCACGACGGGGGGAAACACGAAGAAACACATGATCACCAACAGAAAACTCCAAAGGTCGCCGCCGCTGATCCGCATAAGATTTCTGCCGACTCGAGCCGATAACAACCATTGTCGAATCAACTTAACCTTCTCGGTAGCCTCTTGAACCAAGCTGCGGTCCCAAGAGAGCTGTCTCCCCCACCTCGGTCCAACACAAAGGTGATCGACACGGCCGCCCATACAACGCCTCAAAAGGAGCCATCCCAATGGATGCTTGATAATCGTTATTGTAGGCAAACTCCACCGAAGGAAGGTGAGTCGCCCACGAACCCCCAAAATCTAACACACAGGCCCGTAACATGTCCTCCAAAGTCTGATTCGTCCTCTCTGTATGACCGTCAGTCTCAGGGTGAAAGGCTGTACTCAAGTGAAGCTTGGTCCCCATAGCCTCCTGCAAACCTGCCCAAAAACGGGAAGTGAACCTCGAATCCCGGTCAGAGACAACCGATGATGGTACTCCATGCAGTCTCACAATCTCGTTCATGTACATCTGACTCAAGGTCCCAATAGAGTCCCGCTCGTGAACAGCCAGGAAATGGGCCGACTTTGTGAGTCGATCCACAATCACCCAAATCATATCTTTCCTCCCTGTGGTGGGTGGAAGACCAATCACAAAATCCATCGCTATGTGGTCCCACTTCCACTCCGCTATGGGCAATGGCTGTAACATGCCCGCCGGCCGCTGATGCTCAGCCTTCACCTGCTGACAGGTGAGGCACCGCGAAACAAAGGCAGCCACATTGCGTTTCATCCCAGGCCACCAAAAATGTCCCCAAAGCACATGGTACATCTTCGTACCCCCTGGATGCACAGCAACTCTAGACTGGTGAAACTCTCTCATCACCTCATCCCTGAGGGAAGAAGCCACTACCAACCTCCCCTGAAATGACAACTCATGCTCAGGACCCTCTGTCCAGTCCTCAGATAGCTCACCAGCCTCAATACGGGCACGAAGAACCTCACACTCGATGTCACCCAACTGTTCCTCCCGGACGCGCTGGTACAACTCAGGCACAACCACCAAAGGACTCAGGACTGTCCCACCATCACGAACAACAAGCTGCAGCTGCAACATCGCCAATTGCTCCATCAGCTTCCACTCTCTCACGGCCACCTCAGCTTTCCCTTTTCTGCTCAACGCGTCAGCCACAATATTACCCTTGCCCGGGGTATAAGCAAGAGTAAAATCAAAGGTCTGCAAATACTCCACCCATCTCCTCTACCTCAAATTCAAGTCCTTCTGGGTAAAGATGTACTGAAGGCTCTTGTGGTCCGAGAACACCACAAACCTTTCCCCCCAAGAGGTAGTGCTGCCAACTCTTCAGGGCGAAGATGACAGCCGCTAACTCAAGGTCATGAGTAGGATAATTCTGCTCATGAGGCTTCAGCTGCCTTGACCCATAAGCTACCACATTGTGCTCTTGCATAAGCACACACCCCAAACCAACCCTGGACGCATCACAGTACACTTCATACGGAATATCCTCCCTAGGCAACCTCAACACAGGTGCAGTGGTCAAACGGGTTTTGAGAGTCTCAAACGCCTGCTGGCACTTATCTGTCCAATCAAATTTCACGCCCTTCCGAGTCAACGCTGTCATAGGAGTTGCCAAACGGGAGAACCCCTCGACAAAACGACGATAATACCCCGCCAAGCCAAGAAAACTACGGATCTCAAAAACGTTGGTTGGCCTCGCCCACGATGCCACGGCCTCAATCTTGGCCGGGTCCACCCTAACTCCCTCAGTGACACCACATGGCCAAGAAAGTGAACCTCCTGCAGCCAAAACTCACACTTGCTAAACTTAGCAAACAGCTGCTGGTCCCTCAAGGTTTGCAACACCGTTGCCAAGTGCTCCACATGCTCCTTCTCGGTCTTGGAATACACCAAGATATCGTCGATAAACACCACCACGAACGAGTCTAAGTATGGGGCAAAGACTTGGTTCATCAAATGCATAAATACTGCCGGCGCATTAGTGAGCCCAAAAGGCATCACTATCCACTCGTAGTGCCCATACCTGCACCGAAAGGCCGTCTTAGGGATGTCTCCCTCCCTAACCCTCAATTGATGATACCCCGACCGTAAATCTATTTTGGAAAACCACTGGGCCCCACTCAACTGGTCAAACAGGTCATCTATCCGAGGCAACGGGTACTTGTTCTTCATAGTCACTGAATTCAGCTTCCTGTAGTCGATGCAGAGACGAAGCGTGCCATCAGCCTTCTTAGCAAAGAGCACCGGAGCACCCCAAGGTGAGGTACTCGGTCTGATATACCCTTGGCCCACCGACTCCTCGATTTGCCTCTACAGCTCCCTCAGCTCGGCTGGCCCCATATGATATGCCACTTGGGAAATCGGACCCGTCCCCGGCACCAACTCAATGGTGAACTCCACACTCCTCTTAGGTGGCAAACTCCTCAACTCCTCAGGAAAAACATCCTGAAATTGGTCCACCACAGCGGGCCACACCCTCTTCTCCGCCTTACCCTCCTCAGCAAAGGTCAGGGCTGCCAACCTGTGGGTAATGGCACCCCACTGGTCCATCACCAGCCCGGCCCGACTCGCCTCACAGTCCCACTCGCCCTGCAGGGTGCAAGAGGTCCCTGCAGGTGTCACGAAGGATACACGCCACCGGTAACAGTCTATCTTGGCTTGGAAAGCCATAAGCCAATCCATACCCAAGATCAGGTCAAAAGTACGCAAGGGCATTACATGCAAGTCAAAACTCAGCTCCACCTCTCCTAGGGTTAACACACAGTTACGACACACACGCCATACCTCAATCATGCCTCCCACCGGAGACTCCACAACTAGGGGCCTTGCGGCCTCCACACAAGCTAACCCCAAGCCATCAATAAGAAGCTCGGCAGCGAAGGAACACGATGCACTCGTATCAAAAAGAACAGAAGCTAACGTACGGGAAATCAAGAGGATACCTCTAACCACCGATGGTCCTGCTCCACCCTTAGCTGGTGGAGGTGGTGGCTCAGCCTCCTCCTGGTACGTCGCCTCCAGCGCAAACACCCTTCCTTGGCCCGTGCCACTGGTCGGCTCACTCACTGGACGCTTCCCGCTAAGGTTGCCTCCAGCCTCAGTCTGCTGCCGCTCCGGCCTCCCCTGGGGTCGGGTCTGACTCGATCTTGCCTGACTAGCCTGCCACTGACGAGCTGGTCTCTCCGCTGGTGTACGGAAACTGGCGTCACTCCTCATGCTGGATGCCATGCCTCCAACTCCCTTGTTCTTTACTCCGGCAAACTCGGCTCAAATGGCCTTCTCGTCCACAGCTATTGCATCGCCAGTTCTTCTTGGGACACTCCCTCTTGAAGTGGCCTTGCTCCCCACAGCAATGACAACCGCTGGGGAGTCCTCCTGCTGGACCTTCCTGTCTGCTACCGCCAAAGCTAGACCTCCCCCGGGGGCACCGATGGTTGTCCCCAGTGCGAAAGGAACCGCTATCCCTTTCCTCGGTCTTGGGCCGCTTGGACCCGGAATCACGCTCCAACCCACCCTGCAACGGGCGACCCCGATGGGTCGCGCTCCCATCATCCGGCTCCCTCTCGGCTACACGGGCCGTCTCTACGGCCTCGGCATAGGTCCTCAAGCGTAGAATTGCCACCCCTGGCCTAAGGGCTGGCCTAAGGCCCAAAGTGAACTTGTGTGCCTTCAGGTCCTCCCTTGCCACGGTCTCAGGAGCAAACCTACTCAAGCTCCGGAACTCCCGCTCATACTCAGGTACCGTCCTAGATCCTGGCTTCAAACCGCCGAATTCTTCCCTCTTCGCCATCTCACCGATTCCGGGAAGAACTCATCATGGAAGAGTTGCAAGAACTCCTCCCAAAGCATGAGTTGCACTGCACGGCTCCCCGCAACACTCGTCCACCACTCCAAAGCATCCCCCTCCAGCTGCCGAATTGCCAGTCGCACCTTATTCTCCTCCCGGGGCAGGAGAAAGGAGAACACATGCTCTATCTCGCCTCAACCACTTGTTCGCCTACCACGGGTTCACCTTCCCCCCTTGAATCGCGGAGGTTGTTCCTTCCGGAACCGTGTCACCACGTCATCCTCTGCACGAGTCGGTACACCACCCGGCGAACTCTCACGCTCACGAGGCAGCTCTCCCTGCGGTGGTGGTGGTGGTGGCACCACCTCCTTGTCTTGCCATCTCACGGCGCACCTCCTCCCGAACGTCCTGCCGGAGTCCCTCTCGTAGCTCTTGTACCTCCAGCCGGATGCCTTCTCGTAGCTGTAACAGTAACAACGCATGCCCTCCAACGGACGGTCCCGCACCCGGACCCTCATGGGCAGATGACTCATCAGCTACTGCCCCGGACGCATGTGTCACTCTCCTCGGCGGCATTCTTACTACACGAAGTAAGAAGCACAACGTCAAAACAATTTTATAATCTATCGCGTCACTACCTCTACCCCACTGATCAATTCCACTATCACATGACATTACACACATACATTGCATCAATCACATCGCACAGTTCAGTACACATTGCCAAACAAATCAGAGTTGCACATTTCACTTAATCATATGATTTTATCCACAGTTTAGCATACATTCACAGCAAATGCAACTAGTGCCCTAATGCCAATGCATGCAAATCCTACCACAAGACCGGACTACCCTAAGTACACCTTGGAGGCTCAAAGAGGACCATGTTGATCAGGCATGTCCCTCCAGGCTCCTCCAAAGGACTTAGGATAACCAGGTTCGCCCACTACCCTAGGCCAACTAGACCATGCTCTGATACCATATTGTCACGCCCCGGATTTCCAACCCGAGGAAACCGGCACGTGACTCCCCTTTTACCCACACGGAGGGCAAAGAGGTTAGGATACAAATCAAGAATATTACATTTTAAACATCCACAACGCATTCAAGAAAATAAAGTTCATCAAAACAATCCACAAACCAAACCAGTCTTTATTACAACAAAGTCCTCTTTTCAATCCATCCCCATTGGGGTTACATCAGTTCCCATGAAAAAACAACATAAATGGTAGACAGTAAAGTAAATATGGTCTTCCACCTTGGGGTCCCACCTAACGCCTGTATGTTCCTGAAAGAAAACACAACATAGAGGGAGGGGTGAGCAACCACAGCTCAGTAGGGATCATGTCTCCCCAACCCATCCCATGCTCCTAGCGTGTACATGAGTGTGTACAGGTGCAGTGTAGTGACAATAAAATGTAAACAAGTAGTATTCCACATTCACAAGGCACACACCTATCCACAGCCATACAGGCTTAGCCACATAGGCTAACAAATCCACAGCCACTCAGGCTTAGCCACACGGGCTAACATATCCACAGCCTCTCAGGCTTAGCCACACAGGCTAACATATCCACGGCCATATAGGCTTAGCCACACAGGCTAACATTTCCAGTCCCGGGCTTCCACAGCCACCGGGTTCCACAAGCACAGCATACAAGGTTACACAGGCATTAAACCAAACACGTAGCATACACACTTTCACAGGCATAATACCAAACACTTAGTTCGCATGACCCATCAGGCATAAAATCAAACACATACTAGGCATATTCACACGGACATATCCACACAGGCATTTTATCGAACGCTTAATATGCACACCATCCAACACCAGAATACACCAAAAACTGCCATTGAAGGCCAACATCCATATAGGAGATCACACCTATATGGATTACATATGTATATATAACAGATATAACCCATAATCTGCCCTAGAACCCTAGGACAGAGGAGGATTTAGGAAGAACAAAACCCCTACCTCAAGTAAAACGCAACAACACAGCAATGTCCCGATCCCACGTCGAACGCCGTCCACCCATGAAGCACCGACCACCCACGCAAGACGCCCGGCAGCAACCAGGAGCTCTCCTTCCCTCTCTCTCTCTCTCTCTGCGACGGCTGGTGGAGCAACAAACCCTAACCCTAAAACAGAGGGGCTTCTCCTCCTTATATAGACAACACAACATCAAAACGACGTAGTTGTGATTAAGTGAATCCCAACATCAAAACGACGTAGTTTTGATGGAACAAGCTATGACCTTCCCACACCCATACACACCAAAATAGTCACAATTCCAACATAGTCCTTTGGGAAAAGATGGTTATAATGACAAAACCAAGGGAACCATGCAAAATAATCCTGCACGCCAATTTGCACGTGAATTCCCCAATTCACGTGCAACTCCAAATGCACTCCAAATGCGCTCAAACTTCACCCCTAGCCTCCTTGCATCATGTAGAAGACAACCACACTTGCACGTGAATTGGACCCATTTCACGTGCACCTCACATACACGTCCGTTTGGCCTGAAACTTCTGTGGTAGATAGAGGACATCATTCTAAGCATCTTTCCTTTTGCACGTGAATTCATTGGAGTCCATTCACTAGGTCAAAATCTAGAAAAACTAGAAAAACTCTACTCAGAAGGCAAAACTGTGACTAACTCAAGGTACGGGTCCTTACACAGCAAATGCTCCTCATGCTCCCTCTTGGTTGCTAAATAGACCAAAATATCATCGATGAACACCACAAACACTACTAGAGCATTCGTGAGCCCAAACGGCATCACGAGCCACTCATAATGCCCATAACGACAACTGAACGCAATCTTAGGGATATCTGCCTCCCTAACCCTCAACTGATGGTATCCAGATCTCAAGTCTATCTTGGAAAACCATCTCGCACCTCAAAACTAATCAAACAAATCATCGATCCTCGGCAATGGATACTTGTTCCTCACAGTCACTTGGTTCAGCTTCCGGTAGTCTATACACAGCCGTAACGAACCATTCGCCTTCTTGGCGAACAATATTAGAGCGCCCCATGGTGAGCTACTCCGCCTGATAAAGCCTCGTGCCAAAAGATTATCTATCTGCCTCTTGAGCTCTCTAAGCTCTATCGGCACCATCTGGTAGGCCGCCAACCTAATAGGTGCTGTCCCAGCAATAACTCAATCGAAAACTCTACCTCCCTCACAGGTGGCAAACTGACTAAGTGCTCGGGAAACACATCCAGGAACTGATCTACAATGGGTGGCAAAACAGCTTTCCCCTCTCTCCTCCTGTCAACCAACATCAAGCTGGCTAACTGGTGGGTCATATCACCCCACCCATGCCTCAAAGGTCCCAACCTGCATGCCTCCTCAGTCCACTCACCCACAAAGACACCCTGCCTGCCCTCTAGCATGAGAAACGTCATATGCCATCAAAAATAATCAATCTTGGCCTCCACGAAAACCAACCAATCCATACCTAGGATAATATCAAAATCATCTAACTTCATAATATACAAATCACATAACAGGTTAACACCCCTAAGTGTTACCCGACAAGCATGACAGATACTCTCAAGTATCACAATTCCACCCAAAGGTGAAGCAACCATCAGAGACTAACTAATTGTCTCGTGGTTTAACTCCAATCCAACCACCGTAGCATATGAAATAAAAGAATGGGTAGCACCATTATTAATCAAAACTGACCAAATAAAATGATCATGGTACCTCTCACCACTGAAGGTTCTGGTTCTGCCTCGTTCACTGGTGGAATCTCTGCCTCTCTACTGCTAAGGGCAAAAGTCCTCCCTCATGGTACACAGACACTAGCCTGGCCCATTGGGGCCTAGCCCCACTGATCAACCTGACCCTGCGCCTCCCGCTGAGGCTACTACAATGCAGGTCACGTCTATGTGTGCTGTGCCGGTGGTACTGACCTCTGATACGGAGCCCCACTCCTCTATCTTTGCTCTCTCGAACGAGGACCTACACTACTGGTCAAGCTAAAGGTAAAACATTCCCTAGCTCCATGCCTCACCTTCCCGCATTGGTAACATCTCATCTTTTTCCTCTGGCAGTCTCTCGACAAATGTCCAGTCAAACCACAACTCCAACAAGTACCTGACCTCTGACTGGCTGAACTCTCACAGGGTCCCACCGCCTGGTTGGAAACCCTCTGCACCTACCTCCGCTCAAGCTAAGCAGCACTGCCCTCCCCACTCTGCCTCTTCTTGCTCGGACCTGCTGAACCTCCCGGTCTTTGGCCGCTTGATCCTGACCTCGCTTAATAATAAGTGCCTTATCAACTGCCTCCCTATAGTTGGTCAACTGCATTACCTCCAACTTATTTTTCAAAGATGGCCTCAAGCCCTGAATGAAGTCCTGCATCTTACGGGCTTCCTTTTCCCAAGCCTAAAGAGCGAACCGCCCTAAATCTGTGAAGGTTTGCACATACTCACCCACAGTCTTGCTACCCTGCACAAGCTCATAATACTCTCTCTGTTAGGCATACTACAACGAGGTGGGAAAATACTCCCCAAAGAAGCACTCTACAAACTCTCTCCAACTCATCTATTTGCCATGGACAGCCCTAGTGGACTCCCACCACCTACATGGGATACCCAATAAATAGTGCATCGCTACTCGCACCCGCTCCTCATCTGGCACCCCAATCATCTCAAAGATGTCCTCTGTCCACCTAATTCAGTCCTCGGCTGCCTCTGGCCGCGATCCATCCTCAAAAGTCCTGGGTGCGTGTTTCAAAAACTGTGCAGCCCAATCCACCCCTTGTCGAGCTGGCTCTGTCACGACCTCCTGCAGGTACATATCCTGCACTACCCTCGCCTCCTGTTACTGAGGCTGTGGTGGCTGCTGAGACTACTGCTGCCTCTTCATCTCATCCACCTCTCTAGCCATATCCCTCATTGAGCCCTGCATACCCTGCATGGCCTCCTGTAACTAAAACAACACCTGAGCAAGGTCAGGTCCCACAATGGGAGCCGGCAAACTGTGCTACGGACTCTGCGGCCCCTGTTGTCTCGACTCTATCGTAGGCTGTTGTTCCCGCAAAGTTGCGTTATCATTGTTGTCAACATTATGCAGAAACGGAATTCGCAGGGTCGAAGGTCTGGGTCAAAGATCCATACTTGGTTGGATAACTTCATAGAGTGATCTCTTGGAGTGAGCTCGTAGAGGGAGTCTACCTATGTACATCCTTAACTTGAAGATCTGTAGACTCGTAGCCAATAGGGTCGAAGGTCATAGATCAGGGGGCTTGAAGGTCGTAGACCAGGCAACTCGAAGGTCGAAGGTCGTAGACTATCAAACCATGGAGCTCAAAGCACCCTCGAAGGACCATAGGGTCGAAGCCTTGAAGAGGCACAGGGTCGAAGCCTCGAAGGGCCACAGGGTCGAAGGGTTATAGTTTCACAAACCCAAGGTGCAGACAAGTGAAGAGCCGCGTCTCGCAGACTCGAAGCAAAGACTCATAGAGTTACAGCACGCAGGATTGTAGAGTCAAAGCTTGCAGGGTCGTAGATTGAAGGACCTGTTGCAGAGACCCGTGAACAGTTAATCAGCCAAGGCAGAATGCAGCTGTCACTGACTCGAAGACTCGTAGAGCTCAAAGGCTCGTAGAATGAGATGTCAATTAAGCATTGATTCTGATCTAGCTTCGAAGCCAGAGAGCAAAAGGAAGTTCGAAGACTCTAACTCGAAGAGTCAAAGATGAAGACTCATAGACTCGTAGAAATGCTACAAGGCAATATCTTCGAGGCGGTGGCTTCTCAAAGGAACGGAGCGCCCTGCGGAGGAGCAAAACGCGCTGAAGTTCATCGTTTAAGTAAGTCGTTACTCAGGCAGCGGTTTTAAGTACGCTACATACTGAAAAACATGTGGATGTCATCCAAGGGTGGTTTAACATGTTTCAACTGTGAAGATCGAAGGAAGAAACATGTTTAACCCTAATAAAACAGTTTCTGACTTTGGCTGACCTATAAAAGCAAGGAATGTGCCTAACTTGCGAGCAAGCGCCCATAATATTTTTGAGCAGACAAGAAACATATCTGAAGAGAAAAAAAAGCAACGCAAAGTAATTCATACGATATACAGAGAGAGAGAGGAAGATTGAAAGAGAGATAACAGTGAGTTAATCTATCTTTCCTCCTCATACATTCAAAGAACAAATCGTGAGTTTGGCAAGAGGAGTGATTGAAGGTCGAGCATAGCAAACAGCTGAATACACAAGAGCAGATTGCGTCAGACAGTTCTTCACAGTGAGTGACCTCTGGAGTAATACTATTTCTTATTTACATTTAAAAGAAAAGAGAGTTGATCCTATTGTAACAAGGGCTAGACCCTACTGTATTAAAAGAAGATAGTGGATTAGATTCGGTGTAGGTACACCCTCACCACTGTGGAGTAGATCACATTGATCGAACCACGTAAATCGTGTGTCTTTGTTTTTTACTTTTCATACATACCTGCTATTTAGTTGATCTTGCATGAGACACCAACATACCACCCAAACAAGAACCACACCTGTTGGAATACCTCTAAAGTATCCTACTCTTTAAAACTAAAGGAATAGTTTCAAAGTATACAGATTCACCCCCCTCTCTGTATACACACACGCATACCAAGACGATCAAGCTTGGAACTTGGGAATATCATGGGCTCCTCTGCTGGGCCCTGACCTCGGAAAACTCTCCTCGGTGGTGCCATCACACTGGTCACAACAACAAACAACAAATGATCAACACTAGCACTACTAGCACAAATAGTCATCAAAGGCACAAACCAACCCATAAGTTCTCACCAAACAACCCGTAGGTCCACAACCATGCATATAGCATTGTGTCACCCCTCAGGCACACGAAATCAAGTCCTAGCTCTCACGGCCATGTGCCATTTAGGCACCACATACAATCACATCACACACAAAGACAATCTAATGCCCTATATGCACACAATCATACCACTAGAGATGCATTCCCACATATGCTCCTAGGATGATTTAACTCACACCAACATAACCTAGAATACATGTCAGGACTACATTGATCAGGCGCCCTCCCTATAGTTTTCCAAGTCATAGGGAATCAATTAACCACTCCTCACTAACCTAGGTCCACTAGACCATGCTCTGATACCAACTTGTCATGCCACTGAATTCCAGGGTACCCAGAACCAGGAACATGACTTCCTTTTGCCTGCACCCGAAAAGTCAAGGGGTAGGTGACTAGCACCAATAGAGACTACACCGCAGGTGCTGTCGCAAATATGCAACCCTGTATAGTGATACATCAAGGGTAATCCTATACTATCCCATACATCAACATGCATACAATAGGTCAAACAATCATACAAACATCATATGATAAACTGTGTGTAATACAACTGTCCACGGACCCTTGTCTGGGATATCACACAAAACAATATAGAATACAGTACTGTATCATACATCAAAGTAGTGAGCACATCATCCACTAGTCTCGGGTCACACCTAAAAAGGGGAAAGAACAAGTAGGAGTGAGCGACAAGCTCAGTAGGTGACCCTAATACTCCACATCATGCAAACATACAAGTCTATACTATATGCTCTGTGTACTCGAGCACTGTGTAGTGTGCACAATCATCAGGACTCAGCCTGCAAATAAACATCAAGACCCAGCCTGCCCATACTGGACAGCTTGTCCACGATCCTCAATAGGATCCCAGCTCAAGGTACTAAGCTCTAGCTCCACAAGCTCAATGGCTCACGAGCTCAACGGCTCAACACGATCCTCAACAGGATCTCAGCTCTAGCTCCACGAGCTCAACGGCTCAACCCATGCCTTAGTCTGTCACGCCAACCCCATAGTATCACATATACCTCACGGTGAGAACACAAACAAGTCATGGAGTCCAAGGCCCAAATCCTCAAACCAACATACTAACACCAGTATGGCATTAAGGTTCACAACACTCCCTTTATAATTGAGGCCAGCCTTCACAAATCAATCCTCATGCCTTGACCAAGGAAGAAGATACTCATAGCAGTTGTTTTCTTGCAATCAAAAGTCCCAGCATTGGGTCTTCATATCATAACTAAGATAATCTTATTTTTGGGGATTTTTCTAAGATGTCTAACGCCACTTTCTAAAAAGTCACCTTTGCGAAAAACTGGATTTTTCCACGATTTTGCACTAAATCCCAATTTTCACATTTTAAAGGAGTGGAATTTAATTTTCTAGTATTTTTCTTTGAATCCGAAAGGGAGGTATTTCGCTATTTACATTGTAACTTAAGTACAATGCTTAAATGTGGAGAGACTTAATGGTTACAATGTAAATGGTCCAGTGGTTCAGTCCAGTGTAGTTGCACTGCTAGGGAACACTACTGCAGAACACTCTTTGCGAGCACCGCTACGAACACCTGCTGCTGAGTGAAGGCCGCGGAAGAACCGCTCGCAAAGCGATCTGCGATGCAAAGTTGCAAGTTGCTAAGCTATGAAGCGCTTAATGAAGCTGCTAACTATGAACTTCGACCCTAAACTTCGCCTAGGGTACTGTTCATCATCGTTTTTGCCTGTTCTTATTCTAGAATCAACCCAACGACCCCCAGGCACTCATAAACACACGTTTTACTCAACAGACTACAAAATTACATACCCAAACTTATATAAATCAGTTCTTAACCACAAATCTTATGCTAAACCATTAGATCTAACCCAAAATTAGGTTTCCCCCAAACCCTAGGGTTCATACTCAATTTCATAAATCACGATAAATTCATGCATATTCAAAGACAGGATTGAACTAAGAGGTTCAAGGACACCTACCCTAGAGTGATTCTTTGAGCTCCACGAACTCAAATCGTCCCAAATCGCCAAGGCTTCAAGCTTAACCTTACCAACATGATAGCATAAAATGAAATCAATTTCTTTTCATTCTATTTATATTTTTGCCAATCACTGACCAATAATTGACCTTGTCAATAATTGACCTTTAATAATTGACCTCCAACGTCACAAACTCCAAATTAAGTCAAATTACTGTCAAAATGCTCGAAATGACGAGCACAATACTATTCAGATATTTTCACACTCAAATGATTGCTCAAACGCAAAGTCAACCAATAAACCCCTAGAAAGTCAATATTTAGGCTACTTGAGGCCCCAACTCGGAATCGGGCCCAAGTACTGTCAAAATGCTCACACCGACAGCTACACTACCGTCCAGATAGTTGCATTCCCATCGAATGGCTAAATCTTTACAGATGCCTTGTAAGACGAGCTAAATCAATTCAAAATGAATAATGTGTGGACACTAGTGCCAAGGCCAAAGTCGCAACAAGTCATATGCGTCAAATGGGTGTTCCAGAACAAGCTTGATATAGATGGAATAGTTATTCGAAATAAAGCCCGACTGGTGGCCAAAGGCTATCATCAAGAAGAAGGCATTGACTGCGATAAAACCTTCGCTCCAGTAGCTAGACTTGAGGCGATCAGAATGTTTCTGTCGTATGCATCATATAAGAACTTTAAAGTTTATCAAATGAACGTCAAGAGTGCTTTTCTGAATAAAAATCTTCAAGAGGAGGTTTATGTTGAACAACCTCCTGGATTCATTGAAGACAAGGCTGAACATATGGTTTACAAACTATGGAAAGTCTTGTACGGATTGAAGCAAGCTCCAAGGGCCTAGTAAGATACACTGTCAGAATTCTTGCTTGAACATCAATTCATAAAGGGAAGATTGACACCACATTGTCCTTGCAAAAAGATAAGGGTCACACCTTAATCGTTCAGATATATGTGGATGATATCATTTTCATATCATCTAATCTGAAGCTATATAAAGAGTTTGCAAAGTTGATGATTGGCAAGTTTGAAATGAGCATGATGGGAGAACTACCTACTTCCTCAGAATTGAAGTCAAACAAATGAAGGAAGGAATCTTCATTAACCAAGCTAAGTACACAAGGGACTTACTCAAGAAATTTGGTATGCAAGATTCATCTCCCATGAAGACTTTTATGTTAGTCAGTACTAAGTTAGATCTTGATCCCAGTGGCCAATCAGTAAAGATGACTGAATACAGAGGTATGATAGGATCATTGTTGTACCTTATCGCAAGTCGTTCAGAAATCATGTTCGCAACCTACATATGCGCAAGATATCATGCAGATCCTAAAGAGCCACACTTGCTTCATGTCAAATGGATACTGCGATACCTCAAAGGGACAGTGAATTTAAGACTTTGGTATCCAAAGGAGTCCAATTCCTCTTTATCTAGATATTCTGATGCTGATTTTGCTAGATATCGCATCGACAGAAAGAACACTAGTGGTACTTGTTAGTTTCTTGGAAACAGACTTATCTCCTAGTTCAGTAAGAAGCAGAATTCTATATCAAGCTCTATTACTGAGGAAGAATACATAGTTGCAAGGAGTTGTTGCGCAACTCTTATGGATGCAAAGTCAACTTACTAACTATGGGTTCAATATAATGTCTGTCTCACTATACTGTGACAATACTAGTGCCATTGCGATTAGGAACAACCCTGTGATGCACACGAAGACAAAGCATATTGAAGTCAGGTATTATTTTATTCGAGACCATGTTCTCAAAAAACATAAATCTCTAGAACATGTTGCTACAGATGATTAACTTACAAACATACTCACAAAGCCCCTACCAAATGCAAGATTTTTTGAACTACTCTTCAAGCTTGATATGCTTGATCTTTCTACATAATTTTTAATTTTATTTATTCAGCAGTTAATTTTTCAGAACATGCATTGTGCTTGTTGGACCCCATTTTGTCTGGGCTGGATGTATTTTATCAAATTCAATTTTCCTCCGTGCTGCCTCGATTTGTTGAAATTTTACAGGACGACAGAGTCATGACCACTGAGCTACAAATGCCTAGTTTCAAGAAATTATTCAAGAAAGGCCTCCAAATACCAAAGAGCCGGTCCTGGGCGATAGAAAAGCACATTCAAGGATCAACACTTTCGACCACGCTCGGTTCCGAGATCAATCAAAGAAGATATGGTCAAAACAGCGTTTAGGCTGCTAGTGGGCATCAAAACGGTAATTGAATTTTCAAACGGCACTCCGGATCAGGTCACAAACCTCATATTCTCATTCTACTCATCGTTCTGAGAATTTTGACATATATATTTTATATATTCGCTCTCAGGGGCTTTTTCAATAAAAATCAAAAATTACGTTTTTCGGTAATAAATAATCGCAGTATAGGCTTGGCGCATAAATAAAATTATTTTAAAATAAAAATGACACGGGAATGTTCATCATGATGCCCCGAGTCCAAAAATTATTTTTTTGAGATTGTTTTGAAATCCAGGTCACCTTACCGATCTCAGAGATTCAAAAGACATTAGTTAAAAAAAACAAGAAAACAAAAAACAAAAAACAAAACAAAAACAAAACAAAAAAACAAAAGCAAAAATCTTACCCTAGCCGTCACCTCCTTCTTTTTCCCACCTATGTCAATCCACATGTCCTCTTCTTATTGGCTTAAGAAAAAAACAAAACAAAACAAAACAAATAAAAACAAATAAAAGCAAAAAATAGTCAACCCTCATCTCTCTCATCTCTCCCGTCTCTCTCATGCGACGCAGAGCAGCGACACAGATCCTTTTCCTCCCACGCCCGGCCATGGCATCAGAGGACCATTGCACGTCCGGCCACGTCTTCCTCTACCATGCCCTGCCTGCTACAGCACACGCCATGCCCTGTTCTACTCGAGCCAAGGCGCCCCACCCAAGCCGAATGACGGACCACGCCGAACCCATCTCCAAACCAAGTTCTCGCCGCCCCAAATCGAGCTTCAAACCCTAAACTCCATCCCCTATATAATCACCATGGCCGATCTACTATAGGGGGGCTCTCACGAAACAAAAAAAAACCTAATTACAAACCTTCGCCATCTTCCACCTCCACTTCTCCAGAGAGTCTCCCGGCCGGAAAACAAACCATCGGCCGTCATCCTTGCTTCCCCCGTTCAATCATGCCCTGAGCCACCGTCCGTGCTGACACCGCCGCCATGACCAACTACCCAATGCCGACTGTTTCAGTTCATACACGATATGCACAAGCCTCCTGTTGACGCTGCAGTCGACCAGGAAACATCCCTGCTGCGGCACGAACCAGTCAACACCATCGTTTTCATCACAGCGTGTCGCGGCCTTCCAACGGCAGACGCAACATCTCCCCTAATCGGGATATAACGTCTGACCGCCCTGGCGACCTCTCCAAATGTCCGCAGAGTAGCTGCCCCTTTTGTCAGCCCAAGCTGCTGCCCCGCTATTGCATCGCACGCCCTACCACGCCAGTCACTACTCTGCACCCCCCAGTGTTTCCCAACATCATTCAAACAACCTAGACGGAGGCATTCTGATTCGTGAGGTCGAAGGAAGGAGTGTCGAGGGTCCCCTTGCAGTGCTTTTGGGGATTTTGATTTTCCCTAAGTATTTAATGTGTCTTCGTTTCTTGATTGTTTGATTTTGCTTTCTCTGTGTTTGTTTGTTTTGTGTTAGATTTTTGGTTTTTGTTATTTTGGTCACACTGTCATCTATTATTTTGGTTGTTTAGTTATTTTGGTAACATGCCATATACACACTGTCACAATCTGTTCTGGACTGGTTTCATTGAGGGCGTCGTTTTTACTTGGTGTGTTCCTGGTTTTTGGGTGAAGTAGCTTCAGTCATATTTCATTTGTTTCATTGATCTTGTTAGATCAAGCCCAGAATTTGGATAATGCTGATAAAGCCTTATGTAATTTGATCTGAGACCTTTGTTGTTTTATCTTAAGTCATTGCAGAAGATATGACCTTCATTTGGATCTACACTCGTGTGAGCAAAGCTAAGGACAGGATATATAATCCTGATCCAGGTGAGAATGAGTGTCGTCAAACACTTGGTATATAACCAAGTCCTTGCCTCATACGGAATAAGGGTCATTCGTGCGGACTAAGAACCTAAAAGCTACGGACTAAGAAATCCGCACTTAATACTTCAACGAACTAAGTCTAAAAGATGCGGAGTAAGAATCTTAGTCTACAAAGTCGCATGGAATAAGAGAGTCAACGCAGAGTTAAAAAGATAAGTCTTCCACTCAACCGGACTAAAGTACAGAAAACACGGAGTAAGGAATCCGAGTCTTTCATAGATGCGGAGTAAGGAATCCGAACCACTCACTCATGCGGAGTAAGGATGTGCTGATATGGAGTAAGCCATCCGTTCCTTTAACTCATGCAGAGTAAGGAAACTAGATGCGGAGTAAGAAAGCGCAAATGCGGAGTAAGCACTCCGACCTTCTTTTTCATACGGAGTAAGGAAGCGCTTACACGGAATAATGATTCTAGTACCAAATTGATACAGAGTAAGCAATCAGTATTACGGAGTAAGGATCCGAGCTTGATTTAAGCACGAAATAAGGAACCTTACACCGGATTCAAGAAGACGCTACTTCAACTATCTCTTCGTAATGAAAGTCATCAGCTCGCTGTTTCCCGATGTAAGACAAACTTGTTAAGAACCTAAAGCATCTTACACGTGGATCATTCGGATATGTAGACACAACTTTAACTACACTTGGTAACTTACAAAGAATCTTAAACATTACAAACCCAAGATCTTGAAGACCACATCCACAAGCAATTAAGGCAGAGAGATTTCCAGGAGAGAGAGTAAATATGCACAATGTCCGGAACAACAAGTTCCAAGGTTGTCTCTTGTGGATATCACCTATAAATAGTAACACTTGTACATCTTATAAAGTGTACTTGGGTAAACGTGTAAGAGCTCATGCATGTACTAAAGTTCATAGAGATCAAAGAGGCTAGTGTGTGTGTACTTGTAAACAGAGTGTTAAAGAGTTGTTAAGTATGTCTAAAAGCTTTCAAGCTTTAGACTGCTTTCATTTTGTTGTACTTATCATATTGATAATAAAAAAAATACTTCCACTATCTGGTTATCTTCCGCATTGTTTCTATCTCTTAACCAGATAAGTGTTGTGCCAAAGAGTTAGAGAAAGAGCTTCAATAAGAGCCTGTTCACTCCCCTCTAGGCTCCAAGGGACCAACAGGTCTACCTGTTCCTACTGATAGTGAGCACATCTTGGTTCAGTTTTCTATATTTGATTGTCCCTCTAGTTTTAGTCTACACATGTATATTAAGGACTAGTTTGCTGATTTGTTATATGATGGGTTTAATGGCTATTTTCTTGTATTGGTGACCCGCGTTGACTGGTTTTCATTGCAACTGGTTTTGGTTTCAGTCGTTGGTTGTTTGTTTTAGCTAGAGACCTATTAACTACATATGCGTACTATATGTTTTTCTTTGATGCTCCTTGGTGTATCTCTGCGATCACTGCGTATTTACTCTCTGATTTATTTCTCACTTGACTAGAGTCCATTACATGGTTCCTCTGTTTTAGTCCAAGTTACTCTGCAAGATTGGCCTTGGTTGTTTGGGTAATATAGTTTTCATGCACATTTCTTGTATCGGTGTATACCCTGTTATTCATTTCTTTATTTTGCTTATTTTATCGGCCCCAGGTTTGTGTTAGTTTTGGGCTGACAATTTTGCGACGCAACATTATTGTAACATGTAAATGATCAATATAGTGGAAAAGAAAAAAAAAATAAAAAGAAAAGTGAGTTTGTTTTTATTTTGATGTATGTCACAATCACACAATACACTTTTGTTTATTTGTTTTTTAATTCATATTGTTTTTCAACAAAAAAAAATCATTTCTCAAATTCAAAAACAAAAAAAATGTTTGCTTAAGTTTTTTTTTTTTTAACTTTCTTAAATAAAAAATGTTTTCTAAACAAATAAAAAAAACCAACAAACAAACAAATATAAAAAAAACATTTTCAAACTCTTGAGCATTTCAACATTTGGTTTTTTTAACACTTGAATTTTTTAACACTTAGGCTTTTAAACATTGTATACATTTGGGTTATTATTAGTTTTTGCCTCTAACATCATTGTAAACATTAATTAAGGCAATAGTTAAAATAATAACTTTGGGTTTCCTTTAGACTTTTAGATAACTTAGAATTAATTTTGAATTATAAAAGAATATTATTAGAGACTTAGGAATTAGGATCAATTTAATTTAATCTCAACTTCAATAAATGACTTAGAAAAATAAAGAGTAGGACTTAGGCTACAGGAAAATTCAACATCATTTTTTAGACAAGTGTGAATCCAAATAAAAAGTTAAAATAAATTAGAAACCTCCCTCCTAAGATAGGTACCGAAAGGGCGTTGCGGGGGTGCTAGTCCTTTCCCGCGTAACAAACTTCCTAACCCAGCTCTGGCGACGTAGATCATACTTTAGGTGACCAACTGCACCCCAAAAACAGTTAGTGATGACTATGTTCTTTTTCATCACCATTCGGATAAAGGATGGGAGAACTGCATCCCCAAAAGCAGATTTTCCTCCGGACGAAATCCGGTGATGACAGTGCTCCTTGACTAGTGCAAGATACATTCTGTACTTCATGTTGTCATATTTACTTTAAAGTCATGTGTCATGTTTCTGATTATATTTTCATAATTCAAAATGAAAGGATACCAACATAATTAATGATATCTTCTATTGCAATCTGCTTAGCATAGCACCATGAGTCGAGTCGACTAAACAGAACGTCTTTCTATTATACTACTCTTCTTTCTTATACTGGTATTTGAATTACGTTATAACTTATCGGAAAAACAAAAACACGAATCAAATTAAGGGCTTCACCTTTCTGTAAGGCGCCACCTGCGACTCATTATTGCAGTTCGTGTAAAAGCTTGACGATTAATTAATTAATTAATTAGAATCGATCCTTTCATAAAACTGTAAAAGCCATAAATTATTTATATAAAAACAATCCAGAAAACAATTATTTATATAAAATCAGCATACCATAAACAAAACCTTGGGGAAGGGACAGTAGGCCGCCTTCAAATTTAATGCCTAGGCCATTTCCCCATAGGTCTCTATTTTACATTTGAGTCAATCCTGAAACCCAAAATGTATAAATATATAAATTTAAAAATTATTTACAACTTCAACAAATCACAATTGTACCTCACTAACTTAAACCTTAATTTGAAGACTGCCAATTTCCCCTTCCAGCTTTCCCAAGCCAGCTCTGCTCACTGTCTCATTCTGTATTGGGCTTCGGTGGTTGAGCCAGGGATGCTGCAAGCATTGCTGGGCGGTTGGTCGGTTTTCTGGTACAAAATTGAGAAGAGGGCAGAGAAACTCTGCAAACTCACATGCATCGGTGCTAGAAAAATTGTGCTTGTCAACCAAAAGTCGATTTAGTGAACGGGATTTTAACCTTCGTATCCTCTTTAGATCCCCATGTCGATCAAAGAAATCTTTGGACCGAACTCCTCCAATGGCTATCTGAATAAGAACGAACAGTTAGAGTAGAAATAGACACCACACAGGCTGGCTAGCTGAGGAAGCTGTAACTTTTTCATATGCACATCACTACTTACATACCGTTGTTTGGGTAGCACTAGGTCTCTCAGCCACCTAGACAGCTGTGGACACGCTGTGTTATCAAACCAAAAGATAGGGGAATGAGAGGAAAGATATTCTCACCTTCCTAGGTATTTTCCCAAGGAGTTCCATCATTAGAGCCAAATGATCCTGCCATCAATCAAATACAGAATCATTGCAGTTCAACAAGTTCAGAGATGTTACTGTCTCATAAAAGCATCACTCTCTACGCAACTTCTAAACTTAAAATGAAGGTGGTGATGCTACAGGGTTGCCCCATTCACAATTGATACAAAAGTTCGAGGTAAATATTGATTATCAGGACTTAATAACAGCTCATATGCAAGGAATAATGATATTGATAGTTGGTAAGTTATTGTACATCACCAATAATAACATTAATGCTGTAAACAATGTTGAACTACTTCAATCAAAGAACAGTGACAACCATATATTTACCTCATCTTCATCAAAACCTTGCCCATTCTTGGGTGCAAACAGCACATCACCAGTAGCAAGCTCAAAGGCAATGCAGGCAAATGACCACATATCAACTGAAAACGTGTACCCAGACTGCATTACAACTTCAGGAGCTCTATACTGCCTTGTTTGAATATCGCCAGTCAGCTGCTTATCAGCCCAACATGCATTCCCAAAATCGACAACCTTGCACCTCAAATCAATCCCTTCCAGAGATCTATCAGATATTGGAAACCCGCCAACGGATGCTCTCCGACCTGACATCCTAGCCACTGCCCTCTTAGCTCTATGCTTCAGTTTTTTCTCATTTGAATTCATTGTAGTTCCACCATTAGGATTCAACTCAGGCCTCTTAAGAATTGGGGCCTGGCCACACTTGAATGGATCTTTGGCAGGATCAATCGTGGACAACAAAAGAATATTTTCTGGTTTCAGATCTGTGTGGATTAGACCAAGTTCTCTATGCAGGTAATCAATGCCTGTCAAAATGCATTTGCATATCTCCCTAAGTTTACTAAATTCGACACCTTTGTAATGATTATACTTTATCACTCGAAGTAAGCTGTCACCCAGAATTTCAAGAACCATACACAAATGCTGTCCATTTGGACCTGCATGCTTGAAGTGGTCTATCAATCGTACTACAAACTTGGAATTTGAAGGGTCACCACTAGCAACTGCTAAAAGAACTTCAATTTCATGTAGAGCAGCTTGAGAAAATTGTGCCGCACTTTTTTGGATCTTAAGAGCAACATAGGTCTACAGCAAAGGGGCAATAAAGGAGAAAGAATAACTATAAGATTCGTGTACTGGGAAAAAAATCTAGGAAAAGAGAAAAGCACAAATAATAAATGACAGGAAAAATATTACACCAAATACTTTTAAAGACATTAAGAAAAGAGATAAGCTAACAGCATATAGTCACTTTCTATTGTTTAAACAAGCAGTATATTATAGGAAGCTTGACTGTCTCAACCATTTTCAACTATTTAGTAAAAGAATTATCATAAAGAGGATGGACAATGAATACCTATGTAAATATTATGTAATACAGTAAGAAAAGAGATAAGCTAAAATCATATAGTCTCTTTCTATTGTTTAAACAAGCAGTATATTATAGGAAGCTTGACTGTCTCAACCATTTTCAACTATTTAGTAAAAGAACTATCATAAAGAGGATGGAAAGTGAATACCTATGGAAATATTATTTAAGCCAGTTAAAAAAGAGATAAGCTAAAATCATATAGTCCTATTGTTTATGCAGGCAGTGTATTATAGGAAGCTTGACTGTCTCAACCATTTTCAACTATTTAGTAAAAGAAGTATCATAAAGAGGAAGGAAGGTGAATAGTTGAATAATTTGAAGATCACAACCATTTTCAACTAATTAGTAAAAGAAGAATGATAGAAGGTATCATTTGAATGTCTCAACCATTTTCAAAAACTTAAATAGAAGATCTACAGAAAAGGGGAAAGAAAGCGAATAGAATACTTAACTATCTCAAACATTTTCATAGAATACTTAGTTGTCATCACCGGATTCTGTCCGGACGAAATCCAGTGATGACATTCAATAAAAGTATGATAAAGGGGATGGAAAGTGAATATACTAGTCACCAACGTTCGAAAATACAGGCTGAGGCGGCGCCTTGAGGCGCCGTCTCGCCCGCCTCAGCAGCTACCCGCATGAGAGTTCCCTATTGTGCTCATCAAAGAAAACACACTCACTATTCTACTTTATTTGAACTCACACTCTATTCTAAACTCAATAAACTCACACTCTAGTCTACTAACTGATAAAACAAAGCATGAGCCAGAGAATTGAGCTCAACACTCTCAAAACAAAACACAATTCAGCCAATGTGGCTACAAATCTAAACAATCACACATAAACATCAAGCCAGTGTGGCTTTTATTCTGAATCTTTCTCTTTTTTTTTCTTTTTTTTTAAGTAATAACCTTACAAGGTTGCATTTTATGCTCTCCCTTGATGGATTATTCACTCTTTTTTTTTTACTCACATAACACAAATAAGACTGATTTTTCTAATGCAAACTCCTTGCCATTTTGCTACATAAGGAGAGACAAAAATTCATTAATGTCTCACATCCCATTTTCCAATTAAGTGATGGCTTTTTCACATTCTATATCACAGCCTTTTATATTTATAACACAGCAAACAAAAAAATAGGATATATAAGAAGTCAAAGTGACTTAAAGGCCTTGCACCCTATCTACACACCAAACACTGAGCACTAATAAGTAATCACATGCTTACTTGACTCCTACCATTAAATAACTAATGTTAAGTACAAGAAGAGTAGCAAATCAAACTATTACCCACAAACCATAAATGTCACTCAAGGGCTAAAAGAAGCTGTTCTCATTTTGCATTTCTTTTTCACTCAACTTTAAGGGTTACTTAGGTCTATCATAGCATTTCATGCTTAGCTAATATTCAAAACTCAGCTCCAAAAACATGGTGATATCATTCAAGAGATATAGACATGATTAAACCAATTCAGAGCACATTTTACTACTTTAACACCCTTATCACAACATGATACTAATGTGGCATAAAAATTAAATTTTAAGCCAAAATTGCATACTTAATATCCATGTCTCTACAAACAAATCATTCAATCAAACAACTCAAACAATCATGCAAATAAAAACAGTTTTTTTTTTTTTACAAATAAATAAAACATGCAATCACAACATAAAAGACAAGCAAGTGGCTCAAGTCACTCCCCATACACCACACTTAAAATATGCTATGTCCGCATGGCATAAAAGAAGGAGTAGGAAAAACACTTACCCCTGGTTTGGCACACTGTAATAGTAGATGACATTGGCCACCATTCGTCGCACTCCGAGCCACAAAGTCGGCCGACGTCTCGCCGCGCACTTCCCAATTTTCCTTCCCTTGCAGAATACCCATCATGTAGTAGCAAACAAAGATCCCACAAACTGAATTGGTCGGGCTGTTGGGGAATTTGCATTTCATTGTAGTGAATAAGAGGGAGCTTGTCCGCCAACAAGCCTTCTTTGATCATTGCCACTTTCATGCGTTTGATGTACCCATGCACTAACTTGTCTTTTCCGTCTAGCAAACCCTTCGCCTTGGCTTGGATCATATAGCACGGCATGGCCTACATCCGATTCACACGGACAAGTACATAGTGGCGGTCAATGTGCACCGGAATCGGCACCTCATGCATACCATGCCAAGGGCGGTGCCCTTCATTCTCTCCATTAATGCGTTGGCGCCACACCTCTTCGGACAAGGGTTGATTGAAAAGCTCACACGGCATGATGGAAGTGTACCCGACTAAGGGGTAATTATGAGGCTCAGCCTCCACTACATACCGCATGGTCTGCAGAAGAGGTCTATCTCGTCGGCATAGAGATATTCATCTCTCGAGATCCTCTTCAAGCTAAAAGGAGTGAAGATATCATTATCCCGTATAAATCGAGCCCTATGACTGTGGACTTGATGAATTCTTCAAATGCTTTGCGTGGCTCTCTTCGACGATAAAGCTGGATTAATGATTAAATTAACAGGAGGGCCAAGTAGATCTTCAGGTTCAGCAGGCATGTATGCACCCCAAGATCCTGGAAGTATACAGGCACCAGGGCCTGAGAATATGCAGGATCCGTAAAAGGCTGGAAGGGTGAATACCCTGCCGCTGGCTCTTCCTCCTCTTGAGGTTGGAAGGGTGAATACCCTGTTCTTGGCGCCGCCTCCTCCTGGATGATAATGAGATGGGCGAGTGAAGGTTCTTGTTGAGGTGGATCGACTGGGCTGGATAAGCATCTTCGGGGGATGGAGAGGGTTCTTCATCGGATATCTCCACTATAGGAGAACGTTTTGATGCTTTCCTCTTGCTCAAAGCCTTCCAGATTTTGCCTAGGAGGCCTTTGACTTCTTTGTTGTCCTTCCTCGGGGCTTCCACCTCGGGCTGGGTTCTGGCATTTGCCTCCCTGAGCTGCTTGTGTTTCTTGCCTCCAAGCTTCGATAGATGCGGCAGGAGGAGCTTCGGGGCCTCTCATGCTCTAGGTGATGCATGAGCGGCTACATCCTGGGGCCTCCCATGCTCGGTTCTAGGTTGTGAAGTAGCTTGTTGGTCTCCCAGGAGATGAGGGCCATTAATTCTTCAAATTGGGCATTAGTGATGTGCCCATTAGTGATCGCCCAATTGATGACCTCCACTTCACTCACCACCTGCCCACTAATGCCTTGAAAGAAATTGAAAATGTCTTCTTTGTGTACATTGAACCGCATGTACATGGCGGTGAGTCTGTATAGAGTCTGCTTCCTTTGATCCAAATGAGGAGAAGTCTCCCTTGCAAAGTCCGTGGATCGCTCCACATGAACATTGTGCCTAGCGGGCTGTGATGGAGGAGGAACATTGGTTGCCCAATGACCTCTGCATCTGACCCCCAAACCTCCTTCACTTGCAATACTCTTAACACCCAGGTGAGAAGGAAAAGTAATGCTCTCCATGGAGGAAAAATGCAAAGCAGGCATGCTTTGAAATATCATACACAAAATTCCGCCATTGATCCGCTTGGATGAGTTTTTCTTCCACCGGTTAAAAATGGTAGTGGCCCAATCCACATTTAGCATATGATCAATGCTATACATGAACTCAGTGTGGCTTAGGCACACTATCTAGCCCACTGGTCTGAATCAATAAACATTTCCCTACCAGGTAAGCTAGGCATCCGAATTTTCCAACAAAACCATTCTTGGTATACGCCTTCGACTTTGAAATTTTCTAGCATAGTTACATGCAGTACCAAATTCTCCTAGGCTTAGGCGAGGGAAGCTACCACTGGGTTCAGGGAGGTTAAAGCAATTTCTAATAATATCAGGGGTTATTCGACATAAACCCCTTGCACAACCCCTATCGGTTCATCCTCACTCCCGAGAGACAGATGCATAGAAGTCTTGTAGGGCGAGAATAAGAAATAGCCGGGCCGGGCGGATACTAACCTTTGTAATCCCGAGTTTGAATTTTAACGACCACCTCTCTAGCCCAGCCCAGCTACGAAGCCTCCAAAGCCTGCATGTCAAGAGCATGCCCCAAGAGTATCTCCTCCTCGGTTTGGCTATCAGCACTAGGTGAGTGCACCTCCTCCTGGCCAGTCCTCCTTGTGCGCACCATCTTTGGAATGAGAAAATAAGAACAAAGAGCAGAAAACTCAAGAGCAAGAGAGCAAAAGGGCGAGTTTCTCTAATACTCGGATCGGAGTGATTTTGGTGTGGAAGCTTTTGAAGATGGCCTCCCTTTATATAGCGTGCGAAGGAAAGAGGCTCCAATTGGCGTGATACACGTGCCCCTAACTTTTCGAGTGTTCGACCAAAATACCCTCTTGCACGTGAATTGGCTGAATTGGCGTGCAGGTCGAATCGTCCCAAACTTTGGTGGTAGGTCCCCACCGAGCCGGCAAGCAATACTTCCCTTCGCACGTGAATTGTAGGAAGCTTCTAGGAGGGCTAAAATCGGTATTTTGCATTTTTGGGCCTCCATATGATAGCTATCAATTCGCGTGCAAGAGTAAACGTGATTCACATGGTCTTCATCTACCATTCCAGAAAGTTACAGCTCAAAACAAGGTGCACGTGAATTGGGCAATTCACGTGCAAAATCACGTTCAGGCCCAAACTGGCCCAAATTTCTCCACTGAGTTGCTTATGCATTTTGGACCATCTTTAAGTCTTGCACGTGATTTGTTTGAGCCCATCTTCATGCACTTTTGGGCTTCACTTGCTCCTTGCTCCTTGACTTTGACTTTAAAAATAATTCCACAAGTTCAGGACCCAATAATTTGCTCATCCTGCACATAGTTAGCTAAGAAAGGAACAAAGTCTCCTGCACAATGGTTAGCTTGCAAACAAATTTATTGAAGAAAATAAATAAAAGAAATAACATAAAATAAAATAAAACATAGCAATAAACATTGGGTTGCCTCCCAATCAGCGCTTTATTTAAAGTCTGTAGCTAAACTTGCAGTTATGATCAAGCAATGGTGAAAGAGAGGGAATCAACTATCTCCCTCTGAGTTGAATCAAAGTAAGGTTTCAGCCTATTGCCATTCACCCAAAATTTCTTGCCATCTACTGACTTGGAGCTCAAAGCTCCCATATGGCTTCTTATCAACTATCACAAAAGGTCCCATCCACTTGGACCTTAATTTGCCAGGAAATAACCTCAACCTTGTGTTAAATAGAAGAACTTTCTGTCCTAAGGTTAAAGGTTCATTGTTGAGTTGCCTATCATGCCATTTCTTAGTTCTTTCTTTGTAAAATTTAGCACTATCATAGGCATCCAACCTAAGCTCATCTAACTCAATTAATTGAGTCATCCTAAGTTCCTTGATCTCTTGTGGGTTGAAATTTAACTTCTTCAAGGCCCAATGAGCCTTGTGTTCAAGTTCCACAGGCAAGTGACATGCCTTACCATATAGAATACGGTAAGGTGACATCCCAATGGGAGTCTTGTAAGCTGTCCTATATGCCCATAAGGCTTCATCAAGCCTTTGAGACCAATCTTTCCTATTGGCTCCAACAGTTTTCTCTAAAATGGCCTTAATCTCCCTGTTGGACACTTCGCTTGTCCATTAGCTTGTGGGTGGTAAGCTAAAGACTTCCTATGAGTGACACCATACTTGTTCAATAATTTATCAAACAATTTATTGCGAAATGACTACCCTCATCACTGATTATAGCCCTTGGTGTCCCAAAACGGCTAAAGATGTTCCTAGTAAGGAAGTGAGTCACAACCCTAGCATCATTCACTCTAGTAGGAATAGCTTCTACCCACTTAGACACATAATCCACAGCAAGCAAAATGTATGAATACCCATCAGAATTGGGGAATGGCCTCATGAAGTCAATCCCCCAAATGTCAAAAATTTCAACTGGAAGAATTCCAGTTAATGGCATCTCATTTTTCCTAGATAGACCACCTACCCTTTGACATCTATCACACTTTTTGATGTAGATATAGGTGTCTTTCACCATGTGAGGCCAATAAAAGCCACACTGCATGATCTTAGCCACAGTTCTTTGCACCCCAAAGTGGCCCCCATAATGTGATGCATGACAATGATGTATTATGTCATCTACCTCCTCCTCAAGGACACACTTTCTTATGATTTGGTCTGGACACCTCCTATAAAGAATTGGGTCTTCCCAAATGTATTTCCTAGCATCCACTACCAATTTCTTTCTCTGGTGGTAGTCTAACCGCTTGGGTATGAACCCAGTGGCTAAATAATTTGCTATGTCGGCAAACCAAGGAAGATGATGCACCTCAAACAACTTCTCATCGGGAAAGTCATCTACAATGGGTAGAGACTTAGGTGCATTCTCCACACGTGAGAGGTGATCAGCCACAGAATTTAGGGCTCCCTTTGTGTCTCTAATTTCAAGGTCAAATTCCTGTAAGAGGAGAACCCATCTAATCAAGCGTGGCTTAGCTTCTTTTTTAGCAAACAAATATTTCAACGCAAGCATGATCAGTATAAACAATGACTTTAGACCCCAAAAGGTAGGGTCTAAACTTGTTGCGACCATAAACCACGGCTAGCAACTCTTTCTCAGTGGTGGTATAGTTCTGTTGAGCATCATCTAAGGTCTTACTAGCATAGTAAATGACCCTAAACACCTTTTCTCGCCTTTGCCCTAAGACTACCCCCACAGCATAATCACTCGCATCACACATTAGCTCAAAAGGCTGAGCCCAGTCAGGTGTGACTATAACAGTGCGATGACTAACTTACCCTTGAGGATGTTAAAAGCTTCTAAGCAATCTTCATTAAACTCAAAGCTTGTGTCTTTTTCTAACAACCTACTCATGGGTTTTGCAATTTTTGAGAAGTCCTTAATGAATCTCCTATAAAAGCCGGCATGGCCAAGGAAACTTCTCACTCCTTTTTCATTAGTTGGAGGTGGCAGAGTCTCAATAGTGGAGATTTTTGCCTTGTCTACCTCCAAACCATGTGCAGACACCTTGTGCCCTAGAACTATCCCCTCAGTTACCATGAAATGGCATTTCTCCCAATTTAGGACTAGTTCCTTCTCCTCACATCTCTCTAAGACCACATCTAGATTTTTCAAGCACTGTTGGTAGGAGGAACCAAACACCGAGAAGTCATCCATGAAGACCTCCATGATCTCCTCAACCAAACCCTGAAAAATAGCCATCATACACCTTTGAAAGGTGGCAGGGGCATTACAAAGCCCAAATGGCATTCTCCTAAATGCAAATGTGCCAAAAGGGCACGTGAAGGTGGTCTTTTCTTGGTCCTCGGGCTTAACCATGATCTGATTATACCCGGAATATCCATCTAAAAAGCAGTAGTGACTATAGCTAGCTAACCTATCCAACATTTGGTCAATGAAAGGAAGAGGAAAATGATCCTTCCTAGTGGCCTTGTTCAGCTTCCTATAGTCAACACACACTCTCCACCCCGTCACAGTGCGAGATGGGATCAATTCATTTTTCTCATTCTTAATCACAGTCATGCCCCCTTTCTTGGGCACGACATGCAATGGACTCACCCACTCATTATCAGAAATAGCATAAATTATACCCGCATTTTTCCATTTTAAAATTTCTTTTCTAACAACTTCTTTCATAGCAGGGTTTAATCTTCTTTGTCTTTTAGCAGTGGGTTTAAAATCATCATTCATCAAAATCTTATGCATGCAAATCCCTGGACTAATACCCCTAATGTCTTCAATGTTCCATCCTAGGGCCTTTTTGTGTTTCCTAAGGACTTCTAGCAATTGAGTACACTCCACATCATTTAAATTAGAAGCAACAATGACAGGGAATTGATTTGTAGAGTCTAGAAATTCATACCTTAGGTGTCCAGGCAGCTCCTTCAGTTCTGGAGCTGGATGCACGTCATCTTCTTTCTCCTCCTCAGCTTGCTCCAAAGAGTTTGTAGTTTGCTCATCTTCCTCAGCTGTCAAATACATCTCTTCATCTTGTTGAGCTTCTATAAGCTGAAGGGCTTCATCATTGGTGGTGGTAATTTCTTCTGCCAAGTAATCTTCCACCAATTCCTCAAGGTCTTCAACCCAAAGGCAATCCTCCTCCTCTTGACCTTGCAGAGCCTTCCCCATGTGGAAGACTAAGGTCTCCTCATTAATTCTCAGAGTTAGCTGCCCTTGAGCAACATCAATCAATGCACAACCCGTTCTGAGAAACGGTCTTCCAAGGAGTAGCTGAACTCCTCTATCTTCTTCCATCTCCAAAACTACAAAGTCTGCTGGAAATATGAAGGAGCCCACTTTAACTAGCACGTCTTCAATTATCCCTTCAGGCCTTCCAGTAGACCGGTCAGCAAACTGCAATGATATGGAAGTAGGCTTCATGCCCTTAAGCCCAAGCTGCTTGTACAAAGCAAAGGAAATCAAATTGATGCTGGCCCCTAAATCACATAGGGCCTCTTCTTTGCGGTGCATTGCCAATCACACAAGGGAGATTAAAGCTGCCCGGATCTTTATGCTTGATGGGCAAACTCTGTTGAACAACACTTGCTCACCTCGTTAGTGGCCGCCACCGTCTCATGATCCCCATATTTCCTCTTCTTTGTCACAAAATCTTTGATGTATTTTCTGTACCTAGGCATCTGCTCCAAAACTTCCACAAATGGAATGTTAATCTCAAGCTTCTTGAACAAACTCAGGAAGCGCTCATACTCTTCTTCAACCCTCCGGTTCCTCGGCCTACGAGGAAATGGCATAGTAGGCCTGAGCTCTTGCTTTGTTCTTCAGCTATTCTGTCTTGACTCATTGCTTGTCCTTCTTTTCTTGCACTTTTTCTTGACTTTATCTGATTTTCCTTGGTCATCAGCTTCCAAGGGTCTGCTTTGTTCTTCTGGAATTGCCTTCTTCTTAGGCTCTTGACTTCATTCAGTGTCTTCCCGCTCCTTAGAGTTATAGCCTTGCAACTCTCCTTGGGGTTCACCTCGGTGTCACTTGGAAAAGTATTGGTTGACACCCCTTGATTTACATTCTGAGCCAAACTCACAAGCGACTTTTCTATATTCTTAATTGAAGATTCTATTGTGACTACCCTTTCCTCCAAATTATCCTCTCTTTTGGTTGGCTCATCCACATGCTTGATATGTTCTTCTTTCTTCGCCGAGGCCGAGGCTCGCCGTTGCTCGAATCCAGGAGGTGGGTGTAAATAATTATCCGTAGCATACGGATTCGCTTAATCCCTGGGGGCACATATTTATACCGAGGTGATGTATCTCCCCCTCGGTTCGATTCTTCCGAAATGGCCGAGACTCGCCGATTCAGGTTGTACCCTTGTTGTTGTTGTTGAGGATAAAGCTGGCTCGGTACAAGCCTTTTCCTCCAACATAATTTGCTTCTTCAGCTCCACTCCAGCCCCCTTGCCCATCCTGGTAAAGATTGTTGTGATCCTTCAACTTTAAGAGCCAATACTTCCATGCCTTTCACTAAAGCTTGAATCCGTGCTTGCATATCATTGGAAGAATTATCAACTGAAGCTATCTTCTCCCTTGGCTTTGAAGTACGCACATTAGACCACCGCCAATCAGCTAATGACAGCCTCTCCAGTAGCTCTGCTGCTGCGTCAGGCTCTAGATTCATCAAGCATCCTCCAGAATTTGCATTTACCTTGTCTTGTGAATGGGACCGAAGACCTGTGTAGAAAGATTCAATTTGAATCCCTGGGGCCTTCCATGATCAGGGCATCTTCTCACTAAGTCTTTGAAACGCTCCCAAGCTTCATGAAGAGTCTCCATCTCATCTTGCCCTGAACCTGCTAATCTCTCCTCTTAGCTGGATCACCTTGGAAGGAGGGAAGTACTTTGACATGAACTTGGTCCGCATCTCCTCCCAAGTGTTGATTGAACTTGTTGGCGATTGTTGAACCGGCCAAGAACTCTATCCCTTAAAGAGAAAGGGAAAAGCCTTAGCTTTATGGCCTCCTCCGACACATTGTTGATCTTGATGGTGTCACACACCTGGTAGAACCTCATCAAATGCTGGTGTGGATCATCCACGGCTGTTCCTCCAAACGCGTTGTTACTCACCATGTTGATCAATGCCGGCTTCACTCGAAGCTATTCGCTTGGACTCTTGTCCGCCGAATCCCAGAATAATGGTCCGACATCATCGGCCTCGCATAATCTAAGAAGGTTCTGGGCATAAACCTATTACCCTCTTCTTCTGGATATTGGCCATTGTAATTGGCCCCTCCTTGCGGTGCACCACCATCAGGTCTGAGATCTGCCATCGGATCACCTACGGATTGCTCCAAGCCTTGTAGTGCTTTTTCCGCCTCACGTCTTTGCTTCCCTAGTCGCTCTACGACGAGCTCCGAACAACCTTTCAGGTTCCCGCGTAAATTGTATATCCTCCTCTCTTTGCATGCACAACTAGGAATCCTTGATGTATGTTCCCGTAAACAACAACAAGAACACACCCAGCAGCTCCGAACAATGCAAAATAAACAAATAAAGAACGCAAAATAACAGAAAATAAAAGACAAAATAAATCACCAAGATCAGAATTCAAACAATTTCACTCAATGTTGATTTTAAAAACTAGTTAACCGTTGAATCCCCGGCAACGGCGCCAATTTGACAGACAAGATTTTTAGCCTCTCTAAAAGAGCTAGCTAATGTCGTTAAATCTCTCTTCAAAATAATAAATTCCCTAAGTTTGCACTAAAAGAATAGCAGCAAGAAAGGGGTCGAACCCACAGGGATTAGCCTAGTTCTCTAGTTCTCAAATCAAATCACCCAATTACTCTTGTTCTATAAAATGTCTTGGCAAAAAGTTTTCTTTTTTAAACTAAAGATCTAATTTTTATTTGGTTTTCTGAATAAACAAAGAAAGTAAACTGATTTTAGGATTAAGTTTCAAGGATTAAAGGCATCTAGGGTCACAATTTCACCTCCCTATGTTATCTCTACTGGTTCATGGTATTAGGGTTGTCCGATTGAAAACATGCTAAACATAAGCCAAGGACAACAAATGGTCATTGAGGTCCTTTTAAGAGTTGTATGCCAGGAATGGTCATCAAAACACACAAACATGCAAAGCCAATAAATCATACTTGCAAAAGGATAATGATCACACCAATTACAAATAAGTTATGAATCTCAATCCGCCCCAGACTAGGGCTAAGAATACCAAGGTGTACATCCAAAGATAGAATTAAGAACAGATTCATAAAACATGCAAAACTCAATCATCCAAACCCAATATTCATAAACACAGCAAAGCAACAAGGGGGCTACATTGCTCCCCTAGATTAAAAGACTACTCACGCATGATTACAAGCAAAACCATAGCGAGAAAAGCTAAACATCTTCTTCTTGATCACGCACACAAGCAAAGCTTCAAATCCAGGCTCCAAAATCCGCGACGTGGCTGCGGCGGCTACGACATTGCTCTCCTAGGTCAAGGAGCACCTCCAAGTCGTGGAGCCCTCTCTCTCTCTAAAACGTGTAGGGGGGTTAGGCATGGCTAGCAAGGGGCGTGGAGCTCTTATTTATAGAGTTTGGATGGGCCTTGAGGTGTGTAACCTAGCCCATCTATCAAAACGGCGTAGTTTTGATAAGTGACACTCGAAACATTAAAAACTCCATCTTCCATCCACAATTTGGACTTGGGCCTTCAGGAACAAATGATCAGCATGGAAAAACGATTGGATCGGTCCAAAAATATCTCTGCCGCCAATTTGCACGTGATATGGTGAATTCACGTGCACCTCCAATTCAGCTCAAACTTCTCCCCAAGCTTCCTTGCATCCTGTAGAGGCCTGAGAGGCAAAAATAGGCTTGCACGTGAATTGGGTGAATTCACGTGCAGATCCAAATCAGCTCCAAATGCTTTGAAATTTCTGTGGCATGTAGAGGACATCATTCCAAGCAACTTTGCTTCTTGCACGCCAATTGTTTGAGGCCATCTACTATGTCAAAAGTGAGGTACAAAATCTGCCAAAACAGCTTAAAAACGCATGTATTTGCAAATAGTATCTTCCTAGGGGTTAGAGTAAATATATATGATATATGAAGCAATAAGGCTCTAATCATGCTCTTAAACATCCTAAATAAATACTAGAATAACGGCATAAAATGCACGTTATCAATAAGAGAGTCAACGCGGAGTTAAAAAGATAAGTCTTCCACTCAACCGGACTAAAGTACAGAAAACACGGAGTAAGGAATCCGAGTCTTTCATAGATGCGGAGTAAGGAATCCGAACCACTCACTCATGCGGAGTAAGGATGTGCTGATATGGAGTAAGCCATCCGTTCCTTTAACTCATGCAGAGTAAGGAAACTAGATGCGGAGTAAGAAAGCGCAAATGCGGAGTAAGCACTCCGACCTTCTTTTTCATACGGAGTAAGGAAGCGCTTACACGGAATAATGATTCTAGTACCAAATTGATACAGAGTAAGCAATCAGTATTACGGAGTAAGGATCCGAGCTTGATTTAAGCACGAAATAAGGAACCTTACACCGGATTCAAGAAGACGCTACTTCAACTATCTCTTCGTAATGAAAGTCATCAGCTCGCTGTTTCCCGATGTAAGACAAACTTGTTAAGAACCTAAAGCATCTTACACGTGGATCATTCGGATATGTAGACACAACTTTAACTACACTTGGTAACTTACAAAGAATCTTAAACATTACAAACCCAAGATCTTGAAGACCACATCCACAGCAATTAAGGCAGAGAGATTTCCGGGAGAGAGAGTAAATATGCACAATGTCCGGAACAACAAGTTCCAAGGTTGTCTCTTGTGGATATCACCTATAAATAGTAACACTTGTACATCTTATAAAGTGTACTTCTGGGTAAACGTGTAAGAGCTCATGCATGTACTAAAGTTCATAGAGATCAAAGAGGCTAGTGTGTGTGTACTTGTAAACAGAGTGTTAAAGAGTTGTTAAGTATGTCTAAAAGCTTTCAAGCTTTAGACTGCTTTCATTTTGTTGTACTTATCATATTGATAATAAAAAAAATACTTCCACTATCTGGTTATCTTCCGCATTGTTTCTATCTCTTAACCAGATAAGTGTTGTGCCAAAGAGTTAGAGAAAGAGCTTCAATAAGAGCCTGTTCACTCCCCTCTAGGCTCCAAGGGACCAACAGGTCTACCTGTTCCTACTGATAGTGAGCACATCTTGGTTCAGTTTTCTATATTTGATTGTCCCTCTAGTTTTAGTCTACACATGTATATTAAGGACTAGTTTGCTGATTTGTTATATGATGGGTTTAATGGCTATTTTCTTGTATTGGTGACCCGCGTTGACTGGTTTTCATTGCAACTGGTTTTGGTTTCAGTCGTTGGTTGTTTGTTTTAGCTAGAGACCTATTAACTACATATGCGTACTATATGTTTTTCTTTGATGCTCCTTGGTGTATCTCTGCGATCACTGCGTATTTACTCTCTGATTTATTTCTCACTTGACTAGAGTCCATTACATGGTTCCTCTGTTTTAGTCCAAGTTACTCTGCAAGATTGGCCTTGGTTGTTTGGGTAATATAGTTTTCATGCACATTTCTTGTATCAGTGTATACCCTGTTATTCATTTCTTTATTTTGCTTATTTTATCGGCCCCAGGTTTGTGTTAGTTTTGGGCTGACAATTTTGCGACGCAACATTATTGTAACATGTAAATGATCAATATAGTGGAAAAGAAAAAAAAATAAAAAGAAAAGTGAGTTTGTTTTTATTTTGATGTATGTCACAATCACACAATACACTTTTGTTTATTTGTTTTTTAATTCATATTGTTTTTCAACAAAAAAAAATCATTTCTCAAATTCAAAAACAAAAAAAATGTTTGCTTAAGTTTTTTTTTTTTTAACTTTCTTAAATAAAAAATGTTTTCTAAACAAATAAAAAAAACCAACAAACAAACAAATATAAAAAAAACATTTTCAAACTCTTGAGCATTTCAACATTTGGTTTTTTTAACACTTGAATTTTTTAACACTTAGGCTTTTAAACATTGTATACATTTGGGTTATTATTAGTTTTTGCCTCTAACATCATTGTAAACATTAATTAAGGCAATAGTTAAAATAATAACTTTGGGTTTCCTTTAGACTTTTAGATAACTTAGAATTAATTTTGAATTATAAAAGAATATTATTAGAGACTTAGGAATTAGGATCAATTTAATTTAATCTCAACTTCAATAAATGACTTAGAAAAATAAAGAGTAGGACTTAGGCTACAGGAAAATTCAACATCATTTTTTAGACAAGTGTGAATCCAAATAAAAAGTTAAAATAAATTAGAAACCTCCCTCCTAAGATAGGTACCGAAAGGGCGTTGCGGGGGTGCTAGTCCTTTCCCGCGCGTAACAAACTTCCTAACCCAGCTCTGGCGACGTAGATCATACTTTAGGTGACCAACTGCACCCCAAAAACAGTTAGTGATGACTATGTTCTTTTTCATCACCATTCGGATAAAGGATGGGAGAACTGCATCCCCAAAAGCAGATTTTCCTCCGGACGAAATCCGGTGATGACAGGTGCTCCTTGACTAGTGCAAGATACATTCCGTACTTCATGTTGTCATATTTACTTTAAAGTCATGTGTCATGTTTCTGATTATATTTTCATAATTCAAAATGAAAGGATACCAACATAATTAATGATATCTTCTATTGCAATCGCTTAGCATAGCACCATGAGTCGAGTCGACTAAACAGAACGTCTTTCTATTATACTACTCTTCTTTCTTATACTGGTATTTGAATTACGTTATAACTTATCGGAAAAACAAAAACACGAATCAAATTAAGGGCTTCACCTTTCTGTAAGGCGCCACCTGCGACTCATTATTGCAGTTCGTGTAAAAGCTTGACGATTAATTAATTAATTAATTAGAATCGATCCTTTCATAAAACTGTAAAAGCCATAAATTATTTATATAAAAACAATCCAGAAAACAATTATTTATATAAAATCAGCATACCATAAACAAAACCTTGGGGAAGGGACAGTAGGCCGCCTTCAAATTTAATGCCTAGGCCATTTCCCCATAGGTCTCTATTTTACATTTGAGTCAATCCTGAAACCCAAAATGTATAAATATATAAATTTAAAAATTATTTACAACTTCAACAAATCACAATTGTACCTCACTAACTTAAACCTTAATTTGAAGACTGCCAATTTCCCCTTCCAGCTTTCCCAAGCCAGCTCTGCTCACTGTCTCATTCTGTATTGGGCTTCGGTGGTTGAGCCAGGGATGCTGCAAGCATTGCTGGGCGGTTGGTCGGTTTTCTGGTACAAAATTGAGAAGAGGGCAGAGAAACTCTGCAAACTCACATGCATCGGTGCTAGAAAAATTGTGCTTGTCAACCAAAAGTCGATTTAGTGAACGGGATTTTAACCTTCGTATCCTCTTTAGATCCCCATGTCGATCAAAGAAATCTTTGGACCGAACTCCTCCAATGGCTATCTGAATAAGAACGAACAGTTAGAGTAGAAATAGACACCACACAGGCTGGCTAGCTGAGGAAGCTGTAACTTTTTCATATGCACATCACTACTTACATACCGTTGTTTGGGTAGCACTAGGTCTCTCAGCCACCTAGACAGCTGTGGACACGCTGTGTTATCAAACCAAAAGATAGGGGAATGAGAGGAAAGATATTCTCACCTTCCTAGGTATTTTCCCAAGGAGTTCCATCATTAGAGCCAAATGATCCTGCCATCAATCAAATACAGAATCATTGCAGTTCAACAAGTTCAGAGATGTTACTGTCTCATAAAAGCATCACTCTCTACGCAACTTCTAAACTTAAAATGAAGGTGGTGATGCTACAGGGTTGCCCCATTCACAATTGATACAAAAGTTCGAGGTAAATATTGATTATCAGGACTTAATAACAGCTCATATGCAAGGAATAATGATATTGATAGTTGGTAAGTTATTGTACATCACCAATAATAACATTAATGCTGTAAACAATGTTGAACTACTTCAATCAAAGAACAGTGACAACCATATATTTACCTCATCTTCATCAAAACCTTGCCCATTCTTGGGTGCAAACAGCACATCACCAGTAGCAAGCTCAAAGGCAATGCAGGCAAATGACCACATATCAACTGAAAACGTGTACCCAGACTGCATTACAACTTCAGGAGCTCTATACTGCCTTGTTTGAATATCGCCAGTCAGCTGCTTATCAGCCCAACATGCATTCCCAAAATCGACAACCTTGCACCTCAAATCAATCCCTTCCAGAGATCTATCAGATATTGGAAACCCGCCAACGGATGCTCTCCGACCTGACATCCTAGCCACTGCCCTCTTAGCTCTATGCTTCAGTTTTTTCTCATTTGAATTCATTGTAGTTCCACCATTAGGATTCAACTCAGGCCTCTTAAGAATTGGGGCCTGGCCACACTTGAATGGATCTTTGGCAGGATCAATCGTGGACAACAAAAGAATATTTTCTGGTTTCAGATCTGTGTGGATTAGACCAAGTTCTCTATGCAGGTAATCAATGCCTGTCAAAATGCATTTGCATATCTCCCTAAGTTTACTAAATTCGACACCTTTGTAATGATTATACTTTATCACTCGAAGTAAGCTGTCACCCAGAATTTCAAGAACCATACACAAATGCTGTCCATTTGGACCTGCATGCTTGAAGTGGTCTATCAATCGTACTACAAACTTGGAATTTGAAGGGTCACCACTAGCAACTGCTAAAAGAACTTCAATTTCATGTAGAGCAGCTTGAGAAAATTGTGCCGCACTTTTTTGGATCTTAAGAGCAACATAGGTCTACAGCAAAGGGGCAATAAAGGAGAAAGAATAACTATAAGATTCGTGTACTGGGAAAAAAATCTAGGAAAAGAGAAAAGCACAAATAATAAATGACAGGAAAAATATTACACCAAATACTTTTAAAGACATTAAGAAAAGAGATAAGCTAACAGCATATAGTCACTTTCTATTGTTTAAACAAGCAGTATATTATAGGAAGCTTGACTGTCTCAACCATTTTCAACTATTTAGTAAAAGAATTATCATAAAGAGGATGGACAATGAATACCTATGTAAATATTATGTAATACAGTAAGAAAAGAGATAAGCTAAAATCATATAGTCTCTTTCTATTGTTTAAACAAGCAGTATATTATAGGAAGCTTGACTGTCTCAACCATTTTCAACTATTTAGTAAAAGAACTATCATAAAGAGGATGGAAAGTGAATACCTATGGAAATATTATTTAAGCCAGTTAAAAAAGAGATAAGCTAAAATCATATAGTCCTATTGTTTATGCAGGCAGTGTATTATAGGAAGCTTGACTGTCTCAACCATTTTCAACTATTTAGTAAAAGAAGTATCATAAAGAGGAAGGAAGGTGAATAGTTGAATAATTTGAAGATCACAACCATTTTCAACTAATTAGTAAAAGAAGAATGATAGAAGGTATCATTTGAATGTCTCAACCATTTTCAAAAACTTAAATAGAAGATCTACAGAAAAGGGGAAAGAAAGCGAATAGAATACTTAACTATCTCAAACATTTTCATAGAATACTTAGTTGTCATCACCGGATTCTGTCCGGACGAAATCCAGTGATGACATTCAATAAAAGTATGATAAAGGGGATGGAAAGTGAATATGCTAATCACCAACGTTCGAAAATACAGGCTGAGGCGGCGCCTTGAGGCGCCGTCTCGCCCGCCTCAGCAGCTACCCGCATGGAGGCGCCGCGTCAACGCCCGCATCTGCCGATATCCGCCTCGTACGGGCGAGGCGGGTTGAGGCGGCCCGTTTCGCCGCGTCAACCCGTACGAGAGGCGAGGCGCCCGCGACACGGAAACTTCAAAAAATATATATTGGGTTAAACAAAAACGTTGCGCTAACCTAATTATCGCTTCCAGCGTCGTCGTCATCCTTTGCCGTCGAAGGGAAGTCGCTCTGTCGTCGTCTTCAGTAGCAGCGTCGTCGTCGTCGTCGTCTGTCATCGATCGTCGTCCAGTGTCATCCAGCATCATCCAGCGTTATCGATCGTCGTCGTCCAGCGTCATCGATCGTCGTCATGAGTCCGTCCGTCGCGTCCAGTGTCTGTTGATTTCAGCGTCGAGGTAAGTCGCATTTTAAGTCACGATATTTATTCATTTTGATTAATAGCTAATTAATTAATTTAATTCATGATTTTAAACTGTAATTATCTTTATTATTGTAGATTTAACTTCTTGTAATGGCAAACAATCAAAGAAGAGATTCGGCTTGGAAATATGAAAATGAAATGAAGTTGGATAAAAAGAAAGGATATAAGTATATTCGTTGCATCTTTTGTGAAAAAGAAATTAGGGGAGGAATTTTTCGATTAAAAGAACATTTGGCCGGTAAGAGAGGAAATGTTGCCCCATATCCGAAAGTTATACCGGAAGTTAGGAATGAAATGAAAAAAAAAATTGAGGAAACAGGAAAGGTAAAGAGAATGCATCAAATGGTTAGGGAGGAGATGATTGATAAAAATACAGCATTAAATAGTGGATCAGCAAGGGGATCGACTAGTGATAGTGCAACTCAAAGGGTGAGTAGGGGACCTATGGATAGATTTCTTGGAATTGTGGGGGATGATGTTGAGGAAATTAATGACATTGGTGGAAGTGAACAAAAAAAAAAGACTCACCGCAAAAGAATTACGTGATGAAGTATGCATGGAGATCGGCCGATGTTTTTTTGACAATGCCATTGCTTTTAATGTTATTGATAGTCCATCATTTGTTAGCATGTGTCGGGCAATTGGTCCATATGGAATTGGTTTCAAACCACCTAGCAGCTATGAATTGAAGACAAATATTTTGAAAAAGGAGGAAGAGAACACTAAAAAAATGGTGCATGATGTGAAAAAGACATAGGAACAAACAGAAGTTTCTATATTATCAGATGGATGGAAAGATATGAGAGGTAGACAATTGATCAATATTCTTATGAACAATCCATATAGCACAGTTTTCTTGCGTTCTATTGATGTCAGCGATTCTGTGAAAGATGCAACGCTTATATTTACATTATTAGATGATGTTGTTGAAGAAATTAGAGAGAATCTTGTAGTTCAAGTGGTAATTGATAATACTTCAAACTACAAAAAAGCTGGAGAAATGTTAATGAAGAAGAGGAAGCAGTTATGGTGGACGCCATGTGCCGCACATTGTGTAGATTTGATTCTTGAAAAAATTAGAGAACTACCCCAACATAAAATGGCTTTGAGAAAAGCCAAGCAGGTATACTTCATTGTTGTATATATTATAAATTTCGTCTATAATTTTATAGTAATTGTTTTCATATACTAATTAAATTATTTTCATAGGTGAGCCAATTTTTTTATAATCATGGATGGATATTGGCGTTGATGAGAAAGTTCACTCAAAAGAACTTAGTTCGACCCGCTCCTACTAGGTTTGCTACTGCGTACTTAACACTGCAAAGCCTATATGAATTGCGAGAACCTTTGGAGCAGATGTTAACTTCATTAGAGTGGAGAGAAAATACATGGGCGAATAAAGCAGAAGGAAAAGAAGTGAAAAGAATTATTATGAGGGATGAGAATTTTTGGTCTGCTATGTCTTATGCATTAAAGACAACTAGACCTCTTGTTAATGTGTTGAGATTGGCTGATTCAGATAAGGTGCCTGGAATGGGATTTATTTATGGAGCAATGGATGCGGCTAAAGAGGAGATTGCCAAAAATTTAGATGATGAATATGGAGCTTATAGTGAGATTTGGAAGATCATTGATCATAAATGGGACTTCCAATTACATCGTCCTTTACACGCAGCCGCTTATTTTTTGAATCCTAGATTTCAATATTCAGAGAATATGTCTAATCATCCAGAGATTAAGAGTGGACTATTGACATGCATGGAGAAGCTTATACCAAATTATGTGGAAAGAGAGAAGACTTGTCTACAAATTAAAGATTTTAGACAAAAGAAAGGATTGTTTGGCTTCGAATTGGCAAAATCGACTGTGCACAAACATCGTCTCGGTATGTAAAATTCTCTTTGAAGTAGTGTTTACTTATCTATTTATTTTCTTAGTACATGAATTGTTAACTCTCCATTGGTATTATTGTAGATGATTGGTGGGTTGAATTTGGAGATCAAACCCCAGAGCTTAGATCTTTTGCAGTGAGAGTTTTAAGTCTTACTTGCTCATCATCCGGTTGTGAGCGAAATTGGAGTGCATTTAATTGGGTACGTATGCATTTTAAAACTTTAAATATAGTAATAATTTAATATAGTATTTAATATGAATTTTTCATACTAATTTTATTTTAATTAATATATTTAGATTCATTCCAAAAGAAGAAATCGGTTGGCCACAGAGAAATTAAATTCATTGGTGTATGTGATGTATAATAGAAAGTTAAGGGAAAAATTCATTAAACAACAAAACTTGCCCGATGATATTGACCCTTTAGTTTCTATTGATGTGCCTTCCGATGATGAGTGGATAGTTGGAAAAGATAATATTGATAATACTTCTACATGTGAACCAAGTGGAAGTACACAAGGAGGAAGAGTTGGATATTCACGTAAGTTTATTAACGTTCAATAATTATTAATGTTTATATATAGTTCTATGTTACATCAAATTGTTTTGATGTAGGAAAAGGAAAGGGCATTGTCATCGAGATGGAAAAGGAACCGGAGTTGAATGACTTATCCAATGATGAAGATGAAGAAAATGATGAACCATATTGGGATCCAAACTATCATCCAATAGACACAAATGACAGCTTATTGAGAGAACATTAGATTGCCTATTTCTTTAAGTTATTGGATTTTTATGTTTGATGTATGACTAGACTTAAATTTGAATTTTATTGAGTGTAAGACTTTATTTCATACTTGTAGTATGATTTTATTATTTTAAAACTAAATTTGCTCATTCAATTTTATATATTTTGTATATATATTAAAAAAATTATCATCCGCCTTTGAGGCGCCCGCCTCGCCGTACAGGTACAAGTCCGTACCGTACCGCGTTCCGTATTTTTGAACCTTGCTAGTCACATAGTATTTGAAATCTTATAGACAAATCAAACCAACGGAATTTCGATAAATGATTGTAATGAAATTATGATATGTTATCAAAACGACATGGTTTTGGAAGATCTCTAAAATGACAGGTACCCAGCACCAACAAATACATTCCTTTTCACCCATAATAAGTTGCACCTTTTGTGACCTCTACTCTACTTCACACAAGATTACTTTTGCCTATCCCTCACCATTAATTTCAGGAAAACCAACACACTAGCAAAAATATATGTGCAGATCTGAAGACATGCTGTTCACTCAGATTGAGTCACAATAATATCGGCAATTTGTTTCTTCTTTTATTGAAACGATCCTTCAAGGCACCCACATTGAACTATAGAACTAAATATACATAAAAAAGTAAAAATGAATAAATAAAAATAAACTAACTAACTCGCATTCAAACGAAATGCATCGAACAAAAAGACAGACGGACAACGAAAAAACAATCATAGAAAATAAGTTAACATTAAAAGGTTATGGATCTTGAATTCTTGGTGTTAGGCTTCTGAAGCGGGAACAAAGAACAACCGACCAACTGACCTGCTTACTTAAATCGGAGTTAAATTTCTAATCTAGGATAGACCGACCTAAGATGTTCGAAAAACATACCATGAGTATCAAAATTACAGACTGATCGACGAGGGGAAACACTTTAAAAAAAAACTTTAAAATAATTAAAAAAAATACTGATCCGACACAGTTTTAAGAACGGAGGAAGAACATACAGAGGAGCGAGTGTCGTACGCGAGCCAGACAGTGGAGAACTGACCCCAGCCGAGCTTCCTCTGAGCGATGTAGCGGCCGCCGGAGAACGGATCGCCGACTCGGACGGCGTGGTAGCCACCTTTGCGGTAGGAATCGGTGCCCTCATCCTCGCCCGCGGACGCTGACGACGATGAACAATACATTATCGGACCGACACCACAAACCCTCCAACTACTCTGATTCGATTAATGAATCAGTCCGATGAAAACGAAGTGCGCTTATGGGAGATGTCGGGGAGAAGATTCGAATTGGTTTGGGCACACCCAACGACAACTGAGAGAGGAGAGAGCGAGAGAAAAAACAAAGTGAGGGGGGGCGTGAGAGAGAGAGAGCGTGTGTTTGTAGAGACAGTCTCCTTTTATGCGGCGTTTAAAACTTTTATGTGGCGTTTAGAGGCAAATAAATGTACCGTAACGTTTTTTTATGATTGGTCTTTTCTAAACCAGGAATACTAAAACTAGCTTAGCGAGAAAGAACTTTTCAAAAACTGCTGCGTTATCAATTTCGAGGGAACAATTCGGAGGGTTTTTAAATTCGGATTATAAATTACTTGATATATTTTTTAAAAATAAAATTATATTTTATCTAAATTTTGATTTGAATAAAGTAAGCGAGTTTTTTTAAATAACTTTTTATGTATTTTTTATTTTAAATTTTGTTTTGAATTTAGTTTTTTTTATTTCTTTTTTTATTTAGGGGAATTCATTATTTTTTTATAATTGTTATGGAATTTGATTTTTCAAAATTCAAATTTTAATTTATTTTTTTCCTACTAAACATAATTTATTTTAAAATTTTTAAATTCAAATTCTAAATTATAAAATTAAAATAATAAATAAATAAAAATATGTATCAAACATCCCAAAATTCAAAATTTTTATATAAAAAACTATCTTTTAAAATTATTCTTGTAATTTACTTTCATTGTGTAAAATACTAATAATTGCTCATTTTATTTTATTGTTATTTTATTAGCTACTTTTTTTTAAAAAAATAAGTTTATACTAACAACTTTATTATTTTTTGTAGTTACTTTTCATTTATTATCTAAGTATTTATGACATAATTTATGTTCAACTTTTAAAAAACTCATTTTAGGGAATAAAAACAATATTATTGAATGATTGCCATGCCTCTAAATTTCTGAAAATAGTAATGTGACCTTTTTATACCTGCACCTAAATGGTTAAGAGGTTAGTGACTAACATTGAAATAAAATTACACAATGGGTGATGTCCAAAATGAACCTATGTAATCATATATCAGGGATAATTTTGGTACATTCTCAATAAAATGCAACTGAATACCTTTCCAATCATCATATTGCATGTCCGACAAACATAACTCAAACACATCATATCTCAAATCACAAATCATACAGTGCAAAAATTTAAATCAATACAACTATCATAGACTCGTGTTCAAGAAAAAGATAAATATCCAATGCATAATAGACAATACAGCATGAAAGCAACTGCATAGGATATCTTTACATCCAGAGGTTTGATTTGCTCAGTTGCAAATCCGATAGCTACCTTATGTGAAGACCTGAAAAGAAATGTCAATAGGGTAGGGTGAACACGAATGTCCAGTAGATTACAACTCCACACCACCCTATAGCTATGATAGAACCTAAGACTACATGCTCTATGTATGCATATGGCGATGTAATGTCTTAAACTACCAGATAAGCAATCATAACATTTGTTAAAACAACAAAGCTAACACACATGTGTATATATTTTAAGCAAATCAAAATCAAACTAGCAAAACATTCCAAATTATTATAATTAGTATTATAATCACCCCTTCTTTGCTAGTCAATGTAAACAACGCTATCTCATAGTCTGCCATATGTGGGAACATGGTGTCGAGCCAGCTATATATGGAACTCAATCATATCTCTATCATCCAGCAATATGTGGGGTCTCGGTTACAAGGAACATGCATATAGGGAACCTTGGTCTCCAGCCAACCCTATATGGGATCTCAGTTGACCAACTATTAGATCAAACCCAGAATTTGGATGATTCGGACAAAATCTTATGTAATTTGATTTGAGATCTTTTAATGTCTACTCTAAGTTTTTGCAGAAGATAAGTTAAAAGTGAAGTTACACTTGTGAATGTAAAGCTAAGGACAGGATACATAATCCTGATTCGGACCAACTTGAGTATTGTCAATCGACTTGGTAAATAACCAAGTCATCACATGATACAGAGTAAGGATTACTAGCACGGACTAAGTACTAAAAGACATAAAATAAGGGATCTGGGTCTTTACTCAAATGGACTAAGTCATGAAGACACAAAATAAAAATCTTAGTCTACAACTCGCGCGGAATAAGAGAGTGAGTGCTAATGCGGAATAAGGAACTAAGTCTTTCACTCATGCAGACTAAGGACAAGAAGACGTGGAGTAAGGAATCCGGGTCTTATACTCAAGCGGAGTAAGGAATGACTTGTACAGAATAAGGACCGAGTCTTTATTCGCTTGGAGTAAGGAAAAGAGATGCGGAGTATCACGCCCCGGATTTCCGACCCGGGAAAACCGGTACGTGACTCCCCGTTCACCCACACGGAGGGTAAAGGGGTTGGATTACTGGATGCCACATGAGCAAAACTAACAATTACAATAAACAAACAAGCCACATCTTTATTGTAACGCCCCCAAATCTGAAACCTCCAAACTGGGTGCGTTAGCAGAAAATAAATATACAAATTTTATATAAATTTCAAACTATTACTTATTTAATAAAAAAACATTCATTATTACAAATTTCAATCCAAGATCTTTAAGGTTTAGGGGTTTAGAGACTAGGTGTCCATAACCCATTATTACATAACAAAGCACACGAGCAAACAACTTAATAAATCTTTAAAGTTTCACACAACTTTATTTCCAAGCACTTCTCGACTCCTTATCCTAGTTTCTCCATCCCTTAATTTCCTGGGGTTGGAAAAGAAATCATAAAAAGGGTGAGCTCAAATAGCCCAGTAAGGGTAAACATAAGTGGGTAAGGAAAATCATGAAGATATCGAACATAGGAAATACCATATAATATTTGTACATCATACATGATCAACATTTCACAAGGAAATCATAACATGGAAGATTATGTTTAGACATCGTATCATAACATCATGACCTAGGTTAACCACCCAGATACCGAATCATAACATAACATATTATCAGCTGGATTGACACTCTCCAGTGATGTTCTTTACCCAATGCATTGGAGGTCTTTCTGGAACCACCCATTATAAACTTACTTTGTCCAAACATAAGAGGTTATAATAACTTTAACATACATAACATGAGGCATATTATAGAATTCCAATAGAACATTCAAGGTTAACAAGGATAACCACGAATATCAAAATGGTTATCTACCCCAATCAATAGCATAGATTACCAAGAGAGATTAAAAAGAGACTAATCTAATCTTCTCAACAATAAAATGGAATAAGAAACATAAAACTCTTACAATAATAATTCCAAATAAAACAAGATAAAGAGGAAGAGAAAAGTGAGAATAAAGAAAAGAAAAACCCTTACAATAATAATGAAATATAGATTATTATGAAAAAGAAAAAGGGGATGAGAAAAACCCTTACAATAATAATGAAATATAGATTATTATGAAAAAGAAAAAGGGGATGAGAAAAACCCTTACAAAATATAGACGATAATGAAAAAGAAAATGGGGATAAGAAACCCTTACGATCCGCTTGTCGTTCTCCGCGTTCTAAACCTTAAAAATATCAAAACACTAAATTAGCATTAATGCTTGAAAAGTTCAATATCACACATATCTCCTTTATATATATATATATATATATATATATATATCATACTTTAACTTATATCTTTTAATAGGCATACCGTGCTTATGGGGTTGAATATTAATTTGGGTTCCCACTTCTATTGCTGTTCCATATCCTATTTCGATCCCATGCATCATAAGCCTTGAGTTGTGCACTAACTAGGTTATATGCCTTGAGAGTTTTTGAATAAGATTTACTTCTTGTATTGGGTGAACAGAAAAGACGTTCGATAAGCTTATTTTTCCTACGTGTCTTCCACCTTAACCATGAGGGGATATTAGACACGGGTCTAAAGGGACGATCAGGAGGAGATAAGGATGGGGATAGCTGTGAGGTTGAAGCATTAACAATTGGGGTTGCAGAAGAAGAAGGGCGATTGTCGGGGGAATTCATTTTGGAAGTCGTTCCTTACGATCTTTCGCTATCTAGAACCTTAAAAATAAAAATAAAAAACATAAGTTAATATTCTCATCTTTTCACTTGAATTATAGAATGACAATATATGCTATGATAAAATACTATAATTTAAAATCATTACACATGTATATATAAATATATATGAGGTGGCAAGGCCAACCATGTATGTATATATACGAGGTGGTACAACCAATCATATAAATAACATATGTAAGGTGGTAAAACCAACCATGAATATAGTATATATGAGATGGTAAAACCAACCATATAGATCTACATAATAAATAAGAAGTAACTTCAAAATTTCAAAATCTTAAGTATTACCTTTCGTAGAACTTCGACGCTTGGTAAGTACCAAAAGCAAAAGAGGATTTGAGTAGAGTATTTGGGGTGTTAAGAGGGCTTAAGGGAGTGTTTTGATAGGGAATTTCGTGGTGTGGCTTGAGGGATTTGTGCATTAAGAGGAGAGGCAAGACACTCCTTATATAGGCAAGGATGGTAGGTGTAATAGTGTGAAAAATAGTGTACAAATTTGACTTTGGCATTAAATTAAATTATTTAAAATATATATAATACTTTATTTTCTTTATATTATCTCTTATTAAAAACGTGGTTATCTCCTCCTACCATTAAAAAAATGTTTTAAGACTTTTAAACCTAGAAGGTTCCTTTGGTATCAAAAGTCCACATTGGTGTACTCCCTACTAATTCAATTATAACGTTTTTAATTTTGTAGTTTTTGACAAATGGACAATTGTATTGCATTACTAACTCAAATATCTACAAATGGGTATCAATTTTATAATTTTTAAATATGTATAACAAAAGTTATTGAATTTTAAAGTCATACTAAAATGTTTACTCGTTCATACTGAACCTATGTGTAGTATTTTAAATTCTGGAATTGATTGGCTTCATATTAAATTCTGAAATTTCTACACGTTTTAGCTAAGTAATAAATGAACAAATGGGCTTTGGTTTCATGTGAATTGGATCTGTATAATTCAAGTTATGGATTTTTGAATGGGACCTCCAGAATCTGCCTCATTCAAATTTTTGGGCCTTACCTATGTTTTATACTTTTGGTAAAGTTAAGGCTTGTAATACTTATTTACCCATAGTAATTTAGCTTAAGAAACTAAATGACATAATATATAGCATCTAAACTTTTTATGACATATGAGAAATTATTTTATTTTTTTATAACGTATTTAATATTTACGCGGATAAAATAATATAATTGCATAATCAATAAACAATAAAGTAAGATAACATTATAGCATAAAATATTATAATCCTAAACATAAACATTAATATCATATTCTATGGCCTTCGTAAAATTTCTTGAATTATATTAGCGTATGTGCGTAGGACGTGTTGTGCCTGGCGATAGAGAGCCGCACAACCCTTAGCCTAACATTGTCGTGGTTGTCACACGAATAACCTCAAACTTCTCCCTGTGTTTCGTCGCATTATATTGCAGCCATTGGACACGAGCATTTAGCTCATCTATAGCAAAGCATAGCTTTGTAACTTCAAGTCGTATTGCTCGCCGATCTTCATCGCGTACACTATTCTCGGATGGCAGTACTTGAGAACTTGATGCCATAACTCTTATTATTCTTCTTCTTACTTCTATACTCTCTTATAAATAAAATCTCATGCTCATACCTATTTATGGAAGTCCAAACGGATACTATTCATAACGGACGGATACTATTCATAACGGCTACTTACTAGTCACATGCTATTTGAATGACTATATTGGGTGCTTATTTTTATCGTGATAATATCTAAAATATCCTTTCTAACTATTGTTAACAATAACTTTATTATTATTACTCTTTAAGTAAGAACTTAAATAGCTAAAAATTTTGCGGGTCTTACATTTATTTAATTTCAAACATCAAAGGGGTCACAAACCAACCATGTTCCATACTACAGTTCAATCCCTTATAACATTTCCCCCCCTTGGGGTTACATAAATTATAAAATTACATTACTGAACTGAACAATAAAATGAAGATGGTCTTCCACCTTGGTGTATCCACCTAACGCTTGTAAGTCCCTGGAAAAGAAGCAAACACAGTAGGAGGGGTGAGCAACCACAGCTCAGTAGGGATCAAGTCTCCCCAACCCTTCCCATGTTCCTAGCGGCTACATGCATGTGCACAGGTGTAGTGACGTGGCAGTATTAGGAAAAAGAAAATAAAACATTCCACACAAGCGGGCGTAACCCCAGCCCCAGCCACAATGGCTAACAAACCACATCTCAAGCAAGTAATTTAACCACCTCTTCAGGCCACTAATTTAACCGCCTCTCAGGCAAAGTAGTTTAACCGCCTCTTCAGGCCATTGGTTTAACCGCCTCCCAGGCAAAGTAATTTAACCACCTCTTCAGGCCAGATACCACAGTCATGCACACAACGCACACTATGGTCACTTAAGCATAAAACCAAACACTTGGTGTGCACCCATTCACAAGTGCACAAACCCAGCCATTCAGGCAATAGAACAAACACCCAGCATGCATACATACACCAAATCACAAGTCCAGCCACACAGGCATATTACCAAACATGTAATAGGCATATACACACACCTATATTCACACAGGCATTTCATCGAACATATAGCATGCAACAACAGAATCACACCAAAATGCCATTGAAGGCCAGCATCCATATAGGAGATCACACCTATATGGATTACATATATATATATATATATATATAAACAGATATAATCCATAATCTACCCTAGAACCCTAGAATAGAGGAGGATTTAGGAAGAACAGAACCCCTACCTTGTATGTTCTCCTGCTCCCGCTTCCACGCAAGACTCCGACCACCCACGCAAGACGCTCCGGCAGCCACCAGAAGCTCTCCTTCTCTCTCTCTCTCTCTCTCTCTCTCTCTCTCTCTCTCTCTCTCGCGACGCTGGTGGAGCAACAAACCCTAAACCTAAAACAGAGGGGCTTCTCCTCCTTATATAGACAACACAACATCAAAACGACGTAGTTTTGATTAAGTGAATCCCAGCATCAAAACGACGTAGTTTTGATGGAACAAGCTATGACCTTCCCACATCCATACACACCAAAATATTCACAATTCCAACATGGTCCTTTGGGAAAAGATTATTAGAATGACAAAACCAAGGTAACCATGCAAAAACATGCCTGCCGCCAATTTGAACGCCAATTCCCCAATTGGCATGCAGCTCCAAATGCACTCAAACTTCACCCCAAGCCTCCTAGCATCTTGTAGAGGTCTGAGAAGCAAAAATATGCTTGCACGTGAAATGGGTGAATTCACGTGCAGCTCCAAATGCTCTGAAATTTCTGTGGTAGATAAAGGACCTCATTCTAAGCAACTTTTGTTCTTGCACGCCAATTGTTTGAGGCCATCTACTATACCAAAAGTGAGCTCGAAAATCTGCCAAAACAGCTTAAAACCGCATGTATATGCATAGTATCTTCCTAGGGCATAAATGTACGTTATCACTTGTCACATGCACCTCCCAAAAGTCCCCTCTTGGGCTCATCTCTTACCTCAAACTTGTGCACCAACATCCAAGGTGTTTGTGGTTAACTTCTTACACACGGGTCATTACATCCTCTTCCCCTTAAGACTTTTCGTCCTCGAAAAGAAATGACATACGAGGAAAACAAACACAAGCTACCCATTTGCCACATGGAGAGCCACAACACCCAAATGGGTCATATACCGCGCACAACACATAACAGCACATAACAAGGTACCACCATAATCCATAACAACACATATCCACATGTCACAAATACACATCTCAAAACACATCACAAATATGAACACATGTCTAAAAGACAAAACACATACATCAAATCATACACAACTAATACAAGAAAACACATCACTATCCCTTGGCCAACAGCCACCAACAGCCACCTCCCACGCTTAAGATTGTTCGTCCTCGAACAATTCTGGGTGCTGCTCACGCATCATGGACTCACGTTCCCATGTCTCCTCCTCAATGCCACGGGTCTTGCCACAAGACGCGAACCAAAGGAATAGCACGACCACGCAAAAGCTTCTCTCGCCGATCTAGGATACGGATAGGGGCCTCAACAGCGGACATGTCATCCTCAATGTCTAATGTCCCCCAATCGATCACATGAGTGGGGTCAGGGTGATACTTCCGCAACTGGGACACGTGAAACACATTGTGCACTCGACTCAGCCGCGGTGGTAACGCTAACCGGTAGGCCACAGGCCCCACACGATCCAGAATCTCAAAAGGACCAATAAACCGCGGAGATAGCTTGGAACCTCGCCTAAACCGTCGATGTCCACGACGTGGAGAAACACGAAGAAACACATGATCACCAATAGAAAACTCCAAAGGTCGCCGCCGCTGATCCGCATAAGATTTCTGCCGACTTTGAGCTGATAACAAACGCTGACGAATCAACTTAACCTTCTTGGTAGCCTCTTGAACCAACTGTGGTCCCAAGAGAGCTGTCTCCCCCACCTCGGTCCAACACAAAGGTGATCGACACGGCCGCCCATACAACGCCTCAAAAGGAGCCATCCCAATGGATGCCTGATAGCTGTTGTTGTAGGCAAACTCCACCAAAGGAAGGTGAGTCGTCCACGAACCCCCAAAATCTAACACATAGGCCCGTAACATGTCCTCCAAAGTCTGATTCGTCCTCTCTGTCTGGCCGTCAGTCTCAGGGTGAAAGGCTGTACTCAAGTGAAGTTTGGTCCCCATAGCCTCCTGCAAACTTGCCCAGAAACGGGAAGTGAACCTCGAATCCCGGTCAGAGACAACCGATGATGGTACTCCATGTAGTCTCACAATCTCGTTCATGTATAGATGACTCAAGGTCCCAATAGAGTCCCGCTCGTGAACAGCCAGGAAATGGGCCGACTTTGTGAGTCGATCCACAATCACCCAAATCATATCTTTCCTCCCTGTGGTGGGTGGAAGACCAGTCACAAAATCCATCGCTATGTGGTCCCACTTCCACTCCGCTATGGGCAAGGGCTGTAACATGCCCGCCGGCCGCTGATGCTCAGCCTTCACCTGCTGACACGTGAGGCACCGCGAAACAAAAGCTGCCACATCGCGTTTCATCCCAGGCCACCAAAAATGTCCTCGAAGCGCATGGTACATCTTTGTACCCCCTGGATGCACAGCAACTCTAGACTGGTGAAACTCCCTCATCACCTCATCCCTGAGGGAAGAAGCCACTACCAACCACCCCTGAAAAGACAACTCATGCTCAGGACCCTCTGTCCAGTCCTCAGATAGCTCCCCAGCCTCAATACGGGCACGAAGAACCTCACACTCAATGTCACCCAACTGTTCCTCCCGGACGCGCTGGTACAACTCAGGCACAACCACCAAAAGACTCAGGACTGTCCCACCATCACGAACAACAAGGCTGCAGCTGCAACATCGCCAACTGCTCCATCAGCTTCCACTCTCTCACGGCCACCTCAACTTTCCCTTTTCTGCTCAACGCGTCAGCCACAACATTACCCTTGCCTGGGGTATAGGCAAGAGTAAAGTCAAAGGTCTGCAAATACTCCACCCATCTCCTTTGCCTCAAATTCAAGTCCTTCTGAGTAAAGATGTACTGAAGGCTCTTGTGATCTGAGAACACCACGAACTTCTCCCCCAAAAGGTAATGTTGCCAACTCTTCAGGGCAAAGATGACAGCCGCCAACTCAAGATCATGGATAGGGTAATTCTGCTCATGAGGCTTCAACTGCCTTGACCCATAAGCTACCACACTGTGCTCCTGCATAAGCACACACCCCAAACCAACCCTGGACGCATCGCAAAATACCTCATACGGAATATCCTCCCTAGGCAACCTCAACACGGGAAGTGGTCAAACGAGTTTTGAGAGCCTCAAACGCCTGCTGGCACTTGTCCGTCCACTCAAACTTCACTCCCTTCTGAGTCAACGCCGTCGTAGGAGCTGCCAAACGGGAGAATCCCTCTACAAAACGATGGTAATAGCCTGCCAAGCCAAGAAAACTACGAATCTCAAAAACGTTGGTTGGCCTCGCCCACGATGCCACAGCCTCAATCTTGGATGGGTCCACCCTAACTCCCTCAGCTGACACCACATGGCCAAGAAAGTGAACCTCTTGCAGCCAAAACTCACACTTGCTAAACTTACAACAAGTCTTCGCTGGTCCCTCAAGGTTTGCAACACTGTTGCCAAGTGCTCCACATGCTCCTTCTCGGTCTTGGAATACACCAAGATATCATAAATAAACACCACCACAAACGAATCCAAGTATGGAGCAAAGACCTGGTTCATCAAATGCATGAACACCGCTGGCGCATTAGTGAGCCCGAAAGGCATCACTACCCACTCATAATGCCCATACCTGCACCGAAAAGCCGTCTTAGGGATGTCCTCCTCCCTAACCCTGAGCTAGTGATACCCTGACCGTAAATCTATTTTGGAAAACCACTGGGCCCCACTCAATTGGTCAAACAGGTCATCTATCCGAGGCAACGAGTACTTGTTCTTCACAGTCACTGAATTCAACTTCCTGTAGTCGATGCAGAGACGAAGCGTGCCATCAGCCTTCTTAGCAAAGAGCACCGGAGCACCCCAAGGTGAGGTACTCGATCTGATATACCCCTAGTCCCCTAACTCCTCGATTTGCCTCTGTAGCTCCCTCAGCTCGGCTGGCCCCATACGATACGCTACTTGGGAAATCGGACCCATCCCCGGCACCAACTCAATGGTGAACTCCACACTCCTCTTAGGTGGCAAACTCCTCAACTCTTAAGGAAAAACATCCTGAAATTGGTCCACAACAGTGGGCCACACCCTCTTTTCCACCTTCCCCTCCTTAGCAAAGGTCAGGGCCGCCAACCTGTGGGTAATGGCACCCCACTGGTCCAACACTGGCTCGGCTCGACTCGCCTCACAATCCCACTCCCCTTGCAGGGTACAAGAGGTTCCTGCGGGTGACACGAAGGATACACGCCGCCGGTAACATTCTATCTTGGCCTGGAAAGCCATAAGCCAATCCATTCCCAAGATCAAGTCAAAAGTACGCAAAGGCATCACATGCAAGTCGAAGCTCAGTTCCACATCACCTATGGTTAACATACAACCGCGACAAACATGTCGCACCTCAATCATACCTCCCACCGAAGACTCTACAACTAAGGGCCTCTCCGCCTCAACACACGTTAACCCCAAGCCCTCAACTATAAGCTCAGCAATAAAAGAACGCGATGCACCCGTATCGAAAAGAACAGAAGCAAGCATGCGGGTGATCAAAAGAGTACCTCTAACCACCGATGGTCCTGCTCCCTCCTCTGCCGGTGAAGGTGGTAGCTCAGCCTCCTCCTGGGGTGTCGCATTCAGTGCAAACACCCTCCCTTGGCCCGTGCCACTGGTCGGCTCACTCACTGGGCGGCTCCCGCCCCGATCGCCTCTAACATCGGCCTTGTTGTCGCTCCTGGCCTCCCCTGGGGTCGGGTCTGATGGGATCCTGCCTGGCTGGCCTGCCACTGACGAGCTGGTCTCTCAGCTGGTGCACGGAAGCTAGCATCACTCCTCACGCTGGATGCCACGCCCCCCGCTCCCCTGTTGCCACTCTTGCAAACCCGGCGCAAATGGCCCTCTCGTCCACAGTTGTTGCAGCGCCAGTCCTTCTTGGGGCACTCCCCCTTGAAGTGACCCTGCTCTCCACAGCAGTGACAACTGCTAGGTAGACCCCAGATGGACCACCCTGTCTTCCGCCGCCAAAGGTGAACCTCCCCAGGGTTCACGGATGTCTGACCCCGACTGCGAAAAGAACTGCTATCCCTCTCCTCCGTCTTGAGCCTCTTGGGCCCTGCATCTCGGTCAGGCCCACTTTGCAACTGGCGACCCTGATGGGCCTGCCTCCCATCATCCAGCTCTCTCTCGGCTATACGGGCCATCTCCACAACCTCAGCATAGGTCCTCAAGCGTAGAATTGCCACCCTCTGCCTAAGGGCTGGCCTAAGGCCCAAAGTGAACTTGTGGGCCTTCAGGTCCTCCCTTGCCACAATCTCAGGAGCAAACCTACTCAAGCTTCGGAACTCCCGCTCATACTCAGGTACCGTCCTGGATCCCTGCTTCAAGCTGCCGAATTCTTCCCTCTTCTGCCATCTCACTGATTCCGGGAAGAACTCATCATGGAAGAGTTGCAAAAACTCCTCCCAAAGCATGAGTTGCACCGCACGGCTCCCCGCGACACTCGTCCACCACTCCAAAGCATCCCCCTCCAGCTGCCGAATGGCCAGTTGCACCTTATCCTCTTCCCGGGGCAGGAGAAAGGAGAACACATGCTCGATCTGCCTCAACCACTGCTCAGCTACCACGGGATCTCCTTCCCCCTTGAATTGCGGAGGTTGTTCCTTTCGGAACCGTGTCACCACGTCATCCTCTGCACGAGTCGGTACACCACCCAGTGAACTCTCACGCTCACGAGGCAGCTCCCCTACTGGTGGTGGTGGTGGTGGTACCACCTGCTGTGCTGCCATCTCACGATGCACCTCCTCCCGAACCTCCTGCCGGAGTCCCTCCTGTAGCTCTTGTACCTCCAGCCAGATGCCTTCTCGTGGTTGTGCCAGCAACAACGCATGCCCTCCAATGGACTGTCCCGCACCCGGACCCTCATGGGCAGATGACTCATCAGCCACTGCCCCGGACGCACGTGTCCCTCTCCTCGGCGGCATTCTTACTACACGAAGTAAGAAGCACAAACGTCAAAACGAATTTATAATCTATCGCGTCACTACCTCTACCCCACTGATCAATTCCACTATCACATGACATTACACACATACATTGTATCAATCACATTTTACAGTTCGGTACGCATTACCAAACAAATCAGAGTTGCACATTTTACACTTAATCATATTATCTTATCCACATTTTCCACAGTTTAGCACACATTCACAGCAAATGCAACTAGTGCCCTAATGCCAATGCATGCAAATCCTACCACAAGACTGGACTACCTTAAGTACACCTTCGAGGCTCAAAGAGGACCATGTTGATCAGGCATGTCCCTCCAGGCTCCTCCAAAGGACTTAGGATAACCAGGTCCGCCCACTACCATAGGCCAACTAGACCATGCTCTGATACCATACTATCACGCCCCAGATTTCTGACCCGGGGAAACCGGTACATGACTCCCCGTTCACCCATACGGAGGGTAAAGGGGTTGGATTACTGGATGCCACACGAGCAAAACTAACAATTACAATAAACAAACAAGCCACATCTTTATTTAATTTCAAACATCAAAGGGGTCACAAACCAACCATGTTCCATACTACAGTTCAATCCTTTATTACATTTCCCCCCCTTGGGGTTACATAAATTATAAAATTACATTACTGAACTGAACAATAAAATGAAGATGGTCTTCCACCTTGGTGTATCCACCTAACGCCTGTAAGTCCCTGGAAAAGAAGCAAACACAGTAGGAGGGGTGAGCAACCATAGCTCAGTAGGGATCAAGTCTCCCCAACCCTTCTCGTGTTCCTAGCGGCTACATGCATGTGCACAGGTGTAGTGACGTGGCAGTATTAGGAAAAAGAAATTTAAACATTCCACACAAGCGGGCGTAACCCCAGCCCCAGCCACACTGGCTAACAAACCACATCTCAAGCAAGTAATTTAACCGCCTCTTCAGGCCACTGATTTAACCGCCTCTCAAGCAAAGTAGTTTAACCTCCTCTTCAGGCCAATGGTTTAACCGCCTCCCAAGCAAAGTAATTTAACCGCCTCTTCAGGCCAGATACCACAGTCATGCACACAACACACACTACGGTCACTTAAGCATAAAACCAAACACTTGGTGTGCACCCATTCACAAGTGCACAAACCCAGCCATTCAGGCAATAGAACAAACACCCAGCATGCATACATACACCAAATCACAAGTCTAGCCACACAGGCATATTACCAAACATGTAATACGCATATACACACACCTATATTCACACAGGCATTTCATCGAACATATAGCATGCAACAACAAAATCACACCAAAATGCCATTGAAGGCCAACATCCATATAGGAGATCACACCTATATGGATTACATATATATATATATAAACAAATATAATCCATAATCTACCCTAGAACCCTAGAATAGAGGAGGATTTAGGAAGAACAGAACCCCTACCTTGTATGTTCTCCTGCTCCCGCTTCCACGCAAGACTCCGACCACCCACGCAAGACGCTCCGGCAGCCACCAGAAGCTCTCCTTCCCTCTCTCTCTCTCTCGCTTGCTCTCTCTCTCTCTGCGACGGCTGGTGGAGCAACAAACCCTAAACCTAAAACAGAGGGGCTTCTCCTCCTTATATAGATAACACAACATCAAAATGACGTAGTTTTGATTAAGTGAATCCCAGCATCAAAACGACGTAGTTTTGATGGAACAAGCTATAACCTTCCCACATCCATACATACCAAAATATTCACAATTCCAACATGGTCCTTTGGGAAAAGATGATTAGAATGACAAAACCAAGGTAACCATGCAAAAACATGCCTGCACGCCAATTTGAACGCCAATTCCCCAATTGGCATGCAGCTCCAAATGCACTCAAACTTCACCCCAAGCCTCCTAGCATCTTGTAGAGGTCTGAGAAGCAAAAATATACTTGCACGTGAAATGGGTGAATTCACGTGCAGCTCCAAATGCTCTGAAATTTCTGTGGTAGATAGAGGACCTCATTCTAAGCAACTTTTGTTCTTGCACGCCAATTGTTTAAGGCCATCTACTATACCAAAAGTGAGCTCGAAAATCTGCCAAAACAGCTTAAAACCGCATGTATATGCATAGCATCTTCCTAGGGCATAAATGTACGTTATCACTTGTCACATGCACCTCCCAAAAGTCCCCTCTTGGGCTCATCTCTTACCTCAAACTTGTGCACCAACATCCAAGGTGTTTGTGGTTAACTTCTTACACACGGGTCATTACACGGAGTAAGCCATCCAAGTTGACATTCTCGAACGGAATAAGGAAGCGCTGACACGAAGTAAGAAATCCGAGTACTTCACTAATGTGGAGTGTAGGTCCCAAAGTGAGTCTAGAGGGGGGGGGGGGTGAATAGACTTTCTTCATGCGCGGAAGCTAGACTGTTAGCTGGTTTATACTACTTCTAAGCATAACTATGATGGAAGTATTTATGGAGAAGATGATAGTAGTAATGTGAGTGATAATGTGAGTCGTAATGAACTATTAGACAAATCTGAGATGGAAGTAAATACTCTTTGCCGAACAGATCTCAGATGTAACAGGAATAAACTGTGATAGTTTGGATTGTGGGAAACAACACAAAGATTAGACTCGATGATAGTGCTGGAACTTTGATGAACAAGAGTTTGTGATTAATCAACAAGCTTGTTCTTGTTCTAGGTCAACGCAGCGCACAACACTTGGAAGTTCTCTCCCAGAGTCTCTCTCTCTAGCGTTGGAACTCTTACATATACAATTCTGCAAAAAAATTATTCTTTTAATTATTTCAGAATACTATATCTTGTGTTCTGTGTATTCTACGCTTTCTAAGAGAGGTTAGACTCAGGTTTTTGTCATTAAGTGTGTGAGAGATATATATTTTAAGGTTAAAGTGTTGTGCGCCTTGTTGTCCATCGCGACAGACTGACTTCCTGCCACTGAAAATGCGGGATGTCAGGGGATGGGTCGATCTGCTCTGATTTGCATATCAGATCCCCATATTGCATATTTGCATGCAGTAGATCTTGGCCGTTCATCCACGGATGGTGGTTGGCAGTAATTAATGTGACATTAAATGTGCTCAACTGCTCAGAACGGTGCAGGCTTACTGTACAAAACCTAGTTGACGATATCGCTAAGTTAGTATACTTAGGGTTACATGTTTGCCTCAAAGGTGGATGCCTCGTAGGGTTGGTGACTCGAAGATTTTGAGTACAACCTGTAGAAGTTTCGGAAGTTGGCTTCAGGCTTTACAGCGTTAGTTTCTACGAGTCTACGACTTACATATTTTCGAGTCTTCGAGGCTAGAGTTCAGGTTGGATTAGTTCTTTTGTGTCATTCTATTAATTGTATGTCTATGACTCGCCTAATGGCTCTTAGAGTGACTTCATTGTAGTGCATCTAATCTACCCATTGTTATAGCTACAAGTCTATGACCCTAACTCTGTGGGTCTACGACCTTCGGGTCTCTCAGTTTACTTTATTTGACTAAGAGGCTCTTTGGCTCTACGAGTCTTTGACCATGAAAATCTTCGACTCTACGAGTCTTAGAATTCTTATTTCTTCCTTAGTCTTTCGCAGTTGCTCATGAACTAAGTCTCCGTATTCTTTGAGTCTTCGACTCTATGGCTACGACCCTTCAACTATAACTCTCGGTCTACAAGATCTCCGAGTCTGTAAGTCTGGCAATTTCTTTAGAATAACCGTATCCCTTGAGTCTCTGACTCTACGACCCTTGAGTCAACGACTCTACAACCCTTGAGTCTACGACTCTACGACCCTTGAGTTACAGTTTCATTTGTTTGCCAGTCTTTATGGCATCGACTCTTCGACCTTCGACCTACGAGTCTACGAGTCCTATTTTCTTAACAATGTTTTAAGGCTTTTGATATTCCCAGGTTCCAAGCACAGTTATCTTTATATAAGTGTTTGTATACAGAGAGGGGGAGTGAATCTATATACTATAAAACTTTTCCTTAAGTTTTATGAGTAGGATACTTTGGAGAGTTTGCTCTAATAGATGTAGTCTTCGTGTGGGTGATATGTTAATGTCTCATTCAATATCAGTCACAAGTAAGCATGTAAGAGAAAGAAAAGACAGACACACAATATACGTGGTTCAATCAATGTGATCTACTCCACGGTGGTTAGGGTGTACCTACACCGAGTCCAATCCACTATTCTCTTTTAATACAGTAGGGTCCATCCCTTGTTACAATAGGATCAACTCTATCTTCTATTCAATGCAAATACAAAAATAGTATTGCTCCAGAATTTACTCACTGTAAGAATCTGTCTAACGCAATCTGCTCCTGCGTGGATGACCGTTTTCTATGCTCGACCTTCAATCACTCCTATACCAGACTCACGATCTGTTCTTTGAATGTATAAGGAAGTAGAATAGATTAACTCATTGTTATCTCTTCTTCAATCTTCCTCTCTCTCGCTCTCTCTCTGTATTACGAACTACTCTGCGTCGCCTCTTGTATCTCTTTTGATACTTTTCTTGTCTGCACAAAGTATATTTTCGGCGCTACTTTGAAGTCAGGTACATTTCTTGCTTTTATAGGTCGGCCTGAGTCAGAAACCCTTCTGCTAGGGTTAAGCATGTTCCTCCCTTGATCTCAATCGTTGAAACATGTTACACCACCCTTAGATGACATCCACGTGTTTTCCAGTACTTAACGTACTTAAAACCGTTGCCTGGGTAATGACTTATTGAAACGGTGAACTTCCGCGCGTTTCATTCCTTCATAGCGCGCTCTGCTCCTTTGCCTAGCCACAGCCTCAGAGATACTGCCTCGTAGCTTTTCTACGAGTCTACGAGTCTTCCTCTTCGATTCTTTGAGTCTGAGTCTTCGAACCAAGGGCATTTGATCTTCTAATTCTTCTCCTCTCTGGCTTCGAAGCTTAGGTCAAAACCAGTGCTTAACTTACATCTCATTCTACGAGCCTAAGAGCTCTACGAGTCTTCGAGTCAGTGATCACCTTATTCTGCCTTGGCTGAATAGCTGCTTATGGGTCTGCCTATGGGTCTCTGTACCAGGTCTTTCAATCTACGGTTCTGAGAGCCAATCTACGACCCTGCGAACTTCGACTCTACGAGTCTTCGCTTCGATTCTACAACATACGGCCCTGCACCTGTTTGCACCTTGGATCTTTGCAACTACAACCCTTCGACCCTGTGGCCCTTCGAGGCTGTCATGCCACGAATTTCCCACCTGAGTAAATTGGTTCGTAACTCCCCTTTACCCACCCGGTGGGCAAGGGGTTGGGATAAAATATTCCACTTGGGACACCACTTCATTCCTAATAGATATTCATAAATAAATCATATATCTTTTTCACATACAAGTGACAGTAAACATCCATGAAGACAAACCACAAATCTTTATTCAACTCAATAATCCTTTACATCATTTCCCCATTGGGGTTAAAGTAGTTCCACAAAATAACAAAACACAAATAACATTTAAACAAAGCTACAAAGTAGCTCTGTCCTCCACCTTGGTGTTCCCACCTAACGTCTGTAGGTTCCTGAAAAGCAAACAAAGCACAACGGGAGGGGTGAGCAACTACAGCTCAGTAGGGATCATGTCTCCCCAACCCATCCCATGCTCCCAACATCTATATGTTGACATGCACAAGTGCAGTGTAGTGACAATAAGATATAGGCAGGTTATGTTCCACAGTTAAGCATCAACACACATGCGTATATTCTCCAGAAACCCCAAACAAAATACGCCATTGAAGGCCAACATCCATATAGGAGATCACACCTATATGGATTTACATATAAATATAGATATATCCAAAAGCCACAAGGCCCAAACCCTGGGATAGATTCAAGGAAGAACAGAACCCCTACCTTGAAAGTGTCCTCCTACTCTTGCTTCTACGCTAGACACCGTCCACCTACGCGAACCATCACTACAGCGATCAGTAAATCCTCTCTTGCTCTTCGGCTGCGGCGGCTGACAGAAAGAAACCCTAAAACCTCAACACAAAGGGGCTCCCCCTCCTTATATAGACATCACAACATCAAAATGACGTAGTTTTGATTAAGTGAATCCCAGCATCAAAACGACGTAGTTTTGATGGAATAGGCTACAACCTTCCTGCATCCACACAAGACAAAATACCCACAATTCCAACATGCCCCTTTAGGAAAAGATGATTAGAATCACAAAACCAAGGTGATGGTGCAAAAACATGGCCGCACGCCATAATGCACGTCATATCCCCATATCACGTGTAGCTCCAAATGATGTGAAATTCTACCCCAAGCTTCCTTAAATCATGTAGAAGGCAGGCATGCAATAAAAACCTTGCACGTGATAATCCATATCACGTGCACTCTATTTTTGCCTCCCTAGGCTGCCCTCTTTCGTCAAAAGTTCCCTATTTGGTAAATAAAATGATTTGGTTGAAATCCATAAGTGAAGTTCCCAAAAAACTAGAAAATTACCACTTAAAAGGCAAACCGTGACTAACTCCACACATCCCAAAACACGGGTCATTACAGAGACTTTGACCCCTGTTCCTTTTCAAGGCTTCGACCCCGTGGTCCTTCGAGGGTGCTTCGAGCCTCATGGTCCGATGGTCTACGATCTTTGAGTTTATGATCTACTATGATGATCTATGACCTTGGAGTCTATGACCTTGGAGTCTTCTAATATTCTGATCTACGACCTTTGAGTCTTCTAATCTACGACCTTCGAGTCAAAACGTACATAGGTAGATTCCCTCTATGAGCTCACTCTAAGAGATCACTCTACGAAGTTATCCAACCAAGTACGGATCTTCGATCTAGACCTTCGAGCCTGCGGATTCGGTTTCTTGCAACATGTTGACAATAATGACAACTCAACCTCGCGGGAACAACGGCTTCGACTCTACGACCTTGGAGTCTACGAGTCTACTTTACGTTCGTTAATTGACTTAGGCGCTCTTAGGGACTCTACAGTTCTACGGGCTTCAAGTCTTCGAGTCATTCAAAGTTGGTTGCTATTCTTTAGAATTCTTCGACTCTATGAGTCTCTCGAATTTATTTACGCTGGGCAAGTAACTCTCTTTTTTGCACTTTGACTCTACGAACTTCGACCCTTGGATCTATGAGTCGCAATGTGTTCGTCACAAATTTGCTTCCGGGTCTCCGGACCCTACAAGTCTATGAGTCTCTCGCCAATGTGTCCGGTGATAATTTTACTTCTACGAACTTTGACTCTTCAACCCTACGACCTTAAGATGTTTGAGTCTTCGGACTCGATCGTATTTTGGCAGCTTCATCAAATCCTATATATCTAACAATGTCCCCCTATTTAATATAAGGCGACAACGGGTGAAAACATAAAGTCCGAGATTACGGATTTGAATGGGCAGTTCAAACATAAACAGGATAGATATCTTTGCATGAGAAAAAATAAGGGAGATTAAATGTAAGAAAATGCACACTCCTCTCCCTCGTAGGCATGAAGCTTCGTAGCTGCCTCCCTTCGAAGATAACTCCCCCTACGACCTTGCTCCTCCTAAGACATACTCCCCCTTTCGGGGTGAGGAACAAGCACCAGAACACATGGGAGCAATATAATAAGACATATAAAAGCAGGAAACATAGCAAATATATAGATAATAAGTAACTGAGAAGTAATAAGTACATAGAGATAAGAAATAAGTACAGTGTACAAAAAAATAGAGTACAATTCAGTTATGGAGTATACTCAACATAAGATACACTCGAGTATACAAAAAACTATGTCATTTGCTTTGGCGCAAAAGCTATGCAGTGTCGGAGGGGCAGAGGTGGCATAGTTGCACGGATACTTGAATTCAGGCATCGGAGCAGAAGACCGAGGGTTGTCAGGACTCGAAGGTGTAAGCGGACAAAGAATCCACAATTGTGAGGATCAGCTGAGCAGGAACAACATCGACCACCCTAGAGATCGTCATTGTCACGCCCGGATTTCCAACCCGAGGAAACCGGCACGTGACTCCCTTTTTACCCACACGGAGGGCAAAGGGGTTAGGATACAAACCAAGAATTTTACATTTTAAACATCCACAACATTCAAGAAAGTAATATTCATTAAAAACAATCCAAACCAGTTTATTACAACAGAATCCTTTCCCCACCGGGGTTACATCAATTCCCATGATAAAAATAACATAAACAAATTAAATAAATAAGGTCTTCCACCTTGGGGTCCCACCTAACGCCTGTAGGTTCCCGAAAAGAAAACAACATGGTAGGAGGGGTGAGCAACCACGGCTCAAGAGGATCATGTCTCCCCCAACCCATCCCATGCACCTGAAATCTACATGCCTTGTATACAAGTGCCGTGTCGTGATACAATTATCCCACCAGGTATAGTTACAAGCTATAACAAAGAAACACAATCATACATGGGCTAGTACATAAACACTCCTGGGCTTCCACAGCCACCGGGTTTCAAGAATAGTCCCGGGCTTCCACAACCACCGGGTTCCACAAAACATCCCGGGCTTCCACGACCACCGGGTTTCCACAAAACAGTCCCGGCTTCCACAGCCACCGGGTTCCACAAAACAGTCCCTGGGCTTCCACGGCCACCGGGTGTACAAGCAAACACGCGGCACACATGGCCATACAGGCATAACGTCAAACCCTTAGTATGCTTAGTCACACAGAATAACATCGAACACTTAGCATGCATATATCCACAAGCTCATAAACCCAACCACACACGACATAATCTAACACACTTGACGTGCGTGGCCTCACAGGCATTTCCACAAACACATAACATGCACAGCCTCACAGGCTTTACCTCAAACACATAACATGCACAACCTCACCAGGCATAATTTCAAACACTTGGTAGGCATATACACATAACTATATTCACACAGGCTTTTCATCAAACATATAGCGTATAGACCACGTAACCACACCAAAATGCCATCGAAGGCCAACATTCATATAGGAGATCACACCTATATGAATTTACATATATATATATAAACAGATACAAACCGGAGAATCCGCCCTAGGACCCTAGGACGGAGGAGGGTTTAGGAAGAACAGTAACCCCTACCTTAAAACAGATCTTCCTTGCTCCTGCGCCAAACGCCGTCCTCCCCACGCAAGATGCTCCGGCAAAGAACCAAAGAACTCCCCTTCCCTCTCTCTCTCTAGCTCTCTCTCTCTCAGGCAAGAAGCTGCAAAGAAAGGAACACAAGAACCCTAAACTCAAACTCAAGCCCTCCTTATATAGACACCATCCACATCAAAACGACGTAGTTTTGATTAAGTAAACCCAGGATCAAAACGACGTAGTTTTGATCACACAAGTTGCCACCTTTCCGCACCCATACACACCAAAATGTTCGAATTTCAACATGGTCCTTTGGAGAAAGTTCCTTAGAATGCCAAAACCAAGGGAACCATGCAAAAATATGCTCGCACGCCAATTTGCACGTGAATTCCCAATTCACGTGCAACTCCATATGAACTCCAAATGCTCTCAAACTTCACCCCTAGCCTCCTTGCATCATTTAGAAGACAATTACACTTGCACGTGAATTGGACCCATATCACGTGCACCTCACATACATGTCCATTTGGCCTGAAACTTCGTGGTAGATAGAGGACATCATTCTAAGCATCTTTCCTTTTGCACGTGAATTCATTGGAGTCCATTTACTAGGTCAAAATCTAGAAAAACTCTACTCAGGAGGCAAAACCGACTAACTCAAGGTACGGGTCCTTACATCCTCTCCCCTTAAGACTTTTCGTCCTCGAAAAGAAATGACATACGAGGAAAACAACCACAAACTACCCATTTGCCACCCAAGCAAGCCACCACACCCAAGTGGGTCACACACCACATATAAGACAACAAAGACATAACAAAGTACCACCATAATCCATAACCACAATAATGCATATAACACATGTCCGCATGTCACAAATACACACTCAAAACACATCACAAATAAGAACACATGTCTTTAAAAGACAATACAAATACACCAAATCGTACACAACTAATACAAGAAAACACAAAACACATCACACCCTTGGCCAACAGCCACCTCCCACGCTTAAGATTGTTCGTCCTCGAACAAGTCTGGGTACTGCTCACGCATCACGGACTCACGTTCCCATGTCTCCTCCTCAAGGCCACGGTGCTGCCACAGCACGCGAACCAAAGGAATAGCACGACCACGCAAAAGCTTCTCCCGCCGATCGAGGATACGAATAGGGGCCTCAACGATGGACATGTCATCCTCAATGTCCAACGTCCCCCAATCAATCACGTGAGTGGGGTCAGGGTGATACTTCCGCAACTGGGACACGTGAAACACGTTGTGCACTCGACTCAGCCGCGGTGGTAACGCTAACCGGTAGGCCACAGCCCTACACGATCCAGGATCTCAAAAGGACCAATAAACCGCGGAGATAGCTTGGAACCTCGCCCAAACCGTCGATGTCCGCGACGGGGAGAGACACGAAGGAACACATGATCACCAACAGAAAACTCCAAAGGTCGCCGTCGCTGATCCGCATAAGATTTTCGCCGACTCGAGCCGCCAACAAACGCCGACGAATCAACTTGACCTTCTCGTAGCCTCTTGAACCAACTGTGGCCCCAAGAGGGCTGCCTCTCCTACCTCGGTCCAACACAAGGGTGATCGACACGGCCGTCCGTACAACGCCTCAAAAGGAGCCATCCCAATGGATGCCTGATAATCGTTGTTGTAGGCAAACTCCACCAAAGGAAGGTGAGTTGCCCACGAACCCCCAAAATCTAGCACACAAGCCCTCAACATGTCCTCCATGGTCCGATTCGTCCGCTCGCTCCCGACCGTCTGTCTCAGGGTGAAAGGCGGTACTCAGATGAAGCTTGGTCCCCATAGCCTCCTCGCAAACATGCCCGGAAACGGGAAGTGAACCTCGAATCCCGGTCCGAGACAACCGATGAGGGTACGCCATGTAGTCTCACAATCTCGTTCATGTACAACGACTCAAGGTCCCAATAGAGTCCCGCTCGCGAACGCCAGGAAATGGGCCGACTTTGTGAGTCGATCCACAATTACCCAAATCATATCCTTCCTCCCAGTGGTGGGTGGAAGACCGGTCACAAAATCCATCGCTATATGGTCCCACTTCCACTCCGCTATGGGCAAGGGTCAGAACATGCCCGCCGGCCGCCGATGCTCGGCCCTTCACCTGCCGACACGTGAGGCACCGCGAAACAAAGGCAGCCACATCGCGTTTCATCCCCAGGCCACCAAAAATGTGCCCGAAGCGCATGATACATCTTCGTACCCCCTGGATGCACAAGAACTCTAGACTGGTGAAACTCCCTCATCACCTCATCCCCGAGGGAAGAAGCCACGACCAACCGCCCCTGAAATGACAACTCATGCTCGGGACCCTCCGTCCGGTCCCCCAGATAGCTCCCCGGCCTCAATACGGGCACGGAGAACCTCACACTCAATGTCACCCAGCTGTCCCTCCCGGACGCGCCTGGTACAACTCAGGCACTACCACCAAAGGACTAAGGACTGTCCCACCATCATGAACAACAGGCGCAATTGAACGTCGCCAACCGCTCCATCGCCTTCCACTCTCTCACACCCACCTCAGCTTTCCCCTTTTCTCGCTCAACGCATCGCCCACAACATTTCCCTTGCCCTGGGTATAGGCAAGAGTAAAATCAAAGGTCCGCAAATACTCCACCCATCTCCTTTGCCTCAAATTCAAGTCCTTCGAGTAAAGATGTATCGAAGGCTCTTGTGATCCGAGAACACCACAAACTTTTCTCCCCAAGAGGTAGTGCGCCAACTCTTCAGGGCGAAGATGACAGCCGCTAACTCAAGGTCATGAGTAGGATAATTCTGCTCATGAGGCTTCAAATGCCTCGACCCATAAGCTACCACACCGTGCTCCCGCATAAGCACACACCCCAAACCAACCCTGGACGCATCACAAGACACCTCATATGGAATATCCTCCCTAGGCAGCCTCAACACAGGTGCGGTGGTCAAACGGGTTTTGAGAGTCTCGAACGCTCGCCGACACTTGTCACCCAATCAAACATCACGCCCTTCCGAGTCAACGTCGTCATAGGAGCCGCCAAACGGGAGAATCCTCGACAAAACGACGGTAGTACCCCGCCAAGCCAAGAAAACTCCGGATTTCAAAAACGTTGGTTGGCCTTGCCCACGATGCCACGGCCTCAATCTTGGCCGGGTCCACCCTAACTCCCTCAATGACACCACATGGCCAAGAAAGTGAACCTCCCGGCCCAAAACTCACACTTGCTAAACTTAGCAAACAAGCTGCTGGTCCCTCAAGGTTTGCAACACCGTTGCTAAGTGCTCCAGGTGCTCCCTCTCGGTCTTGGAATACACCAAGATGTCGTCGATAAACACCACCACGAACGAGTCTAAGTACGGGGCAAAGACTTGGTTCATCAAATGCATGAACATCGCTGGCGCATTAGTGAGTCCGAAAGGCATCACTACCCACTCATAATGCCCATACCTGCACCGAAAAGCCGTCTTAGGGATGTCCTCCTCCCTAACCCCGAGCCGGTGATACCCCGACCGTAAATCTATCTTGGAAAACCACTGGGCCCCACTCAATTGGTCAAACAGGTCATCTATCCGAGGCAACGGGTACTTGTTCTTCACGATCACCGAATTCGCTTCCTGTAGTCGATGCAGAGACGAAGCGTGCCATCGCCCTTCTTAGCAAAGAGCACCGGAGCACCCCAAGGTGAGGTACTCGGTCCGATATACCCCTGGCCCACCAACTCCTCGATTTGCCTTCGAAGCTCCCTCAACTCGCCTGGCCCCATACGATACGCTACTTGGGAAATCGGACCCGTCCCCGTACCAACTCAATGGTGAACTCCACACTCCTCTTAGGTGGCAAACTCCTCAACTGCTCAGGAAAAACATCCCGAAATTGGTCCACAACAGTGGGCCACACCCTCTTTTCCACCTTACCCTCCTCAGCAAAGGTCGGGGCTGCTAACCTTGTGGGTAATGGCACCCCACCTGGTCCAACACCGGCCCGGCCCGACTCGCCTCACAATCCCACTCCCCCTGCGCAGGGTGCAAGAGGTCCCTTGCAGGTGTCACGAAGGTCACACGCCGCCGATAACAATCTATCTTGGCCCGGAAAGCCATAAGCCAATCCATACCCAAGATCGGGTCAAACGCCCTCAAAGGCATCACATGCAAGTCAAAACGCAGCTCCACCTCTCCTATGGTTAACACACAGTCCACGACACACTCGTCGTACCTCAATCATGCCTCCCACCGGAGACTCCACAACTAGGGGCCTCGCGGCCTCCACACAAGCTAACCCCAAGCTATCTATCACAGGCTCAAGAACAAATGAACACGATGCACCCGTATCGAAAAGTACGAAGCTAATGTACGGGAGATCAAGAGGGTACCTCTAACCACCGATGGTCCTGCTCCACCCTCACTGGTGGGGGTGGTAGCCTCGGCCTCCTCCGGGTACGTCGCCTCCAGCCGCAAACACCCTCCCTTGGCCCGTGCCACCTGGTCGGCTCACTCACCGGGCGCTTCCCCGCCAAGGCCGCCTCCGGCTTCCGTTTCTTGCCGCTCCAGCCTCCCCCCGAGGTCGGGTCCGATTTGATCCTGCCTGACTAGCCGGCCACCGACGAGCTGGTCTCTCCGTCGGTGCACGAAACCGGCATCACTCCTTGTGCCGGATGTCATGCCTCCAACTCCCCTGTTGCCACTCCGGCAAACCCGGCTCGGATGGCCCTCTCGTCCACATCTATGGCATTTCCGGTCCCTCTTTGGACACTCCTTTCTCAAGTGGCCTTGCTCCCCACAAGAAGAACAACCCGGGGAGACCCCCGGCTGGACCGCCCTGTCGCCACCGCCAAAGCTAGACCTCCCTGGGTTCACCAACGTCGTCCCCCTCGCGGAAGGAACTGCTATCCCTCTCCTCCGTCTTGAGCCTCTTGGACCCTGCATCTCGATCGGGCCCACTCGCAATCGGCGCCCCCGATGGGCCCGCCTCCCATCATCCAGTTCTCTCTCGCCTATACGGGCCGTCTCCACGGCCCTCAGGATAGGTCCTCAAGCGTAGAATCGCCACCCTCTCCCTAAGGGCTGGTCCGAGACCCAAGGTGAACTTGTGGGCCTTCAGGTCCTCCTTACCACGGTCTCGGGAGCAAACCTACTCAATCTTCGGAACTCCCGCTCATACTCAGGCACCGTCTTGGATCCCTCGCTCAGCTGCCAAATTCTTCCCTCTTCTCGCCATCTCACCGATTCGTGGAAGAACTCATCTTGGAAGAGTTGCAGGAACTCCTCCCAAAACATGAGTTGCACCGCACGGCTCCCCGCAACACTCGTCCACCACTCCAAAGCGTCCCCCTCAACTGCCGAATTGCGGCCGCACCTTATCCTCCTCCCGGGGCAGGAGAAAGGAGAACACATGCTCAATCTGCCTCAACCACCGCTCGCCTACCACAGGGTCTTCTCCCCCTTAAATCGCGGAGGTTGTTCCTTTCGGAACCGTGTCACCACGTCATCCTCTCGCACGGGTCGGTACACCACCCGGCCGAACTCTCACGCTCACGAGGCAGCTCTCCTACTGGTGGTGGTGGTGGTGGCACCACCCTGCCGTGCTGCCATCTCACGGCGCACCTCCTCCCGAACGTCCCGCCGGAGTCCCTCCCGTAGCTCTCGTACCTCCAGCCGGATGCCTTCTTGTAGCTGTGCCAGAACAACGCATGCCCTCCCACCGATGGCCCCGCACCCGGACCCTCATGGGCAGATGACTCATCGCCCATCGCCCCGGACGCACGTGTCACTCTTCCCGGCGGCATTCTTACTACACGAAGTAAGAAGCACAACGTCAAAACAAATTTTATAATCTATCGCGTCACTACCTCTACCCCACCGATCAATTTCACTAACACATGACATTACACACATACATTGCATCCATCACATTGCACGGTTCAAGACACATTGCCAAACAAATCGGAGTTGCACATTCCACTTAATCATGTGATCTTATCCACAGTTTAGCATACATTCACAAGAAATGCAACTAGTGCCCTAATGCCAATGCATGCAAATCCTACCACAAGACCTGGACTACCCTAAGTACACCTTGGAGGCTCAAAGAGGACCATGTTGATCAGGCATGTCCCTCCAGGCTCCTCCAAAGGACTTAGGATAACCAAGTCCGCCCACTACCCTAGGCCAACTAGACCATGCTCGATACCATATTGTCACGCCCGGATTTCCAACCCGAGGAAACCGGCACGTGACTCCCCTTTTTACCCACACGGAGGGCAAAGGGGTTAGGATACAAACCAAGAATTTTACATTTTAAACATCCACAACATTCAAGAAAGTAATATTCATTAAAAACAATCCAAAACCAGTTTATTACAACAGAATCCTTTCCCCACTGGGGTTACATCAATTCCCATGATAAAAATAACATAAACAAATTAAATAAATAAGGTCTTCCACCTTGGGGTCCCACCTAACGCCCGTAGGTTCCTGAAAAGAAAACAACATGGTAGGAGGGGTGAGCAACCACACTCAGTAGGGATCATGTCTCCCCAACCCATCCCATGCACCTGAAATCTACATGCCTTGTATACAAGTGCCGTGTCGTGATACAATTATCCCACCAGGTATAGTTAAGGCTATAACAAAGAAACACAAATCATACATGGGCTAGTACATAAACACTCCCGGGCTTCCACGACCACCGGGTTTCAAGAATAGTCCCGGGCTTCCACAGCCACCGGGTTCCACAAAACAGTCCCGGGCTTCCACAACCACCGGGTTTCCACAAAACAGTCCCGGGCTTCCACAACCACCGGGTTCCACAAAACGATCCCCAGGCTTCCACGGCCACCGGGTGTACAAGCAAACACGCAAGACACATGGCCATACAGGCATAACGTCAAACCCTTAGTATGCTTAGTCACACAGAATAACATCAAACACTTAGTATGTATATATCCACAAGCTCATAAACCCAGCCACACAGACATAATCTAACACACTTGACGTGCGTGGCCTCACAGGCATTTCCACAAACACATAACATGCACAGCCTCACAGGCTTTACCTCAAACACATAACATGCACAGCCTCACAGGCATAATTTCAAACACTTGGCAGGCATATACACATAACTATATTCACACAGGCTTTTCATCAAACATATAGCATATAGACCACAGAACCACACCAAAATGCCACTGAAGGCCAACATTCATATAGGAGATCACACCTATATGAATTTACATATATATATATAAACAGATACAGCCCAGAATCCGCCCTAGGACCCTAGGACAGAGGAGGGTTTAGGAAGAACAGAACCCCTACCTTAAAACAGATCTTCCTTGCTCCCGCGCCAAACGCCGTCCTCCCCACGCAAGATGCTCCCGCAAAGAACCAAGAACTCCCCTTCCCTCTCTCTCTCTAGCTCTCTCTCTCTCAAGAAGAAAGCTGCAAAGAAAGGAACACAAGAACCCTAAACTCAAACTCAAGCCCTCCTTATATAGACACCATCCACATCAAAACGACGTAGTTTTGATTAAGTAAACCCAGGATCAAAACGACGTAGTTTTGATCACACAAGTTGCCACCTTTCCGCACCCATACACACCAAAATGTTCAGAATTTCAACATGGTCCTTTGGAGAAAGTTCCTTAGAATGCCAAAACCAAGGGAACCATGCAAAAATATGCCCGCACGCCAATTTGCACGTGAATTCCCAATTCACGTGCAACTCCATATGAACTCCAAATGCTCTCAAACTTCACCCCTAGCCTCCTTGCATCATTTAGAAGACAATTACACTTGCACGTGAATTGGACCCATATCACGTGCACCTCACATACATGTCCATTTGGCCTGAAACTTCGTGGTAGATAGAGGACATCATTCTAAGCATCTTTCCTTTTGCACGTGAATTCATTGGAGTCCATTTACTAGGTCAAAATCTAGAAAAACTCTACTCAGGAGGCAAAACCGACTAACTCAAGGTACGGGTCCTTACAGTCATCGGCTTAGGAAGAGGCATACCTCCACAACCACACCCAGATTACATAATGCGGGTGAGCGCCCGATTGAATTTCTCGAAATGTTCTCTTCGGTGCTTAATAGGAGTGGAAGGCAGGGAATCAAGGATGAGGATCTCTTGGTTTCGGAGGTCGATCTCGTAGTAAGAACCAATGAGGAGATTTGGTTAAGAAAGGGATAAGTACAAAATCGAGCTCACTCCATGGGCAGAAGGAGCGTCCGTATCTGTGGCCGTCAATAAATTCCACCAAGGTGGCATCATCATACAGTTGTGCCTCCACAACCGGCACACGGATCTCCAACGGGTATTATAGCGTACATGAGGAGGTAGGTTGGCCGATATGATTTCATGGCGAAGATGAACTGATACATCTCAACATAGTCCATCTCGCGCTTATCCAGAAGAAGTTCACTAAGATCTAGGCCAGTGAATGGAACTTTGTATACACATGTGCGCTCAGTGTCATTGCCAGCCACATAGTCATTAAACTCGTTGAGGACTGCTGGATTGGCACCAATAGTTACCTTCGGCAGCGGTTGAGCAGTAGGAGCCGGTAAAGATTTGGTTGGGGAAGGTGGCATGGTAGTGTCAATTGGTGGTGGTTGAGTGGAAGAGCCAAGTTAGGTTGAGGAACCGGAAGGATGAGCAGTGGGTCGCTTCTTCATGCGCACGCCTATAGGCACGTCATCATCAGACTCAGAGGGAATGGGTGCCTTAGATGCGCGCTTCCTTTCTCTTGTGTACATAGCGGGTGGTGGAGGCGGGGGGTAACTCGGAGTAGGCTCTGTAGCTGGTGTAGGGTCTTCAATTGGTTCAGGTGCAGGCCTGTCCATGGCCAGCTTGTGTGGGTCCTTGACAGTTAGACCTATCTCCCCACTGCAAGACGATGGCATTCAGATAGAATGGCACCCAAGGTTGTACTGTGACCTTGGTATTGCCTCTTGTAAGCACCTTTTATGTCTTCATAGTGTTCCTCTAGATGTCTGAACCCAGCGGAGTTTACACTCATGAGAGACGTCATCTCTTGTCGCACCTTGTCTAGGGTACGATCGGATAATTCCACTTGATTTCGTACCTCTTCCACGCCAGATTCCACCACAGCAAGTTGCTCCTCAAAGGCTAGGGATACTAATGTAGCTTTCAGGACTCCTAAGGCAATTAGTTTCTTAATAACTTTGGTTGCAAGAAGATCTACCTATTTAGCCGTTAGGGAACGAGAGTGAGACGCAGCCGTGAATGGAATAGCCATACAGATGTGGGTGGCTGAATCCTCACTCATCTGAGTGGCCACCTAATGAGCTGGCGGTGCAGGTGGTGTAGCCATCTCAGGAACATCCACAGGCATAGAGACCTGTGGTGCTGCTTCTACATCAGAGTCACTTGCCTCAACTGCAAGTGCTGCTTCTGCTTCCTCCTCCTCAGCTGGTGTATCCATCGCCGCATCATAGGGTGTTGATAGGGTAGGTGTGTCTGCCATGATGGGAGATGGGGCAACCAATGAAACTGCCTCCATAGGGTCTTTCCTCACAAGACCCTACTCCACAAGCCAACTGATCAGACGGTCTCTGTCCACCATTTGCTTCCCGAAGGCAATCTATGCCTTCTTCAGATCTTCGGGGGTCATATGAGCCTTTGCATACTGAACATAAAAATCCTCTAGCTCAGACTCCCCGAGAGAACTTAAGAGTACAGGTGCTTTACTCCTAACCTCTAGGGTTTCCTGTACCGGTGACTGTCCTCTAGCTGCAGACTCTCTTACTTCTGTAGTATCATTGGGCAGCTTAATTGCTTAAGCCTCCTCTGGTATAGGATTAGTGGGGTGATTGGTTCTAGCAATATTCTCCACCACTTCAACGATGAATGCGCTTATCGCAGCAGACCTGGGAGGAGGTCCGAGAAGTCCGGGGGACCGGTGCAAGTGGTCGTCGTCTATAGACCGGGGCTCTAACTAAACTACCCGTGTCCTCCATGCGACTTCTCAAACCGGACCCAGGTCGCTTCATTGGCTTCGGGTCCAGCCAACCATCCTCGAAGATACTTTTGAAGATGAATTTGGATGGTAGCTTTACCGCAGGTCGAGCGTTGAAAATATTCGATCGAAGGAACCTTAGGACCTTGGTCAGAATTAGTCCAAAGTGCCCCTTTCTCGTCTTGATCTTGCTGTGTATCTGAGCTCCCCGGTCTATCTTCCTTCCTTGTAGAACACAGCACATGATCTTCATCTACTCATGAGTAGCGAGTCATGAGTCGTCTTCTTGCACATTAGGCACTATCCAGTTAAGACGATAGCCGGCAGTGCCTGACCAGAGAACCCAAGCTTTAGGGCTCCCCGTCCTTTCTTTCCAGGGTCGGAATACCCCAGAAAAGCCTTACACTCCTCTCTGGAGAGACTAGGTAAGGGCTGGAAGTTACCTTTAGGGAGTGAAAGAGCATTGCGGAGCGTTTCGGCTGAGATCCGAATCTCCACTCCTTGTACTGTTCCCACTAGGTCGTCTCCAGAGATGTCTAATGTCTCATGAAACAGCGAGACATCTTCCACTAGCACATCTTGCATCCCAGAGCGTATGGATGCGATCCCCAACTCATCTAGGCGATTTCTGAACTTGCCTAGCCAGCTGACTTTCACATCGCCTATGGCTTCCCAATTGACAATGAAGCCCAGGATGCTCTCGCTTAATCCTTCTGCCGTCAATGAGCTAGGTCCTTCCATAGAGCTTTAGGAGAGAGAAAGAGACACTCATAGAGAGAGAGTGTGTGTGTAGTAAGGTTCGAAGATGGTCAGAGGAGAGAGAGATAGAGAAAGAGATGAGGGGATGAAGATCAAAGAGAGAGATAGAGCGTTAGGGTTAGGGTTCGAATGTGAAAGCGAAGAACATACCTTTTGGCTTGGTCTCTATTTGTGACTTATATATTAGGTGAAAGTGTACCGTAGAAGTCACATACTTTGTTGGTTCGTCTTCAGGATTCACGTCCTTTACTCTGACCCGTCTCTTCATCTTTCGGATCCACTTGTTGGAGTACTCAAGCGATAAGTATACGTCACCCCTTATGTTGGTGTATTTTGAATTTTCAGTGTACAATGACGTGCTAACGTGGCTTCGACACTTGACCAGCGAGGAAGCTGAATCTATCTTGCTTCGACCCTTTGGAAACTGCGACTTTACAAAGTTGCGTTTAGGAGAAATTGCAGATTCTCCGACCTTTGAGGCTTCGGCAAGAATCTTCGAGGCAGCGGTTCTTCGATGCTATTTGCTTTGTGGTCGACTACGGATTCAGCTACGAGGTGGATTTCTCTGGACTTTTTCAACACTTAACAACATGAATGTGACACATATGATATTTCACATCAAAACCATGCATGATGAACAGTGCTGTAAGCGGAATTAAGATTACATGCTTAGAACTTGAATTCTTTCAACCGTAATACCTAGTTTACATGTATGGCTACTGAATTACTACCATTTACCTTTCTATTAACCTTAGAAATGACTAAGTACTTCATCACACTAAATCTTTATGCAGGAAATCGATCACTATGTTACCATAGCTTCCAGTAAACCATGGTTAGTCCATTGCAACAACCCAGTCATGAAATCAACAATCGTCTCACATATAAGCAAAACTCACTCAGTGAAGGCCTCACCCTCTCACTTTTGGATCAGCATGTGAGTTTGATTCAGGAACTAGGATTGCACTGTTTGGTCTACTCATGGTCAACCGAATCTTACCACAAACCCTGATCCAACACTGATTTTCAGTTCAGCATAAATGACTTGAGAGACAAAATGACCCTATTGAGAATTAGAACACACACTCTAGCATTGTCTAATTTACAACACAGTATATACATAAAGTTTGGAGCTTGATCACTCGTATTTTCTGTGTGAGTTGTCCTCTTCCTTTGTGTAGAACTATTTTGAGTGCTTATTCATGAATTTTTCATGTGGACAGAGCTTAACACAGTTTCTTTTTGATTACATGACAAGCTCAAGTACATACCTCCAACTATTACTCTGAAAAGAAAATATTGATGGGGTGTAGTGAGGACTCCCCCTAAGATAGATAACCTATTTTCTATTTTCTTTTCTCATTTAGCCTTTTTCACCTTGCCTTTTTCTAGAGAAAAGTATTGGCTTTTTTTGGGTAATAGGCTTTTTATGATTCTCAAACACTACAGTCTCAGTTATCCTTAGAGCATTGAATCATTGTGAATCCTTTCCATGTAAGCCAACAATACCATGAGAGATAACAGTTCCTGATAATTGATGAATGCAATGCCACACAAGTGATATTCACTTAGAAAAGAAACAACAAATAATGGGAATATCATTTAATTGAAGTATGAAGGAAATTGCACTATTTGACTCTAGACTTGAGGATTCATGACAGGTTGCATAAAGGATTTATACCAGGTTCATAGGTAACAAGATTCGTCTATATGATTTCTCAATTACCTGTAGTAGAAATGTATGAATCACACTTAAGCATTGCTAATTTCCAAGGAGAGACAAACAATCATTAACAATGTCATACTTATGTTCATGCACAAGTATTTAGGTTGAAATGAAACACAAGACATGCAGTAAGAATTATGAAGTTAAGTCTAGCATGCCAAGTTTTGTCGAAGTTCATTGAACCTGGCTTCTTGTAGTAGTTTGGTGAAAATGTCGGCACATCAGTGGATATATATTCAAGAGAAATGTCCTTCTTCAGCACATGGTCACGTATGAAGTGGTGTCTGACCTCTATATGCTTGGTTTTGGGATGCATGACAGGATTGTTGGAGATTGCCATGACGCTTATATTGTCACAGTGTAGTGGCACAACCTTCAAATTGAATCCATAGTCTGAAAGTTGATTGGCTATCCAAAGCAACTGAGCACAACAGCTTCTTGCAGCAATATATTCAGCTTTAGCAGTTGAAGTTGAAATTGAATTCTGTTTCTTGCTAAACCAGGATATAAGTTATTTGCCAAGTAGTTGGCATGTTCCACTTGTGCTCTTCTTATCAATCCCTGGCACTAGCAAAGTCTACATTGGAATATCCTCTTAGTTTGAAATTAGACTTCTTTGGATACCAAAGTCTCAAATTTTCAGTTCCCTTCAGATATCTCATAATACTCTTGACATGAGACAAGTGTGATTCCTTAGGATTAGCTTGATATCTGGCACAGATGCATCTTGCAAACATTATATCAGGTCTACTTGCTATCAAATACAGCAAGGAACCAATCATGCTTCTGTATTCTGTAATATTCACCTCCTTGCCTGCTTCATCCATATCCAATTTGGCATTTGTAGGCATGGGTGTTTTCATATGAGTCACATCAGTCATCTTGAATTTCTTCAGAATCTCCTTTGTGTATTTGGTTTGACTGATAAAGATACCATCCTCCAACTGATTGACCTCCAACCCAAGGAAGAATGAAAGTTCTCCCATCATACTCATCTCATATTCACTTTTCATCAGATGGGAGAATTCTTCACATTGCTTCTTGTCCCTTGATCCGAAGATAATGTCATCAACATAGATCTGGAAAATCAAGGGTGATCTTTTTCCTTCCTTTAGAAACAGTGTGGGGTCAATTTTGCCTTTTTTGAACTTGTTCTTGATCAGAAACTATTGGTCCCTGTTAGCCTAGAGGGGGGGGGGGGGGGGGGGTGAATAGGCTTAAATCAAAAACTCTTTTCTCGATGGTGTAACACAATCTGGTTAAAGGATATAAAATCAGTATGGAAGATAACCAGATAGTGGAAGTATTTTGCTTTATTATCAAATGATAATTACAACAAAATAAGCAACAGTTAGCTGATTACACTAGCACTCGGCTTTACAATCACACACACTGGCGTTAATAATCTCTATAAGCTTTTGTACAATTACTTTGCTCACGCGCATATCAGTTTTCCTTAGTATGTGTACGCACACGATTAATGTACAACACTACAGATATATATATAGACATCCTAGGAATCTATCTTGGAACTGTGTTTTCCGAGCGCTGTGTGGACATTAAGTTCTTCTCGGAAAATGCTTCTGCTATAACTGCTTCGGATGTGGAGCTGGAAATATTGGAAGCATAAGTAAATTAAATAACTTCGCTCGCTTCCAATTACATTTGGGACTGCATCCACATCTCCGGGTAGTCCACGTGTAGGACAGTTTAGATCTTCAATGAGTTTGTCTTACATCGGAACACAGCGAGCTGTTATCATAAATGTGGTATTGATAAGTTGAAGTAGCGTCCTTTTAGTCCGGTGTAACTTTCCTTACTCCGTATCAACGAGGTTCGGATCCTTACTCCATATTAGTTATTGCTTACTCCGTATACATGAAGTCCTGAAATCCTTATCCCGTGTCGCGCTTCCATACTCCGCATGAGGTAGATATGCAGAATCCTTATTCCGCATCGCCGCTTCCTTACTTCGCTTGAGTAATGATTCAGATTTCTTATTCCGCATCAGATGTCCTTACTCCGCATTAGTTGTCCTTACTCCGCATCAGTTGTCCTTACTCTGCTCGAATAAAAGACTCGGATTCCATATTCCGAATCTTCTTTTCCTTAGACAACTTGAGCGAAGGACTTAATTCTTTCTCTGCAATAAATCTCTCTTACTCCGTACGAGGCGTAGACTCGGATTCTTATTCCGCATAAAATGACTTAGTTCAATCAACAATAAGAGCGTGGAATCCTTAGTCCTTTTCACAGGTGATTAGTTCGTACGAGAGAGTCCTAACTCCGGATGATGACTTGGTTATTTACCAAGTGTTAGACGACACTCATAAGGTCCCGAATCAGGATTATGTATCCCGTCCTTTGCTTTGCTCTTATAGGAGTAGGTCCGGATAACAATTTAATCTTCTGCACATACTTAAAATAAACATGAAACAACTGAAATCAAGTTACATTAGGTTTGATCTGCATCATCCAAATTCTAGGTTTGATTCAACAATCTCCCCCAATATGGATATGCCAAACCCTTTGTAATCTGATCCAGTTAGGCAGCAAGATATACACAGAGATAAGGATAAATAAAAGAAATTTCCACTATTTCAGCAACAGTAATACAAAGTAAGCCTTAGTACAAAAGTTATACTAAGAATTGTAAGGCTTACTGTACTTGAAGATTTTAGTTGCTGCCTGCTCCCTTAGCCGCTTAGACTGTTCTTTAGTGCACAAGAAAAAATAATTCCAGTTGGGATCATACTTCAAAAGGTGCCTAATATAGTAACAGACATAGGCTCCACAGCTTTCTCCGTTAGGTTGTTAGGGAACGTCCTTTTTGCTTAGAATTGACGAATTGAGGAGAGCATTGGGAAGAAGAGGAGGTTGGCCAATTGATTCGAAAAGTCCACTCTATCTGATAGCATCTGACAGAGTCCGGAGCAATGGTCCGAGTTGACTTCTTCTCATCTGGTGTCCCACAACCTGATGGGAGTCGTGTAGAACAACTCTCCTGTCCTTAATAGAGAAGACCGCGAGCATGTGATGAGGAGTGCTGATCCTGTATGGAATGAGAACAGTGTAAGATTTTTCCATGGCTTGCTGTTCTCAGCTATTCCATTTATGAGGGTCTGAATGAAGTCCACTTCAGGAAGGTAGTGATCAAGCCAGCAAGGTAGGATTTCGAACATATGCTCGTCTTGATACAAGGTGGGAAACAACCTCATCTCTTCCTTTATCGCCAAGGTGAAATTGTCAATATCCTCAGTAGAGAACTGTCCTTTCTCCGACAGTAGGGTGCTTATGTCTTCAGGGAAGAAAGGGGACAGAGATGACAAGCACCTTTTTGGGGTAGAGGGAGCAGCACTCGCATATGCTAGCATGGCTACGAGTACACGCCCATCTGAATCATATGGGTCGAATTCCACATAAGATGGGAGAAACGTGACTTGTGGAGCCTGATCAGAAGAGGAGGGAGCTGCAGTGGAGGAGCTGGGACGATCAGAAGGAGTAGGAGCAGCACTGGGACGGTCAGAAGGAGCAGGAGCAGCACTGGATGGTCCAGAGAAGTGGCTGTGTTTGGGAACTGGGAGACCCGGAGGAAGGCTGAGTGCAGACCTTCGGCTTTGGCTGGGAGCGTCAGTAGTGTCAGTAGCAGTAATGGAGGGAGCTGGATCAGATAAGACATTCTCCCCCGGTTTGGAAGATCGGCGAGGAGGGCGAGAGGGATGACCTACAACTTGAGTTAGATCCCGGACAGAGGTGGAGAGGCCCAAAAGCGATTGGGCAATAAGGTCTAGCTTCCGATCCAGGGAGAGAGAGGAGTTGGAGAGAGCGGAAAGGATCTGGGTCCTGATGTCATCAACTTTGTCAGCAATGACCTGGGCCCGGGAACAATTGTCCTCCGCAATACGATCCAGCTGAGCGGAGACCGTGGCTTCAGATAAGATCGTGGCAAATGAGGGGCGGCCAAAGACAGAGGCAAGAGCCTTCGAGGACTCCCCCGCATGTAGAGGGGCAGGAGTGCGCAGTGCGGAAGAGTCAGCAGGTGGAGAGAAGGAGGAGGGACCAGTAGCAGCAGCAGGTGTAGCAGAGCCACTTTATCCAGAGAGGTCAATGAGAGGAATGTCCGCAGGAGAGTTGGGACCAGCCTCAACAAGGATAGGAGTCTGTGCGTCATGAGCAGGTCCGGAAGAGGCAGCAGTTGGAGATGCGGCCTGAAGTAGAGATGGCGTGAGAAAGCCGTGTTCAGTGTTCCAAAGAATCATAGCTTCCGGGGTTTGAGAATGTTTAGTGTAATGCACCCGGAGAGCAGATTCAGATATGTCTGTAGTGTGAGCGAGACTAAAACGGAGCCAGCAGTCAGTCAGAATGTCGGCGGGAAGATGGTCGAGGTACTCGTGAGGGTCAACACGGCGTGCGGGAGAAGCAGCTGGAGGAGATGGAGGCATGTCATTAATGACAGCAGCAATAGCAGCAGTCACCGGAGAGGTGGGTGCAGGAACATCAGCAGCAGCAGCAAGAGATATATCAGCAGGGGCATTAGCAGGAGGGGCCGAAGAAATAGTGTCATGAGGAAACGGCTGAGAGGGCCCTGTAGTATCACGAATACTGTGCTGCGAACTGCAGGAGCGTGCCGGAGCGGCAATGGACTGGATGTGTGAAGACCGGGGAGTGGAGCTAACCTCGTGACCCGAGCTGGGGGCAGGGTCACCAACGGAACTATCATGATGTTCCGAGACTACAACGTGTGCATGAGAGACAGGAGGACGGCGGACAGTAAGCGTCCCATCGGAGGTGAGATGACAAAAGTAAAAATTCTGCGGGAAGGGTATCGTTAACTGGCCCTGGAAGTGCTCGGGACGCAGATGTCTGAAGAGGTGGGAGAGAATCCGTCCGAAAGACGAGTTCCTTTTGCCATTCTGCATAATCCGAAAAAGAAAATCACCCCAGTCAAGAGGCAATTACTCAAAGACCACGTACATTGCCAGGAGCAAATCGTACGGGACTGAGTCAAGCGCCGTAGAGTGAGCCAGTAAGCATCGACTGAGTATGGTGGCCATACAGCGGTAGGGGCCTTGAAAGGACTTCAGCTTGTATTCCTTCACTTTAGAGGGACATCCCATGGCAGTAGCCATGGTGGAAGCGCTCATCCAGAAATCACTGCCGCTGGGGAGATTGAAGGCGTCACAAATCACTTGAGGAGTGATCTTGATGGGTTTTCCTCGGATACCAGAGACAATCGAGTGGTCACGGGATTCGAAGTGTTCATAGAAAGATCTAACGTCTGAGATGAGAAGATCAATAGGAGCAGAGACGATGTAGAGGAGATCACTGGAGGCTAACAAGGAGCGAACCTCCTCGAGTCAGGCAGGAGGGTCGGAAATGCCGGCCCAATCGACAAGATGGCCAGGGAGTAACGCCGTAGAGAGCGGAAGATGCCATTGAAATTTGAAGATTGAAGGGGAAGGAAGGAGAGGTGTTTGGGGAATAGAGAGCGACGAAGATTTAGGGTTCTGAGTAATGAAAGCAATATCCTCGCGCTCGTGTGAGAGTTCAGTATAAATAGGACCCATTCCGTGGAAGCCAGCGGGTCTCGGGTTTAAGCGGGATGAGCAGTGATCCGCCTGACAATCCGATGTCATTAGACTTGATGTATTAGCGCCGCCGAGTAAACTAATGACATGGAGGCCGTGCTAACCATTCAAATGACAGCTATATTCATACTGCCGAATTTTGAAAAGACAAATTACAGGGCTCGAGACGTGCATTTAATGAACCATCATTAGTCTTCCTCAAAAAGATGTGATGTAAGATAATCACTTGGTTTATTGCAAATTGAGAATTCCAAGGTTTAGGAGGAAGCAAACCGACTCTCATCTAGGCTTGATAATGTACGAGTGAACTATATCTGGATGAGAGACTGACTGTCCATAAAAGCTGAGTGCTAAATAAAAATGATTTCTTTGCTGTCTTGGTGTCGAGGAAATAAGGAGTACCACAACACTTCAAATCTGAGACATCAAAACAAGATAGAGCATTGAAGTGCAAAGCGAATCGGAACCTGTAGCTGAAGATATACACTAAAGAAACAGTACACTAACAGGTTGAGTTAGTACGGATATGGATCAAATAGTCATGGTGAGAACATCATAATCCGAACTAAAAGGAGACAGAACTTATGCATATGGAAGAATAGTAACAAGACACATACACATGAATTATGATCAAATTACTGAAGAAAATGCATATGACAGCTGATAAACACATAAGTTCATATTGGTCAACATAGCGAAGCCTTCATACTGACAGCGATAGCTAAGTTAAATTAAAAATCATATGATTTTCTCAAGTTAGGATTCATGAGTGAAACTGGAAATATGAACACATGTCAAAAGTAGGCAGATGATTGTTCGATTAAAATGCACAGTTGAGGATAGAAAGACATCCAGCCATGCCACAATTCCGATTCAGCATTGCATGTCCAGTCAGATTCGGAAGTGAAAGTTTAGAGGAAGGAGCATCCGAGACATAAAAGGGGTCATTACAGAAGTAATAAATGAAGCTTTTGCTCCCCCTTTGACCATGCGATCCTCTCAGTGAAAGACTCCCCCTCAGATAGACAGCCAGGAAAGGGATCATGAGACATATACGAGGGGTATTACTAGATTTATCAATAGAGCATTTTCTCCCCCCATAGACCATGCGATCCTCTCGATTGATGTTTCCTGCTTAGAGAAAGTGAGTGCTGTCTACCCTTTTAGGAAACTATACTTCAAAAGCTTATCAGACTGTGACTGCATATACATCCGCCAGACATTCCGTGCTAACCCATTTCATAACTTCAACTATACATGATAATAGAGCAATCTAAATGAACCAGCATGTATCATGTGGTGGATAATGGGAAATAAGATCATGAGATCCTAAAAAGATTATTCATATAAGTTTTAATCAAGTTGGCTTAAACGACTTCGGTCGGGAAACGCAAGCATCCTCCCAACACAGAACTTTGGAATTTATCAGACGCATAGGACACGTTAAGCAGTAAGTATGATTGAAAATTAAATTTGGTATGAATCCTTTACTTTCAATAAACGCACAATGCATGTTCTGAAGACATACTGTTGATTGATTTAAGTGAAGCTATGTAGAAAAGTCAAGCATACCTAATCGAAGAGTAGTTCATAAAATCTTGCATCAGGTAGGTGTTTGTAAGAATGTCGCCATTGATCTTTAGTAGCAACATGTTTTAGAGATATATTCTTTTTGAGAACATGATCGCGAATGAAGTGATACTTGACCTCAATGTGCTTCGTCTTTGGGTGCATGAAAGGATTGTTGCTTATAGCAATTGCACTAGTGTTGTCGCAGTAGAGTGGAATAGATGTCATGTTGAAATCGTAGTCCGTAAGTTGACTTTGTATCCAGAGTAGCTGTGCGCAGCAACTCCCAGCAGCTATATATTTCGCCTCAGTAGTAGAGGTTGATACGGAATTCTGTTTCTTACTGAACCATGAAATTAATCTATTTCCAAGAAACTGACACATACCGCTTGTGCTTTTCCTGTCGATGCGACACCCAGCAAAATCAGCATCAGAGTATCTAGATAAGGTGAAGTTTGATTCCTTTGGGTACCAGAGTCCCAAGTTTATCGTTCCTTTGAGATACCTGAATATCCGTTTAACATGAAGTATATGTTACTCCTTGGGATTCGCCTGATATCGCGCACAGATGCAAGTTGCAAACATAATGTCCGGGCGACTTGCTGTAAGATACAGCGAGGATCCTCATCCCTCTGTATTCAGTCATATTTACTGATTTGCCGTCCACATCAGGGTCTAACTTGGCACTGACTGGCATCGGAGTCTTGACGGGAGATGAACCTTCCATACCAAACTTCTTAATAATATCTCGTGTATACTTAGCTTGGTTAATGAAGATCCCTTCCTTTAATTGTTTAAATTCTATTCTAAGGAAGTAGGACAGTTCTCCCATCATACTCATCTCAAACTTGTCAGTCATCAACTTTGCAAACTCTTCACAAAGCTTGGGATTTGATGATCCGAAGATGATATCATCCACATATATCTGTACGATCAGAGTATGTCCATTCTCTTTCCATAGAAATAAAGTGGTGTCTATCTTCCCTTTTTGAAGGTTGTGAGCAAGTAGGAATTCTGACAGTGTGTCGTACCAGGCTCTTGGAGCTTGCTTCAACCCATACAAGGCTTTTCGTAGCTTATAAAATAGATGGCCAACCTTGGGTTCAAAGAAACCGGGAGGTTGTTCAACATACACCTCCTCTTGAAGATCTCCATTCAGAAATGTGCTTTTGACGTCCATTTGATAAACTATGAAGTTTTCATATGAGGCATACGCCAGAAACATTCTGATTGCCTCTAAGTCTCGCTACTAGAGCAAAGGTCTCGTCATAGTCTATTCCTTCTTCTTGACGATATCCTTTGGCTACCAGTCTGGCTTTGTTCCGGATTACTATACCCTCCGTATCAAGTTTGTTCCGGAACACCCATTTAACTCCAATGACTTGCTGAGACTTGGGCCTTGGTACTAGAGTCCACACATCATTTCTCTTAAATTGATTCAGCTCTTCTTGCATGGCTTCTATCCAGTTTGAATCCTAAGGAGCTTCCTCTACCTCCTTTGGTTCTATTTTAGATAGAAAACATGAGTAAAGACAAATGTTGGAGGTGGCTGCTCTTGTTCTTACACCAACAGTAGGATCACCAATCACTTGTTCTGGAGTGTGGTTTTGAGTCCACCTGTAATTCTGTGCATGTGATGGTTGATCTTGAATAATTTAAAGCTCTCCCAGATTAGGTGGCTCTTGTTTGTCCACTGATTGAGCTTCTTCCGGACCAGTATTATCAGTATTAACAGGTTCTGGAGTACTCTGAGGTTCTCCGATACTGTTCATTTCAGTAGTAACTGGTTCGGATGGACTGGAAGGTACTCCAGTATTTTGAATATCCGTAGAAATATGTCCGGAGATGAATTGAGGTCCAGAGTCCGATTCATCCATAGCATCATCTGTATCATTTCTTTGTGCTTCGCTGGTGCTATGTGGTTGGTCAGTGTGTGTAGCAGGAACATTCATAAACTTTGAACAGTCGATGTTACTGTCCTGAACCTATACATTTGAACTTGAAGAAGCAACTTTAGACCAATCTAGGTTAGCTTCATCAAAGGTTACATGGATAGATTCTTCAACTTTTAAAAGTTTTCTATTGAAGACCCGATAAGCTTTGCTATATAATGAGTACCCGACAAAAATCCCATCATCAGTCGATGTTGTCATCCTGATCCTGCACATTAGAACTTGAAGAACCAACTTTTGACCAATCCAGGTTAGCTTCATCAAAGGTCACATAGATAGATTCTTCAACTTTAAAAAGTTTTCTATTGAAGACTCGATAAACCTTGCTATGTAATGAGTTCCCGACAAATATCCCATCATCAGATTTTGGTTCAAATTTATTCCGGGGTTCTTTGCCGTTGTTCAATATATAGCAAGTACACCCAAAAGCTTTGAAATATGAAATCGAGGGCTTTCGTCCTCTCCACATCTCATAGGGTGTTTTCATGGTAGTTTTATTTATTAGAGTCCTGTTTGAACATAGCAGGCGAGACACGACTTCAGCCCATAGACTGAGAGGAAGCTTTGCCCCTGCTAACATAGATCTGCCAGCCTCGACTAAAGTGCGATTCTTGCGCTCAGCTACCCCCATTTTGTTGTGGAGTTCTGGGCGCAGAGAAGTCGTGTTGAATGCCCTGTTCAGAACAATATGATCTTATATCAGAAAAATCAAATTATGTACCATGATCACTCCTGATGCATTTAATGCTCATTCCTTGTGAATTTCTTATCCAGTTGAAAAGATCTATAAGATGTTCAAAGGTTTGATCCTTCGATTTCAGGAACATCAGCCATGTGTACCTGGTGAAATCATCGATAAGCACAAGGGTATATCTTGCACCAGCTAGTGAAGGAACAGAAATGGGACCACAGAGGTCCATATGAAGAAGTTGTAGAGGAGCAGTTATTGAATTAACTGATTTGCTCTTAAAGCTATGTTTGGTTTGCTGGCCAAGTTGGCATTCTCGACAGAGAGTGTCTCTGGAGTATTTGTGTTTAGGTAGACCAGTGACAAGATCGAGTGACGCTAACTTAGACAAGGTCTTAAAGTTTAAATGTGCGCATCGCTTGTGCCATAGCCAACTATCTTCGTCTGATGCTGTAGTGAGGAAGCATACATGGTCAGAAGAATTATTTCTTAAGACCACTGAGTAGATGTCCCCATCTCTTGATCCGGATAACTTAACATCTCCGGATAAGTTTTCCCTTACTGCCTTATGCAGGTGTTAGACATAAATGAAACAGTAAATCCTTTATCACATAAATTACTGACACTTAGCAAATTATGCTTCAAACCTTCGACTAGTGCAACTCTAGTGATAGATACACAGCCGTTGGTTAAAGTGCCATACCCGACAGTCTTACCTTTGCTGTTGTCACCATATGACACGGATGGACCTCGTTTGTCATTAACTTCAACAAGTAGAGTCTGATCACCCGTCATATGTCCGGAGTATCCACTATCGAGGATCCACTTGCTTTGATTGATCTTTAACTTCAAGTGATCCGACAATGCATTCCAGAGATGCTCCTGAAAGACAACAGTTTACACTTTTGGTGCCCAAACTTGTTTCGGGCGGTTAGAAGGAACAACATTAATGTCAACAGTTCCAGATTTAACTTTGCTAGGATTTTTAGCTTTCCAGGTTGACCTTAATTTGTTAGTTTCAGCTGTTACTTTTTCTTGGCTTTTCTTTGGAGAGACACTCCTTTGAGGTTTAGATTTTGTCTTGCTCGAAGAACCTCTTTTATTTAACTGATCTTTATTGATAGAAACTTGAATACAAAGCTAGTTATCAGATAAACTCTAACATTCATAGTGATAATGACCTATTTCCCTATAGATGGAACAAACACTATAATGCGGAGTACAAACAGGGGATACAGGTCTCTTAAATTTTACAGATTTCCTACTCTGTTCCCTATGGCCTAATCCATTGCGTTTGGGTGACGCGCTCTTGGCCCTAGATGCGTCAGCCTTAGCCTTTCCTTTCTTTTCGGGTGCTACGATTTTGGCTTGAACTGCAGCAGCCTTCCCTTCATCATTGGTTACAGGTGCTACTATTTCGGGAATAGCAGTAATAGCCTCTCTTCCACAATCATAAACTATGGTGCCACTTGAAATGAAACCATCCAACAGTTTGGACCTACTAACAGGATATAAGTTGGTTAGTTCGGAGTGAAGTCCGGAGGACACTCAGTAGCATGAGCAGTGGAAGTCGATGGTTCGGAGCCTAGGCCAAGTTTGACTCGAATGTTATCCGGATCAGTCCTAAATGTAGAGGCTATTTCCCCGGATTTTAGCCACTTGCGATTTATTTCCTTTTCCTATTTAAGTTCATTTTTGAGTCGTTTCACAATGACTTTTAGGCCCGTTAGGTTGGTATTTAACAGATCATTTTCAGCTCTTAGATCATGATACCAAGCCTCTTTACTTCTGAAGTCAGTTATGTCCTTTTCTAATCTAGCAACAGTGATCTCAAGACATTTATTCTAACTTTCCATATCTTTGTACATTTGAGTAATTATTAGTCTCTCATTCTTTTCATGATCACGTTCAGTAATAAGAGATTCTAATTTACTCATGAGCTCAGAGATCGAAGGTACCTCAGAATTTGCCATGAGGCAGACGTTCGACATGGGAGTTGGCTCATCATCCGAGGATTCCTCCTCTTCTTTGGAGCCACTGACGTATTTTGTGACGAACACCTTCCTCTTGTTCTTGCTATTGTCCGAGGTGGAGCGGCGAGGATTTACCTTGTCACTTTTCTCGGCCACTTTAGATTTGGATCTACAGTCCTTCGCCCAGTGACCGGTTTTCCCACAGTTGTAGCATTCCTGGGAACTAGACTCCGGTCGCTCCTTTCTTTGGAAAGATGATGAGGAGCGTCTCCTGAATCCTTTTCTGCTTTTCCGTAGGAATCGCTCAAAGGATTTGACAAGAAGAGCTATCTCCTCCTCGTCGTCAGAATCAGAATTCTCGGACGCGTCTGTATTATCATTCCTCAGTATGCTAGGACATTTCGTAGCTTTGAGAGCTACCCTCTTTTCTTTCTGAGCTATTTTCTCATCCCCTGTCGAGTACTTAAACCTGACTTCGTGAGTCCGCAGCTCTCCATATAGTTCTTCAAGGGGAACATACTGCTAGTTCTTGTCTGATTGCATCTGGAGTTGTTTGGAGTAATAGCGATCCGGCAAGGAGCGAAAGAATTTGTCATTGATCTGAGATTGAGAATAATGCTGATTGACAGTTTTCAGCTCAAGGATGAGTTTACCGAATCTCCGATAGATGCTTTCGAGTGATTCACCCGATTTATGATTGAAACTCTCAAAGTTCTGCCTGAGAGTACAGATAACATTCTGCATTTGGGACTGACTTCCTTCGTAGAGGATTGTCAGTTTATCCCAGACAGCTTTTGCTGTCGTGCAGCCCTAGACGTCCTTGAAAGCCTCGGAATCCAAAGACGATGTGACATATGCCAGAGCCTTTTCGTTGGCACACTGCCAGGCTCTTTCATATTTGGTGAGTTCGGCATCACTCTTTGGTCTTCTGACTCCATGTTCTCCGATAGTCATCGTAGTGGGTATCTCCTGATGAAGACATGGCCACATGAGGTGATCATGGCAGATCATGAACATTCTCATGCGAGCTTTCCACTAGGAGAAAAGCTCAGGTGTGAACTTGGGTGGCTTTGTCAGAGTGAAGCCAGAACTCCGTGGTTGTGCAGCAGCGGTAGCAGTAGGTTGAGGTGGATCGACATTTTCACTGCTGCTTCAATTTGGAAGGGGCTCTTGTGCACCTCCGGAGTTAAGGCGAGTGTTGAAAAGCATGCTACATGCTACTTTCTTCAGCCATTTGTAAAAGAGAAAGAGTGGGATCTCTACTTGGAACAAATAGAACTTGCTCTGATACCACTTGTTGGTCCCTGTTAGCCTAGAGGGGGGGTGAATAGGCTTAAATCAAAAACTCTTTTCTCGCTGGTGTAACACAATCTGGTTAAAGGATATGAAATCAGTGCGGAAGATAACCAGATAGTGGAAGTATTTTGCTTTATTATCAAATGATAATTACAACAAAATAAGCAGCAATTAGCTGATTACACTAGCACTCGGCTTTACAATCACACACACTGGCGTTAATAATCTCTATAAGCTTTTGTACAATTACTTTGCTCACGCGCATATCAGTTTTCCTTAGTATGTGTACGCACACGATTAATGTACAACACTACAGATATATATATAGACATCCTAGGAATCTATCTTGGAACTGTGTTTTCCGAGCGCTGTGTGGACATTAAGTTCTTCTCGGAAAATGCTTCTGCTATAACTGCTTCGGATGTGGAGCTTGAAATATTGGAAGCATAAGTAAATTAAATAACTTCGCTCGCTTCCAATTACATTTGGGACTGCATCCACATCTCCGGGTGGTCCACGTGTAGGACAGTTTAGATCTTCAATGAGTTTGTCTTACATCAGAACACAGCGAGCTGTTATCATAAATGTGGTATTGATAAGTTGAAGTAGCGTCCTTTTAGTCCGGTGTAACTTTCCTTACTCCGTATCAACGAGGTTCGGATCCTTACTCCATATTAGTTATTGCTTACTCCGTATACATGAAGTCCTGAAATCCTTATCCCATGTCAGCGCTTCCATACTCCGCATGAGGTAGATATGCAGAATCCTTATTCCGCATCAGCGCTTCCTTACTCCGCGTGAGTTCCTTACTCCGCTTGAGTAATGATTTGGATTTCTTATTCCCCATCAGATGTCCTTACTCTGCATCAGTTGTCCTTACTCCGCATCAGTTGTCCTTACTCCGCATCAGTTGTCCTTACTCCACATCAGTTGTCCTTACTCCGCTCGAATGAAAGACTCGGATTCCTTATTCCGAATCTTCTTTTCCTTAGACAGCTTGAGCGAAGGACTTAATTCTTCCTCTGCAACAAATCTCTCTTACTCCGTACGAGGCGTAGACTCGGATTCTTATTCCGCATAAAATGACTTAGTTCAATCAACAATAAGAGCGTGGAATCCTTAGTCCTTTTCACAGGTGATTAGTTCGTACGAGAGAGTCCTAACTCCGGATGAAGACTTGGTTATTTACCAAGTGTTAGACGACACTCATGATGTCCCGGATCAGGATTATGTATCCTGTCCTTTGCTTTGCTCTTACAGGAGTAAGTCCGGATAACAATTTAATCCTCTGCACAGACTTGAAATAAATATGAAACAACTAAAATCAAGTTACATTAGGTTTGATCCGCATCATCCAAATTCTAGGTTTGATTCAACAGAAGCTTTGACAGTGTTTCATACCAAGCCCTAGGAGCTTGTTTTAGTCCATAAAGAGCCTTCTTCAGTTTGTACACCTTGTGTTCTTGGTTAGGCTCTTGAAATCCAGGAGGTTGCTCAACATAGACTTTTTTTTGGAGGTCTCCATTCAAGAAGGCACTCTTGACATCCATTTGATAAACTTTGAAGTCCTTGAATGCCGCATATGCTAAAAACATGCGGATGGCCTCTAGTCTAGCAACTGGTGCAAAGGTTTCATCATAGTCAATTCCTTCTTCTTGTCTGTACCCTTTTGCAACCAGTCTGGCCTTGTTTTTTATCACAACACCATCAGCATCAAGTTTATTACTGAATATCCATTTCACGCTAATGACTTGCAGTGATCTAGGCCTGTTGACTAACTCCCATACTTTTCATCTCTTGAACTAATTTAACTATTCTTGCATCGCATCAATCCAATAGTGATCCTGCACTACATCTATAAAGACTCGTATTTGGGTAGTGTTGGGAGATAGCCATTCTATGGGAATGCAACTATCTGGATGGTAGTGTAGTCGTCGATGTGAGCATTTTGATAGTACTTGAGCTCGATTCTGGGTCGGGGCCCCGAGTGGCCCAATTGTTGACTTTCCTAGGGTTTATTGGTTGACTTTGCATTTGAGCGATTATTTGAGTTTGATAATATCTGAATAGTGTTGTGCTCATCATTTCGAGCGTTTTGACAGTAATTGGGCTCAATTTGGAGTTCATGACCTCAGGAGGTCAATTATTGCTGGGAGGCCAATTATTGGCAGCAGTATATAAATAATTAAGAAACTGTCTTGTCCCTTTAATTGCTTGGTGCATGCGTGTTTGAGCAAGAGAGAGAGATAGAGAAAGAGAAGGTGAAGAGCTTCCTTTGGTGATTTGGGGCAATTGGAGTTCATGAATTGCAAATAATCTTTCCAGGTGGGTGTCCTTGACCTTCTTATCTCATTTTTATCTTCAGATATGTGTTACTGTGATCTGTGGTTATATAACTGTGTATTTCATGAGGGTTGAGAAGTCAACCATGGAAATCTAGATTTATATCTAGATGGATATACGATTTTATGTCTTTCTGTTATTACCGTGCGATTTAGAGGCGTTTAGGACGCATTTTGAGGTAGATATCATAGTTTGTTGAGTAAAATGGGTGTTTGTGAGCATCTGGGGGGTCACTGGGTTGATTCCAAATGAAGAACAGGCCAAAAACGACGATGAACAGTACCATGGGCATAGGCAGCAGTTAGTTAGTCTGGATCAATAGTCCGGATCAGTAGTTCGGATTAGTAGTCCGGATTAGTTAGTCTGGATCAGTAGTTCGGATCAGTTAATCCAGATGTGGCAGCACCAGTGGTCCATAGCTTCAGATCGTAGCTTCAATCCACAGCTTCATTCTGCAACAGCATTTCCGCAGCTTCAATCTGCAGCAGTGCAACTGCACTGCACTAGACCATTTACATTGTAAACCATTATCCTCTCCACATTTAAGTATACTTAAGTGATAATGTAAATAATGAAATATCCCCCATTTGGATTTAAAGAAAAATACTAAAAAATTAAATTCCCACTCCTTCAAAATGTGAAAATTGGGATTTAGTGTAAAATCTCAAAAAAATCCAATTTTTCGTAGAGGTGAATTTTTGGAAAGTGGGGTTAGACACCTCAGAAAAATCCTCAAAAATCAGATTATCTTAGTTATGATATGGAGACCCAATACCAGGACTTTTTATTTCAAGAAAACAACTTCTATGGGTATCTCCTTCCTTGGTCAAGGATTAATGACCGATTTATGAAGACTGGCTTCAGTTATAAAGGGAGTAAGGTGAACCTTAATGCCATATTGGTGTTGGTATGTTGGTTTGAGGAATTGGGGCTTGGGCTCTATGACTTGTTGGGTTCTCACCGTGAGGCTAAGGCCTGTGTTGAGCCGTTGAGCTCGTGGAGCTAGGGCTGAGTGCCTTGAGCTGAAATCCCGTTGAGGATTGTGATGAGCCGTTGAGCTCGTGAGTTGATGAGCTCGTGGAGCTAGGGCTAAGTGCCCTAAGCTGGGATCCCGTGGAGGATCGTGGACAAGCTGTCCTGTGTGGGCAGGCTGGGTCTTGATGTTTGTTTGCAGGCTGAGTCCTGATGATTGTGCACACTACACAGTGCACGAGTACACAGAGCATGTAGTATAGACTTGTATGTTTGCATGATGTGGAGTATTAGGGTCACCTACTGAGCTTGTCACTCACCCCTACTTGTTATTTCTCCCTTTTCAGATGTGACCCGAGACTAGTGGAGGATTTTCTTCCAGGAGGACGTGCCCACTACTCTGATGTATGAGTACTGTATTTTGTATTATATTATGTGTTGTATCCCGGACATGGATCCGTGGATAGTTGTATTTGCATACTGTTTGTGATGTGATGTCTATATGACTGTTTGACTTATTGTATGCATGATGATATATGGGAAAGTATAGGATTACCCTTGATGTATGACTGTACAGGGTTGCATGATTGAGACAGCACCCGCGATGTAGTCTCTATTGGTGCTAGTCACTAACCCCTTGACCTTCCGGGTGTGGGCAAGGGGAAGTCATGTTCCTGGTTCCGGGTTCCCTAGAATTTGAGGGCGTGATAGCATCATCAACTGATTTTGGCTCCACTTGTGATAGAAAACACATGTAAAGATTCTCGTGAAGTGTGGCAACTCTCGTTTTGACTCGTGCAGTAGGATATCTTATTATCAGTTCAGGAGGGTGGTCCTTGAACCTTCTTCTTGCCATTGAAAGGTCTCCTCTTTCTTCATGATGAATGCCCAACTGCTCTATGTCAGGTTCTTGGGCTGGTGGAAGTGATGGAGACTGAACAGGTTAAATGTTAAGGTCATGATCTTCTGATGATTTTTGACTTTGTTCTGCAGTAGCCGGTTCACCTCTTTGTTCTTCAGATTCAGGTACATCTTCCACTAGTTTTGTTGTTGGATTGTCTGTGTCTTGGTCTTCTACTATGATCGTATCCTGCACTTCATTTACATTTTGGTCTCCTTTCTGCATACCATGGTTAGTCTCATCAAAAGAAACATGAATGGACTCTTCAACAGTTTTGGTCCTTCTATTAAACACACAATAAGCTTCTCTATTCATGGAATATCCAACAAGATATCCATCATCTGACTTGGCATCAAACTTATTCAAGTAATCCTTGCCATTGTTCAGAATATAGCAAGTACACCCGAAGATCCTTAGGTGACAATTGTTTGGTCTCCTTCCTTTCCATAACTCATAGGGTGTTTTCATGGCTCGTTTGTTAATTAGAGTTCTGTTTTGTACAGAACACGCCGTGGCAACAGCTTCAACCCATAAGGATTTTGGGAACTGAGCTCCTGTCAACATGGTTCTAGATGCTTCAACTAAAGTCTGATTCTTTCTTTCGGCGACTCCATTTTGTTGTGGAGTTCGAGGTGCTGAGAAATTATGCTGGATACCATGTTCAGTACAAAACTCTAACATATCAGAAAATTCAAATTCCTTGCCATGATCGCTTCTAATTCGTTTAATAGAGAGACTCTTCACATTGGATATCCAGTTAAAGAGTTCAACAAGATTTTCAAATGTTTCAGTTTTGCTTTTGAGAAACATAACCCATGTGTATCTGGTGTAGTCATGTACTACTGCAAGGAAGTATCGTGCACCAGATAGAAACATAACCCATGTGTTTGGAGACTGGATCAATAACTATGCAGGTGTGCTTAGTGAACAAAACTTCATAACCCTTGTAACACAATTTACTTATGCTCAACAGGTTATGTTTAAGACCTTGAACAACAAACACATTCTGAATAGAAACAGAACCATTGGAGAGTGTACCCTTACCAACAATCTTACCCTTCTTACTGTCCCCGAATGTGACAGATGAAGAAGTAACCTCCCTTACTTCACTCAACAGAGAGGCATCATTTGTCATGTGTACAGAACAGGCACAGTCAAGATACCACTGACTGGAATTAATCTTTTGTGTCCGGTGGCTACTTTCAGCTTCAGGTACTTGTTTCTGCACTTCAAGAAACTAAGTCTTGGGGGCCTAATGATGATTAGGCTTTGGGTAAGTGAAAGCTGTAGTTAACAATTTAGGTTTCCAATATGAAGGAGCAGATTTAATTTTCCATGCTAATTTGGGTGATCCATCATTAGATTTGTTAGCAGGATTGTCCTTTGGGATCTTAGCAAATTTTCCTTCCTTATTGTTACCTTTAGCATCTTGGGTAAGCACAGTGTTGACAGTTAGCTTCACAGGTTTAGTCTTTATGTTCTTTGGTAAGGTAACCTGTGTGTGCCTAGTTTTCTTCTTACTATCAGTAGTATGACTGTGCAGATTTTCTAAAATGTTCAACTGATTGAAGCCTAACCTGATTTCTTTAATGACCTAATTCTTAAGATACTCAGGATAGAATCTGCACTGATAGGAAAGGTGTCACACTTCACAACAGGTGGGGCATGTGACAGGTTTGGGTTGGACACTCTGTCTTAAGGGTTTGGTTGGAGGGCTAAGAGGCTTCCTACGTTTTCCTTCATATCCTAGACCATTCTTAACTCTACCACTAGGGACAAACTTGGGCTGGTAGGAAACAGCCTTGCTAGATGAGCCAGTCTCAAACTTAGTAGTATATCTACTAGGGTTTGTCTCCGAAATTATTACACCCTTACCCTTGCATTGGGATGTAGAGGACAGGTTGACTATAGGTTCAACTTTCAGTTCTATCTTATCAACTGCTACATCACTGTCCTGAGATGCAACAGTACCCTGATCTCTAAGATTGGGTGCTACTGGTTTGGGTGGACTAGTAGCATCTGTTGGTACCTCCTTTCCACAATGAAGGAGCACACTGCCAGCAGGAACAAAGCCAGCAAGACACTTGGTCTGCATAGGGTAAGTCTGAGCCTTGGCTATTTGGTCTTCAGAGAAACCTAGACTTAAGGCTAAACCTTTAACATCTAGAGTGGTCCTAAAGTGGGTTGCAATCTCAGCAGAATCTTGCCACTTTTTATTGATTTGTCTTGCTTTCTCCACTTCGGCTTTGGTTTTAGCTATTTCCTTCTCAAGCAGATCGATGTCTTTGTCACGCCCCGGATTTCCAACCCGAGGAAACCGGTACGTGACTCCCCTTGTACCCACACGGAGGGCAAAGGGGTTAGGGTGCAAACCCTGAACATAACATTTTAAACATCCACAACACATTCAAGACAGTAAAGTTCAATAAAGCAATCCACAATCCAAACCAGTCTTTATTACAACAAAATCCTCTTTTCAATCCATCCCCACTGGGGTTACATCAATTCTCATAAAAATAATATAAATGGTAGACGGTAAAGTAAATAAGGTCTTCCACCTTGGGGTTCCTCCTAACGCCTGTATGTTCCTGAAAGAAAACACAACATAGAGGGAGGGGTGAGCAACCACAGCTCAGTAGGGATCATATCTCCCCAACCCATCCCATGCTCCTAGCGTCTACATGAGTGTGTACAGGTGCAGTGTAGTGACAATAAAATGTAAACAAGTTGTATTCCACATTCAAATGGCACCCAGATATCCAAAGCCACTCAGGCTTAGCCACACGGGCTAACATATCCACAGCCTCTCAGGCTTAGCCACACGGGCTAACATATCCACGGCCATTTAGGCTTAGCCACACGGACTAACATATCCACAGCCATGTAGGCTTAGCCATACAGGCTAACAGTTCCAGTCCCGGGCTTCCACAGCGACCGGGTTCCACAAGCACAGCATACAAGGTCACACAAGCATTAAACCAAACACGTAGCATACACACTTTCACAGGCATAATACCAAACACTTAGTTCGCACAGCCCATCAGGCATAAAATCAAACACTTGACATGCAGAGTCTCACAGGTATTTTACCAAACGCTTAACATGCTTACATTCACAAACCCACAAACCCAGCCACACAGGCATTTTATCGAACACTTAATATGCACACCATCCAACACCAGAATACATCAAAAACTGCCATTGAAGGCCAACATCCATATAGGAGATCACACCTATATGGATTACATATGTATATATAAACAGGTATAACTCTATAATCTGCCCTAGAACCCTAGGACAGAGGAGGATTTAGGAAGAACAGAACCCCTACCTTGTATGTTCTCTTACTCCCACTTCCATGCAAGACTCCGACCACCAGCACTCCGGCCACCACGCAAGACTCCTTCCCCCCCCTCTCTCCTCTCTCTCTCTCTCTCTCTCTCTCTCTCTCTCTGCGATGGCTGGTGGAGCAACAAACCCTAACCCTAAAACAGAGGGGCTTCTCCTCCTTATATAGACAACACAACATCAAAATGACGTAGTTTTGATTAAGTGAATCCCAGCATCAAAACGACGTAGTTTTGATGGAACAAGCTATGACCTTCCCCCATCCATACACACCAAAATAGTCACAATTTCAACATGGTCCTTTGGGAAAAGATGATTAGAATGTCAAAACCAAGGGAACCATGCAAAAATATGCCTGCACGCCAATTTGCACGTGAATTCCCTAATTCACGTGCAACTCCAAATGCACTCCAAATGCGCTCAAACTTCACCCCTAGCCTCCTTGCATCATGTAGAAGACAACCACACTTGCACGTGAAATGGACCCATTTCACGTGCACCTCACATACACGTCCGTTTGGCCTGAAACTTCTGTGGTAGATAGAGGACATCATTCTAAGCATCTTTCCTTTTGCACGTGAATTCATTGGAGTCCATTCACTAGGTCAAAATCTAGAAAAAACTCTACTCAGAAGGCAAAACTGTGACTAACTCAAGGTACGGGTCCTTACATCCTCTCCCCCTTAAGACTTTTCATCCTCGAAAAGAAATGACATACGAGGAAAACAAACACAAGCTACCCATTTGCCACACGGCGAGCCACAACACCCAAATGGGTCATACACCGCGCACAACACATAACAGCACATAACAAGGTACCACCATAATCCATAACCACAATAATGCATATAACACATGTCCGTATGTCACGAATACACATCTCAAAACACATCACAAATAAGAACACATGTCTTTAAAAGACAATACAAATACACCAAATCGTACACAACTAATACAAGAAAACACATCACTATCCCTTGGCCAACAGCCACCTCCCACGCTTAAGATTGTTCGTCCTCGAACAATTCCGGGGTGCTGCTCACGCATCATGGACTCACGTTCCCATGTCTCCTCCTCAATGCCACGGTGCTGCCACAGCACACGAACCAAAGGAAGAGCACGACCACGCAAAAGCTTCTCTCGCCGATCTAGGATACGGATAGGGGCCTCAACAACGGACAGGTCATCCTCAATGTCTAAGGTCCCCCAATCGATCACATGGGTGGGGTCAGGGTGATACTTCCGCAACTGGGACACGTGGAAGACATTGTGCACTCGACTCAGCCGCAGTGGTAATGCTAAGCGGTAGGCTACAGGCCCCACACGATCCAGAATCTCAAAAGGACCAATAAACCGCGGAGATAGCTTGGAACCTCGCCCAAACCGTCGATGTCCACGACGTGGAGAAACGTGAAGAAACACATGATCACCAACAGAAAACTCCAAAGGTCGCCGCCGCTGATCCGCATAAGATTTCTGCCGACTCTGAGCTGATAACAAACGCCGACGAATCAACTTAACCTTCTCAATAGCCTCTTGAACCAAACTGCGGTCCCAAGAGAGCTGTCTCCCCCACCTCGGTCCAACACAAAGGTGATCGACACGGCCGTCCATACAACGCCTCAAAAGGAGCCATCCCAATGGATGCCTGATAACTGTTATTGTAGGCAAACTCCACCAAAGGAAGGTGAGTTGCCCATGAACCCCCAAAATCTAACACACAGGCCCTGTCACGCCCCGGATTTCCAACCCGAGGAAACCGGTACGTGACTCCCCATTCACCCACACGGAGGGCAATGGGGTTGGATTACTGGATGCCACACAAGCAAGTCTCACAATTGCAATAAATCAAATAAGCCACATCTTTATTTAATTCCAAAACATCAAAGGTTTACAAAACAACCAAGTCCCTGATTACAGTTCAATCCCTTAGTACATTCCCCTCCTTGGGGTTACATAAATCATAAAAGTACATTACTGAAATGAACAATAAAGTGGAGAGGGTCTTCCACCTTGGTGTATCCACCTAATGCCTGTAAGTCCCTTGGAAAAGAAGCAAACACGGTAGGAGGGGTGAGCAACCACGGCTCGGTAGGGATCAAGTCTCCCCAACCCATCCCATGTTCCTAGCATCTACATGCCATGTGTACAAGTGCAGTGTTGTGTTACAACAATTTCAACCTTCCGCCACAGGCTAACACTTTATCCACAAGTGATTTAACCGCCTCTTCAGGCCAAGTGATTTAACCGCCTCTTCAGGCCACTGGTTTAACCGCCTCTCAGGCAAAGTTGTTTAACCGCCTCTTCAGGCCAGATACCACAGTCAAGCACACCACACACCATGGTCACTCAAGCATACAACCAAACACTTGGTGTGCACCCGTTCACAAGCGCACAAACCCAGCCATTCAGGCCATAGAGCAAACATCCAGCATACATACATACACTAAACCACAAGTCCAGTCACCCGGACATAATACCAAACACATAATGGGCATACACACACAGCTAAGTTCACACAGGCATTTCATCAAACATGTAGCAGGCATGTCATACAGGCATTTTATCAAACACTTTTCATGCATCACACAAACACCAGAAACACCAAAATCGCCATTGAAGGCCAACATTCATATAGGAGGTCACACCTATATGAATTTACATATAAATAATATAACGAGATATAACTCATATTCTGCCTTAGGACCCTAGGACGAGAGGAGGATTTAGGAAGAACAGAATCCCTACCTTAAAACAGATCTTCCTTGCTCCCGCGCTAAACGCCGTCCTCCCCACGCAAGATGCTCCCAAGAAAGAACCAAGCAACTCCCCTTCCATCTCTCTCTCTAGCTCTCTCTCTCTCTACGACGGCCGCAAAGAACGAAGAGAACCCTAAACCTAAAACAGAGGGCTTCTCCTCCTTATATAGACAACACAACATCAAAACGACGTAGTTTTGATTAAGTGAATCCCAAGCATCAAAACGACGTAGTTTTGATCACACAAGTTAGCACCTTTCCGCACCCATATAGGCCAAAATACTCAGAATTTCAACATGGTCCTTTGGAGAAAGTTCATTAGAATGACAAAACCAAGGGAACCATGCAAAAATATGCCTGCACGCCAATTTGCACGTGAATTCCCCAATTCACGTGCAACTCCATATGCACTCCAAATGCTCTCAAACTTCACCCCTAGCCTCCTTGCATCATTTAGAAGACAACCACACTTGCACGTGAATTGGACCCATATCACGTGCACCTCACATACATGTCCATTTGGCCTGAAACTTCTGTGGTAGATAGAGGACATCATTCTAAGCATCTTTCCTTTTGCACGTGAATTCATTGGAGTCCCTTTACTAGGTCAAAATCTAGAAAAACTCTACTCAGGAGGCAAAACTGACTAACTCAAGGTACGGGTCCTTACATCCTCTCCCCCTTAAGACTTTTCGTCCTCGAAAAGAAATGACATAAGAGGAAAATAAACGCAAGCTACCCATTTGCCACACGGCGAGCCACAACACCCAAATGGGTCATACACCACACACAGCACAACAGCACATAACAGTACCACCATAATCCATAACCACAATAATGCACATAACACATGTCCGCATGGCACGAATACACATCTCAAAGCACATCACAATTAAGCACATGTCTTTAAAAGACAATACAAATACATCAACTAATACAAGAAAACACATCACAAGAAAACACAACACTATCCCTTGGCCAACAGCCAACAGCCACCTCCCACGCTTAAGATTGTTTGTCCTCGAACAAGTCTGGGTGCTGCTCACGCATCACGGACTCACGTTCCCATGTCTCCTCCTCAATACCACGGTGTTGCCACAGCACGCGAACCAAAGGAATAGCACGACCACGCAATAGCTTCTCTCGCCGATCTAGGATACGGATAGGGGCCTCAATGACGGACATGTCATCCTCAATGTCCAATGTCCCCCAATTAATCACATGAGTGGGGTCAGGGTGATACTTCCGCAACTGGGACACGTGAAACACGTTGTGCACTCGACTCAGCCGCGGTGGTAACGCTAACCGGTAGGCCACAGGCCCTACACGATCCAGAATCTCAAAAGGACCAATAAACCGCGGAGATAGCTTGGAACCTCGCCCAAACCGTCGATGACCACATCGTGGAGAGACACGAAGGAACACATGATCACCAACAGAAAACTCCAAAGGTCGCTGTCGCTGATCCGCATAAGATTTCTGTCGACTCTGAGCTGCTAACAAACGCTGACGAATCAACTTAACCTTCTCGGTAGCCTCTTGAACCAACTGTGGTCCCAAGAGAGCTGTCTCCCCCACCTCGGTCCAACACAAAGGTGATCGACACGGCCGTCCATACAACGCCTCAAAAGGAGCCATCCCAATGGATGCCTGATAACTGTTGTTGTAGGCAAACTCCACCAAAGGAAGGTGAGTTGCCCACGAACCCCCGAAATCTAGCACACAAGCCCTCAACATGTCCTCCATGGTCTGATTCGTCCGCTCAGTCTGACCGTCAGTCTCAGGGTGAAAGGCTGTACTCAGGTGAAGCTTGGTCCCCATAGCCTCCTGCAAACCTGCCCAGAAACGGGAAGTGAACCTCGAATCCCGGTCTGAGACAACCGATGAGGGTATGCCATGCAGTCTCACAATCTCGTTCATGTACAGCTGACTCAAGGTCCCAATAGAGTCCCGCTCACGAACAGCCAGGAAATGGGCCGACTTTGTGAGTCGATCCACAGTTACCCAAATCATATCCTTCCTCCCAGTGGTGGGTGGAAGACCAGTCACAAAATCCATCGCTATATGGTCCCACTTCCACTCCGCTATGGGCAAGGGCTGTAACATGCCTGCCGGCCGCTGATGCTCAGCCTTCACCTGCTGACACGTGAGGCACCGCGAAACAAAGGCAGCTACATCGCGTTTCATCCCAGGCCACCAAAAATGTCCGCGAAGCGCATGATACATCTTCGTACCCCCTGGATGCACAGCAACTCTAGATTGGTGAAACGCCCTCATCACCTCATCCCTGAGGGAAGAAGCCACGACCAACCGCCCCTGAAATGAACACTCATGCTCAGGACCCTCTGTCCAGTCCCCAGATAGCTCCCCAGCCTCAATACGGGCACGGAGAACCTCACACTCAATGTCACCCAACTATCCCTCCCGGACGCGCTGGTACAACTCAGGCACTACCACCAAAGGGCTCAGGACTGTCCCACCATCACGAACAACAGTGCAGCGCCGCAACGTCGCCAACCGCTCCATCGGCTTCCACTCTCTCTAAGCCACCTCGGCTTTCCCTTTTCTGCTCAACGCATCAGCCACAACATTACCCTTGCCTGGGGTATAGGCAAGAGTAAAGTCATAGGTCTGCAAATACTCCACCCATCTCCTTTGCCTCAAATTCAAGTCCTTCTGAGTAAAGATGTACTGAAGGCTCTTGTGATATGAGAACACCACAAACTTTTCCCCCAAGAGGTAGTGCTGCCAACTCTTCAGGGCGAAGATAATGCCCCGCTAACTCAAGGTCATGAGTAGGATAATTCTGCTCATGAGGCTTCACTGCCTCGACCCATAAGCTACCACACCGTGCTCCCGCATAAGCACACACCCCAAACCAACCCTGGACGCATCACGGTATACCTCATATGGAATATCCTCCCTAGGCAACCTCAACACAGGTGCAGTGGTCAAACGGGTTTTGAGAGTCTCAAACGCCCGCCGGCACTTGTCCGTCCACTCAAATTTCACTCCTTTCCTAGTCAACGCCGTCATAGGAGCCGCCAAACGGGAGAACCCCTCTACAAAACGACGATAGTACCCCGCCAAGCCAAGAAAACTACGGATCTCAAAAACATTGGTTGGCCTCGCCCACGATGCCACGGCCTCAATCTTGGCCGGGTCCACCCTAACTCCCTCAGTGACACCACATGGCCAAGAAAGTGAACCTCCTGCAGACCAAAACTCACACTTGCTAAACTTAGCAAACAGTGCTGGTCCCTCAAGGTTTGCAACGCTGTTGCCAAGTGCTCCACATGCTCCTTCTCAGTCTTGGAATACACCAAGATATCGTCGATAAACACCACCACGAACGAGTCTAAGTATGGGGCAAAGACTTGGTTCATCAAATGCATGAACATCGCTGGCGCATTAGTGAGCCCGAAAGGCATCACGACCCACTCATAATGCCCATACCCGCACCGAAAAGCCGTCTTAGGGATGTCCTCCTCCCTAACCCTGAGCCGGTGATACCCCGACCGTAAATCTATCTTGGAAAACCACCTGGGCCCCACTCAACCGGTCAAACAAGTCATCTATCCGAGGCAATGGGTACTTGTTCTTCACAGTCACAGAATTCAGCTTCCTGTAGTCGATGCAGAGACGAAGCGTGCCATCAGCCTTCTTAGCAAAGAGCATCGGAGCACCCCAAGGTGAGGTACTTGGTCTGATATACCCCTGGCCCACCAACTCCTCGATTTGCCTCTGAAGCTCCCTCAGCTCGGCTGGTCCCATACGATATGCTACTTGGGAAATCGGACCCGTCCCCGGCACCAACTCAATGGTGAACTCCACACTCCTCTTAGGTGGCAAACTCCTCAACTCTTCAGGAAAAACATCCTGAAATTGGTCCACAACAGCGGGGCACACCCTCTTTTCCACCTTACCCTCCTCAGCAAAGGTTAGGGCTGCTAACCTGTGGGTAATGGCACCCCACTGGTCCAACACTGGCCCGGCCCGACTCGCCTCACAGTCCCACTCCCCCTGCAGGGTGCAAGCGGTCCCTGCAGGTGTCACGAAGGTCACACGCCGCCGATAACAATCTATCTTGGCCTGGAAAGCCATAAGCCAATCCATACCCAAGATCAGGTCAAACGTTCTCAAAGGCATCACATGCAAGTCAAAACTCAGCTCCACCTCGCCTATGGTTAACACACGGTCCACGACACACTCGCCGTACCTCAATCATGCCTCCCACCTGGAGACTCCACAACTAGGGGCCTTGCGGCTTCCACACAAGCTAACCCCAAGCCGTCTATTACAAGCTCAGCAACAAACGAACATGATGCACCCGTATCGAAAAGAACAAAAGCTAATGTACGGAAGATCAAGAGGGTACCTCTAACCACCGATGGTCCTGCTTCCCCCTCAGTGGTGGGGGTGGTAGCTCGGCCTCCTCCTGGTATGTCGCCTCCAGCCGCAAACACCCTTCCTTGGCCCGTGCCACCTGGTCGGCTCACTCACCGGACGCTTCCCGCTAAGGTTGCCTCCGGCCTCGGTCGCCGCCCGCTCCGGCCTCCCCTGGGGTCGGGTCCGACCGGATCCCGCCTGGGTCGGCCCGCCACCGACGAGCCGGTCTCTCACCTGGTGCACGGAAGCTAGCATCACTCCTCACGCCGGATGTCGCGCCCCCTGTTCCCCCTGTTGCCACTCCCGCAAACCCGGCGCAAATGACCCTCTCGTCCACGGTTGTTGCATCGCCGGTCCTTCTTGGGGCACTCCCCTTTGAAGTGACCCTGCTCTCCACAAGAAGTGGCATCCGCTCGGTAGACTCCCCGGATGGACCACCCTGTCTTCCGCCGCCAAAGGTGAACCTCCCAGGGTTCACGGATGTCCGACCCCGACCGCGAAAAGAACCGCTATCCCTCTCCTCCGTCTTGAGCCTCTTGGACCCTGCATCTCGATCAGGCCCACTCGCAATCGGCGCGCCTGATGGGCCTGCCTCCCACCATCCAGCTCTCTCTCAGCTATACGGGCCGTCTCCACAGCCTCAGCATAGGTCCAAAAGCGTAGAATCGCCACCCTCTCCCTAAGGGCTGGCCTAAGACCCAGAGTGAACTTGTGGGCCTTCAGGTCCTCCTTTGCCACTGTCTCGGGGGCAAACCTACTCAGGCTCCGGAACTCCCGCTCATACTCGGGCACCGTCTTTAATCCTTGCTTCAGGCTGCCAAATTCCTCCCTCTTCTGCCATCTCACTGATTCCTGGGAAGAACTCATCATGGAAGAGTTGCAAGAATTCCTCCCAAAACATGAGTTGCACCGCACGGCTCCCCGCAACACTCGTCCACCACTCCAAAGCATCCCCCTCCACCGCCGAATTGCGGCCGCACCTTATCCTCCTCCCTGGGGCAGGAGAAAGGAGAACACATGCTCAATCTGCCTCAACCATCGCTCGCCTACCACAGGATCTTCTCCCCCCTTAAATCGCGGAGGTTGTTCCTTTCGGAACTGTGTCACCACGTCATCCTCTGCACGGGTCGGCACACCACCCAGCGAACTCTCACGCTCACGAGGCAGCTCTCCTACTGGTGGTGGTGGTGGCACCACCCTTGTCTTGCCATCTCACGGCGCACCTCCTCCCCGAACGTCCCGCCGGAGTCCCTCCCGTAGCTCTCGTACCTCCAGCCGGATGCCTTCTTGTAGCCGTGCCAGGAACAACGCATGCCCTCCAACGGATGGTCCCGCACCCGGACCCTCAGGGGCAGATGACTCATCGCCCATCGCCCCGGACGCACGTGTCACTCTCCTCGGTGGCATTCTTACTACATGAAGTAAGATGCACAAACGTCAGAACGCGTTTAACTACTAACAAGTTGACCACCTCTACCCCATTATCAAGTCAAGCCGTACATGGCATTACACACATTTTAACCATTGCATCAATCAATATTGCACACAGCACAGTCCACATTGTAGTCATAGCCAAGGCATTCCAAGAATATTCAGAGTTGCACAGTTCACACATAATCATGTTATGCACATCCTTCACACATGACAACAAATGCAACTAGTGCCCTAATGCCAATGCATGCAAATCCTACCACAAGACTGGACTACCCTAAGTACACCTTGGAGGCTCAAAGAGGGCCATGTTGATCAGGCATGTCCCTCCAGGCTCCTCCAAAGGACTCAAGATAACCAAGTCCGCCCACTACCCTAGGCCAACTAGACCATGCTCTGATACCATATTGTCACGCCCCGGATTTCCAACCCGAGGAAACCGGTACGTGACTCCCCATTCACCCACACGGAGGGCAATGGGGTTGGATTACTGGATGCCACACAAGCAAGTCTCACAATTGCAATAAATCAAATAAGCCACATCTTTATTTAATTCCAAAACATCAAAGGTTTACAAAACAACCAAGTCCCTGATTACAGTTCAATCCCTTAGTACATTCCCCTCCTTGGGGTTACATAAATCATAAAAGTACATTACTGAAATGAACAATAAAGTGGAGAGGGTCTTCCACCTTGGTGTATCCACCTAATGCCTTGTAAGTCCCTGGAAAAGAAGCAAACACATTAGGAGGGGTGAGCAACCACAGCTCAGGAGGGATCAAGTCTCCCCAACCCATCCCATGTTCCTAGCATCTACATGCCATGTGTACAAGTGCGGTGTTGTGTTACAACAATTTCAACAAACATAATAAAAACCACATCAACAATTACAACCTTCCACTGCCACAGGCCACTTTACCACACTTTACCGCCTCCACAAGTGATTTAACCGCCTCTTCAGGCCAAGTGATTTAACCGCCTCTTGGGCAAGTGATTTAACGCCTCTTAGGCCCTGGTTTAACCGCCTCTCAGGCAAAGTTGTTTAACCGCCTCTTCAGGCCGGATACCACGGTCAAGCACACCACACACCATGGTCACTCAAGCATACAACCAAACACTTGGTGTGCACCCGTTCACAAGCGCACAAACCCAGCCATTCAGGCCATAGAGCAAACATCCAACATACATACATACACTAAACCACAAGTCCAGTCACCCGGACATAATACCAAACACATAATGGGCATACACACACAGCTAAGTTCACACAGGCATTTCATCAAACATGTAACAGGCATGTCATACAGGCATTTTATCAAACACTTTTCATGCATCACACAAACACCGGAAACACCAAAATCGCCATTGAAGGCCAACATTCATATAGGAGGTCACACCTATATGAATTTACATATAAATAATATAACGAGATATAACTCATATTCCCGCCCTAGGACCCTAGGATAGAGGAGGATTTAGGAAGAACAGAATCCCTACCTTAAAACAGATCTTCCTTGCTCCCGCGCTAAACGCCGTCCTCCCCACGCAAGATGCTCCAGGAAGAACCAAAGCAACTCCCCTTCCTTCTCTCTCTCTAGCTCTCTCTCTCTCTACGACGGTCGCAGCAGCACTGAAGAGAACCCTAAACCTAAAACAGAGGGCTTCTCCTCCTTATATAGACAACACAACATCAAAACGACGTAGTTTTGATTAAGTGAATCCCAAGCATCAAAACGACGTAGTTTTGATCACACAAGTTAGCACCTTTCCGCACCCATATAGGCCAAAATACTCGGAATTTCAACATGGTCCTTTGGAGAAAGTTCATTAGAATGACAAAACCAAGGGAACCATGCAAAAATATGCTCGCACGCCAATTTGCACGTGAATTCCCCAATTCACGTGCAACCCATATGCACTCCAAATGCTCTCAAACTTCACCCCTAGCCTCCTTGCATCATTTAGAAGACAACCACACTTGCACGTGAATTGGACCCATATCACGTGCACCTCACATACATATCCATTTGGCCTGAAACTTCTGTGGTAGATAGAGGACATCATTCTAAGCATCTTTCCTTTTGCACGTGAATTCATTGGAGTCCCTTTACTAGGTCAAAATCTAGAAAAACTCTACTCAGGAGGCAAAACTGACTAACTCAAGGTACGGGTCCTTACAGGCCCGTAACATGTCCTCCAAAGTCTGATTCGTCCTCTCTGTTTGACCGTCAGTCTCAGGGTGAAAGGCTGTACTCAAGTGAAGCTTGGTCCCCATAGCCTCCTGCAAACCTTGCCCAAAAACGGGAAGTGAACCTCGAATCCCGGTCGAGACAACCGATGATGGTACTCCATGCGGTCTCACAATCTCGTTCATGTACAGTGACTCAAGGTCCCAATGGAGTCCCGCTCGCGAACAACCCAGGAAATGGGCCGACTTTGTGAGTCGATCCACAATCACCCAAATCATATCTTTCCTCCCCGTGGTGGGTGGAAGACCAGTCCACAAAATCCATCGCTATGTGGTCCCACTTCCACTCGGCTATGGGCAATGGTCGTAACATGCCCGCCGGCCGCCGATGCTCGGCCTTCACCCTGCCGACACGTGAGGCACCGCGAAACAAAGGCACCCACATCGCAATTCATCCCAGGCCACCAAAAATGTCCCCGAAGCGCATGGTACATCTTCGTACCCCCCTGGATGCACAAAGAACTCTAGACCGGTGAAACTCCCTCATCACCTCATCCCCGAGGGAAGAAGCCACTACCAACCGCCCCTGAAATGACAACTCATGCTTGGGACCCTCTGTCCGGTCCTCGGATAGCTCACTAGCCTCAATACGGGCACGGAGAACCTCATACTCAATGTCACCCAGTTGTTCCTCCCGGACGCGCTGGTACAACTCAAGCACAACCACCAAAGGACTCAGGGACTGTCCCACCATCACGAACAACAAGCCGTGCCTGCAACATCGCCAATTGCTCCATCGCCTTCCACTCTCTCACGGCCACCTCGGCTTTCCCTTTTCTGCTCAACGCGTCGGCCACAATATTACCCTTGCCCGGGGTATAGGCAAGAGTAAAGTCAAAGGTCCGCAAATACTCCACCCATCTCCTCTCGCCTCAAATTCAAGTCCTTTCTGGGTAAAGATGTATCGAAGGCTCTTGTGATCCGAGAACACCACAAACTTCTCCCCCAAGAGGTAATGCTGCCAACTCTTCGGCAGATGACCCGCTAACTCAAGGTCATGAGTAGGATAATTCTGCTCATGAGGCTTCAGCTGCCTTGATCCAAAAGCCACCACACTGTGCTCCTGCATAAGCACACACCCCAAACAAACCCTGGACGCATCACAGTATACCTCATATGGAATATCCTCCCGAGGTAACCTCAACACCGGTGCAGTGGTCAAACGGGTTTTGAGAGTCTCAAACGCCTGCTGGCACTTGTCCGTCCACTCGAATTTCACTCCTTTCCTAGTCAACGCCGTCATAGGAGCCGCCAAACGGGAAACCCCTCTACAAAACGGCGATAATACCCCGCCAAGCCAAGAAAGCTACGGATCTCAAAAACGTTGGTTGGCCTCGCCCACGATGCCACAGCCTCAATCTTGGCTGGGTCCACCCTAACTCCCTCACGACACCACGTGGCCAAGAAAGTGAACCTGCTGCAGCCAAAACTCACACTTGCTAAACTTAGCAAACAACTGCTGGTCCCTCAATGTTTGCAACACTGTTGCCAAGTGTTCCACATGCTCCTTCTCGGTCTTGGAATACACCAAGATATCGTCGATAAACACCACCACGAACGAGTCTAAGTATGGGGCAAAGACTTGGTTCATCAAATGCCTGAACACTGCTGGCGCATTAGTGAGCCCGAAAGGCATCACTACCCACTCATAATGCCCATACCTGCACCGAAAAGCTGTCTTAGGGATGTCCTCCTCCCTAACCCTGAGCTGGTGATACCCCGACCGTAAATCTATCTTGGAAAACCACCTGGGGCCCCACTCAATTGGTCAAATAGGTCATCTATCCGAGGCAACGGGTACTTGTTCTTCACGATCCATCGAATTCAGCTTCCTGTAGTCGATGCAGAGACGAAGTGTGCCATCAGCCTTCTTAGCAAAGAGCACCGGAGCACCCCAAGGTGAGGTACTCGGTCTGATATACCCTTGGCCCACCAACTCCTTGATTTGCCTCTGCAGCTCCCTCAGCTCGTCTGGCCCCATACGATACGCTACTTGGGAAATCGGACCCGTCCCCGGCACCAACTCAATGGTGAACTCCACACTCCTCTTAGGTGGCAAACTCCTCAGGAAAAACATCCTGAAATTGATCCACAACAGCGGGCCACACCCTATTTTCTACCTTACCCATCTCAAGAAAGGTCGGGTCGCCAACCTGTGGGTAATGGCACCCCACTGGTCCAACACCGGCCCGGCCCGACTCGCCTCACAGTCCCACTCCCCCTGCAGGGTGCAAGAGGTCCCTGCAGGTGTCACGAAGGATACACGCCGCCGGTAACCGTCTATCTTGGCTTGGAAAGCCATAAGCCAATCCATACCCAAGATCAGGTCAAACGTCCTCAAAGGCATTACATGCAAGTCAAAACTCAGCTCCACCTCTCCTAGGGTTAACACACGATCCACGGCACACACACCGTACCTCAATCATGCCTCCCACCGGAGACTCCACAACTAGGGGCCTCGCGGCCTCCACACAAGCTAACCCCAAGCCATCAATAAGAAGCTCGGCAGCGAAGGAACACGATGCACCCTTATCAAAAAGAACAAAAACTAACGTGCGGGAAATCAAGAGGGTACCTCTAACCACCGATGGTCCTGCTCCACCCTCAGCTGGTGGGGGTGGTAGCTCAGCCTCCTCCTGGTACGTCGCCTCCAGCGCAAACACCCTTCCTTGGCCCGTGCCACAAGTCGGCTCACTCACTGGATGCTTCCCGCTAAGGTTGCCTCCAGCCTCAGTCTGCTGCCGCTTCGGCCTCCCCTGGGGTCGGGTCTGACTCGATCCTGCCTGACTAGCCTACCACTGACGAGCTGGTCTCTCCGCGGGTGTACGGAAACTGGCATCACTCCTCATGCTGGATGCCATGCCTCCAACTCCCTTGTTGCTACTCCGGCAAACCCGGCTCAAATGGCCTTCTCGTCCACAGCTATTGCATCGCCAGTTCTTCTTGGGACACTCCCTCTTGAAGTGGCCTTGCTCCCCACAGCAATGACAACCGCTGGGGAGTCCTCCTGCTGGACCTTCCTGTCTGCTACCGCCAAAGCTAGACCTCCCTGGGGGCACTGATGGTTGTCCCTGGCTGCGAAAGGAACTGCTATCCCTTTCCTCAGTCTTGGGCCGCTTAGACCCGGAATCACGCTCCAACCCACCCCGCAACGGGCGACCCCGATGGGTCTGCCTCCCATCATCCGGCTCCCCCTCGCCTATACGGGCCGTCTCCACAACCTCAGGATAGGTCCTCAAGCGTAGAATTGCCACCCTCTCGCCTAAGGGCTGGCCTGAGACCCAAGGTGAACTTGTGGGCCTTCAGGTCCTCCCTTGCCACGGTCTCAGGAGCAAACCTACTCAAGCTCCGGAACTCCCGCTCATACTCAGGTACCGTCCTGGATCCCTGCTTCAAGCCGCGAATTCTTCCCTCTTCGCCATCTCACCGATTCCTGGGAAGAACTTATCATGGAAGAGTTGCAAGAACTCCTCCCAAAGCATGAGTTGCACCGCACGGCTCCCCGCGACACTCATCCACCACTCCAAAGCATCCCCCTCCACTGCCGAATTGCGGCCGCACCTTATCCTCTTCCCGAGGCAGGAGAAAGGAGAACACATGCTCGATCCGCCTCAACCACTGCGTTCGCCTACCACGGGTTCACCTTCCCCTTTGAATCGCGGAGGTTGTTCCTTTCGGAACCGTGTCACCACGTCATCCTCTGCACGAGTCGGTACACCACCCAGCGAACTCTCACACTCACGTGGCAGCTCTCCTACTGGTGGTGGTGGTGGTACCACCTGCTGTGCTGCCATCTCACGGCGCACCTCCTCCCGAACCTCCTACCGGAGTCCCTCCCGTAGCTATCGTACCTCCAGTCGGATGCCTTCTCGTAGCTGTGCCAGCAACAACGCATGCCCTCCAACGGACGGTCCCGCACCCGGACCCTCATGGGCAGATGACTCATCAGCCACTGCCCCGAACGCATGTGTCACTCTCCTCGGCGGCATTCTTACTACACGAAGTAAGAAGCACAATGTCAAAACAATTATAATCTATCGCGTCACTACCTCTACCCCACTGATCAATTCCACTATCACATGACATTACACACATACATTGCATCAATCACATTGCACGATTCAAGACGCATTGCCAAACAAATCGAGTTGCACATTTCACTTAATCATATGATCTTATCCACATTTTAGCATACATTCACAGCAAATGCAACTAGTGCCCTAATGCCAATGCATGCAAATCCTACCACAAGACTGGACTACCCTAAGTACACCTTGGAGGCTCAAAGAGGACCATGTTGATCAGGCATGTCCCTCCAGGCTCCTCCAAAGGACTTAGGATAACCAGGTCCGCCCACTACCCTAGGCCAACTAGACCATGCTCTGATACCATATTGTCACGCCCCGGATTTCCAACCCGAGGAAACCGGTACGTGACTCCCCTTGTACCCACACGGAGGGCAAAGGGGTTAGGGTGCAAACCCCGAACATAACATTTTAAACATCCACAACACATTCAAGACAAGAAAGTTCAATAAAGCAATCCACAATCCAAACCAGTCTTTATTACAACAAAATCCTCTTTTCAATCCATCCCCACCTGGGGTTACATCAATTCTCATAAAAATAACATAAATGGTAGACAAGAAAGTAAATAGGGTCTTCCACCTTGGGGTCCCTCCTAACGCCTGTATGTTCCTGAAAGAAAACACAACATAGAGGGGAGGGTGAGCAACCAGCTCAAGAGGGGATCATGTCTCCCCAACCCATCCCATGCTCCTAGCGTCTACATGAGTGTGTACGGTGCAGGTGTAGTGACAATAAAATGTAAACAAGTTGTATTCCACATTCAAATGGCACCCACATATCCACAGACCACTCAGGCTTAGCCACACGGGCTAACATATCCATGACCTCTCAGGCTTAGCCACACGGGCTAACATATCCACGGCCATTTAGGCTTAGCCACACGGACTAAAATATCCACGACCATGTAGGCTTAGCCATACAAGCTAACAGTTCCAGTCCGGGCTTCCACACCACCGGGTTCCACAAGCCACAAGATACAAGGTCACACAAGCATTAAACCAAACACGTAGCATACACACTTTCACAGGCATAATACCAAACACTTAGTTCGCACACCCATCAGGCATAAAATCAAACACTTGACATGCGGAGTCTCACAGGTATTTTACCAAATGCTTAACATGCATACATTCACAAACCCACAAACCCGGCCACACAGGCATTTTATCGAACACTTAATATGCACACCATCCAACACCGAATACATCAAAAACCGCCATTGAAGGCCAACATCCATATAGGAGATCACACCTATATGGATTACATATGTATATATAAACAGGTATAACTCTATAATCTGCCCTAGAACCCTAGGACGAGAGGAGGATTTAGGAAGAACAGAACCCCTACCTTGTATGTTCTCCTACTCCCACTTCCACGCAAGACTCCGACCACCACGCAAGACGCTCCGAAGCCACCAGAAGCTCTCCTTCCCCTCTCTCTCTCTCTCTGCGATGGCTGGTGGAGCAACAAACCCTAACCCTAAAACAGAGGGGCTTCTCCTCCTTATATAGACAACACAACATCAAAACGACGTAGTTTTGATTAAGTGAATCCTAGCATCAAAACGACGTAGTTTTGATGGAACAAGCTATGACCTTCCCCCCATCCATACACACCAAAATAGTCACAATTTCAACATGGTCCTTTGGGAAAAGATGATTAGAATGTCAAAACCAAGGGAACCATGCAAAAATATGCTCGCACGCCAATTTGCACGTGAATTCCCTAATTCACGTGCAACTCCAAATGCACTCCAAATGCGCTCAAACTTCACCCCTAGCCTCCTTGCATCATGTAGAAGACAACCACACTTGCACGTGAAATGGACCCATTTCACGTGCACCTCACATACACGTTCGTTTGGCTTGAAACTTCGTGGTAGATAGAGGACATCATTCTAAGCATCTTTCCTTTTGCACGTGAATTCATTGGAGTCCATTCACTAGGTCAAAATCTAGAAAAAACTCTACTCGGAAGGCAAACCGTGACTAACTCAAGGTACGGGTCCTTACGGTCTTTATTTGCCATTTTTAATTGTGTAGCTTTATCTAAAAGATCATTGTGTGTGCTTCTCATCTCACTCAATTCAGTTGTTAATCTTCTCTCTGTTCTTCATAGTCATCTATAGAGTCTCTATATTCACATGAAAGTCTTTCCAGTTTAGAATAATATCTTTCTTTGTCGGCTTTCATTGGGAGAAATTGTTCCTCTATTTCTTTGAGAGCTCTATAGGTATCTTCATATTCAATGTAGAGTTGTTCATAAGTTCTTACCTTGAGGGGAGGTGAATGGTCGGCATGAAGCAGATGAGACCTTTTTCCTTCTTCTCTTCATCTCAAGATTCTTCTTCCTCCTCAATTTCCATTGTTGAACTTGTTGGTGACAAGAGCCTTTTTCCTCTTGTCATCCTTTCGCTTGAAGAGCCTTTGGTTTTCTTCTTCTCCCTCTTGACTTGTAACAATTGGAAATGAAGTGGCCGGGCCGGTTGCGGTGGTAAGACCGCAACTTTTCCTTATCCTTTCCCTTGGAGAAGGATGAGGATGATCGCCTTGCTTTCCTCCTGTAGTTCCCCTTTCTCTTGGCCGGTTTCTTGATCGAAACACTACCTCTTCATCCGAGGCGCTTTCCGAGTCAAGCTCTTCAGCTTCATCTTCCTCTTCTTCTAAAGATGATTCCCTTGGTTTAGCGACCTTAAAGGCAACCGACTTCTCCTTTTTCTTGGAAGGGTTCTCAAATGCCTCAAGCTCTTCCTTTTGCATTTCAAACATCTTGAGGTCCCCATATAGTGCTTCCAAGGCACAAGTCTTCTATTCCTTCAATCGACGGATAGCCGATGTCTTTATCGCCAGTCTTAAAGGTAGAGATCTTAGAAATTTATCACTTTTGTCCTTCTAAGAGATCTCAACATGATAAGTCTTCATCTGTTAAATCAGACCTATGAACCGTTTGTATATCCTATCCAAGTGATTCCTTCGGTTTACATCCGAAGGCTTTATACTCCTGTTTGAGCATGGAGATCTTGTTATCCTGAATCTGTTCATCTCCTTCATAGATGAGACATAGCTTGTCCCATACCTCCTTCGTAGTCTCAAGATCCCGTACACCTGTGAACATGTCATCGTCGAGAGCGAGAGAAAAGTATGGCTTTTGCTTTGAAGCCGAGTTTTACTTTTCCTGCTCCACCTTAGACCAACTGTCTGGGGTCTTTCGTCATTAACCGGCCTCTCTCGCATACTCTTTGGGGTAAAAGGCCCGTTCTTAATCGTTTCCCGAGATAAGTGTCAAGCATGTCTAGGTGAGCTCTCATTCTCACTTTCCATTTGGAGAAGCGCGGGTGTGCACATAGGTACTTGTTAGCAATTTCGCAAGCATATGGATCGTTACAAGTAATAAAGTGGACCTAAGTCCTGGATATCGTACCCACAGGGAAGGTGGTTAAGTGAAGAGTATATTTTATAATTCCATAATTCAATTTGAAGATTGGTTTTGTAATAATTAGCAATTTGAAGATGAAAATTAAATAACAAGCAAATGTAAATGATCTTATGGGAGAAATAGGGATTTAGATTTCAATTGATATAAATTATTTATTCCAAGTTCTTAAAGCATATTAATTCAAACTTTCCATTTTTGTCTAAAACCCAACACCTTTGCATGAACTAGTCTCTTTCGAGTGATCTAGCCATGTGTATACCCTAGCTCGAGGAACGGGCAACCCATTAAGTGCTCAAGTTGTTTGAGTGCAGATTGGCATCACACCAATCCTAACTACGTTACAAGCAAGATTACTGGCTTTCGCAAATTATAATCTTTACAAGTTAAATCTCTTAACTATCCGGCTATCAATGTCTTCTTTCGATCCATAATTGAATAACCTTAAACAAGAATCAAGATGGCCAAACCTAATTCTCACATGCAAATTCAAGAGATTTAATAAACAAAGAAGGAAATCTAAATTAACATACCAAAAGAAAGGAATTCAAAAGCTTACATCAATATCCATCCTCCTCCCATGGAGGTTTAAGCTACCATAGTAATAAACAAAACAATTGTTCTTGCCATGAAACCCCAAACGCTTCCTCTCTCTCTCCCTAATTCAACGATGCCCAAATTACATCCATTTTCCCCTTTTGGATCCCATTCCCGCGTGTGAGACCCATTCAACCGTCAATAACTGTTCCCTCCATTGTTTTGAATTTGTTTCCCTCTTGAAATGGTTGATGGAGAGTCATCAAATCCTTTAATGAAAAGATCTAGGCTATACAGGTGGCATATGAAAGAGTTACGTTGGTCTACAAGACACGTCGTGCGAAACCGCACGTGGTCGATTTATTTGGTCATTTGAAATACATTGACATGACCAAGTAATTTCAAATGACCAAAAGTTCCCTGAGAGCTTGGTCGAATCATCTGGCTCTGTCAACTCTTATTGGTCATTTCAAATTTCAAATGACCACCTTGCAGATTGTTTTCCACTCCTTTCTTTGATCGTTGTACTTGGCCTGTTATTCATTCAAAAACATCCAAAACATACAAAGGATATGTTAGGGGGTTAGTTCATTAATAAATCAAATACATCAAAATGAAGTTAAAAATGTGATCTTTTCTCATAAAATCCCCTTCATTTGACACTAAAATAAGTTTGAAAAACCCCCTAACAACAACTCCACACTTAGAACTTGCTCGTCCTGAGGCAATTACAATTATGAAGCATAGCAAAAATAAGACTTTGATTTGATTATAAGAGCATATGGATAGAATGAAATAATTAGAAAGACAATGGTTCATCTTTCAATATCATGCATGAAATCTGGTAATCTCAGTCCAACAATCATATGTTCTCATCACAAAAGACTAAGAAACAATTGAATATCCAACATTCTAAATAATTCCCTAATTCCTTGCAATCATGAAATTAGCAAAGCAGCCTCACTCATAAAGTAGTCTTACTTCACTCTCTCTCAAATCTTCATGGAATTAAACTAAACAAGTGTCTTCCTAGCTCTTTTTGATGATTCAACCATCATTCCAATGCCTAATTAGTCTTTTCCATAAACCACATTGATATAGAAGTAACAATGCCTAACACACTCCTTATTTATTCTCTATGTACAAGGAAGTTTTATGCATAACTCACTCTGAAATTGTAACTGTACATTGTTCTTTTTCTTTTCTCTTTTTTTCTTTTTATTTTTTTCTTCTAGTAGTCTATATAACCTTACAAGATTTTTTTTTCTTGATGGGTTATATATCTCTACAATCCATAACTTTTTTTTAGAACATACAAACACACTTAGAGCGTGTTTGGTGAACCATGTTTTCAACGCTTTTCGCACTCAAATACCGAAAACCATCACTCGTGCGTGTTTGGTAATTGATTTCAAAATTAATTTTCAAAATTTTTTTTATCGAAAACCGATACTCAAACCCATTAAAATGAAAACATCTTATAGATGTTTCCATTTTGCGTTTTTCGTACTCCGTTTATCTCTGCCGTAACCCTTCCTCCCGCTACTAGAACGTCAATGCCTCTCTCCCCCATCACTCGTCCCCCTGCTACGGCCTTCCCAGCCTGGACGCCCCGCGCGAGCTTCCCGGTGTGCCGGCAAGCTCCCCCTTGCGCCGGTCTCGCCCCGATCCCCCCCCCTCCCGTGCGAGGTCCCCTCACAACACAAGCTTCCCCCAGCCCGGCACGACAGCTCCCCGTGCGAGGTCCTCCACCCCACCGCGCGCGAGCTCCCCCTGCGCGACGGAGCTCCTCCCTGCAAGATCTCCTCCGACGAGATCCCCCCCCTCCCCTCGAGGGCGAGCTCCCCCTGTGTGAGACGACTCTCCCTCCCTTCCCCCCCTCGCCACGCGACAGCTCCTCCCCGCAAGATCTCCTCCGGCGAGATCTCTCCCCCCCCCCACCTGGACGAGGGCTCCTCCTGCGATATCTCGTGCGACCGGAACCACCGCCTGGAAATGGCTTTTAAAAAACAAAAAACATTTTGACAGAAAACGATTCCAAACAAAAAAAAATATTTTCGGTTACCAAAAAATACTTTTCAAATATAATTTTTAAAAATAACTTTTCAAAACAGAAACTAAAAACACCACCAAACATAGCCTTAAATACTCTCTATATACAAGATGTAACCAAATTTAACTCACAATTTTCACAACATTCTATACAATTTGGAACATTGTACTTTATTCTGACAAGTGGCTATGACTCCAATTCCACCATTCCAACAAATCCAATCACTAAAGTAGAACTATAGAAACACTTATCCAATTTTATATTCCATGAAGCAAGCACTCAACAAATATATGGCTCTCAGTAATGTTGTGTTCTCATTTATTCAAGGAATTAAGTTATTTATCCAGAAGTTATCAATTCATTAGAGATCCAAGCCTTTGTTCAAACACATGATGATATCATTTCAAGTCACTCAAGCCGCATGCATAAGATTAATAAACACCCATTGATTCTAAAACATTTTATTCTTAAACATGCTACATATAAACAATTCAAAAGTCTTTATTATGCATTCATCATCGAATCATGCAATTCTTCTTTCATAATTTCACAAGTCAACATGATAAGATAGCAACTCATAACAAGATTTATCCAAATTGCAACTCAATAAACAACTCCACACTTGGAGTATGCACATTCTCAAAATAGTTGCAACAGAGAAGGAAACAATGTTTACACCTTCTTTTTCTTCTTTTGACGAGGAGCTGATTCACCGTAGTAGTATATCATCCGAGCCATCAATTCGCAAAGTGTTATGCTCCGGATTTTCAACTCCGAGGAAACCGGTTCGTGACTTCCCTTTACTTACCCGGTGGGCAAGGGGTTGCGATAAGTAACTCCACACAAGACAACGCAAACATCCACAATAGATATTCGGAAAGACAAAATCATATATTTATTAAATTCAAACCACAATGAAATGTTTACAAACCAAACATGCCTTTATTGAAGTTAAAACCCTTTTACAATTTCCCCACTAGGGTTACATCATTTTCCCACTGGGCTTACAAAGGTTCCACAAAACATCATAACTCAAAATAACATTTAAACAAACAAGCAGAACTGTCTTCCACCTTGGTGTTCCCACCTAACGCCTGTAGGTCCTTGAAAGGAAAACAAAACAAAGTAGGAGGGGTGAGCAACCACAGCTCAGTAGGGATAATGTCTCCCCAACCCATCCCATGCTACTAGTATCTACATGTCAACGTCTACAGGTGCAGTGTCGTGGTACAAGTATTTAAACAGGTATAAATGTCACGCCCCCAAATTCCAGGGAACCCAGAACCGAGTACATGACTTCCCCTTGCCCGCACCCGAAAGGTCAAGGGGTTGGTGACTAGCACCAATAGAGACTAACACCGCTGGTGCTTTGTCTCAAATATGCAACCCTGTATAGTCATACATCAAGGGTAATCTTGTACTTTCCCATACATCATCATGTATACAATAAGTCAAATAGTCATACATACATCACATCACAAATAGTATGCAAATACAAGTCCACAGACCCATGTCTGGGATATAATACAAACAATACAGAATACAGCACTGTATCCTATATCAGAGTAGTGGGTACGTCCTCCTGGAAGAAAGTCCTCCACTAGTCCCGGGTCACACTTGAAAAAGGTAAACAACAAGCAGGGTGTGAGCGACTAGCTCAGTAGGTGACCCCAAAACTCCACATCATGCAAACATACAAGTCTATGCTACATGCTCTATGTACTCGCACCGTATAGTGTGCACAATCATCAGGACTCGGCCTGCAAACAAACATCAGGACCCAGCCCGCCCACACAGAGACCCTGTCCATGACCCTCCACGGGATCCCAGCTCAGGGCACTCAACCCTAGCTCCACGAGCTCAACGGCTCACTTAGGCCTTAGCTCTATCCACAACGCAATATGCCCGGCCATAATCGCAACACAGGCATGCCATCGGCGCATATGCCCGCCACGTCAACCACATATAGCACCATCGGTGCATCACGGTGAGAACCCAAAGTCATAGAGCCCAAGCCCCAATTCCTCAAACCAACATACCAACACCAATATGGCATTAAGGTTCACCATACTCCCTTTATAACTGAAGCCAGTTTTCACAAACCAATCATCATTCCTTAACCAAGGAAGGAGATACCCATAGGAGTTGTTTTCTTGAAATAAAAAGTCCCGCCATTGGGTTCCCCTATCATAACTAGGATAATCTGATTTTTGGGGATTTCTCGATATGTCTAACCCTACTTTCCAAAAATTCACCTCTATGAAAAAACTGGATTTTTCCGAGATTTTACACTAAATCCCAATTTTTACATTTTGAAGGAGTGAGAATTAATTTTTCTAGTATTTTTTTTTTGAATCCAAATGGGGGATATTTCGTTATTTACATTGTAACTTAAATACTTAAATGTGGAGAGGCATAATGGTTTACAATGTAAATGGTCCAGGTGCGGTAGTAGACCGCTGCTGCGGATTGAAGCTGCGGATTATCGTCATGGATTGATCTTTGTAGAATTGATGCTACGGATTGATGCTACGGACCATTGTTGTTGCCACATCCGGACTAACTAATCCGGACTACTGATCCGGACTAACTAATCTGGACTACTGATCCGGACCACTGATCCGGATTAACCGATCCGGACTAACGAAGTCGCTGACTCCATAGCTGCGACCACTTAAGCTCGCGACTCCATAGCTGCTGACTCCATAGTTGCGACATTTAAGTCTGCTGACTCTATAGCTGCGGACTCCACACCTGCTGACTACGAAGCTGCTGACTCCATAGCTGCTGACTACGAAGCTGTTGACTCCATAGCTGCTAACTACGAACTTCGACCCAATCGTTCGCCCAGGGTACTATTTATCATCGTTTTGGCCTATTTTTCGTCTAGAATCAACCCAACAACCCTCAGGCACTCACAAACACGCGTTTTACTAAACAGAGTACAAAATTACATACCCAAACTGATATAAATCAGTTCTTACCCACAGATCTTATGCTAAACGATTAGATCTAACCCAAACATTGGGTTTTCCCCAAAACCTAGGATTCATAATCAATTTCATAAATCATGCATATTCAAAAGACAGAATCGAGATAAGAGGTTCAAGGACACCTACCTGGAAAGTTTATTTGCGATCCACGAACTCCAATTGCCCCAAATCACCAAAGGAAGCTCTTCACCTTCTCTCTCTCTCTCTCTCTTGCTCAAACACGCACGCCCCAAACAATTTTAAGGGATAAGGCGCTTTCTTCATTTTTATATACTCTTGCCAATAATTGGCCTCCCAGAATAATTGACATCCCGAATGCAATAATTGACCTCCCGAGGTCACGAACTCCAAATTGAGCCCAATTACTGTCAAAACGTTCGAAATGACGAGCACAACACTAAGCAGATATTATTACACTCAAATGACCGCCCAAATGCAAACTCAACCAATAAACCCTGAAAAGTCAATAATCGGGTCAAACGGGGCCCCGACTCGAAATCGGGCCCAGGTACAGTCAAAATGCTCACATCGATGACTACACTACCGTCTTGATAGTTGCATGCCCATAAAATGGCTATATCTCAACACTACCCAAATACGAGTCTTTACATCCTCCCCACCTTAGGACTTTTCATCCTCGAAAATAAAACACATGCCCAAAGGACAACAAAATTCAAGCTCAAGCACCGCACAACTACAAGACACAAACACATGATCATCAACATGATCACCAACCATACATGTGTAATGCAACTCACAACAAGCCAAAAAGGCTCACAAGATGTCAGGATGCCAACAAACAATAAGCTAAACAACATCTCAAGCAACATATGCAAAACAAATGCAGTAAAACATAACTCATACCTCAGGGAAGGTCCTCATATCTTCCCCACCTCAGACCGATCGTCCTCGAACAGCTCAGACGAAGAACCCGCATCTGGCTCTCTTCCTCCCAAGTCTGCTCCTCCATGCCTCGGTGTCGCCATAACACCCGAACTAGTGGGGTTGTCTTGCCCCGCAAGACCTGGTCCCTTTGTCCAAAATCCGTGCCGGCATCTCAACAACGGCACCATCATCGCCCAAGTCTATCTCGTGATAGTCCAACACACGAGAAGGATCTAGGTGATACCATCACAACCGAGACACATGGAACACATCATGTACTTGCGCCAACTCCGGTGGCAAAGCTAATCGAAAGCCACTGCGCCTACGGTGGCAATAATCTCAAATGGTCCCACAAAATGAGGGGAGAGTTTGGATCCACGTCCAAACCCTCGATGCCCTTGACGCGCCGAAACACGCAAAAAATACACTGTCCCCCACCTCAAACTACAAAGGTTGATGGCTCGATCCATGTAGGACTTTTGCCTACTCTGCGCCGTCAACATCCGCTCTCAAATCAGCCGCACCATCTCCATGGTGTCTCGAACCATATCGGGACCGAGAACCACTGTCTCTCCCGTCTGTGCCCAACACAAAGGTGACCTACAAGGCCGCCCATACAACGCCTCATACGGAGCCATCCCAGTCATGGCCTGATAATTGTTGTTGTAAGAGAACTCCACTAAAGGAAGGTGAGTCTCCCAACAACCTCCAAAATCTAGGACACAGGCACGCAAGATATTTGTCATGCCCTCGAATTCCAGGGAACTCGGAACCGGGTACATGATTTCCCCTTGCCCGCACCCGAAAAGTCAAGGGGTTGGCGACTAACACCAATAAAGACTACACCGCGGGTCTTGTCTCAAATATGCAACCCTGTATAGTCATACATCAAGGGTAATCCTGTACTTTCCCAAACATCATCATACATACAATAAGTCAAACAGTCATACAGACATCACATCACAAATAGTATGCAAATACAAGTCCACAGACCTATGTCCGAGATATAATACAAATAATACAGAATACAGCACTGTATCTGTCACGCCCCCGAATTCCAGGGAACCCGGAACCGGGTACATGACTTCCCCTTGCCTGCACCCGAAAGGTCAAGGGGTTGGTGACTAGCACCATTAGAGACTACACCGCGGGTGCTGTCTCAAATATGCAACCCTATACGATCATACACCAAGGGTAACCCCTGTACTTTCCCATATATCATCATGCATACAAAGAGTCAAACAGTCATACAGACATCACATCATACAGTATGCAAATACAACTGTCCACGGACCCATGTCCGGGATATCACATAAAACAATGCAGAATATAACTGTATCATACATCAGAGTAGTGGGCGTCCTCCTGGAAGAAAGTCCTCCACTAGTCTCGGGTCACACCTGAAAAGGGTAAACAACAAGTAAGGGTGAGCGGAAAGCTCAGTAGGTGACCCTAACACTCCACATTATGCAACACATATAAGTCTATACTATATGCTCAGTGTACTCGTGCACCGTGTAGTGTGCACAAACATCAGGACTCAGCCTGCAACAAATATCAGGACAACTTGTCCACGATCCTCCATGGGATCCCAGCTAAGGGCACTCGACCCTAGCTCCACGAGCTCAACGACTCAACTCAGGCCTTACTGTCCACGGCGTTAATATGCCCGGCCACGATCGCCACACAAGCCTGCCATCGGTTCGTATGCCTGCCATGTTAACCACATAGCACCATCGGTGCATCACGGTGAGAACCCAAACAAGTCACGGAGTCCATGCCCCAATACCTCACATCAACCTACTAACATTAGTATGGCATGTCATTTTCAACATTTCCTTTGGAAGCGTAGCCGGTATTCACAAGTAAGTCTTTAATCCTTGATTTATGAAGGAAGTACCCATAGCAGACTATTTTCTTGAAATTAAAAGTCCCGGCATTGGGTTCCCTTATCATAAATAAGATAATCTGATTTTTGGGGATTTTTCTGGAGATGTCTAACCCCACTTTCCAAAAACTCACCACTACGAACTTTTGGGTTTTTACGAGATTTTACACTAAATCCCAATTTTCACATTTTCAAATAGTGGGAATTAATTTTTCTAGTATTTTTCTTTGAATCCAAATGGGGGGGTATTTCGTTATTTACATTGTAACTTAAGTATAATACTTGGTATAGGTTGCAATGTAAATAGGTCCATCAATCAAACCGTATTTCGAATGCACGGTGAAACTACATTTTCGAATCCGCCTTTATCGTATTTCGAATATGTATTTTCGAATCTCTTTTCGACCGCCTTCGACCCTCGAACCTACACTCGAACTACCTTCGAAAACTACATTCGAAGTACCCATGAACTGCCTTGAAACTCCCTTCGAAGTACCTTCGAACCTTCGAAACGATACTCGAAAATTGCACATTCGACACTCGAAATTACACTACATCGAACCTACCTTCGAACCTTCGAACCTTGAAAGCGCACATTCGAAATTTCCAATTTCCGGTCGATCTCATCGGGCTGTTCTCTACCCAGTTCCACGACGATTCGTTCATCATCGTTTTTCTCCTGTTTCTCGTCTGGATTCAACCCAAAAACCTCCCGGACCTTTCGGAATCTCATAAAACTCAAACCTAATACTATATATTAGGTTTTAAATCACGTCTTACCCCTCAGAACGCATTTTAAATACAAGATTCAACCCAAAATTGGTTTTTCCCCAAATTCTAGGGTTCAACACGAATTTGCATGATTTCATCAAATTCTTACATGTTAATCCAAAAAAACAGCAAGAAAAGGGTGAAGAATCAATGGAACACCTACCTGGAATGATTCTTGATGCTTGAACGAGCTCAAAACGCCCCAAATCGAAGGCTCCAAGCTTCCTTCTCTCTTTTTCTCTCTAAGCTCTCCAACGCAGATGCTAAACGCTGAAACGTAACGTGGAAGCTCTCTTTCCCCCTATTTATTTTTTTATATGCCAGTCAACTGACCTAGTCAACCATTGACCCAGTCAATAATTGACCTCCAAGGTCCCGAACTCCAAATTGAGTCAAACTACAGTCAAAACGCTCGAAATGACGAGCACAACACTAAACAGATATTATTACACTCAAATGATCGCTCAAACGCAAAGTCAACCAATAAACCCCGAAAAGTCAATAATCGGGTCAAACGGGACCCTGACTCGGAATCGGGCCCAAGTACAGTCAAAATGCTCACATTGACGGCTACACTACCGTCCCAGATAGTTACATTCCCATAGAATGACTATCTCTCAAGACTACCCAAATACGAGTCTTTACATCCTCCCCACCTTAGGACTTTTCGTCCTCGAAAATAAAACACATGCCCAAATGACATAGCAAAATTCAAGCTCAATGTCCCAACAACAAAACATCAAACATGATCACCGATCACACAGTCCAATGCAACTCACAACAAGCCAAAAAGGCTTCACACATATGCAAAACAAATGCATAAAACATAACTCATACCTCAGGAAAGGTCCTCACATCCTCCCCACCTCACGACCGATCGTCCTCGAACAGCTCAGGATGAAGAACCCGCATCCGGCTCTCTTTCTCCCAAGTCTGCTCCTCCATGCCTCGGTGTCGCCATAACACCCGAACTAGAGGGATCGTCTTTGATAACGTGCATTTTATGCCGTTATTCTAGTGTTTATTTAGGATGTTTAAGAGCATGATTAGAGCCTTATTGCTTCATATATCATATATATTTGCTCTAACCCCTAGGAAGATACTATTTGCAAATACATGCGTTTTTAAGCTGTTTTGGCAGATTTTGGACCTCACTTTTGACATAGTAGATGGCCTCAAACAATTTGCGTGCAAGAACAAAAGTTGCTTGGAATGATGTCCTCTACCTGCCACAGAAATTTCAGAGCATTTGGAGCTGAACGTGAATTCACCCAATTCACGTGCAAGCCTATTTTTGCCTCTCAGGCCTATACATGATGCAAGGAAGCTTGGGGAGAAGTTTGAGCTGATTTGGAGGTGCACGTGAATTCACCATATCACGTGCAAATTGGCGTGCGAGAGATATTTTTGGACCGATCCAATCGTTTTTCCATGCCGATCATTTGTTCCTGAAGGCCCAAGTCCAAATTGTGGATGGAAGATAGAGTTTTTAATGTTTCGAGTGTTACTTATCAAAACTACGCCGTTTTGACAAGTGGGCTAGGTTACACACCTCAAAGCCCATCCAAACTCTATAAATACAAGCCTCCACGCCCTCGCTAGCCATGCCAAACCCCACTACACGTTTTAGAGAGAGAGAGAGGCTCCACGTCTTGGAGGCTGTCCTTGACCTAGGAGAGCAGCCGTCGCAGTGCCGCCGCAGCAGCCGTCGCGGATTTTGGAGCCTGGATTTGAAGCTTTCTTGTGCGTGTGATCAAGAAGAAGATGTTGAGCTTTTCTCGCTATGGTTTTGCTTGTAATCATGCGTGAGTAGTTCTTTTAATCTAGGGGAGCAATGTAGCCCCCTTGTTGCTTTCTTGTGTTTATGAATATTGGGTTTGGATGATTGAGTTTTGCATGTTTTATGAATCTGTTCTTAATTCTATCTTTGGATGTACACCTTGGTATTCTTAGCCCTAGTCTAGGGCGGATTGAGATTCATAACTTATTTGTAATTGGTGTGATCATTATCCTTTTGCAAGTATGATTTATTGGCTTTGCATGTTTGTGTGTTTAGATGACCATTCTGGCATACAACTCTTAAAAGGACCTCAATGACCATTTGTTGTCCTTGGCTTATATTTAGCATGTTTTCAATCGACAACCCTAATATCGTGAACCAAGAGAGATAACATAGGGAGGTGAAATTGTGACCCTAGATGCTTTTAATCCTTGAAACCTAATCCTAAAATCAGTTTACTTTCTTTGTTTATTCGGAAAACCACATAAAAATTAGATCTTTAGTTTAAAAAAAGAAAACTTTTTGCCAAGACATTTTATAGAACAAGAGTAATTGGGTGATTTGATTTGAGAACTAGAGAACTAGGTTAATCCCGTGGGTTCGACCCCTTTCTTGTCGCTATTCTTTTAGTGCAAACTTAGGGAATTTATTATTTTGAAGAGAGATTTAACGACATTAGCTAGCTCTTTTAGAGAGGTTAAAAATCTTGTCTGTCAAATTGGCGCCGTTGCCTGGGGATTCAACGGTTAACTAGTTTTTAAAATCAACATTGAGTGAAATTGTTTGAATTCCGATCTTGGTGTTTTATTTTGTCTTTACTTTTCTGTTATTTTTTGTTCTTTATTTGTTTATTTTGCATTGTTCGGAGCTCCTGGGTGTGTTCTTGTTGTTTTACAGAACATACATCAAGGATTCCTAGTTGTGCATGCAAAGAGAGGAGGATATACAATTTACGCGGGAACCTGAAAGGTTGTTCAGAGCTCGTCGTAGAAAGCGACTAGGGAAGCAACACGTGAGGCGGAAGAAGCATTGCAAGGCTTGGAGCAATCCGTAGGCGATCTGATGGCAGATCTCGGACCTGATGGTGGTGCACCGCAAGGAGGGGCCAATTACAATGGCCAATATCCGGAAGAAGAGGGTAATAGGTTTATGCCCTGAACCTTCTTAGATTATGCGAGGCCGATGATGTCGGACCACTATTGCGGGATTCGGCGGACAAGAGTCCAAGCGAATAGCTTCACTGAAGCCGGCATTGATCAACATGGTGAGCAACAACGCGTTTGGAGGAACACCGTGGATGATCCACACCAACATTTGATGAGGTTCTACCAGGTGTGTGACACCATCAAGATCAACAATGTGTCGAGGAGGCAATAAAGCTAAGGCTTTTCCCTTTCTCTTTAAGGGATAGAGCTCTTGGCTGGTTCAACGACCGCCAACAGGTTCAATCAACACTTGGGAGGAAATGCGGACCAAGTTCATGTCAAAGTACTTCCCTCCTTCCAAGGTGATCCAGCTCAAGAGGAGAGATTAGCAGGTTCAGGCAAGATGAGATGGAGACTCTTCATGAAGCTTGGGAGCGTTTCAAAGACTTAGTGAGAAGATGCCCTGATCATGGAAGACCCCGGTGGATTCAAATTGAATCTTTCTACACAGGTCTTGGTCCCATTCACAAGACAAGGTGAATGCATGCTGCTGGAGGATGCTTGATGAACCTAGAGCCTGATGCAAGAAGCAGAGCTATTGGAGAGGCTGTCATTAGCTGATTGGCGGTGGTCTAATGTGCGTACATCAAAGCCGAGGGAGAAGATTGCTTCATTGAAAATTCTTCCAATGATGTGCAAACACAGATTCAAGCTTTAGTGAAAGGCATGGAAGTATTGGCTCTTAAAGTTGAAGGATCACAAGCTTTACCAGTAGTTGAGCAGGGCTGGAGTGGAGCTGAAGAAGCAAATTATGTTGGAGGAAAGGGCTTGTACCAGAAACAGGCAATTTTATCCTCAACAACAACAACTAGGGTACAACCAAGAATCAGCAGCAATCTCAACCATTTCGGAGAACTCAGAACCGAGGGGGAGATACCTCATTTCAGTACAAATATGTGCCTCCAGGGATGAAGCAAAATCCGTATGCTACGGATAATTATTTACACCCACCTCCAGGATTCGAGCGAACAACCTCGGCCTCAACAAAGAAAGAGGAAGGGTATATCGAATGTGGATGAGCCAACCAAAAGAGAGGATAATTTGGAGGAAAGGGTAGTCACACCTGGAATCTTCAATTCAGAATATGGAGACTTCATTTAAAAGTATGGAGAAGTTACTTGTGAGCATGGCACAGAATGCTAATCAAAGGGTGTCCACCAACACTTTTCCAAGTGACACCGAGGTGAACCCCAAGGAGAGTTGCAAGGCTATCACTCTAAGGAGCGGGAAGACACCGAATGAAGCCGAGGAGCCTAAGAAGAAGGCAAATCCGGAAGAACAGAGAAGTCCCTTGGAAGGCGATGACCAAGGAAAATCAGATAAAGTCAAGAAAGAGTGCAAGAGAAGAAGGACAAGCACTGAGTCAAGACAGAATAGTGAAGAACAGAGGCAAGAACTCAGGCCTAGTATGCCATTTCCTCGGAGGCCGAGGAACCAGAGGGTTGAAGAAGAGTATGAGCGCTTCCTGAGTTTGTTCAAGAAGCTTGAGATTAACATTCCATTTGTGGAAGTTTTGGAGCGAGATGCCTAGGTACAGAAAATACATCAAAGATTTTGTGACAAAGAAGAGGAAATATGGGGATCATGAGACGGTGGCGATCACTAACGAGGTGAGCAGTGTTGTTCAACGAGTTTGCCCATCAAGCATAAAGATCCAGGCAGCTTTAATCTCCCTTGTGTGATTGGCAATGCACCGCAAAGACCAGGCCCTATGTGATTTAGGGGCTAGCATCAATTTGATTTCCTTTGCTTTGTACAAGCAGCTTGGGCTTAAGGGCATGAAGCCCACTTCCATATCATTGCGGTTCTTGACCGGGTACCTGGAAGGCCCTGAAGGGATAATTGAAGACGTGTTAGTCAAAGTGGGCTCCTTCATATTTCCCAGCAGATTTTGTTGTTTTGGAGATGGAAGAAGATAGAGGAGTTCAGCTACTCCTTGGAAGACCGTTTCTCGGAACAGGTTGTGCATTGATTGATGTTGCTCAAGGGCAGCTAACTCGAGAATTAATGAGGAAACCTTAGTCTTCCACATGGGGAAGGCCTGCAAGGTCAAGAGGAGGAGGATTGCCTTTGGATTGAAGACCTTGAGGAATTGGTGGAAGATTACTTGGCGAAGAAATTACCACCACCAATGATGGAGCCCTTCACCTTATAGAAGCTCAACAAGATGAAGAGATGTACTTGACAAGTTGAGGAAGATGAGCAAATTACAAACTCTTTGGAGCAAGCCGAGGAGGAAAAAGAAGATGACATGCCTCCAGCTCCAGAACCGAAGGAGCTGCCTGGACACCTAAGGTATGAATTTCTAGACTCTACAAATCAATTCCCTGTCATTGTTGCTTCTAATTTGAATGATGTGGAGTGTACTCAATTGTTAGAAGTCCTTAGGAAACACAAAAAGGCCCTAGGATGGAACATTGAAGACATTAGGGGTATTAGTCCAGGGATTTGCATGCATAAGATTTTAATGAATGATGATTTTAAACCCACTCTTTGAAAGACAAAGAAGATTAAACCCGCTATGAAAGAAGTTGTTAGAAAAGAAATTTTAAAATGGAAAAATGCGGGAATAATTTATGCTATTTCAGATAGTGAGTGGGTGAGTCCATTGCATGTTGTGCCCAAGAAAGGGGGGCATGACCGTGATTAAGAATGAGAAAAATGAATTGATCCCATCTCGCACCGTGACGGGGTGGAGAGTGTGTGTTGACTATAGAAAGCTGAACAAGGCCACTAGGAAGGATCATTTTCCTCTTCCTTTCATTGACCAAATGTTGGATAGGTTAGCTGGCTATAGTCACTATCGCTTTTTAGATGGATATTCCGGGTATAATCAGATCATGGTTAAGCCCGAGGACCAAGAAAAGACCACCTTCACGTGCCCTTTTGGCACTTTTGCATTTAGGAGAATGCCATTTGGGCTTTGTAATGCCCCCCGCCACCTTTCAAAGGTGTATGATGGCTATTTTTCAGGGTTTGGTTGAGGAGATCATGGAGGTCTTCATGGATGACTTCTCGGTGTTTGGTTCCTCCTACCAACAGTGCTTGAAAAATCTAGATGTGGTCTTAGAGAGATGTGAGGAGAAGGAACTAGTCCTAAATTGGGAGAAATGCCATTTCATGGTAACAGAGGGGATAGTTCTAGGACACAAGGTGTCTGCGCACATGGTTTGGAGGTAGACAAGGCAAAAATCTCCACTATTGAGACTCGCCACCTCCAACCAATGAAAAAGGAGTGAGAAGTTTCCTTGGCCATGCCTGGCTTTTATAGGAGATTTATTAAGGACTTCTCAAAAATTGCAAAACCCATGAGTAGGTTGTTAGAAAAAGACACTAGCTTTGAGTTTAATGCAGATTGCTTAGAAGCTTTCAACATCCTAAAGGGTAAGTTAGTCACTGCACCTGTTATAGTTACACCGGACCGGGCTCAACCTTTTGAGCTAATGTGCGATGCGAGTGATTATCTTGTGGGGGTAGTCTTAGGGCAAAGGCGAGAAAAGGTGTTTAGGGTCATTTACTATGCTAGTAAGACCTTAGATGATGCTCACCGTAACTATACCACCACCGAGAAAGAGTTGCTTAGTTGTGGTTTATGGTCGCAACAAGTTTAGACCCTACCTTTTGGGGTCTAAAGTCATTGTTTACACCGATCATGCTGCGTTGAAATATTTGTTTGCTAAAAAAAGAAGCTAAGCCACGCTTGATTAGATGGGTTCTCCTCTTACAGGAATTTGACCTTGAAATTAGAGACACAAAGGGAGCCCTAAATTTCGTGGCTGATCACCTCTCCCGTGTGGAGAATGCACCTAAGTCTCTACCCATTGTAGATGACTTTCCTGATGAGAAGTTGTTTGAGGTGCATCATCTTCCTTGGTTTGTTGACATAGCAAATTATTTAGCCACCTGGGTTCATACCCAAACAGTTAGACTATCACCAGGAGAAAGAAATTGGTAGTGGATGTTAGGAAATACATTTGGGAAGACCCAATTCTTTATAGGAGGTGTCCAGACCAAATCATTAGAAAGTGTGTCCTTGAGGAGGAGGTAGATGACATAATACATCATTGTCATGCATCACATTATGGGGGCCACTTTGGGGTGCAGAGAATCGTGGCTAAGATCATGCGGTGTGGCTTCTATTGGCCTCACATGGTGAAAGACACCTATGTCTACATCAAAAAGTGTGATAGATGTCAAAGGGTAGGTGGTTTGTCTAGGAAAAATGAGATGCCCTTAATCGGAATCCTTCCAGTTGAAATTTTTGACATTTGGGGCATTGACTTCATGGGGCCATTCCCCAATTCCGATGGGTACTCATACATTTTGCTCGTTGTGGATTATGTGTCTAAGTGGGTAGAAGCTATTCCTACTAGAGTGAATGATGCTAGGGTTGTGACTCACTTCCTTACTAGGAACGTCTTTAGTCGTTTTGGGACACCAAGGGCTATAATCGGTGATGAGGGTAGTCATTTCGCAACAAATTGTTTGATAAATTATTGAACAAGTATGGTGTCACTCATAGGAAGTCTTTAGCTTACCACCCACAAGCTAATGGACAAGCGAAGTGTCCAACAGGGAGATTAAGGCCATTTTAGAGAAAACCGTTGGAGCCAATAGGAAAGATTGGTCTCAAAGGCTTGATGAAGCCTTATGGGCATATAGGACAGCTTACAAAACTCCCATTGGGATGTCACCTTACCGTATTCTATATGGTAAGGCATGTCACTTTCCTGTGGAACTAGAACACAAGGCTCATTGGGCCTTGAAGAAGTTAAATTTCAACCCACAAGAGATCAAGGAGCTTAGGATGACTCAATTAATTGAGTTAGATGAGCTTAGGTTGGATGCCTATGATAGTGCTAAATTCTACAAAGAAAGAACTAAGAAATGGCATGATAGGCAACTCAACAATGAACCTTTAACCTTAGGACAGAAAGTTCTTCTATTTAACACAAGGTTGAGGTTATTTCCTGGCAAATTAAGGTCCAAGTGGATGGGACCTTTTGTGATAATTGATAAGAAGCCATATGGGAGCTTTGAGCTCCAAGTCGTAGATGGCAAGAAATTTTGGGTGAATGGCAATAGGCTGAAACCTTACTTTGATTCAACTCGAGAGGGAGATAGTTGATTCCCTCTCTTTCACCATTGCATGATCATCATCGAAAGTCTAGCTACGGACTTTAAATAAAGCCTGGTTGGGAGGCAACCCAATGTTTATTCTTGTGTTTTATTTTATGTTATTTTCTCTTATTTGTTTTCATCAATAAATTTGTTTGCAAGCTAACCATTGTGCAGAGACTTTGTTCCTTTCTTAGCTAACCATGTGCAGGATGAGCAAATTTTTGGGTCCTGAACTTGTGGAATTGTTTTTAAAGTCAAAGTAAAGGAGGAAGGAGCAAGTGAAGCCCAAAAGTGCTTGAAGATGGGCTCAAACAATTCACGTGCAAGACTTAAAGATGGTCCATAATGCATAAGCAACTCGGTGGAGAAATTTGGGCCAGTTTGGGCCTGAACGTGATTTTGAACGTGAATTGCCCAATTCACGTGCAACTCCTTTTGAGCCGTAACTTTTTGGAATGGTAGATGAAGACCATGTGATTCACGTTTACTCTTGCACGCGAATTGATAGCTATCATATGGAGGCCCAAAAATGCAAAATACCGATTTTAGCCCTCCTAGAAGCTTCCTACAATTCACGTGCGAAGGAAGTATTGCTTACCAGCTCGGTGGGGACCCACCACCAAAGTTTGGGACGATTCGACTTGCACGCCAATTCAGCCAATTCACGTGCGAGGGTATTTTGGTCGAACACTCGAAAAGTTAGGGGCACGTGTATCACGCCAATTGGAGCCTCTTTCCTTCGCACGCTATATAAAGGGAGGCCATCTTCAAAGGCTTCCACACCAAAATCCCTCCGGATCCGAGTATTAGAGAAGCTCGCCTTTTGCTCTCTTGCTCTTCGGTTTTCTGCTCTTGTTCTTATTTTCTCATTCCAAAGATGGTGCGCACAAGGAGGACCGGCCAGGAGGAGGTGCACTCACCTAGTGCTGATAGCCAACCTGAGGAGGAGATACTCTTGGGGCATGCTCTTGACATGCAGGCTTTGGAGGCTTCGTAGCCGGGCTGGGCTAGAGAGGTGGTCGTTAAAATTCAAACTCGGGATTACAAAGGTTAGTATCTCGCCGGCCCGGCTATTTCCTATTCTCGCCTTACAAGACTTCTATGCATCTGTCTTGGGAATGAGGATGAACCGATAGGGGTTGTGCAAGGGGTTTATGTCGAATAACCCCCGATATTATTAGAAATTGCTTTAACCTCCCTGAACCCAGTAGTAGCTTCCCTCGCCTAAGCCTAGGAGAATTTGGTACGCATGTAACTATGCTAGAAAATTTCAAAGTCGAAGGCGTATACCAAGAATGGTTTTGTTGGAAAATTTAGATGCCTAGCTTACCTGGTAGGGAAATGCTTATTGATTCAGACCGGTGGGCTAGATAGTGTGCCTAAGCCACACCTGGAGTTCATGTATAGCATTGATCACATGCTAAATGTGGATTGGGCCACTACCATTTTTAATTGGTGGAAGAAAAACTCATCCAAGCGAGATAAATGGCAGAATTTTGTGTGTGATATTTCAAAGCATGCCGCTTTGCAATTTTCCTCCATGGAGAGCATTACTTTTCCTTCTCACCTGGGTGTTAAGAGTATTGCAAGCTGAAGGAGGTTTGGGGGTCAGCACCAGAGGTCATTGGGCAACCAATGTTCCTCCTCCATCACGGCCCGCTAGGCACAGTGTTCATGTGGAGCGATCCACGGACTTTGCAAGGGAGACCTCTCCTCATTTGGATCAAAGGAAGCAAACTCTATACAGACTCACTGCCATGTACATGCGGTTCAATGTACACAAAGAAGACATTTTCAATTTCTTTCAAGGCATTAGTGGGCAGGTGGTGAGCGAAGTGGAGGTCATCAATTGGGCGGTCACTAATGGGCACATCACTAATGCCCAATTTGAAGAATTAATGGCCCTCATCTCTGGGAGACCAACACGCTACTTCACAACCTAGAACCAGAGCATGGGAGGCCCCTGATGTAGCCGCTCATGCATCGCCTAGAGCATGGGAGGCCCCGAAGCTCCTCCCGCCGCATCTATCGAAGCTTGGAGGGAAGAAACACAGCGGCTCGGGGAGGCCAATGCCGAACCCAGCGCGAGGTGGAAGCCCTGAGGAAGGACAACAAAGAAGTCAAAGGCCTCCTAGGCAAAACTGGAAGGCTTTGAGCAAGAGGAAAGCATCAAAACGTTCTCCTATAGTGGAGATATCGATGAAGAACCCTCTTCATCCCCCTGAAGATGCTTATCCGGCCCCAGGCAGATCCACCTCCACAAGAACCTTCACTCGGCCATCTTACTCTCACCCGGAGGAGGGCGCCAAGAACAAGGGTATTCACCCTTCCAACCTCACGAGGAGGCAGAGCCGCAGCAGGGTATTCACCCTTCCAGCCTTTTACGGATCCTGCATATTCTCAGGCCCTGGTGCCTGCTATACTTCCGGTATCTTGGGGTGCATACATGCCCGCTGAACCTGAAGATCTACTTGGCCCTCCTGTTCATTTAACCATTAATCCGGCTTTATCGTCCGAAGAGAGCCAAGCGGCATTTGAAGAATTCATCAATTCCACAGGTCATAGGGCTCGATTTATACGGGATAATGATATCTTCACTCCTTTTAGCTTGAAGAGGATCTCGGAGAATGAATATCTCTATGCCGACGAGATAGACCTCTTCTGCCGGACCATGCGGTATGTAGTGGAGGCCGAGCCTCATAATTACCCCTTAGCTGGGTACACTTCCATCATCTTGTGTGAGCTTTTCAATCAACCCTTGTCCGAAGAGGTGTGGCGCCAACGCATTAATGGAGAGAATGAAGGGCACCGCCCTTGGCATGGTATGCATGAGGTGCTGATTCCGGTGCACATTGACCGCCACTATGTACTTGTCCGTGTGAATCTGGATGTAGGCCATGCTGTGCTATATGATCCAAGCCAAGGCGAAGGGTTTGCTAGACGGAAAAGACAGTTAGTGCATGGGTTCATCAAACGCATGAAAGTGGCAATGATCAAAGAAGGCTTGTTGGCGGACAAGCTCCCTCTTATTCACTACAATGAAATGCAAATTCCCCAACCCGACCAATTCAGTTGTGGGATCTTTGTTTGCTACTACATGATGGGTATTCGCAAGGGAAGGAAAATTGGGAAGTGCGCGGCGAGACGTCGGCGACTTTGTGGCTCAGGTGCGACGAATGGTGGCCAATGTCATCTACTATTACAGTGTGCCAAACCAGGGGTAAGTGTTTTTCCTACTCCCTATTTTATGCCATGAGGACATAGCATATTTTAAGTGTGGTGTATAGGGAGTTACTTGAGCCACTTGCTTGTCTTTTATATTGTGATTGCATGTTTTATTTAAAAAAAAAAAAAAAAAAAAAAAAAAAAAAAACCAAAACAAACACTGTTTTTAGTTGCATGATTGATTGAGTTGTTTGATTGAATGATTTGTTTGTAGAGGCATGGATATTAAGTATGCAATTTTGGCTTAAAATTTAATTTTTTATGCCACATTAGTATCATGTTGTGATAAGGGTGTTAAAGTAGTTAAAATGTGCTCTGAATTGGTTTAATCATGTCTTTATCTTTTGAATGATATCACCATGTTTTTGGAGCCGAGTTTTGAATATTAGCTGAGCATGAAATGCTATGATAGACCTAAGTAACCCTTACAGTTGAGTGAAAAAGAAATGAAAAATGAGAAACGACTTCTTTTTAGCCCTTGAGTGACATTTCTGGTTTATGGGTAATAGTTTGATTTGCTACTCTTCTTGCATTCAACATTGGTTATTTAATGGTAGGAGTCAAGTAAGCATGTGATTACTTATTGGTGCTCAGTGTTTGGTGTTTAGTTAGGATGCAAGACCTCTAAGTCATTGTGACTGTCTTTGCATTCTTTTCTTTATTTTGTGATATTATTGGAAAAGGTTGTGATATGGAATGTGAAAAAAGCCATCACTTAATTGGAAAATGGGATGTGAGACATCAATGAATTTCTGTCTCCCCTTATGTAGCAAAATGGCAAGGGGTTTGCATTAGAAAAATCAGTCTTATTTATGTGTTATGTGAGTAAAAAAAAAAGAGTGAATAATCCATCAAGGGAGAGCATAAAATGCAACCTTGTAAGGTTATTACTTAAAAAAAAAAAAAAAAAAAAAAAAAAAAAAGAAAGATTCAGAATAAAAGCTACATTGGCTTGTTTGTGAAGCCACCTTGTCCGAATTGTGTTTTGTTTTGAGAGTGTTGAGCTCAATTCTTTAGCTCAGGGTTTTGTTTTGTTTATTAGAATAGAGTGTGAGTTTATTGAGTTTAGACTAGCGTGTGAGTTCAAATAAAGTAGAATAGAGAGTGTGTTTTCTTTGATGAGCACAATAGGGAACTCTCATGATTGCTTGGCAAGTACTTAATCAATAGCCGATGGCGAGTGTAGAGATAGAGTTTTCCATCCATTGTTCATTGATAGGTATTGGGCTTGAGCATTATTATATTTGAGTGAGGCTGCTTATCCTTGGTAAGAACTTAAAGGGAAACTAGGTGCTATTTTATCATGGATTGCTTGCTCATATCTGAAATTTAAGTGGAGATATTGCATGGTTGTTGGACTAGGGATATGGACATGAATGAACTAAGTTATGACGCATTTTGATGCTTAAATTCCCATTTCATCATGATAGAGTTGCATGCTTAGGAAACCATGATTCTCCTTGATTGTTATTTTATTTTTCTTTCGTTTGACTGCGTGTTTATTTTATTTTAGTCTGCTTGTATGTTTTTGCTTGAGGACAAGCAATGGTTCAAGTGTGGTGTATTTGATAACGTGCATTTTATGCCGTTATTCTAGTGTTTATTTAGGATGTTTAAGAGCATGATTAGAGCCTTATTGCTTCATATATCATATATATTTGCTCTAACCCCTAGGAAGATACTATTTGCAAATACATGCGTTTTTAAGTCGTTTTGGCAGATTTTGGACCTCACTTTTGACATAGTAGATGGCCTCAAACAATTTGCGTGCAAGAACAAAAGTTGCTTGGAATGATGTCCTCTACCTGCCACAGAAATTTCAGAGCATTTGGAGCTGAACGTGAATTCACCCATTTCACGTGCAAGCCTATTTTTGCCTCTCAGGCCTATACATGATGCAAGGAAGCTTGGGGAGAAGTTTGAGCTGATTTGGAGGTGCACGTGAATTCACCATATCACGTGCAAATTGGCGTGCAGAGATATTTTTGGACCGATCCAATCGTTTTTCCATGCTTGATCATTTGTTCCTGAAGGCCCAAGTCCAAATTGTGGATGGAAGATAGAGTTTTTAATGTTTCGAGTGTTACTTATCAAAACTACGCCGTTTTGACAAGTGGGCTAGGTTACACACCTCAAAGCCCATCCAAACTCTATAAATACAAGCCTCCACGCCCTCGCTAGCCATGCCAAACCCCACTACACGTTTTAGAGAGAGAGAGAGAGGCTCCACGTCTTGGAGGCTGTCCTTGACCTAGGAGAGCAGCCGTCGCATTGCCGGCGCAGCCATCGCGGATTTTGGAGCCTGGATTTGAAGCTTTGCTTGTGCGTGTGATCAAGAAGAAGATGTTGAGCTTTTCGCTATGGTTTTGCTTGTAATCATGCGTGAGTAGTTCTTTTAATCTAGGGGAGCAATGTAGCCCCCTTGTTGCTTTGCTGTGTTTATGAATATTGGGTTTGGATGATTGAGTTTTGCATGTTTTATGAATCTGTTCTTAATTCTATCTTTGGATGTACACCTTGGTATTCTTAGCCCTAGTCTGGGGCGGATTGAGATTCATAACTTATTTGTAATTGGTGTGATCATTATCCTTTTGCAAGTATGATTTATTGGCTTTGCATGTTTGTGTGTTTAGATGACCATTCTGGCATACAACTCTTAAAAGGACCTCAATGACCATTTGTTGTCCTTGGCTTATATTTAGCATGTTTTCAATCAGACAACCCTAATATCGTGAACCAGTAGAGATAACATAGGGAGGTGAAATTGTGACCCTAGATGCTTTTAATCCTTGAAACCTAATCCTAAAATCAGTTTACTTTCTTTGTTTATTCAGAAAACCACATAAAAATTAGATCTTTAGTTTAAAAAAGAAAACTTTTTGCCAAGACATTTTATAGAACAAGAGTAATTGGGTGATTTGATTTGAGAACTAGAGAACTAGGTTAATCCCTGTGGGTTCGACCCCTTTCTTGCTCGCTATTCTTTTAGTGCAAACTTAGGGAATTTATTATTTTGAAGAGAGATTTAACGACATTAGCTAGCTCTTTTAGAGAGGTTAAAAATCTTGTCTGTCGGTCTTGCCCCGCAAGACCTGGTCCCGCCTGTCCAAAATTCGTGCCAGGCATCTCAACAACGGCACCATCGTCAGCCAAGTCGATCTCGCGATAGTCCAACACATGAGAAGGATCTGGGTGATACCGTCTCAACTGAGACACATGAAACACATCATGTACCCGCGCTAACTCCGGTGGCAAAGCTAACCGATAAGCCACTGCGCCCACGGTGGCAATAATCTCAAATGGCCCCACAAAATGAGGGGAAAGTTTGGATCCACGTCCAAACCTCCGATGCCCTCGACGTGGTGAAACCCGCAAAAATACACGGTCCCCCACCTCAAACTGCAAAGGTCGACGCCTCTGGTCCGCATAGGACTTCTGCCTACTCTGCGCTGTCAACATGCGCTGCCGAATCAGCTGCACTATCTCTGTGGTCTCTCGAACCATATCGGGACCGAGAACTGTTGTCTCTCCCGTCTGTGCCCAACACAAGGGTGATCTACAAAGCCGCCCATACAGCGCCTCATATGGAGCCATCCCAATCGTGGCCTGATAACTGTTGTTGTAAGAGAACTCCACCAAAGGAAGGTGAGTCTCCCAACAACCTCCAAAATCTAGGACACAGGCACGCAACATATCCTCGAGCGTCGAATCGTCCGCTCCGACGACCATCCGTCTGTGGATGAAAGGTTGTACCGAGGTTCACCCTAGTACCCAAAGCTCGCAGAATCGTCTCCAAAACCGAGAGGTGAACCTCGCATCCCGATCAGATACAATAGACAATGGGACTCCATGCAACCGCACAATAACATCAATATACCTCTGTCCCAAAGTCCTCACTGGGTCTATCTCTCGAATCGGAATAAAATGCGCCGATTTGGTCAACCGGTCGACAACTACCCATATAGTGTCGTGTCCCCTAGAACGAGGAAGTCCAGTGACAAAATCCATGGTCACGTGGTCCCATTTCCACTCGCACCGGCAATGACCGCAACTCACCCGGTGATCTCAGGTGCTTTGCCTTGACCTCGCCGACAGGTTAAACACCTCCTCACAAAATCAGCAACGGCCTTCTTCAGGCCTGGCCACCAAAACTGCCTCCTCACGGTATGGTACATCTTGGTCCCACCAGGATGTACAGCTAACCTCGACTGGTGAAATTCCCGAAGAACCTCCTCCTGAAGAGAAGTGGGAACTATCAGGCGACCCCTATACCGCAGCACATGCTCTGCATCCTCAGTCCAATCAGAAGGTGCCTGCCCAATCTGAATCCTATCCCTGATGACCTCACAATCAATGTCCCCCCAACTGATCCTCTATGATCCTACGCTGTAACTCGGGGACCGCGACGACAACAGTGAGGGTCCCTTGCCCCTCGCCGGTTACCATCTTCAACCTCATCGCCGCTAACCGACCCATCATCTCCCATTCCTTAATGGCACAATGGGCCACCACGGCCCTGCTCTTCCTACTCAGAGCATCCGCCACCACGTTACCCTTCCGGGGGTATACATCATATCAAACCGAAACCGCCTGCAGGTACTCCACCCACCGCCTCTGCCTAAGGTTCAGGTCTCGCTGAGAGAAGATATACTGCAAGCTCTTGTGGTCTGTATACACCACAAACTTCTCCCCAAGGAGATAATGCTGCCAGCTTTTAAGTGCAAAGATCACTGCAGCCCAACTCCAAATCATGCGTGGGATAGCTCTGCTCATGTGGTCTCAACCGCCTAGACCCATAAGCAATCACCTGCCGAGTCCGCATCAACACACAACCAAGTCCCACCCTGGAAGCATCACAATACACCTCGAAAGGCACACCCTCCCGTGGAAGAATCAAGATAGGTGCTGAGGTCAATCGTGCCTTCAACTCCATGAAAGCACTCTCACACGCATCAGACCAAATGAAAGGAACTCCCTTCCTAGTCAAGTGTGTCATAGGAGCTGCCAACCGGGAAAAATCCTCCACGAACCTCCGATAATAGCCTGCCAAACCAAGGAAGCTACGAATCTCAAACACATTCGTGGGCCTCTTCCATGACATGACTGCCTCAATCTTCTCAGGATCCACTGTGATACCCTCCGAAGATACCACATGCCCCAAGAAGTGCACTGTTGCAACCGAAGTCACATTTTGTGAACTTCGCGTACAATCGATGCTCTCGCAAGGTCTGCAACACAACCTGCAAATGCTCCTCATGCTCCCTCTTGGTCGCTGAATAGACCAAAATATCATCGATGAACACCACAACGAACATATCTAAATATGGAGCAAAACACCTGGTTCATCAATCCCATAAACATTGCTGGAGCATTCGTGAGCCCAAACGGCATCACAAACCACTCATAATGCCCATAGCGACAACCGAATGCGGTCTTTGGGATATCTGCCTCCCTAACCCTCAATCGATGGTATCCGGATCTCAAGTCTATCTTGGAAAACCATCTTGCACCTCGAAACCGATCAAACAGGTCATCGATCCTCGGCAATGGATACCTGTTCTTCACGATCACCTGGTTCAGCTTCCGGTAGTCTATACATAGCCGAAGTGAACCATCCGCCTTCTTGGCGAACAACACCTGGAGCGCCCCACGGTGAGCTACTCCGCCTGATAAAGCCTCGCGCCAATAGGTCATCTATCCGTCTCTTGAGCTCTCTAAGCTCGTCGGTGCCATCCTTGTAGGCCGCTAACCTGATCGGTGTTGTCCCTGGCAACAACTCGATCGAAAACTCTACCTCCCTCACGGGTGGCAAACTGACCAAGTCCTCGGGAAACACATCCGGGAACTGATCTACAATGGGTGGCAAAACAGCCTTCCCCTCTCTCCTCCCGTCAACCAACGTCAAGGCTGGCTAACCGGTGGGTCACATCACCCCACCCATGCCTCAAAGGTCCCAACCTGCATGCCTCCTCGGTCCACTCGCCCACAAAGACACCCCGCGTGCCCTCTGGTGTGAGGAACGTCACACGCCGCCGAAAACAATCAATCTTGGCCTCCACGGAGACCAACCAGTCCATACCCAGGATAACATCAAAATCATCTAACTCCATGATACAAATCACACAACAGGTTAACACCCCCAAGTGTTACCTGACAAGCACGACAGATACTCTCAAGTATCACAATTCCACCCAAAGGTGAAGCAACCATCAGAGACTGACTCACTGTCTCCTGGTCTAACTCTAATCCAACCACCGTAGCATACGAAATAAAAGAATGGGTAGCACCAGTATCAATCAAAACTGAACAAATAGTATGAGAAATGATGATGGTACCTCTCACCACCGAAGGTCCTGCTCTCGCCTCATCCACTGGTGGAACCTCTGCCTCTCCGCTGGTGAGGGAAAAGTCCTCCCTCGTGGTCCATTGCCACTAGCCTGGCCCATTGGGGCCTTGCCCCGCTGATCAACATGACCCTGTGCTTCCCGTTGAGGCGGCTGTACCGCAGGTCGCGTCTGCGTGCTCTGTGCCGGCGGCACTGACCTCTGAGACGGAGCCCCACTCCTCTGTCCGTGATCTCAAGGACGAGGGCTTACACTGCTGGTTGAGCTAAGGGTAACACATTCCCTAGCTCCATGCCCCACTTTCCCGCATCGGAAACAGGTCATCTTTTTCCTTGGGCAGTCTCTCAAGACATGCCCGGTCAAACCACAACTCCAACAGTACCTGGCCTCCTTGCTGGTCGAACTCTCACGGGGTCCCACCGCCTGGTCGGAAACCCCTCGCACCGCCTCCTCTCAGGCCGAGGAGCACCGCTCTCCCCACTCTGTCTCTTCTTACTCGAACCTACCGAACCGCCCGGCCTTTGGGCTCTCGCCGATCCCGACCTCGCTCAATAATGAGCGCCTTGTCGACCGCCTCCCGTAGCCGGTCAACCGCATTGGTTCCAGTTGTCTTTTCAAAGATGGCCTCAAGCCCCTGAATGAAGTCCTGCGTCTTCCGGCCTTCCTTTTCCCAAGACTCCAGAGCAAACCGCCCCAAATCCGTGAAGGCCTCGCACATACTCCCCCCACGGTCATGCTACCCTGCACCACTCATAATACTCTCTACGTCGAGCATATTGCAACGAGCTAGGAAAATACTCCCCCAAAGAAGCGCTCAACAAACTCTCTCCAGCTCATCTCGATCGCCATGGACAGCTCTAGTGGATTCCCACCACCTGCGTGGGATACCCAACAGATAGTGCGTCGCCACGCGCACCCGCTCCTCATCCGGCACCCCAATCATCTCAAAGATGTCCTCTCGTCCATCTAATCCAGGTCCTCGGCTACCTCAGGCCGTGAACCATCCTCAAAAGTCCTGGGTGCATGTTTCAAAAACCGTGCAGCCCAATCCACTCCTCGTCGTGCCGGCTCTATCACGACCTCCTTGCTGGTGCACATCCTGCACCACCCTCGCCTCCAGTTCGCTGAGGCCGTGGTGGCCGCCGAGGCCGTTGTTGCCTCTTTAGCTCATCCACCTCTCTAGCCATATCCCTCATCGAGCCTTGCATACCCTGCATGGCCTCTTGCAACCGAATCAACACCTGAGCCAAATCAGGTCCCATAACGGGAGGCGACGATCTCTACTGCGGGCTCTGCTGCCCCTGGTGCCCCGACTCTATCGTGGGCTCCTCTACCGGGCCTTGGCCTTGGACAGCTCTCCTCGGTGGTGCCATCACACTGGCCACAACAACAAACAACAAACGATCAATACTAGCACTACTAGCACAAACAGCCATCAAAGGCACAATCGACTTGTAGGTTCTCACCACACAACCCGTAGGTCCATACCATGCATATAGCATCGTGTCCCCCATCAGGGTACACCACACTCAAGTCCTGGCTCTCACGGCCACGTGCCATCCCTGGCACCAAATGTAATCATATCACACACAAAGACAATCTAGTGCCCTATATGCACACAATCATACCACTAGCAATGCACCCCATCCCCATGTATGCTCCTAGGATGATCTAACTGACACAAAAATAACCTAGAATACATGTAAGGACTGCGTTGATCAGGCGCCCTCCCTACAGTTTTCCAAGTCACATGGAATCAATTAACCACCCCTCACTAACCTAGGTCCACTAGACCATGCTCTGATACCAACTTGTCACGCCCCCGAATTCCAGGGAACCCGGAACCGGGTACATGACTTCCCCTTGCCTGCACCCGAAAGGTCAAGGGGTTGGTGACTAGCACCATTAGAGACTACACCGCGGGTGCTGTCTCAAATATGCAACCCCGTACGATCATACACCAAGGGTAACTCGTACTTTCCCATATATCATCATGCATACAAAGAGTCAAACAATCATACAGACATCACATCATACGGTATGCAAATACAATCGTCCACGGACCCATGTCCGGGATATCACATAAAACAATGCAGAATATAACTGTATCATACATCAGAGTAGTGGGCGTCCTCCTGGAAGAAAGTCCTCCACTAGTCTCGGGTCACACCTGAAAAGGGTAAACAACAAGTAGGGGTGAGCGGCAAGCTCAGTAGGTGACCCTAACACTCCACATTATGCAACACATATAAGTCTATACTATATGCTCAGTGTACTCGTGCACCGTGTAGTGTGCACAAACATCAGGACTCAGCCTGCAACAAATATCAGGACAACTTGTCCACGATCCTCCATGGGATCCCAGCTCAGGGCACTCAGCCGTAGCTCCACGAGCTCAACGACTCAACTCAGGCCTTAGCCTGTCCACAGCGCAATATGCCCGGCCAGGCGCCACAAGCCCGCCATCGGTTCATATGCCCGCCACGTCAACCACATAGCACCATCGGTGCATCACGGTGAGAACCCAAACAAGTCACGGAGTCCATGCCCCAATACCTCACATCAACCTACTAACATTAGTATGGCATGTCATTTTCAACATTTCCTTTAGAACTGTAGCCAGTATTCACAAGTAAGTCTTTAATCCTTGATTTATGAAGGAAGTACCCATAGCAGCTATTTTCTTGAAATTAAAAGTCCCGGCATTGGGTTCCCTTATCATAAATAAGATAATCTGATTTTTGGGGATTTTTCTGAGATGTCTAACCCCACTTTCCAAAAACTCACCACTACGAACTTTTGGGTTTTTACGAGATTTTACACTAAATCCCAATTTTCACATTTTCAAATAGTGGGAATTAATTTTTCTAGTATTTTTCTTTGAATCCAAATGGGGGTATTTCGTTATTTACATTGTAACTTAAGTATAATACTTGGTATAGGTTGCAATGTAAATAGGTCCAATCGATCAAATCGTATTTGAATCTGCCAGTGAAACTACATTTTCGAATGCTGCCTATCGTATTTCGAATATGTATTTTCGAATCTCTTTTCGGACTGCCTTCGACCCTCGAACCTACACTCGAACTACCTTCGAAAACTACATTCGAAGTACCCATGAACTGCCTTCGAAACTCCCTTCGAAGTACCTTCGAACCTTCGAAACGATACTCGAAAATTGCACATTCGACACTCGAAATTACACTACATCGAACCTACCTTCGAACCTTCGAACCTTCGAAACTGCACATTCGAAATTTCCAATTTCCAGTCGATCTCATCGGCTGTTCTCTACCCAGTTCACGACAGTTACTGTTCATCATCGTTTTTCACCTGTTTCTCGTCTGGATTCAACCCAGAAACCTCCAGACCTTTCGGAATCTCATAAAACTCAAACCTAATACTATATATTAGGTTTTAAATCACGTCTTACCCCTCAGAACGCATTTTAAATACAAGATTCAACCCAAAATTGGTTTTTCCCCAAATTCTAGGGTTCAACACGAATTTGCATGATTTCATCAAATTCTTACATGTTAATCCAAAAAAAACAGCAAGAAAAGGGTGAAGAATCAATGGAACACCTACCTGGAATGATTCTTGATGCTTGAACGAGCTCAAAACGCCCCAAATCGAAGGCTCCAAGCTTCCTTCTCTCTTTTTCTCTCTAAGCTCTCCAACGCAGATGCAGAAACGCGAAACGTAACGTGGAAGCTCTCTTTCCCCCTATTTATTTTTTTTATATGCCAGTCAATCGACCTAGTCAACCATTGACCCAGTCAATAATTGACCTCCAAGGTCCCGAACTCCAAATTGAGTCAAACTACAGTCAAAACGCTCGAAATGACGAGCACAACACTAAACAGATATTATTACACTCAAATGATCGCTCAAACGCAAAGTCAACCAATAAACCCCGAAAAGTCAATAATCGGGTCAAACGGGACCCTGACTCGGAATCGGGCCCAAGTACAGTCAAAATGCTCACATTGACGGCTACACTACCGTCCAGATAGTTACATTCCCATAGAATGACTATCTCTCAAGACTACCCAAATACGAGTCTTTACAGTATCCTACATCAGAGTAGTGGGCACGTCCTCCTGGAAGAAAGTCCTCCACTAGTCCCGGGTCACACCTGAAAAAGGTAAACAACAAGTAGGGGGTGAGCAACCAGCTCAGTAGGTGACCCCAAAACTCCACATCATGCAAACATACAAGTCTATGCTACATGCTCTGTGTACTCGTGCACTATGTAGTGTGCACAATCATCAGGACTCAGGCTGCAAACAGACATTAGGACCCAGCTTGCCCACACAGGACAGCTTGTGCACGATCCTCCATGGGATCCCAGCTCAGGGCACTCAGCCCTAGCTCCACTAGCTCAACGGCTCACTTAGGCCTTAGCCTGTCCACAACGCAATATGTCCGGCCACAGTCGCCACACAGGCCTGCCATCGGCGCATGTGCCTGCCACATCAACAACATAGCCCCATCGGTGCATCACGGTGAGAACCCAAAGTCATAGAGCCCAAGCCCCAATTCCTCAAACCAACATACCAACACCAATATGGCATTAAGGTTCACCATATTCCTTTTATAACTGAAGCCAGTCTTCACAACCGATCATCATTCCTTGACTAAGGAAGGAGATACCCATAGGAGTTGTTTTCTTGAAATAAAAAGTCTCGGCATTGGGTTCCTCTATCATAACTAGGATTATCTGATTTTTGTGGATTTTTCTGAGACATCTAACCCCATTTTCCAAAAATTCACCTCTACAGAAAACTGGATTTTTCTGAGATTTTGCATGCCCATAAAATGGCTATCTCTCAACACTATCCAAATACGAGTCTTTACATCCTCCCTACCTTAGGACATTTTGTCCTCGAAAATAAAACACATCCCAAAGGACATAGCAAAATTCAAGCTCGAGCACCGCACAATTACAAGACACAAACACATGATCACCAACCACACATGTGCAATGCAACTCACAACAAGCCAAAAGGGCTGACAAAATCCAACTACAAGCTAAACCACATCTCAAACAACATATGCAAAACAAATGCATAAAACATAACTCATACCTCAGGGAAGGTCCTCACGTCCTCCCCACCTCAGGCCTGATCGTCCTCGAACAGCTCAGGATGAAGAACCTGCATTTGGCTCTCTTTCTCCCAAGTCTGCTCCTCCATGCCTCGGTGTCGCCATAACACCCGAACTAGTGGGATCCTCTTGCCCTGCAAGACCTGGTCCCGCTTATCCAAAATCTGTGTCGGCATCTCAACAACGGCACCATCATCAGCCAAGTCTATCTCACGATAGTCCAAACATGAGAAGGATCGGGGTGATACCGTCGCAACTGAGACACATGGAACACATCATGTACTCGTGCCAACTCTGGTGGCAAAGCTAATCGGTAAGCCACTGAGCCTACAGTGGCAATAATCTCAAATGGTGCCATAAAATGAGGGGAGAGTTTGGATCCATGTCCAAACCTCCGATGCCCTCGACACGGTGAAACCCGCTAAAATACACGGTCCCCCACCTCAAACTACAAGGTCGTTGCCTCTAATCCGCGTAGGACTTCTGTCTACTCTGCGCTGTGAACATCCACTATCAAATCAATTGCAATATCTCTGTGGTTTCTTGAACCATATCGGGACCGAGAACCACTGTCTCTCCCGTCTGTGCCCAACAAAAAGGTGACCTACAAGGACGCCCGTACAATGCCTCATACAGAGCCATCCCAATCGTGGCCTGATAACTGTTGTTGTAAGAGAACTCCACCAAAGGAGGGTGAGTCTCCCAACAACCTCCAAAATCTAGGACACAGGCACGCAACATATCCTCGAGCGTCTGAATCGTCCACTTCGACTGACCATCCGTCTGCGGATGAAAGGCTGTACTGAGGTTCACCCTGGTACCCAAAGCGTAGTGCAACTGTCTCCAAAACTGAGAGGTGAACCTAGCATCCCGTTCAGATATAATAGACAATGGGACTCCATGTAACCGCACAATGACATCAAGATACCTCTGTCTCAAAGTCCTCACTGGGTCTGTCTCCCGAATCAGAATAAAATGCGCCGATTTAGTCAATCGATCCACAATAATCCATATGGTGTCGTGTCCCCTGGAATGAGGAAGTCCAGTGACGAAATCCATAGTTATGTGGTCCCAATTCCACTCTGGCACTGGCAATGACTGCAACTCACCAGCTGACCTCAGGTGCTTTGCCTTGACCTACTGACAGGTCAAACACCTCCTCACATAATCAGCAACGGCTTTCTTCAGGTCTGGCCACCAATACTGCCTCCTCACGGCATAATACATCTTGGTCCGACCAGGATGTACAGCTAACCGTGACTGGTGAAATTCCCGAAGAACCTCCTCCCGAAGAGAAGTGGGAACTATCAGTCTACCCCTATACCGCAGTACATGCTCTGCATCCTCAGTCCAATCAGAAGATGCCTGCCCTATCTGAATCCTGTCCCTGATGACCTCACAGTCAATGTCCCCCAGCTGATCCATTATGATCCTACGCTGCAACTCAGGGACTGCGACAAGAACATTGAGGGTCCCTCGCCCCTCGCTGGTGACCATCAGCAATCTCATCGCTGCCAACTAACCCATCATCTCCCATTCCGTAATGGCACAATGGGCCACCATGGCCCTGCTCTTCCTACTCAGAGCATCTGCCACCACATTACTCTTGCCAGGGGTATACAGCATATCAAAGTAAAACTGCTACAAGTACTCCACCCACCGCCTCTGCCTAAGGTTCAGGTCTCGTTGAGAAAAGATATACTGCAAGCTCTTGTGGTCCGTATACACTACAACTTCTCCCCAAGGAGATAATGCTGTCAGCTTTTAAGTACAAAGATCACTGCAGCTAACTCCAAATCATGCATGGGATAGTTCTGCTCATGTGGCCTCAATTGCCTAGATCCATAAGCAATCACCTACTAAGCCTGTATCAACACACAACCAAGTCCCACCCTGGAAGCATCACAATACACCTCGAAAGGCACACCCTCCTGTGGAAGAATGAAGATAGGTACTGAGGTTAACCGTGCCTTCAGCTCCATGAAAGCACTCTCACAAGCATCAGACCAAACAAAAGGAACTCCCTTCCTGGTCAGGTTCATCATAGGAGCTGCCAACCTAGAAAAATCCTCCATGAACCTCCGATAGTAGCCTGCCAAACCAAGGAAGCTACGAATCTCAAACACATTCGTGGGCCTCTTCCATGACATAACCGCCTCGATCTTCTCAGGATCCACTGTGATACCCTCCGAAGCTACCACATGCCCCAAGAAGTGCACTGTTGCAACTAGAAGTCACATTTCGTGAACTTCGCATACAATCGATGCTCTCGCAAGGTCTGCAACACAACTTGCAAATGCTCCTCATGCTCCCTCTTGGTTGCTGAATAGACCAAAATATCTTCAATGAATACCACAACGAACATATCTAAATATGGAGCAAACACCTGGTTCATCAATCCCATAAACACTGCTGGAGCATTCGTGAGCGCAAACGGCATCACGAGCCACTCATAATGCCCATAACGACAACTGAACGCGGTCTTAGGGATATCTGCCTCTCTAACCTTCGACTGATGGTATCTAGACCTTAAGTCTATCTTAGAAAACCACCTTGCACCGCAAAACTGGTAAACAGGTTATCAATCCTCGGCAATGGGTACCTGTTCTTCACAGTCACCAGGTTCAGCTTCCAGTAGTCGATACACAGCCGAAGCGAACCATCCGCTATCTTGGAAAACAACACTGGAGCGCCCCAGGTGAGACTAACCAATCCATACCTAGGATAACATCAAAATCATCTAACTCCATGACATACAAATCACACATCAGGTTAACACCCCCAAGTGTTACCTGACAAGAACGACAGTACTCTCAAGTATCACAATTGCACCCAAAGGTGAAGCAACCATCAGAGACTGACTAGTTGTCTCCTAATCTAACTCCAACCTAACCACCGTAGCATACGAAATAAAAGAATGGGTAGCATTAGTATCAATCAAAACTGAACAGATAGTATGAGAAATAATAATGGTATCTCTCACCACTGAAGGTCCTGCTCCTGCCTCATCCACTAGTGGAACCTCTGCCTCTCTGCTGGTAAGGGAAAAAGTCCTCCCTCGTGGCCCACTGCCACTAGCTTGGCCCATTGGGGCCTTTCCCCGCTGATTAACATGACCCTGTGCCTCCCGTTAAGGCTGCTGCACAGCAGGTCGCGTTTGTGTGCTCTGTGCCAACGGCACCGACCTCTGAGATGGAGCCCCATTCCTCTGTCCCTGCTCTCTCGGACGAGGGCCTACACTGCTGGTCGAGCTAAGGGTAACACATTCCCTAGCTCCATGTCCCACCTTCCCGCATCGGAAGCATGTCATCCATTTCCTCGGGCAGTCTTTCGACAAATGTCCGGTCAAACCACAACTCCAACAAGTACCTGACCTCCGACTCGCTAAACTCTCACGAGGTCCCACCGCCTGGCTGGAAACCCTCTGCACCTGCCTCCTCTCAGGCTAAGCGGCACTGCTCTCCCTACTCTGCCTCTTCTTGCTCGGACTTGCTGAACCGCCCGGCCTCTGGGCTCTCGCCTGATCCCGACCTCGCTCAATAATGAGTGCCTTGTCGACCGCCTCCCAGTAGCTGGTCAACTGCATCGGTTCTAGCTGTTTCTTCAAAGATGGCCTCAAGCCCTGAATAAAATCCTGCGTCTTATGGGCTTCCTTTTCCCAAGCCTCAAGAGCAAACCGCCCTAAATCTATGAAGGCTTGCACATACTCACCCAGAATTTGGCTACCCTGCTGAAGCTCATAATACTCTCTCCGTCAGGCATACTATACCGAGCTGGGAAAATACTCCCCAAAGAAGCGCTCCATAAACTCTCTCCAACTAATCTGACTACCATGGACAGCTCTAGTGGACTCCCACCACCTATGTGGGATACCCAACAGATAGTGCGTCGCCACTCGCACCCACTCCTCATTTGGCACCCCAATGATCTGAAAGATGTCCTATGTCCACTCAATCCAGTCCTCGGCTGCCTCCTGGCCGTGAACCATCCTCAAAAGTCCTAGGTGCATGTTTCAAAAACCGTGCAGCCCGGTCTACTCCCTCGTCGTGCTGGCTCTATCACGACCTCCTGCTGGTTCACATCCTGCAACACCCTCGCCTCCTGTCGCTGAGGTCGTGGTGGATGTCGAGGCTATTGTTGCCTCTTCAGCTCATCCACCTCTCTAGCCATATCCCTCAATGAGCCCTGCATACCCTGCATGGCCTCCTACAACTGAATCAACACCTGAGCCAAATCAGGTCCCACAACAGGAGCTGATGACCTCTGCTGCAGGCTCTGCTGCCCCAGGTGCCCCTACTCTATCATGGGCTCCCTCGCTTGGGCCCCGGTCTCGGACAACTCTCCTCGGTGGTTCCATCACATTGGACACAACAATAAATAACAAACGATCAACAATAAGACCGTTAACACAACAACCATCAAAGGCACAACCGACTCGTCGGTTCTCACCACACGACCCGTAGGTCCACAATCATGCATATAGCATCGTGTCACCCCTTAGGGTACACCACAATCAAGTCCTGGCTCTCACGGCCACGTCCCATCCTGGCACCAAATGCAATCATATCACACACACAAGGACAAACTAGTGCCCTACATGCACACAAGCATACCACTAGCAATGCACCCCATCCCCATGTATGCTCCTAGGATGATCTAATTAACACCAAAATAACCTAGAACACATGTAAGGACTGCGTTGATCAGGCGCCCTCCCTACAGTTTTCCAAGTCACATGCAATCAATTAACCACCCCTCACTAACCTAGGTCTGCTAGACTATGCTCTGATACCAACTTGTCATACCCCCGAATTCCAGGGAACCCGGAACCAGGTACATGACTTCCCCTTGCCCACACCAAAAAGGTCAAGGGGTTGGTGACTAGCACCAATAGAGACTACACTGCGGGTGTTGTCTCAAATATGCAACCCTGTACTGTTATACATCAAGGGTAATCCTATACTTTCCCATACATAATTATGCATACAATAAGTCAAATAGTCATACAGACATCACATCATAAATAGTATGCAAATACAAGTCCACAGACCCATGTCCGGGATATAATACAAACAATACAGAATACAGCACTGTATCCTACATCAGAGTAGTGTGCATGTCCTCTTGGAAGAAAGTCCTCCACTAGCCCCGGGTTACACCTGAAAAAGGTAAACAACAAGTAAGGGGTGAGCAACCAGCTCAGTAGGTGACCCCAAAACTCCACATCATGCAAACATACAAGTCTATGCTACTTGCTCTATGTACTCGTGCACTGTGTAGTGTGCACAATCATCAGGACTCAGTCTGCAAACAAACATCAAGACCCAGCCTGACCACACAGGACAGCCTGTCCACGATCCTCCACGGGATCCCAGCTCAGGGCACTCAGCCCTAGCTCCACGAGCTCAACGACTCACTTAAGCCTTAACTTGTCCACAGCGTAATATGCCAGGCCATAGTCGCCACACAGGCCTGCCATCGGCGCATATACCTGCCACGTCAACCACATAGCACCATCGGTGCATCACGGTGAGAACCTAAAGTCATAGTGATAATAAATAGAAAACCTCCTTTTTCAAAAATAGATACCGAAAGGGTGCTGTAGGGGTATTAATCCTTCCCTACACGTAACTAACTCCCGAACCCTCCTCTGATAACGCAGGCCACATGTTACACTACTCAAAGTAGAGGGTACCCAACTGTACCCCAAAAACAGTTGGTGGCGACTCTAAATTTCTCACCATTAGTTTAGTTTGAGCTCACCCCAAATGGGCCCGGATGAAAACCAGTGATGATATCTGGCGACTCTGCTGGGGATATACACACTTTAGAGAGTTAGGTCCAGAACTAGGATTAGGAGGTTATTTTCATTGTACTGTTGTAGAGTTATTTTCTAGCCGTAATTGTGATTTACTTGTTTAACTGCCATTACAGTTGTCGTTTATTTTTTAACTTTGAATTATTTATATGCTTTAACTATCATGATAGTTATGATTTACTGCTTTCCCTACTTGTTGCATCTATGCATAACCCTATACCCGGGTTTAGCACAATTTAGGTTAGCAAGGTTCAGTACGGTCCCAGCGTGTTGATCATTATCCGCAATGGGGCCTCAGACTCCTCACTCAAGCTTGAGGTTCTTTTAAGGCACGTCTTTTTAAGACCCCCCTCCGGTAAATCCCATGGTGTACGGAGCCCTCTATTGAGGAAGTTTGGGAACTAACGAATAAGATAGGTGTAGCAATAAAAACCCATTAGGGGCATTGACCCACATGTTGTTTGCTCATTCCATGCCATGCTAACCTTTGTTTTGTAGGGTAGTCCTTAAGTCATCTCCTTCACATATTATTATTAGTTTATTCCTTTATCCTGTATATCTACCTTGATAAGTGTTTATGCGTTTAATTGCCATCCTAACCTGTCATGATGCATAACATATAGGCATGACAACTTTCAGTCATCTCCTAAAAAGCCTTCAGGATAAAGAGGTTGTCGCAGTGGTGGCCCAAGCATCTAGGGACATCTAACTTCGCCTTGGAGATTTTCCACTAGGAGAAGCCTACAAGGCAGAACATGTTATCATAGAAGATCAGTTGGACTACACTAAAGAGGTACATACAATATGGAGGCAGTGGTCGGATGAAAGGAAAAGCAATATATACATGTTTGGGGATTTGCTCCATGTGACCGAGCCTGCGGCCGATAAGGATATGCTTGGGGCAGCCATATATTTCGGGAGCCTCGACGGTGGTGCTTTGACTTCAACGGCATAGATCTTGTTCCCACAATAGAAGAATACAAAAGATTATTGGATATCCCCTTGGAAAACAAAATGAAGATCTATCTACCGGAGCCCAGAAGATCATGTCGAAGGGCCTTTGCTGAGAAAATGGGAAAGCCAATATGGGACTCACCGGCGGCCACAACCTATGGTGGGCGGGAATATCTTCCATGGGAAACAATTAAAGAAATGATATAGACCGCGACTGAAGCAGGGGTGGACAAATTGCTTACACTAGCTATATATGGGCTAGTCATTTTTCTGAGGATACCATCCCCCATCGATGAAGTAATTGTAGATTTGGTCCAGCAGGTGCTCAAAGGATGTGACCCTACTCCTGCTGTATTGGCTGAAACCATTCGATCTCTTACTTATCTGAGGAGTAAAGGATCGGGACAGTTCATGGGGTGCCTGCCTCTCCTATGCTCCTAGTTGCAAGGTCATTTCCCCTGTAGTGTTCCTTGTTTTCCTGCTGTTTACCAGGTACCAGCCACAACAATACTGGATATTCTGCTCAGCAAGTGGAACCTACCTAAAGACTTTGAAAGCTGGAAAAAGAAGTTAGAGAACCTCACAGAAGATGACATTACTTGGACTGCTCTTTGGATGTCGGTGGTCTCCATGACTTATAGTTGTGGGGACTACAATTGGGTCCCACTCCTAGGTCCTTAGGGAGGAACTATATATGCACCACTGCAGGGTGGAAGACAAATTGGGCATCATCAGAGTATCCCCGTGCTATTCGGCATGGAAGATTGTGACTTCACCTATGATAGAACCATGCTCACAGAAAAAGGCAAAAAGATGTATCAGGCATGGTCCACCCCACACAAGATCCAGCCCAACAATCCAAAGCCTGGTGTTTATCCTGCATACATATCTTGGAGGGCACAACACAAGCCACAGTTAACTTCAGACATGAGAGCTATCCTCCACGAGAATCAGACTCTAAGGCAACAGATCCAAAGGTTAGAAGCATCATTAGAAGGAACTCTGTAGAGGTTGCAGCTGAGGGAAAAACAAGTCGAGACCATATTGCGGCAGAGGGAGGAAGCAGGTGAGTGACCACCCTAGAGGAAGAGGCACTGTGCTACTTAGGAGATGACTGGAAGAATGCCTTAAGATCATGTAGCGATAGCTTTCATGTTACATGGCATTTCAGCATTGTATGTTTGTATTGTGTGTTTGTATTATGTGTTTTGTTTGCAATAAAGTTGCTTGTTTCTCTAACCCTCCGCATATACATTCATGTATACATGCATATCAAATGAAAAAAATCAAATAAAAATTCCCTTGTACCTAGGTGGGTAGCATACTTTTTCCAGGATTGCGCACTCTTTCAATCTCAGATCTCGCCGCAATCAGGTATCACAGCCACAACTAATGGCAGACGAAGCAGAGAACAGACTCATGGGTTTAGAACAATCACAACAGGCCCTGCGGGGGCAAATGGCTTTGATGATGGATATGCTCACCAAGCTGACTGAAGAAAGAGAAAGAATCCCGGCAAGAGGAACCCCGACAGGGGGAACTACCAATCACCATCAAGAGCAGGGGCAAGAAGCAGTTCAACCGCCCATTCTGGCTCCAAGCCAAGCACCCACCTATCATCCTGCTATGGCACAACCCCCAACTTCAAATCAAACTCACTTCACTATGCTTGCATCGAGACATGCAATGGAGGTAATGGGGTCTCCATCCCCGAAGGAGGACATTGAGTCCCCTGTCTAAGACGACTGGAGGAAAGATTGAAAGCCGTAGAAGGCATTGATAGCTATGGCATGACCAGCCCACAAGACTTATGTCTGGTCCCTGGAGTGGTGCTGCCACCAAAGTTCAAAATGCCAGAGTTTGAGAAGTTCAACGGGACCCGATGTCCGAAGACACATCTAGCCATGTATTGTCAAAAGATGGCTGCTTATGTTGGTGAAGACAAGCTCCTCATGCATTGTTTCCAGGAAAGCCTAACTGGGACATCCCTTCACTGGTACTTTCAGTTAAACGGAAACCGCATCAAGACATGGAAAGAATTAGCTACTTCCTTCTTGGCACAATACAAACATGTCACCGAGCTAGTACTGGATCGACTAACCCTGCAGTCCATGGAAAAGGGATCCGAGGAAAATTTCAAAGATTATGCACGAAGATGGAGAGAGACCATTGTGGAGGTCCAACCTCCCCTTACTGAAAGAGAAATCACTACTCTTTTTATCAACACACTAAAAGGCATATACTACGAGAAGTTGATAGGTAACGTCTCCAGTAGCTTTGCAGACTTGGTTGCATCCGGTGAACGTGTAGAAAGTGGAATTAAAGGAGGAAAGCTAAAGGGTGATGCGGCTGAGGCATCAAAATGGTTTCAACCACCAGTAAAGAAGAAGGAAAATGAGACCAACTTGGTATACCCATCGTACCCGCTGATACAGCTAACATTCTACCAAGCACCAGGGTGCTACAGAGGGTCACCGGTAGCTGCCTGTGCTGCACCTGCTCCTGCTCCCCAATTCACTCCCTACTTACCACAAGGAGGGGTTCCATTTCCATATCCAATGGCACCAAACCCATTTCAACTGGGAGCACCGTACCAAGAGCAACCAAGGGCGTCAGCTCCAGACGGACCGAGACCTGCGTTCCAAGGATAGGGGCAACCAAGGGCCCGGACTCAACAGGTAGGAGTGAATTAGGCTCCTCGTCGACCACGACAAGAGTTTGACCCAATACCAATGACTTATGCGGAATTATACCCCAAGATTTTAGAGGCAAGGATGGTAACCCCTATACCCTTGGGAGAAATAAAGTCTCCTCCCCCGGCCTGGTACAAGCCAGATGTCAGATGTGAATATCATGCAGGTGGAGCTGGACATGATATTAAAAATTGTATAACATTCAAAAGGAAGGTTCAGGCATTGAAAGATGTGAAGTGGCTAGACTTTTCTGTACTGACTGGGATGCCAAATGTGAACAACAATCCTCTCCTAGAACACTCCAACAATGTTGCTAGTATCGAGAATGAAGGACGGCTAGAGAAGGTCTCCCAAGTACAAATGGAGAAAACATATTTGTTTACCCTGCTACAAGAACATGGCTATATACTTCCTAAAGACACGCCGGAGGCAGGAAAGGGAACAGATGGGGAAAAACAACGCCCTTATCACAAGATGTCGGGGGGACTTGACATCGCAGAATGTAGTCAGTTTTCCGAGGTGGTGTAAAAACTCATGGACCAAAGGATGATCGAATTCTCTAGGGAAGACATAGACAGTCAAAGCCACATGATCCAAGGAGACATGTCATACAAACCATCGTGGGTGCCAACCCCCCTTGTCTTGAATGTTAAGACTCCAGAAATCCACTACTGCCTCATGGAATTACACCTCTCACCATACGTGTTCCTGCCCCTTTCCCCTACAAGATAGATAATGTAGTCCCATGGAACTACAACTGTGAGGTAGTTCAGGGAGCCACCGCAGCAGAAAAGAAAACCCGGAGTGGTCGTGCTTATGCCCCTGATATGGTTGAAAAAGCAAGGAAAGAAAAAGCTGTCGAACCAGAAATTGAGCCAACACTAGAGGTAACAAAGAAAGGAGCACCAGTCATTGAAGAAGAGACAATAGAATTTCTGAAACTCATGAAGCAGAGCGAGTATAACATTGTGGACTAGCTGAGTCAACAACCGGCTCGTATCTCATTGCTCTCATTAATGATGGATTCCCAACCTCACCTGGAAGCACTAATGAAGGTTCTGAGCCAAGCCTATGTTCCTCCAACCATCCCGGTGGCAAATGTGGATGGACTCACTAGTAACCTCATTATGAACAACGTCATCAGATTTGGAGATGACGAGCTGCCCCAGGAAGGAAAGGGGCATATAAAGGCTTTGCACATCATAGTCAAATGTAAGGAGCACACCATAGCTCGAGTACTTATCGACAATGGCTTTGCCTTGAACATTATGCCCTTACATATACTGCAACAACTGCCGGTCGACGCATCCTCTATGTGCCCTTGTACAATGAAGGTACGGGCATTCAATGGAGGTAAATGTGATGTGGTGGGAACTCTGGACATTTCCTAATTGGGCCAGTGACTTTTACGGTGGAATTCCAGGTGATGAACATTACGCCCTATTATAGCTGTTTGTTGGGAAGACCTTGGATCCACATGGCAGGAGTAGTGTCGTCAAGCCTCCACCAAAAGATGAAATTTGCAATGGGAGATCAGCTCATTAGCATCTCTGGGGAAACAAGTTTCTTAGTCACCAAGCCAACATCGGTTCCTTATGTTGAGAACAATGAAGATTTACTAGAATGCTCCTATCGGGCGTTTGAGATGGTGAATGTCACTTCTGCCCCAATCCATTACCTCTCGAAGGCTGCAAGAATGGTCGCAACCACCATGATCAAACAGGGGTACAAACCAGGGCAAGGATTAGGCCCAAGAGCTTAAGGAATTCAGAAATTGTTGACCATCCGAGAAAATACCGAGAAGTTTGGGTTAGGCTACGTGCCTACAAGAGCTGACAGACAAAGGGAAGCTATCAAGAAGAGGGAAATTAGAATAGCAAGGTTGCAGAAAAGACCAGTACAAGAAGAAAGGAGGAGCTTTCCCCCCTTACATGATACTTTTCAGAGTGGGGGGTTTATCCACAAAAGCCAAGCCAAAACTAAAACTGGGACTGTGGCTGCACTGGACATAGACAAGCATGCACTAAGCGAGATGGTTCAGTTGGTGCGAGAGGATCCCAACCAGCCATTGAACAATTGGACCAGCCTGGACCTCCCCAAAATGTAATGCTTACGAGGTCACTGGGATTTAATGTATTCTATTTTAATGTCTTTTAAAGCAGTGAACATTTGTTTTTATTAAAAGCTTTCCAATAAAATGTACCTTTTTTTCAAATGTTTCACGGTGCATTCCATTCATGACATATACATATCATATTTGGTTACAAACTTGTCATTCTCTTATAAGCAGGTATCACAATGCCAATGAAAATATAGTATGCGAAAGCGAAACGAGATGCCTAAAGTTTGACCAATGTCCAAACTGGGAGCAGCCAGTGTTTGAAGCAGATGAGAATAACGTAGAGGAGACACCCGAGCTAGCGGGAGAGATCATACGCCTATTGGAAAAGGACGATCGCTTATCCATTCCAAGTGAGGACCCAGTAGAAACAGTGAATTTGGGGACGGTTGCCGAACCAAGAGAATTGAGGGTAGGGTATTTAATAGCTACCGACATCAAAAAGCAATTAATCGAGCTGTTAAGGAGCTACGTCGATGTTTTTGCATGGTCATACCAAGATATGCCGGAATTAGACACAGACATAGTACAACATCACATACCAGTGAAGCTAGAGTGCAAGCCAGTACAGCAGAAATTGTGAAGAATGAGACCGGAGATGCTACTGAAGATTAAAGAAGAAGTCAAAAAGCAATGGGATGCAGGGTTTCTAAGTGTCTCCCACTATCCAGAATGGGTGGCCAATGTTGTACCAATACCAAAGAAAGGAGGCAAAGTACGCATGTGTGTTGATTATAGAGATCTGAACTGGGCCAGTCCGAAAGACAACTTCCCGCTTCCTCATATTGATACCCTAGTGGATAACACAGCAAAACATGCTCTATTCTCATTCATGGATGGCTTCTTGGGTTACAACCAGATTCGTATGGCCCCCAAACACAAGGAGAGGACCACTTTCACGACACTTTGGGGCACATTCTATTATAATGTGATGCCGTTTGGTCTGAAGAATGCGGGGGCAACCTATCAGCGAGCCATGGTGACCCTATTTCATGACATGATGCACAAAGAAGTCGAGGTCTATGTGGATGATATGATAGCTAAATCACGGAGCACTAAAGATCACATCGAAGTACTCCGTAAGCTTTTTAATAGACTACGGAAATATCAACTCAAATTGAACCCTGAAAAATGCACTTTTGGAGCCATGTCGGGAAAACTGTTAGGTTTCATTGTGAGCCAAAAAAGAGTGGAAATTGATCCAAACAAGGTTCGAGTTATCCAGGAGATGCCCCCGCAACAAACTATCAAGGAGGTCAGAGGATTCCTCAGATGGTTGAATTACATTGCCCGATTCGTTTCACAGAAGGATAACCCCGAAGTTTGGAATGACAAATGTCAAGAAGCTTTTGACAGGATCAAACAATATATGTCCAATCCACCTGTTTTGGTCCCCCCAGTACCAGACAGACCCTTGATCTTATACTTGACTATTCAGGAGTCCTCAATGGGTTGTGTCTTGGGGTAACATGATTCTACAGGCAAGAAGGAGCAGGCCATTTATTATCTCAGCAAGAAGCTCACCATCAATGAAGAGAACTATACACCATTGGAAAAGACATGTTGTGCCCTTGTGTGGATAACAAGACGATTAAGGCAGTACACTCTTTATCATACCACATGGCTGATTTCAAGGCATGATCCACTCAAATATCTCTTGGAAAAGCCATCCATCTCTGGAAGAATTGCCAAATGGCAATTGGTCCTATCGGAATATGATATCATCTATGTGCCTTAAAAAGCCATCAAAGGGAGTGCAATAGCTGATTACATGGTAGACAGAGCACTAGAAGATTACGAGCCTATGACTATTGGATTTCCAGATGAGCACATTAACATCCTTATAGCCGAGGTATCAAACATGTGGACTATGTGGTTTGATGGAGCCTCTAGTCTCTTGGGGCACGGCGTTGGGGCCATCTTGATATCTCCAAAGGGCGAACATTTCCCAATGGTAGCAAAGTTAACCTTCCCTTGCACCAATAACATAGCAGAATATGAGGCCTGTGTGATGGGCTTCAAGAAGCAATTAGCAAAAGAATCAAAAAATTACAAGTGTTTGGCGATTTGGCACTCATCATTTTTCAAGTAACGGGTGAATGGGAGACTCGAAACCACAAACTAATCCCCTATCGGGAGTATGTTACAGAGTTAGCCGAGCAATTCAAAGACATCAGATTTGAGCATATGCCCAGGGAATACAATTAGATTCCTGATGCGCTGGCCACTCTAGCCTCCCTCCTTCGGCTAGACACAACATTGGAAGTCCAGTCTTTCAATATCCGTATACAAGATACTCCTGCACATTGCATGGTCATTGAAGGAAATACTGAAGAAAAGCCTTGGTTTGATGACATCAAATAGTATTTGCTCAAGCAAAAATACCCAGCAAAGGCCTCTGAGTCTGATAAAAGAAAAATTCGAAGGTCGGCATCCAATTATTACCTTGATGGTCCCATTCTATATAAGTGAAATCATGACATGGTGTTACTGCGGTGTGTCACAATAGAAAAGTCGAAACAGATAATGAAAGAAGTGCACGAAGGAGAATGCGGTTCACATGCAAATGGACATGCATTAACAAGGCAAATCATGCGAATGGGCTATTATTGGGCCACCATGGAAAAGAATTGCATTGAATATGTGCGCAAATGCTTCAAGTGTCAAATTATGGCGATAAAATCCAAGTACCGCCATCCAAATTGCATGTGATGGTTTCCCCATGGCCATTTTCACTTTGGGGCATCGATGTGATCGGACCGATATCTCCAAAAGCATCCAATGATCATCGTTTCATTTTGGTGGCCATCAATTACTTTACCAAGTGGGTAGAAGCAGCGTCATATGCCAACATCACACAAGCTGTGGTACTTAGATTTATGCGGAATAACATCATATGCTGCTATAGACTTCCTGAGCAGATCATAACAGACAATGCCGCCAATCTGAACAGTCGGCTGATGGGTAAATTGTGCGAAATGTACAAAATTCAACACCGCAACTCGACCCCCTATCGCCCAAAGATGAATGGAGCAGTTGAAGCAACCAATAAGAACATCAAGAACATTATCAGAAAGATGACGGAAACATACAAAGATTGGCATGATGATGGTCCCTTGGAGCCTAGAGGGGGGTGAATAGGCTCTTATCGAAACTCTTTTTTTATCTCTTATGACACAACACTTATCTAGTTAAGTGATAGAATCACTGCGGAAGATAACTAGATAGTGGAAGTATTTTGTTTTATTATGAAAAGATAAATACAACAAAATAGAAGCAAGACTCTTTTACACTCTGTTTACAAAAGGATTCACACACTACCCTATATTATGTCTTTGAACTCTTGTGTATATACAGGGTTGATTCAGGCTAGCTCGCACGCCTTTTCAAATGTACAAGTATGAATATTTATACAAACATTCCTAAGAGACAACCTTGGAACTTGTAGTTCCGGATTGCGTTCAGCAGTAACTATTCCTCGGTAATCTCTCTGCCTTGACTGCTGTGGTTTGTGGAGATCAAGATCTTGGGTTTGAAGAGTATAAGTGCCTTTGTGAGTTCCCAAGTATAACTAAAGTTGTGTCCACATATCCGGGTGATCCACATGTAAGATTCTTCAGGTTCTCAACGAGTTTGTCTTACATCGGGACACCACGAGCTCATAACTTTAAATGCGGTAAGTTGAAGTAGCATCTTCTTGATCCAGTGTAATTTTTCTTACTCCGTTGCTAATGAAGCTCAAAACCTTACTCCGTGTCGGTGGTTGCCTCGTATCTATTTCGTGGAATCCTAGTCCGTTGGTTGCTTACTGGTATCATTTGGTCTGGAATCCTTAGTCCGTGTCCGCTTGCTTACTCCGTATCTATTTGGTACTGGAATCCTTAGTCCGTGTCAGCGCTTCCTTACTCCGCGTGTAAGTTCCTTACTCCGTACGAGTTTCTTACTCCGTGCGAGTTTAAAGGATCGGATGGCTTACTCCGTACTAGCACATCCTTACTCCGCATGAGTTTCTTACTCCGTGCAAGTTTAAAGGAACGGATGGCTTACTCCGTACTAGCACATCTTTACTCCGCATGAGTTAGTGGTCCGGATTCCTTACTCCGCATCTAGTTTCCTTACTCCGTGCGAATAAAGACTCAGGTCCTTATTCCGCATCGTACTTCCTTACTCCATATGTATGGGGGACTTGGTTATTTACCAAGTGTTTGACGACACTCACTCTCGTCCGGATCAGAATTATGTATCCTGTCCTTAGCTTTGCTCTTACGAGTGTATCTCCAGATTAATAACATATCTTCTGCAATGATTAAAGACAAAACACAAAAGATCTCAAATCAAATTACATAGGGCTTTATCAGCATTATCCAAATTCTGGGCTTGATCCAACACATGAGAAGCTACCGTATGCTTTCATGCTTACCGCACCTCGGTACGAACATCAACTAGGGCAACTCCATTTTCTTTGGTTTATGGTATGGAGGCAGTCTTACCTGTCGAAGTGGAGATGCCCTCCCTCCAAGTACTCAAGGATACTCAGCTCGAAGAAGCAGAATGGGCCCAAAGTCGTTATAAACATTTGAACTTAATCAAAGGCAAATGCTTGGCAGCTGTTTGCAGAGGACAGCTATATCAACAGAGAATGATGAACAACTACAATAAAAAGGTGAAGCCCAGAAGCTTTCAAGCGAGTGACCTCGTCCTCAAGAAGATTTTACCAATTCAACATGACCATATAGGTAAGTGGACTCCCAATTATGAGGGCCCATATGTTGTGAAGAAAGCATTCTCAGGAAGTGCCTTAATCCTTGCCAGAATGGATGGTGATGAGCTCCCTAACCTAGTGAATAGCGATGCAGTGAAAAAATCTATGCTTGACTCTCCCATCCAAATGTGAATGGTGTGATAAGGTGTGAAATGTGCAACTCTCATTTTATTTGAAGTACCTTGAGCATGACTACAAGGAAAGGTCCTTGTTTATGTGAACTATGTGCAATGTTGATTGGTGCAATGTGTAAAATGTGTGTGATGCCATGTACTACTTGACTTGATAGTGGGGTAGAGGTAGTGAGACCCGATAATTGTCGAACGCGTTTTGACGTTTGTGCTTCTTACTTCATGTAGTAAGAATGCCACCGAGGAGAGTGACACATGCGTTCGAGGTAGTGGGTGATGAGTCATGTGCCCATGAGGGCCCGAGTGCGGGGCAGTCCGTTGGGGGACATGCACTGTTGCTGGCGTAGCTGCGAGAAGGCATCCGGCTGGAAGTCCTAGAGCTGAGGGAGGGTATCCGGCAAGAGGTACGGGAGGAGGTGCGCCGCGAGATGGCAGCCCAACAGGTGGTGCCACCACCACCACCAGTGGGGGAGCTACCCCGGGAGCGTGAGGGTTCGCTGAGTGGTATACCGATCCGTGCAGAGGATGACGTGGTGACACGGTTTCGAAAGGAACAACCTCCGCGATTCAAAGGGGAGGAGTACCTAGTGTTAGCTGAGCACTGGCTGAGGCAGATCGAACATGTGTTTTCCTTTCTCCTACCCCGGGAGGAGGATAAAGTGAGGCTGGCCATTCGGCAGCTAGAGGGGAATGCTCTGGAGTGGTGGCAGAGTGTCGCGGGGAGCCGTGCGGTGCAGTTTATGCTGTGGGAGGAGTTCTTGCAACTCTTCCACGATGAGTTTTTCCCTGAGTCCTTGAGATGGCAGAAGAAAGAAGAATTTGGCAGCCTGAAGCAAGGATCAAAGACGGTGCCCGAGTATGAGCGGGAGTTCCGGAGCCTGAGTAGGTTTGCCCCCGAGACTATGGCAAAGGAGGACCCAAAGCCTACAAGTTCACTTTGGGTCTCAGGCCAGCTCTTAGGTAAAGGGTGGCGATTCCGTGTTTGAGGACCTATGCTGAGGTTGTTGAGACAGCGCGCATAGCTGAGAGGGAACTGGATGATGGGAGGCAGGTTCACCAGGGTCGCCAGTTGCAAGGTGGGTCTGAACGCGATTCTGGGTCCAAGAGGCCCAAGAATGAGGAGAGAGATAATAGTTCTTTCCGCAGCCGGGGTCTACCATCTGTGAACCCAGGGAGGTTCACCCTTGGCGGTAGTGGGCAGGGAGGTTCAGCAGGAGGTTCCCCCAGCGGTTGTCTTTGTTATGGGAGGCAAGGTCACTTCAAGAGGGAATGTCCCAAGAAGGACTGGCGGTGTAACAACTATGGGCGAGAGGGCCACTTGAGTCAGGTGTGCAGGAGTGGCAACAGGGGAGTAGGAGGTGTGGCATCCAGCATGAGGAGCGATGCTAGTTTCCACGCCCCAACGGAGAGGCCAGCCCGTCAGTGGCAGGCTAGCCATGCGGGATCTAGCCGGACCCAACCTCGGGGGGAGGCAAGAGCGTCGTCCAGACCGGGCGGGAGGCAGCCATGGCGGGAAGCGTCTAGTGAGTGACCGACCGGTGGCACGGGCCAAGGAAGGGTGTTTGCGCCGGAGGCGACGTACTAGGAGGAGGCTGAGCTACCACCCCCACCAGCTGAGGGTGGAGTAGGACCATCGGTGGTTAGAGGTACCCTTTTGATCTCCCGTACATTAGCTTCTGTTCTTTTCGATACGGGTGCATTATGTTCGTTTGTTGCTGAGCTTGTGATAGATGGCTTGGGGTTAGCTTGTGTGGAGGCCGCGAGGCCCCTAGTTGTGGAGTCTCCGGTGGGAGGCATGATTGAGGTACGGCGTGTGTGTCGTGGATCGTGTGTTAACCATAGGAGAGGTGGAGCTGAGTTTTGACTTGCATGTAATGCCTTTGAGGACGTTTGACCTGATCTTGGGTATGGATTGGCTTATGGCTTTCCAGGCCAAGATAGATTGTTATCGGCGGCGTGTATCCTTCGTGACACCTGCAGGGACCTCTTGCACCCTGCAGGGGGAATGGGACTGTGAGGCGAGTCAGGCCGGGCCAGTGTTGGACCAGTGGGGTGCCATTACCCACAGGTTGGCAGCCCTGACCTTTGCTGAGGAGGGTAAGGTGGAAAAGAGGGTGTGGCCCGCTGTTGTGGACCAATTTCAGGATGTTTTTCCTGAAGAGTTGAGGAGTTTGCCACCTAAGAGGAGTGTGGAGTTCACCATTGAGTTGGTGCCAGGGACGGGTCCGATTTCCCATGTAGTGTATCGTATGGGGCCAACTGAGTTGAGGGAGCTTCAGAGGCAAATCGAGGAGTTGGTGGGCCTGGGGTATATCAGACCGAGTACCTCGCCTTGGGGTGCTCCAGTGCTCTTTGCAAAGAAGGCAGATGGCACACTATGCCTCTGCATAGATTACAGGAAGCTGAATTTGGTGACTGTGAAGAACAAGTATCCGTTGCCTCGGATCGATGACCTGTTTGACCAGTTGAGTGGAGCCCGGTGGTTTTCCAAGATAGATCTATAGTCGGGGTATCATTAGTTGAGGGTTAGGGAGGAAGACATCCCTAAGACGGCCTTTCGGTGCGGTATGGGCACTATGAGTGGATAGTGATGCCTTTTGGGCTCACTAATGCGCCGGCCGTGTTTATGCATTTGATGAACCAAGTCTTTGCCCCATACTTAGACTCGTTCGTGGTGGTGTTTATAGACGATATCTTGGTATATTCCAAGACCGAGAGGGAGCATGTGGAGCATTTGGCAACAGTGTTGCAAACCTTGAGGGACCAGCGGTTGTTTGCTAAGTTTAGCAAATGCGAGTTTTGGAGGCAGGAGGTCCATTTCCTTGGCCACGTAGTATCCGTTGAAGGGGTTAGAGTGGACCCAGACCAAGATTGAGGCGGTATCATCATGGGAGAGGCCAACCAATGTTTTCGAGATTCATAGTTTTCTTGGCTTGGCAGGCTATTATCGCCGTTTTGTAGAGGGGTTCTCCCGTTTGGCGGCTCCTATGACGGCATTGACTAGGAAAGGAGTGAAATTTGAGTGGACTGACAAGTGCCAGCAGGCGTTTGAGGCTCTCAAAACCCGTTTGACCACTGCACCGGTGTTGAGGTTACCTCGGGAGGATATCCCATATGAGGTGTACTGTGATGCGTCCAGGGTTGGTTTGGGGTGTGTGCTTATGCAGGAGCACAGTGTGGTAGCTTATGGGTCAAGGCGTTGAAGCCTCATGAGCAGAATTATCCTACTCATGACCTTGAGTTGGCGGCTGTCATCTTTGCCTTGAAGAGTTGGCAATATTACCTTTTGGGGGAGAAGTTCATGGTGTTCTCAGATCACAAGAGCCTTCAGTACATCTTTACTCAGAAGGACTTGAATTTGAGGCAGAGGAGATGGGTGGAGTATTTGCAGACCTTTGACTTTACTCTTGCCTATACCCCGGGCAAGGGTAATGTTGTGGCTGACGCGTTGAGTAGAAAAGGGAAAGCCGAGGTGGCCGTGAGAGAGTGGAAGGCGATGGAGCGGTTGGCGATGTTGCGGCCGCAACCTGTTGTTCGTGATAGTGGGACAGTCCTGAGTCCTTTGGTGGTTGTGCCTGAGTTGTACCAGCGCGTCTGGGAGGGACAGTTGGGTGACATTGAGTGTGAGGTTCTCCGTGCCCGTATTGAGGCTGGTGAGCTATCTGAGGACTGGACAAAGGGTCCTGAGCATGAGTTATCTTTTCAAGGGCGGTTGGTAGTGGCTTCTTCTCTTAGGGATGAGGTGATGAGGGAGTTTCACCAGTCTAGAGTTGCTGTGCATCCAGGGGGTACGAAGATGTACCATGCGCTTCGGGGACATTTTTGGTGGCCTAGGATGAAACGCGATGTGGCTGCCTTTGTTTCGCGGTGCCTCACGTGTCAGCAGGTGAAGGCTGAGCATCAGCGGCCGGCGGGCATGTTACAGTCCTTGCCCATAGCGGAGTGGAAGTGGAACCACATAGCGATGGATTTTGTGACTGGTCTTCCGCCCACCACAGGGAGGAAAGATATGATTTGGGTGATTGTGGATCGACTCACAAAGTCGGCCCAATTCCTGGCTGTTCACGAGCGGGACTCTATTGGGACCTTGAGTCAGCTATACATGAACGAGATTGTGAGACTGCATGGCGTACCATCCTCGGTTGTCTCTGACCGGGATTCGAGGTTCACTTCCCATTTTTGGGCAGGTTTGCAGGAGGCTATGGGGACCAAACTTCACTTGAGTACAGCCTTTCACCCTGAGACTGACGGTCAGACAGAGAGGACGAATCAGACTTTGGAGGACATGTTCCGGGCCTGTGTGTTAGATTTTGGGGGTTCGTGGGCAACTCACCTTGCTTTGGTGGAGTTTGCCTACAACAACAGTTATCAGGCATCCATTGGGATGGCTCCTTTTGAGGCGTTGTATGGGCGGCCGTGTCGATCACCTTTGTGTTGGACCGAGGTGGGGGAGACAGCTCTCTTGGGACCACAGTTGGTTCAAGAGGCTACCGAGAAGGTTAAGTTGATTCGTCAGCGGTTGTTATCAGCTCAGAGTCGGCAGAAATCTTATGCGGACCAGCGGCGGCGACCTTTGGAGTTTTCTGTGGGCGATCATGTGTTCCTTCGTGTCTCTCCACGTCATGGACATCGACGGTTTGGGTTAGGTTCCAAGCTATCTCCCTGGTTTATTGGTCCTTTTGAGGTTCTGACTCGTGTGGGGCTGGTGGCTTACCGGTTAGCTTTGCCACCGCGGCTGAGTAGGGTGCACAATGTATTCCACGTCTCCCAATTGCGGAAGTATCACCCTGACCCCACCCATGTGATCGATTGGGGGATATTAGACATTGAGGATGACATGTCCGTTGTTGAGGCCCCTATCCGTATCCTAGATCGGCGAGAGAAGCTTTTGCGTGGTCGTGCTATTCCTTTGGTTCGCGCTGTGGCAGCACCGTGGCATTGAGGAGGAGACATGGGAACGTGAGTCCGTGATGCGTGAGCAGCACCCAGAATTGTTCGAGGACGAACAATCTTAAGAGTAGGAGGTGGCTGTTGGCCAAGGGATAGTGATGTGTTTTCTTGTATTAGTTGTGTATGATTTGGTGTATTTGTATTGTCTTTTAGACATGTGTTCATATTTGTGATGTGTTTTGAGATGTGTATTTGGGACATGCGGATATGTGTTATATGCATTATTGTGATGCATGTGGTTATGGATTATGGTGGTACCTTGTTATGTGCTGTTATGTGCTGTGCGCGGTGTATGACCTATTTGGGTGTTGTGGCTCGCCGTGTGGCAAATAGGTAGCTTGTGTTTGTTTTTCTCGTATGTCATTTCTTTTCGAGGACGAAAAGTCTTAATGGGGAGAGGATGTAATGACCCGTGTGTAAGAGGTTAACCACAAACACCTGGGATGTTGGTGCACAAGTTTGAGGTAAGAGATGAGCCCAAGAGGGGACTTTTGGGAGGTGCATGTGACAAGTGATAACATGCATTTATGCCCTAGGAAGATGCTATGCATATACAGGCGGTTTTAAGCTGTTTTGGCTGATCTTGGAGCTCACTTTTGATATGGTAGATGGCCTCAAACAATTGGCGTGCAAGAACAAAAGTTGCTTAGAATGAGGTCCTCTACCTACCACAGAAATTTCAGAGCATTTGGAGCTGCACGTGAATTCACCCATTTCACGTGCAAGCATTATTTTGCTTCTCAGGCCTCTACAAGATGCAAGGAGGCTTGGGGTGAAGTTTGAGTGCATTTGGAGCTGCACGCCAATTGGGGAATTGGCGTTCAAATTGGCGTGCAGCCATATTTTTGCATGGTTACCTTAGTTTTGTTATTCTAATCATCTTTTCCCAAAGGACCATGTTGGAATTATGGATATTTTGTCAAGTATGGATGCGGAAAGGTTGTAACTTGTGTAATCAAAACTACGTCATTTTGATGCTGGGGTTCACTTAATCAAAACTACGTCGTTTTGATGTTGTGTTGTCTATATAAGGATGAAGGGCCCTCTGTTTTAGGTTTAGGGTTTGTTGCTCCACCAGCCGTCGCAGAGAGAGAGAGAGAGGGAAGGAGAGCTGCTGGCTTGCTGCCGGAGCGTCTTATGTGGGAAGGACAACGTCTAGCGCGGGAGCAAGAGCAGGAGGACGTTTCCAAGGTAGGGGTTCTGTCTCACCTGATCTGTTCTGGGGTTAGGCCCTGTGTAGAGGATTTATAGAGCTTCTACTATTATTGTTATACTATCTATATGTAAATTCATATAGGTGTGACCTCCTATATGAATGTTGGCCTTCAGTGGCATGTATGGGTTGAGATTAGGCCTGTGTGGCACTGCATACTAAGTGTTTGATATTATGCCTGTGAGGCCATGCATGTTATGCGATTGATGTTATGCCAGCGTGGTTATGCCTGAATGGTGTTTGATGTAATGTCTGTGAGGATATGCATGCTAGGTGTTTGATGTTATACCAGGGTGGACATGCATGTTAAGTGTTTGTTGTTATGCCTGAATAACTGAGATATGTGTTAAATGTTTGTTGTTGTCTGTGGAGCCTAAGAAGCCTGAGAGGCTGAGGCAATGCTTGTGTACCTGTGGAGCCCGAGAGGCTGAGTTGATGTCGTGAGACGCGTGGAGCCCGAGAGGCGAATTAATGAGAGACGATTGTGGAAACTATGCCTGAGAGGCGGTTAAATCATTGGCCTGAAGAGGGGGTTAAATCACTTGTGGCTTGTGTGGTAGAGAATTGTAACTACTGGTGTGGTTTGTTATTGTCTGTTGAAATTATTGTAACACGACACTGCACTTGTACACATGGCATGTAGATGCTAGGAGCATGGGATGGGTTGGGGAGACTTGATTCCTACTGAGCTGTGGATGCTCACCCCTCCTACTATGGTGTGTTTTCTTGCAGGAACCTACAGGCGTTAGGTGGGAGCATCAAGTTGGAAGAGTTCTGTTTTGTGGCTTTGTTTTGTGTTTTTTTGCATTATGTAATTTTGTTGAGGCATTGTAACCCCAGCAGGAAGATATTCTAATGAAGTTTGCAACGTAATAAAGGCATATGGTTTCAATTAAATAATTGTGTGATTTTGGTTTCTGAAGTGTATGTTGTGTTCCACCCCTTTATCCAAACCCGGGTAAAGGGACGGTCACGTTCCGGTCTCCTCGGGTTGGAAAACTGGGGCGTGACAGCCTCAAGTTCTTCTTTTTGCATCTCAAATGTCTTGAGGTCCCCATAAAGTGCTTCCAAGGCACAAGTCTTCCATTCCTTCACTGACGGATGACTGATGTCTTTATCAGCAGTCTCATAGGTAGAGATCTCAGAAACTTGTCATTCTTATCCTTCTGAGAGATCTCAACATTGTAAGTCTTCATCCGTTGAATCAGACCTGTGAACCTTTTATAAATGCTGTCCAGTGACTCCTTTGGCTCACATCTGAAGGCTTCATACTCTTGCTTAAGCATGGAGATCTTGTTGTCTTGTATCTGTTCATCTCCTTCATAGATGAGATAGAGCTTGTCCCATACCTCCTTATCAGTCTCAAGATCCTGCACATCCGTGAACATGTCATCATCGAGTGCAAAGAAAAGTATGGCTTTTGCCTTGAAGCCGAGCTTTACTTTCCTCTGCTCCACCTTAGACCAACTATCTAGGTCTTTAATCATTAACCAACCTCTTTGCATACTCTTTGGGGTGAAAGGTCCGTTCTTTATTGTTTCCCAGAGATAGGTGTCGAGCATGTCTAGGTGTGCTCTCATTCTCGCTTTTCATTTGGAAAAGCGTGCGGGTGTGCACATAGGTACTTGGGAGGATGAGCCGGGTAGAACGTCATAGAAGTGTTCTTGTTCTTTCTTGTTACTGCTAGTACTTGGTTCTTCCAGCTCCTGGTCTCTAGTCGCTCCTTCTTCTGGAGCATGACTAGCTTCAAGTTCCTCAATAGGAACTGGAGCTTGCTTGGGAGCTGGAGTTGCACTGCTGGAATCCATGTCGGCCATTTAGGGATCTCTATGGAGTTGTAAAACTGCTCTGATACCAATTGTAGGTCCCAAATTGAGTCTAGAGTGCGGGTGAATAGACTTTCTTCGTTTGCGAAAGCTAGACTATTAACTGGTTTTTGGATTCCTCTACAGATGACTATGATGGAAGTATTTATGAAGAAGACAACAGTAGTATTGTGGGCGATAACGTGAGGGATGATGAACTATCAGATAAAACTAAGATAAGAGTAAATGCTCTTTTGTCAACAGATCTCAGTTGTGAAAGTGATGGTTCATGATAAATTGATGTGTGGAAGACAACACTGAGATTAGACCTCATAGAAGTGCTGGATCTTTGATGAATAAGAGGTTTTTGAATAATTAGATGGATTGTTCTTGTTCTTGGTTCAACGCGGCACACAAACACTTGGAAGAATTCTCTCGGTGTCTTTTTCTCTCTTGTGTTGGAACTTTTTGCATTGGTTCGCAAAAAATTATCGTTCAAAGTATGTCGAACCATTATATTGTGTTCGTGTGTTTTCTTCTTTTGAGAGAGAGAGGTTAAACTCTTGATTTTGTCGTTAAGTGTATGAGAGATATATTTTTAAGACTAAAGTGCTCGTGCACCGTGTTATCCATCTCGACAGACTGACTTCCCACCACTGAAAATGCGGAATGTCAGGGATGGGTTGATCTGTTCTGATTTATAGATCAGATGCCCATACTACGTATTTAGCATGCAGTCGATCTTGGCCATTCATCCGTGGAGGGTAGTTGGCAGCAATTAATGTGTCATTAAATGCGCTCAACTGCTCGGGACGGCGCGGGCTTACTGTACAAACCCTAGCTGACGATATCGCTAAGTGAATATGCTCAGGGTTGTAAGTCTTCCTCGAAGGTAGATGCCTCGTAGGTTTGGTGACTCGAAGATTTCAGTTAGAACCTGTTGGAAGTTACGAAAGTTTGCTTCAGGTTTTATAGTGTTTCTACGAGTCTACGACCCATATCTTCGAGTCTTCGATGCTGGAGTTCAGGTTGGATTAGTCTATTGTGTCACTCTATTAACTGAAGTCTATGACTCTGTGAGTCTACAACTCTACGAGTCTGCGACTCTTTGAATGGAGCTTAGAGTGACTTCTTCATAGTCTGCGGGTCTATGACCTTCGGGTGTCTATTTACTTTATTTGACTAAGTGACTCTGAAAATCTTCGACTCTACGAGTCTTATACTTTGCTTTTCTTCCTTAGTCTTTCGCAGATGCTCATAAAATAAGTCTCCGTGCGGCCATGACCCTTCAGTTATAACTCTCAGCCTTCGATCTCTGAGTCTTTAAGTTTGGCAATTTTTGTAGAATAACTATATCCCTTGAGTCTACGACTCTACGACTCTACAACCCTAGACTTACAGTTTCATTTGTTTGCCAGTCTTGATAGCATCAACTCTTCGATCTTCAACCTACGAGCCTACGAGTCCTGTTTTCTTAACAATGTTCGAAGGCTTCGACTCTACGACTTTCAACCTACGAGTCTATGAGTCTAGTGGCAGTTTAAGTTCTATTAATAGATTTAAGTGTTTTTAGGGACTCTACAGTTCTACGGGCTGTGAGTCTACGAGTCATTTAACATTGGTTATTGTTCTTTAGAATTGTTCGACTCTATGAGTCTCTGAATATATTGATGCTTGCAGTAACTCTCTCTTCCCTGCTTTGACTCTGAGACCTTCGACCTTGGATCTACGAGTCACAATGTTCTGTCACTATTTCGTGATGAGTCTCCAGACCCTACGAGTCTATGAGTCTCTTGCCCATATGTCCTATGACAGTTTCACTTCTACGAACTCGACTCTTCGACCCTACGACCTTTGGTTCTTCGAGTCTCCAAACTTAGACTATATTTTGGAAGCTTCAGCAAATCCTATATTCCCAATGGGTTCCACTCTATGACCCTGGAGTCTACGAGTCTACTTTCTGTTTTGTTAATTGACTTAGGCACTCTTAGGGACTCTATAGTTCTACGAGCTTCAAGTCTTCGAGTCAGTTAAAGTTGGTTACTATTCCTTAGAATTCTTGGACTCTACGAGTTTCTGAATTTATTTACGCTTGCAGTAACTCTCTCTTTTCGCACTTCGACTCTATGACCTTCGACCCTGGATCTACGAGTCGCAGTGTGTTTTGTCATATTTTTACTTCGAGTCTCCAGACCCTACGAGTCTACGAGCCTCTCGCCAATATGTCCTGTGACTGGTCTATTTCTACGAACTTTGACTCTTCGACCCTATAACTTTCGGATCTTTGAGTCTCCACTTAGACTGTATTTTGGAAGCTTCATCAAATCCTATATTTCCAACAATCTCCCCCTATTTAATGTAAACTGACAACGGGCGAAAAACATGAAGTCTGAGACTACGAGTTTGATGGGCAGTTTAAAGTTAACAGATAAATCTCTTTGTATGATAAAAATTTGGGGAGATTAAAATTAAGAAAATGCACACTCCTCTCCCTCGTAGTCATGAAGCGTCGTAGATGCCTCCCATCGAAGATAACTCCCCCTACGACCTTGCTCCCCGTGAGACACACTCCCTCTTTATGGGGTAAGGAACAAGCACCAAAACACATGGGAGCAACACAAGAAAGTAAAGGACAATAGGCAGCAGAACAAAAACAGAAATAAGAAGTAACTGAGAGAAAGAAAGTACACAGAAAGAGGAAATAAGAAGAGCAATGTACAATTAAATAGAGTACAAGACAGTTACGGTTTAAAGTCAGAATATTTTACACTTTGCGTAAATAAAAAAACAGTGGCTTGCTCGCACAGGAGTTGAGCAGTAGTCAGATGTAACGAGGTGGCTCGACTGCTCACACAATCGAATTCAGGTACGAGGGCAGGGAAGCCAGTGGTGGTCAGTATGCGAATATAGTGGCATACATAGAAACCATAGCTATGAGCATCATCCTGAGCAGGAATGCCTTGCTTGACTTGAGTAATCTCCATCGGTTTTGAAAGATGATAGCCACCACAACCATGCGAATATCCCTGCATGACACGCGTGACGGTGCGATTGAATTCACGAAGTTATTCCTATCGATGGAGTAGTAGAGTAGTAGGCTTGGAGTCAAAGATGACGATCCTCTGGTTCTTGAAATCGATATCGAGAAGAAACCAGTGTGGGGATGTTGATAGGTAGGCTCCGCTGATTGTGTAGGATCTTCAACTGGTTCAGGTGCAGGCCTGTCTATTGGCAGCTTGTGTGGGTCTTTGACAGTTAGAGCTATCTCCCCACTGGCAAGGCGATGACATTCGGAGAGAATGGCCCCCAAGGTTGTACTGAGACCTTGGTCTTGCCTCTGGTAAGCACCTTTTATTTCTTCACAGTGTTCCTCCAAATGTTTGAACCCATCGGAGTTTACACGCGTGAGAGCCGTCATCTCTTGCTGCACCTTGTCTAGGGTACGGTTAGATAATTCTACTTGAGTTCGAACCTCTTCCATGCCTGATTCCACCGCAGCAAGTCATTCCTCAAAAGCTTGAGATACTGATGCTTTAAGGATACCCGAGGAAATCAGTTTCTCAAGGACTTTGGTTGAAAGAAGATCTACCTCTTCAGCCATCAGGGAATGGGAGTGGGATGCAGCCGTCAATGGAATAGCCATTGGGATATGGGCTGTTGAATCCTCACTCACCTGAGTGGCCACTTGATGAGTTTACGGTGCAGGTGGTGTGGCCATCTCAGAAACATCCACAGGTACAGAACCCTGTGGTGCTGCTTTAGCATCAGAGTCACTTGCCTCAACTACAAGTGCTTCTTGTGCTTCTTACGCTTCCTCTGCCTCAGCTGCTGAATCTATTGTCACATCATGGGGAGCTGATGGGGCAGGTGTGTCCACCATTGTAAAGACCCGTATTTGGGTAGGGTTGAGAGATAGTCTTTCTGTTGCTAAAAATATCTGGACAATATTGTGTTCGTCAATGTGAGCATTTTGACTATAATTGGGCCCAATTCCGGGTCGAGGCCCCGAGTGGCCCAATTGTTGACTTTTCGGGGTTTATTGGTTGACCTTGCATTTGAGCGGTCAATTGGGTTGGAAAATATCTGAATAGTGATGTGCTCATCATTTTGAGCGTTTTGACTGTACTTGGGCTCAATTTGGAGTTCGTGACCTTGGGAGGTCAATTAATATTTTTGGGATTTATTAATAAAAGAAAATGCATAAATATAAATAGGGGGAAAGAGAGCTTCCACGTTACGTTTCAGCATTTCTACGTTGGAGAGCTTAGAGAGAGAGAGAGAGAGAGAGAGAGAGAGAGAGAGAGAGAGAGAGAGAGAGAGAGAGAAGGAAGCTTGGAGCCTTCGATTTGGGGTGTTTTGAGCTCATTCAAGCATCAAGAATCATTGCAGGTAGGTGTTCCATTGATTCTTCACCCTTTTCTTGTTGTTTTATTGGATTAACATATAAGAATTATATGAAATCATGCAAATTCGTGATGAACCCTAGGAATTGGGGAAAATAGAAATTGAGCATGAAACCTAGATGATTTAGGTTGTTTGGTAGCCTAATATGGCTAGATGATGTTAGAAACCCTTAATAGAGATGAATTATTACTTAAGAATGGAGATTTAATGAGTATATTTGGGTTTTGGGGCGAAATCGGGAAGTACACAGTCGGTAGTTCGCGACTGGGGAACTACTCGAGGCTAGCCTCGAGTAGAGTGTCGAGCAGCGTCGAGCAGAAGCCTCGAGCAGGGAGCCTCGAGCATGATGCTCGAGCCTAGAGTGTCGAGCAAGATCAAGCGAGCTTTGAGCAAGTTGTCTCGAGCAGGCGGTTTCGAGCGATTGGATAGTGCAATTCTAGTTTGATCGATGGACCATTTACATTGTAAACCATTATGCCTCTCTACATTTAAGTTACAATGTAAATAATGAAATACCCCCCGTTTGGATTCAAAGAAAAATACTAGAAAAATAAATTCCACTCTTTTAAAATGTGAAAATTGGGATTTAGTGTAAAATCTCGGAAAAATCCAGTTTTTCGTAGAGGTGGATTTTTGGAAAGTGGGGTTAGACATCTCGAGAAAAATCCCTAAAAAATCATATTATCATAGTTATGATATGGAGACCCAATCCCGGGACTTTTTATTTCAAGAAAATAACTCCTATGGGTATCTCCTTCCTCGGTCAAGGAATGCTGATCGGTTTGTGAAGACTGGCTTCAGTTATAAAGGGAGAATGGTGAACCTTAATGCCATATTGGTGTTGGTATGTTGGTTTGAGGAATTGGGGCTTGGGCTCTATGACTTATTGAGTTCTCACTGTGATGCACAGATGATGCTATGTGGTTGACGGGGCAGGCATATGCGCCGATGGCATGCCGGTATAAGATCGTGGCCGTGGTAGGCATATGCGCCAATGGTAGGTCTGTGTGGCACTATGGCCGGGCATATAGCGCTGTGGAAGGGCTGAGTGCCTTGAGCTGAAATCCCATTGAGGATTGTGTTGAGCTCGTGGAGCTTGGGCTAACTGCCCTAAGTTGGGATCGTATTGAGGATCATGGACAAGCTATCCTATGTGGGTAGGCTAGGTCCTGACATTTGTTTGTAGGCTGAGTCCTGATGATTGTGCACACTACACTGTGCACGAGTACACAGAGCATGTAGTATATGTCATCACTGGTTTTCGTCCGGGCCCCTTTGGGGTGAGCTCAAACTAAACCAATGGTGAGAAATTTTAGAGTCGCCACCAACTGTTTTTGGGGTACAGTTGGATACCCTCTACTTTGAGTAGTTTTAAGTGTATGGTCTGCGTTATCCGAGATGGGTTCGGGAGTTGGTTACGTGTAGGGAAGGATTAGCACCCCTATAGCGCCCTTTTGGTATCTAATTTAGGAGGAGGAGGTTTATATTTATACTGCTGTGACTAGACTAAATTTCCTAAGAAGTCTATGATTTATATTTGGCTAAGTTATTTGTCAAAGTTTATGGTTAAAATTGCTTTACCCTAAATTTCTAAAGGGAATCCTAAAAATTTGGGTTTTTGTGTGAAGTGGGGAATGAGATCTTAGGGATTGGTTTTGGCTTTTTTGGTTTTACTTTCTGAAATTGAAGTCCTAAAAAATGGTTTTTATTTCCCCCCTTTTTTTGTTTTTGTTTTGTTTTTTTTTTGTTTTTGTTTTTGTTTTTGTTTTTTTTTTCGGGTTAGAAAACATACATTTTTTGTTTTCTATGTTTTGTAAAAAAAAACATTTTGGCCTTTTTTTTGTTTTTTTTTTGTTTTTTTTTTGTTTGTTTTGTCGTTTGTTGTTTTTTTTTTTGTTTTAGAAATTGAAGTACCAACTTTGATTTTCTTCCTCTCTTTTTTTTTTTTTTTTTTTTTTTTTAAAACATGAAGACGTTTTTTGTTGTTTTTTTTTTGTTTTTGGAAACCTTTCTTTCTTTCCCCTTTTTTTTTTGTTTTGTGAACCCAAAATCTTAAAGCCAATTTAGGAACATATGCATGAAAATAAAAACGTGGAGTGTGTGATTATGGCATCCACAAAAGAAAAAGAAAATCACTCTTTTTTCTCTTTTTTTTTTCATGTTCTCCCTCTGCTCTCTCCTTTTTTTTTTCTTTCTTCTCTTCTTTTTTTTTCTTTTTACTATACATTACATATTACAACATACACATAGGAAGGAATATAGGAAAACACAATGAAAAAGGCTGAAAAGGGATTACACCAAATATAGATAAGCTCAAAAACGAAAATTAGAAAAATGCTAAAAAAACAATTACACCAAATATAGATACAAATAAACTGAAAAAGTAGTAAAAAGATAAAGGCTGAACCGACTTTGAAGCTTTGCAACGCCAATCTTCTGCTTGAGCTCCCGCCGGCGCTGATAGCCACTTGCTCGACTCGGAATCGACAGATCTGACAGTGGGATTTATGAAGAGACTTCCCTAGTGTTTGGAGATAGGAGGGCTGAAGTTGGAGTTTGCAAGGAGTGGATGAGTGATCTCTTATGATGATGATTCTGGGATTCAGTGTTTTTTTTTTTTTTGGGGTTTGCCAGGAGGAAGCTGGGGCGTTTTTTTGATGATGAGGCTGGGGTGTTTTCTGATGATGATGGGGCTGGTTTTGATGATGAGACTGGTTTTTTCCCTTTTTTTGGATTTCTCTCCTTTCTTTCTTTTTGATGGTCCCTTGGAGCCTAAAGGGGGGGGGGGGGGGGGTGAATAGGCTCTTATTAAAACTCTTTTCTTTCTCTCAAGACACAAACACTTATCTAGTTAAGTGATAGAATCACTGCGGAAGATAACCAGATAGTGGAAGTATTTTGTTTTATTATCACAAGATAAATACAACAAAATAGAAGCAAGACTCTCTTACACTCTGTTTACAAATGAACTCACACACTAGCCAACTTCTATCTCCAAAGATGAAAACGCTTGTGCATACATAGAATTAGTCTTTTTTTAACTGATGCACATTTTTTAAATGTACAAGTATGAATATTTATACAAAACATTCCTAAGAGACAACCTTGGAACTTGTAGTTCCGGAATGCATTCAGCACTAACTATCCCTCGGTAATCTCTCTGCCTTGACTGCTGCGGTTTGGGGAGCTCAAGATCTTGGGTTCGAAGAGTATAAGTGCGTTTGTGAGTTCCCAATTACAATTAAGGTTGTGTCCACATATCCGGATGATCCACGTGTAAGATTCTTCAGGTTCTCAATAAATTCGTCTTACATCGGGACGCCACAAGCTGATAACTTTAAATGCGGTTGAGTTGAAGCAGTATCTTCTTGATCCGGTATAATTTTCCTTACTCCGTAGCTAATGAAGCTCGGAACCTTACTCCGTGTCGGTGGTTGCTTACTCCGTATCTATTTAGTACTGGAATCCTTAGTCCGTGTCAGCGCTTCCTTACTCCGCATGTAAGTTCCTTACTCCGTATGTAAGTTCCTTACTCCGTATGTAAGTTCCTTACTCCGTATGTAAGTTCCTTACACCGGGCGAGTCTTGAAAAGTCTGATGACTTATTCCGTGTCAGCGCTTTCTTACTCCGCATGTAAGTTCCTTACTCCGTATGTAAGTTCCTTACTCCATATGTAAGTTCCTTACTCCGGGCGAGTAAGATATCCGGATTCCTTACTCCGCATCTGGTTTCCTTACTCCGCACTTATCCTTTAAGTTCTTAGTCCGTACGAATGTTCCTTATTCCGTATGTATTTGTGACTTGGTTATTTACCAAGTGTTTGACGACACTCACTCTTGTCCGGATCAGGATTATGTATCCTGTCCTTAGCTTTGCTCTCACGAGTGTATCTATGGATTAGTAACATATCTTCTGCAATGATCAAATAAACACAAAAGATCTCAGATCAAATTACATAAGGCTTTATCAGCATTATCCAAATTCTGGGTTTGATCCAACAATCTCCCCCAATTATGGATATGCCCAAACCCTTTGTAATCTGATCTGGTAAGCAATGCAAAAGAATAACATACAGAATACGCAACACAACCAATTTCATTAATCAGCAACTAAATACAATTCAGCCTTAATACAAGTTTTTCACTAGGGTACATAAGGCTTACTATACTTGAAGATCATAGTTGTTGCCTTCTCTCTTAGCTCCATTGTCTGCTTCATCGTAAAGGTGGTGTGTTGGCTCCAATATTTGTCCACAGTTAGGAATGACTTGATGAAGTGACAGACAAAGGCTCCGCAGCTATCTCCATCCGGCTGTTGTGGCACTTGCTTCTTGCCCCGGAATGTCGCCTTGAGTTTCTCAGTCGGACGCAGGGGTGAGATGCCCAACTCTTCATATAATCCGGCTTTCTTCACAGCTTCAGCAGCCTGAGACACAAGAGGTTCCCATTGATTCTTCCTAACGAAGTGCTCCACAATCTGATGAGAATCAATGAGAATCATTTGCTTGGACTGAATCATGAAGACAGCCATCATGAAGTGTGGCGACATAATCCGGTACGGAATGAGGATGGTTGAGAGAGTTTTCCATGGTTTGCTATCCTCAGCAGTTCCGTCGATGAAGGACTGAATTAGCTCCACACTGGGAAGATAGCCCTCATTCCAACACGGTAGAATGTCAAACAAGTGCCCATCTTTGTAGAGAGATGGAAACAGCCTCATCTCCATTTTAGCAGCTCTTGAGAAGTTGTCAATGTCTTCTGTAGTAAAGAGTCCTTTCTCCGAACAGAGAGTCTGAATGTCGGCCGGGGAGAAAGGGTACATTTCAGAAAGACATCTTCTCTCAGCAGAAGACGCAGCAGCAGCATAGGATTTCATTGCCTTGCGCAAGCTTCTATCCGCATCAGAAGGGTCAAACTCCACATATGATAGGAGGAAGGTATCAGCTGCGGATGAGGAGGATGGAGGAGGAGCTGAGCTGCAGTAGAGGAGCTTGGTTGAGAGAAGCGGCTTCGTTTGGGAATTTGAACTCCCTGAAGCACTGAAGTGGCAGGCCACTTCTCAGTCTGAGTAGATGGTTGTGGGGCAGACGGAGTAGATGGATCAGATAACACTCTCTCCCCCGGTTTGGCAGATCGCCGGGAAGCAACAGGAGGATGAGCCATCGTGTGCGCCAGATCCGCGAAGGAGGTAGACAATGAATGGACGGATGTGGCGACAAGATCCATTTTCTGCTCCATGGAAGTGGAGGAGTCAGTGAGAGCGGAGAGGAGTTGGGCGCCGAGGGCATCAACTTTGGCAACGATGGCGGAAATTTGGGCGCTTTGAGCTTGGGCGTGTCGGTCCAGTGGGCGGAAAGCACGGCGTCGAGTGGACCGTGCCAAAAGAGGCACGCCCAAGGACCAACTCCGGAGCTTTGGAGGACTCCCCCGCATGAACAGGGAGCAGGAGTGCATTGGGCGAGAGGAGTCCGCAGGAGTATCAAGCAGCAGCAGGAGCATCCGGAGCATCGAGGCATCCGGAGCATCGAAGGCATCCGGAGCATTGGAGGCATCCGGAGCAAGGGACCCGCTTTGACTAGATAAGTCAACCACGGGAATCGCGGCAGCAGGAGAAGAAGGTCCAGCCTTAGCAGAGGAAGGACTTCGTGCGGCAGGGACCGGGCCGGAGGGTGTAGGGAACGACACATCGGGAATGGCAGCCGGCGTAAATGTCACGCCCCGGATTTCCAACCCGAGGAGACCGGAACGTGACCCTCCCTTTATCCGGGTTTGGACAAAGGGGTAGAATACAATATGCACTTCACATTTCTTTTCGAAACCAAAATCATATAATTATTTAATTGAAACCACATGCCTTTATTATATTTCAAACTTCATTACAATATCTCCCCACCTGGGGTTACAATACCTCAACAAAATTACATAATGCAAATAACACAAAACAAAGCCACAAAATGGAACTCTTCCACCTTGGTGTTCCCACCTAACGCCCGTAGGTTCCTGCAAGAAAGCACACCATAGAAGGAGGGGTGAGCATCCACGGCTCAAGAGGGATCATGTCTCCCCAACCCATCCCATGCTCCTAGCATCTACATGCCATGTGTACAAGTGCGGTGTCGTGTTACAATAATTTCAACAGACATAATAACAACCACATCAACGATGCTAACCGCCACCGCCACACAAAGCTAACACATTAACAACAAGTGATTTAACCGCCTCTTCAGGCCAAGTTATTTAACCGCCTCTTCAGGCCAAGTGATTTAACCGCCTCTTCAGGCCAAGTTTCCACAACCTCACAGGCTAACACAAAATGGTCCCAGGCTTCCACAGCCCACCGGGTGTACAAGCAACCACACAAAGCACATAAGGCCATACAGGCATAACATCAAACACTTAATATGCTTAGTCACACAGGAATAACGTCGAACACTTAGCATGCATATATTCACAGGCTCACAAACCCACCACACGAGATATTATTTCAGACACATAATATGCATAGCCTCACAGGCATTATTTCAAACACGTTCGAGCATACACACAGGCATATTCATACAGGCATATCCACACCAAGCATTTTATCAAACACTTAACATGCACTAACCACCCAACCTCGAAATCACACCAATACGCCACTGAAGGCCAACATCCATATAGGAGATCACACCTATATGGATTACATATGTATATATAAACAGATATACCAGGAACTGCCCTAGGACCCTAGGACAGAGGAGGGATTAGGAAGAACAGAACCCCTACCTTAAAGCAGATCTTCCTTGCTCCCGCGCCAAACGCTGTCCTCCCCACGCAAGATGCTCCGGCAAAGAACCAGCAACTCCCCCTTCCCTCTCTCTCTCTAGCTCTCTCTCTCTCGGCAAGGAACTGCAGCAAAGGAACACAAGAACCCTAAACTCAAACTCAAGCCCTCCTTATATAGACACCATCCACATCAAAACGACGTAGTTTTGATTAAGTAAACCCAGGATCAAAACGACGTAGTTTTGATCACACAAGTTAGCACCTTTCCGCACCCATATAGGCCAAAATACTCGGAATTTCAACATGGTCCTTTGGAGAAAGATCATTAGAATGACAAAACCAAGGGAACCATGCAAAAATACACCTGCACGCCAATTTGCACGCCAATTCCCCAATTGGCGTGCAGCTCCAAATGCACTCAAACTTCACCACAAGTCTCCTTGCATCTTGTAGAGGCCTGAGGAGCAAAAATATGCTTGCACGTGAAATGGGTGAATTCACGTTCAGCTCCAAATGCTCTGAAATTTCTGTGGTAGATAGAGGACCTCATTCTAAGAAACTTTTGTTCTTGCACGCCAATTGTTTGAGGCCATCTACTAGGTCAAAAGTGAGCTCCAAGATCAGCCAAAACAGTTTAAAACCGCCTGTAAACGCATAGCATCTTCCTAGGGCATAAATGTACGCTATCGCTTGGCACATGCACCTCTCAAAAGTCCCCTCTTGGGCTCATCTCTTACCTTAAACTTGTGTACCAACATCCAAGGTGTTTGTGGTTAACTCCTTACACACGGGTAACACACGGGTCATTACGATAAAAGAGCCGTGGTCCAAGTTCCGGATGATCATGGTCTCCTGGGGATTGGGTATTGCGTGTGTAAAACACCCGGAGATCGGTGTCAGGAATGGAGGAGGTGTGGGCTAGGCTGAAACGGAGCCAAAGGTCCGTTAAGGTGTCGGCGAAGAGATGGTCAAGGTAATCTCGGGGTTGAGGTAGGGGAGGCAAAAGGGGCTTCCTGGGAGAAGTGGCCGGGACATCGGTGGTGGCGACAAGAACAGCGGTATCGACCACGGCAGCAATAGCGGATGTGGAGGGAGTGGGGACATCGCGACGAGAGGGGCCGAGGAAACGGCTTTAGACGCACCGCGCCGAGAGGGCCCCGCAACCTCGGACGGTTCGGCATGGACGCTTGGCCGGGAGGCCCGTGAGTGGGAGGACGCAGACAACAGACCGAATCCGGGAGGATCGGGGTGCAGAACCGACCTCGTGGGCTTGGCCGTCGGAGGGGGTCACCGTAGCCGCCTTGTTGTTCCGAGGCAGGGAGAATGCGGAGAGCTACGGTGGGTCGGCGAGCGGTCATGTTCCCGTCCGGCGTAAGGTAATGGAGGTAATAAGCCGAGGGAAACGAGACAAGCATCAAATCGGGCGAAATGGTCCGGACGTAGATGCCGGAAGACAATGCCGAGGATGCGCCCGAAGGAATGGTTTTTGGGACCATTCTGCAAGCAAACGAAATAAGAACATCCCCCAATCCATCGGAAGACCTTCAAAAATGCCGTACATGGCCAGGAGAAGGTCGTACGGAACTCGAGTCCAGGGCGGATGTGCGAGCCAGGGGCATCGACTTAGAATGGTCGCCATACATCGATAGCGACCCTGGAAGGATTTCACCTTGTATTCCTTCCCCTTGTTCGTGCAACCCATAGAAGCCGCCATTGGATCGGCATCCGGGCGCTGTGGTTCACCAAGAGGTAGGTGGAGAGCAGCGCGGAGAACAGCCGGAGTGATGATGATGGATTCACCGCAGACATAAGAGGTTATGGAATCGGTGGTGCAGCGAATCCGTTGGTAATACTCAAGAATGTCGTCGATAGGAAGATCGACGGGATTGGAGATCAGGCTGAGTATATGCGAGGCTTCAAGGAGAGGGCGAAGCTGGAAAAACCAATCCGGAGGATTAGAAACAACATTCCAATCAACCAAGATGGCCAGGATTAACGCCGGAAAGAGAGATTCTGGGTGCCATTGCAGATTAGATTGGAAGGACAAGATGAAAGGTGAGGTCTTGACAGTGGAAGGAGCAACGAGAGGTTTAGGGATTTGAAATGAGCAATACTCATGCTTCGCAGGAATGATCAGAACATATAAGACCGAGTCCGCAAATGTCAGCGGGCCTAGGAATGTGCGAGTGAGATAGGGACCCGCGCGACATGCTGATGTCATTAGTCTGGATATCAATGCGCCTCCAAATGAAACGATGTCGTGGAGACCGCATGACCAAGTAAAGATAACAACTGGTTGCCATCCAGAGAAGTGTGTGTGCAACCCGAGATATGTATTTAATGAATCATCATTATTCCTCCTCAAAAGCATGCGACATATGAGTATACATGGATTGTCACAATTGAACAAGTGTCGAGTCCGGAGGAAAGAGCCGACAATCATCCGGAGTAAATAATATTCGTGGAAGAGTATCCGGATGAATAATAGACCTTGTCCGTAGTAAACAGAGTTCGGGGAGAGAGTAGAGTAGATTCCTTTGCAGTCAAAAAGTCGAAGAGAAGAGAAGTACCACAACACTTCAAATCCAAGACTATGGACTGGATTTATCGATACGGTTGCAAAGAAAATCTGAACCTGTAGCTAAATAAGGATAAACTGAAAATACAAAAGCTTAACAGGCAAGGATTAGTACGGATTAGAGAAGATAATCAGTGAAAAACAACATAATCCGAACTAATGAGAAACAGAACTCATGCATGGCTAAGAATGTAGTAGACATATGCATACGTGAAAATGATCAATATTACTGAATCAGGGCATATGTCAGACAGCAATACACAAGTTCATATAGGTCAACATAGTGAAACCGTCTTGCTGAACAACGTAGCTAAGAATAATTAGAGAGCATATGATTTGGCCACATTAGGATTCATGAGTGAAAAATGATAGAGCGAACACATGTCAAAAGAAGGCAGAAGATTAGCCGATTAAAATGCATGGTTGAAGAAGGAAAATACATCCAAACATGCCGCTTTTCTGATTCAAAACAGCATGTCCAGTCAGATCCGGAAGTAAAAGTTTAGAGGAAGGAGAATCCGAGACATATTAGGGGTTCATTGCTGCTCCCCCGTAGATCATTTAATCCTCTCAATGAAAAGCTCCCCCTCAGATAGACAGTCAGGAAAGAGGTCATGAGACATATACGGGGTATTACTGAATAATATATAAAGCATTTTCTCCCCGTAGATTGTGCAATCCTCTCGGTTGACATTTCCGGATTGTAGAATTCAAGACTGTCTATCTTTTTTAGGAAACTATACGTCGAAGTTCGACCGCATTGCGATTGAGTATTCATCCACCAGGCATTCCAAACTAACCCATTTCACTTCTTCAACTATGCATGTTAATAGAGTAATCTAAATGAACATGCTTTTGTCACGTGGTGATTAATGGAAGTTAAGATCATGAACCCGAAAGAGGTAAATCATATAAACTGTAATTATGTTAGCTTAAACGACTTCAGTCGGGAAACGCAAGCATCCTCCCAATATGAGGTTGAGATTAATGTCAGAAGCATGAAGCCGTTAAACAGTAAGTATGATCAGCAATACAGTCAGTAAGTCTCTACTACTTTCAGTAAACGTACAATGCATGTTCTGAGAGTAAATATACTATTGGGTAATGCAAATGTGAAGCTATGCAGAGAAGTCAAGCATACCTAATCGGAAGAGTAGTTCAGAGAACCTCGCATCAGGTAGGGGCTTTGTAAGTATGTCTGCTAATTGATCTTCAGTAGCAACATGTTCCAGTGAAATATGCTTTTTGAGAACATGATCGCGTATGAAGTGATACCTGACCTCAATGTGCTTCGTCTTAGGATGCATGACAGGATTGTTGCTGATGGCAATTGCACTAGTGTTATCACAGTAAAGTGGAATAGATGACATGTTGAAACCGTAGTCAGTAAGTTGACTTTGCATCCAAAGTAGCTGTGCGCAGCAACTTCCGGCAGCTATATATTCCGCCCTCGGTAGAGGTTGATCTAGAATTCTGCTTCTTCTCGAACCATGAGATCAATCTATTTCCTAGAAACTGACACGTACCGCTTGTACTTTTTCTGTCGATGCGACATCCAGCGAAGTCAGCATCAGAGTATCCAAATAAGGTGAAGTTGGACTCCTTTGGGTACCAGAGTCCCAAATTCATCATTCCCTTGAGATACCTTAATATCCATTTTACATGAAGCATATGTGACTCCTTGGGATTCGCCTGGTATCGTGCACAGATGCAGGTTGCAAACATAATGTCTGGGCGACTTGCTGTAAGATACAACAAGGATCCGATCATCCCTCTGTAGTCAGTCACATTTACTGATATGCCATCCACATCCGGATCTAACTTGGCACTGACAGGCATGGGAGTTTTGACGGGAGATGAACCTTCCATACCAAACTTCTTAATAAGATCGCGAGTGTACTTAGCCTGATTAATGAAGATTCCTTCCTTTAATTGTTTAACTTCTATTCCAAGGAAGTAGGACAGTTCTCCCATCATGCTCATTTCAAACTTGCCTGTCATCAACTTAGCAAACTCTTCACAAAGCTTCGGATTCGTTGATCCGAAAATGATATCATCCACGTATATTTGTACGATCAGAGTGTCCTTTCTCTTTTTGTAGAAATAGGGTGGTGTCTATCTTCCCTTTTTGGAAGTTATGAGCAAGTAGGAATTTCGACAGTGTGTTGTACCAGGCTCTTGGAGCTTGCTTCAAACCATATAGAGCTTTCTGAAGTTTGTAGACAAGATGTCTTGCCTTAGGTTCAATGAAGCCGGGAGGTTGTTCAACATGCACCTCCTCTTGAAGGTCTCCATTCAGGAATGCGCTCTTGATGTCCATTTGATAAACTATGAAGTTTTCATATGAAGCATACGCCAGAAACATTCGGATTGCCTCAAGTCTGGCTACCGGAGCAAAGGTTTCATCATAATCTATTCCTTCTTCTTGACGATATCCTTTGGCTACCAGTCTGGCTTTGTTCCGGATTACTATTCCATCCGTATCAAGCTTGTTCCGGAACACCTATTTAACACCAATGACTTGCTGAGACTTAGGCCTTGGTACTAAGGTCCACACATTATTTCTCTTAAACTGATTCAGCTCTTCTTGCATGGCTTCTATCCGATTCGAATCTTGAAGAGCTTCATCTACCACCTTTGGTTCTATTTGAGATAGAAAACACGAGTAAAGACTTATGTTGGAGGTGGCTGCTCTTGTTGTTACACCAATAGTAGGATCACCAATCACTTGATCTGAGGGATGGTTTCGAGTCCATCTATAATTCTATGCATGTGTTGGATGATCTTGAACAATTTGAAGCTCTTCCGATATTGGGTGGTTCAGTTGTATCGGCTGGTTGAGCTTCGTCCGGACTAGATGTTTCCATATTGAGAGGTATGGTTGAACTAGATGGTTCTTCAACACTGTTTCTTCCAGTGTTAACTAGTCCGGACGGACTTGAAGGTGCTCCGGAATTTTGGGTATCCGTAGGAGTATATCCGGAGCAAAATGGTAGTCCGGAGTCAGAGTCATCCGTAGCATCATCCATAAAATTTCGTTGTGTTTCGCTGATGCCACGTGGTTGGTCGGGATGTGTAACAGGAACATTCATAAACTTCGAATAATCAACGTTGTTGTCCATGACCCGCATATTAGAATTTGAAGAACCGACTTTTGACCAATCAAGATTAGCTTCATCAAAAGTCACATGGATAGATTCTTCAACTTTAAAAAGTTTTCTATTGAAGACCCGATAAGCCTTGCTATGCAGTGAGTACCCGACAAAAATCCCATCATCAGATTTTGGTTCAAATTTATTCTGGGTCTCTTTGCCATTTATCAGTATATAGCAAGTACACCCAAAAGCTCTGAAATGTGAAATTGAAGGTTTTCGTCCTCTCCACATCTCATAGGGTGTTTTCATGGTAGATTTATTTATTAGAGTTCTGTTCTGAACATAGCAGGCGGTGGACACGACTTTAGCCCATAGGGCGAGAGGAAGCGTTGCCCCTGCTAACATGGATCTACCAGCTTCAACTAAAGTACGATTCTTGCGCCAACTACCCCATTTTGTTGTGGGGTTTGGGGAGCAGAGACGTCATCTTGTATGCCCTGTTCGGAACAATATGATCTCATTTCGAAAAATCAAATTCTGGTACCATGATCACTCCTGATGCATTTAATGCTCGGTCCTTGTGAGTTGCTTATCCAGTTGAAGAGATCTACTAGATGCTCAAAAGTTTGATCCTTTGATTTCAGGAACATCACCCATGTGTATCTTGGTGAAATCATCGATAACCACAAGGGTATATCTCATACTAGCTAGTGATGGAACCGATATAGGACCACAGAGGTCCATATGAAGAAGTTGTAGAGGAGCGTTATTGAGTTAACTAATTTGCTCTTAAAGTTGTGTTTGGTCTATTTGCCAAGTTGGCATTCTCAACAGAGAGAGTCTCTGGAGAACTTGAGTTTGGGTAGACCAGGTGACAAGATCAAGTGACGCTAATTTAGACAAAGTCTTAAAGTTTAAATGTGCGCATCGCTTGTGCCATAGCCAACTATCTTCATCTCGATGCTTTCGTGAGGAAGCATACAGGTCGAAGAATTATTTCTTAAGACCACCGAGTATATGTCCCCATCTCTTGATCCGGATAACTTAACATCTCCTGGATAAGTTTTCTCTTCTTGTACAAGTGTTGGACAAAAAGGAAACGATAAATCCTTTGTCACATAAATTACCGACACTTAGCAAATTATGCTTTAAACCTTCGACTAGTGCAACTTTAGTGATTGATACACAGCCGTTAGTTAAAGTGCCATACCCGACAATCTTACCTTTGCTGTTGTCGCCATATGAAACGGATGGACCTTGTTTATCGTTAACTTCTACAAGCGAGTCCGATCACCCGTCATATGTCCGGAGCATCCACTATCAAGGATCCACTTGCTTTTATTGATCTTTAACTTCAAGTGATCCGGCAATGCATTCCAGAGATGCTCCTGAAAGACAACAGTTTACACTTTTGGTGCCCAAACTTGTTTCGGGCGGTTAGAGAGGGCAACAGTATTGTCAACATTTACGGATTTGATTTTGCTAGGACTCTTAGCTTTCCAAGTTGACATTAACTTGTTAGTTTCAGCTGCTTCTTTTATTTGGGTTTTCTTTGGAGAGACACTCCTTTTAGATTTAGATTTTGTTTTGCTCGAAGAACCCCTTTTATAAAACTGATCTTTATTGGATTGAAATTGATTACAAAGCCAGCTATCAGATAGACTCCAACATTCATAGTGATAATGACCCATTTCCCTACAGATGGAACAGACACTATAATGTGAAGTACAAACAGGGGATACAGGTCTCTTAGATTTTACAGACTTTCTACTCTGTTCCCTGTGGCCTAATCCATTGCGTTTGGGTGACGCGCTCTTGGCCCTAAATGCGTCAGCCTTAGCCTTGTCTTTCTTTTTGGGTGCTACAGTTTTGGCTTTAACTGCAGCAGCCTTCCCTTCATCTTTAGTTACGGGTGCTACTGGTTGGGGAAGTGCGAATGACCTCGACTCCACGATCATAAACTATGGTGCCACCTGAAATGAAACCATCCAACGGTTTAGATGTACTAACAGGATATAAGTTGGTTAGTTTAGGAGTGAAATCCGAAGGACACTCAGTAGCTTGAGCTATGGAAGTTGATGGTTCGGAACCTAGGCCAGGTTTGACTCGGATGTTGTCAGGATCAGTCCTAAAGGTAGAGGCTATTTCCCCGGATTTTAGCCACTTACGATTTATTTCCTTTTCCTGTCCAGTTCATTTTTGAGTCTTTTTACTATAACTTTTAGGCCTGAGAGATTGGTATTTAACAAATGATTTTCAGCTCTTAGATCGTGATACCAAGCTTCTTTTCCTCTGAAGTCGGTGATATCCTTTTTGAGTCTATTAATAGTAAATTCAAGACGTTTATTCCGATTTTCCATATCTTTGTACATTTGAGTAATTATTAGTCTCTCATTCTTTTCATGATCACATGGAGTAGTAAGAGATTCTAATTTACTCAGGAGCTCGAGATAGAAGGTACCTCGTATTTGCCATGAGGCGGACGTTCGGCTTAGTGGTCGGCTCATCATGCGAGGATTCCTCCTCTTCTTCCGAGCCACTCATGTATTTTGTCACGAGCGCCTTCCTCTTGCTCTTGCTTGTTGTCCGAGGTGGAGCGGCGAGAAGTTACCTTGTCACTTTTCTCGGCCACTTTTGATTTGGACCTGCATTCCTTGGCCCAGGTGACCGGTTTTCCCACAGTTGAAGCATTCCTGGGAGCTGGACTCCGGTCGCTCCTTCCTTTGGAACGATGATGATGAGCGTCTTCGAACCCTTTTCGCTTTTCCGTAGGAATCGCTCAAAGGATTTGACAAGAAGGGCTATCTCCTCCTCCTCGTCAGAATCAGAATTCTCGGACACGTCCGTATCATCATTCCTCAGTATGTTTAGACATTCTGTAGCTTTGAGAGCTACCCCCTTTTCTTTCCGAGCTATTTTCTCATCCCTGTCAGAGTACTTAAACCTGACTTCGTGAGTCCACGACTCTCCATACGGTTCTTCAAGGGGAACATCTTGCGGTTTTTGTCCGATTGCATCTGGAGTTGTTTGGAGTAGTAGCGATCCGGCAAGGAGCGAAAGAACTTGTCATTGATCTGGGATTGAGAATAGTGCTCATTGACAGTCTTCAGCTCAAGAATGAGCTTGCCGAATCTCCGATAGATGCTTTCGAGTGATTCGCCCGGTTTATGATTAAAACTCTCAAAGTTCTATCTGAGAGTGCAGATCACATTCTGCATTTGGGACTAACTCCCCTCATAGAGGATTGTCAGTTTGTCCCAAACAGATTTTGCTGTCGTGCAGCCCTGGACGTCTGTGAAAGCCTCGAAATCCAAGGATGATGTAACATAAGCTAGAGCCTTTTCACTAGCGCACTGCCAGGCTCTTTCATCGTTGTTAAGTTCAGCATCTGTCTTTGGCCTCCTAACTCCATTTTCTCCGATAGTCATCGGAATTGGAATCTCCTGATGAAGACATGGCCACATAAGATGATCATGGCAAACCATAAACATCTTCACACGAGCTTTCCACTGGGAGAAAAGCTTAGGTGTGAATTTGGGCGGTTTCGTTAAAGTAAAGCCGAACTCCGTGGTTGAGAAGCGGCGGCGGCAGCAGGTTGAGGTGGGTCGACATTTTCACCTTCTGCTTCGATTCGGGATGGGCTCCTGTGCACCTTCGGAGTTAAGGCGAGTGTTGAACGACATCTTGCTCTCTTTGACCATTTCGAGATTGAAAGAGTGGGATCTCTACTTAGAACAAAATAGAACTTGCTCGATACCACTTGATGGTCCCTTGGAGCCTAAAGGGGGGTGGGGGGGGTGAATAGGCTCTTATTAAAACTCTTTTCTTTCTCTCAAGACACAAACACTTATCTAGTTAAGTGATAGAATCACTCAGGAAGATAACCAGGATAGTGGAAGTATTTTGTTTTATTATCACAAGATAAATACAACAAAATAGAAGCAAGACTCTCTTACACTCTGTTTACAAATGAACTCACACACTAGCCAACTTCTATCTCCAAAGATGAAAACGCTTGTGCATACACGGAATTAGTCTTTTCTTAACCGATGCACATTTTTTTAATGTACGAGTATGAATATTTATACAAAACATTCCTAAGAGACAACCTTGGAACTTGTAGTTCCGGAATGCGTTCAGCACTAACTATCCCTCGGTAATCTCTGCCTTTGCTGTGTGGTTTGTGGAGCTCAAGATCTTGGGTTCGAAGAGTATAAGTGCGTTTGTGAGTTCCCAATTACAATTAAGGTTGTGTCCACATATCCGGATGATCCACGTGTAAGATTCTTCAGGTTCTCAATAAATTCGTCTTACATCGGGACGCCACAAGCCGATAACTTTAAATGCGGTTGAGTTGAAGCAGTATCTTCTTGATCCGGTATAATTTTCCTTACTCCGTAGCTAATGAAGCTCGGAACCTTACTCCGTGTCGGTGGTTGCTTACTCCGTATCTATTTAGTCTTGGAATCCTTAGTCCGTGTCGCGCTTCCTTACTCCGCATGTAAGTTCCTTACTCCGTATGTAAGTTCCTTACACCGTGCGAGTCTTGAAAAGTCCGATGACTTATTCCGTGTCGCGCTTTCTTACTCCGCATGTAAGTTCCTTACTCCGTATGTAAGTTCCTTACTCCAGGCGAGTAAGATATCCGGATTCCTTACTCCGCATCTGGTTTCCTTACTCCACACTTATCCTTTAAGTTCGTAGTCCATACGAATGTTCCTTATTCCGTATGTATTTGTGACTTGGTTATTTACCAAGTGTTTGACGACACTCACTCTTGTCCGGATCAGGATTATGTATCCTGTCCTAAGCTTTGCTCTCACGAGTGCATCTCTGGATTAGTAACATATCTTCTGCAATGATCAAATAAACACAAAAGATCTCAGATCAAATTACATAAGGCTTTATCAGCATTATCCAAATTCTGGGTTTGATCCAACACTTTTCCTTTCTCTCTCTGTGTTTTTTTTTTGCTCCGTCTGCACTGGGATGAGGAAGGGATGTAAAAGGGTACAGGTTTTTTTTTCCTTTTTTGCAACGAATTCCTTTTTTTTTTCTCCCTTTTCCTTTTTTTTGATGGCTCTCTCCAACGAAAAAACTCACTCTCTTCTGGGCAGGGAATGGATGACTGCATCTTAAGGGCTGCAGAAATTTTTTTTGGCTAGATTATCATTAATTGCTGCATTTAATGCTCTATTATGAAGGCAGCGTTTTTAATTGCAGATTTTGTATTTTGTCTGGTGGACAGCTTGTGTAGGAAACAGGGGAGCTCGTGATTGCCATTTTGAATTTGTATTTTAGCAGCACATGTGATTGACAGGTTGGTGAGAAATAATTCTTTGTTAGGTGGCCAGCGCATAAAACAAGCCCCGTGAATAAACAGTGAGAAAAATAAGCCAGCCAGGAAGCCAGCGAGAAAAATCAGCGAAGGCAAAAAGGGTCGGAGGTTCGAAGTGTCGGCAGCGAGGCTTCGAGGGTCGAAGGGTCGGAGGTGGAAGGCGTACGGGTGCCGGGGGTCGAAAGCGTCGTAGCGAGGCTTCGAGGGTCGCGGGCGTCGAAGTGTCGGCAGCGAGGTTTCGAGGGTCGAAGGGTCGAAGGTCAGAAATCAGCAGGTCAATGGGGCTTCGAGGCTTCGAGGCTTCGGGGCTTCGAGCTTCGGGGCTTCGGGGCTTCGAGCCGGGGCTTCGAGGCTTCGAGCCCGAGGCTTCGGGGCTCGGGGCTTCGAGCTCCGGGGCTTCGAGGCTTCGAGCTTCGGGATTTTGGGGCTTCGAACTTCGGGGCTTCGAGGCTTCGAGCTTCGGGGTCAATGGGTCGAAGTGTCGGCAGGTCAATGGTCAACGGTCAACCCCTTTTTTTTTTAATTACCTTTTTACCCCCACCAAAAATGCAAAAATGGATAACCTTCCAGGAATTGTTTGGGGAGATCCGTATTCGCCTACATAGGCATTTTGAAGAGTTTCGCATGATCACTTTTGCGGGCAGTTTGACCAGGGGCATTGACCGTCTTTTGGCAAGTTTGACTTTTCTAACGAAAGTTGTTTTGGCCATAACTTCTTCATTTTAAGTCCGATTTGAGCTCGGTCAAGTGCGTTGGTCTCCAATTTTCATCCTCCATCACCTGATGTTAGTCTTGGGGCGCTTCAAGGACTTGTAGCAAAAGTCATTAATTTTGAACTTCCCCATCCGTGTCAATTGTATCCATCTCGTGCAGATTGGGGTAGACCATTCCTTGGAAGTATGGGATCATTGTGGACCTGTTCAATAAGGTATATGGCATGGGTAGAAAGGTATATCAAATGGGGTTAGTATGTCCAACCCGGACAAAATAGGGTCCTATAGCTGCCCCTCTTTGTGCACTGTTTGTATACAAACAGCATACAAAGATAAAAGGGAGTCATTTTGGACGGGTTGGAGCACTTACCCGACTTACCTAGAGGAAGAAGTGCGACGGTTGGGTTTGTCCCCGAGAGGGAAAAGAGGCTTCACAGGCCGGTGTGCTTGGATAATACCTTGATGAGGCATCTAAGGCCGCTTGATACCGGAGATTGAAAGCCTACAACAATGACAGGCTTGAACTGAAAAAGAGAAAAGGCCCACAACAATGATGGTCTTGAATTGAAAACTGAAAGGCCCACAGCAACGATAGGCTCGAATTGAAAAAATGGGAAAAGGCCCACAACAATGATGGTCTTGAATTGAAAACTGAAAGGCCCACAGCAACGATAGGCTCGAATTAAAAATAGAAAAAGGCCCACAACAACGATGGGCTTGAATTGAAAACGGATAGCCCACAAAGAACGAGGCCTTGAAAATGGATAGCCCACAAAGAACGATAGGCTTAAAGTGAAAATGGGAAAGCCCACAAAGAACGATAGGCTTAAAGTGAAAATGGAAATGCCCACAGCAACGATAGGCTTAAACGGAAAAATGAAAGGCCCACTGCAACGATAAGCTTGAATTGAAAATGGAAAGGCCCACAGCAACGATAGGCTTAAAGTGAAAACGGGAAAATGAAAGGCCCACTGCAACGATAGGCTCAAATCGAAAATGGAAAGCCCACAGCAACGATAGGCTTAAATTGCAAATGGATAGCCCACAGCAACGATAGGCTTGAATTGAAAATGGAAAGCCCACAGCAACGATAGGCTTGAATTGAAAACGGATAGCCCATAGCAACGATAGGCTTGAATTGAAAAATGGTAGCCTATAACAACGATAGGCTTGAATTGAAAATGAATAGCCCACAGCAATGATAGGCTTAAATTGGGAAGACTTGTTGGAGACATCAAATGGTATTTGGGGAAATGCTTTAAGGAATTGGTGAGTTTGGGAAGTAACCCAATTTAAGCTCCCTCTACGAGTTCACTCAAGGAGATCGCTCTACGAGGTGACCCAAAATGGGAAAAGGTTGTCGAGTGCCAAAAGGATGCGTTTAGACTTTGGGGCAATTGCAAGGAAAGAGTTGTACAGTTGAACGAAGAAAGCTAGGATAGCTTGAAGAGAAGTTTGCTGAATATGAGCTCCTAGGATCTCCAGAGGCAGCAACATTCCTGCAATTACAGAGTATGTTGAATGTATGCCAATGATGCATGGAATGCAATGTGCTGTATGCGGGGATGCATAAACCTCAACTTGTGGTGAAATACGATGCAATGTGATGCCGTGCGATGTATGCATTGAATGCCACGTGATGTATCACTGAAGGTTTGGCCGTTGTTGGAGAGGTTGGCTAACATTCAACTTGTTGGGGAACAACGCTCTCTTTGGATGGAAAGTCCGTCCTGTCTTTACTGGGGAACTCCCTATTGTGCATGAAGGGTCTGTTAAATTTCGCTTCGCCATATTGAGGAGCTTGATTTGATGACTTCTCTGGGGATAGTGATATCCCGTGGAGATGAGTACTCCGAATTGGGGGCTTTAAGTTGTTTGGGGATTTTGAGCTTGGCCCTACTCATAAGGCAATGCTAGAAGAGCTACTTTGGGGATTTAAGATGTTCTACTCAAATGTGAAATGAAAATGATGTAACATGATTAAAGAGATAAAAAGATTTTTCTTTGGTTTAATTCCACAAAACATATTTATATCATAAAAAGTGTCCTATTGTCATAATCTGATAAATAGAATCACAAATCTTTAAAAGCATAATGTACAAATTTGATTTGAGTGTGCCGCGAGTTTGACCAAGTTTTCCACTTGTTTGCGTCGCTGTTTTTGGATGATGTTGTCTCTACGCTTGCAACGGACCCTATTTGTTGTGGTCCTGATCCTTTCGATTTCGATGAACCGATTTCACCCTTCAAGATTTATTGTTGGCTTTGTATTTTACACTTGGTGCCCTTTCGGGTTTTCACCAAGTCCGCCTTTGTTTTCTTTTTTTGTCTTTTGTTGGAGCTTTGTATTTTACCCTTGGTGCCCTTTTGGGTTTTCACCAAGTCCGCTCATTACAGGAATGAGAATCTTGTTGCGAGACATGAGAGTTAAGCATAAAACTTTTTGACGGCGTCACTATTCACTGGATTAGGAAGCTCATCTCCGTCCATTTTGGCAAGGATCAATGGGCCTCCCGAGAATGCTATTTTACCCTTGTTGCCCAGAAATGGATGGTTTTTCCAAGAGATATTTGAGCGGATCATGCCTTGAAATCAGCCAAGTAGTATGATAAAGGGTGTATTGCCTCAATCTTCTTGTTATCCAGACAAGAGCACAGCACGTCTTCTCCAAGGGCGTGTAGTTTTCTTCATTGATGGTGAACTTCTTGCTGAGGTAATAAATGGCCTGCTCCTTCTTGCCTGTAGAATCATGTTGCCCCAAGACACAACCCATCGCTGACTCCTGAACGGTCAAGTATAAGATCAGAGATCTATCCGGTATTGGTGGGATCAAAATGGGTGGATTAGATAGATATTGTTTGATCTTGTCAAAAGCTTCTTGACATTTGTCATTCCAAATTTCTGGGTTGTTCTTTCGTAAAGTCTTGAAAATGGGTTCACATGTGGCTGTCAGCTGGGAAATAAATCGGGCAATATAATTCAGTCGCCCTAGGAATCCTCTAACCTCCTTGATGGTCCGTGGTGGTGGCATCTCTTGGATAGCTCGAACATTATCTGGATCGATTTCTACTCCTTTTTGGCTCACAATGAAAGCCAACAGTTTTCCCGACATGGCTCCGAAAGTGCACTTTTCGGGGTTCAATTTCAGTTGATATTTCCGTAGCCTGTTGAAGAGCTTGCAGAGTACTTCGATATGATCTTTAGTGCTTCGAGATTTGGCTATCATGTCGTCCACATATACCTCGACTTCTTTATGCATCATGTCGTGGAATAGGGTCACCATGGCTCGCTGATAGGTTGCCCCTGCATTCCTCAGGCCAAAAGGCATCACGTTATAGCAAAAGGTGCCCCAAAGTGTCGTGAATGTGGTCCTCTCTTTGTGTTCGGTGGCCATACGAATTTGATTATAGCCCGAGAAACCATCCATGAAGGAGAATAGGGCATGTTTTCTTTGTATTATCCACTAAGGTATCAATATGAGGAAACGGGAAGTTGTCTTTCGGACTGGCCCAATTCAGATCTCTATAGTCGACACACATGCGTACTTTGCCTCCTTTCTTTGGTACTGGTACAACATTAGCGACCCATTCTGGATAGTGGGAGACACTTAGGAAACCTACATCCCATTGCTTTTTGACTTCTTCTTTAATCTTCAGTATCATCTCTGGCCTCATTCTTCGCAATTTCTGCTGTACTGGCTTGCACTCTGGCTTCACGGGTATGTGATGTTGCACTATATCTGTGTCTAACCCCTGGGCATATCTTGGTATGACCATGCAAAAATGTCGGTGTAGCTTCTTAACAGCTCGATTAACTTCCTCCTGATGTCGGTAGCTATCAAAGATCCCACCCTCAATTCTTTTGGTTTGGCTGTCGTCCCCAAATTCACTGTTTCTACTGGGTCTTCACTTGGAACGGATAAATGGTCTTCCCTTTCCAATAGGCGTATAATCTCCCCTGGTAGCTCAGGTGTCTCTTCTATCTCATTCTCATCGACTTCAAACACGGGCTGCTCCTAGTTTGGACTTTGGTCAAACCTTTGGCATCTCGTTTTGCTTTTACATACTATGTTTTCATTGACATTGTGATACCTGTTTATAAGAGAATGACAAGTTGGTAACCAAATATGATATGCATATGTGATGAATGGAATGCACCATGAAAGATTTGAAAAACACATTTTATTGGAGGGTTTAAGGAAAAACAAATGTTCACAGCTTCAAAGTACATTAAAATAGAATACATTAGATTCCAGCGACCCGTAAGCATTACATTATGGGGAGGTCCAGGCTGGTCCAATTGTTCAAAGGCTAGTTGGGATCCTCTCGCACTAACCGACCCATCTCGCTTGGTGCATGCTCATTTATGTCCAGGACGGCTACGGTCCCCGTCTTGGGCTCAGGTTGGCTCTTGTGGATAAACCCTCCACTTCGGAATGTAACATTCAAAGGGGGGAAAGCTTCTCCTTTCTTCTTGTACCTGGCCTTTTCGCAATCTTGCCATTCGACTTCCCTCTTCTTGATAGCTTCCCTCGTCCGTCGGCTTTTTGTAGGAACATAGCCTAGCCCAAACTTTTCAATATTTTCTCGGATGGTCGGGGTTTCGAATCCCTTGAGCTGTCGAGGCCTAATCCTTGCCCCGGTTTGTACCCCTGTTTGATCATAGTGGCTGCAACCATTTTTGTTGCCTTCGAGAGACGATGGTCTTGGGCGAGCGACATTCACCATCTCAAAAGCCCGATAGGAGCATTCGGCACATCTTCGTTGCTTTCAATATAAGGAACCGATGCCGGTTTGGTGACGAGGAAACCTGTCTCTCCGGAGATGCAGATGAGCTGGTTCCCCATTACAAACTTCATCTTCTGGTGGAGACTTGATGGCACCGCTCCTGTCATGTGGATCCAGGGTCTTCCCAACAAACAGCTGTAATATGGCGTGATGTCCATCACCAGAAATTCCACCGCAAAAGTAGTTGGCCCAATCATGAGTGGAATATCCAGAGTTCCCACCACGTCACGCTTTCCTCCATCGAATGCCCGTACCTTCATCGTACAGGGACGCATATAGGACGCGTCAATTGGAAGTTGCTGCAGTATATGCAAGGGCATAATGTTCAAGGCCGAGCCGTTGTCAATGAGTACGCGGGCTATGGTGTGCTCCTTGCATTTGACCGTGATGTGCAAAGCTTTTATATGTCCTTTCCCTTCCTGGGGTAGCTCGTCATCTCCAAAGCTAATGACATTGTTCATGATGAGGTTACTGGCGATTCCGTCAACATTTGCCACTGAGACGGTCGGTGGAACATAGGCTTGGCTCAAAACTTTCAGCAGTGCTTCCCGGTGAGGTTGGGAATCCATCATTAATGAGAGCAAGGAGATGCAAGCCGGTTGTCGGCTTAGCTGATCCACAATATTATACTCGCTCTGTTTCATGAATTTCAGGAATTCCAATGTCTCTTTTTCGGTGACCGGTGCTTCTTTGTTTGTTACTTCCAGCGTTGGCTCAATGTCCGGTTCTACAGACTTTTTCCTTCCTTGCTTTGTCGGCCATATCGGGCATAAGCCTTACCACTCCTAGTTATCTTCTCTGGCTGCGGTGGCTCCCTGGACTACTTCACAACTTGTAATTCCATGGGACCGCTTTATCGGTTTTATAGGGGAAAGGAGCAGGAACACCTATGGTGAGGGGTGCAATTCCATGCAGTAGTTGTGGGATTTCGGTCCTTTCCCCCTTGTCCTGGCACGAGACTTGAGGCATGGATAGTGAGAGGCTTGATTCCATGTGGCAAGAACGGGTTCTCCGGAGCCTTAACAGTTAAGACAAGGGGTGTTGGCACCCATGGCAATTTGTGTGAATGATTTTCTTGGATCATGTGGCTTTGGTTGTCCATTCCTCCTCTTGAGAATTCTATCATCCTTTGGTCCATGAGTTTTTGCACCACCTCGGAAAACTCAGTGCATTCTGCGATGTCATGTCCCCGTGACATCTTGTGATAAGGGCATTGTTTTTCCCCATCTATTCCTTTTCCTGCCCTTGGCGTGTCTTTAGCAAGTATATAGCCATGTTCCGTGTGAGTAAACAAATGTGTTTTCTCCATTTGTACTTGGGAGACCCTTTCCACCGTGTTTCATTTTCGATACTAGCAACATTATTGGAGTGTTCTGGGAGAGGATTGCTGTTCACATTTGGTGTCCCAGACAGTGCGGAGAAATCCAGCCATTTTGCATCCTTTAATGCCTGAACCTTCCTTTTGAATGTTATACAATTCTCGATATCATGTCCAGCTCCCTGCATGATACTCACATCTAGCATCCGGCTTATACCAGGCCGGGGGAGGAGTCTTTATTTCTCCCAAGGGTATAGGAGTTACCATCCTTGCTTCTAAAAGCTTGGGATATAATTCGGCATATGTCATTAGGATCGGGTCGAACTCCTGTCGTGGTCGGCGAGAAGCCCGATTCGCTCTTGCTTGCTGGGTCTGGGCCTTCGGTTGCCCCTGTCCTTGGAATGAGGCTCCTGGTCCTTCTTGACTTGCTGGCCTTGGTTGCTCTGGGTATGGCGCTCTCGGTTGAAACGGATTAGGTGTCATTGGATATGGAAATGGAACCCCTCCTTGCGGCAAGGTATGGCATGAATTGGGGAGGTGGTGCGGGTGCGGCATAAGCAGCTACCGGTGCCCCTCGCAGCACCCCTGGCGCTTGGTAGAATGTTGGTTGTATTGACTGGTGCGCTTGGTATACCAGGTTACTCTCATTTTCTTTCTTCTTTGCTGGTGGTTGAAACCGTTTTGATGCCTCAGCCGCATCACCCTTTAGCTTTCCTCCTTTAATTCCACTTTCTACGCGTTCACCGGATGCAACCAAGTCTGCAAAGCTGTTGGAGACGTTACCTATCAACTTCTCGTAGTATACGCCTTTTAGTGTGTTGATAAAAAGAGTGGTGAGTTCTCTTTCGGTAAGAGGAGGTTGGACCTCCACAGCGGCCTCTCTCCATCTTCGTGCATAATCTTTGAAATTCTCCTCGGATCCTTTTTCCATGGACTGCAGGGTTAATCGATCCAGCGCCAGTTCGGTGACATGTTTGTACTGTGCCAAGAAGGAAGTAGCTAATTCTTTCCATGTCTTGACGCGGTTTCCATTTAGCTAAAAGTACCATCGAAGGGATGCCCCAGTTAGGCTTTCCTGGAAACAATGCATGAGGAGCTTGTCTTCACCAGCATAAGCAGCCATCTTTTGACAGTACATGGCCAAATGTGTCTTTGGACATCGGGTCCCGTTGAATTTTTCAAAATCTGGCATTTTGAATTTTGGTGGTAGCACCACTCCAGGGACTAAGCATAAGTCTTTCGGGCTGGTCATGCCATAGCTGTCCATGCCTTCTACGGCTTTCAATCTTTCCTCGAGTCGGCGTAAAGCAGGAGACTCAATATTTTCCTGAGGAGCTGGGGAACCCACCACTTCCATTACATTTGTGGTGCGGGCATAGTGAAATGAGTTTGATTTGGGGTTGGAGGTTGTGCCATAGCGAGGATGGTATGTGGGTGCCTGGCTTGGAGCCAGGTTGGGTGACTAAATGGCCTCCCTGTCCTGCTCTTGGTGGTGATTGATAGTTCCCCTTGTCGGGGTTCTTCCTCTTTCCTCGGTCAATTTTGTGAGCATTTCCATAATTGCAGACATTTGCCCTGTAGGGTTTGTTGTGGACTGTTCCAACCCCATGAGTCGTTCTCTGTTTCTTCTTGCCATTGGCTGCGGTTGTGGTATTGGATTGCACCGGGATCCGAGATTGTAAGAGTGCGCAATCCCTGGAGGGAGGCTCTACCCACCTGGGTACAAGGGAATCTTATTTGATTTTTCATTTGATATGCGTGTATGCATGAATGTCTATGCGAGAGGGTTAAGGAAACAAACAACTTTATTGCAAACAACACACAATACAAACACTTAATACAAACATGCAATACTTGAAATGCCATGTAAAATGAAAGCTATCACTACATGATCTTAAGGCATTCTTCCAGTCATCTCCTAAGGAGCACGGCGCCTCTTTCTCCGGGGTGGTCGTTCACCCGCATCCTCCCTCTGCTTCATTATCGTCTCAATCTGTTTTTCCCTCAGTGCAGCCTTTGAAGAGCTCCTTCTAGAGATGCTTCTAGCCTCTGGACCTCTTTGCCTTAAAGTCGATTCTCTTGGAGGATAGCCTTCATGTCCGAAGTTAGTTGTGGCTTGTGTTGTGCCCTCCAAGATATGTATCTTGGGAAAACACTAGGTTTTGAACTGTTGGGTTGAATCTTGTGTGGTGTGGACCATGCTTGATACATCTTCTTGCCTTCTTTCGTGAGCATGGTTCTCGCTGTAAGTGAAGTCACACTCTTCCATGCCAAAGAGCACGGGAATAATCGATGACGCCCCACTTGTCTTCCCGCTGCGGTGGTGCATATGCGGTTCCTCCCCAGGGACCTAAAAGTGGAACCCAATTGTAGTCCCCGCAGCTATATGTCATGGAGACCACTGGCATCCAAGGAGCAGTCCAGGTAATGTCAGCTTCTGTGAGGTTCCCCAACTTCTTTTTCCAGCTTTCAAAGTCTTTTGGTAGGCTCCACTTGCTGAGCAGAATATCTAGTAGTGTTGTGGCTGGTACTTGATAAACAGCAGGGAAACGACGAACACTACAGGGGAAATGACCTTGCAACCAAGTACATAGGAGAGGTAAGCACCCCATGAACTGTTCCGAGCCTTTACTCCTTAGGTAAGTAAGAGATCGGATGGTTTCAGCCAAGATAGCAAGAGTAGGGTCACATCCTTTGAGCACCCTTTGGACCAAATCTACAATTGCCCCATCAATGTGGGCCGGTATCCTCGGGAAAATGACTAGCCCATATATAGCTAGTGTAAGCAATTTGTGTGCCTCTGCTTCGTTGCGGTTTGTATTATTTCTTTGATTGTTGCCCATGGAAGATATTTGCGCCCACCGTAAGTTGTGACCGCCGGTGAGTCCCATACCTGGCTTTCCCATAATCTCAGCAAAGGCCCTTCGGCATGACCTTCGGGCTCGGCAGATAGATTTTCATTTTGTTTTCCACGGGGATATCCAGTAATCTTTCGTATTCTTCTACTTGTGGGAACAAGATCTAGGTTGTTGAAGTTGAAGCACCGCCGTCGAGGTTCCCGAGAAATAAATGGCTGCCCCCTGACATATCCGTATCGCCCGATAGCTCGATTACATGGAGCAAATCCCCAAACTGTTGTATGTATATGCTTTTCCTTTCGTCGACCACTTGCTTCCATATTGTTTGTAACTCCTTAGTGTAGTCCAGCTGATCTTTTATGACAACATGTTCTGCCTTGTAGGCCTCTCCTGGCGAGAAATCTCCAAGGCGAAGTTGAATGTCTCTCGATGCTTGGGCCACCACCATGACAGTCTCCTTGTCCTGAAGGCTTTTTAGGAGATGACTGAAAGTTGCCATGCCTATATGAATGATGAATGTCATGTTATGCATGATGACAGGTTAGGATGACAAGTTAATATATATCAAGGTAGGTAGACAGGATAAAGAATACACCAATTGTAAAAAAAAACGGTTAAATGTGCGGGGGATGACTTAAGGACTACCCTACAAAACAAAGGTTAGCATGGCATGGAATGAGCAAACAAAATGTGGGCCAATACCCCTGATGGGCTTTTATTGCTACCCCTATCTTATTCGTTGGTTCCCAAACTTCCTCAATAGAGGGCTCCGTACACCATGGGATTTATCGGAGGGGGATCTTAAAAGGACGTGCCTTAAAAGAACCTCAAGCTTGAGTGAGGAGTCCGAGGCCCTATTGCGGATAATGATCAACGTGTTGGGGACCGTACTGAACCTCGCTAACCTAAATTGTGCTAAACCCGGGTATAGGGTTATGCATGTATGCAACAAGTATGGAAAGCGGTAAATCACCACTATCATGGTAGTTAAAGCGTATAAATAAATTACGGTAAATATGAGCAACAATCAAACAATTTAGCACAACAGTTAAATATATACAACAAGTATAATTAAAATAACCTCCTAACCCTTAGTTCTAGACCTAACTCTCTAAAGTGTTCATTATCCCCAGTGAGTCGCCAGTTGTCATCATTGGTTTTCGTCCGGGCCCCTTTGGGGTGAGCTCAAACTAAACCAATGGTGAGAAATTTTAGAGTTGCGACCAACTGTTTTTGGGGTACAGTTGGATACCCTCTACTTTGAGTAGTTTTAAGTGTATGGTCCACGTTATTAGAGATGGGTTCGGGAGTTGGTTACGTGTAGGGAAGGATTAGCACCCCTACGGCGCCCTTTCGGTATCTAATTTAGGAGGAGGAGGTTTGTATTTATCTCTTTGTGACTAGACTAAATTTCCTAAGAAGTCTATGATTTATATTTGGCTACGTTATTTGTCAAAGTTTATGGTTAAAATTGCTTTACCCTAAATTTCTAAAGGGAATCCTAAAAATTTGGGTTTTTGTGTGAAGTGGGGAATGAGATCTTAGGGATTGGTTTTGGCTTTTTTTTGTTTTACTTTCTGGAATTGAAGTCCTAAAAAATGGTTTTTTATTTCCCCCTTTTTTTTGTTTTTGTTTTGTTTTATTTTGTTTTGTTTTTGTTTTTTTTTTCGGGTTAGAAAACATACATTTTTTGTTTTATATGTTTTGTAAAAAAAACATTTTGGCCTTTTTTTGTTTGTTTTTTTTGTTTTTTTTTGTTTGTTTTGTCATTTGTTGTTTTTTTTGTTTTAGAAATTGAAGTACCAACTTTGATTTTCTTCCTCTCTTTTCTTTTTTTTTTTTTTTTTTTTAAAACATGAAGACGTTTTTTGTTGTGTTTTTTTTTGTTTTTGGAAACCTTTCTTTCTTTCCCCCCTTTTTTTTTTGTTTTGTGAATCTAAAATCTTAAAGCCAATTTAGGAACATATGCATGAAAATAAAAACGTGGAGTGTGTGATTATGGCATCCACAAAAGAAAAAGAAAATCACTCTTTTTTCTCTTTTTTTTTCATTTTCTCCCTCTGCTCTCTCCTTTTTTTTCTTTCTTCTCTTTTTTTTTTCTTTTTACTATACTTTACATATTACAACATACACATAAGAAGGAATACAAGAAAACACAATGAAAAAAGGCTGAAAAGGGATTACACCAAATATAGATAAGCTCAAAAACGAAAATTAGAAAAATGCTTTAAAAAAACAATTACACCAAATATAGATACAAATAAACTGAAAAAGTAGTGAAAAGATAAAGGCTGAACCGACTTTGAAGCTTTGCAACGCCAATCTTCGCTTGAGCTCCCGCCGCGCTGATAGTCACTTGCTCGACTCGGAATCGACAGATCCGACGGTGGGATTTATGAAGAGACTTCCCTGGTGTTTGGAGATAGGAGGGCTGGAGTTGGAGTTTGCAAGGAGTGGATGAGTGATCTCTTATGATGATGATTACGGGATTCTTGTTTTTTTTTTTTTTGGGTTTGCCAGGAGGAAGGCTGGGCGTTTTACGATGATGATGGGGTTGGTTTTGATGATGAGCCTGGTTTTTTTCCCTTTTTTTGGATTTTTCTCCTTTCTTTCTTTTCCTTTCTCTCTCTGTGTTTTTTTTTTTTGCTCCGTCTGCCTTGGGATGAGGAAGGGATGTAAAAGGGATGAGGTTTTTTTTCCTTTTTTGCAACGAATTCCTTTTTTTTTCTCCCTTTTCCTTTTTTTTTGATGGCTCTCTCCAACTTGAAAAAACTCACTCTCTTCTGCAGAGGGAATGGATGACCGCATGATGGGAGTCATTGGTGTATCTCTTTTGTTGTAGTATCTATTGGTGCTAGTCACCAACCCCTTGACCTTTCAGGTACAGGCAAGGGGAAGTCATGTTCTTGGTTCCAGGTTCCCTGGAATTTGGGGGCGTGACAACCATGATGGGAGATGGGGCAACCATTGAAACGACTTCCACCGGGTCTCTCCTCACAAGACCCTGCTCCACCAACCAACCGATCGGATGGTCTCTATCCACCATCCGCTTGCCGAAAGCAATCCATGCCTTCCTCAATTCAGCGGTGGTCATATGAGCCTTGGCATACTCAACATAAAAGTCTTCTAGCTCGGGGTCCCCAAGAGAACTTAACAAACAGGTGTTGTACCCCTAACCTCTGGGGTTTCCTGTACTGGTGACTGCCCTCCAGTTGCAGGCTCTCTTACCTCTGCAATATCACTGGGCCTATCAATAGGTTGAGCTTCCTCTAGTGTAGGATCAGTGGGGAGACAGGTTCTGACAATATTCTCCACCACTTCAGCTATATGGACCGTTGTGGCAGACGTAGAGGACGCTCGAGAAATCTCGGGAACAGGTGCCGCTTGACATGGTCAAGGAGCTGGGGATTTAACAGAGCTTGCAGTGTCCTCAGCAAGACTTCTCACACTCGACCCGGGCCTTTTCATAGGCTTGATCTCTAGCCGGCCATCCTGGTATATGCTCTTGAAGATAAACTTGGCCGGTAGTGGCACCGTGGGTCGATGATTGAACACATCAGGGTGAAGGAACCTTATGATTTTAGTAAGAACTAGTGCAAAGTGCCCCTTCTTGCTCTTGATCATGTTGTGTAGTTGAGCTCCCCAGTCTATTCTTTTTCCTTGAAGTACACTACACATGATCTTCATTTGCTCATGGCTTGCAGAATCATGAGCAATCTTCTTGCACATTAGGCACTGTCCAGTGACTATAAGAGTCGCTAGTGCCTGACCGGAGAACCCAATCTTCAGGACTCCCCGACCTTGCTTTCCAGGATTGGAACACCCTAGGAAAGACTTACACTCTTCTCTGGAGAGATTAGGTAGAGGTTCAAAGCTACCTTTAGGGAGTGGAAGTTCATTGCGAAGTATTTTGGTGAGACCCGAATCTCCACTCCTTGTACTATTCCCACCACGTCGTCTCCAGAGATTGTCAAAGTCTCGTAAAACTCCGAGACGTCTTCTACCAGCACATCTTGCATCCCCGAACATATGGATGCAGTCCCAGTTGATCGAGGTGATTTACGAACTCGCTTAGCCAGTGACCTTCGACGCCTATGGCTTCCCAGTCGACAATGAAGCCTGGAACGATTTCGCCTTATCCTTTTGGCATCAATGAGTTGGGTCCTACCATTGAGGTTATAGAGAGAGAAAGAGACACTCGTGAGAGAGAGATTGTAAGGTTCGAAGGAGGTCGGAGGAGAGAGATAAGAGAGAGAGAGAATGAGGATCGAAGAGAGAGAGAGATAGCGCGCTTAGGGTTATTGTTTGAGTGTGAACCGAAGAACGTACCTCCGGGCTCCGTCTCTATCGGTGACTTATATATGAGGTGGGAAGTGTACCATAGAAGTCACATACTCGTCGGTTCGTCTTCGGGGTCCATGTCCTTTTCTACGACCCATCTCTTTATCTTCCGGATCCACCCGTTGATGTACTCAAGATATGAGTGCACGTCACCCCTTGTGTCGATGTCTTTTGAATTTTAAGTGCACGGTGAGCGTGCTGACATGTCTTCGACGCTTGCTCGGGACCGTGACACTACGAAGCTGCGTAAAGAGTCTCCTGAGCTTCGAGGCTACGAAGAAGCGATCTTCGAGGCAGCAGTTCTTCAATGCTTTTGTGCTTCATGATCGACTACGGATTCAGCAACAATGGTGGATTCCTATGGACTTTTTCAACACTTAACAACACAAATGTGACTCATATGATATCTCATAAAAACATGCATGATGAACAATGTTGTAAACGGAATTATGAGTACATGTTCAGCTTGAATTTTCACAACCGAAATACCTGGTTTACATGTATGACTCTTGTTTGATGACCATTTTTCTTTCCATTAACTTTAGAAATGAATAAGTGCCTCATCATTTATTTCTTTATGTAGGACATTGATCACAATGTCAACATAACATCCAGTAAACCATAGTCAGTTCATTTCACCAACCGAGTCATAACTTCGACAGTCAGCTCATATATAAGCAAAACTCACTCAGTGAAGGCCTCACCCTCTCACTCTCGGATCAGCATGTGAGTATGATTCAAGAACTAAGATTACACTATTTGGTATACTCATAGTCAACCAAAACTTACCACAAATCCTGATCCAACAATGAATTTTAGTTCAAGCATAGATGATGAGAGACAGGATTGTCTTATTGAGAATCGAGAACACACACTCTATCAATGTCTAACTTACAACACAAGTACATGTATAGATTTTGGAGGTTGATCATTAATATTGTCTGTGTGAGCTGCCCCTTGTTCTTTGTAAAGCATGCATTTTCGGTGCTAATTCATGAACCTTTTCATTGTGACAAAGCTCAACACGGTTTCTTTTGGATATCCGATGATCGTACAGTTTGAACTCCAATTATTACTTTGAAAGAGACACATTTGAGGGTAGTAGTGAGGACTCCCTCTAAGATAGGCAATCTATTTTATAGTCTCTTTTTGCCTTTTTCACCTTGCCTTTTTCAATTGAAGGTATTGGCTCTTTTTGAGTAATAGGCTTTTTTATGATTCTCAAGTTCTACGGTCTCAATCATCCTTCGAGCATTAAATCATTGAGGATCCTTTCTAGGTGCAAGCCAATAGTACCATGAGATACTACGGTTCTGCTAGTTAATGGATGCAATGCCGCACAGGCGATATTCACTCAGAAGAAGAACAACATATAATGGGAATATTATTTGATGGTTATGGAGGGAAATGCACTCATTACACTCACGACTTGTAGAATCATGACAGGTTGCATAAAAGACTTATACCAGGTTCAGAGGTAGCAAGTTTCATCCATGTGATTTCTCAATGTCCCGCAGTAGAAATGTATGAATTGCACTTAGGCACTACTAATTTTCATGGAGAGATAACCAGTTATTAACAGTGTCTTACTTATGTTCATGTACAAGTACTTAGTTTGAAGTAAGTGAAACATAGGACATGCACTAAGAATTATGGAGTTAAATCTAGCATGCCAAGTATTGTCAGAAGTTCATTGAACCTAGCTTTGTGCAGTGGTTTGGTGAATATGTCGGCAAGCTAGTCATCAATGGATATATACTCAAGGGAAATTTCCTTCTTCAGCACATGGTCACGTATGAAGTGATGTCTGACCACGATGTGCTTGGTTTGGGATGCATGACAGGATTGTTGGAAATTGCAATGGCGCTTGTGTTGTCACAGTATAGTGGCACAACCTTCAGGTTAAATCCATAGTATGAAAGTTGACTGGCCATCCAAAGCAACTAAGCATAATAGCTTCCTATGACAATATATTCAAACCGGCTATTGAAGTTAAAACTGAATTTTGTTTCTTCTTGAACTAGGATACAAGTTTGTTGCCAAGTAGTTGGCATGTTCCACTTGTGCTCTTCCTATCAATCCTGCAACCAGCAAAGTATGCATACGAAAAGCCTCTCGGTTTGAATTCGGACTCCTTTGGGTACCAAAGTCCCAAACTTTAGTTCCCTTGAGATACCGCATAATCCTTTTGACATGAGACATATGAGACTCCTTGGGATTTGCTTGGTATCTTGCACAGATGCATGTTGCAAACATTATATCAGATCTGCTTGCTGTGAGATACAACAAAGATCTAATCATGCTTCTGTATTTTGTGATGTCCACTTCTTTGCCTACTTTATCCATATCCAATTTGGCATTTGTAGGAATGGGTGTTTTCATGTGAGTCACATCAGTTATCTTGAATTTCTTCAGAATCTCCTTAGTGTATTTAGTTTGGTGATAAAGATCCTATCCTTCAACTGCTTGACCTCTAACCTAAGAAAGAATGAAAGTTCTCCCATCATACACATTTCATATTCACTTTTCATCAAATGGGAGAATTCTTCACATTGCTTTTTATCCCTTGATCGACTATGATGTTATCCACATAAATCTAAACAATCAAGGGTGATACTTTTCCTTCCTTCAAAATTGTTTTATATATCCCCCATTTGGATTCAAAGAAAAATACTAGAAAAATTAATTTCCACTCTTTCAAAATGTGAAAATTGGGATTTAGTGTAAAATCTGGAAAAACCCAAAAGTTCGTAGTGGTGAATTTTTGGAAAGTGGGGTTAGACATCTTAGAAAAATCCCCAAAAATCGACTATCTTATTTATGATATGGGAACCCAATGCCGGGACTTTTGATTTCAAGAAAATAGGCTGCTATGGGTACTTCCTTCATAAATCAAAGATTGAGGATTTACTTGTGAAAGACGGCTACGGTTTTAAAGGAAATGTTGAGAATGACATGCCATACTCATGTTAGTATGTTGGTGTGAGGTATTACGGCATGGACTCCATGACTTGTTTGGGTTCTCACCGTTATGCACCAATGGTGCGATGTGGTTGACGGGCGAGGCATATACGCCAATGGCAGGCTCGTGTGGCGACCGTGGGCTGGGCATATTACTGTGCCGTGGCAGGCATATGCGCCGATGGCGAGCCGGTGTGGCGGCGTGTCCAGGCATATAAACCGCGTGGTAGGGCTGAGTGCCTTGAGTTGGGATCCTATCGAGGATCGTGGACAAGCCGTCTGTGTGGGCAGGCTAGGTCCTGATGTTTGTTTGCAAAGCCGAGTCATGATGATTGTGCACACTACACGGTGCACGAGTACACGAGCATGTAGTATAGACTTGTATGTCTGCATGATGTGGAGTGTTGGGGTCACCTCGAGCTTGTCGCTCACCCCTACTTGTTGTTTACCTTTTTCGAGTGTGACCCGAGACTAGTGGAGGACTTTCTTCCCAGGAGGACGTGCCCACTACTACGATGTATGATACGATCGTATTCTATATTGTGTATTGTATAATGTTTGTATCCCGGATATGGGTTCGTAGATAGTTGTATTTGCATACTTTTTGTGATGTGATGTCCGTATGGTTTGACTTATTGTATGCATGATGATGTATGGGAAAGTACGGGATTACCCTTGATGTGTGACCGTACATGGTTGCATATTTGAGACAGCACCCGCGGTGTAGTCTCTATTGGTGCTAGTCACCAACCCCTTGACCTTTCGTGTGCGGGCAAGTGATAACGTGCATTTATGCCGTTATCCTATGCCTTATATAGGGTGTTTTAGCGTATGTTTTGTACCTATTTGCATGTTATTTTCGACATATTTGCTCTAACCCTAGGAAGACCCTGTTTGGTGTATAGTGGTACTTTTTGAGTGTTTTTGGCAGGTTTTGGAGCAACCTTTTCCCACACACTTTGGCTAAATCACTCCATCAACTCACAAGGAAGCTATAGGAAGAAGATGGAAGCAAAAAGAAGGCAAAATCAAGGTGCACGTGAAAAGCCTTCTCACGTGCATTCTCACGTGCAAGGATTTTATTGCATGGATGCCTTCTACAACTCAAGAGGAAGCTTTGGAGCAAATTTGAGTCAAATTGGAGCTGCACGTGAAAAGGGTCTTCTCACGTGCATTCTCACGTGCAAGCATTTTGGCGCTCCAAATGATGTATTTTGTTGTTTTAATCATTTTCCTCTAAAGAACTGGGGTCAAATTTGGTGTAGTTTGAGTTTTATTTCGCCTAGAACGTCGATTAGTGTCACTAACCAAAACGACATCGTTTTGGGCTCGACCACATTTATAATTAGGGCACACCTTCAGAACCCTAATTTGGCCCACTAAAACCTATAAATAGGGGTCTTTGGAGGCATTGTAAATCATCTTGAGTAAGGAGAATCTGATCCGAGTTCTGAAAAGAGCTATAGCCATTGCTAAAAGATCGGATTGTCCTTGGCAAGGAGTGATTTTGGAAGCAGACGCCTTGAGTCGTTGGAGGTTGGAGTCCTGGTTCATCTTGGAGTCTTCCTTTATTGTCCTGGAATCTTGTAATCATGTTCTTTCCTATGATTGTTATTATTTTTGTCATGATTATGGAGTAGTCTTGTTAGTCTAGGGGAGCAATGTAGCCCCCAAATAAATTGTAGTCAGTTTGGTTATGGTTGTTCAATAAAATAGAATTCGGTTCTTGTTTAATTCACTTGCTTGAATGGAAATGCCTAGTTTATACATAATTAGGTAATCTTAGCCCTTGTCTAGGGTGGAACACTAGTGAATTAGATTTAATATTGCATGATGGACCAAGTCTGCAACTATTAGATTGTTTGTCTACCTTGATCACTTTTATTCACATGGACCAAATGGGATAAAAGCCTTAAATCTATCTTAGCATGGACCAAATGTAAGATAGGTAGGAGATAATCAATATGAACATGAACTAGAACATCAATCAAGAACAAGAGCCATAACCAGGCGATTACAATCGATTGGGTGGTAAACATTGTGACTCTAGATCCTTAATCAACTTAAATTTCTATACCAATAGCTTGCCAACTTTCTGATTTAATATCTTTTTGTTCAAAATATTTGCACAACAAACATCAATTGTCCAGACATAAAATCAACTTGTTAGCTTAGTGCTTTGTCGCTTAACAACATTAGCTACCTCCCTGTGGGTTCGACAACCGGAGTCTTAATACTCCATTTTATTACTTGACCAGGCACTTGCTACAAAACCTTCGGACATAATTTATGCGGGTCAAGTTTTTGGCGCCGTTGCCGGGGAGGCAAGCCAAACGTTGTTAGGACTAAGTGACATTAGGTGCTTAAGTTTATTTGTGATCCTGGAATTTTATTTTCTTGTAATTTTGCTAGTACGGTGTTACCTGGTATCTTTTTGTTTTTTTTGCTACGTGTCGAGTGCACCCTAGGTGTTTGAGAAAATTCCTCTGTGTATGCGTCACACCAGGGGTGAGTTATTACCATACAATCCCGAAATCGAACGAACATTGTGAGAGCAACGAAGGGCTCGAGAGGGTATTAGTTGCAGTTGAACAACAGTTGGAAGGTTTACATACCTTGTGTGAAGAAATCATGGTGAAAACAGAGCAAGGGAAGATCGGGGACACAACGGCCAAGGCGGTAATCAGCCGAGGACCTTCATGGATTATGCTAGACCTGTACTATCGGATGAGTATTCAGGCATTAGAAGGGTGCCGGTCCAAGCAAACAACTTAGAGTCAAGCCTGCGCTACGCAAATGGTTGGGCAAGATGCATTTGAGGCTCGGCACTAGATGATCCACACAACCATCTAGCGCGATTCTTGCAAATTTGCGACACTATCAAAATTAATGGAGTCTCGGATGACGCCATTAAGCTTCGGCTCTTCCCATTTTCCCTGAAGGACCGAGCTCTTGGTTGGTTCCAATCCCTACCTGCTGGCAGCATACACACATGGGACCAAATGGTGGAGAAGTTTCTCTCCACGTACTTTCCACCAACAAGAGTTATTCATTTAAGGAGCCAAATAAATCAATTCACCCAGCATGGTGATAAGTCGCTATACGAGGCCTGGGAGCGATTCAAAGACTTGGTTAGGAGGTGTCCTAATCATGGCAGGCCAGAATGGTTACAAGTCGAATCTTTTTATGCAGGTCTGCACGCAAATACAAGGAGCATGATAGATGCAGCTGCTGGAGGAGCGTTCATGATGATGGAACCTTCTGCAGCAGTGGAGCTTATAGAGCGAATGGCGTTGTCAAACTGCCAATGGTCCAATGACAGACGCCCTAGAGCTGAGCCGGTGGCTGCGGTATCAAATTCATCAAATTCAACTCAGTTCGATGAGTTGACAAGAAAGATGGAGTTCGTGTGAGCAAATGTCCGTGATGGTGTTCGCATGGAGGCGAACCGAACAACCCAAGGCAATTATCAAGACGCTGCTGCCAACTATACGAAGAAGCCCAATATGTTGGGAATCGAGGTGGAGGATTTCAGCGACAATATCAGAATCCAACCCAAGACAGAATCCTCCTCGACCCAACAACTTCCGAGAATCAAGGAGGACCTCACCAATTTCAACAACGGTCTTACTTATGGCCAAGGCGGAATAAGGTCTCTGTCTTTGGAGCAACACAAGTATGGAGAACATTCTCGACCACAACTTCCCCCTGGGTTCCGGAAGATGCCTCAACGGAAGGAGGAAAACAAAGAGAAGGCAAAGGATGAAGAGATGCGGAACTTCTTTTTATCAATTTGCTAAGCAAGCAATCGATAGAATGAGTAAGGGGGAGACAAGGATTGAGTCCCTTACCACATCTCGTCCCAGGATCTTGGGGCTGCCATGAAGAATATAGAGCGCCAGATTGGCGGTTAGCAAATGCGAGTTAGGCCATCTTCATCAAACACTTTTCCCGTGAATACAGAGGTCAACCCAAGGGAGCATTGCAAAGCTATAATGCTTAGAAGTGGGAAAGAACTACCAAGCTGGAGAGAAGAAAATCGAGCCAACCAAGGAGGAGTCGGAACGGCTTGCCCAGGAGGAAGCTTAAGAAGGGGATCTGAGCAACGTAAGGACAGGACGAAAAGGTTGGGAGTAGTCAACCGACAATCCGTCAGCTTGAAGTTAGCTCTCCCGTTCCATATAAACCTCCTATGCCGTATCCTCAAAGGCCGAGGAAACGAAATTAGATGCTCGGTTCCGAAATTCTTAGATGTATTCAAAAATTTGGAGGTGAACATCCCATTCATAGAAGCCTTGGACACAGATGCCTAGATATGTCAAGTTTTTAAAGGATCTACTGTCCAAGAGGAGAAGCTACACTGATTGTGAGATAGTGGCTCTCATAAATGACATTAGTGCGGTGGTAAAGACAAGCTACCACCCAAGCTTAAAGATCCGGGTAGTTTCACGCTGACTGTACCATTGGCACCTCGCAATTGGAGCAAGCCCTATGTGACTTAGGGGCGAGTATAAATCTGATGCCCATGTCCATCTATCGGCGCCTGGGCTTGACGGGAATAAAGCCCACTTCCATATCTTTACAATTTGCTCGACCGATCGATAGGAAAGCAATGGGCATTATTGAAGATGTTTAATCAAGGTGGATCGCTTTATCTTCCCGATGGATTTTGTTGTATTGGAAATGGAAGAAGATAAAGGAGTCCAATTGATTCTTGGAAGGCCATTCCTGAGTACCGGAAGGGCCTTGATCGATGTAAACTCGGGGAGTTGACGTTGCGTGTGGATGAAGACGCAGTGGTGTTCAACATGGAGCGTTCGATGCGCAAGGCAAATGATCATTCCGGTTGTTATTGGATTGATCAGATTCTGAATTCGTGGATAGCTACTTCAAAGAGAGCTTGATCCCGAAAGCGTGGATCACGAATTGCGACGGTGGATTTTGCGGAGGTCGAACCGGAAGAGACTTATGAAGTGGGTCGAAAGAACAAAGCGAAGAGCGACCTAGGGTTCCTCAACTAAATCCTCCGCAATCACTGGAACCCTTGCCGTTCTGAAGCAACTCCCCCGAACATCTGAGGTACGAGTTTTTGGATACACAAGGACGTTACCCTGTGATAAGAAGTGCGTCCTTAATAGAGAAGAAACCGGACAGCTACTAGAAGTCTTACTTAAAGCATAAGCGGGCCCTGGGGTGGTCTCTGGATGATATAAAAGGTATAAGTCCAGCATGCTGCATGCACAAGATACGATGGAGGAGTCTTATACTCCTGTCAGAGCGCTAACGCAGGCTCGATCTGCCGATGAAGAAAGTCGTTAGCAAGGAGATTCTCAAGTGGAGGAAAGCGGGCATCATATATGCCATTTCGGATAGCTCCTGGGTTAGTCCAGTACAAGTGGTTCCCAAGAAGGGCGGCATGACAGTGATACGCAATGAGAAGAACGAGCTTATTCCATCCCGCACGGTGACCGGGTGGCGCGTGTGCATTGATTACCGCATGGTGAATAAAGCCACGCGTAAGGACCACTTTCCGTTACCTTTCATTGATCAAATGCTAGATCGGTTAGTGGCTACCCATATTATTGTTTTCCGGACGGTTATTCTGGATACAACTAGATAGCGGTTGCCCTGGAGGATCAAGAGAAGACTACATTCACGTGCCCTTTTGGCACGTATGCTTTCGGCGTATGCCATTTGGTCATTGCAACCTTTTTGCCACTTTCGAGGTGTATGATGGCCATTTTTCAAGGGTTAGTGGAGGACATTATGGAAGTCTTTATGGATGACTTCTCGGTATTTGGTTCATCTTTTTCCATCTACCTCGAAATCTAGAAACCGTGTTAGTCCGATGCAAGGAAAAGGACCTGGTCTTGAACTGGAGAAGTGTCACTTCATGGTCAAGGAAGGAGTCGTCCTTGGGCATAGAGTGTCCACATTGGGTTTGAAGTAGATAGAGCAAAGATCTCCACCATTGAGAGTCTACCTCCTCCCACTAATGTGAAGGGCATCCGGAGCTTTCTGGGTCATGCAGGGTTTTATCGGCGGTTCATTAAAGATTTTTCAAAAATTGCCAAGCCCCTAAGCATGCTTTTTAGAGAAGGATGTTCCTTTCATTTTTTCGGAAGATCGCCTTCAGGGCCTTTACGATCTTTGAAAAGAGAAGCTCAGTTCCGCACCGGTGATAGTAGCTCCAGACCGTCGCAACCCTTTGAGCTGATGTGTGATGCGAGTGACTTTGCGGTTGGAGCGGTGCTTGAGGCGAAACGGGACAAAGTGTTCAGGGCAATATATTATGCCGATCGCACGCTCAATGAGGCCCAGCTCAATTACACTACTACGAGAGAAGGAGTTACTTGCTGTGGTGTTTGCTTGTGATAAGTTTCGATCATATCTTTTGGGCACTAAGGTCATTGTTTACACCGACCACGCTGCCCTGAGATATTTGTTCAGCAAGAAGGATGCGAAACCCAGAGTTGATCGGATGGGTTTGGTTACTCCAAGAGTTTGATCCTGGAGATTAAAGACTTGAAGGGGACTTCCAACACTGTGTGGCAGACCATTTGTCAAGGCTCGAGCTAGGGGAAGGTAGTACTCAAGGTGCTACTCTTTCGACACCTTCCATGATGAGCGACTCTTTGTGGGTGAAGCAAAGACGCCATGGTTCTTTGATATAGTGAACTACCATGCATGTGACTATGTACCTCACAGAGTTTACTTATCGAGAAAAGAAGAGGTTCCTCTTTAATGCAAGAAGATACATTTGGGATGAGCCTATTCTATACGGGCAATGTCTTGATCGGATCATCGAGAAAATGTGTGCAGAAGAGGAAGTGGACAGCATGCGACGCATTGTCATTCATCGACTATGCTGGCCATTTAGGAGTACAAAGGACGGTGGCGAAGATCCTACAAAGTGGGTTTCACTGGCCAACCATGTTCACGGACACATACACTTTTGTTAAGACATGTGATCAATGTCCACGAACGGGGAGGGATTACAAGGAAGCAAGAGATGCCCCAAACGGCATTATGCCGGTCGAACTTTTTGACATATGGGGAATCGATTTCATGGGACCTTTCCCACCATCAGATGGGTTTTCTTACATCCTTCTGGCTGTTGATTACCTCTCGAAGTGGGTTGAAGCTATACCCACTAGGAAGAATGATGCTCAAGTGGTTACCAAGTTCCTTCGCATACATATTCGGCGAGTTTGGAACACCTAGAGCAATTATCGGTGATGAAGGGAGTCACTTCTGCAATAAGCTTTCGACAAGCTCTTAAACAAATATGGAGTTCAACATGGCGCACCTTAGCCTATCATCCACAAGCAAATGGTCAAGTTTGAGTTTCCAACCGTGAGATCAAGCACATTTTGGAAAAGACAGTGGGAGGCAACCAAAAGATTGGGCTCTAAAACTCGATGAGGCGTTGTGGGCTCATCGCACAGCATTCCAAACGCCCATTGGCATGTCTCCTTATCGTCTCTTGTACGGAAAGGCCTGCCACTTCACTGTTGAATTGGAACACAAAGCATTTTAGGCGATTAAAAAACTGAACATGGATCCCAATGTTCGCTGTGAACTACGATTGCACCAATTAAATGAGTTGGAGGAATTTCGCTTCAATGCCTATGAGAGTGCGAAGCTGTACAAGGAGAGGTCTAAGCTCGGACATGATAAGCGGATCAGCCCCTCTCTTTGTTGAACCGGGCGAGAAGGTGCTTCTCTTTAATTCCGGACTTAAACTCTTTCTGGGAAGGCTGCGATCTAAATGGATGGGGCCTCTTCATTACAAGGTTTTCCCATATGGTAGTGTTGAACTCCAATCAACCTGCGGACAAATTTTCAAAGTAAATGGTCAGCGTGTGAAGCCATACTACATGCGGGACCATGTTAAGGAGGTTGATCATTTCACTCTGAGCACAACTTGACGGCGAGGACGGTCAAGCTAAAGACCTAAACTCGGCGCTTCATGGGAGGCAACCCATGGTGATTTCTCTTCCTTTTTCTTTTATTTTATTTATTTTATTGGGATATTGTTATTGTGTGCTTTAACCCATAGTTTGTAGGGAGTGCATATCTTGTTTTGTTTTAACTTTTATTGGCGGCATTTGAACCAGGGCCTAGGCCCAAATTCCTTGATGGAGCTTCTTTAAGCTTGGGCTTACTTGGGCTGTGTATTAGAACTTCAACTAAATTTTCTCGGGCCCACATCCAAGTTCGGTTGAATTAAATCGGAGGGGCCCACTCAAATCTCTTGCCAAACCATGGAGATGAAGTTACGGATTATATGATGGTATTTTGGGCCCACCCCTTGCGACACGTTTTTGTCCTTGGGAGATGGGATACTAGCCGTCAAATTTCAACATCATTGGGCTTCATTCGGGGTGTCGACCCCGGCTTGCCGTGAGAACCGACATGTCACGTTCACATCTTAAATGAATCTACGAGTTCATCCGTGACCTACAAGAGCGAAATTTGGACAAAAAAAGGCCCCGCCCGTGAAGAGTGTTTCCGCGTGCACAAGGGTATAATGGTCCAATCGAGCTGAAATTTTGCACGAGAGGCAACCGGCATCTTCTAGACCCTTACGAGACCTGCCCGTGAAAACACTTTTCGCGTGCACGGGGATGGACGCGTCTTTTCGATCTAAAATTTTGGTGGACAAGCAAGCGATGTCTAGAGTCATCCAAGCTTTGACCATGAAAACACGCTTTTCACGTGCACACCTACCTTTGTGCCAATCGATCTGAAATTTCGGTGGGCGCTAGCTGGCATCTTCTAGAGTCTTCTTTGGTACGCACGTGAAAAAGATGGAGCACTTTAAGAGGGCTATTTTCGTCTTTTCCCCTTGTGGCGAATCACTATAAATAGGGATGAGTTCCAAGCTTCAAACTCACATCTCATACTTTCTCCTCCTTTCTTCTTTGAGAAAAAAATTCTTCTACGATTAGTCATGGTGCACAAGGAGAGCCCGCCAAGGAGAAGGCGATCCCGAAGCCTCTGCCACCTCTGCCTTCGGCATTGAGAGACGCCGACCTATCTTCGTGGGGAATGTGCTTGATTGGGAGATCCGGAGTCCTCCACCCTTGGTGGACTGAAGAAGTTATGACCAAGCTGCGAGCGTTGGGACCAGAAGGTTAGTATGCGCCATAATGATTTGTATTACCTGCCATGTTAGAATTTTATAATTGGTCTATGTCAATGAGGAAGATGATGAGATAATTGGGGAGGTTCAGGTGTCTTAATTTCTATTTCCCCTGCTTTGTTGAGAGATTGCTTTGATACTCAAATCCCATGCATGCAAAGCACGCATTGACCTTAGGAGAATATGGTAGAGCTTTACGGTATACTAAGGAATTTGGGGAAACGTCGGCAATTTACGAAAAACGGATTTCACGGGAAATACGTTGCCTTGCCAATTTGGTAGGGAGGTGCTTCTTGTTACAAACTAGTGGCGTGAGACTCGGTCCCTAAATCTCATTTGGAGTTTATGTTTTGCATCGATCTTGAGTTACACATTGATTGATTGTGGAAATTTTAAATTGTGGAAACGGGACATTCCTAAATGCTTATATGGTCGACTACTTAGCATGCTTCGCAATATCAATATGGTCGTCTTAGTGCTCAAGTAGTCCCCCACTATTTTCCCGGATAACTTGCGATTCTGAGTTCTCCATCCAGGGTGCTTTAGGAGTTAGCTACAAGGGCAAATGAGGAGATAGTATCCCACGTCGCACCCACAGCCTTCACGTCATAGCGTGCATATGGAGCGACCCACGGAGCGGTTAGGGATACCTCTACTCCCATGAATGCCGCCGACAGCACATCTTCCGATTGACGCCATGTACATGCGGTTCAATGTTCACAAGGAGGAAATCTACAATTTCTTCCAAGGCATCGATGGCCAAGTTATCGGTGAAGTTGACTTCTGCGGGCTTTCACTAATGGGCCACATCACAAGACTTCGGTTGGATGAGCTGCCACAAGTACATCACTCAAGATCAACAAGCAACGTCCTCGTCCATACCGACCATGGGAAGCCGGAGCCAACTCCTGCTACTTCTTATGAAGACTTACAAAGCAAACTGCTCAACTACAAGAGGCACAGCGGAAACCGTTCGGGAGATCGAGCTACTAAAGAAAAATCAAACTCTCATCCTCAGAGCGGAAGGAAGTCAAAGGGTTGCTCGGTAAGATCTGAAAGCCCTGGGAAGAAGAAGAAGAAAATTCCTACACCTCCGTGGAGGATCCATTTGAAGCACCATCACCTCGGTGCAACGGCACGCTTGCGCATGGCGAAGAGACCTTTGGAGTATCCATAGTACCCGCAGAGCGGAGCCACACACCGCGTCACCCTTCCCCTCCGGCGATTCCGGTTTATTTCCCACCACCGGCGGGCCCAGCTCTTCCACAGGCCCTAGTTCCCTTAATCCGGCCGTTGCAATGGTGGTCGGCGCATCATCCAAGCTCCCCGGGAAGATGACCCTGGGGAGCCCATCTATATTCATCTTCATCCGGCCCTCTCCACTGCTGATGCCACAGTCGCTCAGCGGTTACTTATGGAGACACCTTGCAAGCACGTTTACACGTGATTCGAAGTCTTCACGTCATCTTATTTGCGACGTATCCTAGGCGAGTACTATATCTTAGATGACGTTGACTTATTCACGTATGATGCGACATGTGGTGGAAGCCAAACCCAACGATTACCCTATGGCTCGGTACACTTCTACATGCTGTGTGAGATTTATGAGCAGCCGTTAGAGGAACATATCTTCCACCGGCGGATGAATAAAGTTGCAGAAGGACATCGCTCTTGGCACCAGGTCCACGGTTCTTATACCGGTCCTCCTTGATTGACATTTTGTACTCTTGCCGGTTGGACCATTGTGGGCCATGCCGTCCTTTATGACCCGAGCCAAGCCCATGGGTTTTCCACACGAAAGAAGAAGCTTGTCCATGGTTTCTTGAAAAAAATCAAACCGCACTCCAAAAGGGTTGTTGACATCCAAGTTACCTCTGTGCACCTTCGATGAAATGGAGCTTCCCAACAACCTGATCGATTCGGTTGTGGGATTTTTGTCTGTTATTATTTGATAGCTCTGTTAAAACATAAGGATACTTGGGCGCTCACAAGAGAAACCTCGTACGACTTTGTCGCACGTCTTAGACGAATGGTGGCCCATGTTATCTTCTAGTATAGCATACCCACCAACCGGTAACGCTCCTTTTCCTTTTACTTTTTCCATGCTCGAGGACATCGCTTCGTTTAAGTATGGGGGGGGGGGGGGGATTTCCCTTGAACCGGTTGCTTGTTTGTTTGCCTGCATGCGTTAATTTTATTTTATGTTTTTCTTTGTGAATGTTTGTTTTGCCTTGTGAGGTGCAATGGCTACCAAGGTATGACAATTCGGTTGACTATACTTGACCACCTTAGTATCTTGTTGTGATAAAAATGTTTCACTTGTTAAGGTGTGTTATAAGTTAGTTGAGCATGTCTTTACTTTTTGAATGATATCACCATGATTTTGGAGCCGACGTTTGAATAGTAAAATTTGAGCATGTTATGTTAGGATGAGCTTTGTAAACCCTGAAGTTGAGTGCGAGAATAGGCATATACTTTTTGAGAGCACCATTATCTTGCCTTTGAGTATATTTTATGGGTTATTGGGTTATCAATTTGCTCTTAATATTCATTACTAGCTATTTAATAGTTGGAGTTACTTAGGCATAAGAAGTACTGTTTGTGCTCGGTGTTTGGTGTATGATGTTAGTGATTCCAGTATTTTCTGCTCGGTTCTTGTTAAAAAAAAAAAAAAAAAAAAAAAAGGGGGGCTTGTGTGAGGACAATAGCAGAGTGAATAATCCATCAGGGAGAGCATAAAATGCAACCTTGTAAGGTTATTACTAAAAATAAGTGTGAAAAAAAAAAAAAAAAAAAAAAAACAAAAAAAAAAAAGAAACGAGAAAAAAAAGTGTTTGCCAGAATAAAAGCCACAATGGCTTACTTTGTTTATATGTGTTTTTGTTTTCGTGTTGCAACCATAATGGCTAAGTTATTTTGTCTTGCAATTTGTTTCACAAGTGTGAGCTTCCATCTTTAGCTCCAAGTGTTGGTCCAAAAGTAGACTAGAGGGTGTGTTTTCCTTGACGAGCACAATGGGGATCTCTTATGTTTACGTGGCAAAACTTAATCAATAGTTAGTAGTGGGTGTAAGAGTAAATCCTTAGCTGTTAGGCATTGATAATAGGGCCTGAGAGGAGAGAAAAGAAAGTGACATTTAAGTGAGGCTGCTCCTAACCTTGGTGAGGACTTTCAGGGGGAGCTAAGTTTATTTTATCCTGGCATGTTTGCTTCTATCTGAACTGTTAGTAACGATATTACATGGTTGTTGGACTTAATAGTAAGGGCATGTTTTGATTAACTTATGATTCATTTTTAGCTATTGGAATGTCTACTTCATCATGATAGAATTGTATGCCTTGGGAAACCATGCCTCTCTTGTTTGTTAGTTTATTCGTTCTTTTCCGTTTGATTGTGTGTTTATTTCTTTTTGCTTGAGGACAAGCAAAGGTTCAAGTATGGGGGAATTTGATAACGTGCATTTATGTCGTTATCCTATGCCTTATATAGGGTGTTTTAGAGTATGTTTTGTACCTATTTGCATGTTATTTTTGACATATTTGCTCTAACCCCTAGGAAGACCCTGTTTGGTGTATAGTGGTACTTTTTAAGTGTTTTTGGCAGGTTTTGGAGCAACCTTGTCCCACACACTTTGGCTAGATCACTCCATCAACTCACAAGGAAGCTATAGGAAGAAGATGGAAGCAAAATGAAGGCAAAATCAAGGTGCACGTGAAAAGCCTTCTCACGTGCATTCTCACGTGCAAGCATTTTATTGCATGGATGCCTTCTACAACTCAAGAGGAAGCTTTGGAGCAAATTTGAGTCAAATTGGAGCTGCACGTGAAAAGGGTCTTCTCACGTGCATTCTCACGTGCAAGCATTTTGGCGCTCCAAATGATATATTTTGTTGTTTTAATCATTTTCCTCTAAAGAACTGGGGTCAAATTTGGTGTAGTTTGAGTTTTATTTCGCCTAGAATGTCGATTAGTGTCACTAACCAAAACGACATCGTTTTGGCTGCGACCACATTTATAATTAGGGCACACCTTTTGTAACCCTAATTTGGCCCACTAAAACCTATAAATAGGGGTCTTTGGAGGCATTGTAAATCATCTTGAGTAAGGAGAATCTGATCTGAGTTCTGAAAAGAGCTATAGCCATTGCTAAAAGATCGGATTGTCCTTGGCAAGGAGTGATTTTGGGCAGCAGACGCCGGAGTCGTTGGAGGCTGGAGTCCTGGTTCATCTTGGAGTCTTCCTTTATTGTCCTGGTACTGTAATCATGTTCTTTCCTATGATTGTTATTATTTTTGTCATGATTATGGAGTAGTCTTGTTAGTCTAGGGGAGCAATGTAGCCCCCAAATAAATTGTAGTCAGTTTGGTTATGGTTGTTCAATAAAATAGAATTCAGTTCTTGTTTAATTCACTTGCTTGAATGGAAATGCCTAGTTTATGCATAATTAGGTAATTTTAGCCCTTGTCTAGGGTGGAACACTAGTGAATTAGATTTAATATTGCATGATGGACCAAGTCTGCAACTATTAGATTGTTTGTCTACCTTGATCACTTTTATTCACATGGACCAAATGGGATAAAAGCCTTAAATCTATCTTTAGCATGGACCAAATGTAAGATAGGTAGGAGATAATCAACATGAATGTGAACTAGAACATCAATCAAGAACAAGAGCCATAACCAGACGATTACAATTGACTGGGTGGTAAACATTGTGACTCTAGATCCTTAATCACTGAAATTTCTATACCAATAGCTTGCCAACTTTCTGATTTAATATCTTTTTGTTCAAATTATTTGCACAACAAACATCAATTGTCCAGACATAAAATCAACTTGTTAGCTTAGTGCTTCTCGCTTAAAAAGCATTAGCTACCTCCCTGTGGGTTCGACAACCGGAGTCTTAATACTCCATTTTATTACTTGACCAGTGCACTTGCTGCAAAACCTTCAGACATAATTTATGCGGGTCAGCAAGGGGAAGTCATGTTCCTGATTCTGGGTTTTCTTGGAATTCGGGGGCGTGACAAGTTTGTATCAGAGCATGGTCTAGCGGACGTAGGTTAGTGAGGGGTGGTTAATTGATTCCATGTGACTTGGAAAACTGTAGGGAGGGCGCCTGATCAACGCAGTCCTTACATGTGTTCTAGGTTATTTTGGTGTCAGTTAGATCATCCTAGGAGCATACATGGGGTGCATTTCTAGTGGTATGATTGTGTGCATATAGGGCACTAGATTGTCTTTGTTTGTGATATGATTGCATTTGGTGCCAGGATGGCACGTGGCAGTGAGAGCCAGGACTGGATGTGGTGTACCCTATGGGGTGACACGATGCTATATGCATGGTTGTGGACCTACGAGTCATGTGGTGTACCCTGATGGGGGACACGATGCTATATGCATGGTATGGACCTACGGGTCGTGTGGTGAGAACCTACGAGTCTAATGTGCCTTTGATGGCTGTTTGTGCTAGCAGTGCTAGTATTGATCGTTTGATTGTTTGTTGTTGTGGCCAGTGTGATGGCACCACCGAGGAGAGTTATCCGAGGCCAGGGTCCGGCAGAGGATCCCACGATTAAGTCAGGGCACCAGGGGCAGCAGAGCCCGCGGCAGAGATCGTCAGCTCCCGTTGTGGGACCTGATTTGGCTTAGGTGTTGATTCAGTTGCAGGAGGCCATGCAGGGTATGCAGGGCTCGATGAGGGATATGACTAGAGAGGTGGATGAGCTGAAGAGGCAACAGCAGCCTCAGCAGCCACCACAGCCTCAGCAGCAGGAGGCGAGGGTGGTGCAGGATGTGCACCAGCAGGAGGTCGTGATAGAGCCAGCACGACGAGGAGTGGACTGGGCTGCGCAGTTTTTGAAACACGCACCCAGGACTTTTGAGGATGGTTCGCGGCCAGAGGTAGCCGAGGACTAGATTAGGTGGACAGAGGATATCTTTGATATGATCGGGGTGCCAAATGAGGAGAGAGTGCGCGTGGCGATGCACTATCTGTTGGGTATCCCATGCAGGTGGTGGGAATCCACTAAAGCTGTCCATGGCAGTCAGATAAGTTGGAGAGAGTTTGTTGAGCGCTTCTTTGGGGAGTATTTTCCCAGCTCGGTACAGTATGCCCAACGGAGAGAGTATTATGAGCTTTAGCTGGGTGGCCAGACGGTGGGTGAGTATGTGCAAGCCTTTACAGAATTAGGGCGGTTTGCTCTTGAGGCTTGGGAAAAGGAAGCTCTTAAGACGCAGGATTTTATTCAGGGCTTGAGGCCATCTCTGAAAAGACAGCTGGAACCGATGCAGTTGACCAACTACTGGGAGGCGGTCGACAAGGCACTCATTATTGAGCGAGGTCAGGATCAGGCGAGAGCCCAGAGGCCGGGCGGTTCAGCAGGTTCGGGCAAGAAGAGACAGAGTGGGGAGAGCAGTACCACAAAGCCTGAGAGCAGGCAGGTGCAGAGGGTTTCCAACCAGACAGTGGGACCCCATGAGAGTTCAGCCAGCAGGACGCCAGGTACTTGTTGGAGTTGTGGTTTGACCGGGCATGTATCGAGAGACTGCCCAAGGAAAAAGATGACCTGTTTCCGATGCGTGAAAGTGGGGCATGGAGCTAGGGAATGTGTTACCCTTAGCTCTACCAGCAGTGTAGGCCCTCGTCCGAGAGAGCAGGGACAGAGGAGTGGGGCTCTGTCTCAGAGGTCAGTGCCGCTGGCACAAAGCACGCAGATGCGACCTGCGGTGCAGCAGCCTCAGCGGGAGGCACCGGGTAATGTTAATCAGCGGGGCAAGGCCCCAATGGGCCAGGCTAGTGGCAGTGGGCCACGAGGGAGGACTTTTGCCCTCACCAATAGAGAGGCAGAGGTTCCACCAGTGGACGAGGCAGGAGCAGGACCTTCAGTGGTGAGAGGTACCATTATTATTTCTCATACTATCTGTTCAGTTTTGATTGATACTAGTGCTACCCATTCTTTTATTTCGTATGCTACGGTGGTTGGGTTAGAGTTGGACCAGGAGACAGTTAGTCAGTCTCTGGTGGTTGCTTCACCTTTGGGTGGAATTGTGATACTTGAGAGTATCTGTCGTGCTTGTCAGGTAACACTTGGGGGTGTTAACCTGTTGTGTGATTTGTATGTCATGGAGTTAGATGATTTTGATGTTATCCTGGGTATGGACTGGTTGGTCTCCGTGGAGGCCAAGATTGATTGTTTCTGACGGCGCATGACGTTCCTCAGGCCAGAGGGCACGCAGGGTGTCTTTATAGGTGAGTGGACTGAGGAGGCATGCAGGTTGGGACCTTTGAGGCATGGGTGGGGTGATGTGACCCACCAGTTAGCCAGCTTGACGTTGGTTGATAGGAGGAGAGTGGGGAAAGCTGCTTTGCCACCCATTGTAGATCAGTTCTCGGATGTGTTTCCTGAGGACTTGGTCAGTTTGCCACCCGTGAGGGAGGTAGAGTTTTCGATCGAGTTGTTTCCAGGGACAACACCGATTAAGTTAGCGGCCTACAGGATGGCACCAACAGAGCTTAGAGAGCTCAAGAGGCAGATAGATAATCTATTGGTACGAGGCTTTATCAGGCGAAGTAGCTCACCGTGGGGCGCTCCAGTGTTATTCGCCAAGAAGGTGGATGGTTCACTTCGGCTGTGTATAGACTATCGGAAGCTGAACCAAGTGACAGTGAAGAACAGGTACCCATTACCGAGGATCGATGATCTGTTCGATCAGTTTCGAGGTGCGAGATGGTTTTCCAAGATAGACTTGAGATCTGGATACCATCAGTTGAGGGTTAGGGAGGCAGATATCCCTAAGACCACATTCAGTTGTTGCTATGGGCATTATGAGTGGCTTGTGATGCCGTTTGGGCTCACGAATGCTCCAACAGTATTTATGGGATTGATGAACCAGGTATTTGCTCCGTATTTAGATATGTTCGTTGTGGTGTTCATCAACGATATTTTGGTCTATTCAGCGACCAAGAGGGAGCACGAGGAGCATTTGCAGGTTGTGTTACAGACTTTGCGAGAGCATCGGTTGTACGCGAAGTTAACAAAATGTGACTTCTGGTTGCAACAGGTGCACTTCTTGGGGCATGTGGTATCTTCGGAGGGTATCACAGTGGATCCTGAGAAGATTGAGGCAGTCATGTCGTGGAAGAGGCCGACGAATGTGTTTGAGATTTGTAGCTTCCTTGGTTTGGCAGGCTACTATCGGAGGTTCGTGGAGGATTTTTCCAGGTTGGCAGCTCTTATGACAAACCTGACCAGGAAGGGAGTTCCTTTCATTTGGTCTGATGCGTGTGAGAGTGCTCGTATGGAGCTGAAGGCACGATTGACCTCAACACCTATCTTGATTCTTCCACAGGAGGGTGTGCCTTTCGAGGTGTATTGTGATGCTTCTAGGGTGGGACTTGGTTGTGTGTTGATGCAGACTCGACAGGTGATTGCTTATGGATCTAGGCAGTTGAGACCACATGAGTAGAACTTTCCCACGTATGATTTGGAGTTGGCTGCAATGATCTTTGCACTTAAGAGCTGGCAACATTATCTCCTTGGGGACAAGTTTGTGGTGTATACGGACCACAAGAGCTTGCAGTATATCTTCTCTCAGTGAGATCTGAACCTTAGGAAGAGGCGGTGGGTGAAGTACATACAGCAGTTTCAGTTTGATATGATGTACACCCCTGGGAAGGGTAATGTGGTGGCAGATGCTCTGAGTAGGAAGAGCAGGGCCGTGGTGGCCCATTGTGCCATTAAGGAATAGGAGATGATGGGTCAGTTGGTAGCGATGAGGTTACAGATGGTGACCAGCGAGGGGTGAGGGACCCTCAGTGTTGTTGTAGCAGTCCCAGAGATGCAGCACAGGATCATAGAGGATCAGCTGGGGGACATTGATTGTGAGGTCATCAGAGACAGGATTCAGACTGGACAGGCGTCTTCTGATTGGACTGAGGATGCTGAGCATATATTGAGGTATAGGGGTCGCCTGATAGTTCCCACTTCTCTTCAGGAGGAGGTTCTTCAAGAATTTCACTAGTCGAGGTTAGCTGTACATCCTAGTGGGACCAAGATGTACCATGCCGTGAGGAGGCAGTATTGGTGGCCAGGCCTGAAGAAGGCCATTGCTGATTTTGTGAGGAGGTGTTTGACCTGTTAGCAGGTCAAGGCAGAGCACCTGAGATCAGCTGGTGAGTTGCAGTCATTGCTAGTGCTAGAGTGGAAATGGGACCACGTCACCATGGATTTTGTCACTGGACTTCCTCGTTCCAGGGGACACGACACTATATGGGTTATTGTGGACCGATTAACCAAATCGGCCCATTTTATCGCGATTTGGGAGACAGACCCAGTGAGGACTTTGGGACAGAGGTACCTTGATGTTATTGTGCGGTTGCATGGAGTCCCATTGTCTATTGTATATGACCGGGATGCGAGGTTCACCTCTCAGTTTTGGAGACAGCTGCAGCGAGCTTTGGGTACTAGGGTGAACCTTAGTACAGCCTTTCATCTGCAGACGGATGGTCAGTCGGAGCGGACGATTCAGACGCTCGAGGATATGTTGCATGCCTGTGTCCTAGATTTTGGAGGTTGTTGGGAGACTCACCTTCCTTTGGTGGAGTTCTCTTACAACAACAGTTATCAGGCCACGATTGAGATGACACCGTATGAGGCGCTGTATGGGCGGCCTTGCAGATCACCATTGTGTTGGGCGCAGACGGGAGAGACAGCGGTTCTCGGTCCCGACATGGTTCGAGAAACCACAGAGATAGTGCAATTGATTAGACAGCGTATGTTGACAGCACAGAGTAGGCAGAAGTCCTACGCGGACCAGAGGCGTCGACCCTTACAGTTTGAGGTGGGGGACCGTGTATTTTTTGCGGGTTTCACCGCGTCGAGGGCATCGGAGGTTTGGACGTGGATCCAAACTTTCCCCTCGTTTTGTGGAGCCATTTGAGATTGTTGCCACCGTGGGCGCAGTGGCTTACCGATTAGCTTTGCCACCAGAGTTAGCACGAGTACATGATGTGTTTCTTGTGTCTCAGTTGAGGCGGTATCACCCAGATCCTTCTCATGTGTTGGACTATCACGAGATAGACTTGGCTGATGATGGTGCCATTGTTGAGCTGCTGGCAAAGATTTTGGACAGGCGGGACGAGGTCTTGCGAGGCAAGACGATCCCACTAGTTCGGGTGTTATGGCGACACCGAGGCATGGAGGAGCAGACTTGGGAGAAAGAGAGCCAGATGTGGGTTCTTCATCCTGAGTTGTTCGAGGACGATCAGTCCTGAGGTGGGCAGGATGTGAGGACCTTCCTTGAGGGGTGAGTTATGTTTTCTGCATTTGTTTTCATATGTTTGAGATGTGGTTTAGCTTGTTGTTTGTTGGCGGCATCCTGACATCTTGTGAGCCTTTTTGGCTTGTTGTGAGTTGCATTGCACCTGTGTGGTTGGTGATCATGTTGATGATCATATATTGTGTCTTATTGTTGTGCGGTGCTTGAGCTTGGATTTTGCTATGTCTTTTGGGCATGTGTTTTATTTTCGAGGACGAAAAGTCCTAAGGTGGGGAGGATGTAAAGACTCGTATTTGGGTAGTTTTGAGAGATAGCCATTCTATGGGAATGTAACTATTTGGACGATAGTGTAGTCGTCGATGTTTGCATTTTGACTGTACTTGGGCCCGATTCTGAGTCGGGGCCCCGTTTGACCCAATTGTTGACTTTTCGGGGGTTTATTGGTTGACTTTGCGTTTGGGTGGTCATTTGGGTGTAATAATATCTATTTAGTGTTGTGCTCGTCATTTTGAGCATTTTGCAGTAATTGGGCTCAATTTGGAGTTCGTGACCTCGAGAGGTCAATTATTGCGTTCGGGTCAATTATTGCTGGGAGGCCAATTATTGGCAGCAATATAAATAATTAAGAAACTGCATTATCCCTTTATTTTTGCTTGGTGCGTGCGTGTTTGAGCAAGAGAGAGAGAGAGAGGGAAAGTGAAGAACTCCTTTTGGCGATTTTGGGGCGATTGGAGCTCGTGGATCACAAATAATCTTTCAAGGTAAGTGTCCTTGAACCTCTTATCTCGATTCTATCTTGGAATATGCGTGAATTTATCATGAATTATGAATTTGAGCATGAACCCTAAGTTTTGGGGGAAACCCAATTTTAGGGTTAAATCTGATGATTTAGCATAAAATCTGTGGTTAAGAACTGATTTATATCAGTTTGGGTACGTAATTTGGTACTCTGTTTAGTAAAACGTGTGTTTGTGAGTGCCTGGGGGTTGCTGGGTTGATTCCAAATGAAAATTTGGCAAAAAACGATGATGAACAGTAACTTGGGTGAACTAAAGTGTCAAAGTTCGTAGTCAGCAGCTTCGTTAGTCCGGATCAATAGTCCGGAGCAGTTAGTCGGGATCAGTAGTCCAGATCAGCAGCAGTGATCCGTAGCTTCGCTCCGCAGCAGTGTATCCGCAGCATCCATTCTGCAACATCAATCCGCAACAGTGATCCGCAGTAGAGTTCCGCAGCAGTGCACTGCCCTGGACATTTACATTGTTAACCATTATGCCTAAGCATAATACGTAAGTTACAATATAAATAACGAAATACCCCCCATTTGGATTCAAAGAAAAATACTAGAAAAATTAATTCCACTCTTTCAAAATGTGAAAATTGGGATTTAGTGTAAAATCTCAGAAAAACCCAAAAGTTCGTAGTGGTGAATTTTCGAAAAGTGGGGTTAGACATCTCAGAAAAATCCCCAAAATCAGATTATCTTATTTATGATATGGGAACCCAATGCCGGGACTTTTGATTTCAAGAAAATAGCTGCTATGGGTACTTCCTGCATAAATCAAGGATTGAGGATTTACTTGTGAAGACTGGCTACAGTTTTGAAGGAAATGTTGAGAATGACATGCCATACTCATGTTAGTATGTTGGTGTGAGGTATTGGGGCATGGACTCCATGACTTGTTTGGGTTCTCACCGTGATGCACCGATGGTGCGATGTGGTTGACGGGGCAGGCATATACGCCGATGGCAGGCCTGTGTGGCCACTGTGGCTGGGCATATTGCGCTGTGCCGTGGCAGGCATATGCGTCGATGGCAGGCCGGTGTGGCGACTGTGTCCGGGCATATAGCGCTGTGGTAGGGCTGAGTGCCCTGAGCTGGGATCCTATTGAGGATCGTGGACAAGCTGTCTTGTGTGGGCAGGCTAGGTCCTGATGTTTGTTTGCAGGCTGAGTCCTGATGATTGTGCACACTACACAGTGCACGAGTACACAGAGCGTGTAGTATAGACTTGTATGTCTGCATGATGTGGAGTGTTGGGGTCACCTACTGAGCTTGTCACTCACCCCTACTTGTTGTTTACCTTTTTCAAGTGTGACCCGAGACTAGTGGAGGACTTTCTTCCAGGAGGACGTGCCCACTACTCTGATGTATGATACAGTACTGTATTCTGTATTGTGTATTGTATTAAGTTTGTATCCCGGATATGGGTCCATGGACAATTGTATTTGCATACTATTTGTGAGGTGATGTCTGTATAACTGTTTGACTTATTATATGCATGATGATGTATGGGAAAGTACAGGATTACCTTTGATGTGTGACTGTACAGGGTTGTATATTTGAGACAGCACCCGCGGTGTAGTCTCTATTGGTGCTAGTCACCAACCCGTTGACCTTTCGGGTGCGGGCAAGGGGAAGTCATGTTCCTGATTCTGGGTTTTCTTGGAATTCGGGGGCGTGACATGAGGTCTATATAAGGAGGAGCTCTCTTTGTTTTAGGTTTAGGGTTTTTGTTGTCAGCCGCCGCCGCTGTCGCAGAGAGAGAGAGAGAGGGAGATTGAGAGAGAGAGCTCCAGTTCATGGCTGCCGTTGTCATTCTCGTGGTTGGACGGCGTTGGGCGTGGAGGCAAGAGCGTGGAGGATCTTTCAGGTTGGGGTTCTGTCTTTCCTGGTCTATTCCGGGGTTAGGCCCTGTGTAGAGGATTTGTAGAGTTTCTATTGTTGTTGCTATAATGTTTATATGTAAATTCATATAGGTGTGACCTCCTATATAAATGTTGGCCTTCAATGGCGTCTTGGTGTGATTCTGGCCAGTGCATGTTGAATGTTCGATAAAATGCATGTGTGAATATGCCTGTGAATATGACTACGACGTGTTTGATAATATGCCGGTGTGGCTGGATTTGTGAGTTTGCGAATGTATGCATGCTAAGTGTTTGACGTTATGCATGTGTGACCACGCATGTTAAGTGTTTGATATTATGCATGTATGGCCATGTTGTGCTGCGTGTTTGCTTTTATACCCGGTGGCTGAGGAAGACCGGGCCTGTTTTATTGAACCCGGTGGCTATGGAAGCCCGGGACTGTTTATGTTAGCCTGTAAGGCTGTGGGAACTATTTGCCTGAGAGGCGGTTAAATCATTGGCCTGAAGAGGCGGTTAAATCACTTGTGGTTAAATCATTGGCTTGAAGAGACGGTTAAATCACTTGCGGTTAAATCATTGGCCTGAAGAGGCAGTTAAATCACTTGCTTGAGATGGTTAAAGTGTAAGCCTGTGTGGCAGTGAAAGATTGTATTTGCTGATGTGGTTTGTTATTATATCTGTCGAAATTATTGTATCACGACACTGCACTAGTACACGCTCTCATATAGATGATAGGTGCATGGGATGGGTAGGGGAGACTTGATCCCTACTGAGCTGTGGTTGCTCACTCCTCCTACTGTGTTTGTTTTCTTTATAGGGACCTACAGGTGTTAGGTGGGAACACCAAGGTGGAAGACTTTCTGCCTTGTGGCTTTACTCCTTTTGTTATTTGAGTGTTTTGTCAAATGTTATGTTGAGACTATTGTAACTCCAATTGGAGATGATGTAATGGATTTTGGAATTTAATAAAGATAAGAGGTTTGCCTTTCGATTTATTGTGGATTATTATAAATGTGTTTATTGTCCTGCTTGGATGTTGGATTCTGTACATCTTCCCCTTGCCCACCGGGTGGGTGAAGGGAAGTCACAAACCGGTTTCCTCGGGTTGGAAATCCGGGGCATGACAATATGGTATCAGAGCATGGTCTAGTTAGCCTAGGGTAGTGGGCGGACTTGGTTATCTTGAGTCCTTTGGAGGAGCCTGAAGGGATATGCATAATTAACATGGCCCTCTTTGAGCCTCTAAGGTGTACTTGGGGTAGTCCAGTCTTGTGGTAGGATTTGCATGCATTGGCATTAGGCCACTAGTTGCATTTGTTGTCTATGTGTGCTGAACTATGAAAAAAAAAGGATAACGTGATTAAGTGTGAAATGTGCAACTCTGATTTTGTTACTAGTGTTATTTGAGCTGTGTGCCTGTGGAATTGATTCCTGTGCAATATAATCCATGATGCGCCGCGAAGTGATGCCTTTTGGGCTCACTAATGCTCCAGTAGTATTCATGCATTTGATGAACCAAGTCTTTGCACCATACTTGGATTCTTTCGTGCTGGTGTTTATTGACGACATCTTGGTGTATTCCAAGACGGAGAGGGAGCATGTGGAACATTTGGCAACGGTGTTGGAAACCTTGAGGGAACAGTAGTTGTTTGCTAAGTTTAGCAAATGTGAGTTTTGGATGGAGGAGGTTCATTTCCTTGGCCATGTAGTGTCAGCTGAGGGAGTTAGAGTGGACCCAGCTAAGATTGAGGCTGTGGCATCGTGGGAGAGGCCAACCAATGTTTTCGAGATTCATAGTTTTCTTGGTTTGGCGGGGTATTATCGTCGATTTGTGGAGGGATTCTCCCGTTTGGCAGCTCCTATGACAGCGTTGACTCGGAAGGGGGTGAAGTTTGAGTGGACTGACAAGTGTCAGCAGGCATTTGAGGCTCTCAAAACCCGTTTGACCACTGCACCTGTGTTGAGATTACCCAGGGAGGATATCCCATATGAAGTGTATTGTGATGCGTCCAGGGTTGGTTTGGGGTGTGTGCTTATGCCGGGAGGAGGTGTGCCGCGAGATGGCAGCCCAGCAGGTAGTGCCACCACCACCACCACCACCAGTGGGGGAGTTACCTCGGGAGTGTGAGGGTTCGCTGAGTGGCATACCGACTCGTGCAGAGGATGACGTGGTGACACGGTTCCGAAAGGAACAACCTCCATGGTTCAAGGGGGAGGGGGACCCAGTGTTAGCTGAGCACTGGCTGAGGCAGATCGGGCATATGTTCTCCTTTCTCCTGCCCCGGGAGGAGGATAAGGTGAGGCTAGCCATTCGGCAGCTGGAAGGGAATGCTTTGGAGTGGTGGCTGAGTGTCACGGGGAGCCGTGCAGTGCAATTTATGCCTCGGGAGGAGTTCTTGCAGCTCTTCCATGATGAGTTCTTCCCGGAGTCTTTGAGGTGGCAGAAGAGAGAGGAGTTTGGTAGCCTGAAACAAGGGTCAAAGACGGTGCTTGAGTATGAGCACGAATTCCGGAGCTTGAGCAAATTTCCTCCCGAGACCGTGGCATAGGAAGACCTGAAGGCCCACAAGTTCACCTTGGGTCTCAAACCGGCCCTTAGGCAGAGGGTGGCAATTCTGCGTTTGAAGACCTATGCTGAGGTTGTGGAGATGGCCCGTATAGCTGAGAGATAGTTGGATGATGGGAGGCAGGCTCATCTGGGTCGCCAGTTGCAGAGTGCACCTGATTGAGATTTAGGGTCCAAGAGGCTCAAGACTAAGGAGAGAGATAGCAGTTCTTTCCGCAGCCGGGGTCAACCATCTGTGAACCCAGGGAGGTTCACCCTTGGCGGCAGTAGACGGGGAGGTCCATTGGGGGGGTCTACCTAGCGGTTGTCACTGTTGTGGGGAGCAGGGTCACTTCAAGGGGGAGTGTCCAAAGAAAGACTGGAAATGCAACAACTGTGGACGAGAGGGCCATTTGCGCCGGGTTTGAAGGAGTGGCAACAGGGGAGTTAGAGGCATGACATCCAGCATGAGGAGTGATGCCAATTTCCATGCACCAGCAGAGAGACCTGCTCGTCAGTGGCAAGCTAGTCAGGTAGGATCGAACCAGACCCGACCCCAGGGGGAGGCCGGAGCGGCAGCAGACTGAAGCTGGAGGCAGCCATGGTGGGAAGCGTCCAGTGAGTGAGCCGACTAGTGGCATGTGCCAAGGGAGGGTGTTTGCGCTGGATGTGACATACCAGGAGGAGGGTGAGTTACCACCTCCACCGGTGGAGGGTGGAGTGGGACCTTCGGTGGTTAGAGGTACCCTTTTGATATCTCGTATGCTTGTTTCTGCTCTTTTTGATATAGGTGCATCCTATTCATTTGTTGCTGAACTTCTTGTTGATGGACTGGGATTAGTATGTGTTGAGGCAGCGAGACCCCTAGTTGTTGAGTCTCCGGTGGGAGGTATGATTGAGGTGCGACGTGTTTGCCGTGACTACGTGTTAACCGTAGGAGATGTGGAGCTTAGTTTTAATTTGTATGTGATGCCATTGAGGGTGTTTGATCTGATCTTGGGTATGGATTGGCTTATGGCTTTCCAGGCCAAGATAGATTGTTATCGGTGTCGGGTAACATTCGTGTCACTTACGGGGGTTTCTTGCACCCTGCAGGGGGAGTGGGATCGTGAGGCGAGTCAGGCTGGACCGGTGTTGGACCAGTGGGGTGCCATTACCCACAAGTTGGAAGCCCTAACCTTTGCTAAGGAAGGCAAAGTGGGAAAGAGGGTGTGGCCACCAGTTGTTGACCAATTTCAGGATGTGTTTCCTGAGGAGTTGAGGAGTCTACCACCTAAAAGGAGTGTGGAGTTCACCATTGAGTTGGTACCGGGGACTGGTCCGATTTCCCAAGTGGCTTATCGTATGGGACCAGCTGAGTTGAGGGAGCTCCAGAAGAAGATAGAGGAGTTGGTGGACCAGGGGTATATCAGGCCGAGTACCTCACCCTGGGGAGCTCCGGTGCTCTTTGCAAAGAAGGCAGATGGCACGCTTCGCCTCTACATTGACTACAGGAAGCTGAATTCGGTGACTGTGAAGAACAAGTATCCGTTGGCTCGGATAGATGACCTATTCGACCAATTGAGTGGGGCCCAGTGGTTTTCCAAGATAGATCTGCGGTCAGGGTATCACCAGTTGAGTGTTAGAGAAGAGGACATCCCCAAGACTACTTTTCGGTGTCGGTACAGGCATTATAAGTGGGTAGTGATGCCTTTTGGGCTCACCAATGCTCCAGCAGTATTCATGCATTTGATGAACCAAGTCTTTGCTCCATACTTGGATTCTTCGTGGTGGTGTTTATTGACAACATCTTGGTGTATTCCAAGACGGAGAGGGAGCATGTGGAACATTTGGCAACGGTGTTGGAAACCTTGAGGGACCAGTAGTTGTTTGCTAATTTTAGCAAATGTGAGTTTTGGATGCAGGAGGTTCATTTCCTTGGCCATGTAGTGTCACCTGAGGGAGTTAGAGTGGACCCAGCTAAGATTAAGGCTGTGGCATCGTGGGAGAGGCTAACCAATGTTTTCGAGATTCGTAGTTTTCTTGGTTTGGCGGGGTATTATCGTCGATTTGTGGAGGGATTCTCCCATTTGGCAGCTCCTATGACAGCGTTGACTTGGAAGGGAGTGAAGTTTGAGTGGACTGACAAGTGTCAGTAGGCATTTGAGGCTCTCAAAACCCGTTTGACCACTGCACCTGTAACTTTTTGCCACCAGTCTGGCCTTGTTTCTGATCACAATACCATCAACATCAAGTTTATTTCTAAAGATCCATTTCACGCCAATGACTTGTTGTGATCTAGGCCTGTTGACTAACTCCCATACTTTTTGTCTCATGAACTGATTGAGCTCTTCTTGCATAGCGTCAATCCAATAGTGATCCTGAACTGCATCATCAATTGCTTTTGGCCCCACTTGTGATAAGAAACACATGTATAGATTCTCATGAAGTGTGGCAGCCCTTGTTTTGACCCGTGCAGCAGGATCTCCTATTATTAGTTTAGATTGGTGGTCCTTTAACCTTCTCCTTGCCTTTGGAAGGTCTTCTCTTTGTTCAAGTTGAATGCCCAACTGCTCTATGTCAGGTTCTTGGGCTGGTGGAGGTGACAGAGACTGAACAGGTTGAATGTTAAGGTCATGATCTTCTGTTGATTTTTGATTTGATTCTGCAGCAACCAGTTCAGCTCTTTGGTCTTCAGGTTTAGATGTATCTTCCACTAGTTCAGTTGTTGTAGGATTATCTGTGTCTTGGTCTTCTACTATGATAGTATCCAGCACTTCATTTACATTTTGGTCTCCTGTCTGCATACCATGGTTAGTCTCCTCAAAAGAAACATGAATAGACTCTTCAACAGTTTTAGTCCTTCTATTAAACACATGATAAGCCTTGCTAGTCATGGAATAACCAACAAGATACCCATCATTTGACTTAGCATCAAACTTATTCAAGTAGTCCTTGCCATTGTTCAGAATATAGAAAGTACACCCGAAGATCCTTAGATGACCAATGTTTGGTCTCCTTCCCTTCCATAACTCATAGGGTGTTTTCATGGCTCATTTGTTAATTAGAGTTCTATTTTGTACATAACAAGCAGTGGCAACAGCTTCAGCCCATAAGGATTTTGGGAACTGAGCTCCTATCAACAGTTCTAGCAACTTCAACTAAAGTCCTATTTTTTCTTTCAGCAACTCCATTTTGTTGTGGAGTTCTAGGTGCCAAGAAATTATGTTGAATACCATGTTCAGTACAAAACTATAGCATATCAGAAAATTCAAATTCCTTGCCATGATCGCTTTTAATGCATTTAATAGAGAGACTCTTAACATTAGTTATCCAATTGAAGAGTTCAACAAGATTCTCAAATGTTTCAGTTTTGTTCCTGAGAAACATAACCCATATATATCTGGTATAGTCATCTACTACTGCAAGGAAGTATCGTGCACCAGATAATGAAGACAAATTTATTGGTCCACATAGGTCCATGTGCAGAAGTTCAAGTGGTTGTGTGATTAAGGTTTTATCCAGACTCTTAAAAGAATGTTTCACCTGCTTACTCAGCTGACAATCCCTACAAAGGTGTTCTTTCTCATAAACATGCTTAGGTAATCCCTCCACCAAATCTAGAGATGCCAATTTAGACATAGTCTTAAGGTTTAAATGATCAATCTCTTATGCCATAACCAACTAATGTCAGGAGAAGCTTTGGGCAGAAAATAAATTGGTTCATTAGATTGAGCATTACCTAAGACCAATTTATAGACATTGCCTTGTCTGTGTCCATTCAGCTTTACCTCTTTGGAGACAGGATCTATAACTGTGCAGGTGTGTTTAGTGAACAACACTTCATAACCTTTGTCACACAATTGACTTATGCTCAACAGGTTATGTTTGAGACCTTGAACAATAGATACCTTATGAATTGAAACAGAACCATTAGAGAGAGTACCCTTACCAACAATCTTACCCTTTTTGTTATCCCCGAATGTGACAGATGAAGATGCAACCTCCCAGACTTCACTCAACAAAGAGGCATCATCTGTCATGTGTACAGAACAGGCACTGTCAAGGTACCACTAGTTGGAAATGATCTTTTGTTCCTGGTGGCTACTTTCAGCTTCATGTACCTGTTCCTGCACAACAAGCAACTAAATCTTGGGGGCCCAATTGTGCTTGGGCTTTGGGTAAGTGAAAGCTGCAGTTAACAATTTTGGTTTCCAATAAGTCGGAGATGATTTGATTTTCCATGGTAACTTATGTGATCCCTCATTAAATTTGTTAGCAATTTTGTTCTTTGGGGTCTTTGTAGATTCTCCTTTCTTATGGTTACTCTTGGCAGCTTTACTAGGCACAGAGTTGACATTTTTCTTCACAGGTTTAGTAGTTGTATTTTTTGGTGAGGTAACCTGTGTGTGCCTGGTTGCTTTCTTCTTCCTATCTGAGTTATGGGGTTGCAGATTTTCAGTGATGTGTAATTGCTTAAGGCTTACCCTGATTTCTGTGGCAATCTCATTCTTAAGATACTCAGGGTAGAATCTGCACTGATAGGAAAGGTGTCCAACTTCACAGCAGATGGGGCAGTTAATAGGATTGGGTTGGACATTTTGTGTCAAGGGTTTGGTTGGAGTGTTAAGAGGCTTCCTAGGTTCTCTCCCATATCCTAGACTGTTCTTAACTCTACCACCAGGGACAAACTTAGGCTTGGAGGAAACAGCCTTGCTGGGTGAGCCAGTCTCAAACATAGCAGCAAGTTTGCTTGAGTTTGTCTTCGTCAATACTACACCCTTACCCTTGCATTGGGATGTAGAGGACAGGTTGACTAAAGGTTCAGCTTTAAGTTCTATCTGATCAATTGCTGCATCACTATCCTGAGATGCAACAGTACCCATATCTCTAAGTTCGGGTGTTACAGGTTTGGGTGGACAAGTAATAGCCATTTGTACCTCCTTTCCAAAATCAAGAAGCACACTGCCAGCAAGAACAAAGCCAGCAAGACACTTGATCTGCACAGGGTAGGCCTGGGCCTTGTTTATTTGGTCTTCAGAGAAACCTAGACCTAAGGCTAGACCTTTAACAACTGGAGTAGTCCTAAAGTGAGCAACAATCTCAACAGAATCTTGTTACTTTTTACTAATTTGTCTTTCTTTTTCTAGTTCTGCTTTGGTTTCAGCTAGTTCCTTTTCAAGCCTATCGATGTCTTCATTAGACATTTTCAATTGTCCAGCTTTGTCCAAAAGATCATCGTGTGTGCTTCTCATCTCAGTCACTTTAGCTCTTAATCTTCTCTCGGTTCTTTCATAGTCATCTACAGAGTCTCTATATTCACATGAAAGCCTTTCCAGTTGAGAATAATATCTTTCTTTATCAGCTTTTGTAGGAAGAAATTGTTCCTTTATTTCTTTAAGAGCTCTATAGGTATCTTCATATTCAATGTAGAGCTGTTCATAAGTTCTTACCTTGAGGGGAGGTGAATGGTCAGCCATGAAGCAGATGAGACCTTTTTCCTTCTTCCCCTCATTAGATGATTCTTCTTCCTCCTCAGTTTTACTGTTAAACTTGTTGGTGACAAGAGCCTTCTTCCTCTTGTCATCCTTTCTTCTTGAGGAGCCTTTGGTCTTCTTTTTCTGCTCAGTTGCCTCCTTTTTCTCCCTCTTCAGCTTGTAACAGTCGGCAGCGAAGTGACCGGGCCGGTTGTAGTGGTAACACTGCAACTTTTCCTTATCTTTTCCCTTAGAGAAAGATAAGGATGACTGTCTTGCTTTCCTCCTGTAGTTCCCCCTTCTCTTCAGCAGTTTCTTGATCAGAAATGCCACCTATTCATCTGAGGCACTATCTAAAACAAGTTCTTCAGCATCATCATCTTCTTCTTCTGAAGATGGTTCCCTGGTTCAGTAGCCGCCTTAAAGGCAACAGATTTCTCCTTTTTCTTGGAAGGGTTCTCAAATGCCTCAAGTTCATCTTTTTGCATTTCAAACGTCTTGAGGTCCCCATATAGTGCTTCCAAGGCACAAGTTTTCCACTTCTTCAGCTGACGGATGGCTGATATCTTTATCAGCAGTCTCAAGGGTAGAGATCTCAGAAACTTGTCATTTTTGTCCTTTTGAGAGATCTCAACATTGTAAGTCTTCATCCGTTGATTCAGACCTGTGAACGGTTTGTATATGCTGTCCAGTGATTCCTTCGGTTCACATCTGAAGGCTCCATACTCCTGCTTGAGCATGGAAATCTTGTTCTCCTGTATCTGTTCATCTCCTTCATAGATGAGACATAGCTTGTCTCATACGTCCTTCGTTGTCTCTAAGTCTTGCACATCCGTGAACATATCGTCGTCGAGCATAGAGAAAAGTATGGCTTTTGCCTTGAAACCAAGCTTTACTTTCCTCTACTCCATCTTAGACCAGCTGTCTGGCTCTTTCATCATCAACCGGCCTCTTTGCATACTATTCGGGGTGAAAGGCCCGTTCTTTGTTGTTTCTCAGAGATAGGTGTCAAGCATGTCGAGGTGTGCTCTCATTCTCACTTTCCATTTGCAGAAATGTGCGGGTGTGCACATAGGAACTTGAGAGGATGAGCTAGGCAGGACATCGTAGAAGTCTTCTTGTTCTTTTTTGTTGCTACTGGTGCTTGGTTCTTCTTGCTCCTACTTTCCAATCTCTCCTTCTTTTGGAACATGACTAGCTTTAGGTTCCTCAAAAGGAACTGGAGTTTGCTCAGGAGCTGGAGCTACACTTCTGGAATCCATGTCGGCCATTTAGGGATTTCTACAGAATTGTAGAACTACTCCGATACCAATTGTAGGTCCTAAAGTGAGTCTAGAGGGGGGTAAATAAACTTTCTTCGTTCCCGAAAGCGAGACTGTTTGCTGGTTTTGGATTTGTCTATGGATAACTACATGAAAGTATTGATGGAGAAGACGACAGTAATAATTTGAGTGATAATGTGAGTTATGAACTATCAGACAAATCTAAGATCTAGTAAATGCTCCTTGTTCATAGATCTCAGTTATGCAAGGAATTGTCCGTGATAGTTTGGATTGTGGAAGACAACACTGAGATTAAACTCTATGATTGTGCTGGATCTTGGATGAACAATAGTGTATAATGGATCAAAAGGTTTGATCTTGATCTTGGTTCACCTCGGTGCATAGCACTTGGAAGTCTTTCTCTTTTTGAGTCTCTCTCTCTCTAACGTTGGAACTCGTTTTTTTTATTCTACAAAAGATTATTATCTTTATGTGTGTCAGAATCCTTTTTCTTGTATTCTGTGTTTTCCACGCTTTCAGAGAAAGAGGCTAACTCCTAATTTTGTTGTTAACTGTGAGAGAGATATATATATTAAGTTTATATTGTTGTGCGCCTAGTTGTCCGTCCGACAGACCGACTTCCTGCCACTGGATATGCGGGATGTCAGGGGATGGGTTAATCTGCTCTGATTTGCAGATCTATTGCCCATGCTACGCAGTTACATGTCCATACTTGCGCAGTCGATCTTGGCTGTTCATCCGGGGAAGGTGGTTGATAGCAATTAATGCGCCATTAACTGCGCTCCACCTGCTCGAGACGGCGCAAGCTTACAGTACAAACCCTAGCTGAAGATATCGCTAAGTGAATATGCTTAGGGTTTTAAGTATGCCTTGAAGGTGGGTGCCTCGTAGGTTTGATGACTCAAAGGTTTCAGTTAGAGCCTGTTGAGGTTGTGGAAGTTTACTTCAGGCTTTACAGTGTTGATATCTGTGAGTCTATGACTCACATATCTTCGAGTCTCTGAGGCTAGAGTTCGAGTTAGATTAAGTCTGTTGTGTCACTCTATTAACTATATGTCTGCGACTCTGCGAGTCTATGACTCTACGAGTCTACGACTATCCTAATGGCTCTTAAAGTGACTTTTTCGAAGTGCGCCTAATTTACCCGTTGTTATAGCTGCGAGTCTACCACCCTAGCTCTACGGGTCTACGACCTTCGGGTTTCTCAGCTTATTTTACTTGACTAAGAGGCTCTTTGACTCTGCAAGTCTTCGATCTTGAAAACCTTCGACTCTACGAGTCTCAGACTTTACATTTCTTTCTTAGCCTTTTGCATTTGCTCATGTACTGAGTTTCCGTATTCTACGAGTCTTTGACTCTACGGCTACAACCATTTAGCTGTTACTTTCTACCTTCATGATCTTCGAGTCTGTGATGTGTCTGACAAGTTCCTTAAATTACCTATATCCCTTGAGTCTACAACTCTACGACTCTTAAGTTACAGTTTCATTTTAGTTGGTCAGTCTTTTTGGCTTCGACTCTTCGATCTTCTACCTACGAGTCTGCGAGTCCTATTTACTTAACAGTGTTCTAAGGTTCCACTCTATGACCCTAGAGTCTACGAGTCTACTTTCCGTTCTGTTAATTGACTTAGGCACTCTTAGAGACTCTATAGTTCTACGGGCTTCGAGTCTTCGAGCCATTTAAAGTTGGTTATTGTTCTTTAGAATTCTTTGACTCTACGAGTCTCTGAATTTATTTACGCTTGCAGTAACTCTCTCTTTTTCGCACTTCGACTCTATGACCTTCAACCCTGGATCTATGAGTCGTAGCGTGTTCTGTCATATTTTTACTTCGAGTCTCCAGACCCTACGAGTCTACGAACCTCTTGCCAATATGTCCTATGACAGGTCTATTTCTACGAACTTCGACTCTTTGACCCTACGACCGTCGGATCTACGAGTCTCCAGACTTAGACTGTATTTTGGCAGCTTCATCAAATCCTATATTTCCAACAGTCTCCGGTTACACCTAAAAAGGGGAAATAACAAGTAGGGGTGAACGACAAGCTCAGTAGGTAACCCTAATACTCCACATCATGCAAACATACAAGTCTATACTATATGCTCTATATACTCGTGCACTGTGTAGTGTGCACAATCATCAGGACTCAGCCTGTAAACAAACATTAGGACCCAGCTAACTCATATAGGACAGATTGTCCACGATCCTCAATAGGAACCCAGCTCAGGGCACTAAGCCCTAGCTCCAAGAGCTCAATGGCTCAACACGATCCTCAATAGGATCCCAGCTCAGGGCACTCAGCCCTAGTTCCAAGAGCTCAACGGCTCAACCCAGGCCATAGCTTGTAACGTCAACCACATAGTATCACCTATGCCTCACGGTGAGAACACAAACAAGTCATGAAGTCCAAGCCCCAATTCCTCAAACCAACATACCAACACCAGTATGGCATTAAGGTTCACAACTCCCTTTATAATTGAGGCCAGTCTTCACAAATCGATCCTCATGCCTTGACCAAGGAGGAAGATACTCATAGTAGTTGTTTTCTTGCAATAAAAAGTCCTGGCATTGGGTCTCCATATCATAAGATAATCTGGTTTTTGGGGATTTTTCTGAGATGTCTAACACCACTTTCCAAAAATGCACCTCTATGAAAAATTGAATTTTTCTGAAATTTTGCACTAAATGCCAAGTTTCACATTTCGGAGTGAAAATTTAATTTTCTAGTATTTTTATTTGAATCCGAAAAGGGGGTATTTCACAATTTACATTGTAACTTATGTATGTGGAGAGATGTAAAGGTTACAACGTAAATGGTCTGGTCTAGTGCAGTTGCACTACTACGGAAAACTGTTACAGAGCAAAGCTGCGAAAGAACTACTACGGAGCAATACTGCGGAGTAAATGTAAAGACTTGTATTTAGGTGGTGTTGAGAGATAGCCATTCTATTGGAATGCAACTATCTGGACAGTAGTGTAGTCGCCGATGTGAGCATTTTGACTGTAATTGGGCCCAATTCCGGGTCGGGGCCCCGAGTAGCCCGATTGTTGACTTTCTCTGGGTTTATTGGTTGACCTTGCGTTTGAGCAGTCAATTGGGTTGGAAAATATCTAGATAGTGATGTGCTCGTCATTTTGAGCGTTTTGACTGTACTTGGGCTCAATTTGGAGTTCGTGACCTCAGGAGGTCAATTAATATTTTTGGGATTTATTAATAAAAGAAAATACAGAAATATAAATAAGATGAGAATAAGAGCTTCCATGTTACGTTTCATTGTTCGTGCATTGGAGATCTGAGAGAGAGAGGGAGAGAGAAGCTTGGAGCCTTCGCTTTGGGGCGTTTTAAGCTTGTTTGATCATCAAGAATCATTCCAGGTAGGTGTTCGATTGATTCTTCATGTCACACCCCGGATTTCCAACCCGAGGAAACCGGTTCGTGACTCCCCTTTACCCACCCGGTGGGCAAGGGATAGATGTACAAAATCCAACACATTCATAATAATCCCCAATAAATAGCAAAAAGGCGAACCACTTATCTTTATTAAGTTCCAAAATCCATTACATCATCTCTAATTGGAGTTACAATAGTCTCAACATAACATTTGACAAAACACTCAAATAACAAAAGGAGTAAAGCCACAAGGCAGAAAGTCTTCCACCTTGGTGTTCCCTCCTAATGCTTGTAGGTCCATGTGAAGAAAACAAACACAGTAGGAGGGGTGAGCAACCACAGCTCAGTAGGGATCATGTCTCCCCAACCCATCCCATGCTCCTAGCATCTACATCCCGTGTGTACAAGTGCAGTGTCATGATACAATTATTTCAACCAATATAACGGTAAGCCATCAGCAAAAACAAATATTTCAAATAGCCACACAAGCTCACACAAAAGTAGTCCCGGGCTTCCACAGCCACTTGGTTTCCAAGAGCATTCCTGGGCTTCCACAGCCACCGCGTTTCACAAAATAGTCCTGGGCTTCCACAGCCACCGGGTTTCACAAAACAGTCCCGGGCTTCCACAGCCACCGAGTTTCACAAAACACAGTACACATAACCACTCAGGCATAAAACCAAACACTTAGTAGGCACACATTCACAAATGTACAAACCCAGCCACTCAGGCATAAAAATAAACACTTGGCATGCACAGCTTTACCAACTCACAATTCTAGCCGTGCTGGCATATTATTAAACACATACTGGGCATATTCATACAAACATATTCACACAGGCATTTTATCAAACATTTAACATGCACTGCCCACCCAACATCAGAATCACACCAAAATGCCATTGAAGGCCAACATTCATATAGGAGATCACACCTATATGAATTTACATATAAGTATTATAGCATTAACGATAGAAGCTTTACAAAATATCCACAAGGCCTAACCCCGAAACAGACCAGGAAAGACAGAACCCCTACCTTGAAAACGTCCTCCTGCTCTTGTTTCCACGCTAGACATTGTCCAACCACGGGAATGACGACGACAGCCACGAACTGGAGTTCTCTCTCTCAATTTCCCTCTCTCTCTCTCTACGACGGCTATGGCGGCTGACAACAAAAACCCTAAACCTAAAATAAGGATAGATCCTCTTTATATAGACCTCACTTATCAAAATGACGTAGTTTTGATAAATGAAATCCACCATCAAAACGACATAGTTTTGATAAATGAAACACACCATCAAAATGACGTAGTTTTGATAAATAAAACATGAACTAACCACTCCGCTTCCACACAGGACAAAATACCCACAATCCGAACATGGTCATTGTCACACGCAGCCTCTACACACTCCCACTTGAGCTCATTACATTCTAACAACCAAGCCACGAAGACTCGTAGAAACACTCCCTCGAAGACTCGCTGGAAACGCAGCCTCGAAGTTCTGTCTCAAAGATCTAACTTTCGACCCTCAAACCTTCAAACTTCGACCCTCGGTCTTCGACCCTACGACCCAAATCTTCGGGTCTTCCACCTTTCGACCCAAGCGTTCGCCCAGGGTATTGTTCATCTTCATTCCAGCTTGTTCTACCCAAAACACGGGTCATTACATCCTCTCCCCCATCAGACTTTTCGTCCTCGAAAAGAAACAACATGCAAGGAAAACAAACACATGCAGCCCATTTGCAAGACAACGAGCCACAACGCCCAGATGGATGACACAACATAACAGGACATCTCAACATAACAGGACATCTCAAACACATTTTGTAATCTCAAAACACATCTCAATAAAAATACCAGTTTACAAGTAGAAATACAAATACACCAATGCATGAACCATAAGAAAACACATCACTACAGCCACCTCCCCCCCTTAAGATTGTTCGTCCTCGAACAACTCTGGGTGCTGCTCACGCATCATGGACTCACGTTCCCATGTCTCCTCCTCAATGCCACGGTGCTGTCACAGCACGCGAACCAAAGGAATAGCACGACCACGTAAAAGCTCCTCCCACCGATCGAGGATACGGATAGGGGCGTCAACAACGGACATGTCATCCTCAATGTCCAATGTCCCCCAATCGATCACATGAGTGGGGTCAGGATGATACTTCCTTAATTGGGACACGTGGAACACAATATGCACCCGACTCAATCGCGGTGGCAATGCTAACTGGTAAGCTACAGGCCCCACACGAGCTATAACCTCAAATGGACCAATAAACCGTGGAGAGAGTTTGGAACCTCTCCCAAAGCGCCGATGTCCACGTTGTGGAGAGACACGGAGAAACACATGATCGCCCACAGAAAACTCCAAAGGTCGCCACTGCTGATCCGTATAAGATTTCTGCCGACTCTGAGCTAATAACAACCACTGACGAATCAACTTAACCTTCTCGGTAGCCTCTTAAACCAACTGCGGTCCCAAGAGAGCTATCTCCCCCACCTCGGTCCAACACAAAGGTGATTGACACGGCCGCCCATACAACGCCTCAAAAGGAGCCATCCCAATGGATGCCTGATAACTGTTGTTGTAGGCAAACTCCACCAAAGGAAGGTGAGTTGCCCACGAACCCCCAAAATCTAACACACAGGCCCGTAACATGTCCTCCAAAGTCTGATTCGTCCTCTCTGTCTGGCCGTCAGTCTCAGGGTGAAAGGCTGTACTCAAGTGAAGTTTGGTCCCCATAGCCTCCTACAAACCTGCCCAAAAACGGGAAGTGAACCTCGAATCCCGGTCAGAGACAACCGATGATGCTACTCCATGCAATCTCACAATCTCGTTCATGTATAGATGACTCAAGGTCCCAATAGAGTCCCGCTCGCGAACAGCTAGGAAATGGGCCGACTTTGTGAGTCGATCCACAATCACCCAAATCATATCTTTCCTCCCTGTGGTGGGTGGAAGACCCGTCACAAAATCCATCGCTATGTGGTCCCACTTCCACTCCGCTATGGGCAATAGCTGTAACATGCCCGCCGGCTGCTGATGCTTAGCCTTCACCTGCTGACACGTGAGGCACCGCGAAACAAAGGCAGCCACATCGCATTTCATCCTAGGCCACCAAAAATGTCCCCGAAGCGCATGGTACATTTTTGTAACCCCCTGGATGCACAACAACTCTAGACTTGTGAAACTCCCTCATCACCTCATCCCTGAGAGAAGAAGCCACTATTAACTGCCCCTAAAAAGACAACTCATGCTCATGACCCTCTGTCCAGTCCTCAGATAGCTCACTGGCCTCAATATGGGCACGGAGAACCTCACACTCAATGTCACCCAATTGTCCCTCCAGGACGCGCTGGTATAACTCAGGCACAACCACCAAAGGACTCAAGACTGTCCCACCATCACGAACAACAGGCTGCAGCTGCAACATCGCCAACTGCTCCATCAACTTCCACTCTCACACGGCAACCTCAGCTTTCCCTTTTCTGCTCAACGCGTCAGCCACAACATTACCCTTGCCTGGGGTATAGGCAAGAGTAAAGTCAAAGGTCTGCAAATACTCCACCCATCTCCTTTGCCTCAAATTCAAGTCCTTCTTAGTAAAGATGTACTGAAGGCTCTTGTGATCAGAAAACACTACGAACTTCTCCCTAAAAAGGTAATGTTGCCAACTCTTCAAGGCAAAGATGACAGCTGCCAGCTCAAGATCGTGGGTAGGGTAATTCTGCTCATGAGGCTTCAGCTGCCTCGACCCATAAGCTAGCACACTGTGCTCCTGCATAAGCACACACCCCAAACCAAACCTAGACGCATCACAGTATACCTCATATGGGATATCCTCTCGAGGTAACCTCAACACCGGTGCAGTGGTCAAACGGGTTTTGAGAGCCTCAAACGCCTGCTGACACTTGTCAGTCCACTCAAACTTCACTCCCTTCCGAGTCAACGCCGTCATAGGCGCTGCCAAGCGGGAGAACCCCTCTACAAAACGATGGTAATAGCCTGCCAAGCCAAGAAAACTACGAATCTCGAAAACATTGGTTGGCCTCTCCCATGATGACACCACCTCAATCTTGGCTGGGTCCACTCTAACCCCTTCAGCTGACACTACGTGGCCAAGAAAATGGACCTCCTGCATCCAAAACTCGCATTTGCTAAACTTAGCAAACAACCGCTGATCCCTCAAGGTTTGCAACACTGTTGCCAAATGCTCCACATGCTCCCTCTCCGTCTTGGAATATACCAATATATTGTCTATAAACACCACAACAAAGGAATCCAAATATGGAGCAAAGACCTGGTTCATCAAATGCATGAACACTGCTAGTGCATTAGTGAGCTCGAAAGGCATCACTACCCACTCATAGTGCCCATACTTGCACCGAAAAGCAGTCTTAGGGATGTAGTCCTCCCTAACCCTTAACTGATGATACCCTGACCGTAGATCTATTTTGGAAAACCACCGGGCTCCACTCAACTGGTCTAACAGGTCATCGATTCGAGGCAACGGATACTTGTTCTTCACAGTCACCGAATTCAGCTTCCTATAGTCGATGCAAAGGCATAGCGTGCCATCTGCCTTCTTTGCAAAGAGCACCGGAGCACCCCAAGGTGAGGTACTCGGTCTGATATACCCCTGGTCCACCAACTCCTCTATCTGCCGCTGAAGCTCCCTCAGCTCGACTGGCCCCATACGATATGCTACTTGGGAGATTGGACCAGTCCCCGATACCAACTTAATGGTGAACTCTACACTCCTCTTAGGAGGTAAACTCCTCAATTGGTCAGGGAAGACATCCTGAAATTGGTCAACAACTGCTGGCCACACTCTCTTTTCCACCTTCCCTTCCTCAGCAAAGGTCAGGGCTGCCAACCTGTGGGTAATGGCACCCCACTGGTCCAACACTGGCCCCGCCCGACTCGCCTCATAGTCCCACTCCCCCTGCAGGGTGCAAGAGATCCCTGCAGGTGTAACGAAGGATACACGCCGCCGATAACAGTCTATCTTGGTCTAGAAAGCCATAAGCCAATCCATACCCAAGATCAGGTCAAAAGCGTAAGGGCAATACATGTAGGTCGAAGCTCAGCTCCACACTTCCTATGGTTAACACACAATGACGGCAAACACGCCGCACCTCAATTATACCCCCCACTGGAGACTCAACAACTAGGGGCTTCGCTACCTCCACACAAGCTAACCCCAAGCTATCTATCACAAGCTCAGCAACAAAAGAACACGATGCACCCGTATCGAACAGAACAGAAGCTAATGTACGGGAGATCCAAAGGGTACCTCTAACCACCGATGGTCTTGCTCCACCCTCAGCCGGTGGGGGTGGTAGCTCAGCTTCCTCCTGGTACGTCGCCTCCAGTGCAAACACCCTCCCTTGGCCTGTGCCACTGGTCGGCTCACTCACTAGGCACTTCCCGCCAAAACTGCCTCCAACTTCAGTCTGCTGTCGCTCTGGCCTCCCCTGAGGTCGGGTCTGGCTAGATCTTGCCTGGCTGGCCTGCCACTGACGAGCTGGCCTCTCAACTGGTGTACGGAAGCTAGCATCACTCCTCATGCTGGATGCTACGCTTCCTGCTCCCCTGTTGCCACTCCTGCACACCCGGCTCAAGTGGCCCTCTCGCCCACAACTGTTGCATTTCCAATCTTTCTTTGGACACTCCCTCCTGAAGTGGCCTTGCTCCCCAGAGCAATGACAACCGCTGGGGAGACCTCCTGCTGGACCTCCCAGTCTGCTACCGCTAGAGCTAGACCTCCCTGGGTGTACCGATGTTTGTCCCCTGCTGCAGAAGGAACTGTTGTCCCTCTCTTCGGTCTTGGGGCTCTTGGGTCCCGAATCACATTCAGATCCGCCCTGCAACTGGCGACCCTGATGGGCCTGCCTCCCATCATCCAGCTCTCTCTCAGCGATACGAGCCGTCTCCACAACCTCAGCATAAGTCCTCAAGTGCAAGATCGCCACCCTCTGCCTAAGGGCTGGCCTAAGGCCCAAAGTGAACTTGTGGACCTTTAGGTCCTCCTTTGCCACAGTCTCGGGAGCAAACCTACTCAAGCTCCGGAACTCTCGCTTATACTCAAGTACCATCCTTGATCCTTGTTTCAGGCTGCCAAACTCCTCCCTCTTCTGCCACCTAAAAGATTCCAGGAAGAACTCATCATGGAAGAGCTGTAGAAACTCCTCCCAAAGCATGAACTGCACCGCACGGCTCCCCGCGACACTCGACCACCACTCCAGAGCATTCCCCTCTAGTTGCCGAATGGCCAGTCTCACCTTATCCTCCTCCCAGGGTAGGAGAAAGGAAAACACATGCTCGATCTGCCTCAGCCAGTGCTCAGCTAACACTGGGTCCTCCTCTCCTTTGAATCGCGGAGGTTGTTCCTTTCGGAACCGTGTCACCACGTCATCCTCTGCACAAGTCGGTATGCCACTCAGCGAACCCTCACGCTCCCTTGGTAACTCCCCCGCTGGTGGTGGCGGTGGTGGTGGCACCACCTGCTATGCCGCCATCTCATGGCGCACCTCCTCCCGGACTTCTTGCCGGATACCCTCCCTCAGCTCTTGGACTTCCAGCCGGATGCCTTCTCGCAGCTGCGCCAGCAACAGTGCATGTCCTCCAACGGACTACCCCGCAACCGGGCCCTCATGGGCAGATGACTCATCAGCCACTGCGCCGGACGCACGTGTCACTCTCCTCGGTGGCATTCTTACTACATGAAGTAAGAAGCACAAACGTTAGAACGCGTTCGACTACTATCAAGTTTCACTACCTCTACCCCATTATCAAGTCAAGTAGTGCATGGCATCACACACATTTTACACGTTGCACCAATCAACATCACACACCGTTCAATTCACAGTGCACACAGCTCAAATAAACAAAAACCTTTCCTTGTAGTCATGCTCAAGGTACTTCAAGAAAAATCAGAGTTGCACAATTCACACCTTATCACATTATTCACATTTTTTTTATCATGATTACAATTTTAACAGTTATCCACACCTTCATATACAACAACTAATGCAACTAGTGCCCTAATGCCAATGCATGCAAATCCTACCTCAGGTCTGGACTACCCCAAGTACACCTTAGAGGCTCCAAGAGGACCGTGTTGATCAGGCACGTCCCTCCAGGTTCCTCCAAAGGACTCAAGATAACCAGACCCGCCCACTACCCTAGGCTAACTAGACCATGCTCTGATAACATATTATCACACCCCGGATTTCCAACCCGAGGAAACTGGTTCGTGACTCCCCTTTACCCACCCGGTGGGCAAGGGATAGATGTACAAAATCCAACACATTCATAATAATCCACAATAAATAGCAAAAAGGCGAACCACTTACCTTTATTAAGTTCCAAAATCCATTACATCATCTCCAATTGGAGTTACAATAGTCTCAACATAACATTTGACAAAACACTCAAATAACAAAAGGAGTAAACCCACAAGGCAGAAAGTCTTCCACCTTGGTGTTCCCACCTAACGCCTGTAGGTCCCAGTGAAGAAAACAAACACAGTAGGAGGGGTGAGCAACCACAGCTTAGTAGGGATCATGTCTCCCCAACCCATCCCATGCTCCTAGCATCTACATGCCGTGTGTACAAGTGCAGTGTCGTGATACAATTATTTCAACCAATATAATGGTAAGCCATCAGCAAAAACAAATATTTCAAACAGCCACACAAGCTAACACAAGAGCAGTCCCAGCCTTCCATAGCCACTGGGTTTCCAAGAGCAGTCCCGGGCTTCCACAGCCACCGGGTTTCACAAAATAGTCCCGGGCTTCAACAGCCACCTAGTTTCACAAAACAGTCCCGGGCTTCCATAGCCACCGGGTTTCACAAAACAGTCCCGGGCTTCCACAGCCACTGGGTTTCACAGAACACAGTACACATAACCACTCAGGCATAAAACCAAACACTTCGTAGGTACACATTCACAAATGTACAAACCCAGCCACTCAGGCATAAAAATAAACACTTGGCATGCACACCTTTACCAACTCACAATTCTAGCCGTACCGGCATATTATCAAACACATACTGGGCATATTCATACAAACATATTCACACGGGCATTTTATCGAACATTTAACATGCACTACCCACCCAACATCAGAATCACACCAAAATGCCATTGAAGGCCAACATTCATATAGGAGATCACACCTATATGAATTTACATATAAGTATTATAGCATTAATGATAGAAGCTTTACAAAATATCCACAGGGCCTAACCCCGGAACAGACCAGGAAAGACAGAACCCCTACCTTGAAAACGTCCTCCTGCTCTTGCTTCCACACTAGACGTTGTCCAACCATGGGAATGACAACGACAGCCACGAACTGGAGCTCTCTCTCTCAATCTCCCTCTCTCTCTCTCTCTCTCTGCGACGGCTGCGGCGGCTAACAACAAAAACCCTAAACCTAAAATAAAGAGAGCTCCTCTTTATATAGACCTCACTTATCAAAACGACGTAGTTTTGATAAATGAAACACACCATCAAAACGACGTAGTTTTGATAAATGAAACACACCATCAAAACGGCGTAGTTTTGATAAATAAAACATGAACTAACCACTCCGCTTCCGCACAGGACAAAATACTCACAATCTGAACATGGTCATTGTCACATGCAGCCTCTACATGCTCCCACTTAAGCTCATTACACTCTCTAACATCCAAGCCACGAAGACTCGTGGAAACACTCGCTCGAAGACTCGCTGGAAACGCGGCCTCGAAGATCTATCTCAAAGATCTAACTTTTGACCCTCAAACCTTTGAACTTCGACCCTCGGTCTTCGACCCTACGACCCAAATCTTCGGGTCTTCCACCTTTCGACCCAAGTGTTCGCCCAGGGTATTGTTCATCTTCATTCCAGCTTGTTCTACCCAAAACACGGGTCATTACACTTCACCCTTTCTTTGCTGTTTCATTGGATTAACAGGTAAGAATTAGATGAAATCATGAAAATTCGTGATGAACCCTAGGAATTGGGGAAAAATGGAAATTGAGCATGAAACCTAGATGATTTAGGTTGTTTGGTAGCCTAATGTGGCTAGATGATGTTAGTAACCCTTAATAGGGATGAATTGATGCTTAGAAAGGAGGTTTTAATGGGTATAATTGGGTTTCGAGACGAAACCAGGAAGAACGCAGTCGACAGATCGCGACTGGAGTTTTGCTCGACATTGTAGCGTCGAGCAGAGTCTTGAGCAGGGAGCGTTGAGCAGAATGTAGCCTCGAGCAGGTGTCTCGAGTAGTCTCGAGCAAAGGCTTCGAGCAGGGACCGTCGAGCAGAATGTAGCATCGAACAGGTGTTCCGAGCAATTAGTTTCAAGCAGTGTCTCGAGCAGTTGGGCAGTGCAGTTCCAGTTTGACTAGATTGGACCATTTACATTGTAAACCATTATGCCTCTCCACATTTAAGTACTTAACTTATAATGTACATAACGAAATACCCCCTATTTGGATTCAAAGAAAAATACTAGAAAGTTAAATTCCCACTCCTTCAAAATGTGAAAATTGGGATTTAGTGCAAAATCTCGGAAAAATCCAGTTTTTCATAGAAGTGACTTTTTGGAAAGTGGGGTTAGATATCTTAGAAAAATCCCCAAAAATTAGATTATCTTAATTATGATATGGAGACCCAATGCTAGGACTTTTATTTCAAGAAAACAACTTCTATGGGTATCTCCTTCCTTAGTCAAGGAATGATGATCGATTTGTGAAGACTGACTTAAGTTATAAAGGGAGTATGGTGAACCTTAATACAATATTAGTGTTGGTATGTTGGTTTGAGGAATTGGGGCTTGGGCTCTATGACTTGTTGGGTTCTCACCGTGAGGTTATGGCCTGTTTGAGCCGTTGAGCTCGTAAGCCATTGAACTCGTGGAGCTAGGGCTGGGTGCCCTGAGCTGGGATCCTGTTGAGGATCGTGTTGAGCCGTTGAGCTCGTAGAGCTAGCGCTGAGTGCCTTGAGCTGGGATCCTGTTGATGATTGTGTTGAGCCGTTGAGCTCGTGGAGCTAGGGCTGAGTGCCCTGAGCTGGGATCCCATGGAGGATCGTAGATAAGCTGTCCTATGTGGGCAGGCTGGGTCCTGATGTTTGTTTACAGGCTGAGTCCTGATGATTGTGCATACTACATGGTGCACGAGTACACTGAGCATATAGTATAGACTTGTATGTTTGCATGATGTGGAGTTTTGGGGTCACCTAATGAGCTTGTCGCTCACCCCTACTTGTTGTTTCCCTTGTATATTTGTATTGTATCCCGAACATGGGTACGTGGACAGTTGTATTTGTATACTATTTGTGGTGTGATGTCTGTATAACTGTTTGACTTATTGTATGCATGATGATTTATGAGAAAGTACAGGATTACCCTTGATGTATGATTGTACAGGGTTGCATGTTTGAGACAGCACCCGCGGTGTAGTCTCTATTGGTGCTAGTCATTAACCCCTTGACCTTTCGGGTGCGGGCAAGGGGAAGTCATGTTCCTGATTCCGGGTTCCCTAGAATTTGGGGGTGTGACAAGTTCATATTAGAGGATGGTCTAGCGGACCTAGGTTAGTGAGGGATGGTTAATTAATTTCATGTGACTTGGAAAACTATAGGGAGGGCGCCTGATCAACGTAGTCCTTACATGTATTCTAGGTTATGTTGGTGTCAGTTAGATCATCCTAGGAGCATATGTAGGAATGGATGCATTTTTAGTGTTATGATTGTGTGCATATAGGGCACTAAATTGTCTTTGTGTGTGATGTGCTTGTATGTGGTGCCTGAATGGCACATGGCCGTGAGAGCCCGGACTTGATTTTTGTTTGCCTTAAGGGGTGACACGATGTTATATGCATGGTTGTGGACCTACGGGTCGTGTGGTGAGAACCTACGAGTTGATTTGTGCCTTTGATGGCTGTTTGTGCTAATAGTGCTAGTGTTGATCGTTTGTTGTTTGTTGTTGTGGCCAGTGTGATGGCACCACCGAGGAGAGTTGTTTGAGGCTAGGGCCTGGCAGAGGAGCCCACGATAGAGTCGGGGCACCAGGGGCAGCAGAGCCCGCAGCAGAGTTCGCCGTCTCCCATTGTGGGACCTGACTTGGCTTAGGTGTTGCTTTAGCTACAAGAGGTCATGTAGGCTATGCAGGGCTCGATGAGGGATATGACTAGGGAGGTGGATGAGCTAAAGAGGCAGAAGCAGCCTCAGCAGCATGAGGCGAGGGTGGTGCAAGATGTGCACCGGCAGGAGGTCGTGATAGAGCCAGCACGACGAGGAGTGGACTTCGCTGCACAGTTTTTGAAACATGCACCCAAGACTTTTGAGGATGGTTCACAGCCAGAGGCAGCCGAGGACTGGATTAGGTGGACAGAGGACATCTTTGAGATGATCGGGGTGCCAGATGAGGAGCGGGTGCAAGTGGCGATGCACTATTTGTTGGGTATCCCGCGAAGGTGGTGGGAGTCCATTAGAGCTGTCCATGGCAGTCAAATGGGCTGGAGGGAGTTTGTGGAGCGCTTATTTGGGGAGTATTTTCCCAGCTCGGTACAGTATGCCCGACGGAGCTTAGAGAGCTCAAAAGGCAGATAAATGATCTTCTGGCACGAGGCTTTATCAGGCAGAGTAGTTCACCGTGGGGTGCTCTAGTGTTGTTCGCCAAGAAGGCGGATGGCTCGCTTCGGCTATGTATAGACTACCGAAAGCTAAACCAGGTGACTGTGAAGAACAAATATCCATTGCCGAGGATCGATGATCTGTTCGATCAGTTTCGAGGTGCGAGATGGTTTTTACTTGAGGTCTGGATACCATGAGTTGAGGGTTAGGGAGGCAGATATCCCTAAGACCGCGTTCATTTGTCGTTATGGGCATTGAGTGGCTTGTGATGCCGTTTGGGCTCACAAATGCTCCAGCAGTGTTTATGCGATTGATGAACTAGGTGTTTGCTCCATATTTAAATATGTTCATTGTGGTGTTTATCGATGATATTTTGGTCTATTCAGCGACCGAGAGGGAGCATGTGGAGCATTTGCAGGTTGTGTTGCAGACCTTGTGAGAGCACCGGTTGTATGCGAAGTTCACAAAATGTGACTTCTGGTTGTAACAGGTGCACTTCTTGGGGCATGTGGTATCTTCGGAGGGTATTACAGTGGATCCTACGAAGATTGTGGTAGTTATGTGGTGGAAGAGACCCATGAATGTGTTTGAGGTTCGTAGCTTCCTTGGTTTGGCTGGCTATTATCGAAGGTTTGTGGAGGATTTTTCCAGGTTAGCAGCTCCTATGACGAACCTAACCAGAAAGGGAGTTCCTTTTGTTTGGTCTGATGCATGTGAGAGTGCTTTCATGGAGTTAAAGGCACGATTGACTTCAGCACCTATCCTGATTCTTCCATAAGAGGGTGTACCTTTTGAGGTGTATTGTGATGCTTCCAGGGTGAGGCTTGGTTCTGTGTTGATGTAGACTCGGCAAGTGATTGCTTATCGCTCAGGCAGTTAGACCACATGAGCAGAACTATCCCACGCACGATTTGGAGTTGGCTGCAGTGATCTTTGCTTTAAAGAGCTGGCAGCATTATCTGTTCGACAGAACTATCCCACGCACGATCTGTTCGGCAACGTGGCCATAGCGTTAACATTTTGAGGTTATTATTTTAATAGGTGCAGTTATTGTAATTAGTGTTATAATTGAGTTTATTATTATTCTTATATAATTATTATTATCGTTATTAATTATTAATGCATTATAATTATTATTTATTATTACTATCATTTTATTTATTATTATTCGATTAATATTATTATTAATAAGTTATTATTATTATTATTATAAAGAGTATAAATAAGAGAAACTAGGGTAGAAACCCTACGTGTGTTATATGTCTGCGCGAAGTCTGGTGAGAGGAGCAGAAAAGGTTTGAAGCAGACCGTTCAATCAATCCTTCGAGACTAGATTCAGGTAGGTGTTTCCATTGTTGTTTCTTGTTTCTTGATTTTTTTTTCATGATTACGTGAACGAGAGTTTATGTGGGTGAGATCGTTACAAGTACATACAACTAAGTAGATAAATAAATATATATATATATATATGAATATACACTACATACAACCAATCATCTGCGTGCGTTGCCGGGGATATGGGCGAGGAACGGATGGGGCGTCGGCACTGTCCAAGCATCCTTTTGCGCCGCGCAGAGGTGATGGAGGAGTTGAAGCAGCAGCCGAGGATGTGTCGTGTAGCGACGGCGGGCGTCATCCCGAACGGCGAGACAGAGGCGGCGGCACCACTGTCGCCCCGTGGGTTGACCATGCGCCGTTGAACGGCCGTGCGCCGTGTAGATCGTGAAGAGAGGGACAGGCGCAGCGGCATCAATAACCGCCCCATGCGTTGCGCCGTCGTAGTGAAAGAAGGAGAAAAGGGGGCGGTGGCATCAGTGCCGCCCCCGTGGTTCGCGTCCGGCACCGGGCGCTAGGGCAGATCTGGGAAGAGTGCGGCACGTGCCGCCCAAGGGCTGTAGCGCGTCAGCTCCGTGCTGACGTGGAAAGGAGGGGGGGGGGGGGGCATCAAAGCCACCCCCGTAGTCGAGCGCCAGCCTGTTAGGGCTGGTGTGTTGGGCTGACCCTTTCGGGTCATTCTAGTCTTAAATATATATATATATATATATATGTGTATATATATATATTTATGTATGTATATATATATATATATAATTTGTGGTAATATTATTGTTTTAATGAGGGGTAATACTTGTAATTAATATTAATTGTTGGATGGGTATATATGTATATTTTTATATACATATTACTGTCGTTTGCGATCAGATAGTGCTAGGTTGGAAATCTTAGTGCTTGAAAGGCTGTAGTAGCGAGTTGTGACTATTGGAAACTTTGTTTATTGATTATGTGTGTACATGTGATTAAATTGGTGTTTATAAATTGTGTGTGTGGACATGTGATAATTTGGTGTGGGTTTTGTAATGAAAATTGGTGGGGTAACCGCGGGTCCCACAGAGGGCTGGCAAGATGGTAATGGGTCCCACATATGGTTGTTAGTTAGTATTTCGAATATCCGGAGATGGTAGCGGGAGATTTCGTGAATGGCATGGTTGCCGGTGTGAACCATTGATGATTTAAAAGTGTGGATGTTCTATGTATGTTTGTGAAGATTTCATTGAGATAGACGTGACACTACACAGGCACAAGCATACACTGTTCATATAGACATAGGATTTTATGTGTGTTGGTAGTGAGAATGGGAGTCACCTACTTGGCATTTGTGCTCACCCTACTTTATTTCTATTTCCTACAGGTTGTAGGGGATAGCAGTTGGAGCCATAGCGGAGCAGGTCGGGACCTCTTGTGTAGGATTTATCTTTTTTCTACGGACTTACTTATTTGCTAAATTATTTATTTTCCGGACTTGGGTCCGTGACAGTTGTATTAACTCGGATAGCTGGACCCTGTTACCTTGTGTTTATGGGTGTTGATTGAATTCAGTAATAATGATTGCACTGATAAGTATTGTTTGATTGCATGTATTTGGATCATTGGTAGGTACAATGCTACCCTCGTTGTAGTATTGTACAGGAGTGGATCAGTCTCCAACCCCTCGGCCCCTGAAGTGGGTGTGGGGAAGTCGCGTTCCTGGTTCTGTGGGTTTCAGATTCTGGGGGCGTGACAAGTTGGTATCAGAGCATGGTTTAGTGGAGCTAGGTTAGTGAGGGGTAGTTGATAGACACTTAGTAGCTTGGAAGACTATAGGGAGGGCGCCTGATCAACGCAGTCCTTATACGTGTTCTGGGTTAACTGAGGGTTCATCAGATCATCTTAGGAAGCATTTGGGTTGGATGGATACATGCTGCGTGACTGTGTGCATATCCAGGCACTAGAAATTACCTGCTAATGCTGTTATAATGATGTGCTTATATTGATTATACTATTGGTTATTTGTTGTAATGACCCGTGTGTAACTCGTGTGTAAGAAGTTAACCACAAACACCTTGGATGTTGGTGCACAAGTTTGAGGTAAGAGATGAGCCCAAGAGGAGACTTTTGGGAGGTGCATGTGACAAGTGGTAACGTGCATTTATGCCCTAGGAAGATGCTATGCGTATACAGGCGGTTTTAAGCTGTTTTGGCTGATCTTGGAGCTCACTTTTGATGGGGTAGATGGCCTCAAACAATTGGCGTGCAAGAACAAAAGTTTCTTAGAATGAGGTCCTCTACCTACCACAGAAATTTCAGAGCATTTGGAGCTGCACGTGAATTCACCCATTTCGCGTGCAAGCATATTTTTGCTCCTCAGGCCTCTACAAGATTCAAGGAGGCTTGGGGTAAAGTTTGAGTGCATTTGGAGCTGCACGCCAATTGGGGAATTGGCGTTCAAATTGGCGTGCAGGCAGGTTTTTGCATGGTTGCCTTGGTTTTGTCATTCTAATTATCTTTTCCCAAAGGACCATGTTGAAATTGTGACTATTTTGGTGTGTATGGATGTGGGAAGGTCATAGCTTGTTCCATCAAAACTACGTCGTTTTGATGCTGGGATTCACTTAATCAAAACTACGTCGTTTTGATGTTGTGTTGTCTATATAAGGAGGAGAAGCCCTCTGTTTTAGGTTTAGGGTTCTCTTCAGCTGCTGCAGTTGTCGTAGAGAGAGAGAGAGAGAGAGAGAGAAGGAAGGGGAGTTCTTGGTTCTGCCTGGAGCATCTTGCATGGGGAGGACGGCATTTAGCGCGGGAGCAAGGAAGATCTGCTTTAAGGTAGGGGTTCTGTCTCACCTGATCTGTTCTGGGGTTAGGCCCTGTGTAGAGGATTTATAGAGCTTCTGTTGTTATTGTTATACTATTTATATATAAATTCATATAGGTGTGACCTCCTATATGAATGTTGGCCTTCAATGGCGGTTGTTGATGTTTTCTGGTGTTGGATGGTGAGTGCATATTAAGTGTTCGATAAAATGCCTGTGTGAATATGCCTAGTAGGTGTTTGATAATATGCCTGTGTGGCTTGGTTTGTGGGTTTGTGAATGTATGCTTGTTAAGCGTTAGGGTAAAATACCTGTGAGACTCTGCATGCCAGGTGTTTGATTTTATGCCTGATGGGCTATGCGAACTAAGTGTTTGGTATTATCCCGGTGAAAGTGTGTATGCTACGTGTTTGGTTTAATGCCTGTGTGACCTTGTATGTTGTGTTTGTGGAACCCGGTGGTTGTGGAAGCCCGGGACTGGAATTGTTAGCCCGTGTGGCTAAGCCTATGTGGCCGTGGATATGTTAGCCCGTGTGGCTAAGCCTATGTGGCCGTGGATATGTTAGCCCGTGTGGCTAAGCCTATATGGCCGTGGATACGTTAGCCCGTGTGGCTAAGCCTGAGTGGCTGTGGATATGTTAGCCCGTGTGGCTAAGCCTGAGTGGCTGTGGATATGTTAGCCTATATGGCTAAGCCTGTATGGATGTGGATAGGTGTGTTCCGTGTGATTGTGGAATACAACCTGTTTATATCTTATTGTCACTACACTGCACCTGTACACACCCTCATATAGACGCTAGGAGCATGGGATGGGTTGGGGAGACATGATCCCTACTGAGCTGTGGTTGCTCACCCCTCCCTCTATGTTGTGTTTTCTTTCAGGAACATATAGGCGTTAGGTGGGACCCCAAGGTGGAAGACCTTAGTTACTTTACTGTCTTTTATTTATGTTATTTTGTGGGAATTGTTGTAACCCCAGTGGGGATGGATGGAAAAGAGGATTTTGTTGTAATAAAGACTGATTTGGATTGTGGATTAATGAACATTTCTTTCTTGAATGTGTTGTGGATGTTTTAAAATGTTATATTCGGGGTTTGTATCCTAACCCCTTTGCCCTCCGTGTGGGTACAAGGGGAGTCACGTACCGGTTTCCTCGGGTTGGAAATCCGGGGCGTGACAATATGGTATCAGAGCATGGTCTAGTTGGCCTAGGGTAGTGGGCGGATCTGGTTATCTTGAGTCCTTTGGAGGAGCCTGGAGGGACGTGCCTGATCAACATGGTCCTCTTTGAGCCTCTACGGTGTACTTGGGGTAGGCCAGACCTGAGGTAGGATTTGCATACATTGGCATTAGGGCACTAGTTGCATATGTTGTTCATGTGTGATTGTGTGAAAACTGTGATTAAGCTGTATATGTGGTAGGAAAGCATGAATAACGTGATAAAGTGTTAATCTGTGTAACTCTGATCTTTTGTGGTAATTTGAACATGAAAGCAAGGAAAAGAAATTGTGGAATTGAAACTGTGTGCTTGGAAACTTGTGGCTTGTGAACTGTTAACAAAATAAAATAAAATAATAATAATAAATAAATAAGTAAATAAATAAATACATTAAATTAAATATGTAATAATGTTGGTGTTCTGTGAATGATTGAGCATGTGATTTGTTTGGTATGGTGTGCAATAAACGAGATTATGAGCAATGCGATGGAGTGTAAATTTGTATAGTCTGTGAAATGTGAACCTATGGACTTGTGTGGTAATAATGCGTGTTATAGCTTAAGCTGCTTAGTCGGTAGTGGTCTCGCGATTGTTGAGATCATTTAGTGTTAATCTGGAGCGCTACCTTTTTGTTTAACCAATGTTTCTGGAAACTATAAGCCGTGCGACTATTGAGGTAACAGAGGAGGCCGTGACCCAGGTCGGGCAAGTGAGAGAGTTGCAGGCCGAAAGTGATGAACTAATCACGGCAGAGGTTGGCGTCTTGAGCTCGATTATTCCAGAGGTGAGGGATGCAATTCGACAACTGATCAGGAGCGAGGTACGCCGAGAGCTGTCAGCCCTCAACACTCCCGTTTGAGTCCTGTTTCTCAAAAGATTGCGCTTGTTGTGGACAACCGGGGCACTGGAACAGAGAGTGTGCCGAGAAGCAGTACCGGTGTTACCTCTGTGGAAAAGTAGGACGTCTTCGTACAGTCTGTTTTAGTAAGACCGGGAGTGATGCTAGGGGACTGGCTCAGCGAGCTAGGGGTAAAGCTCAACGCCGAGTCCCGATTTGGAGGCAGGAGGACTACCTAGTGAGGCCAGTGGAAAAGCAAGACAGAAATTCACTGGTGGTATCGTGCCCCTTTGGTGGGTTGTTGGTTGAGTCTCGTACTGGTTTATGTGAGGCTGGGTGGACCCTATCGTGTCCCGTTTCAGTTAGCATTTCGAATGGATGTGGGTGGTGACCTATTAGGAGATATATATTTATAACGCTGGAAGAATAATGAGTAACTAATACAAAATATGGGTGTTGATTTTATAAGTGAGTGACATTCAATTTTGGCACATGTGGATAATCAAAGTAACCAAATTTTGTAGGCAACCTTTTTGCTAGTGGGAGGAAATTTAGACTGGCTAGCTAGTAGAGCTTGAGGTGTGAGGTGATGGCTTGTGGGTTGTTGTGTGACCCCTCCTTGGCAACCTTGAGTAATAGAAATGTGTTTTTATGCGGATAGAGGTATGTGTTGGAATACTACATGAAAGGGATATTCCTATGGTTACCTTTCCAAGTGTTGTGGTTGAAGGAGGAAAACACAGCTAGTATAGCTGCTCCTTGGGTCCATGAGGTATTGACTTGTTGGCTAGGGTGGTCGTTGCTAGTTCTTGTTAGTGAATATATAGGTGTTATGGGTTCTCAGATGGTCAAGCAGTAGCCATGTGTCGTGTTTATGGTGTGTCGAAAACACCGAGTAAGGTAAAACAGATATGTTGTGAAACCAGTTTGTGCATGTATGAAATGTGCGGTGTTCTAGAATTGAATTAGCGGCTATGAGTGGGTTTTGAGGGTTATGCCCGGTGCATCAATTTGGTAAAAAGAGGTAATCAAGTGAGATTTGGGCAGGCCTTGTTTGGGTTTTTCCTCATAATTTGAAGACATCTTCTGAGGGGTTGAGGATGTACTCCTGGTGGTAGGACCATTCCGCTAATCCATGTCCTGTGGGTAATAGGCTTAAAAGAGGCGAGGAGGTGGGGGCTAGTATGTCCTCTCTTACATGTGTTCTACACAGTAGTTTATTTCGTGTGTTGTGGTTGCTTTGTTTTGTTGTGTGTGTTACATATGTGCTAAAGGAGTAGCAAAGTTCTTATCTGTGGGTCTCGTGGCATTCATATGCAGAGGAGTAGGAGGTGATGCATGCGCATATTATGTGCGGTGTGGGATGAAGAGGGGTGTTATGTGTAATGTTGATATTATTCCTTGTCACGTGTGATGGCATGCTAAGTTAAAGTGTGAAAGTATTGATGAGTTGTGATTCACATAATGGAGTCAGATGTGAGTTTTGCTTGTAAGGGGTATTAGTGCTACTCCTTTGGGGGAGATTTGTGTCCTGCGGCTATTATGGGGTCTTCATGCTACATATATTCTTCTTGAAAGTCTTTCATGTGCGTTTCTATGCGGTAAGTGTGGTGGTCCACGCCATCAAAGTGTTGGTGTGTTTGGGAGCTACGTGAATGTCCCGAATTAGGAGTTTGCATGTCTTGTTTCCTGTGCCTACCCGAAGGAATTGCAATGACCCTATTAAGCTGCGGCTAGAGCCTGCGTATTTCTTGGTCCATTTGAGTGTTTTGCTAGTGTGTTGAGATAAAACGTAATAGTTGATATAGCGGAGTTGGTGGGCCATGAGGTGGGGTGTGTCTTGGAGGCAAGGGATTTTCTTGTGACCTGTGAGTGGTGACACAGAGGATTCCATTGTGGTCAAGTTGTAGATAGGAGAGTTTTCAGTGTGGGGAGAACTATGTTGTTCATAGCTACTCGGCGTCAAGGGATTCCTATCGCGTGGCGCGTCTGCTGACTTGGTAAGGCATTATCTCTTGGGCTGTACGGTAAGCCTCAGTTGTGAAGGCTGTGTGGGACCTTGGTGGATCCCTTCCTATTTGACCGTGATCAAGGAGGTCGATTCTCAAAGTCGGTGACTAGTGATAGCCCAATAGTGGGTTCTGGTCTTACCATGGTTGTGTGTGTGGTGCTGCATTTACTGTTTTTAGTGCATCCTTGGACTCCGTTGGGCGCCAGGTTGACTGTGACCGAGTGGTTGAGAGCACACTCCATTCTCGTGTTGTTGTGTCCGGGCTTGTACTTCGTTCTGCGTCACCAATGGCGTTGGTTGGGTTTCAATGTTCCTTGCTTGAGTGAGGTGGTTTTCAGCTGTGATGCAGGTGCTGGTGTGGTGATATCCCTGTGTGGGACTGTGATTGTGGTTTGCATACTGCTTTTCTCTTGTTTGTTCGTGTTTCCTTGTGACCTCTTTATGTTTGCTGCCAGGGTAAGGTCTACATATGGAGTGTGGCTGCGTTGTAAATTGTTGGTGTCCGTTGACATCAAATCTCAGTGGTGTCATTGTTAGGTATTTCACATTGTGGAGTGTTGGTCCTATTGTGACACGAGTAGGCGTCTAACGCCGAGTACCCTGCTATGTCGATGTAGTGACTTCTCGTTCAATCATATGAATTCTAGCGAATGGATACTTCATGCATAGGCTTATGGTGTTGGCCTTGTTCGGTTGTTGGGGTCTTAGCGACTCTGTGGGAGGTTTCTCGACCTCACTGTTGTCAGACTTGCTCACATGAGTTGTTGTCAGCACACTAATTGGCCAAGCCCTAGTTCTTGTTGTGCTCATGGGTGTTATGTGTTGCTTTGATCTTCTCGTGATGTTACTACTTGATTTCTCTTTTCGGGGATAAAAAGTCCAAAGGTGGGAAGGTTGTGAGGAGTTACACAGATTAACACTTTATCACGTTATCACGTTATCACTTTATCAGGTCACGGCAGCTCCGCCCGCGGTACCGAACGACTGGGTGAGTCGATTCCTGAAGCAGAAACCGACGAAGTTTGAGGCGAATACGAGACCTGATGAGGCTGAGGAATGGGTCAAATGGATAGAAGACATCTTCGAACTGATCTAGGTGCCCGAAGAGGCTAAGGTCCGCTTAGCCACACATTTCCTAGTAGGTGGGGCCCGCAGGTGGTGGCACGCTGTGAAGCATGTTCACGAGAGCCCGATGGCATGGGAGGATTTCGTGGAGCTCTTCTACACAGAGTATTTCCCTCGCTCTGTGCAGAAGACGAGGCGACGGGAGTACTACACACTGGAGCAAGGCAGTCGGACTGTGACAGAGTATGTCACTGCTTTCACTGAGCTAGGGAGATTTGCCCCAGAGTTATGGAGGGTTGAGGCTAATAAGACCCAAGATTTCATTGATGGGCTGAGACCATCAATCAGGAGGGGACTAAACATGATGGAGTTGACCACGTACAGTGACGCGGTCAAAAAGGCACTTATTGGAGAGCGGGACTTAAACCAAATCAGGACTCAGAAACCAGGGAGCTCATCGGGGCCTAGCCAAAAGAGGCCAAGAGAGGAGCAGTCTGAGGGACAGGGGGAGAAGAGGCCTGTGCCCAAATTTTCACATTCGGGGAACTCAGGCAGCAGTTCTACCTCATGGTTTTTGGGGACATGTCGATCTTGTGGACTTCGGGGACACAAGGAGGCAGATTGTAGGCAGAAGAGTGGCAACCCACTCAAGTGCTTTCGATGTGGGGGACTGGGACATAGGATAGGAGAGTGTCCTTCTGCCAGCTCAGCTAGTGTTGCAGGGCCTCTGTCATGCCCCCGAATTCCAGGGAACCCGGAACTGGGTACATGACTTCCCCTTGCCCGCACCCGATAGGTCAAGGGGTTGGTGACTAGGACCAATGGAGACTACACCACGAGTGCTATCTCAAATATACAACCCTGTACAGTCATACATCAAGGGTAATCCTATACTTTCCCATATATCATCATGCATACAATGAATCAAACATTCATACAGACATCACATCATACAGTATGCAAATACAACTGTCCACAGACCCATGTCCGGGATATCACACAAAACAATACATAATATAACTGTATCATACATCAGAGTAGTGGGCGTCCTCCTGGAAGAAAGTCCTCCACTAGTCTCGGGTCACACCTGAAAAGGGTAAACAACAAGTAGGGATGAGCGACAAGCTCAGTAGGTGACCCCAAAACTCCACATCATGCAACACATATAAGTCTATACTATATGCTCCGTGTACTCGTGCCCCGTGTAGTGTGCACAATCATCAGGACTCAACCTGCAAACAAACATCAGGACTCAGCCTGCTCACACTGGATAACTTGTCCACGATCCTCCATGGGATCCCAGCTCAGGGCACTCAGCCCTGGCTCCACGAGCTCAATGGCTCAACTGAGGCCTTAGCCTGTCCACAGCGTAATATGCCCGGCCACAGTCGCCACACAGGCCTGCCATCGGTGCATATGCCTGCCACGTCAACCACGTAGCACCATCAGTGCATCACGGTGAGAACCCAAACAAGTCACGGAGTCCATGCCCCAATACCTCACACCAACATACTAACATTAGTATGGCATGTCATTTTCAACATTTCCTTTAGAACTGTAGCCAGTCTTCACAAGTAAATCCTCAATCCTTGATTTATGAAGGAAGTACCTATAGCAGCTATTTTCTTGAAATCAAAAGTCCCGGCATTGGGTTCCCATATCATAAATAAGATAATCTGATTTTTGGGGGTTTTTCTGAGATGTCTAACCCCACTTTCCAAAAATTTACCACTACTAACTTTTGGGTTTTTCCGAGATTTTACACTAAAACCCAATTTTCACATTTTGAAAGAGTGGGAATTAATTTTTCTAGTATTTTTCTTTGAATCCAAATGGGGGGTATTTCGTTATTTACATAGTAACTTATGTATAAATTCTTAAATATGTAGATGGGTATAGGTTACGATGTAAATAGGTCCAGTCCAGTGTTGTCCAGTGTCCAGTTACACTGCAGGAGCTGCGACTCGTAGCTCAGAACCTGCGACTCGTAGCTGCGGAGTGCAGAGCTGCAGCGCGCCTCGAAGACTCGAAGCGAGGCTACGATCTTCGACCTTTGGACTACGACCCTACGAACTACGAACTTCGAACCTTCGAACCTACGAACTACGAACCTTCGAACTTCGGGTCTACAAACTACAAACCTTCGACCTACGAACTACGGGTCTACGAACTACGACCCAGAACTTCGGATTTTCGTTAGTTTGACCCAATAACGCGCCCAGGGTACTGTTCATTATTGTTTTTGCCTGTTCTTCGTCTGGAACATGCCCAGAAACTCCCAGACGCTCACTAACACCCCTGTTTCACAACAAACTATGATATCTACCTCAAAACGCGTCCAGAACGCCTCTAAATCGCGCAGAAATAACAAAAACTCGTATAAAATTCTAGATTTCTAGAAATCTAGATCTAAACCAAGATTTCCATGGTTGACTTATCAACCCTCATGAAAAACACAGTAATCAACCCCAAAATCACAAAAACATATATCCACAATGATAATAAACAGCTCTTAACCACAGATCTTATGCTAAACCATTAGATCTAACCCAAAATTGGTTTTCCCCAAATTCTAGGGTTCATGCTCAATTTCATAAATCATGATAAATTCGTGCAGATCTAAAACAAGAGAGAGATAAGAAGTTCAACGACACCTACTTGAAGTGAATCTTTGAGCTCCACGAACCCAAATCGCCCCAAATCGTCAAGGCCTCCAAGCTCTGTCAAGCTCTCTCTCTCAAACGCACAAACGTGAAATGTAAAGTGAAAGCTTTTTTTTCTGCTATTTATATTTCTGCCAGTCAACTGACCTAGTCAACCATTGACCCAGTCAATAATTGACCTCCCAACACAAAAATTAACCTCCAAGGCCCCAAACTCCAAATTGAGTCAAACTACAGTCAAAACGCTCGAAATGACGAGCACAACACTGAACAGATATTATTACACCCAAATGACCGCCCAAAGGCAAAGTCAACCAATAAACCCCGAAAAGTCAACAGTTGGGTCAAACGGGGCCCCAACTCGAAATCGGGCCCAAGTACAGTCAAAATGCTCACATCGACGACTACACTACCGTGCAGATAGTTACATTCCCATAGAATGGCTATCTCTCAAAACTACCCAAATAGGAGTCTTTACATCCTCCCCACCTTAGGACTTTTCGTCCTTGAAAATAAAACACATGCCCAAAGGACATAGCAAAATTCAAGCTCAATGTCCCAAGAACAAAACATAAAACATGATCACCGATCACAAATGTGCAACACAATGCACAACAAGCCAAACAAAACCCGTATTGGGCACAAGATCCAACAACAATGAGCTAAACCACATCTCAAACAACATATGCAAAACAAATGCATAAAACAAAACTCATACCTCAGGGAAGGTCCTTACAGCCTCATCGACCTCGTGACCAGGGCCAGAGGAGCGGGGCTCCATATCAGAGACTAGCTCAGTCAGGACAGTTAGTACAAGGACGACCTGCTACACAACAGCCTCAGCGGGAGGCCCAGGCTCAGAAGGGACAGAATGATCGAGCTACAGTGAGTTAGGCCAACGGCAGTGTGCAGAAGGGGAGGAACTATGCTATCACAGACAGAGAGGCAGAAGTTCCACCAGTTGACGAGGCAAGTCAGGGGCCAGCTGTGGTGAGAGGTACAATTTTGGTTTCATGCACTATTTGTACTGTTTTGATTGATATTGGTGCTACACACTCGTTCATTGCACACTCCACTGTAGAGGGATTGGAGTTGGATTCTACCACCGTTGATCAGCCCCTTGTGGTTGATACACCCGTAGGGGGCCTGGTGGTGATTGATAGGGTCTGTTTGGGATGTGAGGTTACTCTCGGAGGTGTTGACCTCCGGTGTAACCTATTTGTGATGCACTTTGATTCTTTTGATGTGATATTGGGTATAGACTGGTTGACCCGTGTAGAGGCAGTGATTGAGTGTTATAGGCGACGAGTGACCTTCCTCACACCTGAGGGCACTCGAGGCACCTTCGTGGGTGAGTGGTCTGATGATGCATGCAAGTTAAGGCCTTTGAGGCAAGGCTGGGGTGATGTAACCCATCAGTTGGCCAGTTTGACATTTGTCGACACCCAGCGGGAGGGTAAGGCGGTGTTACCTAAGGTGGTGGATCAGTTTCCCGATGTATTTCCCGAGGACTTGGTTGATTTACCACCAGAGAGAGAAGTGGACTTTTCGATAGAATTGCTACTAGGGACGGCACCTATCAAATTAGCGGCTTACAGAATGGCACCAGTTGAGCTCAGAGAGCTCAAGAGACAGATTGACGATCTTTTGGCGCATGGTTTTATTAGACGGAGTAGTTCACCTTGGAGTGCTCCAATGTTATTCGCCAAAAAGGCGAATGGTTCGCTTCGGTTGTGTATCGACTACCGGCAGTTGAACTAGGTGACAGTGAAGAACAGATACCCCCTACCGAGGATCAATGATTTGTTTGACCAGTTCAGGGGTGCCTATTGGTTTTCCAAGATCGACTTGAGGTCCGGATACCATCAACTACGTTTGCGGGAGTCAGATATCCCGAAGACAGCCTTCAGTTGCAGATATGGCCATTTTGAGTGGCTGGTGATGCCTTTCGGGCTCACAAATGCCCCAGCGGTGTTCATGGGGTTGATGAACCAGATTTTCACACCATATCTTGATCAGTTCGTGGTAGTCTTTATTGATGATATCTTGATTTATTCCCGGACCGAGAGCGAGCATGAGGAGCATTTACATGTGGTGTTGCAGACGCTGAGGGACCATAGACTATACGCAAAATTCACGAAGTGTGCTTTTTGGCTGTAGCGGGTGAAATTTTTAGGGCATGTGGTATCATCAGAGGGTATCATAGTGGATCATGGCAAGATTGAGGCAGTGATGTCATGGAAGCGCCCAACGAATGTCTTTGAGATCCGAAGTTTTCTGGGGTTGGCCGGTTATTACAGGAGGTTTGTGAAGGACTTCTCCCGATTAGCTGCACCGATGACTGGCTTGACCTGAAAGGGAGTACAGTTTGACTGGACGGATGCTTGTGAAGAGGCTTTCAGTCAACTGAAGGCCAGATTGACTTTGGCACCCATCCTGGTCCTACTACAGGAGGGTGTACCCTATGAGGTCTATTGTGATGCCTCTAATGTTGGATTGGGTTGTGTGCTCATGCAGGAAGGATGGGTAATTGCTTATGGTTCCCGTCAATTGAGGACCCATGAGAAGAATTACTCTATGCATGATTTAGAGCTAGCTGCAGTGATCTTTGCATTGAAGAGTTGGCAGCACTATCTCCTTAGGGAGATGTTTGTGGTATATACTGACCACAAGGGTTTACAGTACATATTTTCTCAGCAAGATTTGAATCTCCGACAGAGGCGTTGGGTAGAGTATATGCAGCAGTTCCAGTTCGATCTTCAGTATACACCCGGGAAGGGGAATGTAGTAGCTGATACCCTGAGCCGGAAGAACCAGGCCACGGTGGCTCTCTGTGCTGTCAAGGAATAGGAGATGATGGGGCAACTAGCTACTCTGAGTTTACAGCCAGTGCGGGGAGTAAAGCAGGGTATGCTGAGTGTGGTTATAGTAGTGCCTGAGTTGCGGTGTCAGGTTATTGAAGGTCAGTTGGGGGATGTTGAGTGTGAGGTCCTCCGAGATCAGATCTAGACCGCCGTACTTTCTACGGATTGGACAGAGGATTCTAACCATGTGTTACGCTATCAAGATCGGTTGATTGTTCCATCTTCTCTCCGGGAGGCAGTTTTACGGGAATTTCATCACTCTCGTTTGGCTGTTCATCCTGGGGGAACAAAGATGTACCATGTTGTACGGCAACAGTTCTGGTGGTCGGGCCTTAAGGAAGCCATTGCGGAGTTTGTTCGACGGTGCTTGACATGCCAATAGGTTAAGGCCGAGCATTTGCGGTCTACCGGTGAGTTGCAATTGTTGCCTGTGCCGGAGTAGAAGTGGGATCATGTGACTATGGACTTCGTCACAGGGCTTCCTCATTCTAGAGGCCATGATACTATTTGGGTTGTTATAGACCATTTGACGAAGTCTGCCCACTTTATTTCGATTCGTGAGACCGATCCAGTCCGGACCTTGGGATGACGTTATGTCGACGTGGTAGTACGATTGCATGGTATGCCATTGTCGATCGTTTCTGATAGGGATGCCCGGTTCACTTCGCAGTTCTAGCAGCAATTACAGCGTGTATTGGGCACCCGAGTGAACTTGAGTACAGCTTACCACCCTCAGACAGATGGCCAGTCCGAGCGCACTATTCAGATTCTCGAGGACATGCTCCATGCTTGTGTGTTGGATTTTGGTGGTTGTTGGGAGGCTCACCTTCCCTTGGTGGAGTTCTCCTACAACAATAGTTATCAGGCTACAATAGGGATGGCGCCATATGAGGCATTGTATGGGCGACCGTGTCGCTCCCCTCTGTGTTGGGCCCAGGCAGGGGAGGCAGTTATTTTGGGTCCCAATATGGTTCAGGAGACTACTGAGTTGGTTCAGCTAATCCGACAGTGGATGTTGACGGCCCAGAGTCGACAGAAATCATATGCTAATAGTAGGCGGCGACCACTTCAGTTCGTCGTAAGGGATCGCGTCTTCTTGCGAGTCTCGCCACGGCGGGGGCACAGACGGTTTGGGCGAGGTTCCAAACTCTCACCTCGATTTGTGGGTCCTTTTCCTATCACTACTGTTGTGGGAACAGTAGCCTATCGATTGGAGTTACCATCCGAGCTAGCTCATGTTCATGACGTTTTCCATGTCTCCCAGTTGCAGAAATATTACCCGGATCCTTCCCATGTGCTTGATTGGCGTGAGATAGAGCTAGCTGATGATGGTTCCATTGTAGTGGTACCAGTTCAGATTTTGGACCGGCGGGAGCAGGTCTTGCGAGGCAAGACAATTCCGTTGGTCCTAATTTTGTGGCGCCACTGTAATATGGAGGAGCAGACCTGGGAGCGGGAGAGTCAGATGCGTGTTCTTCACCCCGAGCTATTCGAGGACGAACAGTCCTGAGGTGGGGAGGATATCAAGATCTTTACCATGCATTGAGGTAGCTAATTGTTGTCCTTGTTTATTATTTATTGTGTTTGTGTTTGTTAATATTCTTGGTTGTGTGATTTGATGAGTTGGTTTTGTTCCTAGGTGATGTTTTGTTTGTCATGCTAGTTGTAGTAGTGGCGCGTATTATTTTTAGACTGAAAAGTGTTACTAAGTTGGGGGATGGCTTGTCTTTTCGGGGACAAAAAGTCCTAAGGTGGGGAGGATGTAAAGACCCGTACTTGTGTGAAGTAGAATGTTAGGCCCCTATAGAGTTTAGAATCTGTTCGGCAACGTGGCCGTAGCGTTAACATTTTGAGGTTATTATTTTAATAGGTGCAGTTATTGTAATTAGTGTTGCGATTGAGTTTATTATTATTCTTATATAATTATTATTATTGTTATTAATTATTAATGCATTATAATTATTATTTATTATTACTATCATTTTATTTATTATTATTGGATTAATATTATTATTAATAAGTTATTATTATTATTATTATAAAGAGTATAAATAAGAGAAACTAGGGTAGAAACCCTACGTGCATTATATGTCTGCGCGAAGCCTGGTGAGAGGAGCAGAAAGGGTTTGAAGTAGACCGTTCAATCAATCCTTCGAGACCAGATTCAGGTAGGTGTTTCCATTGTTGTTTCTTGTTTCTTGATTTTTTTTTCATGATTGCGTGAACGAGAGTTTATGTGGGTGAGATCGTTACAAGTACATAAAGCTAAGTAGATAAATAAATATATATGAATATACGCTACATACAACCAGTCATCTGCGTGCGTTGCTGGGGATATGGGCGAGGAACGAATGGCAGTGTCGGCACTGTCCAAGCATCCTTTTGCGCCGCACAGAGGTGATGGAGGAGTTGAACCAGCAGCCGACGACGTGCCGTGTAGCAACGGCGGGCGTCATCCCGAACGGCGAGACAGAGGCGGCGGCACCACTGCCGCCCCGTGGGTTGACCGCGCGCCGCTGAACGGCCGTGCGCCATGTAGATCGTGAAGAGAGGGACAGGCGCAGCAGCGTCAATAACCGCCCCATGTGTCGCGCCATCGTAGTGAAGGAAGGAGAAAAGGGGGCGGCGGCATCAGTGCCGCCCCCGGGGTTCGCGTCCTGCGCCGGGCGCCAGGGCAGATCTGGGAACAGTGCGGCACGTGCCGCCCAAGGGCTGTAACGCATCAGCTCCATGCTGACGTGAAAAGGAGGGGGGGCGGCTGTAAGACCCGCAAAATTTTTAGCTATTTAAGTTCTTCCTTAAAGAGTAATAATAATAAAATAATAATAATAATATTGTTAACAATAGTTAGAAAGGATATTTTGGATATTATCACGATAAAAATAAGCACCCAATATAGTCATTCAAATAGCATGTGACTAATAAGTAGTCGTTAGAATAGTAACTAGCCGTTATGAATAGTATCCGTTTGGACTTCCATAAATAGGTATGAGCATGAGATTTTATTTATAAGAGAGTATAGAAGTAAGAAGAAGAATAATAAGAGTTATGGCATCAAGTTCTCAAGTACCGCCATCCGAGAATAGTGTACGAGATGAAGATCGGCGAGCAATACGACTTGAAGTTACAAAGCTATGCTTTGCTATAGATGAGCTAAATGCTCGTGTCCAATGGCTGCAATATAATGCGACGAGACACAGGGAGAAGTTTGAGGTTATTCGTGCGACAACCACGACAATGTTAGCCAAAGGATTATGCAGCTCTACTGCCGAAGCACAACACGTCCTACGTACATACGCTAATATAATTCAATAAATTTTACGAAGGCCATAGAATATGATATTAATGTTTATGTTTAATATTTTATGCTATAATGTTATCTTACTTTATTGTTTATTGATTATGCAATTATATTATTTTATCCGCGTAAATATTAAATACGTTATAAAAAAATAAAATAATTTCTTATATGTCATAAAAAGTTTAGATGCTATATATTATGTCATTTAGTTTCTTAAGCCAAATTACTATGGGTAAGTAAGTATTACAAGCCTTAACTTTACCAAAAGTATAAAACATAGGTAAGGCCCAAAAATTTGAATGAGGCAGATTCTGGAGGTCCCATTCAAAAATCCATAACATGAATTATACATATCCAATTGACATGAAACCAAAGCCCATTTGTTCATTTATGACTTAGCTAAAACGTGTAGAAATGTCAGAATTTAATATGAAGCCAATCAATTCCAGAAGTTAAAATACTACACATAGGTTCAGTATGAACGGGTAAACATTTTAGTATGACTTTAAAATTCAATAACTTTTGTTATACATATTTAAAAATTATAAAATTGATACCCATTTGTAGATATTTGAGTTAGTAATGCAATACAATTGGCCATTTGTCAAAAACTACAAAATTAAAAACGTTATAATTGAATTAGTAGGGAGTACACCAATGTGGACTTTTGATGCCAAAGGAACCTTCAGGTTTAAAAGTCTTAAAACATTTTTTTAATGGTAGGAGGAGATAACCACGTTTTTAATAAAAGATAATATGAAGAAAATAAAGTATTATATATATTTTAAATAATTTAATTTAATGCCAAAGTCAAATTCGTACACTATTTTTTTCACACTATTACACCTACCATCCTTGCCTATATAAGGAGTGTCTTGCCTCTCCTCTTAAGCACAAATCCCTCAAAGCCACACCACGAAATTCCCTCTCAAAAACACTCCCTTAATCCCTCTTAACACCCCAAATACTCTACTCAAATCCTCTTTTGCTTTGGGTACTTACCAAGCGTCGAAGTTCTACGAAAGGTAATACTTAAGATTTTGAAATTTTGAAGTCGCTTCTTATTTATTATGTAGATCTATATGGTTGGTTTTACCACCTCATATATACTATATTCATGGTTGGTTTTATCACCATACATATGTTATTTATATGATTGGTTGTACCACCTCGTATATACATACATGGTTGGCCTTGCCACCTCATATACATACCTGTGTAATTATTTTAAATTATAGTATTTTATTATAGCATTGTCATTCTGTAATTCAAGTGAAAAGATGAGAATATTAACTTATGTTTTTATTTTTATTTTTAAGGTTCTAGATAGCGGAAGATCGTAAGGAACGACTTCCAAAATGAATTCCCCCGGCAATCGCCCTTCTTCTTCTGCAACCCCAATTGTTAATGCTTCAACCTCACAGCTATCCCCATCCTTATCTCCTCCTGATCTTCCCTTTAGACCCGTGCCTAATATCCCCTCATGGTTAAGGTGGAAGACACGTAGGAAAAATAAGCTTATCGAACGTCTTTTCCGTTCACCCAATACAAAGAGTAAATCTTATTCAAAAACTCTCAAAGCATATAACCTAGTTAGTGCACAACTCAAGGCTTATGATGCATGGGATCGAAATAGGAGATGGAACAACAATAGAAGTGGGAACCCAAATTAATATTCAACCCCACAAGCACGGTATGCCTATTAAAAGATATAAGTTAAAGTATATGATATATATATATATATATATAAAGGAGATATGTGTGATATTGAACTTTTCAAGCATTAATGCTAATTTAGTGTTTTAATATTTTTTTTTAAGGTTTCCTCTTTATCTTGTTTTATTTGGAATTATTATTGTAAGAGTTTTATGTTTCTTATTCCATTTTATTGTTGAGAAGATTAGATTAGTCTCTTTTTAATCTCTCTTGGTAATCTATGCTATTGATTGGGGTAGATAACCATTTTGATATTCGTGGTTATCCTTGTTAACCTTGAATGTTTTATTGGAATTCTATAATATGCCTCATGTTATGTATGTTAAAGTTATTATAACCTCTTATGTTTGGACAAAGTAAGTTTATAATGGGTGGTTCCAGAAAGACCTCCAATGCATTGGGTAAAGAACATCACTGGTGAGTGTCAATCCAGCTGATAATATGTTATGTTATGATACGGTATCTGGGTGGTTAACCTAGGTCATGATGTTACGATACGATGTCTAAACATAATCTTCCATGTTATGATTTCCTTGTGAAATGTTGATCATGTATGATGTGCAAATATTATATGGTATTTCCTGTGTTCGATATCTTCATGATTTTCCTTACCCACTCATGTTTACCCTTACTCGGCTATTTGAGCTTACCCTTTTTATGATTTCTTTCCAACCCCAGGAAATTAAGGGATGGAGAAACTAGGATAAGGAGTCGAGAAGTATTTGGAAATAAAGTTGTGTGAAATTTTAAAGATTTATTAAGTTGTTTGCTCATGTGCTTTGTTATGTAATAATGGGTTATGGACACTTAGTCTCTAAACCCCTAAACCTTAAAGATCTTAGATTGAAATTTGTAATAATGAATGGTTTGTTTGATTAAATAAGTAATAGTTTGAAATTTATATAAAATTTGTATATTTATTTTCCGCTAACGCACCCGGTTTGGAGGTTTCAAATTTGGGGGCGTTACAGTTGGTATCAGAGCAACTTGGTTTAGTATAGATTAGAGACTGAGTCGTAGAAATATGAAGTGTGATACATAAGTTGAAGGTCTTAGAATGATAATTTTGTATAAACCATAGAAATAAAGTATAGCACGCTACAAGAAATCAAAATCAATAAAACTTTAAGTAAACGCATAAGATTATTGTTAGGAAATTATATTTCGTTTATTGATGGACTAACGGGTATTTTGTGTATATATCTCGAAAGAAGCAGACATGGTGAAATTCTAGTAAATGACATAGTGAAAGGTATGTTATCAAGTCTTCAACGTGATTTTAGGACAACACACTCGTGAAAGGTACGTCATTCGGCACGCTACAAAATAAAATAATAGTAGTGTATATCGCACACAAACACACAACTTATTTTATTTCATAAGGAAATATTACATAACAAAAATTACACTAGCATTGCGATAATATAGAACAGATAGATTGTCATCAGGAACGGTATGAAAATTGGACTAAACACTTCGTCCATGAAAAATAAGAACGTTACAAAAATAACAAGAACGGTAAACAAGATCCTGACAAATGGAAACATTTTGTAGAGAAGGGAAAGAGTGGTTGTTCGCCGGATTCGAAGCTCGAAGCAAGCTCGCCGGAGAAGCAATAATAATCGGCAACCCGTTCGTTTGAGTGTTAGCGGGAGAGAAGATCAAGTTGTCAAGGTTGGGAAGCACCTCACCATTAGGGTCTTCGATGCCAACGAGAAGGATTCGAAGTCGGTGATGGTCGCTGCAGTCCGGCGAAGCTAGTATCGCACGAGATGGTGCGGAACGACGCAGCCAAGGCACGCCTATAATGGAGAACGTGTGGTGAGGAATAAAGGCATGGACGTGTGGTTGGAAACAAAAAGGGAGGGAAAGCAAACCTATAACTAATGTGTGGTATGTCGAATTCGGTATATGTAATTAGGCTCGAACCAGCTCAGATAACAAGCAGGCCTCATAAGTGGCAAATCATCAACCACTACTCCAGCAGGGAACACATAGGAACCGAACCAAGACGTTTAGAATATTCAAACAAGGTGACACCATTAGGCCACCTCCCAAGAAGTATACAAGTAAGTAGCCCGATTTAACGTAAGGACTATAATGCTCGGATAGAGAAGCAAATAAATGATGACCCCTTAATTTAAATTATGAAATCTCACTATTATCACATGTTATGTTTAACTTATGTTACCATTTTAAGTTTAAGTAACCCTTATATTTTTATATACCACGGTTATTTTATTTTTGATATATATTCCTTTCTTTAATGCCCAAGTAAATACCTATCATCTTGTTCCATGCTTTAAGTTAAGAATCCTAACTTCAATATTGCGGCACGCTGAAGCTACATAGGCACTCACCCATGCTCTTGCTACACGTTAACACCATATCATGCATGCCTTATACCGCACGCCAAAGGCACTCACCCATGCTCTTGCTATATGTAGAAGTTAATGCATCTATGCTTCTAAGACACGGTCAAGTTATCTTTTAGCTTGCTTTTTCTTACACGCTAAGTTTACCCACCCCAACGAATAGCACTATAAATGGAAGTATGCGCCATTTCCATAGTTCTAGACTTAGACAACAATTTCTATTTAGTTGAAAAATGGCTTCCTACTATAAACTATCACGAAACTCAAGGTTCCAACGAGTTGGTGTTCTTGGAGGAAAAAACCAATGGGGAGAAAGGGTGTTATAAGATCGCAACCATAGAACTCGGTGAGGAACTTGTCTCTAAAGGGTTAGACGTTGTCTGCAATTGCGAAATTATTGGACTTCTGGAGCTTTTGTCTCAAGTTGTTCGCTCAGCAGGAGGACATATATTTACACATTCAGAGCATGGAAACGCGATCTCCGAACTCCATCAACGAAAGGAAGAAGTCGCTAGACTCTCTGATTGCTTCATTATACTTCCTGGAGACCTTGGAGCTATGGAGGAATTCATGGAAATCGTTAGCTGGGCTCAACTAGGTATCCATGATAAACGCATAGGCTTACTTAACATAGGTGGATTTTTCGACCCCTTTATAGCCCAAATCGATACTGCCATCGAAGAAGGTTTCATTAAACCATCACAAAAGAAGATCATCATCGTAAGCAGCAACACAAAGGTGATGGAGGAGTTGAACCAGCAGCCGACGACGTGCCGTGTAGCAACGGCGGGCGTCATCCAGAACGGTGAGACAGAGGCGGCGGCACCACTGCCGCCCCGTGGGTTGACCGCGCGCCGCTGAACGGCCATACGCCATGTAGATCGTGAAGAGAGGGACAGGCGCAGCAGCGTCAATAACCGCCCCATGCGTCGCGCCATCGTAGTGAAGGAAGGAGAAAAGGGGGCGGCGGCATCAGTGCCGCCCCCGTGGTTCGCGTCCTGCGCCGGGCGCCAGGGCAGATCTGGGAACAGTGCGGCACGTGCCGCCCAAGGGCTATAACGCATCAGCTCCATGCTGACGTGGAAAGGAGGGGGGGCGGCTGTAAGACCCGCAAATTTTTTAGCTATTTAAGTTCTTCCTTAAAGAGTAATAATAATAAAATAATAATAATATTATTGTTAACAATAGTTAGAAAGGATATTTTGGATATTATCACGATAAAAATAAGCACCCAATATAGTCATTCAAATAGCATGTGACTAATAAGTAGTCGTTAGAATAGTAACTAGCCGTTATGAATAGTATCCGTTTGGACTTCCATAAATAGGTATGAGCATGAGATTTTATTTATAAGAGAGTATAGAAGTAAGAAGAAGAATAATAAGAGTTATGGCATCAAGTTCTCAAGTACCGCCATCCGAGAATAGTGTACGAGATGAAGATCGGCGAGCAATACGACTTGAAGTTACAAAGCTATGCTTTGCTATAGATGAGCTAAATGCTCGTGTCCAATGGCTGCAATATAATGCGACGAGACACAGGGAGAAGTTTGAGGTTATTCGTGCGACAACCACGACAATGTTAGCCGAAGGATTATGCAGCTCTACTGCCGAAGCACAACACGTCCTACGTACATACGCTAATATAATTCAAGAAATTTTACGAAGGCCATAGAATATGATATTAATGTTTATGTTTAATATTTTATGCTATAATGTTATCTTACTTTATTGTTTATTGATTATGTAATTATATTATTTTATCCGCGTAAATATTAAATACGTTATAAAAAAATAAAATAATTTCTTATATGTCATAAAAAGTTTAGATGCTATATATTATGTCATTTAGTTTCTTAAGCCAAATTACTATGGGTAAGTAAGTATTACAAGCCTTAACTTTACCAAAAGTATAAAACATAGGTAAAGCCCAAAAATTTGAATGAGGCAGATTCTGAAGGTCCCATTCAAAAATCCATAACATGAATTATACAGATCCAATTGACATGAAACCAAAGCCCATTTGTTCATTTATGACTTAGCTAAAACGTGTAGAAATTTCAGAATTTAATATGAAGCCAATCAATCCAGAAGTTAAAATACTACACATAGGTTCAGTATGAACGGGTAAACATTTTAGTATGACTTTAAAATTCAATAACTTTTGTTATACATATTTAAAAATTATAAAATTGATACCCATTTGTAGATATTTGAGTTAGTAATGCAATACAATTGGCCATTTGTGTCACGCCCCGGATTTCCAACCCGAGGAAACCAGTACGTGACTCCCCTTGTACCCACACGGAGGGCAAAGGGGTTAGGATGCAAACCCCGAATATAACATTTTAAACATCCACAACACATTCAACAAAAGTAATGTTCATAAAAGCAATCCACAATCCAAACCAGTCTTTATTACAACAAATTCCTCTTTCCAATCCATCCCCACTGGGTTACATCAATTCTCATAAAAAATAACATAAATGGAAGACAGTAAAATAAATAAGGTCTTCCACCTGGGTGTATCCACCTAACGCCTGTAAGTCCCTGGAAAACAAGCAAACACAGTAGGAGGGGTGAGCAACCACAGCTCAGTAGGGATCAAGTCTCCCTAACCCTTCCCATGTCCCTAGCGGCTACATGCATGTGCACAGGTGTAGTGATGTGGCAGTATTAGGAAAAATAAAATAAAACATTCCACACAAGCGGGCGTAACCCCAGCCCCAGCCACACTGGCTAACAAACCACATCTCAAGCAAGTAATTTAACCGCCTCTTCAGGCCACTGATTTAACCGCCTCTCAGGCAAAGTAGTTTAACCGCCTCTTCAGGCCACTGGTTTAACCGCCTCTCAGGCAGAGTAGTTTAACCTCCTCTTCAGGCCAGATACCACAGTCATGCACATAACACACACCACGGTCACTCAAGCATAAAACCAAACACTTGGTGTGCATCCGTTCACAAGTGCACAAAGCCAGCCATTCAGGCAATAGAACAAACACCCAGCATGCATACATACACCAAATCACAAGTCCAGTCACACAGGCATATTACCAAACACGTAATGGGCATATACACACAGCTATGTTCACACAGGCATTTCATCGAACATATAGCATGCAACAACAGAATCACACCAAAATGCCATTAAAGGCCAACATCCATATAGGAGATCACACCTATATGGATTACATATATATATATATATATATATAGACAGATATAATCCATAATCTGCCCTAGAACCTTAGGACAGAGGAGGATTTAGGAAGAACAGAACCCCTACCTTGTACGTTCTCCTACTACCGCTTCCATGCAAGACTCCGACCACCCACGCAAGACGCTCCGGCAGCCACCAGAAGCTCTCCTTCCCTCTCTCTCTCTCTCTCTCTCCCTCTCTCTCTGCGACGGCTGGTGGAGCAACAAACCCTAAACCTAAAACACAAGGGCTTCTCCTCCTTATATAGACAACACAACATCAAAACGACGTAGTTTTGATTAAGTGAATCCCAGCATCAAAACGACGTAGTTTTGATGGAACAAGCTATGACCTTCCCACACCCATACACACCAAAATGTTCACAATTCCAACATGGTCCTTTGGGAAAAGATGATTAGAATGACAAAACCAAGGTAACCATGCAAAAACATGCTTGCACGCCAATTTGAACGCCAATTCCCCAATTGGCGTGCAGCTCCAAATGCACCCAAACTTCACCCCAAGCCTCCTTGCATCTTGTAGAGTTCTGAGAAGCAAAAATATGCTTGCACGTGAAATGGGTGAATTCACGTGCAGCTCCAAATGCTCTGAAATTTCTGTGGTAGATAGAGGACCTCATTTTAAGCAACTTTTGTTCTTGCACGCCAATTGTTTGAGGCCATCTACTATACCAAAACTGAGCTCCAAAATCTGCCAAAACAGCTTAAAACCGCATGTATATGCATAGCATCTTCCTAGGGCATAAATGTACGTTATCACTTGTCATATGCACCTCCCAAAAGTCCCCTCTTGGGCTCATCTCTTACTTCAAACTTGTGCACCAACATCGAAGGTGTTTGTGGTTAACTTCTTACACACGGGTCATTACATCCTCTCCCCCTTAAGACTTTTCGTCCTCGAAAAGAAATGACATACGAGGAAAACAAACACGAGCTACTCATTTGTCACACGGCGAGCGACAACGCCCAAATGGGTCATACACCACGCACAACACAAAACAGCACATAACAAGGTACCACCATAATCCATAACAACACATATCCGCATGTCACAAATACACATCTCAAAACACATCACAAATATGAACACATGTCTAAAAGACAAAACAAATACACCAAATCATACACAACTAATACAAGAAAACACATCACTATCCCTTGGCCAACAGCCACCTCCCACGCTTAAGATTGTTCGTCCTCGAACAATTCTGGGTGCTGCTCACGCATCATGGACTCACGTTCCCATGTCGCCTCCTCAATGCCACGGTGCTGCCACAGCACGCGAACCAAAGGAATAGCACGACCACGCAAAAGCTTCTCTCGCCGATCTAGGATACGGATAGGGGCCTCAGCAACGGACATGTCATCCTCAATGTCTAATGTCCCCCAATCAATCACATGAGTGGGGTCAGGGTGATACTTCCGCAACTGGGACACGTGGAATACATTGTGCACTCGACTCAGTCGCGGTGGTAACGCCAACCGGTAGGCCACAAGCCCCACACGATCCAAAATCTCAAAAGGACCAATAAACCGCGGAGATAGCTTGGAACCTCGCCCAAACCGTCGATGTCCACAACGTGGAGAAACACGAAGAAACACATGATCACCAACAGAAAACTCCAAAGGTCGCCGCCACTGATCCGCATAAGATTTCTGTCGACTTTGAGCTGATAACAAACGCTGACGAATCAACTTAACCTTCTCGGTAGCCTCTTGAACCAACTGTGGTCCCAAGAGAGCTATCTCCCCCACCTCGGTCCAACACAAAGGTGATCAACACGGCCGCCCATACAACGCCTCAAAAGGAGCCATCCCAATGGATGCCCGATAACTGTTGTAGGCAAACTCCACCAAAGGAAGGTGAGTCGCCCACGAACCCCGAAAATCTAACACATAGGCCCGCAACATGTCCTCCAAAGTCTGGTTCGTCCTCTCTGTCTGGCCATCAGTCTCAGGGTGAAAGGCTGTACTCAAGTGAAGTTTGGTCCCCATAGCCTCCTGCAAACCTGCCCAAAAACGGGAAGTGAACCTTGAATCCCAGTCAGAGACAACCGATGATGGTACTCCATGTAGTCTCACAATCTCGTTCATGTATAGATGACTCAAGGTCCCAATAGAGTCCCACTCGCGAACAGCCCGGAAATGGGCCGACTTTGTGAGTCGATCCACAATCACCCAAATCATATCTTTCCTCCCTGTGGTGGGTGGAAGACCAGTCACAAAATCCATCGCTATGTGGTCCCACTTCCACTCCACTATGGGCAAGGGCTGTAACATGCCCGCCGGCCGCTGATGCTCAGCCTTCACCTGCTGACATGTGAGGCACCGCGAAACAAAGGCAGCCACATCGCGTTTCATCCCAGGCCACTAAAAATGTCCTCGAAGCGCATGGTACATCTTCGTACCCCCTGGATGCACAGCAACTCTAGACTGGTGAAACTCCCTCATCACCTCATCCCTAAGAGAAGAAGCCACTACCAACCGCCCCTGAAAAGACAACTCATGCTCAGAACCCTCTGTCCAGTCCTTAGATAGTTCACCAGCCTCAATACGGGCACGGAGAACCTCACACTCAATGTCACCCAACTGTCCCTCCCGGACGCGCTGGTACAACTCAGGCACAACCACCAAAGGACTCAGGACTGTCCCACCATCACAAACAACAGGCTGCAGCTGCAACATCGCCAACTGCTCCATCAGCTTCCACTCTCTCACGGCCACCTCAGCTTTCCCTTTTCTATTCAACGCGTCAGCCACAACATTACCCTTTCCCGGGGTATAGGCAAGAGTAAAGTCAAAGGTCTGCAAATACTCCACCCATCTCCTTTGCCTCAAATTCAAGTCCTTCTGAGTAAAGATGTACTGAAGGCTCTTGTGATCTGAGAACACCACAAACTTTTCCCCCCAAGAGGTAGTCTTGCCAACTCTTCAGGGCGAAGATGACAGCCGCCAACTCAAGATCATGGGTAGGGTAATTCTGCTTATGAGGCTTCAGCTGCCTTGACCCATAAGCTACCACACTGTGCTCCTGCATAAGCACACACCCCAAACCTACCCTGGACGCATCGCAAAATACCTCATACGAAATATCCTTCCTAGGCAACCTCAACACAGGTGCAGTGGTCAAACGAGTTTTGAGAGCCTCAAACGCCTGCTGGCACTTGTCCGTCCACTCAAACTTCACTCCCTTCCGAGTCAACGCCGTCATAGGAGCTGCCAAACGGGAGAATCCCTCTACAAAACGACGGTAATAGCCTGCCAAGCCAAGAAAACTACGAATCTCAAAAACGTTGGTTGGCCTCGCCCACGATGCCACGGCCTCAATCTTGGCCGGGTCCACCCTAACTCCCTCAGCTGACACCACATGGCCAAGAAAGTGAACCTCCTGCAACCAAAACTCACACTTGCTAAACTTAGCAAACAGCTGCTGGTCCCTCAAGGTTTGCAACACTGTTGCCAAGTGCTCCACATGCTCCTTCTCGGTCTTGGAATACACCAAGATATCATAAATAAACACCACCACAAACGAATCCAAGTATGGAGCAAAGACCTGGTTCATCAAATGCATGAACATCGCTGGCGCATTAGTGAGCCCGAAAGGCATCACTACCCACTCATAATGCCCATACCTGCACCGAAAAGCCGTCTTAGGGATGTCCTCCTCCCTAACCCTGAGCTGGTGATACCCCGACCGTAAATCTATTTTGGAAAACCACTGGGCCCCACTCAATTGGTCAAACAGGTCATCTATCTGAGGCAACGGATACTTGTTCTTCACAGTCACTGAATTCAGCTTCCTGTAGTCGATGCAGAGACGAAGCGTGCCATCTGCCTTCTTAGCAAAGAGCATCGGAGCACCCCAAGGTGAGGTACTCGGTCTGATATACCCCTGGTCCCCCAACTCCTCTATTTGCCTCTGCAGCTCCCTCAGCTCGGCTAGCCCCATACGATACGCTACTTGGGAAATCGGACCCGTCCCCGACACCAACTCAATGGTGAACTCCACACTCCTCTTAGGTGGCAAACTCCTCAACTCTTCGGGAAAAACATCCTGAAATTGGTCCATAACAGCGGGCCACACCCTCTTTTCTACCTTCCCCTCCTCAGCAAAGGTCAGGGCCGCCAACCTGTGGGTAATGGCACCCCACTGGTCCGACACTGGCCCGGCTCGACTCGCCTCACGATCCCACTCCCCTTGCAGGGTACAAGAGGTTCTTGCGGGTGACACGAAGGATACATGCCGCCGGTAACAGTGTATCTTGGCCTGGAAAGCCATAAGCCAATCCATACCCAAGATCAGGTCAAAAGTACGCAAAGGCATCACATGCAAGTCGAAACTCAGTTCCACATCACCCATGGTTAACACACAATCGCGGCAAACGTGTCGCACCTCAATCATGCCTCCCACCGGAGACTCTACAACTAAGGGCCTCTCCGCCTCAACACACGTTAACCCCAAGCCCTCAACTATAAGCTCAGCAATGAAAGAACGCGATGCACCCGTATCGAAAAGAACAGAAGCGAGCATGCGGGAGATCAAAAAAGTACCTCTAATCACCGATGGTCCTGCTCCCTCCTCTGCCGGTGAAGGTGGTAGCTCAGCCTCCTCCTGGGGTGTCGCATTCAGTGCATACACCCTCCCTTGGCCCGTGCCACTGGTCGGCTCACTCACTGGTCAGCTCCCGCCCTGAATGCCTCTAGCATCAGCCTGCTGTCGCTCTGGCCTCCCCTGAGGTTGGGTCTGACTGGATCCTGCCTGGCTGGCCTGCCACTGACGAGCTGGTCTCTCAGCTAGTGCACGGAAGCTAGCATCACTCCTCACACTGGATGCCACGCCCCCCGCTCCCCTGTTGCCACTCCTACAAACCCAGCGCAAATAGCCCTCTCGTCCACAATTGTTGCATCGCCAGTCCTTCTTGGGGCACTCCCCCTTGAAGTGACCCTGCTCTCCACAGCAGTGACAGCTGCTAGGTAGACTCCCAGATGGACCACCTTGTCTTCCGCCGCCAAAGGTGAACCTCCCAGGGTTCACAGATGTTTGACCCCGACTGCGAAAAGAACTGCTATCCCTCTCCTCCGTCTTGAGCCTCTTGGACCCTGCATCTCAATCAGGCCCACTCTACAACTGGCGACCCTGATGGGCCTGCCTCCCATCATCCAGCTCTCTCTCGGCTATACGGGCCGTCTCCACAACCTCAGCATAGGTCCTCAAGCATAGAATTGCCACCCTCTGCCTAAGGGCTAGCCTAAGGCCCAAAGTGAACTTGTGGGCCTTCAGGTCCTCCCTTGCCACAGTCTCAGGAGCAAACCTACTCAAGCTCGGAACTCCCGCTCATACTCAGGTACCGTCCTGGATCCCTGCTTCAGGCTGCCGAATTCTTCCCTCTTCTGCCATCTCACTGATTCCGGGAAGAACTCATCATGGAAGAGTTGCAAGAACTCCTCCCAAAGCATGAGTTGCACCGCACGGCTCCCCGCGACGCTCGTCCACCACTCCAAAGCATCCCCCTCCAGCTGCCGAATGGCCAGTCGCACCTTATCCTCTTCCCGAGGCAGGAGAAAGGAGAACACATGCTCGATCTACCTCAACCACTGCTCAGCTGCCACAGGATCACCTTCCCCCTTGAATCGCGGAGGTTGTTCCTTTCGGAACTGTGTCACCACGTCATCCTCTGCACGAGTCGGTACACCACCCAGCGAACTCTCACGCTCACGAGGCAGCTCCCCTACTGGTGGTGGTGGTGGTGGTACCACTTGCTATGCTGCCATCTCACGGCGCACCTCCTCCCGAACCTCCTGCCGGAGTCCCTCCCGTAGCTCTTGTACCTCCAGTCGGATGCCTTCTCGTAGCTGTGCCAGCAACAACGCATGCCCCCCAACGGACGGTCCCGCACTCGGACCCTCATGGGCAGATGACTCATCAGCCACTGCCCCGGACGCACGTGTCACTCTCCTCGGCGGCATTCTTACTACACGAAGTAAGAAGCACAAACGTCAAAATGAATTTATAATCTATCGCGTCACTGCCTCTACCCCACTGATCAATTCCACTATCACATACATTGTATCAATCACATTTCACAGTTCGGGACGCATTGCCAAACAAATCAGAGTTGCACATTTCACACTTAATCATATTATCTTATCCACATTTTCCACAGTTTAGCACACATTCACAGCAAATGCAACTAGTGCCCTAATGCCAATGCATGCAAATCCTACCACAAGACTGGACTACCCTAAGTACACCTTGGAGGCTCAAAGAGGACCATGTTGATCAGGCATGTCCCTCCAGGCTCCTCCAAAGGACTTAGGATAACCAGGTCCACCCACTACCCTAGGCCAACTAGACCATGCTCTGATACCATATTGTCATGCCCCGGATTTCCAACCCGAGGAAACCGGTACGTGACTCCCCTTGTACCCACACGGAGGGCAAAGGGGTTAGGATGCAAACCCCGAATATAACATTTTAAACATCCACAACACATTCAACAAAAGTAATGTTCATAAAAGCAATCCACAATCCAAACCAGTCTTTATTACAACAAATTCCTCTTTCCAATCCATCCCCACTGGGGTTACATCAATTCTCATAAAAAATAACATAAATGGAAGACAGTAAAATAAATAAGGTCTTCCACCTGGGTGTATCCACCTAACGCCTGTAAATCCCTGGAAAACAAGCAAACACAGTAGGAGGGGTGAGCAACCACAGCTTAGTAGGGATCAAGTCTCCCCAACCCTTCCCATGTCCCTAGCAGGTACATGCATGTGCACAGGTGTAGTGACGTGGCAGTATTAGGAAAAAGAAAATAAAACATTCCACACAAGCGGGCGTAACCCCAGCCCCAGCCACACTGGCTAACAAACCACATCTCAAGCAAGTAATTTAACCGCCTCTTTAGGCCACTGATTTAACCGCCTCTCAGGCAAAGTAGTTTAACCGCCACTTCAGGCCACTAGTTTAACTGCCTCTCAGGCAAAGTAGTTTAACCGCCTCTTCAGGCCAAATACCACAGTCATGCACACAACACACACCACGGTCACTCAAGCATAAAACCAAACACTTGGTGTGCATCCATTCACAAGTGCACAAACCCAGCCATTTAGGCAATAGAACAAACACCCAGCATGCATACATACACCAAATCACAAGTCCAGCCACACAGGCATATTACCAAACATGTAATGGGCATATACACACAGCTATGTTCACACAGGCATTTCATCGAACATATAGCATGCAACAACAGAATCACACCAAAATGCCATTGAAGGCCAACATCCATATAGGAGATCACACCTATATGGATTACATATATATGTAGGTTCCGTACGCAGCGGAAGAGTGCCGTTCGGGTCCTAAACGGCCGTATAAAATTATGAAATTTTATACACGGCATCCTAAGAGGTGGAACCTTCATCTAGAGGTGTTTAATTGAAATTTTAAGCAAGTAAAACAGAAAATTACATACCTATAATTTCCGGCAGTATCTATGCTCGTCGGTGCAGAAACTCCAAACCAGGAGCTCTCTAGAGCAGTCCACGTGCACCGGCGGTCCACGGATGTCCCGTCCCACGTTCAGGTGCTAGCACGAGCGTAGAGACTCCTCGGATTCATCCGTTTGATCAACGTATTGCTCCACCTGTTGCAGCGTACAGCAAAACGGGCTGTTTCCTGCTTAATCTGCAACTTAGAAGCAAGGGGGAGAAAGGGAGAGAGGAGAGAAGTGGGAGAATGCGTTCTTTGTTCTCCAAAGCACCCAAAATAATTATCCCACGAATTTCCTCTCACTCCCCTTAATAATATATGCCAAAGTCCCATTATTGATAAAATAATACTTTTATTTTATTTATTTTGTTTTATTAGCCACCCATTTTCAAACCTAGGATGTAACCCTTTGAAAATAGGCCCTAATAAACCAAAAACATGGGCCACTCATGTTTTCACATGGTGTGACATATGTCCCCTCTCGTCTCATCTCGTGTGGGCCCCATCTGCGCCCGTGTGGGCCCCACTGGAACCCGAGCGCCGAAAAATCCCAAACTGGACACGTTCGACCGTGGCAATCTCCTGAACTCGGATATGCCCTCGAAATTCCTAAACGATGATCCGAATCACTTATTCTGGCTCAAATAGTGATTTTGAGTTGATCTAGCAATCCGGGCTCTTATTGATTCCGAACTTAAATCAAACTGGACCGATTGCTTTGTGTAGTTCCACTGAACTACTGGACCTACCAAATACACTATTGTGTGACCCTCTAGGTTCCATCCTTAATGGCTATGGTCCCACCATAGTCCGTGAACGTTGTCTAGCAACACGACACGATGACCAAAAAGGATTAGATATATCGTATAAGTTGACAGCCTCCTACAAACGCTCACTGTGTATTTTAATCCTTTTGTCTCGGACATCGCAACAAGCAGAATGCATACATATGCCATCAGTCCTATTGCTTGTTATATTTTTCTTTGACTTTCTGATGGACTTGTCTGGAACACCATGGCCATGGATTTTAGTACAGACACTACCATCAAGTCAAAGGGCCAGTGATGTCATCTTCCATAACTTGGAAGGGACAAATCCTCTCTTGACCCATCTGTTATTGTCATACCAGTCATGACATACCTAACACAAGCTACCTCGCCACGAGCATCTATGTCATGGTTTTCATCATGTATCAAAGTATGTGACTCGTGGTATACAATAACAATGGTCTCAAGTCAAAGGACCAATACACACGTCTACAGATGAGAACGATCAATGGCATCTAGATGTGCCGTTCTCATTAACGGGTCAGTCCTCATGATCTCCCAAACTTGGAGATCACCAAGTGCGAACACTATGAGAAAGTGTCTCAATGCTTATGAGCCCACAACACCTGATAGTCAGACATCTTCTGTGTCCAATCAGAAAGATGTATCTAGACCATAGGACATATAGTTTAAGATATTATCATAACATCCAATAGGTTCTCATTATAGCAGGGACTGCTATAACCGATTGATGTGACAATATACTATGGACATTATCGTGTATGTGAATGCGGAAGTATAATAAACATACAATGATAAATATATAAACACATAATGTGTAAATACAACGAAATCCCAAGATATACATGTACAGTGGTTGGGTCTAGGGCACCCAATCCAACAATATATATATAGACAGATATAATCCATAATCTGCCTTAGAACCCTAGGACAGAGGAGGATTTAGGAAGAACAGAACCCCTACCTTGTATGTTCTCCTGCTACCGCTTCCACGCAAGACTCCAACCACCCACACAAGACGCTCCGGCAGCCACCAGAAGCTCTCCTTCCCCTCTCTCTCTCTCTCTCTCTCTCTCTCTCTCTCTCTCTGCGACGGCTGGTGGAGCAACAAACCCTAAACCTAAAACAGAGGGGCTTCTCCTCCTTATATAGACAACACAACATCAAAACGACGTAGTTTTGATTAAGTGAATCCCAGCATCAAAACGACGTAGTTTTGATGGAACCAGCTATGACCTTCCCACACCCATACACACCAAAATGTTCACAATTCCAACATGGTCCTTTGCGAAAAGATGATTAGAATGACAAAACCAAGGTAACCATGCAAAAACATGCTTGCACGCCAATTTGAACGCCAATTCCCCAATTGGCGTGCAGCTCCAAATGCACCCAAACTTCACCCCAAGCCTCCTTGCATCTTGTAGAGGTCTGAGAAGCAAAAATATGCTTGCACGTGAAATGGGTGAATTCACGTGCAGCTCCAAATGCTCTGAAATTTCTATGGTAGATAGAGGACCTCATTTTAAGCAACTTTTGTTCTTGCACGCCAATTGTTTGAGGCCATCTACTATACCAAAAGTGAGCTCCAAAATCTGCCAAAACAGCTTAAAACCGCATGTATATGCATAGTATCTTCCTAGGGCATAAATGTACGTTATCACTTGTCACATGCACCTCCCAAAAGTACCCTCTTGGGCTCATCTCTTACCTCAAACTTGTGCACCAACATCCAAGGTGTTTGTGGTTAACTTCTTACACACGGGTCATTACAATTTGTCAAAAACTACAAAATTAAAAACGTTATAATTGAATTAGTAGGGAGTACACCAATATGGACTTTTGATGCCAAAGGAACCTTCTAGGTTTAAAAGTCTTAAAACATTTTTTTAATGATAGGAGGAGATAACCACGTTTTTAATAAGAGATAATATGAAGAAAATAAAGTATTATATATATTTTAAATAATTTAATTTAATGCCAAAGTCAAATTCGTACACTATTTTTTTCACACTTTTACACCTACCATCCTTGCCTATATAAGGAGTGTCTTGCCTCTCCTCTTAAGCACAAATCCCTCAAAGCCACACCACGAAATTCCCTCTCAAGAACACTCCCTTAAGCCCTCTTAACACCCCAAATACTCTACTCAAATCCTCTTTTGCTTTTGGTAATTACCAAGCGTCGAAGTTCTACGAAAGGTAATACTTAAGATTTTGAAATTTTGAAGTCGCTTCTTATTTATTATGTAGATCTATATGGTTTGTTTTACCACCTCATATATACTATATTCATGGTTGGTTTTATCACCTTACATATGTTATTTATATGATTGGTTGTACCACCTTGTATATACATACATGGTTGGCCTTGCCACCTCATATACATACCTGTGTAATTATTTTAAATTATAGTATTTTATCATAGCGTTGCCATTCTATAGTTCAAGTGAAAAGATGAGAATATTAACTTATGTTTTTATTTTTATTTTTAAGGTTCTAGATAGCGGAAGATCGTAAGGAACGACTTCCAAAATGAATTACCCCGGCAATCGCCCTTCTTCTTCTGCAACCCCAATTGTTAATGCTTCAACCTCACAGCTATCCCCATCCTTATCTCCTCCTGATCTTCCCTTTAGACCCGTGCCTAATATCCCCTCATGGTTAAGGTGGAAGACACGTAGGAAAAATAAGCTTATCGAACGTCTTTTCCGTTCACCCAATACAAAGAGTAAATCTTATTCAAAAACTCTCAAAGCATATAACCTAGTTAGTGTACAACTCAAGGCTTATGATGCATGGGATCGAAATAGGAGATGGAACAACAATAGAAGTGGGAACCCAAATTAATATTCAACCCCACAAGCACAGTATGCCTATTAAAAGATATAAGTTAAAGTATGATATATATATATATATATATATATATATAAAGGAGATATGTGTGATATTGAACTTTTCAAGCATTAATGCTAATTTAGTGTTTTAATATTTTTTTAAGGTTTAGAACGCGGAGAACGACAAGCGGATTGTAAGGGTTTTTCTTTTCTTTATTCTCATTTTTCTCTTCCTCTTTATCTTGTTTTATTTGGAATTATTATTGTAAGAGTTTTATGTTTCTTATTCCATTTTATTGTTGAGAAGATTAGATTAGTCTCTTTTTAATCTCTCTTGGTAATCTATGCTATTGATTGGGGTAGATAACCATTTTGATATTCGTGGTTATCCTTGTTAACCTTGAATGTTTTATTGGAATTCTATAATATGCCTCATGTTATGTATGTTAAAGTTATTATAACCTCTTATGTTTGGACAAAGTAAGTTTATAATGGGTGGTTCCAGAAAGACCTCCAATGCATTGGCTAAAGAACATCACTGGAGAGTGTCAATCCAGCTGATAATATGTTATGTTATGATACGGTATCTGGGTGGTTAACCTAGGTCATGATGTTACGATATGATGTCCAAACATAATCTTCCATGTTATGATTTCCTTGTGAAATGTTGATCATGTATGATGTGCAAATACTATATGGTATTTCCTGTGTTCGATATCTTCATGATTTTCCTTACCCACTTATGTTTACCCTTATTGGGCTATTTGAGTTTACCCTTTTTATGATTTCTTTCTAACCCCAGCAAATTAAGGGATGGAGAAACTAGGATAAAGAGTCGAGAAGTGCTTGGAAATAAAGTTGTGTGAAATTTTAAAGATTTATTAAGTTGTTTGCTCATGTGCTTTGTTATGTAATAATGGGTTATGGACACTTAGTCTCTAAACCCCTAAACCTTAAAGATCTTGGATTGAAATTTATAATAATGAATGGTTTGTTTGATTAAATAAGTAATAGTTTGAAATTTATATAAAATTTGTATATTTATTTTCTGCTAACGCACCCGGTTTGGAGGTTTCAAATTTGGGGGCGTTACAGCGGCGGCATCAAAGCCGCCCCCGTAGTCGAGCGCCAGCCCGTTAGGGCTGGCGTGTTGGGCCGACCCTTTTGGGTCGGTCCACGTTCTAGTCTTAAATATATATATATATATATATATATATATATATATATATATATGTGTGTGTGTGTGTGTGTGTATATATATATATATATTTATGTACGTATGTATATGTATATATATATGTATAAGTAAGTATATATATATATATATAATTTGTGGTAATATTATTGTTTTAATGAGGAGGAATACTTGTAATTAATATTAATTATTGGATGGGTATATATGTATATTTTTATATACATATTACTGTTGTTTGCAATCAGATAGTGCTAGGTCGGAAATCTTAGTGCTTGAAAGGCTGTAGTAGCGAGTTGTGACTATTGGAAACTTTGTTATTGATTATGTGTGGACATGTGATTAAATTGGTGTTTATAAATTGTGTGTGTGGACATGTGATAATTTGGTGTGGGTTTTGTAATGAAAATTGGTTGGGTAATTGCGGGTCCCATAGAGGGCTGGCAAGAGGCCGCGGGTCCCCTTTGTGGCTGGTGACTCCCATGTTTGTGAAAATTTCATTGAGATAGACATGACACTACACAGGCACAAGCATACACTGTTCATATAGACATAGGATTTTATGTGTGTTAGTAGTGAGAATGGGAGTCACCTACTGGGCATTCGTGCTCACCCTACTTTATTTTTATTTCCTACAGTTTGTAGGGGATAGCAGTTGGAGCCATAGTGGAGCAGGTTGGGACCTCTTGTGTAGGATTTATCTTTTTTCTATGGACTTACTTATTTGCTAAATTATTTATTTTCCGGACTTGGGTCCGCGACAGTTGTATTAACTCGGATAGCTGGACCCTGTTACCTTGTGTTTATGGGTGTTGATTGAATTCAGTAATAATGATTGCACTGATAATTATTGTTTGATTATTGCATGTATTTGGATCATTGGTAGGTACAATGCTACCCTCGTTGTAGTATTGTACAGGAGTGGATCAGTCTCCAACCCCTCGGCCCCTGGAGTGGGCGTGGGGAAGTCGCGTTTCTGGTTCTGTCGGTTTCAGATTCTGGAGGCGCGACAGGATTCAGACTGGGAAGGCATCTTCTGATTGGACTGAGGATGCAGAGCATGTCTTGAGCTACAAGGGTCGACTGATAGTTCCCACTTCTCTTCAGGAGGAGGTTCTTCAGGAATTTCACCAGTCGAGGTTAGCTGTACATCCTGGTGCGACTGATGAACAACTTTTTCATAGCTTCACTAATTTAGTTCAGCTTTTGTCATTTAAATTGTCCTTCTAAATATTACTTTGATTCCCTTAATGTAACTACTCAGTATAGCAGCACAAAAGGAGTCGAACCCACATGGATTAACCAAGCTTTTCCAGTTTTTAATCAAATCACCTATTTACTCTAGTCCTAGAAAATGTTTTAGCTTACTATTTTTTATTTTTCTCAAATTATAAACTTTTGTCTCTTAAATTACTAAGCAGAATGGTTTTGGATTTAAATTTCAGAATTAAGACATCTAGGGTCACAACTTCGCCATCCCTGCATCGTTTCTACTGATTTGAGTGCTCTTAGGTTTGTTCTAAGCTATGCATGCTATTTATCAACCAAGGTTTGGGAAATGGTCATTGCCAGACCTTCTAAGTGGTTACTGTATGAATGGTCATCATTACAGCAGCTTCACAGCTAATAAATCACACACATACAAGGATAATGGTCACACCAAGCATATGCATGTCAAGAATCATGAGTTCTGTCCTTGACTAGGACTAAGGAATCCAGAAGTGCACAATCCAGATTATAAAATAATGATAAGATCCTTAAAACATGCAAGTTTCACATAGACAAACCCAGAATTCACCCATCATCAATATTACAACATAGGGGGCTACATTGCTCCCCTAGAAAATAGGAACCACTCACTCATATTGGATATTACACCAGAATCCCTAAAATACATCATTTAGACCTTGGTACAGGAGAGAAAGTGTGTTCTCAGGTGGCTTCCTTCCTCAAGGTGCGAGATAACTCCCAAATCCTAGCTCTGATCTTCAATTCCAACAGCAATCCACACCTCCAGTTCTGCTAGGGTTTCCAGCCGTCAGCCCTTTTTTTTAGATGTTCAGTTCCTTTTTTCTCAGATGTTTAGTTCCCTCTTTTGGTGGATGTGTTTTTCCCTTTATATAGGGCTGCAAGTCCAGCTATAGATGTGCCCTAGCCTACAACTGACAGCCCATTAGCAAAACTATGTAGTTTTGCTTAATGACCCAAAATCTATCTTGAAGTTACAATAATGCTCAAACCAAGCAGATTTAGACTAAGGTTCTTTAGACAAAAGTCTTTAAAATAATAAGCCAAAGTGAACTATGCAAAAATATAGGTGCACGTCATATCCTCATATGACGTGCAGCTCCAAATGAGGTGAAATTGCTCCCCAAGCTTCCTGGCGTCATGTAGAAGGCAGGACTATAATTATCTCCTTGCACGTGACAATGGTCCATGTGACGTGCACTCATGTTTTGCCTCATCAGGCTGCCCTCTTTTGCCACAAGTTCCTCCTTTGGTAAATGAAGTGATTTGGCTGATGTCCATGAGATGAAATTGCCTAAAAACCTGCCAAAACAACTCAAAAACACATATATAGGCCAATGTAATGATCCGTATTTTGAGATGTGTGGAGTTAGTCACAGTTTTGCCTTTTAAGTGGCAATATTCTAGTTTTTGGGGAACTTCTACTCATGGACTTTAGCCAAATCATTTTATTTACTATTTTTGCACCATTACCTTGGTTTTGTGATTCTAATAATCTTTTCCTAAAGGGACATGTTGGAATTGTGGGTATTTTGTCTTGTGTGGATGCGGGAAGGTTGTAGCCTATCCCATCAAAACTATGTCGTTTTCATGCTGAGATTCACTTAATCAAAACTATGTCATTTTGATGTTGTGATGCCTATATAAAGAGGTGCAAGTTTCCTTGTTTTAGGTTTAGGGGTTTCCTTCTGTTAGCCGCCGCAGCCGCAGAGAGAGAGAGAGAGAGAGGGAGAGAAAGAGAGAGAGTGGAGATTCTGATCACTGCCGTGGTGGTTCATGTGGGTGGACAACGTCGAGCGTGGAAGCAATAGCAAGAGGACATTTTCAAGGTAGGGGTTCTGTTCTTCCTTGGACCTATCCCAGGGTTATGGCCTTGTGGTAGGCGATTTGTAATCTGAATATATTATATGTAAATCCATATAGGTGTGATCTCCTATATGGATGTTGGCCTTTAGTGGCGTGTATGTGTTTAATATTATGCCTGTGTGGCCATGCATGTTATGCGACTGATGTTATGCAGTGTGGTTATGCCTGAAAAGTGTTTGATGTTATGCCCGTGAGGATATGCATGCTAAGTGTTTGATGTTATGCCAGTGTGGATATGCATGTTAAGTGTTTGATGTTATGCCTGAATGGCTGAGATGTATGTTAAGTGTTTGGTGTTATGTCAGTGAGACTGACTGTGGAGCCTAAGAAGCCTGAGAGGCTGAGGCAATGTTTGTGGAGCCTAAGAAGCCTGAGAGGCTGAGGCAATGCTTGTGTACCTGAGGAGCCTGAGAGGCTGAGTTAAGTGAGACTGACTGAGGAGCCTGAGAGGCTGAGTTAATGTCAGTGGGACTGACTAAGGAGCCTTTATGGCTTGTTGTGTATAGTATTGATTATGACCTATTTAAAATGCAATTGCCACGACACCGCACCTGTGCACATCTTCATGTAGATGGTAGGAGCATGGGATGAGTTGGGGAGACATGATCCCTACTGAGTTATGGTTGCTCACCCCTCCTACTGTGGTGTGTTTTCTTGCAAGAACCTACAGGCGTTAGGTGAGAACACCAAGGTGGGAGACAGTTCTGTTTTGTGGCTTTGTTTTATGTTATTTGTGTTATGTAATCCCGTTGAGGCCTTGTAACCCCAGTGGGGAGATATTGTAATGAGGTTTGAAACATAATAAAGGCATGTGGTTTGTTTGTAAACGCTTATGGGTGTTTGAATTCATTAAATATATGATTTTGTGTTTCTGAATATATCTTGTGAAGGTGTATGTAATCCTATGTGGGAGAGTTGTATCCTACCCCCTTATCCACCGCATGGGTAAAGGGGGAGTCACGAACCGGTTTCCTCATGTTGGAAATCCGGGGCATGACAGCCAAGCAATGTCTTCCTAAGGTGTTAGAGCAAATATCTAAGAAATATGGATAAATTAAGCTCTAGTTATGCTCTTTAATGTCCTAAATATACATTAGAATAACGACATAAATGCACGTTATCAGGGACCAAGATGTACCATGTTGTGAGGAGGTAGTATTGGTGGCCAGGCCTGAAGAAGGCCATTACTGATTATGTGAGGAGGTGTTTGACCTGTCAGCAGGTCAAGGTAGAGCACCTGAGATCAGCTGGTGAGTTGCAGTCATTGCCAGTGCCAGAGTGGAAATGGGACCACATAACCATGGATTTTGTCACTGGACTTCCTCGTTCCAGGGGACATGATATCATATGGGTTATTGTGGACCGATTAACTAAATGAGTGTATTTTATTCCGATTCGAGAGACAGACCCAGTGAGGACTTTGGGACAGAGGTATCTTGATGTGATTGTGCGGTTACATGGAGTCCCATTGTCTATTGTATCTGATCAGGATGCTAGGTTCACCTCTCAGTTTTGGAGATAGTTGCAGCGCGCTTTGGGTACCAGGGTGAACCTCAGTACAGCCTTTCGTCCGCAGATGGATGGTTAGTCGGAGTGGACGATTCAGACGCTCGAGGATATGTTGCGTGCTTGTGTCCTAGATTTTGGAGGTTGTTGGGAGACTCACCTTCCTTTGGTGGAGTTCTCTTACAACAATAGTTATCAGGCCACGATTGGGATCGTTCTGTATGAGGTGTTGTATGGGCGGCCTTGTAGGTCACTTTTGTGTTGGGCACAGACGGAAGAGACAGCGGTTTTTGATCCCGATATGGTTCGAGAGACCACGGAGATAGTGTAGTTGATTCAATAGCGTATGTTGACAGCACAGAGTAGGCAGAAGTCCTACGCGGACCAGAGGCGTCGACCTTTGCAGTTTGAGGTGGGGGATCGTGTATTTTTGCGGATTTCGCCACTTCGAGGGCATCGAAGGTTTGGATGTAGATCCAAACTCTCCCCTCGTTTTATGGGGCCATTTGAGATTGTTGCCACCGTGGGAGCAGTGGCTTACCGATTAGCTTTGCCACCAGAGTTGGCACGAGTACATAATGTGTTCCATGTGTCTCAGTTGAGACGTTATCACCCAGATCATTCTCATGTATTGGACTATCGCAAGATAGACTTGGCTGATGATGGTGCTGTTGTTGAGATGTCGGCACAGATTTTGGACAGGCTGAGGCAGGTCTTGTGGGGCAAGACGATCCCACTGGTCCGGGTGTTATGGTGACACCGAGGCATGGAGGAGCAGACTTGGGAGAAAGAGAGCCAGTTGCAGGTTCTTCATCCTAAGCTGTTTGAGCACGATCAGTTCTGAGGTAGGGAGGATGTGAGGGCCTTCCCTAAGGTATGAGTTATATTTTATGCATTCGTTTTGTATATGCTTTATACCCTTATGTGGTTATGCTTAAGATGTGGTTTAACTTGGTGTTGTTGGATCTTGTGAGCCTTTTTGGCTTGTTGTGAGTTGCATTGCACATGTGTGGTTGGTGATTATCTTGATGATCATGTGTTTGTGTCTTGTTGTTGTGCGGTGCTTGAGCTTGAATTTTGCTATGTCCTTTGGGCATCTGTTTTATTTTCGAGGACAAAAAGTCCTAAGGTGGGGAGGATGTAAAGACTCGTATTTAGGTAGTGTTGAGAGATAGCACTCTATGAGAATGCAACTATCTGGATGATAGTGTAGTCGTCGATGTGAGCATTTTGACTGTAATTGGGCCCAATTCCGGGTCGGGGCCCTAAGTGGCCCGATTGTTGACTTTCTCGGGGTTTATTGGTTGACCTTGCGTTTGAGTGGTCAATTGGGTTGGAAAATATCTGGATAGTGATATCCTCTTCATTTTGAGTGTTTTGACTGTACTTGGGCTCAATTTGGAGTTTGTGACCTTGGGAGGTCAATTAATATTTTTGGCATTTATTAATAAAAGAAAATGCATAAATATAAATAGGATGAGAGTAAGAGCTTCCAAGTTATGTTTCATTGTTTGTGCGTTGGAGAGCTGAGAGAGAGAGAGAGAGAGAGAGAGAGAGAGAGAGAGAGAGAGAAGCTTGGAGCCTTCGCTTTGGGGTGTTTTAAGCTTGTTCGATCATCAAGAATCATTCCAGGTAGGTGTTCCATTGATTCTTCACCCTTTCTTTGTTGTTTCATTGGATTAACAGGTAAGAATTAGATGAAATCATGAAAATTCATGACGAACCCTAGGAATTAGGGAAAACGGAAATTGAGCATGAAACCTAGATGATTTAGGTTATTTGGTAGCCTAATATGGCTAGATGATGTTAGAAACCCTTAATAGGGATGAATTGATGCTTAAAAAGAGGTTTTAATGGGTATAATTGGGTTTTAAGATGAAACCAGGAAGAACACAATCGACAGATCGCGACTAGAGTTTTGCTCGACCCTGCTTGACCCTGTAGCATCAAGCAGAGTCTCGAGCAGAGGCCTCGAGCAAGGAGTGTCGAGCAGAATGTAGCCTCGAGCAGTTGTCTCGAGTAGTCTCGAGCAAAGGCATCGAGCAGAATGTAGCATCGAGCAGGTGTTTCGAGCAGGTAGTCTCGAGTAGGCAGTTTCGAGCAGTGTCTCGAGCAGTTGGGCAGTGTAGTTTCAGTTTGACTGGACTGGACCATTTACATTGTAAACCATTATGCCTCTCCACATTTAAGTACTTAAGTTACAATGTAAATAACGGAATACCCCCCATTTGGATTCAAAGAAAAATACTAGAAAATTAAATTCTCACTCCTTCAAAATGTGAAAATTGGGAATTAGTGCCAAATCTCGGAAAAATCCAGTTTTTCATAGAGCTGACTTTTTGGAAAGTGGTGTTAGACATCTCAGAAAAGCCCCAAAAATCAGATTATCTTAATTATGATATGGAGACCCAATGTCGGGACTTTTATTTCAAGAAAACAACTTCTATGGGTATCTCCTTCCTTAGTCAATGAATGATGATCGATTTGTGAAGATTGGCTTCACTTATAAAGGGAGTATGGTGAACCTTAATGTCATATTGTGTTGGTATGTTGGTTTGAGGAATTGGGGCTTGGGCTCTATGACTTGTTGGGTTCTCACCGTGAGGCTAAGGCCTGTGTTGAGCCGTTGAGCTCGTGAGCCATTGAGCTCATGGAGTTAGGGCTGGGTGCCCTAAGCTGAGATCCTGTTGAGGATTGTGTTGAGCCGTTGAGCTCGTGGAGCTAGGGCTGAGTGCCCTAAGCACAGATCCTGTTGAGGATTGTGTTGAGCCGTTGAGCTCGTGGAGCTAAGGTTGAGTGCCCTAAGCTGGGATCCCGTAGAGGATCATGGACAAGCCGCCCTGTGTGGGCAGGCTGGGTCCTGATGTTTGTTTGCAGGCTGAGTCCTGATAATTGTGCATACTACACGGTGCACGAGTACACTGAGCATATAGTATAGACTTGTATGTTTACATGATGTGGAGTATTGGGGTTACCTACTAAGCTTGTCGCTCACCCCTACTTGTTGTTTCCCTTTTCCAGGTGTGACTCGAGACTAGTGGAGTACTTTCTTCTAGGAGGACCTGCCTACTACTCTGATGTATGATACAGTATTATATTCTGTATTGTTTTGTGTGATATCCCAGTGTCACGGGGTCAGCCTTTATAGCAGCTTAACCCGTGCGGCACCTAGTTCCCACACGTACAAAGGAACGTTAAGTCAGCCTAACTCGTCGAATTTGGATCGGAACTCATCGATCCGTTAAAAAGCAATTGTGTAGGGAAGCGCTTAGCAGAAGATCGATTAAACGAAGGCAACAAACTATTGTATTAATTGCTTGAAAGCTTTACAACATCACTCCCCTACATATAGATGTTAACACTTTTCTGGCTATGTCACCAGGAGACATCATATATGATCGAAATCTAAAATCTCTACAACTTACTCTATAAGCTAAGTTACAACACTTTACAAGGGGGAAACACTCCAAAATTGCCTAAGTATGCTAGGATAAGCCTCTGTCCGTGACATTCTCCCCCACCCGATTTCGCAGCGTCCTTGTTGCGTCTTCGGCTTCCTCGAACCCATCGAACTACTGGATGTAGCGTTCGGTCTCTTCCCGGTACTCTTCAATTTCTTTGGAGAATTGCCCCAGATACTCTTCCTTCTCCCAGCTTGCCTCTTCAACCGGCTTGTTCTTCCATTGGACGTAGTACTCCACCCGGCTTGGATTTACGCCTCTTCTTGGCATGACTCTACGAGAATGGATTTTCTCTATCTCTTTGTCATAAGTCTTGCCCGTTGATGCTGTTGGTGTCCGCATAGCCCGCTGTCCACTTGTATCTTCAAAGTCTTCATGGTAAGGCTTAAGCAAACTAGCGTGGAACACCAGATGCCTTCGTAAGCTAGTTGGGAGGTCCAGTTTGTATGAGACCTTCCCAACTCTCTTAAGTACTTTGAAAGGCCCCTCATAACGGCACACCAAACCCTTATGCAATTGTCTAAGTGCTTTGGTTTGGCGCAGAAGGAGTTTGAGCATCACCATGTCTCCTTCTTAAAATTCTAAGGGCCTCCTTTATTGATCCGCCCAGTTCTTCATCTTCTTTGCCGCTTTGTGCAAGTATGCCCTGGCCAAATCCGTCTGTTCATGCCATCCTTTTGCAAACTTGAACGCCACGGGGCTCTTTCCAGTGTACCCCCGAGTGATGGAAGTAGGCATCAATGGTTGCTGCCCAGTTGCGAGTTCGAACGGGCTCTCATTCGTGGACTCGCTCTTCTGCAAGTTATATGAGAATTGGGCTATGTCCAGCAACTTGGCCCAATCTCTTTGGTTGGCACTCACGTAGTGCCTCAGTTACAGCTCCAGTAAGCCATTGACACGTTCTGTTTGGCCGTCTGTTTGTGGGTGGAAACTTGTTAAAAAGTTTAAGTCCAAACCCATTATTCGGAACAACTCGGTCCAAAATCGCCCAGTAAATCGTGAGTCCCGATCACTCACGATTGTCTTTGGAATGCCCCAGTACTTCACCACGTACTTGAAGAATAGTTGGGCTGTGTCATCTGCCGTGCAGTCCTTCGGAGATGGAATGAAAACTCCATACTTAGAGAATCGATCGACCACCACAATGATCGTACCGCATCCTTCGGATCTTGGGAGACAAACAATGAAGTCCATCGAAACACTTTCTTAAGGTCTTTCCGGAGTAGGCAAAGGTTCTAACAGTCCCACCGATTGCCGATTCTCTATCTTGTCTTGTTGGCACACAAGACAAGTCCTCACGTATACTTGGACGTCCTCGTAAAGCTAAGGCCAGTAGTAGCTCCGTTCCACCAACGCCAAGGTACAATCGACTCCGGGATGGCCAGCCCACCGCGAGTCATGACATTCTTTGAGGATATCTCTCCTCAAACTTCCGCATTTGGGAACGTACACCCGTTCCCCTCAAGTATGGAGCAAATCGTCCCTTAGCCAAAATCGCTGCGTCTTCCCAGCTTTGACACATTCCACCAAGGACTTGGTTAATGGGTCGTGCTCCATTCCTTCCTTCAGTTTGTCCACCAGGGGGAATTGTGGTTGGCTAATGGCTGCAAGTTCTACCTTCGGACTTAGTGCATCGGCCACCACATTATTTGTGCCCGGTTTGGTGCTAAGTTCGGTGGAACAATCGAAAGCTTCGAGACGGTGCAAAATGACAAACGGAGGATCTGTTGTCGTTAGTGGTGGTGATTACGAAGGCCGCGACAAGGAGCATCACGCTAAGGAACGGAGGAGAGATAAGTCCGTTTAGAGGAAAACATGTCCGCTGGAGAGTCGGCTAGCCAAATTGGAGTTGGCGTTAGCCGAACAGATGCAGGTGGTTGAGGAGCACACTGAAACCATCGAAAAGCTGGACTCAGAGGGTGAGGAAAGCTTTGGGAGGATGCAAGGGCTTCTCAACTCTATCATGGATGACATGAACTCTCAGTTCGACGTCCTAAAGGACACTCTCACGTCCCAAATCCTAGTGATGCAAGAGGAAATCAAAGAGATCAAGGCAGATTGGTCTCTCTGCAAGATGGCGGTCGCCCAAGGTGGCGTTGGTGGCCATTCCAACTCCAAAATCGACATACCGAAACCTAAGACCTATGCTGGGTCAAGGAATGCGATGGAGTTAGACAACTTCCTCTTGACCATGGAGCAATATTTTGATGCCTTAAATATTGTGGACGAAGCAAAGAAGGTGAAGACTGCCCCGCTATACTTAGTCGATTCGGCTATGGTGTGGTGGAGGCGTCGATATGCCGACAAGGAGTGCGGCCTATGTATTATTGACAACTAGGCAAATTTCAAGTGGGAGATCAAAGCCCAGTTCTATCCCCAGAATGCGGAAGACGATTCCCGAGCGAACCTTCGGCGCCTTACCCACAAAGGCACGGTGCGGGAGTACGTCCGTGAATTTTCTGAGCTGATATTGGAGATCCCGGATATGCCCGCGAAGGATTCATTATTTTCTTTCATGGATGGATTGAACCAATGGGCAAAGTTGGAGTTGCAGTGGAGAAATGTGCAGGACCTGGCATCGGCCATGGCGGTGGCCGAATCACTCATCGAATGCAAGAAGCCGGAGAAGACCACCAGCTCTTAATCGACTTCCAAGGCAAACAGGTTTCACAAGGAGAAGCGTGGGGGAGACAACCGAAGTGAAGGAAAAGGGAGGCCCTTCCAACCATCTAAGGATTTTCGCCCAAAACATTACGCAAATAGTTCCAAGGACGGGGAGAAGCCAAGGATCTCCTGTTTCTTTTGTGAAGGCCCTTACAAGGCATTTGAGTGCCCGAAGCGCTCCAAGCTTTCCGTGATGATCAACGAAGATGAAGAGAAGGATGCGAGGGATCCACGGCTTGGTTCCTTGCAACTCCTCAATGTAATCAAGGCGAAGGTGGAGGTGCCACCATCCGGACAATAGAAGGGGCGCATGTACGTGCTCGATAAGGCCAACAACCTTGAAACTAAGGCCTTGGTGGACACAGGTATGACTAACAACTTCATGAAGGTCAAAGAAGCTCGTAGACTGGGGATAGTCTACAAGGAAGAGAAGGGCTGGCTGAAGGCGGTGAACTCCAATGCCAGTCCAATCCATGGTGTGGCTCGAGGTGTCGAGCTAAGTATCGGCGAGTGGAGAGGCAAGGTGAATCTCTCCATGGTGTCGATGGACGATTATCCCATGGTGCTGGGGATGGAGTTCGTTGATCAAGCGCGGGCAATTCCAATTCCAAGCACCAACACAATGTGCATCATGGATGAGGGGAAGACGTGCATGGTGAAGGTAATGAGGGAGGAAGAGCTCAAGGTGAAGTCTCTTTCCGCGCTCCAACTGTCCAAAGGAGTTAGGCGATAGGAGCCAACCTTCATTGCCATGGTGAAGGAATAATGCCCAAGTGTTGGGGAGGAGCCCCCAACCGAAGTGAAGACGGTCCTTGAAGAGTTTGGGGATGTTATGCCACCCGAACTCCCCAAACAACTTCCGCTGAAGCGGGAGGTGGATCACAGGATCGAGCTAGAGGCCGGTGCAAGGCCTACTGCTGTGCTGCCCTATCAAATGGCACCACTGGAGTTGGGGGAACTTCGGAAGCAATTGAAGGACTTGTTGGAGGCCGGATTCATTCGGCCATCCAAAGCGCCATTTGGAGCACCGGTGTTGTTCCAAAAGAAGCACGATGGGTCGATGCGGCTATGCATTGACTATAGGGCGCTGAATATCCGACATGTTTGATCAACTTGGTGCTGCGAGATGGTTCTCAAAGCTAGACTTGCGGTCGGGATATTGGGAAGTGCGGATAGCCGAAGGTGATGAGGCAAAGACAGCGTGCGTCATAAGATATGGCTCTTACGAGTTCTTGGTGATACCCTTTGGCCTCACAAACGCCCCTGCCACATTTTGTACGTTGATGAACCGGATCTTCCAACCATACTTGGATAGATTCATCGTGGTGTACCTTAATGATCATCTATGGCAAAACCATGGACGAGCATAAGGCAAACTTACGGTGAGTTTTCCAAATCTTAAGGGAGAGCCAACTTTTCGTGAAGAAGGAGAAATGTGACTTTGCAAAGAAGGAAGTGCCCTTCTTGCGTCACATTATTGGCAGCGGCAAGTTAAAGATGGATAACAAGAAAGTGTTAGCCATCAAGGAATGGGAGATGCCTAAGAAAATCCCTGAGATGTGTTCCTTCCTTGGCTTGGTTAACTACTATAGAAGATTCATCCGCGGCTATTCCCATATTGCCGCACCCTTGACGGAACTATTAAAGAAGAACAAGACTTGGGTGTGGGATGATGCTTGCCGAGAGGCACTTGAGAAGTTGAAGCAAGCGGTGACAAACGGACTGGTAATGGCCCTGTCGGACCATACGAAACCTTATGAAGTTCACACCGAACGGAGGTACGTGGTGCATGAAAAGGAGATGACGGCTATTATGCATTGCCTTCGGGTGTGGAGGCATTACTTGCTAGGGTCCAAGTTCGTGGTGAAGACGGACAACATTGCTATGAGTTATTTTCTAACTCAAAGGAACTTAACTCCGAAGCAAGCACGGTGGCAAGGACTCCTAGCAGAATTCGACTTTGTGCTCGAGTACAAACCAGGCACAAATAATGTGGTGGCCGATGCACTAAGTAGGAAGGCGGAACTTGCAGACATTAGCCAACCACAATTCCCCCTGGTGGACAAACTGAAGGAAGGAATGGAGCACGACCCATTAGCCAAGTCCTTGGTGGAAGACGCAGCGATTTTGGCTAAGGGACGATTTGCTCCATACTAAAGGGGAACGGGTGTATGTTCCCAAATGGGGAAGTTTGAGGAGAGATATCCTCAAAGAATGTCATGACTCGCGGTGGGCTGGCCATCCCAGAGTCGATTGTACCTTGGCGTTGGTGGAACGGAGCTACTACTGGCCTCAACTTTACGAGGACGTCCAAGTGTACGTGAAGACTTGTCTTGTGTGCCATCAAGACAAGATAGAGAATCAACAATCGGCGGGACTGTTAGAACCTTTGCCTACTCCGAAAAGACCTTGGGAAAGTGTTTCGATGGACTTGATTGTTTATCTCCCAAGATCCGTAGGATGCGGTATGATCATTGTGGTGGTCGACCGATTCTCTTAGTATAGAGTTTTCATTCCTGCTCTGAAGGATTGCATGGAAGATCACACGACCCGACTATTCTTCAAGTACGTGGTGAAGTACTGGGGCATTCCAAAGACAATCGTGAGCGATCGGGACTCACGATTTATTGGGCGGTTTTGAACCGAGCTGTTCCGGATAATGGGTTCGTACTTAAACTTTTCGACAAGTTTCCACCCACAAACAGACGGCCAAACAGAATGTTTCAATGGCTTACTGGAGCTGTATCTGAGGCACTACGTGAGTGCCAACCAAAGAGATTGAGCCAAGTTGCTGGACATAGCCCAATTCTTGTATAACTTGCAGAAGAGCGAGTCCACGAACGAGAGCCCGTTCGAACTCGCAACTGGGCAACAACCAAAGAGATGGGTCCGTGGGCAGTTGTATTTGCATACTGTTTGTGATGTGATGTCTGTATGACTGTTTGACTTATTATATGCATGATGATGTATGGGAATGTACAGGATTACCCTTGATGTATGACTATATAGGGTTGCATGTTTGAGATAGCACCCGCAGTGTAGTCTCTATTGGTGCTAGTCACAAACCCCTTGACCTTTCGGGTGCAGGCAAGGGGAAGTCATGTTCCTGGTTCTGGGTTCCCTGAAATTTGGGGGCGTGACAGTGAAGCTATAGAGCAATGCTATGGATTCCGAAGCTGCTGACTGCAGCTGATGACTACGAAGCTACTGACTGCACCTGTTGACTACCAAGCTGTTGACTGTGAACTTCGACCCTAAAGTTCGCCCAAGGTACTGTTCATCGTCATTTTTGCCTGTTCTTTCTCTGGAATCAACCTAACGACCCCCAGGCACTCACAAACACACATTTTACTCAACAGACTACAAAATTACATATATAAACTGATATAAATCAATTCTGAACCACAGATCTTATGCTAAACCATTAAATGTAACCCAAAATTGGGTTTCCCCCAAAACCTAGGGTTCATACTCAATTTTATAAATCATGATAAATTTGTGCATATTCAAAGACAGGATCAAGATAAGAGGTTCAAGGATACCTACCTGGAGTGATTCTTTGAGCTCCACGAACGCAAATCGCCCCAAATCGCCAAGGCTTAAGCTTCCAAGCTCTCTCTCTCTCTCTCAAACGCACCAATGTGATAGCATAAAGTGAAAACTCTTTCTTTTCATTCTATTTATATGTCTGTCAATCATTGATCAATAATTGACCTCCAACGTCATGAACTCCAAATTGAGTCAAATTACTGTCAAAATGCTCAAAATGACGAGCATAATACTATTTAGATATTATCACACTCAAATGACTGCTCAAACGCAAAGTTAACTAATAAACCCCCAAAAAGTCAACATTTGGGCCACTCAGGGGCTCCGACTCAGAATTGGGCCCAAGTATTGTAAAAATACTCACATCGGCAACTATAAGACCGTCCAGATAATTGCATTCTCATCGAATAGCTATCTCTTAATCCTACCCAAATACGAATCTTTACAAATATCATATCATAGTCATTACTTGTATAGCTCTACCAGCTATTATTTATTAGCTTCTGCACAAAAAACGCCTATTCACACCCCCCCGCTTTCTAGACTTACTTTGGGACCTACAGGAATCATACAAAACAAACGTCAAGTGTAGAGTGTGTGCATATACTTATGTTTGAATTCATAATATTCTTTCTGTAGTATTGAGTGTGTATTGTGTAAAAATTAGAATAGTACCCAAGTGACTACGGCAAATAAGAGGGAAATTCTTTTAGTAGATCAAGCATGTTGTAAACATCAAGTTCCGTTTTTGTATTATTGTAATTATCTTTTGAGTAGACTAAAGATCTGCTTATGTATAAAAGATTGTGTATATCTTTCGTACATTGTTATAAATGTATACTTAATACGATTATTGTAAATAATTAACCATTATTTATATTTGATAAAATGTTTTTAAAAATTTAATAATTTATTGTTAATTGTAAGGTTTTGATTATACATTCAAGAAGAAGTAGACGGCATATTAAAATGAAAAAAAAGAATTCTGATTTCTTTTTGTTGTGCATTTTAATATATTTTTATTTTATTCGTGGTTATCTAAAATTGCAATATATATAAATATATAATGCAAAACAAAATTGTGTTGTGTTTTAATATTTGGTTATTTCTTATATAATTAAAATTTCATATTTCAGATAGTCATTAAGAAATAATTTTTTTAAATAATAATTTTATATTGTATAAATAATAAAATGTAAATGTGCTAAACTTCGATTAATAAAATATACGAGATTTATAATAAAAGGAAGATATAAATTTGCATAAAAATGAGTATAGTTAGTGTTGAATGCATATAAAATTATATTGAATATGCATCAATAACATGTACACTACTTAGAAGATTTATATTTTAAAAGGGTAGTTTAGTAGGAAAAAGATGAGAAAATAATAGAAAAATAGTTTTAAAAAAAAATCATTTCCCCAATTACCTTATATCTTATTTTAAAAGAGCAGTGCTAGGTACAACTGTCATTGTAGCATCTTTGCGCTCCCGGCTGACGTGAAATAAGCCATATCAGCAGTTTTTTTCATGAATCGACGTGCTCCCAAATCATTGCTCAAGCATGCCTTGAGCATAGGCTCGAGCAGGAGCTTGAACATATACTCGAGCAGGGACTTGAACAGAGGCTGGAGCTTAAATCTCGAGTAGGGGCTCAAGCACCCTGCTCGAGACTCAAGCTCGAGCATGCCTTAAGCAGGGTGGCTCGAGCCCTTGCTTGAGCTCATATGCTCGAGGCGTGCTCAAGCTTGGGGCTCAAGCAGGTCTCAAGTAAGTCTTGAACCTCGAGCAAGCCTCGAGCAGGAGATCGATTTTCTCTCCCACGGCCAGATCTACGGAATTATGAGTTCTGTCAACTGTAATTTTCAATGAAAACTTTAAACGGTTATAATTTTGCGCACAATGATCTGATTTAGGCCGATTTCTTAAATTTATAGGTATCAACAAGAGCTATAGTGCCCAAACACCCAAACGGGGTTTGACACTCTTGAATTTTCAAAAAATACACTCTTTAACCTCTAAATTCAGATTTTATGTCATATTCTTCTTTCTCCTGTCCAGTCCAGATGCACTGTTCGAGTTTCCTCCCTATCTCTCTCATTCTCTTTCTCTTTATCTAAGATGTAGTATGCTGCGTGTTAAATTTTAAGTATTTTTATTAACATGTCAAAATACAATGAAAACGTAGTGGTTGCATTTAGACTTTTTCTTTAAAAAAAAAACTTTAAACATTACCTCAATTTATTACTATTATAAATGAGCTGTCGTCGGCAACCACAGCAAAGAAGTGATGGTGGTGTGTGGGCTAATGGGGTGCGGCAGGGGCCATTAGGGATGTGCGCGCGGGCGCGAGAAGCGGAGCACCACCCCATTCAAAGAAATGGTAAACGCGAAAAATAACAAACTCAGCCTAAAGTTGAGGCTTTCTCTCCGGCACAGAAATGGTTGGGAGAGAAAATAGACACAGGCATCACTTTGATTATGCAGCTCTCATCACTACGCATCCCATTTTCCTTTCTTTTTTTTCCTTCCCCTTGTGCGTGTTTGTTTTCCAATTTCCTCCCAACACCCTACCCTCTTCTCTCTCTCTCTCTCTCTCTCTCCACACGCCCCCCCCCCCCCCCCCCATTTCCTCTTTTCCATTCAGCTGGTACTTCTCTCTCAATAACAAAATTACTCATTTCAGATATTTAATTAATAAATTAGGACAACAAAGAGAATATTATTAAGGCCCTTCTGTTTTGGTTGTTTTCTATATTATTGTTGTTGCTTATGGTTATGAATGATTAAAGTTTGTTGCAGACTGGACAGGGGTTATCAACCTTTGAGGCGAGCAGTTGCAGGAGGGGTGGAGTTTCCGCCCGTTCGAAGGTTCATTAATGCTGGTTTGAAATCACAAATCCTGTAGCTATGGCTTCGCCCCCTGCAGCAGCGGCTGCGACTGCTGCTCCCCCCACTAATTCTCCAACCCCCCCTTCTCCGCCCTCTGCCGCCGCCTCACCACCTCAATCCTCATCTTCCAGCTCAACCTCTCCCATGCTTCCATCCCAATCCCCGCCACCACCGTCGTCATCTTCGCCACCTCCAGCGACTCAAACGCCACCATCTTCCACACAGCCGTCAACGCCATCATCTTTCCCACCGCTGTCGACGCCGCCTTCTTCCCCTTCACCACCACCTCCAACAACCTCCTCCACCCAGCCCATTCAGGACGCATTGCCTACGCCGGCCCCTTCAAATGACGGCTCGGCGACCAAATCTCCTCCTGTGGAGGAAGACCAGGCGCCACCGCCACCCTCCTCCTCCACCTCCACTCCTCCACCTTCTAATACTAACACGCCGACTCCAAGCGTCGCCGGGTCGCCTCCTCCGCCGACTTCTTCTGGGACAGAAGCCTTTTCAGGCTCAATAACAGCCTCGCCCCCCCCTCCAGCGCACAAGTCATCGCCATCATCATCATTGTCTTCGTTATCGCCAACATCATCGAATGCTTGGTCTCCCGTGGCCACAACGGTCGCGATTGGCTTTGGAGTTGTAGCACTAATTCTTATGATGGCCGCGTTTTGCGTTGTCTGCTCCGCGAGGAAGAGAAAGAAGAAGACCCAAGCCATGGAGTACTACATAGACCCGTCCATGGACGGTCCCAAAGGCGGCGGGGGTGAGTTTTACAGCGGGCAGCACCCAAATAGCTGGAACAACCAGAACCATGCGATGGGGGTCCCACCACCGCCGAGCGTGATGAAGCCGCCACCAAACTGGGGCAGTGGGCCGCCGACTAGTGGTGAGATGATGACAAGCAGAAACTTTTCTGGCGGTACGCCCCTGCCGCCTCCGTCACCGAAACTGTCCATGGGTTTCAACCAGAGCACCTTCACATACGAGGAGCTGGTGGCGGCCACCGACGGCTTCGCGCAGTCGAATCTCCTGGGACAGGGAGGATTTGGGTTCGTGCACAAGGGGACGCTACCTAATGGGAAGGAGATCGCTGTGAAGAGCCTCAAGTCCGGCAGCGGGCAGGGTGAGAGGGAGTTTCAGGCAGAGGTCGAAATTATTAGCCGCGTTCACCACCGCCACCTCGTTTCGTTGGTTGGGTATTGCATCGCCGATGGCCGCAGAATGTTGGTCTATGAATTCGTGGCCAACAATACAATGGAATACCATCTTCATGGTACGTAAATGCAAATACTTATACGCTCAAAACACATGTCAGTGTCTGAGAAAAAATATTTGACATCGGTCGCAGGGAAGGGTGCAACTGCCCCCATGGAGTGGCCAACGAGGCTTCGGATTGCATTGGGATCCGCTAAGGGGCTCGCATACCTTCACGAAGACTGTAAGAACTTGTTTTTTCCTTGCTTCATACTCCGCTTTTCTCAATTCCTCGTAGCTGTTGCTCTATTTTTTCGTTTTTAATATTACATTTACTCGGTACTCTACCCTGCTTTTAGTTTCTACTGCTTTTGATTTTCTCGCTCGTACTTGTCATGCGAAACACAATTGCAGGTCACCCTCGAATCATTCATCGCGACATCAAAGCTGCCAATATTCTCCTCGACTTCAACTATGAAGCTATGGTATGTTTGTTCTGAGCCTTTTTGAAAATTTCGTCATCAACTATAATGACTCTTGCTACGGTGATGTGATCCTGCCCAATTTTTATGCAGGTTGCTGACTTTGGATTGGCCAAGTTGTCCTCCGATAATTACACTCATGTTTCCACACGCGTCATGGGAACCTTCGGGTACGCAATCAATAACGTAATGAAAGAAACGCATATGAAGATTTCACCGATTCTCATCAAGGAAGCAGATAAATTTATCTATTATATTTGATTTTGAAATACTACCACGGCGAAAACTGCATGTCTTTCAATGGTCCCACCCAACTTCCATGATGAAAATCGATGAAATATCGATGTGTTGGGTTTTCCTCCAAATAAATACCTTTCCACTTTCGTTGTTTTAACGAAAGTGAAAAAAAACGAGATTGAAACCCGCGTCAGTGTAAGGGCTTGTCCCGCCAAAATCACTGGTGCAGAAATTATCTTATTGTGTTAGTCTGGTAAAAATTCAATAATCATAGCTTGATATAGATTTAAGGCTAGATTCTCCTACAGTTGTTTGTTTTCAGTGTTTTATCTTATTCATGATTTTTTATCATGGGTATTTGATAGGAATATTTTAGATAGAGAAGAGGGAGACCGAGAATAAGAAGGGAGCTAGCTGCATAATCATTTTCATACCCTTTATTTTATTACGTTGCTGCCTAAATAGGCCACTTACATTTACTTGATAGAAAGAAATAAATGAGCCAGCGAAGACATAACAGCCCGTTACAACAGAAAGCGAAGAAGCACAGTCTGGACAAGCAAACCTTATCCTTCCTAACTAATACGCAAGCCACTGCAGACGCTCAAGGGGTGGTACTCGTAACATTCCCCCCTGCTTGGGAAGCCTTGTCCGCAAGGATGAAATGAGATATGGTCGGCTTCATCCACGGGGATTCCAACTCTTACGTATGGTTTGCGGATGGTCGGCTCCTGTGATATGGGAAGAAATTGTAGGTTTCTCATCTTGGTTGGTTGATTCTAAAAAGTTTCCTGCATCACTGTCGATGGTAGACTGGGGCCCATCCTCTATCATAAATAGCTGTGGCCGCGTACACCTATGGCCAGGAATGAACTTTTCTTCACAATAATAACATAATCCGGGTAGAAAGCCGATGTGCTGCTATTGGTGTGGGGGTAGGGCCCTTGTCCATGTGCACTGTCGGGGGTGGTCCAAGCACTCCAAGAGTGGAATCAGCCGATACCTGTGGTAATGTTGAAGCAGAAAGGGGTCGAAACTGTTGGGCGGGCTTCCTTAACAACTGGTTCTGTTCCTCAATTAGTCGAGCCACTCCTATGGCATCAGGTCGTTTGATTTTGACATCAAGACGGATGTTATCCCAAAGGCCGGCAATGAAACAACCTATCAGGAACCCCTTGGGTAGGTTGTCAACTTGGTGAGAAAGTTTCTCAAAAACTTCTTGATAGGCGGCCACCGTAGAAGTGTGCTTAAGGCGTGTCAAAGCCTCGAAAGGATCCTCACAATCTGTTGCCCCAAAGCGAAGGAGTATAGCTTTCGTGAATTTTGGCCATGTGAGGAGTCCTCGAAATTTGGTCATCCAACGATGCCATTGTAAGGCGATACCCTATAGGTGGAAGGACGCCAGTTGAACTTGCTGCGGAGCTTCAATATTTTGAAAATTAAAATATTATCCAGCCTTGTAAATCCAGCCATTCGGGTCGTCGCCATTAAATTTGGGAAAAGACAGTTTGAGCCGGTGTTGTCCGTGGCTTGTGTGGGACTGGCCATTTGTTGGTGCACGCGAGGTTTCACGCGGAGCAAAAGGATTAACATCCGCATGCGGAACCCGATGGGCTCGTTGGGCCTAAAGTTCCATCAATATCGTCTGCAACGTCGCATAGAGCTGATCGAAGGTGGACTCATGTCGCACTAGAGCTTCATTGACCTCATTGTCAAATGATAGGAATATCTTAAAGAGAGAGGAGGAAGACCGAGAATAAGAAGGGAGATACCTGCATAACCATTTTCATACCCTTTATTTCATTACATTGCTGCCTAAATAGGCTAGCTTACAATTACTTGATAGAAAGAAATAAATGAGCCAGTGAAGATATAGCAGCCAGTTACAATAGAAAGCGAAAAAGCACAATCGGTTGCAAAGGATTATTTCAAATATATAAATTAAATATTAGATGATAATGATAAATGATAAATTCATATAGCAAGGACCACGGTTGTAACATGGACAATCCTTATACTTCCTAACTGATACGCAAGCCAGACGCTCAAGGGGTAGTACTCGTAAGAGTATTATTCACGTTGGCATGCAGAACGGAGTATTAGAGTAACTTAATATACGTCTAAGCATAGTATATCTTATAGTTAATTAATTTTAAAACGTTTAACCTTGTATTATAATACTTTAAATCCAAAAAAACTTATTAGTTCATTTAAATTGATTATTAATGGGAGCGAGTAATTTTGTATGCCAAAAAATGCAGGTATTTAGCTCCTGAGTATGCGTCAAGCGGCAAGCTTTCAGAGAAATCTGATGTTTTCTCATTCGGGGTAATGCTGTTGGAACTCATAACAGGTCGGCGACCGGTGGACGTTACCAATACATACATGGAGGATAGCTTGGTGGACTGGGTTCGTAACATAGTGCCATTGCACCCAATGATTTTCCATCCTAGTATTCAAGTTCTTTCCAAACTTTCCTTTTTTTCCTTTATTGCGCACATCCTAGGAATCCTCATGGGAGGATTTTTATAACAAACAGGCTAGGCCTATTCTAACTCGCACGCTGGAGGATGGCAATTTCGACGAGTTGGTGGATCCTCGCCTGGATGGCAACTTCAACCCTCACGAGCTGGCTTGCATGGCGTCCTGCGCCGCCGCAGCTGTTCGTCACTCTGCAAAAAGGCGCCCCAAAATGAGCCAGGTATATAGTTTATTAGACTTCCAACAGAGTTCATAAATATAATCTCGTAACTAAGAAAAGGGTATACGACTATAAATGGTGTGGAAGGAGAAAACAGAAAGCTGTACAAAACGTGGGCTGAACTGCGTACTCTGAATCATACCTAGTTGCTTAATTTTTGTGGTTGAAAAATTGCAGATTGCGAGGGCATTGGAAGGGGATGCAACACTGGATGACTTGAGCGAGAGTGTGAAGCCAGGGCAGAGCGGAATGTACGGCTCCAATGGGAGCACCACCAACTCGTACGACACCAACGTGTACAATGCAGACATGCAGAAGTTCAGGCAGGTGGTGATGTCCAGCCAGGAGTTCAACAGCAGCGAGTACGGCGGCACCACCAGCGAGTACGCCAACAACCCGTCCTTCACCAGCAGCGATTCTCAGGACTGGAAACACAGCCCTCTGCCCAAACCACCTGGCAGCCACTAATTAACTTCACCTGCTCAACATGTGATGGCCTCCAAAAGACCCCAAACTTCAATAACTTATCTTAAAAAACGTGTCACTCGAGTCGAATATGGAATGGGGATGAGCATGAAGATACGTGGATGCCCTCTCTCTCTCTCTATATATATATATATATGTGCAAGAAAATTTGGGCACCGCGCGGCGAGATCTTTAGCCATGCTCTCAGGGACCGAACTAGGAGGGCAGCCGGGGCCATGGCTCACCCCTCCCCTCGCTTAATTTTTTTTAATATATATATATATATGTATAAAATGTAATGTATAATATATAATTTTAATTAATTAATAATATAAATTATTGTTTAATAATATTTGTAACTAATATATTATATTACTAATTGCAATAGTAAGAAATAAATTTTATGATTTTTAAAATTTATGTGATTTGGTGAGCTTTTTTATAGTCTTGTATTATTATTTGTGACTCAAATAGTACTAATTATGAATAAAATCGGTTCTGTTTAGATCGGTTTTAAGTTATTTCTCAAACAAAATTGATGTTTTTGAGTTTGGACAAAATTAAATCAAACCAAACTTGTTATTTGAACCAAACCAAACCCGATTAAATTAATTCGAATTGGATTAATTTGGTTTGAACCAGCAGTTTGAAAAATTATTGGTTTGGATCGGTTTGAGTCGGTTTGGTTCGTCAATTTTTTAGTTATTGAAAGTTAAAATGTTATAAAATAATAAAAAAAAATGTAAACATATCAATAATAATATATATCAAATTTATAATTTTAAAAGTCTCAAAATTCGATAATACGATTTACAAATAAAACATATCAAATATTATCAATCAATCTTAAATAAATAAGTTCTAAAACATAAAATAAAAAAATGGTAATATTATTCAGTTTGGCTCAATTTAAATCGTGATTTTGAAATTCCAAATCAAACTAAACGATTTTATTTTATTTTGGCACTTTGATAAATCGGCAGTTTCATCGAATCAGTTTGAACGGTTTATCAGTTTAGAATTTCACCTCTAGTGTTAATCACAGTTTTAGATAATAGTTTTTAAATATAAGTTACACAGTATATACTCCCCCCCCCCCCCCCCGATGGAACTTCCTAGATCCATCCCTGCATGCTCTACTTTTTCATCCCTGCAATGGGAGTGAATATGCTACGTGTGGGGCTTAATTGACTGGATAATTCGGTGATGCATGAGATGTAATTCCTTAACTTGCTTTGGATTGTATGAAAGTATTTATATAAATATTATTGATATGTTGTATTAAAAATTTTCATTTTTATACAAGCAATTCTATATATAACTGCAACTGGGGCACAATGATTTATTTTTTGTGGTCCTCTTTCATACCAAAAGACTTGTTCAATTCTTGTTCAACTTCTTGATCCTAGTAGCTTTTTGGCTAACATTAAGCATGTTATTAGGAGAAATAATAGTCATTAGAAGAAAAATTCTTTACAAAGACACAATGATATGAAGAAGTATTCTTATGTTCATGTTCTCATAATATATTCACCACATCCTAGGAGCATGTTTCAAACCATCCAAGCTAAAAAACGTATTAGCTTACTCACTATACAAATAAAATTTAAACTGGATATACTATAAGGCTAACTTAGATCATTCACTAACTAATGAACTTATTTATTTCAACTTAACTTATTTTTGAAGAAAACTAATAGAAGAGACTAAATTAGACATCAATTTTTTTTGTAGAATTAAAATAAAGACTAAGCTAATGTATGCATTTTTTTGTAGAATGTAATTAACTAATATATAATTAACTAATCTGCAATCGATTAAACCTCTTACTTAGTTAATGTTCATCATCAAAAGATAAATAAAATATTTATGGCTTTATAATACAATTGAACCAAACCCTATGATTACAAATAGATTGCAAACTCAATCTAACCCTAGGACTTATTATGAATCAAATTTCCAATGATCTATTTGAACCTTCCACATCTTATATGAAATTAAAATAGGTTTCGTTTAAATAATCAACACTCAACCAATCTTGCAAGATGAATATTAATATACCAAAACAAAACAAAGGAAAGAGATTTAAACCATAACACAAAAATTTGATTTAAAGTTAAAATATGGATTCCAAACAACTCAATAAAGTGATGAAGTCTAATCAACTACAAACAAACTACTCCATGGATGAAAACTGAAATTACAACGAAAATATTTGCAAAACAACAACACATTCCCCCTTTAAAAATCCTCTTTTCCCCCCCCCCCCCCCCCCCTAAAAAAAATTTTTTTAAAAAAAATCTTTCATAACCTGTCAAAACAAACATTTTGACTATAATTGGACCAGATTTGGAGTTCGACATCCCAAGTGACAAATTTGTGAATATTGATAATTATTTGAGTTAAAATAATAAATAACTAATTAAAGTAATATCAATAATAAATATACAAGGGTGTGTGTGTGTGAGAGAGAGAGAGAGTACTCGCTTTATATCATACGTACAACTGAGAAGGAGGTAGAAGGGCTGAATTCTTCACCCCCAAATTTCACAGCATCCGGAACTGGAAACGTCACTTCTTTATGGCTGCACTCAAAGGGTCAAGAGGTTGGCGACAAGCATTTTAGGTACTACACTGCAAGTAATTAATATAGTGACCTGTATTTAAGGTAGATTTGCAAATAGCATTTAATTGGGGTAATTAGCCCATATTTGAGTTTAAGGACATCATTTTAATGACGTGGATTAAAATGCACTCGTTTTGACTATAATTGATATTTATTTTGAGTCTGATATACCTAGGGATATTATAGTAATATATAGTGGTGAATTAGAGGATTAATTAGTCAATTTAACTATTTTATGATTTAATATTATTAACATTAAAAGAAAATTTGAGATTTAATTTGTAATGCCCTCAAATTTGAGACTTCCAAATCGTGTGCATTAGCAGAATTTAAATATGCAAGTTTGATATAAATTTCAAATTATTAATTATTTCATCAAATGAACCATTAATTATTATAATTTTCAATTCAAGATCTTTAAGGTTTAGGCGTTTAGAGACTAAGTGTTCTTAACCTATTGTTACATAACAAAGCACACAAGCTATCAAACTTAATAAATCTTTAAATTCTATACAACTTTATTTCCAAGCACTTCTCGACTCCTTATCCTTGTTTTTTCACACTTTTAACTACTTGGGGTTGGAAAAAAAATCATAAAAAAGGTGAGCTCAAATAGCCCAGTAAGGGTAAACATAAGTGGGTAATGGTAATTATATAAAATCATGAAGACATCAAACGTAGGAAATACCATAAAAGATTTCCTAAAGTTCACACATCATACATGATCAACATTTCACAAGGGAATTGTAACATAGAAGATTTATGTTTGGACATCATATCATAATATAATGATCTATGTTAACTATCCAGATACCATAACATAACATAACATAACATAACATAACATAACATATTATTTGTCACGCCCCCAAATTCCAGGGAACCCGGAACTAGGAACATGACTTCCCCTTGCCCGCACCCGAAAGGTTAAGGGGTTGGTGACTAGCACCAATAGAGACTACACCGCGGGTGCTGTCTCAAATATGCAACCCTGTACAGTCATACATCAAGGGTAATCCTGTACTTTCCCATACATCATCATGCATACAATAAGTCAAACAGTCATACAGACATCACATCACAAACAGTATGCAAATATAACCATCCACGGACTCATGTCCGGGATACAAACATAAGACAATACACAATACAGAATACAGTACTGTATCGTACATCAGAGTAGTGGGCACGTCCTCCTGGAAGAAAGTCCTCCACTAGTCTCGGGTCACACCTGAAAAAGGTAAACAACAAGTAGGGGTGAGCGACAAGCTCAGTAGGTGACCCCAACACTCCACATCATGCAGACATACAAGTCTATACTACATGCTCTGTGTACTCATGCACTGTGTAGTGTGCACAATCATCAGGACTCAGCCTGCAAACAAACATCAGGACCCAGCCTGCCTAAACAGGACAACTTGTCCACGATCCTCTATGGGATCCCAGCTCAGGGCACTTAGCCCTAGCTCCACGAGCTCAACGGCTCAACTCAGGCCTTAGCCTGTCCACAACGCAATATGCCCGGCCACAGTCGCCACACAGGCCTGCCATCGGTGCATATGCCTGCCACGTCAACCACATAGCACCATCGGTGCATCACGATGAGAACCCAAATAAGTCACGGAGTCCATGCCCCAATACCTCACACCAACATACTAACATTAGTATGGCATGTCATTCTCAACATTTCCTTTGGAACTGTAGCCAGTCTTCACAAGTAAAACCTCAATCCTTGATTTATGAAGGAAGTACCCATAGCAACTATTTTCTTGAAATCAAAAGTCCCGGCATTGGGTTCTCATATCATAAATAAGATAATCTGATTTTTGGGGATTTTTCTGAGATGTCAAACCCCACTTTCCAAAAATTCACCACTACGAACTTTTGTGTTTTTGCGAGATTTTACACTAAATCCCAATTTTCACATTTAGAAAGAGTGGGAATTAATTTTTCTAGTATTTTTCTTTGAATCCAAATGGGGGGTATTTCGTTATTTACATTGTAACTTAAGTATAATACTTAAGTATTACATTGTAACTTAAGTATAATATTTAAGTATAATACTTAAATGTGGAGAGGCATAATGGTTTACAATGTAAATGTCCAGTGCAGTGCAGTTGCACTGCTGCGGAACACTGTTGCGGATTGAAGCTGTGGATCACTGCTGCGGATTTGATGCTACGGATTTGATGCTACGGATTACTGCTCCTGATCTGGACTACTCCTCCGGACTAACTCCTCCGGACTACTGATCCGGACTAACTACTCCGAACTACTGATCCGTACTAACTCCTCCGGACTACTGATCCGGACTAACTCCTCCGGACTACTGATCCGGACTAACTACTCCGGACTACTGATCCGGACTAACTACTCCGGACTAACTCCTCCGGACTACTGATCCGGACTAACTCCTCCGGATTAGTGATCCGGACTACGAAGCTGCTGACTCCACAGCTGCTGACTCCATAGTTGCTGACTACGAAGCTCCTGACTGCACAGCTGCTGACTCCATAGCTGCTGACTACGAAGCTGCGACCCTGCAGTTCGCCTAGGGTACTGTTCATCATCGTTTTTGGCCTGTTCTTCGTCTGGAAGCAACCCAGTGTCACGGGGTCAGCCTTTATAGCAGCTTAACCCGTGCGGCACCTAGTTCCCACCCGTACGAAGGAACGCTAGGTCAGCCTAACTCGTCGCATTTGGATCGGAACCCATCGATCCGTTGTCAAGCAATTGTGTAGGGAAGCGCTTAGCGGAAGATCGATTTAAACGAAGGCAACAAACGATTGTATTGATTGCTTGAAAGCTTTACAACATCACTCCCCTACATATAGATGTTAACACTTTTCTGGCTATGTCGCCAGGAGACATCATATATGATCGAAATCTAAAATCTCTACAACTTACTCTATAAGCTAAGTACAACACTTTACAAAGGGGAAATACCCCAAAATGGCCTAAGTATGCTAGGATAAGCCTTGGTCCGTAACATTCTCCCCCACCAGATTTCGCAGCGTCCTCGTTGCGTCTTCGGCTTCCTCGAACTCGTCGAACTGCTGGATGTAGCATTCGGTTTCTTCCCAGTACTCTTCAATCTCTTTGGAGAATTGCCCTAGATCCTCTTCCTTCTCCCAGCTTGCCTCTTCAACCGTCCTGTTCTTCCATTGGACGTAGTACTCCACCGGGCTTGGATCTACGCCCCTTCTTGGCACGACTCTACGAGAGTGGATTTTCTCTATCTCTTTATCGTAGGTCTTGCCCGTTGATGCTGTTAGTGTCTGCACCGCCCTTTGTCCACTCGTATCTTCCAAGTCTTCGTGGTAAGGCTTGAGCAAACTAACGTAGAACACCGGATGCCTTTGTAAGCTAGTCGGGAGGTCCAGTTTGTATGAGACCTTCCCAACTCTCTTAAGTACTTTGAAAGGCCCCTCATATTGGCGCACCAAACCCTTATGCAATTGTCTGAGTGTTTTGGTTTGGCGCGGAAGGAGTTTGAGCATCACCATGTCTCCTTCCTGAAATTCCAAGGGCCTCCTTTGTTGATCCGCCCACTTCTTCATCTTCTTCGCCGCTTTGTGTAAGTATGCCCTGGCCAGATCCGTCTGTTCATGCCATCCTTTTGCAAACTTGAACGCCGCGGGGCACTTTCCAATCTACCCCCGAGTGATGGAAGTGGGCGTCAATGGTTGCTGCCCAGTTGCGAGTTTGAACGGACTCTCATTCGTGGACTCGCTCTTCTGCAAGTTATATGAGAATTGGGCTATGTCCAACAACTTGGCCCAATCTCTTTGGTTGGCACTCATATAGTGCCTCAGATATAGCTCCAGTAAGCCATTGACACGTTCTGTTTGGCCGTCTGTTTGTGGGTGCAAACTTGTTGAAAAGTTTAAGTCCGAACCCATTATCCGGAACAGCTCGGTCCAAAACCGTCTAGTGAATCGTGAGTCCCGATCGCTCACGATTGTCTTTGGAATGCCCCAGTACTTCACCACGTACTTGAAGAATAGTCGGGCCGTGTCGTCTGCCGTGCAGTCCTTCGGAGCTGGAATGAAAACTCCGTACTTAGAGAATCGGTCGACCACCACAATGATCGTACCGCATCCTTCGGATCTTGGGAGACAAACAATGAAGTCCATCGAAACACTCTCCCAAGGTCTTTCCGGAGTAGGCAAAGGTTCTAACAGTCCTGCCGATTGCCGATTCTCTATCTTGTCTTGTTGGCACACAAGACAAGTCCTCACGTACACTTGGACGTCCTCGTAAAGTTGAGGCCAATAGTAGCTCCATTCCACCAACGCCAAGGTACGATCGACTCCGGGATGGCTAGCCCACCGCGAGTCGTGACATTCTTTGAGGATGTCTCTCTTCAAACTTCCCCATTTGGGAACATACACCTATTCCTCTCGAGTATGGAGCAAGTCGTCCCTTAGCCAAAATTGCCGCGTCTTCCCAGCTTTGACGCATTCCACCAAGGACTTGGCTAATGGATCGCGCTCCATTCATTCCTTCAGTTTGTCCACCAGGGGGAATTGTGGTTGGCTAATGGCTGCGAGTTCCACCTTTCGACTTAGTGCATCGGCCACCACATTATTTGTGCCCGGTTTGTACTCGAGCACAAAGTCGAATTCCGCTAGGAGTCCTTGCCACCGTGCTTGCTTCGGAGTTAAGTTCCTTTGAGTTAGGAAATAACTCGTAGCAATGTTATCCGTCTTCACCACGAACTTGGACCCTAGCAAATAATGCCTCCACACCCGAAGGCAATGCATAACTGTCGTCATCTCCTTTTCGTGCACCGCATACCTCCGTTCGGTGCAATTAAGTTTCCGGCTCTCATATGCTACAGGATGCCCCTCCTGCATAAGAACTCCACCGATGGCAAAGTCTGAAGCATCGGTGTGAACTTCATAAGGTTTCGTATGGTCCGGCAGGGCCATCACTGGTCCGTTTGTCACCGCGTGCTTCAACTTCTCAAATGCCTCTCGGCAAGCATCATCCCACACCCAAGTCTTGTTCTTCTTTAATAGTTCCGTCAAGGGTGCGGCAATGTGGGAATAGCCGTGGATGAATCTTCTATAGTAGTTAACCAAGCCAAGGAAGGAACGCATTTCAGGGACTTTCTTGGGCGTCTCTCATTCCTTGATGGCTAACACTTTCTTGTTGTCCATCTTTAGTTTGCCGCCGCCAATGATGTGACCCAAGAAGGGCACCTCCTTCTTCGCAAAGTCACATTTCTCCTTCTTCACAAAGAGTTGGTTCTCCCTTAAGATTTGGAAAACCCGCCGTAGGTGTGCCTTGTGTTCCTCCAACGTTTTGCTATAGACGACAATGTCGTCAAGGTACACCACGACGAATCTATCCAAGTATGGTTGGAAGATCCGGTTCATCAACGTACAGAATGTGGCAGGGGCGTTTGTGAGGCCAAAGGGCATCACCAAGAACTCGTAAGAGCCATATCTTGTGACGCACACCGTCTTTGCCTCATCACCTTCGGCTATCCGCACTTGCCAATATCCCGACCGCAAGTCTAGCTTTGAGAACCATCTCATAGCACCAAGTTGATCAAACAGGTCGGATATTAGTGGGATGGGGTAGCTGTTCTTCACTGTAATCTTGTTTAGCGCCCTATAGTCAATGCATAGCCGCATCGTCCCGTCGTGCTTCTTTTGGAACAACACCGGTGCTCCAAATGGCGCTTTGGATGGCCGAATGAACCCGGCATCCAACAAGTCTTTCAATTGTCTCCGAAGTTCCTCCAACTCCGGTGGTGCCATCCGATAGGGCACCGCAGCAGTAGGCCTTGCACCGGCCTCTAGCTCGATCCTGTGGTCCACCTCTCGCTTCGGCGGAAGTTGTTTGGGGAGTTCAGGTGGCATAACGTCCCCAAACTCTTCAAGAACCGTCTTCACTTCAGTTGGGGGCTCCTCCCCAACACTTGGGCATTCTTCCTTTACCATGGCAATGAAGGTTGGCTCCTGTCGCCTAACTCCTTTGGACAGTTGGAGCGCCGAAAGAGACTTCGCCTTGAGCTCTTCCTCCCGCATTACCTTCACCATACACATTTTCCCCTCGTCCATGATGCACATCGTGTTGGTGCTTGGAATTGGAATTGCCCGCACTTGGTCAACGAACTCCATCCCCAACACCATGGGATAGTCGTCCATTGACACTACGGAGAGATTCACCTTGCCTCTCCACTCACCGATACTTAGCTCGACACCTCGAGCCACGCCATGGATTGGACTGGCACTAGACTTCACCGCCTTCAGCCAGCCCTTCTCTTCCTTGTAGACTATCCCCAGTCTACGAGCTTCTTCGATCTTGATGAAGTTGTTGGTCGCACCCGTGTCCACCAAGGCCTTAGTTTCAAGGTTGTTGGCCTTAGCGAGCACGTACATGCGGCCCTTCTGTCGTCCGGATGGTGGCACCTCCACCTTCGCCTTGATTGCATTGAGGAGTTGCAAGGAACCAAGTCGTGGATCCTTCGCATTCCTCTCTTCGTCTACGTTGATCATCGCGGAGAGCTTGGAGCACTTCGGGCACTCGAACGCCTTGTGAGGGCCTTCACAAAGGAAATAGGAGATCCTTGGCTTCTCCCCGTCCTTGGAACCATTCGCAAAGTGTTTTGGGCGAAAGTCTTTAGACGGTTGGAAGGGTCTCCCTTTTCCTTCACTCCGGTTGTCTCCCCCATGTTTCTCCTTGTGGAACCTGTTCGCCTTGGAAGTCGATGAAGAACTGGTGGTTTTCTCCGGCTTCTTGTATTCGATGAGTGATTCGGCCACCGCCATGGCCGACGTCAGGTCCTGCACATTTCTCCACTGTAGCTCCAATTTCGCCCATTGTTGCAATCCGTCCATGAAGGAAAATAATGAATCCTTCGCGGACATGTCCGGGATCTCCAAGATGAGCTCTGAAAACTCGCGAACGTACTCCCGCACCGTGCTTTTGTGGGTAAGGCGCCGAGGTTTCGCCCGGGACTCGTCCTCCGCGTTCTGGGGATAGAACTGGGCCTTGATCTCCCCCTTGAAATCCGCCCAATTGTCGATAATACATAGGCCGCACTCCTTGTCGGCATATCGTCGCCTCCACCACACCATAGCTGAATCGACTAAGTATAGTGGAGCGGTCTTCACCTTCTTTGCCTCGTTGACAATGTTCAAGGCATCGAAGTACTGCTCCATGGTCCAGAGGAAGTTGTCTAACTCCCTCGCATTCCTTGACCCAGCATAGGTCTTAGGTTTTGGCACGTCGATTTTGGAGCTGGAATGGCCGCCAACGCCACCTTGGGTGACCGCCATCTTATAGAGAGACCAATCCGCCTTGATCTCTTTGATTTCCTCTTGTATCGCCAGGATTTGGCACGTGAGAGTGTCCTTTAGGCCGTCGAACTGAGAGTTCATGTCATCCATGACGGAGTTGAGAAGCCCTTGCATCCTCCCATAGCTTTCCTCACCCTCTGAGTCTAGCTTTTCGATGCTTTCAGTGTGCTCCTCGACCACCTCCATCTGTTCGGCTAATGCCAACTCCAATTTGGCTAGCCGACTCTCCAGCGGACATGTTTCCCTCGAAACGGACTTGTCTCTCCTCCGTTCCTTAGCGTGGTGCTCCTTGTCGCGGCCTTCGTGGTTGCCACCACTAATGACAACAGATCCTCCATTTGTCATTTTGCACCGTCTCGAAGCTTTTGATTGTTCCACCGAACTTTAGCACCAACCGTGCTCTGATACCACTTGTCACGGGGTCAGCCTTTATAGCAGCTTAACCCGTGTGGCACCTAGTTCCCACCCGTACGAAGGAACGCTAGGTCAGCCTAACTCGTCGCATTTGGATCGGAACCCATCGATCCATTGTAAAGCAATTGTGTAGGGAAGCGCTTAGCGGAAGATCGATTTAAACGAAGGCAACAAACGATTGTATTGATTACTTGAAAGCTTTACAACATCACTCCCCTACATATAGATGTTAACACTTTTCTGGCTATGTTGCCAGGAGACATCATATATGATCGAAATCTAAAATCTCTACAATTTACTCTATAAGCTAAGTACAACACTTTATAAAGGGGAAATACCCCAAAATGGCCTAAGTATGCTAGGATAAGCCTCGGTTCGTGACACCAGTGACCCCCAGACACTCATAAACACATGTTTTACACAATAAACTGCAATATTTACCTCAAAACGCGTCCTAAACGCCTCTAATTCGCACGATAACAGCAGAAATACACACAAATCATATATTCATCTAGATCTAAATCTAGACCTCCATGGTTGACTTCTCAACCCTCATAAAATACACACTCATACAACCACAGATCACATATTCAAAGATAGGATCGAGATAAGATAGTTAAGGACACCTACTTGGAAGATTATTTGCGATCCACGAGCTCCAATCGCCCCAAAATCGCCAAGAAAGCTCTTCACGCTCTTCACCTTCTCTCTCTCTCTTTCTTGTTCAAACACGCACGTACCAATAATTGGCAATTAAAGAGATAAGGCAGTTCTTAATTATATATATATACTGTTGCCAATAATTGGCCTCCCAGCAATAATTGACCCGAACGCAATAATTGACCTCCCGAGGTCACGAACTCCAAATTGAGTCAAATTACTGTCAAGACGCTCGAAATGGCGAGCACAACACTGTTCAGATATTATCACACTCAAATGACTGCTCAAACGCAAAGTCAACCAATAAACCCCAAAAAGTCAACAATCGGGTCAAACGGGACCCCAACTCGACTACACTACCGTCTAGATAGTTGCATTCCCATAGAATGACTATCTCTCAAAACTACCCAAATACGAGTCTTTACATCCTCCCCACCTTAGGACTTTTCGTCCTCAAAAATAAAACACATGCCCAAAAGACATAGCAAAATCTAAGCTCAAGCACCGCACAACAACAAGACACAAAAATATGATCATCAACATGATCACCAACCACACAGGTGCAATGCAACTCACAACAAGCCAAAAAGGCTCACACGATGCCTGGATGCCAACAATCAGCAAGCTACACAATATCTCAAACAACATATGCAAACCAATTGCATAAAACATAATTCATACCTCAGGGAAGGTCCTCACATCCTCCCCACCTCAGGACTGATCATCCTCGAATAGCTCAGGATGAAGAATCCGCATCTGGCTCTCTTTCTCCCAAGTCTGCTCCTCCATGCCTCGGTGTCGCCATAACACCCGAACTAGTGGGATCGTCTTGCCTCACAAGACCTGGTCCCGCATGTCCAAAATCTCTGCCGGCATCTCAACAACGGCACCATCATCAGCCAAGTCTATCTCGCGATAGTCCAACACATGAGAAGGATCTGGGTGATACCGTCGCAACTGAGACACATGAAACACATCATGTACTTGCGCCAACTCCGGTGGCAAAGCTAATCGGTAAGCCACTGCGCCCATGGTGGCAACAATCTCAAACGGCCCCACAAAACGAGGGGAAAGTTTGGATCCACGTCCAAACCTCCGATGCCCTCGACGTGGTGAAACCCCCAAAAATACACAGTCCCCCACCTCAAACTGCAAAGGTCGACGCCTCTGGTCCGCGTAGGACTTCTGCCGAATCAGCTGCACTATCTCTGTGGTCTCTCGAACCATATCGGGACCGAGAACTGCTGTCTCTCCCGTCTGTGCCCAACACAAGGGTGATCTACAAGGCCGCCCATACAGCGCCTCATACGGAGCCATCCCAATCGTGGCCTGATAACTGTTGTTGTAAGAGAACTCCACCAAAGGAAGGTGAGTCTCCCAACAACCTCCAAAATCTAGGACACAGGCACGCAACATATCCTCGAGCGTCTTAATCATCCGCTCCGACTGACCATCCGTCTGCGGGTGAAAGGCTGTACTGAGGTTCACCCTAGTACCCAAGGCTTGCTGCAACTGTCTCCAAAACTGAGAGGTGAACCTCGCATCCCGGTCAGATACAATAGACAATGGGACTCCATGCAACCGCACAATAACATCAATATACCTCTGTCCCAAAGTCCTCACTGGGTCTGTCTCTCGAATAGGAATAAAATGTGCCGATTTGGTCAACCGGTCGACAACTACCCATATCGTGTCGTGTCCCCTGGAATGAGGAAGTCCAATGACAAAATCCATGGTCACGTGGTCCCATTTCCACTCTGGCACTGGTAATGACTGCAACTCACCACCGATCTCAGGTGCTCGCCTTGACCCGCCGGCAGGTCAAACACCTCCTCACAAAATCAGCAACGGCCTTCTTCAGGCCTGGCCACCAAAATGCCTCCTCACGGCATGGTACATCTTGGTCCCACCAGGATGTACAGCTAACCTCGACCTGGTGAAATTCCCGAAGAACCTCCTCCCGAAGAGAAGTGGGAACTATCAGGCGACCCCTATACCTCAATATATGCTCGGCATCCTCGGTCCAATCGAAGATGCTTGCCCGGTCGAATCCTGTCTCCGATGACCTCACAATCAATGTCCCCCAGTGATCCTCTATGATCCTGGCGCCGTAACTCAGGGACTGCGACAACAACACCGAGGGTCCCTCGCCCCTCACCGGTCACCATTTGCAACCTCATCGCCGCCAACCGACCCATCATCTCCCATTCTTTAATGGCACAATGGGCCACCACGGCCCTGCTCTTCCTACTCGAGCATCTGCCACCACATTACCCTTCCCAGGGGTGTACATCATATCAAACTCAAACTGCTGCAGGTACTCCACCCACCGCCTCTGCCTAAGGTTCAGGTCTCGCCGAGAAAAGATATCTCGCAAGCTCTTGTGGTCCGTATACACCACAAATTTCTCCCCAAGGAGATAATCTTGCCACTCTTTAAAGCAAAGATCACTGCAGCCAACTCCAAATCATGCGTGGGATAGTTATGCTCATGTGGTCTCAATCGCCTAGATCCATAAGCAATCACCTGCCGAGTCCGCATCAAGACACAACCAAGTCCCACCCTGGAAGCATCACAATACACCTCGAAAGGCACACCATCCTGTGGAAGAATCAAGATAGGTGCTGAGGTCAATCGTGCCTTCAACTCCATGAAAGCACTCTCACACGCATCAGACCAAACAAAAGGAACTCCCTTCCTGGTCAGGTGTGTCATAGGAGATGCCAACCTGGAAAAATCCTCCACGAACCTCCGATAATAGCCTGCCAAACCAAGGAAGCTACGAATCTCAAACACATTCGTGGGCCTCTTCCACGACATAACCGCCTCGATCTTCTCAGGATCCACTGTAATACCCTCCGAAGATACCACATGCCCCAAGAAGTGCACCTGTTGCAACTAGAAGTCACATTTCGTGAACTTCGCGTACAACCGATGCTCCCGCAAGGTCTGTAACACAACCTGCAAATGCTCCTCATGCTCCCTCTTGGTCGCTGAATAGACCAAAATATCGTCGATGAACACCACAACGAACATATCTAAATATGGAGCAAATACCTGGTTCATCAATCCCATAAACACTGCTGGAGCATTCGTGAGCCCAAACGGCATCACAGGCCACTCATAGTGCCCATAATGACAACTGAACGTGGTCTTAGGGATATCTGCCTCCCTAACCCTCAACTGATGGTATCCAGATCTCAAGTCTATCTTGGAAAACCATCTCGCACCGCGAAACTGATCGAACAAGTCATCGATCCTCGGCAATGGATACCTGTTCTTCACAGTCACCTGGTTTAGCTTTCGGTAGTCTATACACAGCCGAAGTGAACCATCCGCCTTCTTGGCGAACAACACTGGAGCGCCCCACGGTGAGCTACTCCGCCTGATAAAGCCTCGTGCCAGTAAATCATTTATCTGCCTCTTGAGCTCTCTAAGCTCAGTCGGTGCCATCCTGTAGGCCGCTAACCTGATCGGTGTTGTCCCTGGCAACAACTCGATCGAAAACTCTACCTCCCTCACGGGTGGCAAACTGACCAAGTCCTTGGGAAACACATCCGAAAACTGATCTACAATGGGCGGCAAAACAGCCTTCCCCTCTCTCCTCCTGTCAACCAACGTCAAGCTGGCTAACTGGTGGGTCACATCACCCCACCCATGCCTCAAAGGTCCCAACCTGCATGCCTCCTCGGTCCACTCACCCACAAAGACACCCCGCGTGCCCTCTGGTGTGAGGAACGTCACACGCCGTCGAAAACAATCAATCTTGGCCTCCACAGAGACCAACCAATCCATACCCAGGATAAAATCAAAATCATCTAACTCCATGATATACAAATCACACAACAGGTTAACACCCCCAAGTGTTACCTGACAAGCACGACAGATACTCTCAAGTATCACAAGTCCACCCAAAGGTGAAGCAACCATCAGAGACTGACTAACTGTCTCCTAGTCTAACTCTAACCCAATCACCGTAGCATATGAAATAAAAGAATGGGTAGCACCAGTATCAATCAAAACTGAACAGATAGTATGATAAATGATAATGGTACCTCTAACCACTGAAGGTCCTGCTCCTGCCTCGTCACCTGGTGGAACCTCTGCCTCTCGCCTGGTAAGGGCAAACGTCCTCCCTCGTGGCCCATTGCCACTAGCCTGGCCCATTGGGGCCTTTCCCCGCCGATCAACATGACCCTGTGCCTCCCGCCGAGGCCGCCGCACCGCAGTCGCATCTGCGTGCTCGTGCCGGCGGCACCGACCCTCGAGACGGAGCCCCACTCCTCTGTCCCTGCTCTCTCGGACGAGGGCCTACACTGCTGGTCGAGCTAAGGGTAACACATTCCCTAGCTCCATGCCCTACTTTCCCGCATCGGAAATAGGTCATCTTTTTCCTTGGGCAGTCTCTCGAGACATGCCCGGTCAAACCACAACTCCAACAGGTACCTGGCCTCCTGCTGGATGAACTCTCATGGGGTCCTACCGCCTGGCTGGAAACCCTCTGCACCTACCTCCTCTCAGGCTGAGTAGCACTGCTCTCCCCACTCTGTCTCTTCTTGCCTGAACCTGCCGAACCGCCCGGCCTTTGGGCTCTCGCCTGATCCTGACCTCGCTCAATAATGAGCGCCTTGTCGACCACCTCCCGGTAGTTGGTTAACTGCATCGGTTCCAGCTGTCTTTTCAGAGATGGTCTCAAGCCCTGAATGAAGTCCTACGTCTTCCGGCCTTCCTTTTCCCAAGCCTCCAGAGCAAACCGCCCCAAATCTGTGAAGGCATGCACATACTCCCCCACAGTCATGCTACCCTGCACAAGCTCATAATACTCTCTCCGTCGAGCATACTGCAACGAGCTGGGAAAATACTCCCCAAAGAAGCGCTCAACAAACTCTCTCCAGCTCATTTGACTGCCATGGACAGCTCTAGTGGATTCCCACCACCTGCGTGGGATACCCAACAGATAGTGCGTCGCCACGCGCACTCTCTCCTCATCTGGCACCCCGATCATATCAAAGATATCCTCTGTCCATCTAATCCAGTCCTCGGCTACCTCTGGCCGTGAACCATCCTCAAAAGTCCTGGGTGCATGTTTCAAAAACTGTGTAGCCCAATCCACGCCTCGTCGTGCTGGCTCTATCACGACCTCCTGCTGGTACACATCCTGCACCACCCTCGCCTCATGCTGCTGAGGCTGTGGTGGCTGCGGAGGCTGCTGTTGCCTCTTCAGCTCATCCACCTCTCTAGCCATATCCCTCATCGAGCCCTGCATACCCTGCATGGCCTCCTGCAACTGAATTAACACCTGCGTCAAATCAGGTCCCACAACGGGAGCTGATGACTTCTGCTGCGGGCTATGCTGCCCCTGGTGCCGCGACTCTATCGTGGGCTCCTCTGCCGGACCCTAGCCTCGGACAACCCTCCTCGGTGGTGCCATCACACTAGACACAACAACAAATAATCAAACAATCAATACTAGCACTGCTAGCACAAACAGCCATCAAAGGCACAACCGACTTGTTGGTTCTCACCACACGACCCGTAGGTCCATACCATGCATATAGCATCGTGTCACCCCTCAGGGTACACCACATGACCCGTAGGTCCACAACCATGCATATAGCATCGTGTCACCCCTCAGGGTACACCACAATCAAGTCCTGGCTCTCACGGCCACGTGCCATCCTGGCACCAAATACAATCATATCACACATAAAGACAATCTAGTGCCCTATATGCACACAATCATACCACTAGCAATGCACCCCATCCCCATGTACGCTCCTAGGATGAGCTAACTAACACCACAATAACCTAGAATACATGTAAGGACTGTGCTGATCAGGCGCCCTCCCTACAGTTTTCCAAGTCACATGGAATCAATTAACCACCCCTCACTAACCTAGGTCCACTAGACCATGCTCTGATACCAATTTGTCACGCCCCCAAATTCCAGGGAACCCAGAACTAGGAAAATGACTTCCCCTTGCCCGCACCCGAAAGGTCAAGGGGTTGGTGACTAGCACCAATAGAGACTACACCGCGGGTGCTGTCTCAAATATGCAACCCTGTACAGTCATACATCAAGGGTAATCCTGTACTTTCCCATACATCATCATGCATACAATAAGTCAAACAGTCTATACAGACATCACATCACAAACAGTATGCAAATATAACGTCCACCTGGACTCATGTTCGGGATACAAACATAAGACAATACACAATACGAATACGATCGTATCATACATCAGAGTAGTGGGCACGTCCTCCTGGAAGAAAGTCCTCCACTAGTCTCGGGTCACACCTGAAAAAAGTAAACAACAAGTAGGGGTGAGCAACAAGCTCAGTAGGTGACCCCAACACTCCACATCATGCAGACATACAAGTCTATATTACATGCTCTGTGTACTCGTGCACTGTGTAGTGTGCACAATCATCGGGACTCACCTGCAAACAAACATCGGGACCCACCGCCTAAACAGGACAACTTGTCCACGATCCTCTATGGGATCCCAGCTCAGGGCACTTAGCCCTAGCTCCACGAGCTCAACGGCTCAACTCAGGCCTTAGCTTGTCCACAGCGCAATATGCCCGGCCATAGTCGCCACACAGGCCTGCCATCGGCGCATATGCCTGCCACGTCAACCACATAGCACCATCGGTGCATCACGGTGAGAACCCAAATAAGTCACGGAGTCCATGCCCCAATACCTCACACCAACATACTAACATTAGTATGGCATGTCATTCTCAACATTTCCTTTGGAACTGTAGCCAGTCTTCAAAAGTAAAACCTCAATCCTTGATTTATGAAGAAAGTACCCATAGCAACTATTTTCTTGAAATCAAAAGTCCCGGCATTGGGTTCCCATATCATAAATAAGATAATCTGATTTTTGGGGATTTTTCTGAGATGTCTAACCCCACTTTCCAAAAATTCACCACTATGAACTTTTGGGTATTTCCGAGATTTTACACTAAATCCCAATTTTCACATTTTGAAAGAGTGGGAGTTAATTTTTCTAGTATTTTTCTTTGAATCCAAATGGGGGGTATTTCGTTATTTACATTGTAACTTAAGTATATACTTAGGCATAATGGTTTACAATGTAAATGTCCAGTGCAGTGCAGTTGCACTGCTGCGGAACACTATTGCGGATTGAAGCTGCGGATCACTGCTGCGGATTTGATGCTACGGATTTAATGCTACGGATTACTACTCCTGATCCAGACTACTCCTCCAGACTACTGATCTGGACTAACTCCTCCGGACTACTGATCCGGAGTAACTACTCCGGACTACTGATCCGGACTAACTCCTCCGGACTACTGATGCGGACTAACTTCTCCGGACTACTGATCCGGACTAACTCCTCCGGACTACTGATCCGGTCTAACTCCCCCGGATTACTGATCCGGACTACGAAGCTGCTGGCTCCACAGCTGCTGACTCCATAGTTGCTGACTACGGAGCTGCTGACTCCACAACTGCTGACTCCATAGCTGCTGACTATGAAGCTGCGACCTTGCAGTTCGCCCAGGGTACTGTTCATCGTCGTTTTTGGCCTGTTCTTCATCTGGAAGCAACCCAGTGACCCCCAGACACTCATAAACACATGTTTTACGCAATAAACTGCAATATTTACCTCACAACGCGTCCTAAACGCCTCTAATTCGCACGATAACAGTAGAAATACACACAAATCATATATTCATCTAGATCTAAATCTAGACCTCCATGGTTGACTTCTCAACCCTCATAAAATACACACTCATACAACCACATATCACATATTCAAAGATAGGATCGAGATAAGACAGTTAAGGACACCTACCTGGAAGATTATTTGCGATCCACGAGCTCTTCACGCTCTTCACCTTCTCTCTCTCTCTCTCTTGTTCAAACACGCACGTACCAATAATCGGCAATTAAAGAGATAAGGCAGTTCTTAATTATATATATATATTGTTGCCAATAATTGGCCTCCCACCAATAATTGACCCGAACGTAATAATTGACCTCCCGAGGTCACGTACTCCAAATTGAGTCAAATTACTGTCAAAACGCTCGAAATGACGAGCACAACACTGATCAGATATTATCACACTCAAATGACTGGTCAAACGCAAAGTCAACCAATAAACCCCAAAAAGTCAACAATCAGGTCAAACGGGACCCCGACTCGGAATCGGGCCCAAGTACAGTCAAAATGCTCACATCAACGACTACACTACCATCTAGATAGTTGCATTCCCATAGAATGACTATCTCTCAAAACTACCCAAATACGAGTCTTTACATTATTATCTGGATTGACACTCTCTAAGTGATGTTCTTTACGCAATGCATTGGAGTTCTTTCTTGAACACGACATCATAAACTTACTTTTTCCAAACATAAGAGGTTATAATAACTTAAACATACATAACGTGAAACATAGCATGAAATTTCAATAAAATATTCAAAGTTAACAAGAATAACCATTAATATCAAAATGGTTATCTATCCCAATAAATAAAATAGACTATTAAGAGAGATATTAGAAAAACTAATGTTCTCGACAATAAAATGAAAATAGAAGAATAAGAAATATAAAACTCCTACAAAAATAATTAAATGGAAATAAAATAAGAGAAAGACGAAGAGAAAAATGAGGATGAAGAAAAGAAAACCCTTACTATAATGATGAAGTATAAACTATAATTGTAAAGAAAAAGGGAATGAGAAAAAGAATGCCTTTACACTCCTCTTGCTATTCTACGTGTCTTAAAACCTTGAAAAATATCAAAATACTAAATTATCATTAATACTTGAAAAGTTTACTTTAATTTATTCCTTTTATTAACCTTACTTATAAATAAATATTATGCATATCAATATAGATATACAAATATATTTTTAAATATTATACTTTAACTTATTTTTTCAATAGGCAATTGGAAATACCATGCTTGTAAGGCGGGATATTTAATTTGGGTTCTATTTCCATCTCCTATTTCAATCCCACGCATTGTAAGCCTTGAGTCATGCAATAATTACTTTATATTCCTTGACAGTTTCTAAATAAAATTTACTTTCCGTATTGGGTGAATGGAAAAAACGTTCGATAAGTCTATTTTTCCTATTTATCTTCCACTTTAGCCATGATGCGTAATGAAATTTAGACATGAGTGGAAAAGGAAGATGTATAGGAGATGAGGATGGGGGTCACTGTGAGCTTGAAATATTACAAATTAGGTTTGTGGAAGAAAAAGGAAGTTGTTCCTTACAATCCTCCGCTTTCTATAACCTTAAAAATAAAAACATTAAGTTAATATTCTCATGTTTTCACTTTAGTTATATAATGAAAATTCTATGAAGAAATAACATAGTTTAAAATAATTACATAAGTATATATAAGAGGTGGCAAGGCCAACTGTAGGTCCCAAAGTGAGTCTAGAAGGGGGGTGAATAAACTTTCTTTGAATGTTGAAGCTAGACTGTTAGCTAGTTTATACTACTTCTAAGGATAACTATGATGGAAGTATTTATGGAGAAGATGACAGTAGTCATGTGAGTGATAATGTGAGTCGTATTGAACTATCAAACAAATCTGATATGGGAGTAAATGCCCTTTGCTGAACAGATCTCAGATGTAACAGGAATGAACTGTGATAGTTTGGATTATGGGAAACAACACAGAGATTAGACTCGATGATAGTGCTAGATCTTTGATGAACCAGAGTTTGTGATTAATCAACAGGCGGGATCTTGTTCTTGGTCAATGCGGCGCACAGCACTTAGAAGTTTTCTCTCGGAATCTCTCTCTCTAGTGTTGGAACTCTTGCCTTTCAATTCTACAAAAGATCATTATCTTAGCTGTACTACGTATTTGTATGTCAGGGGATGGGTTGATCTGCTCTGATTTGCAGATCAAATGACCATACTACGTATTTGTATGCAGTCGATCTTGGCCGTTCATCCGTGAATGGTGGTTGGCAGAAATTAATGCGACATTAAATGTGCTCAACTACTCAGAACGGCGCAGGCTTATTGTACAAACGCTAGTTGATGAAATAACTAAGTTAGTATACTTAGGGTATGCTTAGGGTTGCACGTTTGCCTCGAAGGTGAATGCCTCGTAGGTTTCAGGACTCGAAGATTTAGAGTACAAATTATAGAAGTTGCGGAAGTTGGCTTCAGGCTTTACCACTGTAATGACTCGTGTTTTGGGATGTGGAGTTAGTCACAATTTTGCCTTTTGGGGTGGCAATTGTTGGGTTTTAGGGAACTTTATTCCCACACACATTGGCTTAAATTGTGGGTATTTTGTCCTATGTGAATGCGGGAAGGTTGTGGCATGTTCCCTTTATCAAAACTATGTCGTTTTGATGGTAGGATTTCATTTATCAAAACTACATCATTTTAATGTTGGGTTTCACTTATCAAAACTACGTCATTTTGATAAGTGAGGTGTCTATATAAGGAGGTGGAGGTCTCTTTGTTTTAGGTTTAGGGTTTCTTTCTGCCAGCCGCCGAAGCCGTCGCAGAGAGAGAGAGAGAGTTCCTGATCGTTGCTGCTGTGGTGATTTGCGTCGGTGGACGGCGTCTAGCGTGGGAGCAAGAGGAAGGAGGAACCTTTTGAGGTAGGGGTTCTGTCTCTTCTAGTACCCATTCTGGGGTTAGGCTTAGTGGTGAATGATTTTGTAGAGTATTGTCGTTGTTATATTATATATATGTAAATCCATATAGGTGTGATCTCCTATATGGATGTTAACCTTCAATGGCATATTTTGTTTGGTGTGAACTCTTGGGGTTCGTTGCATGGCAGTGGGTCTTAGAGGCCGTTGGGAATGTTTATGTTGTTTGTTAGGCTTCGTTTCGCTGTAAGTTCACGTGGGGAAACCGTGAGGTTTCCGGGGGGGGGGGGATATATTTGATTATATGCCTGTGTGGCTGAGATGCATGCTATGTGTTTTATTTTATGTCTGTGTGGTTGAGATGCATGTTATGTGTTTGATTGTATGCATGTGTGGCTGGTTGTGAGCCTGTGTGGTTGTGGATGTGGGCCTGTGTGGCCGTGGAGCCTGTGTGGCTGTGGAAATAGTTGTGTTTGCCCTTGTGGTTTGTATGCTGTCATATTTATTTTGGTTGAATAAAACCTGCTCATACTTGTATCACGATACTGCACCAGTACACGTTGACATGTAGGTGCTAGGAGCATGGGATGGGTTGGGGAGACATGATCTCTACTGAGTTGTGGTTCCTCACTCCTCCTACTGTGTTTCTTTTCTTTTCAGGGACCTAAAGGCGTTAGGTGGGAATACCAAAGTAGAAGACAGCTCTGCCATGTTGCTTTGTTTAAATGTTATTTTTGTGTTATGATGTTTTGCAATCCCAGTGGAAAATGATGTAACCCAGTGGGGAAGAATTGTAAACATTTAATTATGGATTGAAATTATTAACAATATAATTTTGTTTTTGTGCAAATTTGTTGTTGTTGTGCGTTAAGTCCTGTGTGGAATTAATTCCAACCCCTTGCCCACCGGGTGGGTAAAGGGGAGTCACGAACCGGTTTCCTCGGGTTGGAAATCCGGGGCGTGACAATATGGTATCAGAGCATGATCTAGTTGGCCTAGGGTAGTGGGCGGATTTGGTTATCTTGAGTCCTTTGGAGGATCCTGGAGGGACGTGCCTGATCAACATGGTCCTCTTTGAGCCTTTAAGGTGTACTTGGGGTAGTCCAGTCCTGTGGTAGGAATTGCATGCATTGGCATTAGGGCACTAGTTGCATTTGTTGTCTATGTGTGATTGTGTGGATAACTGAGATAAAGCATGTGATAGGAAAATGCGAGGAATGTGATTTAATCTGTGCAACTCTGATTTTGTGATAACTTGAGCTATGTGCTTGTGGAAATGCTACTTGTGCAATGTGACTTAATGAGAACTAAAATGTGTGCAAAGTGTGTAAAGCTATGTGATAATTGAATTGATAAATGGGGTAGATGAAGTAATACTTAATAGATTCGAATTCGTTTTGACGTTTGTGTTCCTTACTTCGTGTAGCAAGAATGCCACCGAGGAGAGTGACACGTGCGTCCGGGGTAGTGGCTAATGAGTCATCTACCCATGAGGGACTAGGTGTGGGGCAGCCCGCTGGAGGATATACGTTGTTGTTGGCACAGCTGCGAGAGGGCATCCGACAAGAAGTCCAAGAGCTGAGGGAGGGTATCCGGCAAGAGGTTCGGGAGGAGGTGCGCCATGAGATGGCAGCGCAGTAGGCACCACCACCACCACTGCCACCACCAGTGGGGGAGTTACCTCGTGAGCGTGAGAGTTCACTGGTGATGAGAACATTTTTTATATATATTTCCCCTTCTTTTATCCATTTTTATAGCAAATTCTAATATAATTAGATGTCATTTGTATAAATATATGTTGTTTTGTTTCCCTTTTGTGTGTTTGGTGCGTATTGGTGTGTTTTTATAGGTTTGCATTAGTTCTGGCCCAAACAGAGTTGAAAAAGGGCGAAACGGGCATTAAATAATGTTGGACAGCTAAAAAGCATTTTACACAGGCCATGGCGACGCAGTGCCTGACCATGGCAGGTGTCTTTCACTGTTCACGTCGAAGTTCTCGCTGTGGCCGCAAAATTAATGGCCACTGACCTTCATACACATTCCGGATCTCATCGCCATGGCCACGGATTTTAGTGGCCATAGCCTTTGACGGTTTCTTATTTATTTCTGGTTAATATTCTACCATTTTTTGCAACGCGTTTGGCATTAAAAAGACCTGTGCAATCCGTGGTTTGACATCGAAAAACTCAGAAAATACAATCTAAAAACGTCTTAGAGAGAAAAGGAGGAGGAAAAATAGGTGGATATTGAAAAGGGGGTCAATTTCTTGAAGATCAAAGGAAGGACTTTGGCAATTCGCGTGTGACGATTCTTTGCCCCTTAATTTGTAAGGAATTTACTCTTTAATTTGTATGAAATCCTCAGCCATGTGTGGCTAATTTTCTTGTCTATGGATTGGGAGTAGCCCAATCCCAATTGAATATTCTTTGCAATGATATTGTGATTGGAAAATTATTCTCTCTAATTCTTTATCTCCTTCTGGCATAAAATTATTATTGTGATTCGTTTCAATAAACAAATTGCATTTCTCAAATAATTAATTGAAGGATCGAAAGATGAAAATTGATTGTTAGAACCCCGGAAAGAGAATTGGGCTTAGTGTGTCACGAAAGTAGACCATCATCCTAATGGGAAATTTGATTATCACATGATTCTAATGGGTTTGATTTTATTACAGCGTACCACGAAAGTAGGGCGTTGTTAAATTCAAATACGTCGTTATTCTTACGAAAGTAGTTGACGATTGCTAACGGATAAATCACCCTGAACAATAAAGAGAGAATTATTGCAATTATGTTTCAATGCAAAAATAGGAAATTGGGGATCGGTGAAACCATGAACCCTAGGCATTTGTCCCATTGAACTTTTCTCCATTTAAAAAGATATTTTCTGAATTTTAATTTGATTAATTTACTTTCTTCTCTTTAATAATTAGTTCACCAAAATCTTAAAAATCAATTGCCTAGACAATTAGCGCGTGAGAATTTTAGGGATTCCTAACCCTTGTCCTTGTGGGATCGACCCGCAATCATTGGCTATATTACATTAACACTGCTGCATTGCGGTTTAGCAGTAGAAATACTGCTATCAAATTGGCGCCGTTGCCGGGGACAACGGTTTTGTTTAGAAAACTTAGGATTCAAACCATAGGCAATTGGACTAGGCACGTTTGTTTGTTTGTCTGTTTATTCATTTATTTTATTTTATTTTGATTGTATAGATTTATTTATTTATTTATTATATAGAATTTTCATTTTATTATTATTATTTTATTTATTTGCTTTTATTTATTTATTTGTTCTTCAAATTGGTCGGTACTGTGCTTGGGTTTTGTTTGTTTTTTGATCTGTGCAAATTAGTTGATGACCCGTTCGGGGGACGATAATCTTGTTGCCTACGACTCTGAAATCAAACGAACTCTAAGAAGACTAAGGCAAACGCGCAGGGAAGAACCCATTGAACCCATTCTTGTTCCCCTGGACAACACTTCCCTTGAAGAAGTTCCAAGTACTTCGCCACTACAAATATCCACGTCTCCCTCAAGACCGGGAAGAATGGTTGACGATCGAGTGGTGAAGGACTATTCTAGACCCACGGCAGCAGGCATGGCTACCGGGATAACAAGACCCGCGATCGCTACCAACAATTTTGAATTAAAATCGGCAATGATTTCCTTCGTGAGCCAGTCCCAGTTTGTTGGTTCATCAACGAAGGACCCCCAAATGCATCTCCGAGACTTCATCGATAAATGTGCAACGTTTCAATATAATGGGGTTACTGAAGATGCAAAATTGATGATGCTCTTTCCTTTTTCATTGGCTGGGAAGGCAAAGGTTTGGCTCCATGCTCTACCGCCTACCATTACCACATGGGATCAGCTTTCGTAAGCCTTTCTTGCCAAATATTATCCGCCGGGGAAGACTGTAGGAATCAGAAATCAGCTCACAATGTTTTTTCATCCAGAAGATGAACCATTATATGACGCTTCAGGGACTTATTGATATCATGTCCTCATCACGATTTGGAAAAATGGCTCTTAATTCAATCCTTTTATCAAGGTTTGAATTATTCAGCAAGAGGCATGGTGGATGCAGCAGCTAATGGGGCATTGGTGGAAAAACCAGTCGATGAGGCGTGGGATTTAATTGATAAAATAGCCGTGAACACACAGCAGTGGTCTAGTGTACGAGCCCTGCCCAAAAATGGAGCTACAGAACCGAAAAAGCATGAGGTAAATACTTTAGACCTCTTGGCTGCCCGGGTAGAAACTCTTACAAAGAAGATTGATGAGATGGGCAACACGGCACTGGAACAGGTTTTAGCCTGTGGCATTTGCGGTGCTGAAGACCATACGACAGAAACTTGCTATATTATTGGAGCTACTCCGTAGGAGACAGTACAGTATGCTGGCACAAACCAGCAAGGACAAAATTTCTATAATCCTAATTGGAGGAACCATCGAAACCTCTCCTACCGAAGCCAAAATGTGTTAAATCCTACCCAAATAGCAGCTCGCCCACCAGGTTTTGCCCAAACATCATATTAGCAACCCAATTTCTGTCCATCAAACCCACAACAACCTCAGCAATTTGGGCAGCAACCACAACAGCAGTCGGAATCCTCATCCCAACTATCTAAGCTGGAGAGCCTTGTGACCACTTTTGTTACAGCGCAGGTGACACAAAATCAGGCTGTAATGGAATCATTCAAGCAAGTGAACTCATCCATTGAGACATTGGCTACACAAAACAAATTGATAGAAAATCAGGTGGCTCAATTGGCTTAACAGGTGAATAAATTGACGACTACTTCTTCGAATGATATGCCGGGACAGCCACTCAACCCAAGAGAACACTGCAACATAATTACCTTGAGGAGTGGAAAACAAGTTCAGAGTCCTACAAATACTGTAGAAAAAGAAGGAACAGAATAGCCCACCCAACCACCACAATCGGCAGCATCCGAGGACATTAGTGAGAAGCAGAAAGAGGTTGAACCGACTCTTACTTCATCTTCCTATCAACCCCCAGTCCCGTTTCCACAAAGGTTGGTGAATGCAAAGCAGGATCAGCGGTTCAAGAGGTTTCTAGGGATGTTGAAACAGCTCTACCTCAATATTCCTTTCCTCGAGGCCTTGGAGAATATGCCCTCATATAATAAATTCATTAAGGAAATTGTTGCTGGAAAAAGGAAATACGAGGAGCATGAGATTTTGACCCTAACCGAGGGATGCAGTGCAGTGCTTACAAATCCATCCCCTCAAAAGCTTAAGGATCCAGGCTGCTTTTCTATTCCGTGCATGGTGGGTGAGCAGCGCTTCCGTAAAGCCTTATGCGATTTGGGGGCCAGCGTCGGTTTAATGCCACTTTCGGTTTATGAGCAGCTTGGCCTTGGGCAGCTTGCTCCAACCTCTATTACTTTACAGCTGGCCGATCGTTCGGTAAAGTATCCAGTTGGCATAGTGGAAGATGTTCCACTACGAGTGGGAAAGTTTTATATACCCACAGATTCTGTGATCTTAGAGATGGAGGAAGATGCTCGGATTCCTTTAATCGTGGGCAGACCCTCCCTTGCCACGGCCGGGGTCGTTATCGACTGTCGAAAGGGTGAACTCACCTTAAATATCGGTGATGAGAAGATCGAGTTCAACCTTTCTAAAGCTATGAGGAAACCGTCCTTACAGGAAGAGTGTTACCACCTCGGTCTTTTGGAAAACTTATTGGAGGAAGAACGAATTGCATTACACTTCGAGGACCCGTTGCTAGAGTGCCTGATTTTTTACGGGAGTCCTAACTCCTCCAATGGAGCAGTTGCAGCAGTGGCTAAAGAACTTGAGGACAATCCACCATTGCCACAACGCAAAATTCATGTTCATGCTCTCCAGGATAAACCATTGGAAATGGCAGCTAACAGAGCCAAAGATTTGGAGCTTAAGCCACTTCCACCACATTTAAGGTATGAATTTCTTGGTTCTGAAAACTCTTGTCTTGTGATTGTGAGTAATTATTTGGCTTTGCATGAAAATGAAAAATTATTGTCTGTGCTTAAACAACATCATAAAATCATAAGCTATTCCATTAATGATTTGAAAGGAATTAGTCCTGGCTTTTGCATGCACAGAATTCACCTGCAGGATGATGTTAAGACATCAAGGGAACCTCAAAGGAGGTTGAACCCTAAAATGAAAGAAGTAGTGGAGAAAGAAATATTGAAATTACTAATAGCCGGTGTCATCTACCCAATTTCTGATAGTGAATGGGTCAGTCCCGTTCAAGTAGTACCCAAAAAGGGTGGGATGACAATTGTGTAAAATGACAAGGGTGAGTCAATCTCCACTAGGACTGTCACAGGGTGGCGCATGTGTATAGATTATAGAAAACTAAACAATGCCACCAGAAAAGACCATTTTCCATTACCATTTATTGACCAGATGCTAGAAAGGTTATCTATGCATACTCATTTTTGTTTTCTGGATGGTTATTCTGGATTCTTTCAAATTCCTATTCATCCCGATGACCAACAGAAAACCACATTCACCTGTACGTCCTCACGGCACATATGCACCGGCTACTTTTCAGCGGTGTATGATGGCTATATTTTCTGGATTCACTGAACGCATTATGGAGGTCTTTATGGACGATTTTTCTGTATATGGCGATTCCTTTGATAATTGTCTGCACAACCTTTCTAGTGTTTTGCAAAGATGTGAACAGGTACATTTGGTTCTCAACTGGGAAAAGTGCCATTTTATGGTACGCGAAGGAATAGTACTTGGACACCTTATCTCAGAGAAAGGCATACATGTAGACAAAGCCAAGGTTGACATTATTGAGAAGTTACAGCCTCCCAAGTCAGTATCGGGCATTCGCAGTTTCTTGGGACATGCGGGCTTTTATCGATGATTTATTCACAATTTTTCCAGCATAGCCCGACCACTTACAACCTTTTTGGCCAAGGATAAATTATTCCATTTTGATGACGCATGCATGGAATCATTTGAGAAGCTCAAGAAGGCGCTTATGTCAGCCCCAATTCTCCAGCCCCCTGATTGGGGAGTTCCATTTGAAGTCATGTGTGACACTAGCGACTATGCTGTCGGAGCTGTTTTGGGTCAACGCAAAGACAAGAAGACACATGTGATTTATTATGCTAGAAAAACACTTGATGCGGCTCAAGCCAATTACACTACCACAGAGAAAGAATTTTTAGCGGTGATATTTGTGATGGACAAATTTCGATCTTACTTGGTTGGCTCCAAGGTCATTGTCTATACTGACCACACCGCCATTCGTTATTTGATGGCGAAAAAGGATGCCAAACCTCGACTAATCCGCTGGGTTCTGCTTCTTCAGGAATTTGATTTGGAAATTCGAGATACGAAGGGCTCTGAAAATTCTGTGGCTGATCACCTTTCTAGGCTCGCTCTTGAGCCTCAAGCTGAAACTAGCCACAACATTATTGACGATTCCCTTCCTGGCGAACAGCTACTCAGCATCGTTTCCACCCCGTGGTACGCAGATTTTGCCAACTATATAGTTAGCAATCTTTTACCACCAGGGTTGACTTCCCAACAAAGGAAGAAATTTTTGAAGGATGTGAGGCATTATTATTGGGAGGATCCTCTTCTATTTAAGCAAGGTTCTGATGGTATTTTTTGGTGTTGTGTTCCATCGGAGGAAGTACAATTCGTCCTTACTCATTGTCATTCTCTTCCAAGTGGTGGACATATGGGGTCTTCAAAGACGGCTGCTAAAATTCTTCAATGTGGTTTCTATTGGCCGACTCTATTTTGTGATAGCTATGCTTTTGTTCAAGCGTGTCCTCAATGCCAACGAACCGGAAATATTTCGCACCGTCAAGAGCTCCCTCAACATGGCATTTTAGAAGTTGAGATATTTGATGTATGGGGAGTGAATTTTATGGGACCGTTTCCACCTTCAAATGGCCACCGATATATCCTTGTTGGTGTGGATTATGTCTCCAAATGGGTGGAGGCTATAGCATCTCCTACCAATGATGCTAAGGTCGTACGAAAATTTTTCCAGCATATCATCTTCCCACGATTCGGATGCCCGCGTGTCGTCATTAGTGATGGAGGCTCCCACTTTACTTGCCATCAAACAGAGACCTTGTTTAAAAAGTACCATGTTCAACATCGGGTCTCACTTGCTTATCATCCCCAGACCAGCGGGCAGGTGGAGGTCACTAACCGCCAAATTAAACTGATCTTGGAAAAGACTGTCTCCTGTTCGCGCAAAGATTGGGCACAGAAGCTCCACGATGCACTTTGGGCCTATCGCACCGCTTACAAAACCCCCATTGGTATGTCTCCCTATAGGCTCGTTTATGGAAAATCTTGTCATCTACCTGTTGAGTTAGAGCATAAGGCGTTTTGGGCAGTTAAGGCCCTTAATTTCGACTTGACGGCCGCTGGTGAGAAGCGCCTTTTGCATCTCCAGGAGTTCGAGGAGCTTCGTCTCGATTCGTATGAAAACGCACGGATTTATAAAGAACGCACTAAGCACTGGCATGATCGTCACGTTCAGCGTCGACAAATTCATGTCAATGACTTGGTGATATTATACAATTCCCGTTTGCATTTATTTCCAGGAAAACTTAAATCCCGATGGACCGGTCCTTATCGTGTCATCTCGGTTGCTCCACATGGTGCTATAGAAATTTGGAGTGAAGCCTCTGGTTCTTTTAAGTTTAATGGGCAGCGATGGAAGACTTATTTTAATGGTGCTCCGGTTGATAGTGGTGAGGTACATCATCTCTCACCCCCATTCTCCACATGAAGCTACGGATGCAGACGTCGAGCTTGTGACGTTAACCAAAGCATTTTTATGGGTGATCATTCCCCATGGTATCCTTTCTTGTTTTATTTCTATGCTTTCTATTTTTATTGTATTTACCATTTTGTTTTTATTTAGGAAGGAACTGTTATGCTTTAAAAAAAAAGAAAAAAAAAAGAAAAAAACAAAACAAAACAAAACAAAATAAATAAATAAATAAATGTTTTTCAGTGGCCGTAGCCACTAAACCCGCCCAGCTATGGCAGGCGGGATGATGTTTTCGACAGACGGACGAACGCACACCTGCGTGCGTTTCCCCCTTGCTCTGGTTTTTCCGGCAGACTTTCGTGGTGTTTGTGGTTCCTCCCTCTTTCTTCCTCTCTATCTCACCTCGATTGCTCTCCCCGTTGCTGATTTCAGGTATTCCGCTCCATCTTTTTCATGTTCTTCCTTCCCTTCATCCTTTTCTCGTGTTTTGTACCTATGTAAATCGATGGATCTCGTCTCTCTCTTTGATGACATTGTGATGCTCTTCTTTTTTCACCCAAATCTGGGCGATTCCTCCATGTGTGTTGTTGTTGACGTGGGAATTGCTGTTTTTGCTTTCTTGCCCTTTGTTTTTCTTTTCGTTTGAATAATAGATAAATAAAATAACAAACCCATGTGTTGTGCTGTTGTCTACTATTGTTTATTTCTTACTTATTTTATTTATCTTGGGATTCTTGGATGCCTTATCATTTTCTTTGTTTCTCATGTGTGCAGGGATGGTGCATCCCAAACGTCGCAAACACTCAAACACCCGATTCACCTCCGCTGTGGCTGAGGCAGCTTATCAAGACTTGCTTCGCTTGCCTCTCATTGCTGAACAGTCCTTGCAACCTGTTGATGTGGTATCTATGAGCGACTCCTTCATGCTCTTGGATGGGACACCTTCGCTCGCACTTCTATGGAGGGTGTTGTTCCCCTTATTCGCGAATTCTATGCAAACAAAATTGATCAGCGCATACTGCCCGACTGTTCCTTTGAAGTAATGGTTCGCGCAGTCCCCGTTTTGGTCTCTATTGCTCGTATTAATCATCTCTATGGTCTCCCGATGATCTCTGAGGCCGACTTACATGAGAGCCATGCCTCTCCCATCTCACTCATTGATATTCTTTCCTCTATTGCTGCCCCATGGGCCCAGTGGACTGTTACCTCTTCCGGAGTACCGGCACGTATCTCCCGGCATTATTTACATCGCGAGAATCGGGCATGGCAGGCTTTTATCTCTACTCGCATTCTGCCCACCACCCACTTGAGTGATATGTCACTTCGGGCTACTCGGCTTCTTTATGACATTCTTCACCGGCGTCCCATCCTTGTCGCCTCTTGTATCCTCAACGAGTTATAGGCTACCGATCATGCTAGTTCCTCCCTTATCTTTCCAGCCCTCATCACCCGCCTATGTTTGGACTCACGTCTCTCTGTTGCATCTGAGGAGGAAGTCCTTTCGATACCACCACCACTCTCCGATGGTTGGATACGCCTATTTGGTGACCCTACAGATCGACCTCCTTCCGCTGGCCGATCTTCTGCTGGTCCTAGTTCTAGTTCCCGGCCAGGACGTCCTCCGGGGTTTCTGTCCAATATAGCCATTATCGAGCAGGGTTCTGCTGATCTCAGGCTTGGTCAGCAGCGTCTCCACGATGGGCAGGCCCGTTTACTATCTCACGTTGATCATTTTCCCGACGTACATGGTCCCAGCCCTCCTGCCTCTCTTCATACTGATTACCCTTCTGCCCAGGATCTCACACAGTTTATGTCTGCCACTCGTTCTTCTTTGGAGGACCTTTCCTGCCAAATGCGCCAGCAGCGTCGTCAAAATCATCGCTTCTAGCTACACACTTCCCGCTATCTTGAGTACTTTGCTCGCTTGGGAGACCTTCCTGATGGTCCTTTCCCTGCTCTTTCCCCTTCTGATGATGACAGTTCCAGTGACGATGCTCCTTCTTCCCCCGTTGTTTAGCCTCTGGTTTGCATTTTCTTTCTTTATTTTTTCTTTCCCCCCCTCCCTGTCCCTATTCTTTTCCTGTTTTTATGCTTGTGAGGACATTGCGCTATCCTAGTGTGGGGGTGGTTGTGTATTTTGTTTTGTATTTTCTTTTGTTAAGTATCTTGCATGTCACTTATGAATACCCATGGAGAGGTTACTTGTTTTTCTTCTTTATGCATGCTTATACATTATGGGTTATTGTGTAATATGGGTTTTGATTGGATAATCTTCTGATTTGCCCATCGTTTCCCCTTATACATGGAATGATGTTTTTCATTTGTTTAAGCTAACACTTTGGAAATGCTATACATCGTTAAATGGTAAATGCTTTATTTTTGCTTGGAGCTGTGTGTTTAAGAGCGATACAGTTATCCATGTTTCCTCTTTTATTTGTGTGTATCCTCCTGGTTGATGAGCTTTGGAAAGTGTATTATATGTCGTACTATGGTGATTGGTATTGGTCCGCATGGTATGGGCTAGAGTCACATTGTCACTTTGCAAGGTACTACTTCTCTGATGCTCTATTAGTTTTGTTGCTCATAATCTCGATGTCCTTATTTGTTCTAGAAAGCCATATTCTCAAAAAAAAAAGTGAGAAGTCAAACACAAGAGGAAAATCTATAAAGTAAAGATAGTGTTTTTGCCAATGGAATGGTCTGATCACCCACTGTTGGTTTTCCCATATTAATACCTCTCTTATATCCTCGTTCTCACTTTGTTGCAGTTATTCTATGAAAAAAAAACCAAAAAGAAAAAAAAGAAAAAAAATCCAAATAAAGAAAGTACAATAAAAAGACAGTTGCATTCTTGTAGAAAAAGTCACAACTATCGACGGATGAGTCTTGTTTCATTAGAGAGCATCATTTTTGTTGTTACCTTTTCGAGTGGCATGTGGCAAAGGCCGATTTGGTTAGTGGTTTGTTTGGTTGTGTCACTAAGTGAGGGACTGTGTGCACTTTCTAACGGTCTGAAGACCCTTGGTGGATTAGAGTGCTGAGGGATGTGAGATTACTTGAGTGAGGCAGCCTTGTCTTTCCCACTGTGAGGGCTCCAAGTTCTTCTTGCTTTTACCTTTTTAACTTTGGATGGTTGCTTCACTGTTTATTAGCAATGATAACATATGTTTAATTGACCTAGTGTGGGGGAAGTGTAGTTGGTAATTTGGAGGCAATCTTATTTAAACTTATTTATGCTTTCTTCCCCTTAATATATGGTGCTTGCATAATTAAGATCAACATGTTCTCATTTGTGTTTTTGTTTTCTTATTTTACAACCATTTGTGTGTGATTGTGTGTTTATTCTAGTCCTTGCTCGGGGACGAGCAAGAGGCAAGTGTGGGGGAATTTGATGAGAACATTTTTTATATATATTTCCCCCTTCTTTTATCTATTTTTATAGCAAATTCTAATAGAATTAGATGTCATTTGTATAAATATATGTTGTTTTGTTTCCCTTTTGTGTGTTTGGTGCGTATTGGTGTGTTTTTATAGGTTTGCATCAGTTCTGGCCCAAACAGAGTTGAAAAAGGGCGAAACGGGCATCAAATAATGTTGGACAGCTAAAAAGCATTTTACACAGGCCATGGCGACGCAGTGCCTGACCATGGCAGGCGTCTTTCACTGTTCACGTCGAAGTTCTCGTCGTGGCCGCAAAATTAATGGCCGCCGACCTTCATACATATTCCAGATCTCATCGCCGTGGCCATGGATTTTAGTGGCCATGGCCTTTGACGGTTTCTTATTTATTTCTGGTTAATATTATACCATTTTTGGCAATGCGTTTGGCATTAAAAGACCTGTGCAATCCGTGGTTTGACATCGAAAAACTCAGGAAATACAATCTAAAAATGTCTTAGAGAGAAAAGGAGGAGGAAAAATAGGTGGATATTAAAAAGGGGGTCAATTTCTTGAAGATCAAAGGAAGGACTTTGGCAATTCGCGTGTGACGATTCTTTGCCCCTTAATTTGTAAGGAATTTACTCTTTAATTTGTATGAAATCCTCAGCCATGTGTGGCTAATTTTCTTGTCTAGGGATTGGGAGTAGCCCAATCCCAATTGAACATTCTTTGCGATGATATTGTGATTGAAAAATTATTCTCTCTAATTCTTTATCTCCTTCTGGCATAAAATTATTATTGTGATTCGTTTGAATAAACAAATTGCATTTCTCAAATAATTAATTGAAGGATCGAAAGATGAAAATTGATTGTTAGAACCCCAGAAAGAGAATTAGGCTTAGTGTGTCACGAAAGTAGACCATCATCCTAATGGGAAATTTGATTATCACATGATTCTAATGGGTTTGATTTTATTACAGCGTACCACGAAAGTAGGCCGTTGTTAAATTCAAATACGTCGTTATTCTTACGAAAGTAGTTGACGATTGCTAACGGATAAATCACCCTGAAGAATAAAGAGAGAATTATTGCAATTATGTTTCAATGCAAAAATAGGAAATTGGGGATTGCTGAAACCATGAACCCTAGGCATTTGTCCCATTGAACTTTTCTCCATTTAAAAAGATATTTTCTGAATTTTAATTTGATTAATTTACTTTCTTCTCTTTAATAATTAGTTTACCAAAATCTTAAAAACGAATTGCCTAGACAATTAGCTCGTGAGAATTTTAGGGATTCTTAACCCTTGTCCTTGTGGGATCGACCCGCAATCATTGGCTATATTACATTGACGCTGTTGTGTTGCGGTTTAGCGGTAGAAATACTGCTATCAACTGGGTAGCGTACTTATTCACCATGCAGAGGATGACGTTGTGACGAGGTTCCGAATGGACAAACCGCCGAGATTCAAGGGAGAGGTAGACCCAGTTGTAGCTGAGCATTGGTTGAGGCAGATCGAGCATATGTTTTCCTTTCTCTTACCCCGGGAGGAGGATAACGTGAGGCTGGCCATTCGGCAGCTGGAGGGGAATGCTTTGGAGTGGTCACAGAGTGTCGCGGGAAGCTGTGAAGTGTAGTTTATGTTGTGGGACGAGTTCCTGCAACTCTTCCATGATGAGTTCTTCCCCGAGTCATTGAGGTGGCAAAAGAGGGAGGAATTCGGCAGCTTGAGGCAGGGGTCGAAGACAGTGCTTGAGTATGAGCAGGAGTTCCGAAGCTTGAGTAGATTTGCTCCCGAGACTGTGGCAAGGGAGGACCTGAAGGCCCACAAGTTCACGTTGGGTCTCAGGCTAGCCCTTAGGCAGAGGGTAGCGATACTTCGTTTGAGGACGTATGTTGAGGTTGTTGAGATAGCCCGTATAGCTGAGAGGGAGCTTGATGATGGGAGGTAGGCCCATCAGGGTCGACAGTTACAGGGTGGGTCTGATCGTGATACAGGGCCCAAGAGGCCCAAGACAGAGGAGGGAGGTAGCAGTTCCTTCCGCAACAGGGGTCAACCCTCAGTGAACCCAGGGAGGTTCACCTTTTGGTGGCAGTAGGCAGGGAGGTTCAACAGGGGGTCTCCCAAACGGTTGTTATTGCTGTGGGGAGCAAGGCCACGTCAAGAGGGAGTGTCCCAAGAAGGATTGGCACTACAAGAGTTATGGACGAGAAGGTCATGTGAGCCGAGTTTGCAGGAGCAACAACAAGGGAGAAGGTGGCATGGCATCCATCATGAGGAGTGATGCCAGTTTTTGTGCACCAGCAGAGAGACCAGCTCGTCAGTGGCAGGCTAGTCAGGCTGGATCCAGTTAGATCCGACCTCAGGGGAGGCCGGAGTGGTAGCAGATTGAAGTTGGAGGCAGCCATGGTGAGAACCGTCTAGTAGGTGAGCTGACTAGTGGCACGGGCCAAGAGAGGGTGTTTGCGCTGAATGCGACACCCCAGGAGGAGGCTGAGCTACCACCTCCACCGGCGGAGGGTGGGGCAGGACCTTCGGTGGTTAGAGGTACCCTTTTGATCTCTCGTATGCTTGCTTCTATTCTTTTCGATACGGGTGCATCACGTTCATTTGTTGCTGAGCTTGTAATTGATGGCTTGGGATTATTATGTGTTGAGGCAGAGAGACCCCTAGTTATGGAGTCTCCGGTGGGAGGTATGATTGAGGTGTGGCGCGTGTGCCATGATTGTGTGTTAACCATAGGAGATGTGGAGCTTAGCTTCAATTTATATGTGATGCCATTAAGGACGTTTGACCTGATCTTGGGTATGGATTGGCTTATGGCTTTCCAGGCCAAGATAGATTGTTATCGGTGCGGTGTATCATTCGTGTCACCTGCGGGGGTTTCTTGCACACTACAGGGGGAGTGGGATTGTGAGGCAAGTGGGGTTGGACCAATGTTGGACCAGTGGGGTGCCATTACCCACAGATTGGCAGCCCTTGTAAAGACTCGTATTTGGGTAGTTTTGAGAGATAGCCATTCTATGTGAATGTAACTATCTGGACAGTAGTGTAGTCGTCGATGTGAGCATTTTGACTGTACTTGGGCCCGATTTCGAGTCGGGGCCCCATTTGACCCGATTATTGACTTTTCAGGATTTATTGGTTGACTTTGCGTTTGGGCTGTCATTTGGGTGTAATAATATCTGTTTAGTGTTGTGGTCGTCATTTCGAGCGTTTTGACTGTAGTTTGACTCAATTTGGAGTTCGGGGCCTTGGAGGTCAATTTTTGTGTTGGGAGGTCAATTATTGACTGGGTCAATGGTTGACTAGGTCAGTTAACTGGCAGAAATATAAATAGCAGAAAAAAAAGAAGAAGCTTTCACTTTACGTTATCACATTTGTGCGTTTGAGAGAGAGAGCTTGAGAGAGCTTGGAGGCCTTGGCGATTTGGGGCGATTTGGGTTCGTAGAGCTCAAAGATTCACTTCAAGTAGGTGTCCTTGAACTTCTTATCTCTCTCTTGTTTTGGATCTGCACGAATTTATCATGATTTATGAAATTGAGCATAAACCCTAGAATTTGAGGAAAACCAATTTTGGGTTAGATCTAATGGTTCAACATAAGATCTGTGGTCAAGAACTATTGATTATCATTGTGGATATATGTTTCTGTGATTTTGGGGTTGATTAACTGTGTTTTTCATGAGGGTTGATAAGTCAACCATGGAAATCTGGGTTTAGATCTAGATTTCTGGAAATCTGAAATTTTATACGTGTTTCTGTTGTTTCTGCGCGATTTAGAGGTGTTCTGGACGCGTTGTGAGGTAGATATCGTAGTTTGTTGCGAAACAGGGGTGTTAGTAAGCGTTTGGGAGTTTCTGGGTGCGTTTGAGATGAAGAACAGGTGAAAACGACGATGAACAGTACCTTGGGGGCGTTCCTGGTTCGCAATGACGGAGACCCGAAGTTCTGGGTCGAAGGGTCGTAGTTCGTAGTTCGTAGGGTCGTAGTTCGTAGACCCGTAGTTCGTAGCTCATTGGTTCGCAGTTCGTAGGGTCGTAGTTCGTAGACCCGTAGTTCGCAGCCTCATAGTTCGTAGTTCGTAGCCGAAGGGTCGAAGTTCGTTACCTCGTAGGTCGAAGGTCGTAGCCTCGCTTCGAGTCTTCGAGGCGCGCTGCAGCTCCGCACTCCGCAGCTACGAGTCGCTGTTCCGCAACTATGAGTCGTAGGTTCTGAGCTACGATTCGCAGCTCCTATAGTGTAACTGGACACTGGACAACACTGGACTGGACCTATTTACATTCCAACCTATACCCATCTACGCATTTAAGTATTAAGTTACAATGTAAATAACGAAATACCCCCCATTTGGATTCAAAGAAAAATACTAGAAAAATTAATTCCCACTCTTTCAGAATGTGAAAATTGGGATTTAGTGTAAAATCTCGGAAAAATCCAAAAGTTCGTAGTAGTGAATTTTTGGAAAGTGGGGTTAGACATCTCAAAAAAATCCCCAAAAATCAGATTATCTTATTTATGATATGGGAACCCAATGCCGGGACTTTTGATTTCAAGAAAATAGCTGCTATGGGTACTTCCTTTATAAATCGAGGATTGAGGATTTACTTGTGAAGACTGGCAACAGTTATAAAGGAAATGTTGAGAATGACATGCCATACTAACGTTAGTATGTTGGTGTGAGGTATTGGGGCATGGACTCCATGACTTGTTTGGGTTCTCACTGTGATGCAACGATGGTGCTATGTGGTTGACGTGGCAGGCATATGCGCCGATGGAAGACCTGTGTGGCGACTGTGTCCGGGCATATAGCGCTGTGGTAGGGCTGAGTGCCCTGAGCTGGGATGATTGTGCACACTACACGGTGCACAAGTACACTGAGCATATAGTATAGACTTATATATGTTGCATGATGTGGAGTTTTGGGGTCACCTACTGAGCTTGTCGCTCACCGCTACTTGTTGTTTACCCTTTTCAGGTGTGACCCGAGACTAGTGGAGGACCTTCTTCCAGGAGGACGTGCCCACTACTCTGATGTATGATACAGTACTGTATTCTGTATTTTATTATGTGTTGTATCCCGGACATGGGTCCGTAGACAGTTGTATTTGCATACTATATGATGTGATGTCTGTATGACTATTTGACTTATTGTATGCATGATGATATATGGGAAAGTACAGGATTACCCTTGATGTATGATTGTATAGGGTTGCATATTTGAGATAGCACCCGCGGTGTAGTCTCCATTGGTGCTAGTCACCAACCCCTTGACCTATCGGGTGCGGGCAAGGGGAAGTCATGTACCCGGTTCCGGGTTCCCTGGAATTCGGGGGCATGACAAGTTGGTATCACAGCATGGTCTAGTGGACCTAGGTTAGTGAGGGGTGGTTAATTGATTCCATGTGACTTGGAAAACTATAGGGAGGGCACCTGATCAACGCAGTCCTTACATGTATTATGGGTTATTTTGGTGTTAGTTAGATCATCCTAGGAGCATACATGGGGATGGGGTGCATTTCTAGTGGTATGATTGTGTGCATATAGGGCACTAGATTGTCTTTGTGTGTGATATGCTTCTATGTGGTGCCAGGATGGCACGTGGCCGCGAGAGCCAGGACTTGATTGTGGTGTACCCTGAGGGGTGACACGATGCTATATGCATGGTTGTGGACCTACAGGTCGTGTGGTGTACCTTGAGGGGGACACGATATTATATCCATGGTATGGACCTACGGGTCGTGTGGTGAGAACCTACAAGTCGGTTGTGCCTTTGATGGCTGTTTGTGCTAGCAGTGCTAGTGTTGATCATTGTTGTTTGTTGTTGTGGCCAGTGTGATGGCACCACCGAGGAGAGCTGTTCGAGGCCAGGGTTCGGCAGAGGAGCCCACGATAGAGTCGGGGCACCGGGGCCCAGACAGTGGGGCAGGGCGCGAGCCCGCGCCGAGGTCATCAGCTCCCGTTGTGGGACCTGATTTGGCTCAGGTGTTGATTCAATTGCAGGAGGCCATGCATGGTATGCAGGGGTCGATGAGGGATATGGCTAGAGAGGTGGATGAGCTAAAGAGGCAACAACAGCCTCAGCAGCCACCACAGCCTCAGCAGTAGGAGGCGAGGGTGGTGTAGGATGTGCACCAGCAGAAGGTTGTGGCAGAGCCAGCACGACGAGGGATGGACTGGGCTGCGCAGTTTTTGAAACACGCACCCAGGACTTTTGAGGATCGTTCGCGGCCAGAGGTAGCCGAGGACTGGATTAGGTGGACAGAGGACATCTTTGAGATGATTGGGGTGCCAGATGAGGAGCGGGTGCGAGTGGCGACACACTATCTGTTGGGTATCCCACGTAGGTGGTGGGAATCCACGAGAGCTGTCCATGGCAGCCAGATGAGCTGGAGAGAGTTTGTTGAGCGCATCTTTGGGGAGTATTTTCCTAGCTCGATACAGTATGCCCGACGTAGAGAGTATTATGAGCTTGTGCAGGGTATTATGACTGTGGGGGAGTATGTGCAGGACTTCACAGATTTGGGGCGGTTTGCTCTGGAGGCTTGGGCAAAGGAAGGCCGGAAGACGCAGGACTTCATTCAGGGCTTGAGGCCATCTCTGAAAACACAGTTAGAACCGATGCAGTTGACCAGCTACCAGGAGGCGGTCGACAAGGCGCTCATTATTGAGCGAGGTCAGGATCAGGCGAGAGCCCAGAGGCCGGGCGGTTCGACAGGTCCGAGCAAGAAGAGGCAGAGTGGGGAGAGCAGTGCCGTTCAGCCGGAGAGGAGGCAGGTGCAGAGGGTTTCTAGCCAGGCAGTGGGACCCCGTGAGAGTTCAGCCAGCAGGAGGCCAGGTACCTTGTGAGTTGTGGTTTGACCGGGCATGTCTCGAGAGATTGCCCAAGGAAAAAGATGACCTGTTTCCGATGCAGGAAGGTGGGACATGGAGCTAGGGAATGTGTTACCCTTAGCTCGACCAGCAGTGTAGGCCCTCGTCCGAGAGATCAGGGACAGAGGAGTGGGGCTCTGTCTCAGAGGTCAGTGCCGCCAGCACAGAGCACGCAGACGCGACCTGCGGTGCAGCAGCCTCAACAGGAGGCATAGGGTCATGTTGATCAGCGGGGCAAAGCCCCAATGGGCTAGGCTAGTGGTAGTGGGCCACGAGGGAGGACTTTTGCCCTTACCAGTAGGGAGGCAGAGGTTCTACCGGTAGACAAGGCAGGACCGGGACCTTCAGTGGTGAGAGGTACCATTATCATTTCTCATACTATCTGTTCAGTTTTGATTGGTACTGGTGCTACCCATTCTTTTATTTCGTATGCTACGGTGGTTGGGTTAGAGTTGGACCAGGAGACAGTGAGTCAGTCTCTAATGGTTGCTTCACCTTTGGGTGGAATTGTGATACTTGAGAGTATCTGTCGTGCTTGTCAGGTAATACTTGGGTATGTTAACCTATTGTGTGATTTGTATATCATGGAGTTAGATGATTTTGATGTTATCTTGGGTATGGATTGGTTGGTCTCCGTGGAGGCCAAGATTGATTGTTTTCGACGGCGCATGATGTTCCTCATGCCAGAGAGCACGCAGGGTATCTTTGTGGGTGAGTGGACCGAGGAGGCATGCAGGTTGGGACCTTTGAGGCATGGGTGGGGTGATGTGACCCACCAGTTAGCCAGCTTGACTTTGGATGACAGGAGGAGAGAGGGGAAGGCTGTTCTGCCACCCATTGTAGATCAGTTCCCGGATGTGTTTCCCAAGGACTTGCTCAGTTTGCCACCTGTGAGGGAGGTAGAGTTTTCGATCGAGTTGTTGCTAGGGACAACACCGATTAGGTTAGCGGCCTACGGGATGGCACCGATAGAGCTTAGAGAGCTCAAGAGACAGATAGATGACCTATTGGCACGAGGCTTTATCAGGCGGAGTAACTCACCGTGGGGCGCTCCAGTGTTGTTTGCCAAGAAGGTGGATGGTTCACTTCGGCTGTGTATAGACTACCGGAAGCTGAACCAGGTGACTGTGAAGAACAGGTATCCATTGCCGAGGATCGATGACCTGTTTGATCAGTTTCGCGGTGCGAGGTGGTTTTCCAAGATAGACTTGAGATCTGGATACCATCAGTTGAGGGTTAGGGAGGCAGATATCCCTAAGACCGCATTCAGTTGTCGTTATGGGCATTATAAATGGCTTGTGATGCCATTTGGGCTCACGAATGCTCCAGCAGTGTTTATGGGATTGATGAACCATGTGTTTGCTCCATATTTAGATATGTTCATTGTGGTGTTCATCGACGATATTTTGGTCTATTTAGCGACCAAGAGGGAGCATGAGGAGCATTTGCAGGTTGTGTTGCAGACCTTGCAGGAGCATCGGTTGTATGCGAAGTTCACGAAATGTGACTTCTGGTTGAAATAGGTGCACTTCTTGGGGCATGTGGTATCTTCGGAGGGTATCATAGTGGATCCTGAGAAAATTGAGGCAGTCATGTCGTGGAAGAGGCCCACGAATGTGTTTGAGATTTGTAGCTTCCTAGGTTTGGCAGGCTACTATCAGAGGTTCGTGGAGGATTTTTCCCGGTTGGCAGCTCCTATGACACACTTGACTAGGAAGGGAGTTCCTTTCGTTTGGTCTGATGCGTGTGAGAGTGCTTTCATGGAGCTGAAGGCACGATTGACCTTAGCACCTATCTTGATTCTCCCACAGGAGGGTGTGCCTTTCGAGGTGTATTGTGATGCTTCTAGGGTAGGGCTTGGTTGTGTGCTGATGCAGACTCGGCAGGTGATTACTTATGGATCTAGGCAGCTGAGACCATATGAGCAGAACTATCCCACGCATGATTTGGAGTTGGCTGCAGTGATCTTTGCACTTAAGAGCTGGCAGCATTATCTCCGTGGGGAGAAGTTTGTGGTGTATACGGACCACAAGAGCTTGCAGTATATCTTCTCTCAGCGAGATCTGAACCTTAGGCAGAGGCGATGGGTGGAGTACCTACAGCAGTTTCAGTTTGATATGATGTATACCCCTGGGAAGGGTAATGTGGTGGCAGATGTGCTGAGTAGGAAGAGTAGGGCCGTGGTTGCCCATTGTGCCATTAAGGAATAGGAAATGATGGGACAGTTGGCAGCGATGAGGTTGCAGATGGTGACCAGTGAGGGGCGGGGGACCCTCAGTGTTGTTGTAGTAGTCCCAGAGATGCAGCACAGGATCATAGAGGATTAGCTGGGGGACGTTGATTGTGAGGTCATCCGCGACCGGATTCAAACTGGGCAGGTACCTTCTAATTGGACTGAGGATGCAGAGCATGTGCTGCGATATAGGGGTAGATTGATAGTTCCCACTTCTCTTCAGGAGGAGGTTCTACGGGAATTTTACCAGTCGAGGTTAGCTGTACATCCTGGTGGGACCAAGATGTACCATGCCGTGAGGAGGCAGTTTTGGTGGCCAGGCCTGAAGAAGGCCGTTGCTGATTTTGTGAGGAGGTGTTTGACCTGTCAGCAGGTCAAGGTAGAGCACCTGAGATCAGCTGGTGAGTTGCAGTCATTGCCAGTGCCAGAGTGGAAATGGGACCACGTGACCATGGATTTTGTCACTGGACTTCCTCGTTCTAGGGGACACGGCACTATATGGGTAGTTGTCGATCGGTTGACCAAATCGGCGCATTTTATTCTAATTCGAGAGACAGACCTAGTGAGGACTTTGGGACAGAGGTATATTGATGTTATTATGCGGTTGCATGGAGTCCCATTGTCTAGTGTAACTTATCGGGATGCGAGGTTTACATCTCAGTTTTGGAGACAGTTGCAGCGAGCTTTGGGTACTAGGGTGAACCTGAGTACAACTTTTCATTCGCAGACAGACGGTCAGTTAGAGCGGACGATTCAGACGCTCGAGGATATGTTGCGTTCCTGTGTCCTAGATTTTGGAGGTTGTTGGGAGACTCACCTTCCTTTGGTGGAGTTCTCTTACAACAACAGTTATCAGGCCACGATTGGGATGGCTTCGTATGAGGCGCTGTATGGGCGGCCTTGTAGATCTCCCTTGTTTTAGGCATAGACGGGAGAGACAGCAGTTCTCAGTCCCGATATGGTTCGAGAAACCACGGAGATATTGCAGTTGATTAGACAGCGTATGCTGACAGCACAGAGTAGGCAGAAGTCCTATGTGGACCAGAGGCGTCGACCTTTGCAGTTTGAGGTGGGCGACCGGGTATTTTTGTGGGTTTCGCCCCGTCGAGGGCATCGGAGGTTTGGACATGGATCCAAACTTTCTCCTCATTTTGTGGGGCCGTTTGAGATTGTTGCCACCGTGGGCGCAGTGGCTTACTAATTAGCTTTGCCACCAGAGTTGGCGCGAGTACATGATGTGTTTCATGTGTCTCAGTTGAGGCGATATCACCCTGATCCTTCTCATGTGTTGGACTATCGCGAGATAGACTTGGCTGATGATGGTGCCGTTGTTGAGATGCTGGCACAGATTTTGGACAGGCGGGACTAGGTCTTGCGAGGCAAGACGATCCCGACGATCCCACTAGTTCGGGTGTTGTGGCGACACCGAGGCATGGAGGAGCAGACTTGGGAGAAAGAGAGCCAGATGTGGTTTCTTCATCCTGAGCTGTTCGAGGATGATCAGTCCTGAGGTGGGGAGGATGTGAGGACACCTTCCCTGAGCTATGAGTTATGTTTTATGCATTTGTTTTGCATATGTTGTTTGAGATGTGGTTTAGCTCGTTGTCGTTGGATTTTGTCAACCATTTTGGCTTGTTGCGAGTTGCATGGCACATGTGTGATCAGTGATCATGTTTTATGTTTTGTTGTTGGGACATTGAGCTTGAATTTTGCTATGTCTTTTGGGCATGTATTTTATTTTTGAGGACGAAAAGTCCTAAGGTGCGGAGGATGTAAAGACTCATATTTGGGAAGTTTTGAGAGATAGCCATTATATGGGAATGTAACTATCTCGACGGTAGTGTAGTCGTCGATGTGAGCATTTTGACTGTAGTTGGGCTTGATTTCAAGTCGGGGCCCCGTTTGACCCGATTGTTGACTTTTCGGGGTTTATTGGTTGACTTTGCATTTGGGCCATCATTTGGGTGTAATAATATCTGTTTAGTGTTGTGGTCGTCATTTCGAGCGTTTTGACTGTAGTTTGACTCAATTTGGAGTTCGGGGCCTTGGAGGTCAATTTTTGTGTTGGGAGGTCAATTATTGACTGGGTCAATGGTTGACTAGGTCAGTTAACTGGCAGAAATATAAATAGCAGAAAAAAAAGAAGAAGCTTTCACTTTACGTTATCACGTTTCTGCATTTGAGACAGAAAGCTTGAGAGAGCTTGGAGGCCTTGGCGATTTTGGGCGATTTGAGTTCGTGGAGCTCAAAGATTCACTTCAAGTAGGTGTCCTTGAACTTCTTATCTCTCTCTTGTTTTGGATCTGCACGAATTTATTATGATTTATGAAATTGAGCATGAACCCTAGAATTTGGGGAAAACCAATTTTGGGTTAGATCTAATGGTTTAGCATAAGATCTGTGGTTAAGAACTGTTTATTATCATTGTGGATATATGTTTCTATGATTTTCGGGTTGATTAACTGTGTTTTTCATGAGGGTTGATAAGTCAACCATGGAAATCTGGGTTTAGATCTAGATTTCTAGAAATCCGAATTTTTATACGTGTTTCTGTTGTTTCTGCGCGATTTAGAGGCGTTCTGGACGCGTTGTGAGGTAGATATCGTAGTTTGTTGTGAAACAGGGGTGTTAGTAAGCGTTTGGGAGTTTCTGGGTGCGTTTGAGATGAAGAACAGGTGAAAACGACGATGAACAGTACCTTGGGGGCGTTCCTGGTTCGCAATGACGGAGACCCGAAGTTCTGGGTCGAAGGGTCGTAGTTCGTAGACCCGTAGTTCATAGCCTCGTAGTTCGTAGTTCGTAGCCGAAGGGTCGAAATTTGTTGCCTCGTAGGTCGAAGGTCGTAGCCTCGCTTCGAGTCTTTAAGGCATGCTGCAGCTCCGCACTCCGCAACTACGAGTCGCTGTTCCGCAACTACGAGTCGCAGCTCCTGCAGTGTAACTGGATACTGGACAGCATTGGACTGGACCTATTTACATTGCAACCTATACCCATCTACACATTTAAGTATTAAGTTACAATGTAAATAACGACATACCCCCCATTTGGATTCAAAGAAAAATACTAGAAAAATTAACTCCCACTCTTTCAAAATGTGAAAATTGGGATTTAGTGTAAAATCTCGGAAATACCCAAAAGTTCATAGTGGTGAATTTTTGGAAAGTGGGGTTAGACATCTCAGAAAAATCCCCAAAAATCAGATTATCTTATTTATGATATGGGAACCCAATGCCGGGACTTTTGATTTCAAGAAAATAGCTGCTATGGGTACTTCCTTCATAAATCGAGGATTGAGGATTTACTTGTGAAGACCGCTACGCGCTCTAAAGGAAATGTTGAGAATGACATGCCATACTAATGTTAGTATGTTGGTGTGAGGTATTGGGGCATGGACTCCGTGACTTGTTTGGGTTCTCACCGTGATGCACTGATGGTGCTATGTGGTTGACGTGGCAGGCATATGCGCCGATGGCAGGCCTGTGTAGCGACTGTGTCCGGGCATATAGCGCTGTGGTAGGGCTGAGTGCCCTAAGCTGGGATCCTGTTATCGTGGGCAAGCTATCCTGTGTGGGTAGGCTAGGTCCTGATGTTTGTTTGCAGGCTGAGTCCTGATGATTGTGCACACTACACGGTGCACAAGTACACTGAACGTATAGTACAGACTTATATATGTTGCATGATGTGGAGTTTTGGGGTCACCTACTGAGCTTGTCGCTCACCCCTACTTGTTGTTTACCCTTTTTAGGTGTGACCCGAGACTAGTGGAGGACCTTCTTCCAGGAGGACGTGCCCACTACTATGATGTATGATACAGTACTGTATTCTGTATTTAATTATGTGTTGTATCCCGGACATGGGTCCGACAGTTGTATTTGCATACTGTATGATGTGATGTCTATATGACTGTTTGACTCATTGTATGCATGATGATATATGGGAAAGTACAGGATTACCCTTGATGTATGACTGTACAGGGTTGCATATTTGAGACAGCGCCCGCGGTGTAGTCTCCATTGGTGCTTGTCACTAACACCTTGACCTATCGGGTGCGGGCAAGGGGAAGTCATGTACCCAGTTCCGGGTTCCCTGGAATTCGGGGGCGTGACAGCCCTAACTTTTCCTGAGGGAAAGATGGGAAAAAGGGTGTGGCCAGCAGTTGTTGACGAATTTCAGGATGTCTTTCCTGAAGAGTTGAGGAGTTTACCACCTAATAGGAGCGTGGAGTTCACTATTGAGTTGGTACCGGGGACGGGTCCAATCTCCTAAGTGGCTTATCGTATGGGACCAGCTGAGTTGAGGGAGCTTCTGAGGCAGATAGAGGAGTTGGTGAACCAGGGGTATATCAGGCCGAGTACCTCACCCTAGGGTGCTCCGGTGCTCTTTGCAGAGAAGGCAGATGGTACACTTCGTCTTTGCATTGACTATAGGAAGCTGAATCTAGTGATTGTGAAGAACAAGTATCCATTGCCTCGGATAGATGACTTATTTGACTAGTTGATTGGGGCCCAGTGGTTTTCCAAGATAAATCTGCAATTAGGGTACCACCAGTTGAGGGTTCGGGATGGGACATCCCTAAGACTGCTTTTTGGTGCCAGTATGGGCATTATGAGTGCATAGTGATGCATTTTGGGCTCATTAATGCACCACTCGTGTTCATGTATCTTATGAAACAAGTTTTTGCTCCATACTTGGATTCTTTTGTAGTTGTGTTCATTGATGATATTTTGGTGTATTCCAAGACGGAGAGGGAGCATGTGGAGCATTTGGCAATAGTGTTGCAAACCTTGAGGGACCAACAGTTGTTTGCTAAGTTTAGCAAATGTGAGTTTTGGATGCAGGAGGTTCATTTTCTTGGCCATGTCGTATCAGCTGAGGGGGTTAGAGTAGACCCAGCTAAGATTGAGGCTGTATCATCGTGGAAGAGGACAACCAATGTCTTCGAGATTCGTAGTTTCCTTGGCTTGGCGAGGTATTATCGTCGTTTTGTAGAGGGGTTCTCCCGTTTGGCAGCTCCGATGACGTCGTTGACCAGGAAGGGAGTGAAGTTTGAGTGGATTGACAAGTGTTAGCAGGCGTTTGAGACTCTCAAGACCCGTTTGACCACTACACCTGTGTTGAGGTTACCTAGGGAGGACGTCCCACATGAGGTGTATTGTGACGCGTCCAGGATTGGTTTGGGGTGTGTGTTTACGCAGGAGCACATTGTAGTAGCTTATGGGTCGAGACGGTTGAAACCGCATGAGCAGAATTACCCTACTCATGATCTTGAGTTAGCTGCTATCATCTTTGCTTTGAAGAGTTGGCAGCATTATCACGAGGGGGAAACGTTTGTGGTGTTCTCCGACCACAAGATCCGTCCGCATATTTTAACTCAAAAGGACTTGAATCTGAGGCAGAGGAGATGGGTGGAGTATTTGCAGACCTTTGACTTTACTCTTGTCTATACCCCAAGCAAGGGCAATGTTGTGGCTGACGCGTTGAGCGGGAAAGGAAAGGCTGAGGTGGCAGTGCGAGATTAGAAGCTGATGGAGCAGTTGGCGATGTTGCAGTTGCAGCCTATTGCTTGGCATGGTAGGACAGTTCTGAGTCCTATTGTTGTTGTGACTGAGTTGTACCAGTGAGTCCGGGAAGGACATTTGGCTGATATTGAGTGTGAGGTTCTCCGTGCTCGTATTGAGGCTAGTGAGCTATCTGAGGACTGGACAGAGGGTCCTGAGCATGAGTTGTCTTTTCAGGGGCGGCTAGTAGTGGCTTCTTCTCTCAGAGATGAGGTGATGAGGAAGTTTCATCAGTCTAGAGTTGCTATGCATCCAGGGGGTACGAAGATGTACCATGCACTTCGGGGGCATTTTTGGTGGCTTGGGATAAAACGTGAAGTGGCTGCTTTTGTTTCAAAGTGCCTCACTTGTCAACAAGTGAAGGCTGAACATCAGCGGCCGGCGGGCATATTGCAACCATTGCCAATAGCGGAGTGGAAGTAGGACCACATAGCGATGGACTTTGTGACTGGTCTTCCACCCACACTGGGAGGAAAGACATGATATGGGTGATTGTGGATCGACTCACCAAGTCGGCCCATTTCCTTACCGTTCGAGAGCGGGATTCCATTGGGACCTTGAGTCAGCTATATGTGAACGAGGTTGTGCGACTGCATGGGGTACCATCGTCGATTGTGTCTGATAGGGATTCGAAGTTCACTTCTCATTTTTGGGCAAGTTTGTAGGAGGCTATGGGGACAAAGCTTAACTTGAGCACAGCCTTTCACCCTGAGACTGACGGTCAGACTGAGAGGACGAATCAGACGTCGGAGGACATGTTGAGGGCATGTGTGTTAGATTTTGGGGGTTCGTGGGCAACTCACCTTCCTTTGGTGGAGTTTGCCTACAACAACAGTTATCAGGCATCCATTGGTATGGCTCCTTTTGAGGCATTGTATGGCAGACCGTGCCGATCACCTTTGTGTTGGATTAAGGTCGAAGTGGCAGCTCTCTTGGCTATACCCCAGGCAAGGGCAATGTTGTAGCTGACGCGTTGAGCCGGAAAGGAAAAGCTGAGGTGGCAGTGAGAGAGTGGAAGCTAATGGAGTAGTTGGCGATGTTGCAGTTGCAGCCTATGGCTTGTGATGGTAGGACAGTGCTGAGTCCTATGGTTGTTGTACCTGCGCTGTACCAGCGAGTCCGGGAGGAACAATTGGGGGATATTGAGTGTGAGGTTCTTCGTGCCCGTATTGAGGCTGGTGAGCTATCTGAGGATTGGACAGAGGGTCCTGAGCATGAGTTGTCTTTTCAGGGGCGGCTAGTAGTCGCTCCTTCTCTCAGAGATGAGGTGATGAGGGAGTTTCATCAGTCTAGAGTTGCTATGCATCCTGGGGGTACGAAGATGTACCATGCACTTCAGGGACATTTTCGGTGGCCGGGGATGAAATGTGATGTAGCTGCTTTTGTTTCGAGGTGCCTCACATGTCAGCAAGTGAAGGCTGAGCACCAGCGGCCAGCAGGTATGTTGCAGCCGTTGCCAATAGCGGAGTAGAAGTGGGACTACATAGTGATGGATTTTGTTACTGGTCTTCCACCGACTACTGGGAGGAAAGACATAATTTGGGTGATTGTGGATCGGCTCACCAAGTCGTCCCATTTTCTTCCCGTTCGAGAGCGGGACTCCATTGGGGCATTGAGCCAGCTATATGTGAATGAGTTTGTGCGACTGCATGGGGTTCCATCGTCGATTGTGTCTGACGGAGATTCGAGGTTCACTTCTCATTTTTGGGCAGGCATGCAGGAGGCTATGGGGACAAAGCTTAACTTGAGCATAGCCTTTCACCCTGAGACTGACGGTCAGACTGAGAGGACGAATCAGACGTCGGAGGACATGTTGAGGGCATGTGTGTTAGATTTTGGGGGTTCATGGGCAACTCACCTTCCTTTGGTGGAGTTTGCCTACAACAATAGTTATCAGGCATCCATTGGGATGGCTCCTTTTGAGGCATTGTATGGCAGACCGTGCCGATCACCTTTGTGTTGGATTGAGGTCGAAGTGGCAGCTCTCTTGGCTATACCCCAGGCAAGGGCAATGTTGTAGCTGACGCGTTGAGCCGGAAAGGAAAAGCTGAGGTGGCAGTGAGAGAGTGGAAGCTAATGGAGTAGTTGGCGATGTTGCAGTTGCAGCCTATGGCTTGTGATGGTAGGACAGTGCTGAGTCCTATGGTTGTTGTACCTGCGCTGTACCAGCGAGTCCGGGAGGAACAATTGGGGGATATTGAGTGTGAGGTTCTTCGTGCCCGTATTGAGGCTGGTGAGCTATCTGAGGATTGGACAGAGGGTCCTGAGCATGAGTTGTCTTTTCAGGGGCGGCTAGTAATGGCTCCTTCTCTCAGAGATGAGGTGACGAGGGAGTTTCATCAGTCTAGAGTTGCTATGCATCCTCGGGGTACGAAGATGTACCATGCACTTCAGGGACATTTTTGGTGGCCGGGGATGAAATGTGATGTAGCTGCTTTTGTTTCGAGGTGCCTCAAATGTCAACAAGTGAAGGTTGAGCACTAGCGGCCAGCAGGTATGTTGCAGCCGTTGCCAATAGCGGAGTAGAAGTGGGACTACATAGTGATGGATTTTGTTACTGGTCTTCCACCGACTACTGGGAGGAAAGACATGATTTGGGTGATTGTGAATCGGCTCACCAAGTCGGCCCATTTTCTTGCCATTCGAGAGCGGGACTCCATTGGGGCTGTCACGCCCCCATATCCTGAAACCAACAGAACTAGGAACGCGACTCCGCCACGCCCACACTACGGGAGTCGAGGGGAAGGGTGACCAATCCAAACCAGTACAACTCCACAACAGGGGTGAAGTTGTACATTTCAAATAATCAAATGCAACACACAAGCTATTAATAAATGTAACTGCAAATCATATCACTGAAGTCCAGCTAATCAAGTCCGTACAATTGCCACGAACCCAAGTCCGGAAAAGTAAATAATCCAATAATCAGAAGTAAAAGGATAAGTCCATAAAATGAACCCTACACTGAAAATGCTCCAACCAGCGCTGCTATGGCTCCACCAGCTACTCCCTACAACCTGTAGGAAAATAGAAATGAAGTAGGGTGAGCACAAGTGCCCAGTAGGTGATCCCCATCTCCACTATCCCTTTTGCTCAAGTTCCTAGGTCTAATGATCCGTGAATGCATGTGCCAGTGTAGTGTCACATTCCAACACGAATAAATATCAATAAATCACAAATAAACCGTTACATCTCATTTCACATCATTTAAGGCTCACGTCGGTAAACCGATCATCCATGAAATTCCTGCCACCATACCCAGGAATTCCAGCTACTACTAACCTGCCATATGTGGGACCCTCGATACCCCAACGACAACCCGCCACATATGGGACCTGGGTTAACCTGCCACATAGGGGACTTGCGGCCTCTTTCCAGCCCTATGTGGGACCCGCGATTGACCCAACCAGCTCCATCACCAGATTTACACATAATCAAGAAACAAGATATTTCCAATAAAATACACAATACAACAGCATCATAGAACATGTAAATCACCAATCCGACAGTAACAATCCCCAACGGTTATTTATTTACATAAATGGATATATTCATCTACACAAGTTCACTAAACAGTTAAAATTAAACCAGCGTTAGAATTTAACATCATAAATAACAGCTTAGTATTTATTTAAATATACACATGTACCTATACCTTTAATATTCAGTTACAATCAGAAATTTAAAGGCTAAATAACAACATAACTTGAGAACCATAAATTCTGTTTATTATATATGTATTTTTCTTATTATTATTCTATGCTCCTCAATATATGGTTATCAATATTATTAACCCAAATTAGTTGGGCTGACCGGCCCAGTTGGACCGGCCCAAACTCACCAGCCCTAATGGGCTAGTGTTGACTCAAGGGGCAGCAAGACGCTGCCCCTCCCGTCTCTTCGTCCCCCTCTCGCCAACGCGCAGGGTGCGGGCGTGCGCAGCCAGGGGGCGGCAAGGCCGTCGCCCCCGTCTCTCTCTTCCTCTCGCCGGCCCGCAGACGCACATCAGCCCCGAACTACTGCCATTGCCTTAGCCCTCTGTCTCTCGCCGGCGCACAGGCGCGCTACAGCCCAGAAGTCGCCGCCGCTCGCCCTTCTATCTCCCCACGGCGTGCACGGCCACACCGACCATCTCCTTGCCATCACGCGTCGTGGCAGCAAACCGACGCCGCCGCCCAGAAGTCGCCGCCGCTCGCCCTTCTATCCTTCCCACGCCGACGAGCGATTGGACATTCGCTCCACGAACCACAGCGGCGCCGTCGTGCCTTCCCTCTCCATGCTCGATTGACTACCCCAATATTAACATATATAATTGTATATATATATATATATATATATATATATATACACCCATAGCCATATATCTACATAGATAAACAAAATCAACACAACTCCTAATAATTCGGCGTTCGTATAGATGGTGGAAGCAAGATCACCTACCTGGAGATTCAAACTTCAGAAACAATCAAGAACACAGCTGCTTCAAACCTGTGCTCCTCCTGCCAAGCTCGCGCACGCACAGCAAAAATAGGGTTTCTACCCTAGTTCCCTTATTTATACTACCATAATAATAATAATAATAATAATAATAATAATAATAATAATAACTTTTTAATAATAGTAAGTCCAATAATAATAAATAAAATGGTCAATAATAATAGTAATCATTCATTATAAGAATCAACCTCAGGTACTATTAAATTATTTAAATAATACTAACAAAATAATAAGAATAATAATAATCAGGCCTAAACATTAAATGCTCGGGTTAAAAATAATGACATAATAATAACGACATGTCTAAATATATTTTAATAATCATAATAATATTTATTTATATTTCTAACATTAAAATCATATTATTAAAAATAAAAAAACGCTAAGGCCATGCCGCCGAATAGATATTCTAACATCTATTCAGGGCCTAACTTCCCACCACTCACAGGTACGGGTCTTTACAGGGGCATTGAGCCAGCTATATGTGAATGAGGTTGTGCGACTGCATGGGGTACCATCGTCGATTGTGTCTGACGGAGATTCGAGGTTCACTTCTCATTTTTGGGCAGGCTTGTAGGAGGCTATGGGGACAAAGCTTAACTTAAGCACAGCCTTTCACCCTGAGACTGACGGTCAGACTGAGAGGACGAATCAGATGTCGGAGGACATGTTGAGGGCATGTGTGTTAGATTTTGGGGGTTCGTGGGCAACTCACCTTCCTTTGGTGGAGTTTGCCTACAACAATAGTTATCAGGCATCCATTGGGATGGCTCCTTTTGAGGCGTTGTATGGCAAACCATGCCGATCACCTTTATGTTGGACTGAGGTCGGGGAGGCAGCTCTCTTGGGACCACCATTGGTTCAAGAGGCTACCGAGAAGGTAAAGTTGATTTGTCAGCGCTTGTTGTCTGCGCAGAGTCGACAGAAGTCTTATGCAGATCAGCGGCGGCGACCTTTAGAGTTTTCTATGGGAGATCATGTGTTTCTCCCCGTTGTGGACATCGGCGGTTTGGGCGAGGTTCCAAGCTATCTCCGCGGTTTATTGGTCCTTTTGAGTTTATGGCTCGTGTGAGGCCAGTGGCCTACCGGTTAGCATTGCCACTGTGATTGAGTCGGGTGCACAATGTCTTCCATGTGTCCCAGTTGAGGAAGTATCATCCTGACCCCACTCATGTGATCGATTGGGGGACATTGGACATTGAGGATTACATGTCCGTTGTTGAGGCCCCTATCCATATACTCGATCAGCGGGAGAAGCTTTTACGTGGTCGTGCTATTCCTTTGGTTCGTGTGCTATGGCAGCACCGCAACATTGAGGAGGAGACCTAGGAACGTGAGTCCATGATGCGTGAGCAGCACCCAGAGTTGTTCGAGGACGAACAATCTTAAAGGTGGGAGGTGGCTGTCGTGATGTGTTTTCTTGTATTAGTTGTTTATGATTTGGTATTTGTATTGTCTTTTTGACATGTGTTTGTATTTGAGATATGTTTTTGAGATTTAGACTTGTATTTGTGCTATGCGAATATGTGTTATATGTGTGGTGATGCAAGTGGTTATGTTTGTGGTGGTGCTTTGTTGCCATATTATATTTGCATGTTGTTTCTTTTTCAGAACGAAAAGTCTTAAGGGGGAGAGGATGTAATGACCCGTGCTTTGGGATGTGAGGAGTTAGTCGCAGTTATGCCTTTTGAGTGGCAATTATTGGGTTTTAGGGAGTTTTATTCTGACACACATTGGCTAGAACACTTTGTTTGATGGTGAGTAAGCTAGGGGCAAGATTTGAGCCTAAGAGGAAGCTTTTTGGGGCTGCACGCGACAATGCATGTGACAATGGTTGTCACGGGCAGTGAGGTTTTTTGCATGGGAGCCTTCCTAACGTTGTTCTAAAGCTTGGGGAAAAATCTTAGGGCATTTGGAGCTTGCACGTGACAATGGTCTTTGTCACGTGTAGCCATGTTTTTGCACCATCACCTTGGTTTTTTTATTCTAGTAACCTTTTCCCAAATGGGCAGGTTGGAATTGTGAATATTTTGTCTTGTATGGATGCAGGAAGGTTGTAGCTTGTGTAATCAAAACTACGTCGTTTTGATGCTAGGTTTCACTTAATGAAAACTACGTCGTTTTGATATTGAGGTGTCTATATAAGGATGAGGAGCCCTCTTGTTTTAGGTTTAGGGTTTCTTTTCTATCAGCTGCCACTGCCTGAGAGAGAGAGAGAGAGAGAGAGAGAGAGAGAGAGAGAGAGAGAGAGAGGAGAGTTTCTGATCGCTGCCGTGGTGGTTCGCATGGGTAGACTGTGTCTAGCGTGGAAGCAAGAGCAGGAGGACACTTACAAGGTTGGGGTTCTGTTCCTCCTTGAACCTATCCCAGGGTTTTGGCCTTGTGATAGACAGTCTGTTGTATATTCTGGTTTGTTATATATATATATATATATATATATATATATATATATATATATATATGTAAATCCATATAGGTGTGATCTCCTATATGGATGTTAGCCTTCAATGGCGTATTTTTCTTGGATATTTGTATATATGCCCGTGAGGCTAGGGATTATGCTTGCTAGCTGTTCGATTTTATGCCTGTGTGGCTGAGTTTGTGAGCCTGTGAATGTGTGCATGCTATGTGTTTGGTTTTACGTCTGTGTGACTAAGTTTGAGAGCCTGTGAATGTGCATGCTATGTGTTCGATGCTATGCCTGTGAGGCTGTGCATGTTTAGTGTGATGTTTTGCCTATGTGGCTAAGTGTGCTGTGTGTTTGCTTGGAACCCGGTGGCTGTCGAAGCCCGGGACTATTTTGGAACCCGGCGGCTGTGGAAGCCCGGGATTGTTTTGGAACCAAGTGGCTGTGGAAGGCCGGGACTGTTTTGGAACTCGGCGGCTGTGGAAGGCTAGGACTGTTTTGGAACCCGGTGACTGTGGAAGCCCGGGACTATTTTGGAACCCGGTGGCTGTGGAAGCCCAGGACTGTTTTGGAACCCGGTGGCTGTGGAAGCCCGGGACTATTTATGTTAGCCTATGTGGCTTTGGATACATTTGCCTGTGTGGCTGTGGCAAAGGTTGTTCTTATTCTGTGACTTATGTGGGCCCTTGACTGGATTATAAACTGCTTATATTTTGTTGTCACTACACTGCACTTGTGCACGTCCTCATGTAGATGCTAGGAGCATGGGATGGGTTGGGGAGACATGATCCCTACTGAGCTGTGGTTGCTCACCCCTCCTACTTTGATGTGTTTTCTTTTAGGGACCTACAAGCGTTAGGTGGAACCCCAAGGTGGAAGATTCTGTTTGCTGTTTATTTTTCTTCTTGTGATTTTGAGGAATTTATGTAACCCTAGTGGGGAAATATTGTAATAAGGAATTTAATTGTAATGAAGACAAGTTGTTTGGCTTGTATAAATTTATTCTGGTTTGTGCTTAATAAAGATAATTGATTTCGTCTTTGAATATCTGTTGTGGATGTGTATGAAGTCCTGCATGGATATTTGATTGTATATCAACCCTTTGCCTGCCGGGTGGGTAAAGGGGAGTCACGAACCGGTTTCCTCGGGTTGGAAATCCGAGGCGTGACATTGTGGCATTGACTTTTCGACCTTCGATCTATGAGTCTGCGAGTCCTATTTTCTTAACAGTGTTCTAAGGTTGGACTCTACGACCCTGGAGTCTACGAGTCTACTTTACGTTCTGTTAATTGACTTAGGCACTCTTAGGGACTCAACAGTTCTACGGGCTTCGAGTCTTCGAGTCATTTAAAGTTGGTTACTATTCTTCAGAATTCTTCTACTCTACGAGTCTCTAAATTTATGTTGGATCTAGCCCAGAATTTGGATGATGCGAACAGAACCCTATGTAACTTGATCTGAGACTTTTGTTGTTTTCATGTTGAGTAATTGCAAAAGATATGAACTTAATCCGGACCTACACTTGTGAGAGGAAAGCTAAGGACGGGATACATAATCCTGATCCGGATGAGAATGTGCGTCGTCAAAAGCTTGGTACATAACCAAGTCTTCACTTCATACGGAATAAGGATCATACATGCGGACTAATGAGTTAAAGCTGCGGACTAAGGAATCTGCGCTGAATACTTTAAAATGGACTAAGTCAATATATACAGAGTAAGAATCCTAGTCTATAAGTCGCACGTAGAAAGTCACAGTCATCACGGAGTAAAAAGGCTAAATCTTCCACTCAAGTGGACTAAGGAAAAGAATCACGAAGTAAGAAATCCGGAGCATTCTATACATGCGGAGTAAGGAACAACTTATGTGGAATACGGACCCGAGTCTTTATTTCGCACGGAGTAAGGAAATTTGATGTGGAGTAAGGAATCCGAACCTGTTACTCTTGCGGAGTAAGGATGTGCTGATACGGAGTAAGCCATCCGTTCCTTTAACTCATGCGGAGTAAGGAACTAGATGCGGAGTAAAGAAGTGCTGATGCAGAGTAAGCACTCCAACCTTCTCATTCATACGGAGTAAGGAAGCGCTTACACGGAATAAGGATTCCAGTTCTAAATTGATACGGAGTAAGCAATCATTGCTACGGAGTAAGGATCCGAACTTTGTTTAACACAGAGTTAGGAACCTTAAACTGGATTTAAGATGACGCTGCTTCAACTTATCTCTTCGTATTCAAAGTCACTGACTCGCTGCTTCCCGATGTAAGACAAACTCGTTGAGAACCTAAAGCATCTTACATGTGGATCATCTGGATATGTGGACATAACTTACACTAAACTTGGGAACTCACAAACGCATTTTTGTTTTGCAAACCCAAGATATTGAGCTCCACATCCGCAGCACTTAAGATAGAGAGGATTTCGGGGAACAGTAATTGTGCACATAGTCCGGAACAACAAGTTCCAAGATTGTCTCTCAAGGATGTGCTATATATATTATGTAAACCTTGTATATTAAAAGTGCACGCGTGAATGTAAAAGAGCTCAAGTTGATCATAGAGGCTAGTGTGTGAGTGCATTATAAACAGTGTTAGAGAGTTGTTAGTAGATCTAAAGGCTCCTTAAGCTTTAATCTGCTTCCATTTTGTTGTACTTATCATTTTGATAATAAAACAAAATACTTCCACTATCTGGTTATTTTCTGCATTGATTCTATCTCTTAACCAGATAGGTGTTGTGCCAAAGAGTTTCGATAAGAGCCTATTCACCCCCCCCCCCTCTAGGCTTCAAGGGACCAACAATTTATTTACGCTTGTAGTAACTCTCCCTTTTTCACACTTCGACTCTACAACCTTCGACCCTGGATCTACGACCCGCAACGTGTTCTATCACAATTTTGCTTCGAGTCTCCAGACCCTACGAGTCTACGAGCCTCTCCCAATATGTCCTGTGACAGTTCTATTTCTATGAACTTCGACTCTTCGACCCGATGACCTTCGGATCTTCGAGTCTCCAGACTTAGACTGTATTTTGGCAACTTCATCAAATCCTATATTTCCAACAATCACTCCCTATTTAATGTAAGCTAACAACGGGTGAAAAACATGAAATCTGAGACTACGAGTTTGATGGGTAGTTCAATGATAACAGATAGATATCTTTGCATGATAAAAAAGTTGGGGAGATTAAAATTAAGAAAATGCATACTCCTCTCCCCCGTAGTCATGAAGCTTCGTAGCTGCGTCCCTTCGAAGATAACTCCCCCTGAGACCTTGCTCCCCTTAAGACACACTCCCACTTTCTGGGGTGAGGAACAAGCACCAGAAAACATGGGAGCAACACAAGAAAGTACAGGATAGCAGGCAACATAGCAAAGAGATAAACAAGAAGTAACTGAGATAAACTAAGTACACAAAAATAGGAAATAAGAATAGTGTACAATTAAAGAGAGTACAAGACAGTTACTGGGTAAAGTTAGCATAATTTACACTTTGAGAAAATAAAAATATAGTGGCTTGCTCGCGTAATATTTGAGCAGGTGTCAAATGGAGTGAGGCGGCACGACTGCTCACACGATCGAATTCAGGCATGAGCGTAGAAAAGCCAGTGGTGGTTAGGATGCGGATATAGTGGCATATGAAGAAACCACAGCTGTGAGCATCATCCTGAGTAGGAACACCTTTCTTGACTCGAGTAATCTCCATTGGTTTCGAAAGAGGATATCCACCACACCCATGCTGATATCCTTGCATGACACGCGTGAGGGTGCGATTGAACTCACTGAGTTGTTCCCGCCTATGGAGTAGTGGAGTAGTAGGCTTGGAGTCAAATATGATAATCTGTTGGTTGATGAAGTCGATGTCGAGAAGAAACCAGTGCGGGGATGAGGATAGGAAAGGGATAAGCACATGGTCGACATTTTTCCATGGACGGAAGGAGTTCTCATATTTACGACCCTGAATAAACTCAATCAGTAAGGCATCATTAATGAGATGATCCTGCATGACAGGAAGACAGAGTTCAATCCGAGAATCCTGATGAATGTTGAGGGGAAGCTTTGCCAGATAGGACTTCTGTGCAAATATGAACTGGGTCATGTCAGCAAAATCCATCTCCTCACTGTCGGGCAACAGTCGACACAGCTCGGGCGCAGTGAAGAAGGCCTCGTAGCCACAAGTTTGCGCGGTAGTGTCCCCAGCAACATATTTATTGAATGCGGCAAGTATAGCTGGGGTAGCTCCGGTAGTTACTGTATGCGGGGGGACCTTCAGGGCATTGGTCGAGCTGGTGGTCGGTTTGGTAGGTGAAGCGGGCATGGAGGACTCAACCTGAGTGGGGTGTGTCGTTGAGGGACCAAGCTGGTTAGCAGCGGGATGCTTCTTCATGTGAGTGCCAATGGGCGCATCATCCTCAGAGTCATATTGAACAGTTCCTTTGCATGCGCGCTTTCGCCCATAGGCGTATGTGGCGTCCTATCGAGGTGAAGGAGGAGGAGGAGAAGATGGTTGCGGGTGAGATTCTTGAGGGGCCGTAGCACTGGGGATAGGCATGGTTGAGCTAGTGGCTTCGTTAACTGGTTCAGGTATAGTCCTGTTCGAGGTTAGCTTGTGAGGGTCGGTGACAGTAAGAGCTATCTCTCCACTAGCAAGGCGATGGCACTCGGAGACAATGGCACCCAAGGTGATACTGAGACCTTGGTATTGCCTCTTGTAAGCAGCTTTTATGTCTTCACAGTGCTCCTCCAGATGTCTGAACCCAGCAGAGTTTACACTCGTGAGAGATGTCATTTCTTGATGCACCTTGTCTAGGATACGGTCAGATAATTCTACTTGAATTTGTACCTCTTCCATGCCAGATTCCACTGCAGCAAGTCGTTCCTCAAAGGCTGGGGATATTGATGTAGCTTGTAAGACACCCGGGGTGATCAATTTCTCAATAACTTTGTTTGCAATGAGATCTACCTCTTCAGCCGTCAGGGAACGGGAGTGAGACGCAGTCGTCAGTGGAATACCCATTCGGATGTGGGGTTGCGGAATCCTCACTCATCTGATTGGCCACCTGATGAGTTTGCGGTGCAGGTGTTGTAGCCATCACAGGAACATCCACAGGTATAAATACTTGTGGTGCTGCTTCTGTATCAGAGTCACTTGCCTCAGCTGCAAGTGCTTCGTCTGCTACTTCCGCCTCAGCTGCTGTATCCATCGCCGCATCATGGGGTGTTGATGGGGCAGGTGTGTCTACCATGATAGGAGATGGGGCCACCATTGCAACTGCTTCCACAGGGTCTCTCCTCACAAGACCCTGCTCCATCAGACAACTGATCAGATGGTCTCTATCCACCATTTGCTTCCCAAAGGCAATCCATGCCTTTCCCAGTTCAATGGGGGTCATATGCGCCTTTTCATATTCAACATAGAAATCCTCAAGCTCAGACTCCCCGAGAGAGCTTAAAAGTACAAGTGCTTTACCCCTAACCTCTAGGCTTTTCTGTACCAGTGACTGCCCTCCAGCTGCAGGCTCTCTTACCTCTGCAGTATCACTGGGCATCTCGACTGGTTGCGCCTCCTCTGGTGTCGGATCAGCGGGGAGATAGGTTCTGGCAATATTTTCCACCACTTTAGCAATAAATGCGCTTGCTGCAGCAGATGCAGAGGAGGTGCGACAAGCCTAGGGAACCAGTGCAGGTGGTCTTTGTCTACGGACTAGGGCTTTAACTAAACTGCCCGTGTCCTCTGCGCGACTTCTCATACTAGACCAGGGTCGCTTCATTGGCTTCAGTTCCAGCCGGCCATCCTCGTAGATACTTTTGAAGACAAATTTGGTCGGCAGTGGTACCGCAGTCGGTGGTTGTAAATATCCGGTTGAAGGAACCTTAGGACTTTGGTCAGAATCAATCCAAAGTGATCCTTCTTGGATTTGATCATGCTGTGTAGTTGTTCACCCCAATCTATCTTCCTTTCTTGTAGGATATTGCACATGATCTTTATCTACTCATGACTTGCAGAGTCATGAGCAGTCTTCTTGCATATCAAGTTAAGATAACAGCTGCCAGTGCTTGACCGGAGAACCTAATCTTCAGGGCTCCCCATCCTTTCTTACTAGGGTCGGAATACTCCAGAAAAGATTTACATTCCTCTCTGGAAAGACTAGGTAGAGGTTCGAAGCTACCTTTAGGGAGTGGAAGGGCATCGCGGAGTGTTTCGGCTGAGATCCAAATCTCCACTCCTTGAACTGTTCCCACTAGGTCGTCTCCAGAGATGGCTAACATCTCATGAAACTGCAAGACATCTTCCACTAGCACATCTTGCATCCCGGAGCATACGGATGCTATCCCCGACTCATCTAGGCGATTTCTAAACTCACCCAACCAGCTGACTTTTGCATCGCCAATGGCTTCCCAGTCTACACTGAAACCCAGGACGATCTCGCCTAATCCTTCTGCCATCGATGAGCTAGGTCCTGGCATAGAGGTTGTAGAGAGAGAAAGAGACACTCGTAGAGAGAGATTGTAAGGTTCAAAGGTAGGAGAGAGATAGAGATAGAGAGAACGAGGATCGAAGAGAGAGATGGAGCGTTAGGGTTAGGGTTCGAATGTGAAAACGAGGAACATAACTTTGGCTCTGTCTCTATCAGTAACTTATATATGCGGTGGAAGTGTACCGTAGGAGTCACATGCTCTGTCGGATCGTCTTCAGGATCCGCGTCCTTTTCTTTGACCCGTCTCTTCATCTTCTGGATCCACCCGTTGGAGTACTCAAGCGATAAGTGCACATCACCCCTTGTGTCGGTGTGTTGTGAGTTTTAAGTGCACTGTGACGTGCTAACATGTCTTCGATGCTTGAGTAACGAGAAAGCTGAATCCATCAGGCTTCGACCCTTGGGAAACTGTCACTCTACGAGGCTGCGTTTAGGAGTGATTACAAATTCTCCGACCTTCGAGGCTTCAAAGCAGTAGGCTTTGAGTCAGCAGTTCTTCGATGTTGTTTGCTTCATGGTCGACTAAGGATTCAACGATAGTGGTGGATTTCCATGGACTTTTTCAATACTTAACAACACGAATGTGATGCATATGATATTTTACATAAAACCATGCATAATGAACAGTGTTGTAAGCGGAATTAAGATTACATGCTTAGAACTTGAATTCTTCCAACCGTAATACCTGGTTTACATGTACAACTACTATAGCATGATCATTTACATTTCCATAAAGCTTAGAAATGACTAAGTGCATCATCAACTACTTCTTTATGCAGGAAATTGATCATAATGTTAACATAGCATCCGGTAAACCATGGTTAGTCCATTGCAACAACCCAGTCATGAAATCAGCAGTCGCCTCACATATAAACAAAACTCACTCAGTGAACGCCTCACCCTCTCACTCTCGGATTAGCATGTGAGTTTGATTAAGGAACTAGGAATGCACTATTTGATATACTCCTGGTCAACCGAATCTTACCACAAACCCTGATCCATCAATGATTTTCAGTTCAGCATAGATAATTTGAGAGAAAAGATGGCCCTATTGAGAATCAGAATACACACTCTAGTATCGTTTAATTTATAACATAGCACATACATAGAGTTTGGAGTTTGATCATTCATATTTTCTGTGTGAGTTGTCCTCTTCTTTTGTATAACACCATTCTTGAATGCTTATTCATGAACTTTTTCACGTGGGCAGAGCTCAACACAATTTCTTTTTGATTACAAGACAATCTCAAAAACATAACTCCAACTATTACTCTAAGAAGGAAAATAGTCATGGGGTGTAGTGAGGACTCCCCCTAAGATAGGTAACCTATTATCTATTTTCTTTTCTCATTTAGCCTTTTCCACCTTGCCTTTTTCTAGTGAAAGGTGTTAGCTCTTTTTGAGTAATAGGCTTTTTACAATTCTAAAATGCTATAGTCTCAGTCATCCTTAGAGCATTGAATCATTGAGGATCCATTCCGTGCAATCCAACAGTACCATGAGACACAACAATTCCTGCTAGTTAATGAATGCAATGCCACACAAGTGATATTCACTCTGAATGGAAACAACTGATGAACCCATTTTATATGCATTTTTGGTATGTGTTCATTCCCTATTTTAATGGATTTTAGAGTATTTTATTGTGTTTGAGTTATGTTTTATTTGATTAATGTGTTTTTAGTATTTTTGTCGTATTTTGGTGTGTTTTGTGTATTTTGGTGTGTTTTGTAGGTACTTGGAGCAATTTGGCCCAAACAAAGGAGAAAAAGGGCAAAATTGGCATCAGATAATGTTGGACAGCTAAAAAGTACTTTACAAAGGCCATGGTCGCGCAGTGCCTGACCATGGCAGGCGTCTTTTACTATTCACGATGAAGTTCTCGCCGTGGCCGCAAAATTAATGGCCGCCGACCTTCACAAATATCCAGCGTACTGTTGCCATGGCCACAGTTTTTGGTGGTCATGGCCTGTGTCGACAACATTTCTCCTTTTTCTTTTTATTTTATTTATTTTTTTAAAATTATTTTAATGTAATAATTGGGGGACTATATAAGGGCCATGTTTATGTTAGAGTTAGGGATTCTGAATCATTGGGGAGCCGTCCTTGGCGGCCCAAGAACCATAGCTTTGATTTTAGATTTCTCTTTTGATTTTGGAGAATTTTATGTGATCTTGGATAGAGAACACTTTGGTTTTAGGAGAGGATCGCTTGTATGCCTTCGTGACAGGTTGGTTCATCTTCTTTTCTCCCTTTGTAATCCCAATTTCATGATTTTGTATATAAATATGTTTATTCAAATTCTCATGGGATAATCCATTCTTCCTAGGGATTGGGGGTAGCCTAATTCCAATTTCTTGATTGTATGTGTTTTTATTTAATTATTTCTTATCTTTGTCATAAACGATTTCATTCTATTAATTGAATCCGTGTTTGGGCGTCGCGAACCTATTACATGTCTTAGATAATTGGGGGAAGGACCGAAAGTTGAACGTCGATTATCGAAATTATAGAATGAGACCTAGGACTTGCGTGTCACGAAAGTAGTCCGTGATCCTAGGAAGAATCATGGTTGATCACCTATTAATGGGTTTGATCCTATTTCAGCGGGTCACGAGAGTAGGCCGCTGTTGGGGTTAGACACGCTGCTATTTGTGCGAAAGTGATTGGCAGTTACATTAGGATCGGCCACCTTCACATGTTAGAGAATTAATATGAATAATTAATTAAACCATACAATTACAAATTAGAAATTGTGGTGAACCTCAGCCCCTAGACCTTTATTTCCTTTTTTTTCTCTAGGATTGTTTTATTTTATTTTTTTTTATTTTAATTTATTATTTTTCTTTATTTATTTAATTTCTCTACCATTATTTGCTTAGACAATAGGACCGCAATTAAGTTATAGATTTCCAACCGTGTCTCTGTGGGATCGACCCTGACTTACCCTTCTACAGGTTAGTTACGTTTATAAATATTTTTTGAGAGCTTTAGTGCGACAAAAACGCTTTATCAAATTGGCGTCGTTGCCGGGGACACGGCAATTCTTAGGAACTTTAGCCGAACGTGTGAAAATTGGACTAAGCATGTATATATATGTGTTTGGTTTTGTTTTTCATTTCCTTGTGTGATTTTATTTTTTTTATTTGTTTTTTTATTGATTGTGTTTTTTTATTGTTGTTTTGTTTGCTTTTTTTTAAAAAAAAAAATTTTGATAGTGTTTTTTTTATTTTATTATTATCGCTTTTTTATTTATTTATTTGTTAATTTTAGGTGTAGTTTTTTTAAAAAATTATTTGCTGTTTTTTTCTTTTCATTTTTTTTTCTTTTCTTCTCCTTTTTAATCGGCAGTGTGCTTTATTTTCTTTAAAAATGCCGGTTAGTTATATATTTTGTGGTGGTGAGCATGAGCCTTCTCGATGTCCACATGCTACTATTAGGTAGCTCAGCCAACTGTATTTAGGTGTCACTCATGATGATCCTAATTTTTATGGTGCTTATGATGCATATGTTAATTCATTACCTCTTGTGCTTTGTACTCGTTGTGGAAGTGGTGACCATATGGCTAATACATGTTTTTTGAATTTATTTGCCCTTCCTATATCTTATGAGGAAAATAATGGGATGAAATCTCTTTGTTCCACCATTCATGAATTACATAGAGAGGTAGAAGCCTTAGAGAGCTCTACCATTGATGAGGCCATATTTGAGGACCTAGTTAAAGAAACTCATGGCACTGCTTTTGCTTGCCTTATTGATTTGAATGCCTGTGAGGATAGACTTCATACCTTACTAGAGTCCATAGAGGAGACCGAGAGCTTGATTTTCAGGTTACAAAAATTTTTGGATTTTTGTATCCTTTCTAGTAGTCCCTCTAATTTTGGCACTGATGCACCATGTGAACATATTGATCATATAGGATTAGAGAGTTAGCATCCTTTTAGGGAGATCGATGACTTTAGTGTGAACGGACATAGTACTTCTTCTTGGTCCCTGTTGTATGTTGATTTATCTTGCAGGGCCAATGATGATATCATTGAAAGCTACCATGCAGGGTCTGTACCACTGGTTGACGGCACAACTGGAGATGAGCTTTTACATGATACTCCTGTGGAGGGAGATGTCCCCGAACAGGTAATTATTGGTGACTCCCAGTTGCATGTCCAAAAACCCAGGCAAGTAAGTCCTAAGGTAACTAGTCCATCTTGCTATAATTCTGAGGAGGTAACAGTCATTGAATATTATAAACCCTCTTCTCACTCCCTTTGTTCTTTATTTGTTTTACCTATTTCTTTTTCTTTTTCTTTTTCTAATTATATGTAATGACCCGTATTTTTGGATGAGGAGTTAGTCTCAGTTTTGCCCTTTTGGGTGGAAATTGTTGGGTTTTAGGGAGTTTTATTTCCACATACTTTGGCTAAATCATCTTGTATGTTGATAAGTGTTGGATCCCATTTTGTCCGGGTTGGACATACTAACCCCATTTGATATACCTTTCTGCCCATGCCATATACCTTGTTGGACAGGTCCACAATGATCCCATACTTCCAAGGAATGGTTTGGAATTGATGTTAGCCCCAATTTGCACGAGATGGACACAATTGACACGGACGGGGGAGTCCAAAATTAATGACTTCTGCTACAAGTCCTTGAAGCGCCCCAAGACCAACACCAGGTGATGGAGGATGAAAATTGGAGACCAACGCACTTGACCGAGCTCAAATCGGACTTAAAATGAAGAAGTTATGGCCAAAACAATTTTCGTCAAAAAAAGTAAAAACGTGGCAAAAGACGGTCAATGCCCCTAGTTAAATCGCCCGAAAACGTGGCCATGCAAAATTCTTCAAAGCGTCAATTTAGGCGAATACGGATCTCCCCAAACAATCCCTGGAAAGTTCTCCATTTTTGCATTTTAGGTGAAGGGTAAGAAGGTAATTAAAAAAAAAAAACTTCAGCATTGACCGTTGACCGTTGACCTACCGACACTTCGACCCATTGACCTTCGAAGCCTCGAAGCATCGAAGTCCCGAAGCCTCGAAGCCTCGAAGCCTCGAAGCCTCAAAGCATCGAAGCATCGAAGCCTCGAAGCCTCGAAGCCTCGAAGCCTCGAAGCCTCGAAGCCCCGCTGCCGACACTCCGACCCATGACTCACCCCATCGGACCTTCGAACCTCGCGACTTACGACGCCGACCTGCGACGCCTTCGACCTGCGACTTACGATGCCGTGACCTGCGAACCTTCGACCCGTTGGCCATTGACCGTTGACTTTCCGACACTTCGACCTTCGACCCTTCGACCCTGGACACGCGAAGCCTATAAACCTTACCTGCCGACACTCCGACCTTCGAACTTTGACCCGGATGCCTATAAGCCTTCGACCTGTTGACCGTTGACCTTCGACTTGCCGACACTTCGACCCGTTGACCGTTGACCTTCGACCTACCAAAATTTCGTCCCACCAAAGCTTCGACCCTGTCGACACTTCAACCCTGCCGACATTTTGACCCTTTACCTTTTGACCGTCGCTGATGGCTTTTATTGCTGGCTTTTCCCGCTGGCTTTGTTTTTCTCTCGCTGGTTGTTCACGAGATTCGTCTTCTGCGCTGGCCACCTGACAAAGAATCATACTGTCAGTCACATGTGCTGCTAAAATACAAATTCAAAAGGCAATCACGAGCTGCCCTGTTTTCGGCACAAGCTGTCCACCCGACCAAGCACGGAATCTACGAATTAATAAAAGCTGGAAATAATAATACACCCAACAAAACATTTAATGCAACAATTAATGAGTCCAGCAAAAAAATTTCTGCAGCCCGTTAAGATGCAGTCTTCAGTTCCTGCACAGAAGAGGAGAGAGACCATCATCGTTGAAAAAAAACCTGCTGCCATTTACTGACCTCATCCCACCGCAAACAGAGAGAGAAAAGAAAAAAAAACAGAGACTTCAAAAAAAAAAAAAGAGAGATAGAAAAGGAAGAGGTTCGGCAGAGAGAAAAAAGAAGAGTGCAGCCCCAAAACAAAAAAAAACAAACAAAGATCACGCCTAGAAAGAGAGGACGTCCTGCAGGAAAGAGAGAAAAAAAAAAGAAAGAAGAACGTCCAGATTTGCTGCCATTCCATCTCAAATTCGTCCAACTCCTGCCTCCCAAAAAAAAAAAACATACCATCCGAATTCTTTTTCTTTCCTTTTCTCCTCACTTCTCTCTTCACTTTGCCAGCATTCATACATACACTCACCCCCATTTCAAACCCAGAAATTCTGCAACACCATTGTCAATCCCCCACTTCTATTTTCTTTTCTTTTTAGCAACAATACCAAAATCAGAAAATCAAATCCAAAGAAAAAAAAAAGAAAAAGAGAGACACAGATTTTGCAGCTCCATCCAGCAGCATTCAACCTTCAGCCCAAGTCCAATCGGCCAGCCTTTGGAGATTCATCCTCCCGCTAACGATATCACTGGCGGATTCCCAATCCAAAGCCAAAGTTAGTTCACTTTGCATCCGTTTCTTTGTTCATTTATTTATTTATTTTTTTAGCTTATTTGTATTTATATTTGATGTAATTGTTTTTAGTATTATTCTAGTTTTCGTTTTTAGCTTATCTATATTTGATGTAATTGTTTTCCAGCCTCTTTCACTGTATTTTCCTGTATTTCTTCCTATGTTGTACGTTGTAAATATGTAAAGTATAGTAAAAAAGAGAAGCAAAAGAGAGGCATCAAAAGGGAGAAGATGAAGAAAAAAAGAAAAAAAAGAAAAGAAAAAAAGAGTGCTTTTACTTTTCTTTTGTGGATGTCACACTCACACACTCCACATCTATTTTGATATATGTGTTCCTATGTATTTTCAATTGTTGAAACGTGTAGATTTAGGTTCAAATCTTTAAAAAAAAACACACAAAAAAAATAACAAAATGAATTCCACAAAATGTTTTTCCAAAACGTCTTCTATAACATGTTTTTCTATAAAAAGTTTTCAAAATGTGTTCAAAATGTCTCCTTGAAAAAGCAAAACCAAAACAAACAAACAAACCGTTTTCATGTTTTAAAGCCAAAAAAACAAAAAAAAAAGACAAAAAACAAAAAAACAAAAACAAAAAAACAAAAAAAATAAAAAATAAACAAAATAAAACAAAATAAACAAAAACAAAAAATGCATGTTTTCTAACCCAAGAAAAACCAAAAAAGGGGGAAAATAAAAAAAAATCATTTTCTAGGACTTCAATTTCCCAAAGCAAAACCAAAACCCAAAACCAACCTATAGGATCTCATTCTCCATTTCAAACAAAACCCAAAACTTTTAGGATTCCCTTTAGAAATTTAGGATAAATCCATTTTAACCATGACTTTAATAAATAACTTAGCTAAATAAAAATAATAGACTTTTTAGGAAACTTAACCCAGTTATGGCAGTACAAATAAAATAAAACCTCCTCCTCCTAAATTAGATACCGAAAGGGCACTGTAGGGGTGCTAATCCTTCCCTACACGTAACCAACTCCTGAACCCTTTTCTGATAACGCAGACCACATCTTTTTACTACTCAAAGTAGAGGGTATCCAACTGTACCCCAAAAACAGTTGGTGGCGACTCTAAATTTTCTCACCATTGGTCTAGTTTGAGCTCACCCCAAACGGGCCCGGACGAAAACCAGTGATGACAGCTGGCGACTCTGCTGGGGATAATGAACACTTTAGAGAGTTAGGTCTAGAACTAGGATTAGGAGGTTATATTTAATTGTACTGTTGTATATATTTAACTATCATGCTAAGTTGTTTTTTTAGATATAATTGTGATTTACTTATTTTTTTATACAGTTATCGTTTAAACTATGATTTATTTACATGCTTTAATTACCATGATAGTTGTGATTTACTGCTTTCCATACTTGTTGCATTCATGCATAACCCTATACCCGGGTTTAGCACAATTTAAGTTAGCGAGGTTCAGTACAGTCCCCAGCGCGTTGATCATTATCCGCAATGGGGCCTCGGACTCCTCACTCAAGCTTGAGGTTCTTTTAAGGCACGTCCTTTTAAGATCCCCCTCCGGTAAATCCCATGGTGTACGGAGCCCTCTATTGAGGAAGTTTGGGAACCAACGAATAAGATAGGTGTAGCAATAGAAGCCCATCAGGGGCATCGACCCACACTTTGTTTGCTCATTCCATGCTAACTCTTGTTTTGCAGGGTAGTCCTTAAGTCATTCCCTGCACATATTAGCTGTTTTTTTACTATTGGTTTATTCTTTTTCCTGTCTAACTGCCTTGATATATATTAACCTGTCATCCTAACCTGTCACCATGCATAACACAACATTCATATAGGCATGGCAACTTTCAGTCATATCCTAAAAGGCCCTCAGGACAAGGAGGCTGTCGCAGTGGTGGCCCAAGCATCTAGAGACATTCAACTTCGCCTTGGAGACTTTCCACCAGGGGAAACCCACAAGGCAGAACATGTTATCATAGAAGATCAGTTGGACTACACTAAGGAGGTGCAGACAATATGGAGGCAGTGGTCAGATGAAAGGAAAAGCATATACATACAACAGTTTGGGGATTTGCTCCATGTGACCAGACCCGGCCGATACAGATATGCTTGGGGTAGCCATATATTTCTGGGAGCCTCGACGGCGGTGCTTTGACTTCAACGGCATAGATCTGGTTCCCACAATAGAAGAATACAGAAGATTATTGGACATCCCTGTGGAAAACAAAATGAAGATCTATCTACCTGAGCCCAGAAGGTCATGTCGAAGGGCCTTTGCTGAGATTATGGGAAAGCCAGTATGAGACTCACCGGCGGTCACAACCTACGGTGGGCGAGAATATCTTCCATGGGCAACAATCAAAGAAATAATACAGATCGCAATGAAGGCAGAGGCACACAACCGCTTACACTAGCTATATATGGGCTAGTCATTTTCCCGAGGATACTGGCCCACATCGATGGGGCAATTGTAGATTTGGTCCAGCAGGTGCTCAAAGGATGTGACCCTACTCCTGCTATCTTGGATGAAACCATCCGATCTCTTAATTACCTGAGGAGTAAAGGCTCGGGACAGTTCATGGGGTGCCTACCTCTCCTGTGTACCTGGTTGCAAGGTCATTTCCCCTATAGTGTTCATCGTTTCCCTGCTGTTTATCAAGTACCAGCCACAACACTACTAGATATTCTGCTCAGCAAGTGGAGCCTACCAAAAGACTTTGAAAGCTGGAAAAAGAAATTGGAGAACCTCACCGAAGCTGACATTACCTGGACTGCTCCTCAGATGCCGGTGGTCTCCATGACATATAGCTGCGGGGACTACAATTGGGTTCCACTTTTAGGTCCCTGGGGAGGAACTGCATATGCACCACTGCAGGTGGGAAGACAAGTGGGGCGTCATCAGATTATTCCCGTGCTCTTTGGCATGGAAGAGTGTGACTTCACTTACAGCAGAACCATGGTCACAGAAGAAGGCAAGAAGATGTATCAAGCATGGTCCACACCACACAAGATCCAACCCAACAACTCAAAACCTGGTGTTTACCCCGCATACATATCTTGGTGGGCACAACACAAGCCACAGCTAACTTCAGACATGAAGGCTATCCTCCAAGAGAATCAGACTTTAAGGCAGCAAATCCAGAGGCTAGAAGCATCTCTAGAAGGAGCTCTTCAAAGGCTGCAGCTGAGGGAAAAACAGATCGAGATGATAATGAAGCAGAGGGAGGAAGCAGGTGAACGACCACCCCAGAGAAAGAGGCGCCGTGCTCCTTAAGAGATGACTGGAAGAATGCCTTAAGATCATGTAGTGATAGCTTTCATTTTACATGGCATTCCAGCATTGTATGTTTGTATTGAGTGTTTGTATTGTGTGTTTTGTTTGCAATAAAGTTGTTTGTTTCTTTAACCCTCTACATAGACATTCATGCATACATGCATATCAAATGAAAAATCAAATAAAAATTCCCTTGTACCCAGGTGGGTAGTAGTCTCCCCTCCAGGATTGCGCACTCTTACAATCTCAGATCCCGGTGCAATCAAATACCTCAATAGCAGCCAATGGCAGACGAAACAAAGAACAAACTCATGGGGTTGGAACAGTCACAATAAACCCTACAGGGGCAAATGTCTGTAATGATGGAAATGCTCACAAAATTGACTGAAGAAAGAGGAGGACTTTCGACAGGGGGAACTACCAATCACCATCAAGAGCAGGGACAGGAGGCTGTTCAGTCACCCAACCTGGCTCCAAGCCAGGTGCCCACATACCATCCTGCTATGGCACAACCTCCAACCCCAAATCAAACTCATTTCACTATGCCTGCACCGGGAAATGTAATGGAAGCGGTGGGTTCCCCAGCTCCTTAGGAAAATGTTGAGTCTTCCGCTCTACACCGACTCGAGGAAAGATTGAAAGCCGTAGAAGACACTGACAGCTATGGCATGACCAGCCCACAAGACTTATGCTTAGTCCCTGGAGTGGTGCTGCCACCAAAATTCAAAATGCCAGAGTTTGAAAAGTTCAACAGGACCCGATGTCCAAAGACACATTTGGCCATGTACTGTCAAAAGATGGTTGCTTATCTTTGGTGAAGACAAGCTCCTCATGCATTGTTTCCAGGAGAGCCTAACTGGGGCATCCCTTCGCTGGTACTTTCAACTGAATGGAAACCGCATTAGGACATGGAAGGATTTGGCTACCTCTTTCCTGACACAATACAAACATGTCACCGAGCTGGCGCTGGATCGACTAACCCTGCAGTCCATGGAAAAGGGATCCGAGGAGAACTTCAAAGATTATGCACGAAGATGGAGAGAGGCCGCTGTGGAGGTCCAACCTCCTCTTACCGAAAGAGAACTCACCACTCTTTTTATCAACACACTAAAAGGCGTATACTACGAGAAGTTGATAGGTAACGTCTCCAACAGCTTTGCGGACTTGGTTGCATCCGGTGAACGTGTAGAAAGTGGAATTAAAGGAGGAAAACTAAAGGGTGATGCAGCTGAGGCATCAAAACGGTTTCAACCACCAACAAAAAAGAAGGAAAATGAAACCAACCTGGTATACCTATCGCACCCGCCGATACAACCAACATTCTACCAAGTACCAGGGTACTATAGAGGGTCACCTGTAGCTGTCTATACTGCACCTGCACCACCTCCCCAATTCATGCCATACTTGCCACAAGGAGGGGTTCCATTTCCATACCCAATGACACCAAATCCGTTTCAACCAAGAGCGCCTTACGTAGAGCAATCAAAGCAGCAACTCAGGAAGGACCAGGAGCCTCATTCCAAGGACAGGGGCAACTAAGGGCCCCGACCCAGCAAGCAGGAGCGAATCAGGCTTCTCATCGACCACGACAAGAGTTTGATCCAATTCCAATGACTTATGCAGAATTATACCCCAAACTCTTAGAGGCAAGGATGGTAACCCCTATACCCTTGGGAGAAATAAAGACTCCTCCCCCGGCCTGGTATAAGCCAGATGCTAGATGTGAATATCATGCAGGGGGAACTGGACATGATATCGAAAACTGTATAACCTCCAAAAGGAAGGTTCAGGCATTAAAGGATACAAAGTGGCTGGATTTTTTCGCACTGGCTGGGACACCAAATGTGAACAGTAATTCGCTTCCAGAACATTCCCATGACGTGGCCAGTATCACAACAGAAGGACGGCTAGAGAAAGTTTCACAAATACAAATGGAGAAAAGCTATTTGTTTAACCTACTACAGGAATATGGATATATACTTGCTCCTGACGCATTGAAGACAGAGAAGGGGACAGAGTTGGAGAAACAATGCCTATATCACAAAATGTCACGGGGACATGACATCGAACACTGTAGCGAGTTTGCTAGCCTGGTACAAAAGCTCATGGACCAAAGGATGATCGAATTCTCAAGAGGAGGAACGGACAACCAAAGCCACATGATCCAAGGAGATGATTCGCACAAATCGCCATGGGTGCCAACACCCCTTGTCTTAAACGTTAAGGCTCCGGAGATCCCGTTACTGGCATATGGAATCAAGCCTCTCACTATCCATGCCTCAAGTCTCGTGCTAGACAAGGGGGAGAGAACCGGAATCCCACAACTACCACATGGAATTGCACCTCTCACCATAGGTGTTCCTGCTCCTTTCCCTTATAAGACTGATAAGGTAGTCCCATGGAACTACAGTTGTGAAATAGTCCAGGGAGCCACTGCAGCAGAAAAGAAGACCAGGAGTGGTCGAGCATATGCCCCTGATATGGCTGACAAAGCAAGGAAGGAAAAAGCTATAGAACCAGACATTGGCCCAACACTGGAGGCAACGAGGAAAGGAACACCAATCACTGAAGAAGAAACCATGGAATTCTTAAAACTCATGAAACAAAGCGAGTATAATATTGTGGATCAACTAAGCCGACAACTGGCTCGCATCTCCTTGCTCTCATTAATGAGGGATTCCTAACCTCACCGGGAAGCACTGCTGAAAGTTCTAAGCCAGGACTACGTTCCACCGACCGTCTCAGTGGCAAATGTTGATGGAATCGCCAATAACCTCATCATGAACAATGTCATTAGCTTTGGAGATGACGAGCTACCCCAAGAAGGAAAGGGGCACATAAAAGCTCTGCACATTACAGTCAAATGTAAGGAGCATACCATAACCCGAGTACTCATTGACAACGGCTCTGCCTTGAACATTATGCCCTTGCATATACTGCAACAACTCCCAATCGACGCATCCTATATGCGTCCTTGCACGATGAAAGTATGAGCATTCGATGGAGGAAAACGTGACGTGGTGGGAACTCTAGATGTTCCACTCATGATTGGGCCAACTACTTTTACAGTGGAATTTCAGGTGATGGACATCACACCATATTACAGCTGTTTGTTGGGAAGACCCTGGATCCACATGGCAGGAGCGGTGCCATCAAGTCTCCACCAGAAGATGAAATTTGTAATGGGGGACCAGCTCATCTGCATGTCTGGAGAGACAAGTTTCCTCGTCACCAAACCGGCATCAGTTCCTTATATTGAAAACAACGAAGATGTGCCGGAATGCTCCTATCGGGCTTTTGAGATGGTAAATGTCGCTTCTGCCCCAGACCATCGTCTCTTGAAGGCAGTAAAAATGGTTGTAGCCACTATGATCAAACAGGGGTACAAACCAGGGCAAGGATTAGTCCCGACAGCTCAAGGGATTCAGAAACCCCTGACCATCTGAGAAAACACCGAAAAGTTTGGGCTAGGCTACGTCCCTACAAGTTTGAAGCTGTGAACATTTATTTTTCCTTAAACCTTCTAATAAAATGTGTTTTTCAAAATCTTTCATGGTGCATTCCATTCATAACATATGCATATCATATTTGGTTACCAACTTGTCATTCTTTTATAAGCAGGTATCACAATGTCAATGAAAACATAGTATGCGAAGGCGAAACGAGAAGCCAAAGGTTTGACCAAAGTCCAAACTGGGAGCAGCCCGTGTTTGAAGCTAACGAGAATGAGGTAGAGGAGACACCCGAGCTACCGGGAGAGATCATACGTCTATTGGAAAAGGATGATCGCTTATCCATTCCAAGTGAGGACCCAGTAGAAATAGTGAACTTGGGGACAACAGCCGAACCAAAAGAATTGAGGGTGGGGTCTTTGATAGTTACCAGCATCATGAAGAAGTTAATCAAGCTGTTAAGAAGCTACATCGACATTTTTGCATGGTCATACCAAGATATGCCCGGATTAGACACAGATATAGTGCAACATCACATACCCGTGAAGCCCGAGTGCAAGCCAAGACAAGCGAAATTGCGAAGAATGAGACCAGAGATGATACTGAAGATTAAAGAAGAAGTCAAAAAGCAATGGGATGCAGGTTTCCTAAGTGTCTCCCGTTATCTAGAATGGGTGGCCAATGTTGTACCAGTACCGAAAAAAGGAGGCAAAGTACGCATGTGTGTCGATTATAGAGATCTGAACTGGGCCAGTCCGAAAGACAACTTCCCGCTTCCTCATATTGATACCTTAGTGGATAATACAGCAAAACACGCCCTATTCTCATTCATGGATGGTTTCTCGGGCTATAATCAAATTTGTATGGCCCCCGAACACAAAGAGAGGACCACATTCACGACACTTTGGGGCACTTTCTGCTATAATATGATGCCTTTTGGTCTGAGGAACGCAGGGGCAACTTATCAGCGAGCCATGGTGACCCTATTCCACGACATGATGCATATGGAAATCGAAGTATATGTGGACAACATGATAGCCAAATCACGAAGCACTGAAGATCATATCGAAGTACTCCGCAAGCTCTTCAATAGGCTATGGAAATATCAGCTGAAATTGAACCCCGAAAAGTGCACTTTCGTAGCCATGTCGGGAAAACTGTTGGGTTTCATTGTGAGCCAAAAAGGAGTTGAAATCGATCCAGATAAAGTTCGAGCTATCCAAGAGATGCTGCCACCACGGACCATCAAGGAGGTTAGAGGATTCCTAGGGCAACTGAATTATATTGCCCGATTTATTTCCCAATTAACAACCACATGCAAACCCATTTTCAAGACTTTACGGAAGAACAACCCCGAAATTTGGAATGGCAAGTGTCAAGAAGCTTTTGACAAGGTCAAACAATACTTGTCTAATCCACCTATTTTGGTCCCACCAGTACCGGATAGACCTCTGATCTTATACTTGACCGTTCAGGAGTCAGCGATGGGTTGTGTCTTGGGGCAACACGATTCTACAGGCAAGAAGGAGCAGGCCATTTATTATCTGAGCAAGAAGTTCACCATCAATGAAGAAAACTACACACCCTTAGAGAAGACGTGCTGTGCTCTTGTCTGGATAACAAGAAGATTGAGGCAATACACTCTTTATCATACTACATGGCTGATTTCGAGGCATGATTCACTCAAACATCTCTTGGAAAAGCCATCCATTTCTGGAAGAATCGCCAAGTGGTAGTTGATCCTATCGGAGTACGATATCATCTACGTACCTCAAAAAGCCATAAAAGGAAGTGCGATAGCCGACTATCTGGCAGATAGAGCGCTGGAAGACTTTGAGCCCATGACTATTGGCTTCCCAGATGAGCACATCAACATCATTTCGGCTGAAGTATCAGACATATGGACGATGTGGTTCGATGGAGCCTCTAGTCTTATAGGTCACGGTGATGGGGCCATCTTGATATCCCCAAAAGGTGAACATTTCCCCATGGCAGCAAAGCTAACCTTCCCTTGTACAAACAATGTAGCAGAATATGAGGCTTGTGTGATGGGACTTGAAGAAACCATTAACAAAGGAATCAAAAAATTACGAGTGTTCGGCGATTCAGCACTCATCATTTTTCAAGTAAGGGGTGAATGGGAGACACGAAACCACAAATTAATCCCATATCAGAAGCACATTATAAAGTTAGCCGAGCAATTCGAAGACATCACGTTTGAGCGTATGCCCAGGGAATACAATCAGCTCCCTGACGCGCAGGCAACTCTAGCCTCTCTCCTTCGGCTAGACACAAAATTGGAAGTTCAGTCTTTCGATATCCGTATACAAGATGCTCTTGCACATTGCATGGCCATTGAAGGAAATACTGAAGAAAAACATTGGTTTGAGGACGTCAAACAATATTTGCTTAAGCAAGAATACCCAACAGAGGCCTCTGAATCTGATAAAAGAAATATCCGAAGGTCAGCATCCAACTATTATCTTGATGGTCCCGTTCTGTATAAAAGAAACGATGACATGGTATTATTGCGGTGTGTGGCAAAAGAAGAATCAACACAGATAATGAAAGAAGTGCACGAAGGAGAATGCAGTTCACACGTAAATGGACATGCATTAACAAGACAAATCATGCGAATGGGCTATTATTGGGTCACCATGGAAAAGGATTGCATTGAATATGTGCACAAATGCCATAAGTGTCAAATTTATGGCGATAAAATCCAAGTACCGCCGTCCAAATTACACGTGATGGTTTCCCCGTGGCCGTTCTCGCTTTGGGGCATTGGCGTTATTGGACCAATATCTCCAAAAGCTTCTAATGGCCATCGTTTCATTTTTGTAGCCATTGATTACTTCACCAAGTGGGTAGAAGCAGCATCATATGCTAATGTCACACAGGCTGTGGTACTTCGATTTATGCAGAACAACATCATATGCCGATATGGGCTTCCCGAGCAGATCATAACGGACAATGCTGCCAATTTAAACAGTCGAACGATAGGGAGGTTGTGTGAAACATACAAAATTCAACACCGCAACTCAACCCCCTATCGCCCAAAGATGAATGGAGCAGTCGAGGCAGCCAACAAGAACATCAAGAACATTATCAGAAAAATGACTGAAACATACAAAGATTGGCACGAGAAGCTACCATACGCTTTGCATGCTTATCATACCTCAGTGCGTACATTGACCGGGGCAACTCCATTTTCTTTGGTCTACGGCATGGAAGCAGTTCTACCGGTCGAAGTGGAGATACCTTCCCTCCGAGTACTTAAGGATACTCAGCTCAAAGAAACAGAATGGGCCCAAAGTCGTTATAAGTAGTTGAATTTAATTGAGGGCAAACACTTGGCAGCAGTTTGGAGTGGACAGCTGTATCAACAGAGAATGATGAACAATTACAATAAAAAGGTGAAGCCCAGAAGCTTTCAAGAGGGTGATCTTGTCCTTAAAAAGATCTTACCAATTCAACACGACCATAGAGGCAAGTGGACTCCCAATTATGAAGGCCCATATGTTGTGAAAAAAGCATTCTCGGGAGGCGCATTGATCCTTGCCAAAATGGACGGAGATGAGCTTCCTAATCCAGTGAATAGTGATGCCGTCAAAAAGTTTTATTCTTAACTCTCATACCTCCCCACAAGATTCTCATTCCTGTAATGAGTGGACTTGGTGAAAACCTGAAAACCAAGGGTAAAATACAAAGCTCCAAGGAAAGACAAAAAAAGAAAACAAAGGCAAACTTGGTGAAAACCTGAAAGGGCACCAAGGGTAAAATACAAAGCCAATAATAAATCCTGAAGAGTGAAATCAGTCAGAATCTGAAAGGATCAAGAACCACAACAAATAGGGTCCGTTGCAAGCAGTAGAGACAGCATCATCCAAAAACAGCGACTGCAAACAGTGGAAGACTTGGTCAAACCTGCGGCACGCTCGAATCAAATTTGTACATTATGCTTTTAAAGACTTGTAATTCTGTTTATCATATTATAACAATAGGACACTTTTTATGATATAAATTTGTTTTGCGGAATTAAACCAGCAAAAATCTTTTTTTATTTCTTCAATCATGTTACATCACCTTCATTTCACATTTAAATAGAATATCTTAAATCCCAGTAAGATCCATTGGCATTA